>CM062297.1:416030171-417318441 GCA_031216915.1 Pictodentalium vernedei
TGTTAGGGTTAAATTCTATCCATTCTGTGTAACAGTACTTATCTGTCCTCATATTATATCCCATTATTTTTATGTCACTCATCCGTGGCTCATCACTATCATTCTGAGGAACATCTGAAGGCCGAGCATATTGACAGAAGGATGCATTTTTCCAATGTAAATCACTTTTTGGAGACTCTGATGTAAAATTCCTTATAAGAGGTCCAAGACTAGAGCCTTCTGCACACAATATTGTATGAAATGAATGTTCAGGACACAGAGGTGGTATTATCAAACCTGCCAGGTCAGATAAAGTTGGAAATATATCAACCAACTCTACCAGTGCATCACTTTTCAAGATCTGTCGTGAAGTACATTCTTTACACAATTTTCTAACACCATCAGAGAGCATTATTTTTCTTATTTGAATATTTTTTAATCAAATCTGAATCAGCCAACTTAAAGTAATCATTTTCTTTCTTGGCAGTGTTCTTCATGTGTTTGATATTGTAGAGGTGTTCAGTATCCTTGAAGTTTTTGACATCATTTTTAAATGGATTATGGTATGGGAATGTATGCCCAGCAGGTGCTCTGGAAGCTGTCATTCCTGGTACGTAAAACATCAATGGAACCCGAACAGCTACTTCAAAGTTACTGAATTTAGACCACTCCTGGTGCTCACCAAGAGACCACCCTGAAATATACAACTGCAGAGTGAGGAACATTACAAGTTACAATTATGAAGGTCATCCTACATATCCATGCCATTGGGCCAAGGAGAGGCATTCATATAAGTTGTGAAACATGCTTGCATATCCTTGTAAAATACATAAGCTTACAACAAAACATAGACATGACAAAGTATTGTATCTGGGGAAGTCACGTGATATGGAGTAGATCAGGTCGAAGTTTTGTCGCTGTGGATAATTTTTCTCAAAAATGGGAGTTCAAATCATGGATCTTGTTCTTTTTTGTGTTTACGTTATTGTTAGTGTCTATAAATTCATATACTACAACTTATAATGCCGATCGGTGGAGAAAAGGCGAGTTTTTAGTGATTTAAAATTCAGGTGTATGTTGTTTGCTGTTTGTTGACAGTGGCGTCCCTGGCAACAATATGGCGCTATCCTACTGATGTGATAAACAAGGTGCTTGTGTTTGTGACCGTGATCAATATTGCGTGTTGAGTTGACTTGAGTTGAATTGCTTGTAGTTTGTAGCTCATACGTGTGATCGTGGCATCAGGTATCGAGATATCAAGTATAAAATACCAGTGACAGTCGTGAGTTCATCGTGAGTTTATCTTCGACATGCGCCATTAGTATGAAACGGGCATTAGCCCTTAGTTCCACATCAAGTGCTGATGAGAGTATGAACAGTACATGTCCAGCTCCAAAAAACAAAGATTCAAATAAAAGTTCAAAAATACCGACAAGAAAAAGCCTCCTAGCCTCCAAGAAATATAAATCTGACTTATCACTGTGTGGCAGTCTCAGTCAACCTTCAATCAAAAATTTCACTTCTGAAAATCTTGATAAATCCGACATGAGTGGCTTCGAACAAATCTTAGCTGATATAAACAAAAAACTTGAAAATGTTGTCACTAAGGAGTCTCTGTTGCGGGTTGTGGAACCGCTCGTCAAAAGTGAAGATCTCACTAAAACTTTAACTTCAATTAAAGAGGACATTTTCAAAAAGCTGAATGATACGATTGATGTTCTTGAGAATCGTATTCTTGAAGTCGAATTGCGAAACGACAATCTTGAGGCAGAGTTGAACGGAGTGAAGGCTGAGTTACAGTCAAAAAATGAAGAAATTGTTAGGCTGCATGGGAAAATAACTGAAATAAAGGCCCAGCAAAATGACCTGGAACAACACAGTAGGAAAGAGAGTATTCGAATTTTTGGTTTACCTGATAGTAACAAACATGAATCAATCGTTGAGTGTGAGGAAAAAGTGTTAGAAATATGCCAAAAGAAACTGGGGGTGGAACTTCATAGCTCCGAAATAAGCATAGCTCATAGACTGGGGAAATCCACTACCGAGAAACCCAGGCCAGTCATAGCGAAGTTTGTTTCCCGGAAAATAAAATCACAAGTGATCAGTAACCGACGCAAACTTAAGGGCAGTGGTATTGTGATAAAGGAGGACCTAACCAAGGCTAATCAAATATTGCTCAAAGCAAGTGCCGACCATCCTAACATTCAGGACTCCTGGTCTAATGACGGCAGAATATTTGTAAAATATAAGACTTCTAACAGGGTTAAACACATATCCCGTTTAGAGGATATATAGACAGTCTGAAATCATTCTCCCAATTAACACCCACTTACCCTAAACAATTTCCCAATCACCATAAACGTCATGGCTGAATTTTATGAAAAAAAATTAAAAAGAAAATACTTAGCAGGTTAAGAGTTGAAGGCCTGTCTGATGAAGATATGGTCTTCAAATATCTACTAGCGTTAGATAAAGGGTTAATATGATGAAGATATGGTCTTCAAATATCTACTAGCGTTAGACAAAGGGTTAATATGATGAAGATATGGTCTTCAAATATCTACTAGCGTTAGATAAAGGGTTAATATGATGAAGATATGGTCTTCAAATATCTACTAGCGTTAGATAAAGGGTTAATATGATGAAGATATGGTCTTCAAATATCTACTAGCGTTAGATAAAGGGTTAATATGATGAAGATATGGTCTTCAAATATCTACTAGCGTTAGATAAAGGGTTAATATGATGAAGATATGGTCTTCAAATATCTACTAGCGTTAGGTAAAGGGTTAATATGATGAAGATATGGTCTTCTAATATCTACTAGCGTTAGATAAAGGGTTGATATGATGAAGATATGGTCTTCTAATATAGTTCAGATAAGAAGACATGTTTTAGTAGCAAAGTATAAAACTCCTCATTGAAGTTAGTTTTACAGCTATTGTCAAGCCTAACCCATCGTAATGGGATTGCTCAATAAGGGCAGCATTATACACAAAAAATTGCTATTCAGTATTTTTAATATTTTCATTTTTTGCCTCCGGAACATAGGTTTGACCCCTCATTGGAATGAGCATGATGTGCTCCTTCCAATGATGGGTCACAGCCTGGGTTTTGGAGGCAAAGAGTGAGAATTATTCGTTATACAAGAACTTTTTTTTACAAGTGTTGTCTTCTACTAGCGTTAGATAAAGGGTTAATATGATGAAGATATGGTCTCCAAATATAGTTCAGATAAGAAGACACGTTTTAGTAGCAAAGTATAAAACTCCTCATTGAAGTTAGTTTTACAGCTATTCTCAAGCCTAATCCATCGTAATGAGATTGCTCAATAAGGGCAGCATTATACACAAAAAATTGCTATTCAGTATTTTTAATATTTTCATTTTTTGCCTCCGGAACATAGGTTTGACCCCCTCATTGGAATGAGCATGATGTGCTCCTTCCGATGATGGGTCACAGCCTGGGTTTTGGAGGCAAAGAGTGAGAATTCTTTGTTATACAAGAACATTTTTTTACAAGTGTTGTCTTCTACTAGCGTTAGATAAAGGGTTAATATGATGAAGATATGGTCTCCAAATATAGTTCAGATAAGAAGACACGTTTTAGTAGCAAAGTATAAAACTCCTCATTGAAGTTAGTTTTACAGCTATTGTCAAGCCTAACCCATCGTAATGGGATTGCTCAATAAGGGCAGCATTATACACAAAAAATTGCTATTCAGTATTTTTAATATTTTCATTTTTTGCCTCCGGAACATGGGTTTGACCCCTCATTGGAATGAGCATGATGTGCTCCTTCCAATGATGGGTCACAGCCTGGGTTTTGGAGGCAAAGAGTGAGAATTCTTTGTTATACAAGAACATTTTTTTACAAGTGTTGTCTTCTACTAGCGTTAGATAAAGGGTTAATATGATGAAGATATGGTCTCCAATTATAGCTCAGATACGAAGACACGTTTTAGTAGCAAAGTATAAAACTCCTCATTGAAGTTAGTTTTACAGCTATTGTCAAGCCTAACCCATCGTAATGGGATTGCTCAATAAGGGCAGCATTATACACAAAAAATTGCTATTCAGTATTTTTAATATTTTCATTTTTTGCCTCTGGAACATAGGTTTGACCCATCATTGGAATGAGCATGATGTGCTCCTTCCAATGATGGGTCACAGCCTGGGTTTTGGAGGCAAAGAGTGAGAATTCTTTGTTATACAAGAACACTTTTTTACAAGTGTTGTCGTCTACTAGCGTTAGATACAGGGTTAATATGATGAAGATATGGTCTTCAAATATAGCTCAGATACAAAGACACGTTTTAGTAGCAAAGTATAAAACTCCTCGTTGAAGTTAGTTTTACAGCTATTGTCAAGCCTATCCCATCGTAATGTGATTGCTCAATAAGGGCAGCATTATACACAAAAATTGCTATTCAGTATTTTTAATATTTTCATTTTTTGCCTCCGGAACATAGGTTTGACCCCTCATTGGAATGAGTATGATGTGCTCCTTCCAATGATGGGTCACAGCCTGGGTTTTGGAGGCAAAGAGTGAGAATTCTTTGTTATACAAGAACATTTTTTTTACAAGTGTTGTCGTCTACTAGCGTTATATAAAGGGTTAATATGATGAAGATATGGTCTTCAAATATAGTTCAGATACAAAGACACGTTTTAGTAGCAAAGTATAAAACTCCTCATTGAAGTTAGTTTTACAGCTATTGTCAAGCCTAACCCATCGTAATGGGATTGCTCAATAAGGGCAGCATTATACACAAAAAATTGCTATTCAGTATTTTTAATATTTTCATTTTTTGCCTCCGGAACATAGGTTTGACCCCTCATTGGAATGAGTATGATGTGCTCCTTCCAATGATGGGTCACAGCCTGGGTTTTGGAGGCAAAGAGTGAGAATTCTTTGTTATACAAGAACATTTTTTTACAAGTGTTGTCGTCTACTAGCGTTAGATACAGGGTTAATATGATGAAGATATGGTCTTCAAATATAGTTCAGATACGAAGACACGTTTTAGTAGCAAAGTATAAAACTCCTCATTGAAGTTAGTTTTACAGCTATTGTCAAGCCTAACCCATCGTAATGGGATTGCTCAATAAGGGCAGCATTATACACAAAAAATTGCTATTCAGTATTTTTAATATTTTCATTTTTTGCCTCCGGAACATAGGTTTGACCCCTCATTGGAATGAGCATGATGTGCTCCTTCCAATGATTGGTCACAGCCTGGGTTTTGGAGGCAAAGAGTGAGAATTCTTTGTTATACAAGAACATTTTTTTACAAGTGTTGTCTTCTACTAGCGTTAGATAAAGGGTTAATATGATGTAGATATGGTCTTCAAATATAGCTCAGATACGAAGACACGTTTTAGTAGCAAAGTATAAAACTCCTCATTGAAGTTAGTTTTACAGCTATTGTCAAGCCTAACCCATCGTAATGGGATTGCTCAATAAGGGCAGCATTATACACAAAAAATTGCTATTCAGTATTTTTAATATTTTCATTTTTTGCCTCCGGAACATAGGTTTGACCCCTCATTGGAATGAGCATGATGTGCTCCTTCCAATGATGGGTCACAGCCTGGGTTTTGGAGGCAAAGAGTGAGAATTCTTTGTTATACAAGAATATTTTTTTACAAGTGTTGTCTTCTACTAGCGTTAGATAAAGGGTTAATATGATGAAGATATGGTCTTCAAATATAGCTCAGATACGAAGACACGTTTTAGTAGCAAAGTATAAAACTCCTCATTGAAGTTAGTTTTACAGCTATTGTCAAGCCTAACCCATCGTAATGGGATTGCTCAATAAGGGCAGCATTATACACAAAAAATTGCTATTCAGTATTTTTAATATTTTCATTTTTTGCCTCCGGAACATAGGTTTGACCCCTCATTGGAATGAGCATGATGTGCTCCTTCCAATGATGGGTCACAGCCTGGGTTTTGGAGGCAAAGAGTGAGAATTCTTTGCTATACAAGAACATTTTTTTACAAGTGTTGTCTTCTACTGGCGTTAGATAAAGGGTTAATATGATGAAGATATGGTCTCCAAATATAGTTCAGATAAGAAGACACGTTTTAGTAGCAAAGGATAAAACTCCTCATTGAAGTTAGTTTTACAGCTATTGTCAAGCCTAACCCATTGTCATGGGATCACCCAATAAGGGCAGCATTATACACAAAAATTTGCTATTCAGTATTTTTAATATTTTCATTTTTTGCCTCCGGAACATAGGTTTGACCCCTCATTGGAATGAGTATGATGTGCTCCCTCCAATGATGGGTCACAGCCTGGGTTTTGGAGGCGAAAGAGTGAGAATTATTCGTTATACAAGAACATTTTTTTACAAGTGTTGTCTTCTACTAGCGTTAGATAAAGGGTTAATATGATGAAGATATGGTCTTCAAATATAGCTCAGATACGAAGACACGTTTTAGTAGCAAAGTATAAAACTCCTCACTGAAGTTAGTTTTACAGCTATTGTCAAGCCTAACCCATCGTAATGGGATTGCCCAATAAGGGCAGCATTATACACAAAAAAATTGCTATTCAGTATTTTTAATATTTTCATTTTTTGCCTCCGGAACATAGGTTTGACCCCTCATTGGAATGAGCATGATGTGCTCCTTCCAATGATGGGTCACAGCCTGGGTTTTGGAGGCAAAGAGTGAGAATTCTTTGTTATACAAGAACATTTTTTTACAAGTGCTGTCTTCTACTAGCGTTAGATAAAGGGTTAATATGATGAAGATATGGTCTCCAAATATAGTTCAGATAAGAAGACACGTTTTAGTAGCAAAGGATAAAACTCCTCATTGAAATTAGTATTACAGCTATTGTCAAGCCTAACCCATTGTCATGGGATCACCCAATAAGGGCAGCATTATACACAAAAATTTGCTATTCAGTATTTTTAATATTTTCATTTTTTGCCTCCGGAACATAGGTTTGACCCCTCATTGGAATGAGCATGATGTGCTCCTTCCAATGATTGGTCACAGCCTGGGTTTTGGAGGCGAAGAGTGAGAATTCCTTGTTATACAAGAACCTTTTTTTACAAGTGTTGTCTTCTACTAGCGTTAGATAAAGGGTTAATATGATGAAGATATGGTCTTCAAATATAGTTCAGATAAGAAGACACGTTTTAGTAGCAAATGATAAAATGATACAATTTCTCAGAGAAGAAACCATCGAGATAGGATATTGAGTCATAAAAGCCAAACATTAGTCAATAGACCAATAATCCTTAATGGTCCTAAGGGAATTCTACCAACTATCTATTGTATTCTTCAAACATTTCTTAGAAAATTCTGAGACTATTCCTATATTTGGCATGTAATGTGGCATAAGATAGGTCCCACAAATTGCCAGCTATAATGCGGCATAGGTCAGGTCCCACAAAGTGGCAGCTCAAAGACATTTACGAGAACACGAGCCTCTTAAAAGGCAAGACTACTGTGTGTAAATACTGCCAGTGGATTTGAGTGCTGTTTCATGCTAGCTGCCACGTGCACTCCAATGGTTTGAAATAAACATATCCATGTCCATTTATCTTGAAATCGTTCTTAATTTAGTTTCTGATGTCACCAGTTAATGAAATAGTCGTATCGTAAGAAGTAATTTAAAACGCAAGAGTTTTACGTAACTGCGACTAGTGAAATTGGGTGCTAGTACTAGTCAGCTCCCTCTGTAAATGTTGACTGGTAATCCATTGAGCCGTTACCAATGCAGTAAATCTGATTAGGCCTGGCGCTAACTTGTTGCCATTTCATAACAAACAGAACCGTTAAAACACTGTGCGTCAACGAGTGAATATTGCAGTAATAATTTCGGATTTGACCGGACATCCGATCGTAAGGAGACCTTATTTGGTTCAAAGCTTTAGCATTGCTTATTGATGTTTGTTTATTGCAAATTATTGGGACGCACCGACACCCTCCAATGGTTTGTAATGAACAAACACATGCCCATCGTTTTTGAAGTCGTTCTTTATTTAGTTCCAAAGTCGATGAAATGATCGTGATCAGTAAGTTGCTCGCATAAAGCGCCAGTCAGTCATGGACTGACGACATACCGACAGTCTGCCACTTTCGTCCACTCACACGAGCACGCTTTGTTTTCCAATTACGTATTGAATATCTCTTTATGCCCGTCAAAACGATTCTACCAAGATTGATGACTGTATATTACTTCTTGGTAAATCTTATACACTCCGAATGTGGCTATCGTTTTGTCGTTGCACAACTATTGTGATTCGAGATTATCAACGATTTATGTGGAGGCGTAGCTGTCCGATTTTGCATAGTCTTGCTGTGTACTTACTCTGTCATTTTTGTACACCCCCCCCCCATTCCGACCCCCCCTCCCCACTTCCCTCTTGCCCGTATTCTCAGATTAGTAAATACTCCCTAAACTATAGAATTCTTCTTCTTGGCTTCCACAGCGGCAATAATTACGCGCATTCTTTCCTTCCAGTTAACCTAGGTTAACCTATGATTGTTCAGCAGAAGCTAAAGTTTATTAGGTTTTTCTTCTTTAAATGTCAAATTATGTACATAAATTCACAGATCTATTATTTATCACTACCTTTGGCTATCATGGCATTTATCTGTATTTTGACTATCGATGGCGACTAATGGCTTAACTTTGGATGAGATACAGCACAGCGACCAATTCAATTTTGTATCAAAATACAACGATGTAATGGACACGACCCAGGAAAATGTCCTTGAATCCCCATTTTCTATTCATAATCACTCCTGCAACTATTATTCGCCTTCCAATTTTAGCCATAGTTTTTCTACGCGAGGTAAAAAATCAAGCCTTCTTAGCCTGAACTGCAGAAGTATCAATGCAAACTGGGACTCAATAACAAACTTTTTATGTGACCTTCAGCAAGGTAATAATAAGTTTGAAGTTATTGGGCTAACTGAAATATTCAAAATACACGCGCACTTTAGTTACAAGATTGACGGATACCACCCTATTGTCTACAAGACACGCCCTGGAAAAGATGAAGGTAGGGGTGGGGTGGGCATGTTTATCTCTGAGAATGTAACATTCAAAATTAGACCTGATTTGTCCATTTTTATTCCACACGTCATAGAGACCATTTTTGTTGAGATCAATCCAGGACGCAAAAATTCATACATTGTAGGATGCATCTATAGACCCAATTCTCCACCCTTGGCCGACATTGACGCTTTCACTTCCACATTACAAGATATTATCCTTAAAATAAACCTCGAAAACGGTAAAGCCTTTCTTATAGGGGATTTCAATATTGACCTACTAAATTTTAGCGGTCATGAAAAAACAAATAGTTTTATAGACAATATGTTCAGTAACGGCTACATGCCACTCATAACAAAACCAACAAGAATTTCGGAACATTCGGCTACATTAATTGACCATATCTACTCAAATAATACTTTATCAAATTACCACGCAGGAATAATAATTACGGATATCTCAGATCATTTTGCGACATTCTATATAGACGAAGGAGACCGGGGAGTTGTTGACTCTGGTCCTTGTTACAGAAGGTCATTTAAAGCAGAAAATGTAAGATTATTCAAAAACTTATTGCAACATAATACATTTGATTCAGTGTACATTTCTACCACTGCAGACGAGGCATATGAATCTTTTATGGATATTTACACTGAAGCTTTCGACACCGCATTCCCCTTAAGAAACATAAATCTACCCAAAAAGCTGATTAAACGTAAACCATGGATGACCGCTGGTCTAATACAATCTTCACGTAATAAAGACAGACTTTATTTACTTAAAGTAAGAAAACCCTCTGAAGAAAATAAAGAAAAATATAAGAAATTCCTCTTGGTTTTCAACCAAGTGAAAAGGAGAAGTAAATCTTCATATTATAACGATATTATAGAACGTAATAAATATGACACAAAACAGACTTGGCAAATACTACGCACAATTATAAATAAATCGCAGTCCGCCGTCAAACCTTCACTTACTTTTTGTCAAAACAATCAACGTACAACACCTGAAGAAATAGCTTCAAAATTTAATGATTATTTTGTAGAAATTGGGCAGTCCATCAATGACAAGGTACCAACCTCAAACAACGTTTTCAGCGACTTTTTAAACGATAATTACCCCAATACTTTCTTCATTGCCCCAACAACAGAACAGGAAATTATGTTAATAACTAACAAACTGAAAGGAAAAACTAGCCTCGATTGCAACAACTTGTCCACTGAGATTGTTAAACAATCCATATCAGAAATTGCTAAACCATTGGAATACATTTTTAATCTATCACTTACTGAGGGCAGAGTGCCAGAAAAAATGAAAATAGCCAGAGTAATTCCAATATTTAAAGCAGGTAGTCCGAACGAATTAGGAAACTACAGACCTATAAGCATATTACCGGTCTTCTCCAAGATTCTTGAAAAAATAATGTGTCAAAGACTCCTCGGTTTTTTAGATGAATTTGGAATTCTTTACGAACACCAGTATGGCTTCCGTAAAAATCACTCTACCTCCCATCCCATACTGCACCTATTACAACATGTTGCAGAATATAACAACAAACCAACGAAGGACTCTACTCTGGCTGTGTTCTTAGACTTGTCTAAGGCATTTGATTCAATCAGCCATGATATATTACTAAAAAAATTAGAATATTACGGCATCAGGGGTGTGGGTAACAAGTGGTTCCAAAGTTATTTATCGGATAGGCAACAATTCGTTGATTATAGTTCGCACAAATCCCCGACTAGGGTCGTTAGTTGCGGTGTTCCACAAGGATCTGTGTTGGGGCCGATCCTGTTTCTTCTGTACGTAAACGACATGAGATTCTCTACTTCTCTTAATCTGCTCTCTTATGCTGATGACACAACGCCATATACAGCTGGGTATGATCTGAAAGATCTGGAGACGACGGTCAACACTGAGCTAACAAATATATTTAATTGGTGTTGCTGCAATAAACTCCAGGTGAACGAGAACAAGTGCAAGTATATTGTTTTGCACCCGCAAAACAGTCCATTAAAGGCTAATAATTTAAATATACTCCTCAATAGTACTAAACTTTCATCTGTAGGGAACTCCTTAAACGAGACCGTGGTTAAATTTTTAGGAGTTTACTTCGACGAAAACCTCACGTTCAAACACCACATATCAAAAATATGCTCCAAAATGTCTAACGCAATCTACTGCCTGAACAAAGTAAAGAATATTCTTCCAGCCAAAGCACTAAAGACATTATACTATGCCCTTGTTCATAGTCACCTAATGTATGCAATACAGGCCTGGGGGCATTCGTTATTTACCAGTAAAATATACTCTTTACAGAAGCGTGCGATGCGAGTTATTAGCCGTAAAAAATTTAATAGCCACACTGATCCATTATTCAAGGCCAATCGTGTATTAAAATTTAATGATTTATACAAATTAAACGTTTCCCTGTTCATGTTTGACTGGAAGACCATGATCTTGCCTGTATCCTTCAGGACTTTTTTTACGATTCGCTCAACAACCGGGAGTCTTACCAGACAGGCGGGATTAATTAATATAGATAAAGCCAGGACTCAATTTTCTGCAAAACTTCCAAAACATAATTTTCCAAAAATTTGGAACGAGCTTGAGACTGCCTTACGCTCAATTTCCTCCAGACGCGCGTTTAAAAAACAACTATTTGAGAAATATATAGACAGCTACTCGTCAAGCGTAACATGCTCGTATCGCATGTGTCCTGACTGCAGACCCGGCGTTTAATTTTTTGAATACTGGTGTCAAAATTCCACGTTTTTTCTATCACCTCACACCCCCGCATGTGCAATCAAAAACCCGATACTTTTTTATAGGGCCAACCGAAAGTAAGTTTAGCTGTTATCTCATCCTAAACAATATCTATAAGCTCCGTAGTACTGGATTAGTGATTTGACACGTAGCCATTTCACCCTAGGTAGTGATAAAAGTAGTTAGATCTTTCTATTCCATTGTGTTACTTGAAATTTTGTTTATAAGGAGATTGCAGGAAGACAGCCTAAACGGGCTATGCTTTCTCCTAACGATGTACCATAAGTTCTGTTAATTCTGTTTTATATGTATTATGTAAATAGCATGATTTGGTATATTGTTGAATAAATTCTATTCTATTCTATTCTATTCTATCTATAAAGGAATAATTCCTCTAAAATATCTCAGTTTTATAGTTTGGTTTGGTATATTGGGATTTATGATCACTTTCAACATCTTTGCTAATACAGTGGAACCCTGTTAATTGAATAGCCACTTTGCCAATGAAAATTATTCAGTTAACAGGAGTATTCAATTAACAGGGATTGTGTCACTTTCCTGTATTCTGCAGATAAACTTAGCATTTATTCTATTATATCTTGTTTGACTAAGCTCCATGATCTCAGTCAAACAAGATATAATAGATTAAATGTCTGTATTGGATGTACTGAGGCCAAATAGGTCTATAAACAAAGGAAAACTGGGGAGAGTCAGGGTAATTTCTCGACAGGTTGCAAGATTTTTTATTAAATTAACTGGAGTTTACTCTTTAACTTATATTCAATTAACAGGTAAAATTTGTACAGGAGGTATGGTAAATGGTTTTGAGTTGGGAAATTGTATTCAATTAGCAAGGTTATTCAGTTAAAAGATATCCAATTAAGTGGGCTCCACTGTATCGTGACCACAACACAAATATAAAGCCAACTGGAAGTTTAAATACTCAACCCTTTGCATTATGATGCCAAAATACTAGGGCTGCATGGCTCTGTCAAACAAGATTGAATTGATTAAGCTCTTAGTTCACATCAAGCCAAAAAAAAGTTAAAAATCTGTTTCTCAGGCCCTCCCACATGGTCCTTTTGGCTGCCACATGCACTCTTTTTATAATCAATGCAAACTTAAAACCAGAGGCTCTAAAGAGCCTGTAATTGCTCACCTGGAACTACATATAAAAATGTGATTTCCCATAGGCTTTCCTTGGTAACTATGAGCTGCAATTGTGGCCATGTTTGCAACATTACATGAGGATCATCATCATTGGTAGGTGTCCCAGTCCTCAATTATGCGAAATTTCAAAACATTTGAAATGTTTGAAGATTTTTTCAAAATCCATCAATCAGAATCAGAGAATGTCTCTGGTGGACATATTTTCCAACCAACAGGAACAAAAAGAGGATCGTTTGTAGAAGGCCTCCTATAAACCGTTCCTGCCAAGTTTGGTTCATGTCAGCTCAGTAGTTCCAGAGAGAACATGAAAATGTGATTTCCAATAGGGTTTTTCTATATTGTGGCAATTGTGGCCATGTTTGCAACACGATCAACATTAAATGAGGATCACTGGCAGAGGGTGTCCCAGTCATCAACCATGCAAAGTTTCAAAATATTTGGTCCTTTGGTTTCAGAGGAGAGGATTTTTCAAAATCCACCAATCATAATAAAAAAATATAAATTTTATAGTAAATTTCCTTTCTTATTATACCTACTGCAATTGTTTACTACAGGCTTGCACTACAGTGGAAGACCCTAACTCGGATAAAATACTCTCTATTTTAATCTTTCCCAAGAGATTTGGGAAAGAGAAGTGGAGTAAAAATACCACGAAAAAATAAGCGAAAACTAGGTCGAGCGCCGTCGGCGCACACCCAGTAGGGGATGCTCTTCTCTTAGTACAATTCCATGACTTCCATTAACCAATGCAGTGTCATCAAACCATTCTTTTGAGTCCGCCAACATAGGAGTTATGTGATCAGCGGGGAGGTAGGATTCTTACCCGAATAAGAAGACGGGAGGGCCTCCATGTAAACAATTGTGGTAGGTATAATAAGAAAGGAAATTTACTATAAAATTTATATTTCTTATCAACCTACCTTACAATTGTTTACTACAGGCTGAATATGATGGAGGGAATCACATAACCAACCCACACATAACTCAATTGCACTGGAACTGTGGACAGAGGAAGAGATCCCTAGTCCTATCAAACCATAGCATCACAAACATTAGTAAAAGACAATGAAAGATGAGGCGTATGGTGATGTGCGACACACAGACAGAAAGGGCAGTAACAGCACAGAGCTGGAACTGACCCTGTAAGAAGCTGAATGGCTGGGATAGGCTACAGCCTGAGCAGAAGAAAGAGGGCCCGTAGAACAAAGGTCCTCTGTCTGCTCCTGCAACTGTCGCAGATAAGTGGAGAAGGTAGCATTTCTCCAGTAGGCTGACAGCATAACATCCAACAACATGACGGAGTTAGTATAAGTCCCGAGAGGATGACAATGCACGCACCTCATGGCAGAAAAACGATTGGTAATACAATCGCCATTAGCTAGACGAGCGGAAGCTGCACAAATAGCAAGACAAATCCATCGAGAAATGGATTCAGGAGAGATCTGGCATGTGAGAAAACGCATGTCCACCCAGGATAAAGGCGCGAATGCCCCCCCCCCCCCCCAAGCAGAGCAGCGCCCAAGAAAGTATCCATCTTGTAGTAAACTGCAAAGTCTTTAGCCTTTTCAAGGAAAAGTGCTGAACAAGCTTGGAGAGGCAAGGAAGAGGGCCAAAACGATGCGGTACCACATATGAAAAAGGTCCCCGAAGCATGGACTTGTACCCATTGCTAGAGCCCCCCAGAAACAAACATATACCAGAAACTCCGCAATCGGTGTGATCAAAGGAGTGACAGAAGCAACACAGTGATCGCACACCATTGACAGAAGAACCTTCTACTTAGCCACAGAGGCTAAACCAGTGGAGTGAGTGCCTCCTTGAAGAAGAAAAGCAACTCCACTGCTCGTCTCTAAAAACCACTACGGAGGAGATAGGACCCGATAAAAGACATACACGAAGGCACAATGAAGTCGGGTCGACCTGAAACCTCTTCGGGCGACTTTGGCAAAGAAAGTCACGATGTAGAGGGAGACATGCCAGAACCGCCGCTAACAGAGAGAGGAGCACATTGATCCACACCCACCGAGGAGACAGGGGTGTGATCGAAAGGATTCAACAACTACAGGTTCATATCTGGGCTAGAACCTGAGGCAGAATCAGAACCGGCAGGAAGGCGGAGCCGACAAGAACGTCCCAAAGGAGGGCCAGAGCATCTGGACACAGGGACATGAAAGTGTCCACCTGATGGTTCCAATGAGTCGCAAAGAGATCGATGTGGGGACAACCCCAGAGATCGCAAAGAGACTGGAACACTGCCATGTGGAGCATCCACTCGGAAAAGAACCTGCCCCATTGGGACAGGGAGTTGGCTAGGACGTTCAGACGACCGGGATTGTGACGAACCACCACTCCGACGTTGACATCCTGAGCGAGCAGTAGAAGATCCCAAACCAAATTGTACATGGGAACATAGTGCGTTCCGCCCTGGTTCCGAATGTAAACAACCACCATAGAATTTTCAGACCACAGAAGGACCTGACAATTTGAAAAGCGGGGGATCCACTGTAGGAAACACAGAAGAAGAGCAAGAAGCTCCTTCTGGTTAACATGAAGAGCTGCTAGATCCTGGTCCAATGACCGTGAAGGAAAAGACCTAGAGGATCCAATGTCACACCCCATCCAAGATCGCTGGCATTTACTGTCAGAACACGATCGGACGTGGGGAAGTCCACCGGAACTCCCTGCATAATCCACTGAACATCTGTCAGGGGAGATGCTGAAGAGGAAGAGACTCCGGTAACAGAAGCACCAGAACCAGAGGATCGACATTCGGCCTCCACTGACTGAGCCAAAAGTGTTGGGAGAGGTCAGATATGCAGTTGACGTAGAGGAATGAGATCTGTCACCAAAATGCAGAGACCAAGCAGTTGGGGAAGACTCTCAGCTGATGAAGTCCATCCCAGATGACAAGACGGAGAAGGGACCAGGTCCGACTTCTATCCGTTGACTCTGAACCCTAGTGACGTGAGTAGGCTCAACAGTGTGATGACATCAGATTCCAGAAAAGCAGCATTGGATTGCCTCTGGAGGATATCAACTAGACAAGCCGAAGAAGACACCTTGGACTGTGTGCGATGTAAGACTAACACATACGACATCAGACAGGTGAAGGCCCAAGGATCCAGGCCAAGGCCAAAGGGAATGGCCTTGAACTGGAAAACATCCTGGAGAATGGAGCGGCGAACTGATCTGAAAGCCTCCATGCTGAACTGAGGCGCAATGATAGACTGCGTCAGAATACTCAGATCAATAACCTATCTGAGTCGGCCATCCTTCTTTGGCACCAAGAACATGCGGGAAACAAAATCCCACTGAAAGAAAGTTCTTGATGACCTCGATTGTCCCCTTTGACAATTGACAGGAGATCGCCTATCTCCATGGTCAAAAGTTCCCAATGTGTAACGTTGAAAGGGACGCATGTGGGAAGAGGCAGTCTCTAGTGGAGTGTCTCAACCTGGGATGAAATCGAGGCGACTACTGCCAACGCCTCCCTCACCCTGTGAGTGAGTAGAAGTGGTGGTAGGAGGATCAGCCCGTAGCTTTGCAGCGGAAGCAAAAGGGTACTTGTTAGGCTTTGGACGGCGCCTGCCTCCAACAGAAGGCCGATCAAGATGACTAAGCAGCAGCAGATCAATGGAATGGTACAGGGAGCCATCCCGGACCGTCGCCATGGAACAATGGAATAGTCGCGGACCCGCCGAAAGAGGCAGATTGAAGAGCAGCGCACTGCCCCCCAAAAAGGGACGTCTTGTGTCCAGCACAGCGTACCTGCGAACTAATTCCAAGCTATCCGCATAACAGGCATGTGTGTGAGAAGATGCATGAGCACCTTGAACAGCATACACAAAACAAAAACCTGTTTGTCGTCAAACTCAGCTGGGAGCAGATAAGCAGCAAGGCAGAGACGCCGTGATTGAAGAGAGAACACATTCCAGCATCCCTCTCGATAAGCCCAACCTGGACTGCAGAGTCTCCATATGGCTGAAGAGTTGGGAGTCCCGGGCTGACACTGTTGGCTGGTTTGACAGTTTGAGACCTGGAAGGAACCCAAACGCAAAGTCAAGAGCTGCCCCCAAGTCAGAAGACTGTTAGCTCTCGACGTAAGGAATGTCAGACTCATCCCATGAGTCGGAAGACACATAGCCCATCATGGGCAAACCAGCCGATGCCTCCCATGGTGTGGGCACACCAGAGGATCAGAAAGCAACCTGTTTCCAATCCCGGGAGGCGGCGCCACAACGGGCACCCGGAAACCACTCGTATCCTCGCTGGAAGCAACGGAAAAGGTTCTTGGACAGAACTTAAGTGAGCAAGGAGAGGGCCTCCCTAAGCTCACTGACTGTCGGAACGGAACGACGTGGGAACGAACCGACAAAGTGGCTTCACTCCTGACCCATTTACCAGCGAAGGGTCACGATCCTCAAATACACCCGACACGGGGCAACGGGCTGCAGCCGAAAACATCTGAAAGCAAATGTGTATCACCTACCCCGAGGATCAACAGAGCGGAAACTCAGAAGAGTCGCCGCGGACCTCTGCAGGACAGAAGGTCCAGGCTACACAAAAAGCGTTGGTCACACAAAACTGGCCATGGGACCAGAGTGCGTGGACGGAAATGCCATGGAGCTCATGGTGACCCCACCATGAACAGCCGAATCCAATGAGAAAAACTGAGGTACTCGACGGCTGAGAAACCACAGTAGAGGGTTTGGCCGGCAGCCCCTTCCAACTTTGCCAAGTTGAAGTCAAGGAAGGCTGAGGCCAATACCCCATGTCTACCCTACCAGGCATCCCTGCAGACCCCTGCAGGGATAAAACTGCTGTGCTCAATGGCTGAGAGGACACAGCATGGGGGTTCGGTTGGCAGCCACTTCCAACTTCGCCGAGTTGAAGTCAGGGAAGGCTGAGGCCGATACTCCATGTCTACACTACCAGACACCACTGCAGACCCCTGCAGGGGGAAAACTGCTGTGCTCAACGACCGAGAGGACACAGCAGGGGGTTCAGTCGGCAGCCACTTCCGACTTCGCCGAGTTGAAGTCAGGGAAGGCTGAGGCCGATACCCCACGTCAACACCACCAGACACCTCTGCAGAACCCTGCAGGGATAAAACTCCTGTGCTCAATGGCTGAGAGGACACAGCAGGGGTTCAGTCGGCAGCCACTTCCGACTTCGCCGAGTTGAAGTCAGGGAAGGCTGAGGCCGAATCCCTCAAAACCACACTACAGACATCACTGCAGACCTCTGCAGGGCTGCAGGGATAAGCCAAGGCCGGCTAAAACAATGACCGAAGACGTTGTAGACAGAACAGTAGTAGCAGCAGATACGACAGGAGCTGTTGGAACTGGCGGAAAAGGGGAGACAGCCACCTAGCTCGGCCTCCAAAGGAGGAGTCACAACCCTAGTGACAGCCTCAGATGTCGACTGGAGAGGGTGCATAGTCCCAGAACCAGGCATCTCTTCACCAGAAATCCAACAGATCCCGTAGTATCCACCATGGTAAAAAAATGCACATCCCCCACAGATGGGGAATAACTCTCACCAGACGTGATCGTGTCGGGAGGCCCCGAAACGATAGCATTCCCCCCCCCCCCCCCCCGGGTTGCTGGAGAGACAGAACATCCCCCACGGAGAACGCACCAAAGGCGAGGGCAAAAGGAATTGCCCTAAAGGAACTGAACTGGAAATAACAGAGGTGAGAGCAGTAGAAGAAAAAGGTGAACTCAACAGTTACATAAAGTAGAAGAACACCCCCAACTACGAGAGGAGGTGGCAGAAAAAATAACTGGTGGGTACATGACAGAACCCAGACGGCCAACAGGGATCTAAGAAAAATTCAGCCCTCAGCAGAGTAAAGAAATCCTGTCCATACAGTCCCTCATTGACACCTAACTCCAATAACAATAATAAAATTTATCAGCCGACATATTTGATTACCACGTTGACACGATGTCGAAAAAAACATTCGCGAAAACGGAATATAAATAAAATACAATGAGAATGTGGTTGAAAATATGAATGAGAATATATAAAACACAGTCCTGTTATTATACGATCTTCAGATCCATAATTCCAGTCACAGGAAAACCATTATCGACAAGTTGAATTATCACTGTTTCGTAATGCAAAAATGGCGACACGTCAACCACGTTTCGCAGACAAAAAAAGAATGGTTTGATGACTGCTTGCGCACTGGTTAACGGAAGTCGTGGAATTGTACTAACAGAAGAGCGTCCCCTACTGGGTGTGCACCGATGGAGCTCAACCCAGTTTTGGCTTATTTTTTCGTGGTGTTTTTACACCACTTCTCTTTCCCAAATCTCTTGGGAAAGATTAAAATAGAGAGTATTTTATCCGAGTTAGGGTCTTCCACTGTAGTGCAAGCCTTTAGTAAACAATTGTAAGGTAGGTTGATAAGAAATGCTTCTGGCAGCCATGTTTTTCGATGCACGGTAACAAAATGAGTAGCGTTTATAGAGGAGCTACCATAGACTATCCCTGCCAGGTTTGGTTCACATCAACTCAGTAGTTCTGGAGAAGATGAAAATGTGATTTCCCATAGGGTTTCTATAGTAACTATAAGCCATAATTGCAGCCATGTTTGCAACCTGATCAACATTAAATGAGGATCATTGGTAGAGGGTGTCCCAGTCATCATTTATGTGAAGTTTCAAAACATTTGGCCTTGCAGTTTCAGAGGAGAGGATTTTTCAAAATCCACCAATCAGAATCAAAAGAATGCCCCTTCCGGCAAAGTTTTCAAACCCATGGAAACAAAATGACGATCATTTGTAGAGGACCTCCCATAGACTATCCCTGCCAGGTTTGGTTCATATGGGCTCAGTAGTTCCAGAGAAGAAGATGAAAATGTGATTTCCTATAGTGTTTCTATAGTAACTATAAGCCACAATTGTGGCCATGTTTGTACACCGATCAACATTAAATGAGGATTGTTGGTAGAGGGGGTCCCAGTCATCATTTATGTGAAGTTTCAAAACATTTGGCCTTGTGGTTTCAGAGGAGAAGATTTTTGAAAATCCACCAACCAGAATCAAAGAATGCCTCTGGAAACCATGTTTTTCATCCGACGGGAACAAAATGAAAAGTGTTTGTAGTGGACCTCCCATAGACCATTCCTGCCAAGTTTGGTTCACACCTGCTCGGCGGTTACAGAGAAGAAGATGAAAATGTGAAAAGTTTACGGACGTTGATGGATGCCAAGTGATGAGAAAAGCTCACATGGCCTTTTAGGCCAGGTGAGCTAAAAATTAAAAATTTACAGTAATTTGTATATTTTTTATACTTACCAATGGCCCAGACTTAGCTGGTGCAACCTCAATATTATTATGGGCCAAACACAAATTTTGAACATCCCAATCCCCAAAATTTTCATACAATACCAAAAATTAAAAGTCCTATCTGGCCCTCCATACTTTTGGTACTTGCGCATGCGCAGTACCCAGGAAGAGATCGGAATTGACATGGACATCATTCTTCCTAGTTGTGCCTACTAATGTTATAACTCAGCAGGGAGGTATGAGTGCCCACTCATGGGAGGGCCATCCACATCTGGGCCATTGGTAAGTATAAAAAATATACAAACTACTTCAAATTTATCATATTTTTATACTAAAACCAATGGCCCAGTCCTAGCTGAATCGTAAAAAGGCTGGGGGCCTAGGACTTAAAGGAATAGCAGACCAAAAATCAGCTCAGACTGCATTAGAACTCCCAAGGTGAAATGGAGATTAAAATTTAAGGAATTATATGTTTGTCTCTCTAAACAACAATAGAGAAGACATACCACCGAAATAAGGAGCCATATCAAAGTAATTCCCAATTACGTAGCATAAATGAATATGCTAATTGGGTGTAACAAGCCCCCAATTTTAAGGCTAGTTTGGATAAGACACTTAAAATTAGGAAAAGCGTGTGAGAGATTAACGCCCACAAACACACGCCGTATATAATGTAACAAGCTGTATCTTCAGATGATAACAGCTTCACTCATAGTTACACACTGACTGAATACAAGGCCAGAAGAGGTCAGGAGAAATCCCCCCCCCCCCACCTTTTTTTTGAAGGAATAATCCTCAAAACAAAGAGGGAATCAGTGAAAAAAGTGGTACAGAATAAAATATAAATATTCAACTAAAAGGCACCCGGTTATTAATTATATAGACAATAGTTCACTGCTTGGAGTAACGTACGATGTTTATTCTCGAGTGGGATGCAGAAGGTTATTTTCATGAGGCACTAACATCGTACGTTACTCCAAGCAGTGAACTATTGTGTTTATTATATTTGCCTGATAATATCTGCAACACAAACACCCCTCTTGCCTCATCCATGAGCAGTTTCCCAAGGTCGCTCAATTTGTTTTGACGGTTAGAAAAATCGACGCATGGACACAAAAACATGAATGAATTAACTGATAATATGACATCATCAGAAAGGAATGCAATGACGCTCATTTTTAAATGGAAGTTCAAGTGATGTGAGATATGAACTTATGAAGGAAATCAACACATTTTAAAGAAATAATTCAATCAGTCACCATGAATGAGTAGTCATGTTCAATTTCTTATAACTTTGTGTGGATGTGTACATAGTTATTGTTCGCTATCAGTTGGAACATCAAGAAAAATATTTGTCGATGTGGATTGGGTGTTATCGCTGGATTTCGAGGCGGAACAACTGCAATGGTTGATCACAATGTTTATGGTTGGATTGTTTATTGTGCTCGTTCTGAATATATTCCCAAGATGTTGTTGGATCATAGAATTTGAGGTGTTCAATAGTTGGTTGGTAGTTATGGCATTCAAAGAAGATTGTGCAGTTGTACTTTGGGAACGGCTTGAGGTTGACGTCGTTGACAAACTCGATACAGTTATCGGAATTTGTGGCTGAATCTGTAAATTCAATTCGCGCGAAGTTGATTCATTTGAGAGAATAGATGAGATGTTTCTTTCCTGGTGAGTATTTATTCTTGAGTAGTTGTTTATACTGTTGATATTTTTATGTTCCGACATTTGGACAATGTGGTTTGGAGGTACATCTGCGTCACCCAATTTCTGAATAAGATGCTTACGAGAACTATGATTTGTCAATCGCTTTTCAGAAGGCAACCCACTGTCAGTTTTCATATTAGACATGAACTTGTAGATTTGGTTTATGCCCAGGTGTTGGTTTTTGAACCATTTTTGTCCCTTCTCAAAATAAGAATTTTTATCGATTTGTTTCTGCGTTTCAGCCATAATTGAAATGTAAAATGGAGAGCCTGGCTCTCGCATTCCCGATGGACGTTTCTCCCTGTACAATTCATAAATACGTACTGGATTTCTTTCCGGCACTAAAGTTTCATATGCTTTAGGTTTTATCGTTCGCGTATTTTGAGGATTTTCGCTGTTGCGGGTTTTAGTGTGTCTCTCATCCACCACTAAATATTTTCGCCCTGTTTCGTCTTGACCAACTCTAACGTCTCCCCATACCAGATCATACTGCTCCTTCCCTCCACGCATACCACAATGCATAGTAAATGTTAGCCACAATGAGTTCAATATAGATTTCGGTGAGTACGGCCCCAAAACTTTCTTCTCATACAGCATATCAATTTCAGTATCAGTTATTTCTTCCGCAGCATTTTGGTTTATTGCCCTTGCCCATCGATTTCAACTGCTTCTGCTTTATTTTAAAGGCTTCTCTGGCCTTTGCAAATTTTGAGACTGAAATAATACATTTGCTGTAATTGACATTTTTCAAGTGACGACTGATACTTGAATACAAAGCTCTAAGTGTGGAAGGTTCATACTCCCTGCCATCCTTGCGCCGTACTGGTACGAGAAAGTGAGAAATGTAATCGCACAAATCACTGGGGGTCAATGTCCGCTATTTCACCTGTGTAACTGTACTTTGCTTTAAGAAATTGCTGGAACAATCGGATATCCAAACGAGTTTTCTTTGTCGTATTTTTGTTTTGATTTTGAACAATGAAGTCAGTCAGTTCGCTATCGTCCATCATTTCGAATCGACCAAATTCCACTGACGTGCCCTCGGTTGAAGAAATAATGTCACTACCGGTTGTTCCAATAACATCATCTCTCCCAGTGGAATAAGGTTGAAATAATTCCAAAAGAAACTCGTCATCTATCGTATCTAGAAGTTTCACATTCGATGCAAATGCAGCCATTTCTGAACCACTCAGTATGTATACAAAGCAGACGTAAACTCGCAACAGCGTAACTTGCCGTAAGGGGAATAATCCAACATGCTGATGTCATTGATAGTAAAATAGTCCGTCATGACTAGGATATCGCCGTGGCAGTTGAATAACACTTTCGAGATCGTGGGAGTAGGATATGGTTTTTATTTACAAAGGAAAAAGCTGTAGAAATATAATAAAATTAATTTATTGATGCTTAATGCCCCATCAGCAGTTAAGGCTGTATCGTGACAGTCCCAGTTATTAAAATCACAAGCTTTTAAATGTATGCTGCATCTGGAATACGTAGATAGGTAAAAAATCGGTGATATAAATATGTACAACCTTAAACTTGTCCAATTGAATCCCAATGGAAAGTTATCTGATAGAACTTATACGCTTCTGAGCCAACTAACAGGCGACCACGTTCCAGTGAACAATTAATTCCAATAATGAACTACCAAATTGTAACCGTTCAATTCTTTGAGAATAGGATTCTGAAAGTGTACCGCTTCTGGTTGAAGACTGGATTCCAAACCTTGAATGGGATACAAATAAAAAACCCGTCACGGACCGTCCCCAAATAATTCATTGTTCCCTAGGTCCGTTAAAACCAACGACTATTCATAGAAAGAATATACCACTCCGAATAATTAAGCCAAAAATAGAGAACAGATGCATAGATGGCATGTAGGAAACTCCATAACTGATCCAACTAGCCCCAAAATTCTAATAAGCTCTATACTACTCAGAGCAAGAATTTAAGAGAATCTATTCAATAATGCATCTGCCTAATAATAAATACATATTATGCAAGCAATCAACAGAATCCCGCATGTATCTTCGTCTGAATACAGACTGTATCAACGGCGTGACCGAGTGATACAAAATCTAATCAAGAAACTGAAGGAATAAAATGACGTTAATGCGATTAACTTGAGGAATAGACTCATACGTCGTAACAAAAGCAGACAACTCTGAGCGAAACTTCTCAGAGTGGACTAATTGCCACATTTTGGAGAATGCCGCCCACAGGTACACTAAGACTAAAAGAATTCGGAATCCAAAAACAGTTACTGTTCAGGAATCATATGCTCAAATGCAACTTATGAATGACCAACCACAGGAAGCAAACCAACTAAAGAGTGGGGAGCCCCTGATATAGCCATTAAACCACAACCCACCCACTAATCGAAGAGAAATGAAATACATGCATATAATTGAATGCATACAAGGCTTACAGGAAGAGAACTATGTCTTGCCCTGTAATCGCCTCTTAAAATATTGCTAGAGGGGAGGGGGGGTTGACGAATAATCATATCGAACCCCCTCACCTGCATTACTTGAATCACTGGATAAGTAAGGCCGGTGCAGTAATACTAAGCTTGGAACAGAGACAAATTTCTTTTTCACTATACGAAAAGGAAACTTCACGCTACATTCTCAAAGCTATACTGCTGCTGCTATTCTCAATAAAGAGTAATACAGCTAAAAAGCTTATAGTTAGTCAAAGCAAGCATAATCACACTAACCTGGCACAACTCGTAATGCTTTAGTGTTAGTTATCTAGAATAGTATAGAAACTGTAGGATTCCCTCACATCAGACCGACTCCATAATGCCACTAAGGACAGAGGGGGGCATGATGAACAATGGCACTATTGCAAGGAATATACCCGCTGAAACAGCGTCGACATATCCCTTGAAATAAAGACAGTACACCAGTGGCATCAAATAATACACCATATAGACATAATATCCAACCTACCGAGTGGAAATATAATCCACAACAATAGATTGGACAAAAATGAAGCAGGAGACGAAAAACTATGTTCTGGCACCTGATCATAAAAACCTAGATGAACTCCTTGTGCCTCATTCCGATTACAGCAGGAAATATATTCCTGAAAAGGAGTTAACTATAGGCATTCAAAAGAATGCTCATTAATCACATTAGATTAACATGGCGTCATCAATAGGTGCAAAAAGCCTCAGACAACTAACAGAAAAGCAATACTGCTAAGGAGAGAACAAACCCTTCTCTTGTAACAGTACCTTGTCCGATAGGACAGTGGTCTCAGTCTGACTTAAGCAGCTAAAGGTCTTTCAATTCGTGAAGACAATTAAATGGCTGTTAACTGCAGCTCTAGAAGCTCACTAAAGGAGACTTACAACGCTAGCCGCTAATGATAGGGAAAACACTGCTCATAATTCTAGCTAGGCTACTATAGTTTAAATAATAAGACTAAAGAAAACAACACCGACACTAAAGAAAACAACACCGAGAAGGAAAACATGAACTCTTTCCTTAGCGGTATCTTCCCAAAAGACAGCGGTCTCAGCCTAGCTAACAAAGCTTAGAAGACTTCATCTCCATGAAGACAAATATCTTGGTGTAATTTTTGCGACTTTAGAAAGTTCACTAGACGGAGTCTTACAGTGTTAGTCCTTGCTCAAGTTAAGGGAAAAAGGGTTGCACTTGATTCTTATAAGGCGTCAACAAAAGGATTAAAAGCCCCAGACGCCAAAGAATACAACACCGAGAAGGAAACAACGTACTCTTTCCTTTTAATGGCCCTAATTCCAAAGAGACAGCAGTCTCAGATTAGCTAGTGCAGTTAATAAGTCTTCAACCCATGAAGACAGATATCTTTGTGAAACTTGCCACTTTGAAAGCTCACTAAATGGAGACTTACAACATTAGTCGCTCAAGGTAAGGGGTGAAGGACTGCACTTCTAACGGCCCTAATTCCAAAGAGACAGCAGTCTCAGATTAGCAAGTGCAGCTAATAAGTCTTCAACCCATGAAGACAGATATCTTGGTGAAACTTGCCACTTTGAAAGCTCACTAAACAGAGACTTACAACATTAGTCGCTCAAGGTAAGGAATGAAGGACTGCTCTTCTAACGGCCATAATTCCAAAGAGACAGTTGTCTCAGCTTAGCTAATGCAGCTTACTAGTCTTCATCTCCTTGAAGACAAATATCTGTGTCACCTCCACCTTGGAAAACTCACTAAACAGAGACTTATAATTTTAGCCACAATGTATAATAAAAAAACAGCTGTAAAATATATAAGGCCACTATGACGTTAGCCGCTAATGATATATAAACACAGAATGCTCTTAATTCACATAAGCCAAACTAAGGCGACAACAATAGGACTAATTGCCTGTGACGCCTAGGAATACCACACCGAGAAGGAAAACGTAATCTTTCCTTCTAACGACCTTATTCCAAAAAGCTAGCTTACACAGCCTAAAAGTCATATATCGGTGAAGACAGATATCTGTGAGTTACCCTGCGGCCTTAGACAGCTCACTAAATGAAAACTTACGACGTTAGCCGCTAGTGTATAAGAAAAGACTGCTCTAACAGTACATATGGCTACCGTTCACACCCCATAGTACAAGTATTGAAGGAGTGCCTCGACTACCGGCAAACGACAAGCATAAATCCAAGACTTTCCGGACTACAGTTAGTACCAATTATTATAATAAATACAATAATAATGAAGCAAAAATCATAAGTTCGCTGCACGCCCAATAATACAGAATAAACATCGCAAGGATACATAACATAGACAATCACAAAAAATTTCGAAAAATAAATTGAAAAAAAATTTTGGAAAATTTTTGAATGAAGCCTAAGTGCCCCAAGGGAACCTCATGAGCCCAAGGGCATCACGATAGAGCCCAAGGGCATCACGATAGAGTCTAAGTGTGGCCAAGCACTACCTAATTAAAGCTAAACTACCAGAATAAGATATAATATGTAACCTAATGGGAAAAAAACATTAATAGTTTTTAACTAAACACTGAATTAATACGAATCCAAAACGTTACTGAACAGACACCAACGTCAAGAGGAAAAACCGGAAACTAACCAACAACAGGCACAACAAAGACCCAAAATCAGTAACCGATCAACAACCACCTGATGCAAAGCTAGATCTTCATATGAAGAAAAAACAATGCATCTAATAGAAGATGCAAGAATACAAAACGTCCTGAACAATAATGAACAGGATGCAAACATAGGGGATAAACAGAATACCTATTCCATTTTACAAGTTAAACTCCAAAGAATTTAATAAAAAAATTCTTCAATAAAAAAGCCGAAAGAGCTTGGGAGTATAACAGGAGGGTTCAGGAAAGGGAAGGGAAATAATACTAACAAAACAACTGTGGAATCATATTATAATGACGTTCAGAAGCATATCCTGAAATTGGGGAACATGAATAATTTTACATAAAAATTATAAAGTTACAGCCCTGAACATCCAAAACCACAATTATTCACTTTCAGCATCCTGCTACACTGTTGATTCCATGAAACCATCATTGATTTGTGTCTGGCATCTTCAAAAATGAGAATTTATTGCACAGATGTCAGTTCAAATGTTTACTGACTTGGGCCAAACAAAAGAATAATGTTTGCGCCAATTCTGGTCTATTCCTAGGTACTGTGCATGTGCAAGTACTAAAAGTATGGAGGGCCAGATAGGACCTTCAATTTTTGGTATTGTATGCAAATTTTGGGGATTGGGGGGTTCAAAATTTGTGTTTGGCCCTTAATAATATTGAGGTTGCACCAGATAAGTATGGGCCATTGGTTTTAGTATAAGAATATAAAAATTAGATGGTTTATGTCTGATATTTTACCCAAGTTAATAAATAAAACTGATAAATTTGTCCCTTGAGTGTAAAAGACTTTGCAATGCTTTAGCATGGCAAAGCCTTCTTGCACTCAAGGGACAAAATACACCACCACCCATACTATTCCGTAGATTATGAGACCTAAAACATAAAACAAACCAAGAACATGAACTTTTGATGGCAAATAAATAAGGAGTCTTAATCCAGGGTTTCCGCTAGACCGGCAGCAGGTCCGTCGACCGAACCCATTCCCCCCACTGATCATACTATAATCTGTCAGAAAAGCTGGTGGTTAAAATGTCGAGTACAATGCTGTATCGTAACGACACTCGGGATCCTTTGTTTCCACGTAATATAGGCTTAATTATATTGTATACTATGCCTACTATTAATGACGAAAACCTAATACCTTATAACCCCCAGATGAGAGGGGGAAACAAAGTTCAAATCCTAAACGTCGCCTATAAAATTTCGGACTCAAATTGTTGTGTTTGGTCTGAAATCACTGGCTTTTATTTGAGCGATAAATGATGTACTTGTTTTGGAAGCTGTCACTTGTTTCAAATGAGTGTGCAGGCTGCTGTCAGTAGTTGTCTGAAACACGCCCACAACATATAGTTTTCACAGTGGTTCAATATCATCAGAAAGATACTGATTGAATACTGCCACTTTCGAGCGGTGCACAATTCATTGTGAAAGAACACTGCAACTTTCGAGTGTGTACAACTCATTGTGAAAAATGAAAAATTTATACCAATTTTAATATTTTTAATACTTACCAATAGCCCAGACTAGCTGGTGCAACCCAATTTATTACCAGGGCCAAACACAAATTTTGAATCCCCTAAACCCCCAAAATTTGCCAAAAAACTTAAAAACGAAAAGACCAGTATGGTCCTCCATACTTTTGCGCAACTTGTTGTCAAGGACAACAATAGGCTACCACCATCTTGTCATTCTTTACTGTTGTGCCTGTTAAATGTTAATAAGAACTGTAATAAAACTCAGCGGGGAGGAAGGAGTGTCTACTCCAGGGAGGGCCATCCCCGTCTGGGCCATTGGTAAGTATTAAAAATATTAAAATTGGTATAAATTTTTCATATTTCTCCACTATACCAATGGCCCAGACTAGCTGAGAATAGTAAACAGGCAGACGGGCCTAGTACTGAATATTCATTGCTCCTATTTCAGAAAAACAATGAAAATATAGGTGTAACTCTATTTAAGGCCTAGCATAACCCATTATGCTAATTTGATAAAGGAAGCCAAAATATAAAGAAGTCCAGAGAAATGAGACTCTTTATAAATCGTTAAAAATGTCCGAGTATTGTATAGAAAAGCTCGTTTTGACACATGTCATATACAATAATGCTTCACATCGAGCTACACATTAAAAGCATATAATACATTTAAAATTGCTTCATATCAAGCTACACATTAAAACATTAAAACTACCATAACACCAACCCCAGGATACTATCACTGAAGGAGGTATGTCCATGTTTTTCACGATAAAGCCAGATGACTATTTGGAAATACCCCCCCCCCCCCCCCACCCCTTGTTTTGAAAGTAACTACATGTACACTTCAAAATGAAGAGGGTAGCAGACTGGATACAGTGCTAGAGCAGACCAAACAGAAGGTTGAATGAAAATCCTTATTAGAATGGACGACCTTCTGAGCTACCGATAACAGTCCTAAAGATCTGAGATCATCCGAAATTGATTCTAAATCTCGAAGATAAAATTTGGTAAAAGTCGTCTGTTGTGTCCAATAAGCTGCTTGCATCAAATCCTTCAAAGAAGTACTACTAGCATAAGCCCAAGAAGAAGCTAAAGCTCTAACTTCGTGAGCTGAAATCTTATAAGCTATTCTCTGATTCACAGACAAAGCATTATCAGCTGACCGAATAGCTAACTGAATCCATCTAGATATTGAATGAACAGAAATATCATTTCTGTTAAGAAGAGAAAGAAATAACCTTTTCCTACCTCTTCTAATAAAACTAGAATGCTCCTTATAAAACTTAAGTGCTCTTACTGGACACAACAAAGGTCTCTGACTATCTGAAGATGGTAAAGCTTTAATAAGAATAGGGCAAGGCCGTTTGTCTGGAACCTGATTCTTAGCTGAGAATCCCACTTTCGTAGTGTGAGTAATAGAATTACCAACACTACGATAATGAGAGTCTTCAACAGACAAAGCATGAAGCTCACTAACTCTTCTAGCTGACGCAAACACTAAAAGAAAAACCGTGTTATAAGTAAGAAATTTAAACTCAACAGTATTTAACGGTTCAAAAGGTGCTTCCTGAAGTTTCAGAAGAACCCAAGCTAAATTCCACTTAGGGATTAGTCTCAAGGTACGAGGTCTATTCACAGAAAAATACCTCATTAATTATTTAAAGATACATCTGACCCAATGTTTAATTTCCTTTGGTGTGCATAGGTGTCAGAGAGCATAGACCTACAGCCCTTAATAGTGATGGGCTGTAGCTTAACTTCATCAAAAAGATAAATAAAAAAGTTAGCTAATTCAGGAATAGTTGGGTTAAAAAAATCAATCAACTGTGATTCACACCAACGAATAAAAACCTTCCACTTCGCTTCATAATTTAATGAAGAGGAGGTCCTCCTACAGTTAGAAATTGCGTTCATTGCTCGTCTGGAAAACTGTTTTTTGTGCAGGAAGCCGACGGAGTTTCCCCTGTGTCAGAAGATACCGGAGAAGTGGTAACTTCCGTGGAAGGTCCCAAAGAAGTTCCCGGAGAAGAATTATCCACCGTCTGTGAGCCAACAGACTTGCAACCAGTAGAATCTTGCAAGAAGACTGTTTTATCTCCAGCAAGATCTGTTGAATGAGGGAGCTGGAGGGTAAGCATACCCTATTATCCCGTTCCATGAAATTGAGGGTCCGGGCATAGAGACACAAAAGTCTGTAACTGATTGTTCAGACTCATGGCAAAAAGATCGATCATTGGATGTTCCCACTGGAAGCAAATCTGATTGAAGACAGATTTTTTCAACATCCATACTGAAGGTAGCAGGCGATCCTTTCTCAATAGAGAGTCTGCTATTACATTGAGACGACCTGGAATATGATGAATCGATATCAGAATCTGATTCTTTTGAGAGAAAAGAAGAATCTTTTCGGTGAGATTCAACAGCTGGACGGAATGAGTACCTCCATGATTCCGAATATAGGCAACTACTGTTGAATTGTCCGACAGAATTTGAACATGTGAGTTTATTACTCAACTGAGCCAATGATTTAGAGCTAACCAAATTGCCCTCATTTCTTTGTACTTTATATGGGACACAAGAAACTGACTCTCCCATAAGCCGTGACACACTTGATCACCCGGAATCAGAGAAGCACCCCCAACCCTCCTGACTGGCGTCCGTCATGATTATGAATGACGGCTCCTGAATCTGAAGCGGTATTCCCTGGGAAAACCACTGGATATCCGCCCAAATTTGAAGATGTTTTACTGACTGTGTTAAAACAATCGGACTGTCCAACAACTGATGTTTTACACTCCAATTTTGAATTACATAAATTTGAAGTGGACGAGTGCGCAAACGACCTAGCGGAATTAACTCTGTGCCTAACAGCCACATAAACTCTCTTGCAGTAATGACTTGTGTGTTTATGCAATATTTGCGTAAAGAGAAACTAATTTTGCTCTTGCTACCGGCAAACAGACCCAATTGTTGAGAGTATCGAAACTCATTCCAGATGAACAAAACGACCTCGTCGGTATTAAATCCGACTTGTCGACAATGATTATACAACCTAGGCATCGTAGCAGCGATAGCAGACTCTGAACGTCGCTTTGAAGAGCATGAAAATTTTTATACCTTTGAAGAATGTCGTCCAGATATGCCGATGTCATCGAAGCCGAGTGAGCTCTAAAGTGGCTCATCACCACATTCACCACCCGAGTGAACGCCCACGGACCAGGGTTCAAGCCAAAACACATTGCTCTGAACTGGTATACTTCTCCTTGAACCGCGAAACGGAAGTCTATACTTGCGGCGTAATCGTTCACTCGGATGATGCCTCTCACCGATCAAATTGTCTCCATATAAAATTTGGAGCAATTATTAGCTTGTTTATCCAACTGATCATGAGATCGATGACCGGCCTGTACGAGCCGTCTGGCTTCGGCACAAGAAGAAAGATGCCTGTAGAATCCCTTTGAATTGGGATTCTCTATGACCTCTATTGCCTCCTTTGTAGGAGAGAGTCTACTGCTGAAATCAAAGCCTCTCTCTTTGTTATATTTTGTGGAAGGTTCACAAAACGCGGAATCCGTGTTAATGGAGGTTTTCTCCGGAACGAAAGATGTAGACCATTTTTTACAACGTCTCGAACCCAAAGATCCTGAGTTATTTTGTTCCGGTTGCTTGCGAATATTGAAAGCCTTCCGCCAACCGGAGAACAGAGGTCGAAATCTTCATTTGTAGGACTTACGAGGCTAATACGAGAAACCATGTGAAGCTCTGGCACCCCTCTGTGACGTCGGTGTGGGGTTACGCGTTTCGTTATTTTCCGACTGCATCATCCCCTTTTTGAAATCGCTCCCCTGTTTCGAGCCACCATGACCACGATTAGCTTTAAAAGCAGCATGTGCTGAGCCTCTCTTGGAGAAAAATTTACCTCTCCCAGGAGTACCACTTGTGGAAGGCTGAGGTTGCGAAGCTGAGCGCAACAAAAGCTGACTTGTAGCTTTCTTAGAAGCATCTTCAAATACAGCTTTTAACTGATCATTGAATAATGAAGAGCCCGAAATGGGAGTGGCCCTTAGAGAGCTCTTAACACTGTCGTCAATAAATGACGTAGATTTAAGGGCAGCATCATGCCTGACCAACTCTAAATTCGCTACTGAAAGAGCAGAGTGGGATGATGTATACATGATGGCGCGAGAGAGCACTCTCAAAGGAGATAACAACTCCTGTAAGCTCTCAGATTGCAAATTGCTGGCCAATGCCCTGCAAGTATGATCTGCATATGACATAGCGTCCAAAATACTTCTGCTAGCTTCAATGCAAGTGACTATAACAAAAGAACTAACGCTACACGATGACAGAAGAGACATACCTAAGTCCCTAGCTCCGTCATCCAATTGCAGAGGAGCTTTTGGAATCTTATTCTCCCTTCGACTTAATGACCTCCCTGTCCAAAGAAGACAGGCGCTTGGCTCTAGAAGGCGCAGAACTCGACCAGAAGGAATTAATTCAGGTGAAAAATCCTGCAGGAACCTCATAGTTTCCATATGTTTCTCAGCCAAAGCTGTAGTGTCAGTCTCGCCTTCATCAAACTCCCTAACACTACCAGCTAGAGGTTCCTGGTCTGTCTATTATCAGCATACTGTTTATTTGAGGAAACCCTTCTTTCTGCCGATCCAGCACCATCCGAATCATCCAAATTGGAGATCGCATGTCGTGTACGCTGCCCATATGAACACAGAAATTGAGACCCCACTAATTACACTACGAGGTGAGGTCTCAAAACCCCACCATGTGACTTCAATTTGTCTATAATTAACTTGTGTTTTTTGCAAGTGCGGTAATCAGGTTTATTCTTCCACCAAAAATAGTTTCAGTTCATTGTTGTTTTGTGATTGTTAAGTATTGCACTTAAGTATAAATTGAATACGTATGCTCCATGCGTGTTTTTTGATAATAAAAAGCATTAATATGGCAGAAAAAAACGATCAAAATATGGAGTTTGAATCGTGTTTTTAATCTTGCATGAATATGTTAAACTGTGTGATGGGATGTTCAGCTGACGTTGGTTTATCTTTTCATCTCTCAGTCACCGGCTCTTAATTAGATCAAATTTTTTCACAGTCAGTGAAAAATTACTTTTACTTTTTACATGAAATATTAAAAAGATAGTCCAATATTTGAAAAAGTTATTAAAAGCTATTGCGATTCCAAATGTTGTTCATCAAAATCGATTCAGAACTCGAGGAATTACGAAAAGATAAATATTATACCGTACTGAAATCATGGATGTGAGTTGAAAAAATTATAACTTGACCAGCAAGTAGCTATTGACGAAGAAGAATCATGGAGAAGAATTGTGTTACCGGTACTGAGTTTTGAATAAATTGTGGGTTGGGGGAGGGAATCCGATTTACGATTTTATTTATTTATTTATTTATTTATTTATTTATTTATTGATGTTTAAGGTCATATACTTATGTACAATGGCTAATCGTGACCGTGACGGTTTTACGGGTGGAGGAAGCCGGAGTACCCGGAGAGAACCACCGGGCAACGACGAGCAGCTGCCAGCTCCCCAACATCATAACTCCGCACTGCAGCACAGGCAGGGTTAGATTGGTTGAAGACTTGCGTACCATCGACGTGCAGTACACCTTAGTACACGGCGTCATCGTGCCCCGTGTTGCCAATCGGGGTTAAGTGCCTTGCCCAAGGACACAATTTGTGAGTCCGAATTGATCGCTCAGATGCTCACCCATCCGATGATTAACCAGGCTCAATGTTGCTTAACTTCGGTGGTCTGACGAGAACCGGTTACCGCAATGCCACCGCGCCCCCTATTTACGATTTTAAAGGTAAGTTCAGAGTGGAATGTTAAAATGTATATGTTGAGAGTGGAATTAACATAAATAAACTACATTAACGAAAAAGGAATGCTTGTGGTGGCCCTGGGATGTTTCAGTCCAAGACATTTCGGAATCTGTATATTGAAGCATCTGCATGCACTAGCAAGAAAAAACTAGCGAAGAGGTGGGGGGGGGGGGGGGGGGGCAGATGGACAAGCAATCAATGATATGGGCCTATTTGTGCGTGTGGGTTTATGGTCTAGGGTCCAGTTGCCTCGTTTCGGGGATAGGGAGGGACTATTTACTTCACCATTTAGGAGTGGTATGGATGACTGAATATTACACTGCCAAGACACTGAAATTTTTGATGTGCGGGCAGTGCCAGAAAATCTCCAATAGAGGAACTAAAATCTCCTGTCTGAAAGACTTATTTAATTTTTGGGGTTTCAAGACACAAGTTGGGGGACAAAACCAAAAAATTATAATACGAAATTTCTGGGCATGTTTGAGCTAGGGTTATGATGTGTGGTGGTCTGGCTTGTCGATCGGCATGTCATTATTGAAAAATAAAAAAAATATTATTTTCTATTGATTTTATTTACATATGGTTATAATTATGATTGCTGAATTAATAAAAATTGAAAATTTTGATTTGTCTCTTATTTTTTCTCAAGCTTGTCATGTGCAGAGGTGTTAAAACAAAGGTTGGTTTGAAGGACAGCTCTGTGCTTTATCGCGCCACTCAAATGTTATTCCACACCTTGTGCAAGTTTTTGTTTAATCTCCTATACTTAATTAATCACTTCAATCCCGACTACTTTAATATAGTTGTAGAATATTTTATTTAAGTGTCACATTTCAATACACATACATAATATACATAGAGTATTTACAAAATATTTATATGAAATCCAGCCTAAGGAGGCTTATGAGACACATTTTCATCAGATTTAGGTCTTTTTTACAGTAGTTCATAAAAAAAATCCCAAAACAAAAGACCCAAACCAGAAAAACCAAAACACATGCACGCAAACCAACACACACACGCCCTTGCGCCCCTCCCCCCCCCCCCACACACACAGAGTAATATGCAGACATACGCCCACATGCACTTGCATACACTTTCGTGTACTAATTTTCTTTCACTTTTTCTTACTTTCTCCCCCCCCCCCCCCTCATCCCCCCCCCCCCACATCACGTATATCTGTCTCTCTCTATCTCTTTCCCGCTGAAGTGTGCTCTCTCTTAGAATGGCACATTCGCAGATATTTTAATTCGGTATCACCCTTATATTCACCCACGTATTTTTACATACACACAGGCTTAGCTATTTCAATTGATAATACAAATAACAACAATGTAGAGGAACGTTGAAAAATCTGCAAATGCAAAGAGTATAAAAGTATGTTCAAACCCCTTCAGAATTGGATGAAGGATATTTGTTTCGGTATGCAAATATCTCTCGTCCACCCCCTCCCCCCTGAGAAATAATCATTAGTTGCAGTCACGAATGAGATACTTTTTGGTATCCATTCAAAAACACTATATTTTCTTTTTACTATATCCTTTTTATAAGAATCTTTAATTGCGTAGCCTGACAAGAGTAAGACAGGAAGAGGATAGGCTGGTCGTGTTGACTCAATGTCGTAAACTGGTATCACTTAAATCATTAGCCGTGCGCCGTGGGCGCTTTTGTGGTGCAGGGGGCTTTTTCGCCCTCACTTCCCACCTAAGAAAAACACGGTTCATCACGTGTTGTCCTACAGCTGTAAACAAAATGTGAAATTGGGAACTTCGCGAATATTGGTTGTTTTTCTCAAGTCTGGTTTATTTATTTCCTCGATCAAATCGATCGCGCAAACACAACAGTTTAGTTTCGAAAGTGACGAGGACTTTGTACTTAACCAAATGCAACTGACTGTTCTATTCCCAATTTACAATTTCAAACCACAGTAATAGTCGCCGTCTGCCTCCTCCAAATTCCAATTTTAATTTAAAATAAATTATCTACTACCGCAGTAGTCTTGCCATTTGACATCACAAGACAGTACTTATTAATCAGCAGAGAAACTGACATGCAAAAGCAATTAAACTAATCGTTAACGCTCGTGACCACGATGGGTCACAGTGTTTTGAAAACTGTCTTCCACTGATCAAACACTGCGGTCCACTGGAACTCCACGGTGGAGAACACACCGCGGCGGCGTTTTTGTTTCAATCCACGTTGAACGTACTGTAATGTTAGTTATAAGAAACCAAATGAAGTTAAAAGATTAAAAAAGACAACCCATTTATGTAAATATCTATGTGCAAAAAACAAAATTATTTATGTTAATATCTATGTGCAGTGTATTATGTTTCTATAGTTTATCGCTTGTTAAAAGCCGAACCACTTGAATGAAATAAAATAGGCTATATCAAAGCCAATGTTCTTGTTATCGCTGCTCTGTTGTCAATGAAGATAAGTAATTAATTGTACACACCCACTCATAAATAGTTCCTCTATAAATAGACAGCACTAATCTAAATTTAGCATCAATAACTGGGGTATTAATTGACCAGTTTCATATGGGTACTGTACACGTAATGGATGACAGCCGCCGCATATTATGCTGCTGGAAGTCTGCAATTAGCTGGGCAATTTGTTCCAGCAATTCCATATTCGAGGCTATGTTCACCCCCGGTCTATGCTTTTTGGCTCTGGAAGGTGATCTGACACAGAGCCGTTTGCCTCGAAATGCTAGCCTTAGAGACAGCCAGATCCTGGCTTTGACTCTCTACCTCTGGATCTTGCCGACTAGCATGCGGTCTACTGTGCCGAGTCCTGGAAATGGACGAAGAAGAGGCTCTTATATCAAGATTACTGCCAGCCGCACTGGCAGAGAAAGGTACATCAGAAACAACTGGTTTCGAAGCCTTTTCTACCGGACTACCAGCGGAACTGGCAATAAAAGTCAAATCTTTCTGTTTTGTCCCCAAAACAGAAGAATGCTTCGCTACTGATGCACCTTTCAATTTGACTGGCCTCTTCCCCTTACGTGCCGTCATCTGAACAGAGGACTGTCTTCCATCCTCCGTATTCTGGACCACTACAGATTTTCCTGGTACTGATAGAAGCACTAATTAAAGGCTCTGTTACACCGGTCGAGCTAGTTGGCCGTCTGCTTGCCCGAGGTACCGAGTATTCTGCGATACCTCGTAAGTCAACATGCTCTGTATCTGAAGACAACGGCAGCACAGAATTTGATGTTATACCATGACCAATACCATGTTCTTGTTCCTCTGAAATGGAAACTAAATTTGATTAGTTACCTTAGGTGAAAGCACCGAAATCGGTGCTTCGCCAACACATACATAAGTTGAGAGGGAATTCCATCGCTTGGAATCCCAAGAACAGCAAGTTGCACAGGTACCATCTTTTGAGCAACGAGTGCAAGCCAAACATGATGAATGAGAATCAAGAGAGGACTTCTTCCTCTTACATTTCGAACATGAGGACTTCATAATACACATACGCCCGAGGCAAAAATTTTAAACTGAATAGGAGCCGGTAACCAAGTCCAAAACAGGCACAACAAAGGCCCAGGTCAGACAACTGGTATCCCAAGAATACCCTTAACAATAGAGAAACTTCCCCAGAAGATTCCCCATAGAGAAGGGTAATGGCAAACAGACGCGCCCGACTATGTCAAAAACAAGAGGCCCCACGGGGCCTGAAGTGCTCATCTTGTACAGAACACAATTTAAACAGAGTCCAAGAACGAGTCTACATTAAGCAAGCCATCTCCATAGGCTACACTGTCAATCCTTGAGTCCCTCAGGAGTGACAAAAATAATCTGGGCATCATGCCTTTTCTTCAGTTGATCATAAGTAAAATGTAGAGCTCCCCTATGAAGCCCCTTGATACAACCTATGTGGATTAATCTTAGTACCTCTAGAAGGTACTGAATACAAAATTTTTAATTCTTCAGCAAAATGGCCAATTCCGGCTCCCATAGAGAGCCCAAATATTAACCCAGGCTCTTGATTTGAACACAGTTAAATCTCACTTCCCTAGAGATGTTGTGTACCGAATATGAAAGCATTCTGACTGTTGGATCTGAAGAAGAGAAATTGTAAAGAAATTTCTCCGAATTGCACTAAGTTCAAATTTGGGCTACCATAGCGAGCCCAAATATTGACCTATGGATCCGATTTGAACAAACTTGAATCTGACCCCCCCCCTAGAGATGTTGTATACCAAATGTGAAAGCATTCTGACAAGTGAATCTGAAGAAGAAGATTTTTGAAGAAATTCCCTCATATTGTACTAAGTTAAATTTCATGTTCCCATATGGAGCCCAAATATTAACCTAGGCACTCGAATTGAACAACCTGGAATCTGACCCCCCTAGAGATGTCGTATACCAAATATAAAAGCATTCCGACTGGTGGATCTGAAGAAGAAGATTTTTAAAGAAATTTTCTCATATTGCACTAAATAAAAATTTGGGCTACCATAGTGAGCCCAAATATATACCTAGGGATCTGATTTGAACAAACTTGAATCTGACCCCCATAGAGATGTTGCATACCAAATATCAAAGCATTCTGACCGATGGATCTGAAGAAGAAGATTTTTTTAAATTACCCTCCATATTGAACAAAGATAAAATTTGGGCTTCCGTAGGAAGCCCAAATATTAACCTAGGGACTTGGTTTGAACAATCTAGAATCTGACCCTCATAACAATGATGTATACCAAATATTAAAAGATTCTGACTGGTGGTTCTGAAGAAGAAGATTTTTAAAGAATATTCCCCATATTACCCTATGTTAAAACTTCGGGCTCCTGTAGAGAGCCCAAATATGAACCAATGAGCTTTATTTAAACAAACTTTTATCTGACCCCCCTATGAATGCTGTATACCAAATATCAAAAGATTCTGATGATTGGTTCTGGAGAAAAGATTTTTTAAAATTTTTGCAAATATGCTGACTCAGCATTTTTTCGATGCCCATTACAGAACACCCTAACATAACCGATGGCAATTTTTTTTAACCATTCAATTCTACTGGTCATAAGGATACTTCATACCAAATAAAAGCTCTCTGTTCCGTGGGGTTTGGAGAATATGGGCGTTTGAAAATATTTCTATTTTTAGCTCCCAGGGTTCCCATGGGGATGCGGGAATTTTTTTTTTGCATGGGTCATGTACTTATGACCCAATAATACCACAAACCAAATTTGGTTCATACCGGACCATCGGTTCAGAAAATAGAAATTTTGGGCGGGGCCAAAAATCTTACCCCTCCTATTACAAAGCCAAATATTACTTCACGAACTTCGTTTGAACAAATTTGATTCTACACCTCATATGGAAGCTCCGTAGCAAATATCAAGTCATTGTACACACTGGTTCTTGAGAAGAAGATTTTTAAAATATTTTGGTGCATTTTCCCCCACTCCCTCCCTATGGGGCTGGGCATGCTGAGTTGAACAAAAATGAAATGCCCCTTTGGGACCATCACTCACACAAACTTTCACTTGAATTGGCCCAGTGGCTTTGGAGGAGAAGACCAAAACATGGTGTTGACGGACCACGGACGGGAAGCGATGAGATTAGCTCAGCTTGACTTTGTCAAGATGAGCTTATAACCGGTACGCGACAAAGGGGGTACGAATAATCCACATTCCGTAAATTATCTAAGATTTTTAAGAAGAATTTTAATTAATAACAAATTCGCAAACCTCAAATAGTTCTTAAAAATCTAATGAGAGGATTCAAGGGGAAAAAAGGTGAACATTGAACACACACATAATGATAAACAAAAAATGAAAGTGTCAATGACACTGTAGCTCAACTTGTCAAGACAAAGACATGTACATGTATAGTATGTGACACAGCAATGACAAACATCTAGGTAATGACCTGATAACAAAGGTACATATAAAGTATTGTAACGGTCTGTACATAAATACTGACCGTTGCCTGTAACAAATGTATAGGTAAAGTATTGTAAAGGTGGGTGACAGTCAGATGCTAAACTAGAAAAGAAATCTTTGAGTCCCAGAGTGGGTTTGACTGAAGCCCAAAATATTTGTTCTCATAGCACAGTGATAACAAAGGCACCCCAAAACACACTCATTCCTGTCCCAAGGTGAAAACAAAGGTACCCAAGAAGTTTCGTGAAGATCAGTTCACAAATATGAGCTGTGTAGAAGTTGTGACAAAAAACTGATTGGACCTAATTTCGGTACAAAATGGCCACTGGCAGCCATCTTGAATTTTGGACCGCACCCAGAAACACTCGTTCTCGTCCCAAGGTGATAACAAAGGTACCCAAGAAGTTTTCTGAAGATCGGTTCATAAATACAGCCTCTAGCCCGAGCCATATTGCCATGTGCACTTAGAGTGTATAAGTAGCACTGAATAAATCAAAGTTCATCTAATTTGCATAATTTCTGCACAAGAAAAAAACCTGTACTATATGTGATGTATTCCATGTTACTAAACATTCATACAAAAATTTATTCAAATCAGAACTTTCATACAGAAGTTCTGTACAAAAGGCTGATTACACTAATTTTGGTACAAAATGGCTGATGGTGGCCATCTTGAATTTCGGACCACACCCCAAAACACTCGTTCTCATCCCACGGTGATAACAAAGGTACACAAGAAGTTTCATAAAGATCGGTTCATAAATACGGCCTCTAGCCTGAGCCGTATAGAAGTTGTGTCCAAAAAACTGATTAGACCTAATTTCGGTACAAAATGGCCACTGGCAGCCATCTTGAATTTTGGACCGCACCCAGAAACACTCGTTCTCATCCCAAGGTGATAACAAAGGTACCCAAGACGTTTCGTGAAGATCGGTTCATAAATACAGACTCTAGCCGAGCCGTATTGACATGTGTACTTACTGTGTGTAAGTAGCACTGAAAAAATCAAAGTTCATCTAATTTGCATAATTTCTGCACGAGAAAAAAACCCGTATTATATGTGATGTATCCCATGGTACTAAACATTCACACAAAAAATTATTCAAATCAGCGCTTTCATATGGAAGTTCTGTGCAAAAATCTGATTGCACCAAATTTTGTACAAAATGGCTGCCATCGGCCATCTTGAATTTTGGACCGGACCCAAAAACACTTGTTCTCGTCCCACGGTGATAACAAAGGTACCCAAGGAGTTTCGTAAAGATCGGTTCATAAATACGGCCTCTAGGCCGAGCCGTATTGTCATTTGAACTTACAGTGCTGAAAGTAACATAAAAAAACATCAAAGTTAGTCTAATTTGCATAATTTACGAACAAGAAAAAAACTCGTATTATATGTGATGTATCCCATGGTACTAAACATTCATACATAAAATTATTCAAATCAGAGCTTTCATATGGAAGTTCTGTACAAAAAACAGATTTCTGCATCATCGGTACAAAATGGTGGCTGGCAGCCATCGTGAATTTCGGACCGCACCCAAAAACACTCGTTCTCGTCCCACGGTCATAACAAAGGTACCCAAGAAGTTTCGTAAAGATCGGTTCATAAATACGGCCTCTAGCCCGAGCCGTATCCAATTGTAGACAGACAGACGGACAGACGGCCGACGGACGACGGGCCATGGCATAAGCTCAAATTTGGCTTCGCCAAAGTTGAGCTAATGAACAAATCAGGTGCATATCCCGAAAACGGGAAAAACAAGAAATATTATTTAATTTCAATAAAGTTATAGCCCTGAATGTTCAAAAAGTCAATGTCTATATTCAGCTAGATTCTGCTGCAATTATTGCACCATTCCACTTCAAAATCGTGTCTGGCTACATTATACTTTGGATTTTATAGCACAAAGTCAGGATACGTGTTGAACTGACATGGGCCAAACAACAGAATGACAAGATGGCGGTAGCCTATTGTTGTCCTTGACAACAAGTTCCGCATTGCACAAAAGTATGGAGGACCATACTGGTCTTCTCGTTTTTAAGTTTTTTGGCAAATTTTGGGGGTTTGGGGGATTCAAAATTTGTGTTTGGCCCTGGTAATAAATTGGGTTGCACCAGCTAGTCAGGGCCATTGGTATAGTGGAAAAATATGGGTGTTTTCAAAAATTAATGAGAAAGTGGTAATTAAAAATAAAAAATAATTACAACTCTGGTATTTGCGAATTATATAACAATATGATTTATGACTTATTGGTTCAATAAAACATACTCATTTATCATTTCACCATGCCCTGCAACATGTGAAGTTATGACTTTCAGTGTAAAATCAATTTTTCGAATGTTGCCAAAGGAGGCAACTATTTTGTTATTCATAGTTCGCTGTGTAAATTTTATTTGGTCTTCATATTATGAATTTTTTTATTGAGTTTGTGTGAAGCTATATTTTGTTTTATTCGTAAAAAATGTACATATTTAAAAAAACAGCTATTTTTAAACAGACTATGTTTTATGTTTTCAAGGGGGTGGTTTGCAGTGCTGATTAACATGCTTACAAAGCACCCCCTGGGCTTCTACACGAGTGAGTATGGTAATTGCACGTGCATGACGTCACACGTCTGCATCATGGTTCTTTTCGAATATTACCGTGAGCGGTTGTAAACAAAGCTCAGTCACTGTTAGGATTTATGGATTTTGTGTTGTTTTGGGTTTGTATTTTTATGAAACCTCTGACCAGATGTAGTATTGTGTGTCCAGTGGGAATTTAGAGAATTGTAGGAGGAAAAAATACATATTTTCCACATCAATTATTCAGCATTTTAGCAACCAGAATGCCCCCAGAGGCCACCAGAGAGCATCTAAAAATCAAAATTTTCAGGGGGGGGGGGGGGGGAGAACCTCCCCCAACCCTCCTCTATACACGTGCGACAGACGCCTTCGGCATCTGAGTTTCACTTTCTTTAAACTACTGGACCCACAAATTTTCCCCTAGCGGAAACCCTGCTTAATCACTCACCTGATAAAGTGGTTCAAGGAAGTATTTTGGGTCACATTCAGTTAGTCACAGTTCATTAACATTACAGGGGAAAAAAGTCATGAAATTATTCATAACTCTAGTGCCCACGTCAGATGATTATTAGGTCTTCCTGACTGCTTCCAATTCTATCAGCTGTAGACAAGCACTGCCAAATGTCTGAGGGTTGTTATGTCACTGCAAGCCTCCCCTAATAGAGATCCCAAATATCAACCCAGGCACCCAATTGGAACATTGGAACAAACCTGAATCTGCAGCCCCCCCCCTTCCAAGAGATGTTGTATACCAAATATGAAAGCATTCTGACTGCTGGATCTGAAGAAGAAGATTTTTTAAGCAATTTCCTCATATTGCACAAAGTTATTAACCCAAATATTAACCCAGGAACTCATTCTGAACAAACTTGAAAATCTGCCTCCTCCTCCCCCCTCCCCCCCCCCCACCAAGATGAGCCCAAATATGAACCCAGGGACTTGGCTTGGACAAACTTGAATCTCACCCCCCTAAGGATGCTGCATACCACATACCAAAACATACCGACTGCTGGATCTGAAGAAGATTTTTTAAGAAAATTCCTCATTTTGAACTAAGTTACAATTCAAGCTCCCACAGTGAGCCCAAATATGGACCTAGGGACATGGCTTGAGCAAACTTGAATCTCACCCCCTTAGGATGCTGCATACCAAATGTCAAAACATTCTGACTGCTATATCTGAAGAAGATTTTTAAAGAAAATTCCTCATTTTGAACTAAGTTATAATTCGGGTTCCCACAGTGAGCCCAAATATGAACCCAGAGACTTGGCTTGAACAAACTTGAATCTCACCCCCCTAAGCATGCTGAATACCCAATATCAAAAGATTCTGCCTGCTGGATCTTGATAAGAAGATTTTTAAAGAAATTTGCCTGAAATGCACTAAGTTCCAATTCGGGCCCCTATACTGAGCCCAAATATAAACCCAGGAGGCCGATTTGAACAAACTCGAATCAGATCCGCCCCACAATGTTGCATACCAAATGTCAAAAGATTCTGCTTGCTGGATCTGGAGAAGAAGATTTTTTAAGAAATTTGCCTGACATACACTAAGTTCGAATTCGGGCTTCTATAGTGAGCCCAAATATAAATCCAGGGGGCCGATTTGAACAAACTTGAATCAGATCCACCCCATAATGCTGTATACCAAATATCAAATGATTCTGCCCACTTGTGCTGGAGAAGAAGATTTTTTAGTAATTTCTCTAATATACATAGAGTGCTATCGGAGTTATGCCCCCTATGGAGCCCCAAGTGGGCATGCCCATTTCATTTGAACAAACTTCATATGACATATGGTAATGAACATCCATACCAAGTTTCGAGCAAATCGACCTAGCGGTTTCGGAGGAGAAGTCATTTTAAAAAAGTTCACAATGCCGGATGGGGACGACAATGGACGACAAGTGATAAGTTTAGCTCCCTTCGGTGAGCTAAAAATAAAAAAACTGCCCGACCACATGCAATTTTACAAACAAGAGGCACCATGGGGCCTGATGTACTCATCTTGAACAGAATCTGATATAAACTGAGGCCACAAATGAATCTACATTAAGCAATCAATCTCCATAGGAGCCATTGTCAATCCTGGAGCCCCTCAGTAGTGACTAAAACAGTCCAAGCATCATGCCTTTTCTTCAGTTAATCATAATGTAAAAAGTGAAGCTCCCCTATGGAGCCCCTTGATATACAACTTATGTGGATTATTCTTAGTTACACACCTCTAGAGGGTACTTAATAAACATGGCTCCTTATAAAAGTAACTTGGAATTATGTTTCTATTTTTAACACACATTGAGTCCCACGATAGCCAGGGTTATTTATTTTCATTTAAATCAAATATCTGTTTCCCACTTAGGCTACATATCAAACTTTGTTAAAATCGGACTAAGAGTTCTGAGTAGTGAACTAGAGATGTTGTATACCAAATATGATAGGATTCTGACGGGTTAATCTGAAGAAGAAGATTTTTAAAGAAATTTCCTTATATTGCTCTAAGTTCAAATTTGGGCTATCATAGGGAGCCCAAATATGAACCCAGGGACCCAATTTAAACAAACTTGAATCTAAGCATTTTAGAGATGTTGAATACCAAATATGAACTGGTGGATCTGAAGAAAATTTTTTAAGATTATCCCCAGGATTGCACTAAGTTAAAATTTGGGCTCTCATGGGGAGCTCAAATCATAACTCATGCACTCGAGTTGAAGAAACTTGAATCTGATCCACCCACCAACCCCTAGAGATGTTGTTTACAAATATGAAAGGATTCTACCTGATGAATCTGAAAAAGATGATTTTTAAAGAAATTCTGTTATATTGCAGAAAGTTAAAATTTGGGCTCCCCCAGGGAGACCATATATTGACCTGGCTCTTGATTTGAACAAAAACTTGAATCTGATCCCCCCTAGAGATGTTGTATCCCAAATATGAAACCATTCGGATTGGTGGATCTGGAGAAGATTTTTAAAGAAATTTACTCATATTGCACGAAGTTTAAATTTGAACTACCATAGGGAGCCCAAATATGATCCCCCCCCCCCCCCCCCACACACCACCCCCCCCCCCCCCCCTAGAGATGTTGATTACAAATATTAAAGGGTTCGGCCTGGTGAATCTGAAGAAAAAGATTTTTTAAGACATTTCCTCATATTGCGCTAAGTTAAAATTTGTGCTCCTCTATTGAGCCCAAATATGAAAGCAGGCACTCAAATTGAACAAACTGGAATCTCAACCCCCTAGAGATGTTGTACACCAAATATGAAAGGATTCTGACCTGTGGATGTGAAGAAGAAGATTTTTAAAGAGATTTCCTCATATTGCACTAAATTAAGATTCGGGCTGCCATAGGGAGCCCAAATATCAATCCAGGGACCCAATTTGAACAAACTTAAATCTGACCTTCCTAGAGATGTTGTATACCACACATAAAAGGAATCTGACTGGTGGATCTGAAGAAGATTTTTAAAGAAATTTCATCAAATTGTACTAAGTCGAAATTTTGGGCTACAATAGAGAGCCCAAATATGAACCCAGAGACCCAGAGACCCAATTTGAACAAACTTGAATCTCCCACCCACCCTTCCTCCCAGATATTTTATACACCATTATACACCAAATATGAAAGCATTCTGACTGGTGGGTCTGAAGAAGAAGATTTTTAAAGATTATTCCCCATATTGCCCTAAGTTACAAATTTGGGTTCCTGTATTGAGGCCAAATATGAACTGGGAGGCTTCATTTTAATAAACTGATATCTGACCCACCTGTGGATGTTGTATACCACATATCAAAAGATTCTGATCATTGGTTCTGGAGAAAAATGTTTTTAAAATTTTTGCAAATATGCTAACTCAGAATATTTTCGGTGCTCTCTACATAACACCCTGATATAACCGATGACAATTTTTGTTACCATTCAGTTCTATGGGTCCTAAAGATGCTTCGTACCAATAACATTGTCCCAAGGTCATAGCTCCAAGGGCAAGGACAACTGTTCATTTGTTTATTTTCTTCATTCTAAGTTTGGTTAATGAAAGTGCCAATGACACTGTAGCTCAACTTGTCAAGACATGCACATGTATAGTATGTAACACAGCAATAACAAACATCTAGGTAATGACCTCATAACAAAGGTACATATAAAGTATTGTAACAGTCTGTACATAAATACTGGCCATAGCCTGTAACAAATGTATAGGTAAAGTATTGTAAAGGTGGGTGACAGTCAGATGCTAAACTAGAAAAGAAATCTTTGAGTACAGAGTGGGTCTGACTGAAGCCCAAAATATTTGTTCTCATAGCACAGTGATAACAAAGGCACCCCAAAACACACTCATTCCTGTCCCAAGGTGAAAACAAAGGTCTCAAGAAGTTTCGTGAAGATCAGTTCATAAATATGAGCTGTATAGAAGTTGTGACAAAAAACTGATTGGACCTAATTTCGGTATAAAAGGGCCACTGGCAGCCATCTTGAATTTTGGACCGCACTCAGAAACACTCGTTCTCGTCCCAAGGTGATAACAAAGGTACCCAAGAAGTTTCGTGAAGATCGGTTCATAAATACAGGCTATAGCCCGAGCCGTATTGATATGTGCACTTACAGTGTATAAGTAGCACTAAATAAATCAAAATTCATCTAATTTGCATAATTTCTGCACAAGAAAAAAACCTGTACTATATGTGATGTATTCCATGTTACTAAACATTCATACAAAAATTTATTCAAATCAGAACTTTCATACAGAAGTTCTGTACAAAAGACTGACTGCACTAATTTTGGTACAAACTGGCTGCTGGTGGCCATCTTGAATTTTGGACCACACCCCAAAACACTCGTTCTCATCCCACGGTGATAACAAAGGCACCCAAGAAGTTTCGTAAAGATCGCTTCATAAAAATGGCCTCTAGCCTGAGCCGTATAGAAGTTGTGTACAAAAAACTGATTAGACCTAATTTTGGTACAAAATGGCCACTGGCAGCCATCTTGAATTTCAGTCCGCACTCAGAAACACTCGTTCTCATCCCAAGGTGATAACAGAGGTACCCAAGAAGTTTCGTGAAGATCGGTTGATAAATACAGCCTCTAGCCTGAGCTGTATTGACATGTGTACTTACTGTGTGTAAGTAGCACTGAAAAAATCAAAGTTCATCTAATTTGCATAATTTCTGCACGTTGATAACAAAGGTACCCAAGAAGTTTCATTAAGATCGGTCCATAAATGCGGCCTCTAGCCCAAGCCGTATTGGCATTTGCACTGACAGTGCTGAAAGTAACACTAAATAAATCAAAGTTAGTCTAATTTGCATAATTTAAGCACGAGAAAAAAACCCATATGATATGTCATGTATCTCATGGTACTAAACATTCATACAAAAAATTATTCAAATCTGAGCTTTCATATGGAAGTTCTGTACAAAAAACAGATTTCTGCATCGTCGGTACAAAATGGCGGCTGGCAGCCATCTTGAATTTCAGACCGCGCCACAAAACACTCGTTCTCGTCCCACAGTCATAACAAAGGTACCCAAGAAGTTTCGCAAAGATCGGTTCATAAATACGGCCTCTAGCCCGAGCCGTATCCAATTGTTGACGTACGGATAGATGGCCAGGTGGGCGACGGATGACGGGCCATGACAAAAGCTCAAATTTGGCTTCGCCAAAGTTGAGCTAAAAAAAAATTCAGTGGACCAATCATGTTAATACTTCACACAGATTGCTTATATCTCAAGAGTATGTCATGACCTTGACCCAAGGTCAGAGCTCCAAGGTCAAGGTCACATACCATAAATATGTTGGTTCAACTATTCTACTTTCTCTGGTTCATAAAAAAATATTCAATGTACCAATCTTCTTTGCACTTTCCACAATGATTGCTTATGACTCAAGAGTTGCCATGACCTTGATCCAAGCTCATAGCTCCAAGGTCAAGGTCACAGACCATTCATTTGTTTGTTTGTCCTTTCTAAGTTTATCCAATCCATAAAAAACCTTCAATAAACCAGCCTTGTTTATACTTCACGCAATGATTGCTTGCGATTCAAGGGTGTGTCATGACCTAAATCCAAGGTCATAATTTCAAGGCCAAGGTCACAGCCTGTTTGTGTGTTCATTTGCCCCTTCTAACTTTGTCAGGTCCATAAAAAACATTCAATGACTAATCTGGTTTATACTTCACACAATGATTGATGATGACTCAAATGTCTCAAGGGTGTGTCATGATCCTGACTCTGGATTGTAGCTCAAAGGTCAAGGTCACAAAACCATTTGTCTGTTAATTTGTCCCTTTTAACTTTGTCTTGTCCATAAAAATTATTCAATGGACTTATCTTGTGCATCTCGTGTGTGGGTTAAGGGTGATAGTGTCCACTTGTAGCATGGCCTAAAGTGAGGGATTATATCTAAGGGCTGGCAATGAAGGTAATTTGGAGATTGTCTTACCAATGGAGTTATAGGTAATTATGGGCCTAAACTACCTGATGTGTCTGTATATGTTTACATTATATGAGTGGTTAGAGGTGACAAATGGTGTGCAGTCCGTATTGTCTTTTAAGAAAGAAAGGTTTTCGGTATTTTATAGTGACTGTACACAAAGTGACAACTGTACTGAATATGAGTTTGTACACTACACTTCAATTGATATTTGAAAATAGAATGCTCCAAATGACTGGGTTTTTTCATAAATATTAACATTTTCAATTATGCAAGAAATTTTTTTTTCAAATGTTGTGGGTTAATTATTGAGTGGTTCCAGGTTTAGTTATAATTTTACTTCTAACCTTTTACCTCATATAACTGAAAACTTGAATGTACTCCCCTGAGAAAAGATTCAGTTCAAGATTAGGACCTAAAAGATTTAAAATATTCACTTTTGAGAACAAAGAGGTGTTTATAATGAAAGTGACAATGACACTGCAGCTTAACTTGACTGTGTGTAGTGTTTGATGAAAAGGATAATGTTCAATGGTTATGAAAAGATTATGAAATAAGACAAGAATTGTGATAATTGAGAACCCGAATATGTCCAGTTCTGTACCCTACATGCTATGTTTTCAACAAGAATAATTTGAGGTGTAGACTGTACAAAAGAATTGAGGCCTGGGTTGATGTGGTCCTAACAGTTAATGTAAGTTAACCAAAGTTACCATGTTACAATAAAATCATTCCAAAAAACTACCTGTAGAGTGTGGTAGAAGAATTAGGTCAGAGGCCTGGAGCCCTGTTCGGCTCTCATGGTAGATCGATCTGAACCAAAATGGGAAATTAGTCTGGACATTCATTCAGAAATACATCTGGACATCACAACACCAAGTTACTTAACCAAGTTGCAATGAAGCACCTCATAAATATGACCTGTAGGCTGTGTCAAAGGTTTTAAGAGCAAGGGCTTGTGAGGCCCTCACCATTGTCCAATATGACCAGGTTAGACCAAAATACATGTAGGATGTTCATCAGATGATACTACTAAGTTATAATGAAAATTCCATCATAATTACGACCTGCAGACTGTGGTAAACAAATACTTTAGGATTCGAACCTACACAGCTGTCACAGTTCACAGATGATCACCAGACTAGGACGTTCTCATCCAGGCATCATACAAAAAGAAAGGATGTTCTATGTTTATGAAAAGATTATTAAATAAGACAAGAATTGTGACAATTGACAAAATGTTACGTTCTGTACCTTATAGTTTATGCATTCAACAAGAATAATAAGAGGTCTAGACTGTGATAAAGAAATTTAAACTCAGAACTTGTGCAGATCTCATGGTTGACCGATCTCAAACAAAACAGGGCTACAAGGTGAAATAACTAGATATCATACTAAGTCACCCTACCAAGTTACAATGAAATCCCTTCATAAATATGACCTGTAGACAGTGCTAAATGAATCTAGGTCACATGCCCATGCGGCATAACGGTGACCAATTGTGACCAAAGTAGGACAGTCTTATCTAGAAATCATACTAAATCATCCTACAAAGTTACAAATCACTTCATAAATATGAACTGTAGACTGTGCTAAACAAATCTAGGTCAAATGCCCATGTGGCCGTCATGGTTGACCGATCATGACCAAAATCAAGACATTATTCTGAGTCATCCTACTAATTTACAATAAAATCCCTTCATAAATGCAACCTGTAGACTGTGCTAAAGGAATCTAGGTCCCAATTCGATTTGAGGATGATTTCTCACAATTCATCAAACTGGCCAAATTTACTAGGGCATGAAGTGTTCCACATGTAGGCATTCCAGACTGTCCCAGAAACAGCTGCAAAGCTCAAGGATGTAGACTATCAACGTGGAACAAAAATTTTAAATCTCTGGGTCTTTAAACCCTTTACCTAACATGAAAAACAGATGACACTTGCAAGCAAAATTCTTGAATAACTAATTGTTAGCCGGTTTTGGCAATTACATTGGGTAAAGGGTTAAGAGTTAAATGACTGACAGGGAAATTGTATAAAAAGGCATAAAAATACAAACTAACTGTTATGCACCCTAATTTAGGAACATTCCTGTAATTTGGGAATCTCTTACTGTTGCGAATTTGGAGGCCTGCTGACGGAAATTCCCAATTCTGATCCTCTATGACACAACTTTGCCCAACAAGGGTCCAGGACATTTTTCCCAATAGGAGTAGAAATTAAATTTCCTTGTTTGAAAAGCATGTGTGACTACTAAAATAACATAGAAATATACTATCCTGCCAGAGCAGTTGCTTTTTGCTTTTGAAAAATATCATAAGAACAAGAAGCTCACCATGATCCCCTACAAAACTGACAATGGTATTGTTTGCAAGCCCAAGCTGATCCAGGGTAGACAATAAATGTCCCAGTAAATCATCCATGTAACTTGTTGCTGCATAATAACTCTGTATTATCAAATGCTAAAATAAATAGAAAATAAAATTACAGAAAAATCTAAATTTTATAGTAAATTTCCTTTCTTATTATACCTACCACAATTGTTTACTACAGGCTTGCACTACAGTGGAAGTCCCTAACTCGGATAAAATACTCTCTATTTTTGTCTTTCCCAAGCAAGTTGGGAAAGAAAAGTGGTGCAAAAGCACCAATAAAAATAAGCCAAAACTGGGTCGAGTGCAACCGGCGCAGACCCAGTACGGGACGCTCTCTCCCAAGTACAACTCCACGACTTCCGTTGCCAGTGCGCATATACCGTCTCTAAAGACTCATTCTTTTTTGAATCCGTAAACGTTAGAGTTATGTGATCAGCGGGGAGGAAAGATTCTTTACCCGTAAAGAAGACGGGAGGGCCTCCATGTAAACAATTGTGGTAGGTATAATAAGAAAGGAAATTTACTATAAAATTTAGATTTCTTATCAACCTACTTACAATTGTTTACTACAGGCTGAATAGACAAAAGGCTGGAGGGAATCGCATAACCAACCCCCACATAACCCTAGTGCACTGGAACCGTGAAGTAGATGGAAGAGGTCCCGAGGCTTATCAACCATAATGTCGCAATCATTGGTAAAGGACAATGAAAAGAGACATATGAGCCTGTGTGACACACAGACAGAAAAAGGGCAGTAACAGCACAAGGCTGAAACTGACCTTCAAGAAGCCTAATGGCTATGGCAGACAACAGCCTGAGCAGAAGAAAGAGGAGCCAGGGCAAAAAGGTCCTCCGACTGCTCCTGCAACTGGCGTAAATAAAAGGTAGAGAAAGTAGAAGCATTTCTCCAGTAGGTAGCCTGCATAACATCCGACAACTTGACGGAGTTAGAATAAGCCCAAGAGGTAGACAGTGCCCGCACCTCGTGGGCAGAAATACGATTGGTAATACAATCGCCAGCTGCTAAACGACTATAAGCCGTACGAATAGCAAGACAAATCCATCGAGAAATGGATTGAGGAGAGATCTTCTGTCGACCGTTTTCTGCCTTTCCGTATGAAGCGTGTCCGATCAAGATAAATGCGAATAGCACGGACCGGACAGAGCAAAGGGCGAGTACCCTCAACAGAGGGAAGAGCCCTGATACAGATAGGAGGAGGAGTAGTATCTGGTAACTGATTCTTAGCCAAAAAGGAGCAATCAGTGGTAAAAGTAACACTGTTGGGAGAGCTCCTAAAAAAGGCCGGGTCAACCGAGAGGGCATGAAGCTCACTAACCCGTCTGGCCGAAGCAAATGCCATCAGAAAAGCCGTCTTATATGTGAGAAAATGCATATCCACCTGGGATAAAGGTTCGAACGGTGCCCCCCCCCCCCCCCCCCCCCCAAGCAAAGCAGCACCCACGAAAGATTCCATCGTGGAGTAAGCTGCAAAGTCCGAGGCCTTTTCAAAGAAAAGTGCCGAACAAGCTTGGAGAGGTAAAGATTAGTGCCGATAGGACGCTTCCCCACATAAGAAAAAGTCTCTGAAAGCATAGACCTGTAACCCTTGATGGTAACAGGCTGGAGACCCCGAGAATCAAACAGATATACCAGAAACTCCGCAATCTGTGAAATCGAAGGATTGGCATAATCAACAGAGTGATCAGCACACCATCAACAGAAGACCTTCCATTTAGCTGCATAAGCTAAACCAGTGGAGTGCCTCCTTGAAGAAGAAATGCACTCCACTGCTCGTCTCGAAAAACCTCTACGGAGGAGACAGGACCTGACAAAAGATATGCGTGAAGGCACAATGAAGTCGGGTCGACGTGAAACCTCCTCGGGCGACCTTGACAAAGAAGGTCGCGATGTAGCGGGAGACGTGCCGGAACCGCCGCCATCAGCGAGCGGAGCTGATTGATCCACACCCGCTGAGGCGACAGGGGAGCGATCAGAATGATTCGACAACTGCAGGTTCGAATTTTGGCGAGAACCTGAGGAAGAATCGGAACCGGCGGGAAGGCGTAGCCGACTAGACCGTTCCAATCGAGTGACAGAGCGTCCACGGCAAAAGCCAGAGGATCTGGACACGGGGACACGAAAGTGACCACCTGATGGTTCCAACGAGTCGCAAAGAGGTCGATGTGGGGACGTCCCCAGAGATCGCAAAGCGACTAGAACACTGCCCTGGGAAGCATCCACTCGGTGGAAATAACCCTGCCCTGTCGGGACAGGGAGTCGGCTAGGACGTTCAGACGACCAGGAATGTGACGAACAACCACTCCGGCGTGAACATCCTGAGCGAGCAGTAAAAGATCCCGAGCTAACTCGTACATCGGAAGCGAGTGCGTGCCGCCCTGGTTCCGAATGTAAGCAACCACTGTCGAATTGTCGGATAGTAGAAGGACCTGGCGATTCGACAGGTGAGGGATCCACTGCCTGAAACTCAGAAGAAGAGCAAGAAGCTCCTTCTGGTTGATGTGTAGAGCTGCTTGATCCTGGTCCCACATCCCGTGTAGGGAAAGACCGAGAGGATCCAACGTCGCACCCCATCCGAGATCGCTGGCATCTGCCGTCAGAACGCGATCGGACGTGGGTAAGTCCAGCGGAACACCCTGCGTAATCCACTGAACATCTGTCCAGGGAAGAAGGTGAGGATACAGAGAGTCCGGAAACGGAAGCACCTGATCCAGAGAATCTACATTCGGTCTCCAACGACTGAGCAGAAAGTGTTGGAGAGGTCTGACACGCAGCCGACCTAGAGGAATGAGATCCGTCACCGAACCGCAGAGACCGATCAGCCGGAGAAAACTCCGAGCGGTCGCGGACCTGGACTGGGACAGAGTCAGAGCAAAAGCTGAGAGAATCACAGCCTTGGCCTGGGGAACAGCCACCAAATTGAATTTGGTTTGGAAAGACATCCCCAGATGACAAAACGACTGAGAAGGGACCAGGTCCGACTTCTCCTCGTTGACTCTGAATCCTAGCGACGTGAGCAAGCTCAACAGAGTGGCGACATCCGATTCCAGTAAGGCAGCATTGGAATGCCTCTGGAGGATATCGTCCAGATATGCCGAAGTAGTCACCCTGGACTGTGTGCGATGGAACGCTATCACATGCGACATCAGTCTGGTGAACGCCCAAGGAGCCAGGTTGAGGCCGAAAGGCATGGCCTTGAACTGGTAAACTCGCCCCAGAAAAGCGAACCTGAGATACTTCCGTGACGCCCGATGCATCGGAACGTGGAAGTAAGCGTCTCGCAGGTCGATGCTGGCTGCGAAATCTCCCTGGTGAATGGATTGGCGGACCGACCTGAAAGTCTCCATGCTGAACTTGGGAGCAATGATAGACTGGTTCAGGATACTCAGATCGATAACCGGTCGGAGTCGGCCGTCCTTCTTTGGCACCAAGAACAGGCGGGAATAGAAACCCACTGACTGAACGTTCTTGACGACCTCGATCGCCCCCTTTGCCAGGAGATTGGCAATCTCTGTGGACAAAAGTTCCCGACGTAAAACGTCTGAAGGAACTGTGGTTGGAAGAGGCACCCTTGACAGAGTGGGGTGCCGTCGGAAGGATATGCGCAGCCCGGACCGAACAACATCTAACACCCATGGATCGGATGTGATGGTGGTCCAATGGTCTGCAAACTCTGCTATCCTTCCTCCAACCTGGGACGAGTCGAGGTGAGGACCTTCATTTCGAGCCCCGACGAGGCCCGCGAGAGGAGAAACCACCTCCTCTGCTAAATGAAGAATCCTGAGACTTCCCTCGATTCTGCCGACCCCTACCTTTACCCCATGAGTAAGAAGTAGAGGCGGCGGCAGAAGGACCAGCCTTTTGCTTCACAGAGGAAGCAGAAGGGTACTTGTTAGGCTTGGAACGGCCCTTGCCTCCCCGAGAAGGCTGATCAAGCTGACAAAACAGCAGCTGATCTTTGGAATGACGTAGGACGTCATCCCGGACCGTCGACACGGAACCATGGAAAAGTTGCGGACCTGCCAAAGAAGCAGATCGAAGAGTAGCACGCTGCTCCTCGGGAAGGGATCGTCCTGTGTCCAGCACAGCGTCCCTTCGAACTAATTCCAAATTGGCCGTGTTACAGGCATGCGTGTGAGTAAGGTGCATAAGCGCCTTGGACAGCACACGCAAAGGAGCCTGTACCTCGTCAAACTTATCTGGAGGCAGATAAGCAGCCAAAGCTGAGACGACGTGATCTGAGAGAGAAAGCATGCCAAGCATCTCTCTAGATAAGCCCAACGTGGACTCCAGAGTCGTCATTGGAATGACGGCAGACTTGGGCTTGGAAAGCCCGAGGGAAGTGGAGTCCTGATCCAGAACCGTCAAAGTCTGGCAGACTGACGGATTGGCGGAATCGTAGGAATGATAACGCACAGGAGGCAAAAAGGTGTCAACCCTGGTGAAGAACGAAGTCTTCAAAGCCTTGGAATTCAGCTTGGCATCCAATGCTGAAAAAACCTCCACCACCTGTACCGACTGGCACGGTCGAAGGCGCCCAGAAGCAGGTTGCTCCATAGGCTGTTGGCGCGCGACCGATGATCGCGGCCAGGCTGACACTGTCGGCTGGTTAGCAGGTTTGAGCTCAGGCAGAAACCCAAACACAAAGTCAAGAGCCGCCCCCAAGTCCGAAGACTGCTGGCCCTCGACCTCAAGCATGTCGGACTCCTCCCCAGAGTCGGAAGACACATAGCCCATCGTGGGCAAACCAGCCGACGCCTCCCATGGTGTCGGGACACCAGAGGAATCGGAAACCGGCCTGTTTCCAATCCCGGGAGGCGGCGCCAAAGGAGGCGCCTGGAAACCACCCATAGCCTCGCTGGAAGCAACAGGAAGGCTCTTAGAAAGAACCTGAGTGAGTAAGGAGAGGGCCTCCCTAAGCTCACTGCCTGTACCGACCGGTTCGACAGGGGAGCGAACCGGCAAAGTGGCTTCACCTCTGACCCTCTTAACCAGCGAAGGGTCACGATCCTCCAAAACACCCGACGCGGGACGACGGGCGGCAGCCGAAACATCTGAAGGCAGACGTGTATAGGGGTACACGATGCACCCCGAGGATCAATATTGCGAGAACTCATGAGAGTCACCGCAGACCTCTGCGGGGCAGAAGGTCCAGGCTGCACAAAAGGCGTTGGTCCCCCAAAACTGGTCGTGTGACCAGAGTGAGTAGACGGAAACGCCACGGAGTTCATAGTGTTTCCACTACGAACATCCGAATCCAAAGACACAACTGTGGTGCTCGACGGCGAAGAGACCACAGCGATGGGCTCGGCCGGCAGCCCCTTCCGACTTCGCCAAGTTGAAGTCAGGGAAGGCTGAGGCCGATATCCCACGTCTACAGTATCGGACAGTCCTGCAGTCCCCTGCAGCGAAAAGCCGAGGCCGGCTGAAACAGATAACGAAGCAGACGGGCCAGCAGCAGTAGTAGATACGTCGAGAGTCGTTGAGGCTGGTGAAATAGTGGAGAGAGCACACCGGCCCGGCTCCGAAGGAGGAGTCACAACCCTAGTGACAGCCTCAGATGTCGACTGGAGGGGGACCGTAGTCCCGGAACCAGGCATCTCCACACCAGAACACTCAACGGCTCCCGCAGTATCCACCACAGGAAAAGACTGCACATCCCCCACGGAGGAGGAATAACTCTCACCAGACAAAGTCGACTCGGGAGGCCCCGAACGACCACGTTCTCCTTTCCCGTGGGAGGCACGGCCACGAGAACGAACGACACGGTTTACTGACGCCCAGAAGGTGGAAGACCATGTTCCACAGACACCACTCGGCCGAACACACATTACAGGAGGAACAAGACAAATGTACATCGTCCACATGCTTTGGCAGCAGACATTGCCCACAGGGAATTGTCCTGGGCATAATAGAGGTGAGAGGAGCAGAGAAGTGGAGATGAGAAAACAGGACACCCCCAAAGAAGAGAGAAAGGTGACAGAAATAAAGACCCCAGAAGGTCGACCGGGAACCACCCAACAGGAAGACTACTCTCAAAAGAAAGAAGAAACACTGCAGGAGTGGTACCCCGCTGACACCTAACTCTAACACAATTTGAAAATTTTGCAAAAAAAGCATTAACAATAATTGTGAAAAAATCTAAGTCCGAACCGTGCGGCACGCGAAATTCGCGAGCGACTCGAGAGAGAGCAAATAAAAATACATTATGGACATATAATAGAAAAGAGAATATATAAAACACTGTTCCTGAGAATACAAAGGATACACTGTGGTATAATGAATCAGGAATCATCAAACATCGAGCTGGTGGAACACTGATAAGCGTGCAAAAACATCTCGACACGAAGCGGATTTCAAAAAGAATGAGTCTTTAGAGACGGTATATGCGCACTGGCAACGGAAGTCGTGGAGTTGTACTTGGGAGAGAGCGTCCCGTACTGGGTCTGCGCCGGTTGCACTCGACCCAGTTTTGGCTTATTTTTATTGGTGCTTTTGCACCACTTTTCTTTCCCAACTTGCTTGGGAAAGACAAAAATAGAGAGTATTTTATCCGAGTTAGGGACTTCCACTGTAGTGCAAGCCTGTAGTAAACAATTGTGAGTAGGTTGATAAGAAAGTGGGCAGATTATGGCATTGCAGTTACAAAATATCACTAACAATAATCCAGAATAAAAAAAAGTTCTAGCTATGGATTATAATTAATCACAAAAAGCAGAGAATTTTGATTGGATTGAATGGGTTGTGGTCTGGTTAAAATTACCTTCCCACTTTTCTTCCCACAACACTATCAATTCTCACTCATCTGAAAAAAAAATGTGAGAACTGATTATGAGATAGTATTTTCGTTTGTTTTTCTTCATTCACATTTCCTCGTGGGAACCCCAGGAAGAGGATCAGTGCCTGTTTCCAGTAGTAAACAAGCTCTATTTTATCTGCAAAATAGGACCCTGTCGTCAATGCCTGGGGTGGAGTTCCTCTAAAATGGGCAACATAGGTATAAAGAATTGCTGGACTTTATATCCATGTTGCAGACACGATTAGCAATTGTGCAGAAATATGTGGCCTTGAACACCAATAAGTAAATAAATAAATAAATTCATTCAGTCTTGATTTCTGCAATATTTCATTTATGGAAACTTGACCTATCATTTATAAGTGTTTTGTGGCCCAGTCGTGATCTAATTGAGAAAAATACCACTTTTGTGAACGTGTTACTGTGTAATATCAGAATTACAATTCACACCTTTCTAATTTCTAAAATGGTATCAGCATTAAGAGGCACGTGAAGTTGTTATTCAAATTATTACCACTTTAGTGGGCATTCTCTAGTATATTAACACAGTTTAGTAGAGTAGTAGAACTCCTTAATTCATGGCATCATGCAACTGGAAACATGAAGCAGGCAGCAGGATGTTAATGAAAACAAAATTCATTACAGCCTGTGGCCAATTTCCGGTCAAGGTAATAATAGTAATAACAGGATTTTGTCAGGCAGCCGATGTATTAACAACATATGAGTTATGAAAAATGCCATCTGGCTTATTGAAGGCCCTCAATTTTGTCTCAGGTTGCTAATAAACATTTGGGCTGTTATTTATTCCTCTTGGGCCGTTAATAAATCATATCTCCTGCCAAACTCATGTCAATGTAATATTCTGAATTCAGAGAGCGTTATCTAGTATATTAACAAAGTTTAGTGGGGTGATAAAACTCAGTAATTCATAACATCATGCAACCAGAAGCGATTGGCGTGTGTTAATGAAAACAAAATTCATACCCAGCCTGCTGCCCGCTTCAGGTCATGGTTATAATAGTAATAACAGGATTTTGTCGAGCGTCATGGTTTATTGACTGCCCTTGAGGACTGAATAACAGCCCCTGGCTTATTAACTGGTAGAGTGCTGGAAGCCCTGTTTTGGGCTTTACTAAAAGTGACAGGCAATAACTGTCTGTAGCTACATTCTGCCTGGGGAAGCCTTTATTGTCCCTGATATGGATCAGATTTTTTATACAATACCTTGCTCTCTGACATTTAATTGGATAGGGCCTATAAGGCACTATCCAATTAAATGTAATAGAGCAGTATATGATGAGCTTTGATTTGTTGTCAGAAAAAACTCAGCACTTTACCAGTTAACAGCCCAAGATGAAGTCTCGGGCCGGTAATAAACCGTAACGCCCTCCAAACTCATGTTATTGTTATATTACATTCACACAATACAGTGGAACCCACTTAACTGGAAGAGTGCTGGAAGCCCATATTTGAGCTTTGTTATGAGGTGCAGGTAGAACAACTCAAAGGTTTCATATTCTGTAGATGTGCTTCATATTATCTTTGAAGTAATTGTAACAGGATGGAGCAAAAGAATTACTTCAGGCAACAAGTCACCCAAGATATTCCCTCTGTTACGTACAGTTTCGATGGATTTGAAGTTTACCAACAGATTGGAAAAACAAAAAAATAAATGATTTACGTGGTTTATTTTAAACAAAACAAAAAATTATGAAAAGATGAATTTAACAAAAAATAATCAGATTTAACCTGAACACAAGTAAATATTATACCGCAGACCCCTCTGTTTTGAGCATTGCCAAATCTGTATCACTTAACATTATTGTGTGCAAAGACCTTAACTGAACTGCACAGTTTTATGGGAGAGTGGGCAAATTTTGATAGTTACCAATTTAAGGGTACATATTCTTCGGGAAGTTTACACTGTATTAATAAAAATGTCTATTATCAAGAACCCTGCAGGGAGTGCCTCCGATGGGGAGGAACATGCCAAAAATGTTTCCCTCACCAGCAGATGCACTACATGCAGTGGAACATGCCACAACAGGAGTAACTTCCCAAAGCAGGAGTACACCTACAAATACATGGAATGCCCCTCTCAACCAACCTCAAAGGCTAGTACAATCAGGCGCAGCAAGATTAATGCTTTAATGCCCAGTTGTGGAAGGGTGACTTTTTTGGACAGAACACTGTCTTATATAGCCAACCGAGGGCAGAAATACTGATCTACAATTGATCCCTTGTTATGAAAATGACCAACCACTGGCCGATAAATGGATAAATGAAAACAACCAATGAAATAGATTGGATTATAAGCACTACAGGCCCTACAGGATGTAGGAGAAAAACCAAAATAAACAACATCGGAATTACTGGTATGTAATGAATTTCCAAATTTAAAATGACAACTATTACATAATATTATTTTGTCAGTATAGATTTGTCTTGTTACAATTTATGGGAGAGTGCCTCCAGGGACTTTCTAAAAAAATAATTTAGCCTCTACCAGTTAACAGAATATCTCTCAACTTAATAACCATGTTAATTGAATATAACTTCCATACACCAAAGTATTTACCTTACCTTTAGAACAAATTTGATCTGTTATTTGCATATAGATATTATAGAATAAAGTCCTGTAACTGAATAAAAAATCTTGTGATCCATCAAAGATGTACTCATGACAACTACTGTATTTACCAGACCGAAGTGGCCTTAGTAGATCCATTATAAAGATTTAATTAGATTTATTTTATTTTACAAGATATAATAGAAAAAAATGATAGTTTATAACTAGAATATCAAACCACATTCCTGTTAATCGAAAACTCCTATTTATTGAATATTTTCATAGGCAAAGTGACTATTCAATTAACAGGGTTCCACTGTACTTCAATACCGCAATATTTATACTTCAGTGTTTCATGTAGAATATAGGCAGTTCACAACAGAATACTTCCGGTAACATCTATATATAAAATATTCTTAATTAAGGTAAAATAAGAATGCATTATCAAAGAAATTTTTTAAAGAAATACCATTACGTGACCCCAAAAAACTGCATATTGTCATAACATGGGTGTATGTATTTTAATACAGAAAAACGGAAGGGTGATGACGTGACTGAACACTTAAGATTGCATTGATTTCACCTTCATATGTAATAGATATCAATTGATATTATGAATTTGAATTACTTGTCAACGTGTGGAAAGTGCCACCGAGCCATGCCACAGTGCTACAACAAGGTGCAGGTTACTACTCATGTTCAAATTCATGTATACCAACAGCAACACTGGTAACTGACTTACTATTTCTAGTACACTCTGTCTTTTGTTCATTCAATAATAGCACAGACTCAGGTATACTCAGTGGAAGAGAGGTATTCAAGTGATGTCAACTGAATACCTAGTGCATTGGGCTACCAGGTATTTCTCCAAAAAGACAGTCGACCCAGGGTGGGGTGCAAGTGTGGGAAAAATACTGTTCCATCATTGCTTTCTTTCCTGTGACATGTTTGTATAATATATATTTACTGGTAGAGTGCTGAAAGCCCAAATTTGCATTTTATTCAGATGTATATGTGCTGCAACGTAAAGGCTTCATACTCAGCAGATATGCTTCATGTTATCTTTGAAGTAAAATCATTTAGTCTGTTAGGATTTTCCTTGTTACAATTTATGGAGAGTGCCTGTAGGCACTCTCCCATAAATTGCGATAAATTTTTTCAAGTCAAAAGGAGGCATAATTCTTGAAAAATAATCTGACTGGAACTATGATCGCCGTTGCACAGGTTCCCATCGTGGTGAGCATTCATACCAAGTTTTGAGCAGATTGGTCCACAAACGTCTGAGAAAATCTCCAGACAAAATTATGTCTATGGATGGACGGATGGACAAATAGACGAATGGACAAGGTGCTTCCAGTACACCCCCCTCCCCACAACTCATTGTGGGGGGTATAAAAATACTCATGTTTCAAATCAGCTTTGAAAATTAATTTAGCACTCAACCAGTTAAAACTTCACTTTTCAACCTCAACTGAGCTATACATTTTATAGATATTTATCGCACAATCGCCATCAATTACCAGTAGACCATTATGGAAATATTGTCTGTAACACTTCTAATAAGCAAATGTCATCAGAAGTCAACATGATGCTGCAACACTGTGAGTTGGTTTTGAAAAAAAATTGAATTAAGGCAACACAAAGTAGATCTTCTGTTTCTCATGCCATTTTTAGTAAAACTGCATGTGGGCAGGCACTTTTTTATTTGATTTTTATTATTATTTCTTTGCCACCAAAAGTTCATGTTCTTGGTTTGTTTTATGTTTTAGGCCTCATAATCTACAGAATAGCATGGGTGGTGGTGTATTTCGTCCTTTGAGTGCAAGAAGGCTTTGCAATGGTAAAGCATTGCAAAGCCTTGTTGCACTCAAGGGACAATTTTATCAATTTTATTAACTTGGGTAAAATATCAGACATAAACCATTTAATTTTAATTTTTTTTACATTTGCATTGGTTATAAAGAGAGAGCTTGTGGCAGCCAAAAGTACCATGCTGGAGGGCCTGAGAAACAGATTTTTTTTTCTAATCTTCTCTGCTTTTGATGTCATTTAACTTATGAACTCTTTACCTAACTCAACTAGAAAATGACATTTTCAAAAGAATTTCCAGAATTACTCAAGAAATTTTTTGCCCCTAAAACATAACTTGTGATTCTTTTTTGGATCAAAGCTCCTTCCAAAGAGGGGTCCTAAGCTATGTTTTCCAAGCAAAAATTTGAGAAATAATGAAATTTGGTAAGTGATTTTTGTAAAAAGAGCAGGTCAGTTTTGGTCATCATGTTAGATAAAACAAGAGGCCCCAAGGGGCCTGAGGGAGCTCACCTGACATGGTAGCCTAAATATCAACCCAGAGAATTGATTTCAACAAGTTGCATCTGCTCCTCCTAAGAAAAGCTTATACCAAATATCCAAAGATTCTGACCAGTGGATCTAAAAAAAAAAAGAAGATTTTTAAAGAATATTCCTCATATTGAACAAAGTTATAATTCGGGCTCCCACAGGGACTTGGCTTTAACAAACTTGAGTCTCACCCCCCTAAGGATGGTGCACACCAAATATCAAAACATTCCGACTACTGGATCTGAAGAAGAAGATTTTTTAAAGAAAATTCCTCATTTTGAACTAAGTTACAATTCAAGCTCCCACAGTGAGTCCAAATATGGACCTAGGGACTTGGCTTGAACAAACATGAATCTCACCCCTGTAAGCATGGTGCATACCCAATATCAAAAGATTCTGCCTACTGGATCTTGATAAGAAGATTTTCAAGAAATTTGCCTGAAATGCACTAAGTTCGAATTCGAGCTTCTATGGTGAGCCCAAATATGAATCCAGGGGGCCGATTTGAACAAAATTGAATCAGATCCACCCCTCAATGTTGCATACCAAATATCAAAAGATTCTGCCTGCTGGATCTGGAGAAGAAGATTTTTTTTAAGAAATTTGCCTGAAATGCACTAAGTTCGAATTCGAGCTTCTATACTGAGCCCAAATAAAAACCCAGGGGGCCGATTTGAACAAACTTGAATCAGATCCACTCCACAATGTTGCATACCAAATATCAAAAGATTCTGCCTGCTGGATCTGGAGAAGAAGATTTTTTAAGAAATTTGCCTGAATGCACTAAGTTTGAATTCGGGCTTCTATAGTGAGCCCACATATGAATCCAGGGGGCCGATTTGAACAAACTTGAATCAGATCCACCCCACAATGTTGCATACTAAATATCAAAAGATTCTGCCTGCTGGATCTGGAGAAGAAGATTTTTTTTAAGAAATTTTCCTGAAATGCACTAAGTTCGAATTCGAGCTTCTATACTGAGCCCAAATATAAACCCAGGGGGCCGATTTGAACAAACTTGAATCAGTCCACCCCACAATGTTGCATACCAAATATCAAAAGATTCTGCCTGCTGGATCTGGAGAAGATTTTTTTATGAAATTTGCCTGAAATGCACTAAGTTCGAATTTGGGCTTCTATAGTGAGCCCAAATATGAATCCAGGGGGCCGAATTGGACAAAATTGAATCAGATCCACCCCTCAATGTTGCATACCAAATATCAAAAGATTCTGCCTGCTGGATCTGGAGAAGAAGATTTTTTTTAAGAAATTTGCCTGAAATGCACTAAGTTCGAATTCGAGCTTCTATACTGAGCCCAAATATAAACCCAGGGGGCCGATTTGAACAAACTTGAATCAGATCCACCCCACAATGTTGCATACCAAATATCAAAAGATTCTGCCTGCTGGATCTGGAGAAGAAGATTTTTTTAAGAAATTTGCCTGAAATGCACTAAGTTCGAATTCGGGCTTCTATAGTTAGCCCAAATATGAATCCAGGGGGCCGAATTGGACAAACTTGAATCAGATCCACCCCACAATGTTGCATACCAAATATCAAAAGATTCCGCCAGCTGGATCTGGAGAAGAAGATTTTTTAAGAAATTTGCCTGAAATGCACTAAGTTCGAATTCGAGCTTCTATACTGAGCCCAAATATAAACCCAGGGGGCCGATTTGAACAAACTTGAATCAGATTCACCCCACAATGTTGCATGCCAAATATCAAAAGATTCTGCCTGCTGGATCTGGAGAAGAAGATTTTTTAAGAAATTTGCCTGAAATGCACTAAGTTCGAATTCGGGCTTCTATAGTGAGCCCAAATATGAATCCAAGGAGCTTATTTGAACAAACTTCAATCAGATCCATTCCACAATGTTGCATACCAAATATCAAAAGATTCTGCCTGCTGGATCTGGAGAAGAAGATTTTTTAAGAAATTTGCCTGAAATGCACTAAGTTCGAATTCGAGCTTCTATACTGAGCCCAAATATAAACCCAGGGGGCCGATTTGAACAAACTTGAATCAGATCCACCCCACAATGTTGCATACCAAATATCAAAATATTCTGCCTGCTGGATCTGGAGAAGAAGATTTTTTAAGAAATTTGCCTGAAATGCACTAAGTTCGAATTCGGGCTTCTATAGTGAGCCCAAATATGAATCCAGGGGGCCGAATTGGACAAACTTGAATCAGATCCACCCCACAATGTTGCATACCAAATATCAAAAGATTCTGCCTGCTGGTTTTGGAGAAAAAGATTTTTTAAGAAATTTGCCCGATATGCACTAAGTTCAAATTCGAGCTTCTATACTGAGCCCAAATATAAACCCAGGGGGCTGATTTGAACAAACTTGAATCAGATCCACCCCACAATGTTGCATGCCAAATATCAAAAAATTCTGCCTGCTGGATCTGGAGAAGAAGATTTTTTAAGAAATTTGCCTGAAATGCACTAAGTTCGAATTCGGGCTTCTATAGTGAGCCCAAATATGAATCCAGGGAGCTGATTTTAACAAACTTCAATCATATCCATCCCACAATGTTGCATACCAAATATCAAAAGATTCTGCCTGCTGGATCTGGAGAAGATGATTTTTTAAGAAATTTGCCCGAAATGCACCAAGTTCAAATTCGAGCTTCTATACTGAGCCCAAATATAAACCCAGGGGGCCGATTTGAACAAACTTGAATCAGATCCACCCTACAGTGTTGCATAACAAATATCAAAAGATTCTGCCTGCTGGATCTGGAGAAGAAGATTTTTCAATCTTTTTCCAATTGCCTACAGTGTTAAAAAGTGCTGACTCAGCACTTTTTCAAAGTCCTAAAAAAAGTACCTTGTGATCAAACCGATAGGAATTTTTTTTAACCATTCTATTCTACTGGATAAAAGTAAGCTTTATACAAAATAAGAATTCTCTGTGCCGTGTAGTTTTGGAGATATGGGAGTTTTAAGGTTTTTCCTATTTTTAGCTCCCGAGGTTCCCACGGGGCAATGAGAAAATTATGTTTTGTACCAATCAACTACTTATGACCCATTATCATCTCATATCAAATTTGGTTCAAATTGACCTGACGGTTCTGAAAATATAAATTTTAGGCGTGGCCAAAATTTTTGCCCCTCCCATAATGAAGGCAAATAATGCCCAACAAACTTCTCTTGAACAAATTTGAGTCTACACCTCAAAAGGAAGCTGCATACTAAATATCAAGTCTCTGCTATTGCTGGTTCTTGAGAAGAAGATTTTTTAAGAATTGGAGCATTTTTGCCCCATCCCTCTGCTCAATATGAGCCGAAACCTAATTTGACAAAAAATCAAAATGCCCTTATATAACCCCTAATCACATGAAATTTCATTAATATGCGGCCAGTGGTTTGGGAGAAAAAGGCCCAAACACTACCTTCACGCCAGACGCCGGACAAAAAGTGATCAGAAACGCTCACCCTGACTTTCAGTCAGGTGAGCTAACAAGGATTCCTTTGGGTATCAACAGTGGCCAAATATGGGACCCTTTCTCAATGGTGTTTTGTCAGGATTTTTCCCAAATTCCCTAACCCCAAAATTTCCCAGTCTCAGTCCTCACACCAAAAAACACTAAACCACAATTGGTGTCTTGAACAGGGCATTCATAAAACTTGAACCTTTACCTAATGAATTGCCCATATGCACCAGTATAATTTACAAATTGAGCAGTTGAAAAAAGTTTTTTTTTCAAAAAATTTCAATAAAACCATATCATGTAACCCCTCGGTGGAACAAGCTCTTTGAGCCCGGTCCAATGAAACATCACATGAAATGGTTTTGTTGAATTTTTTTTAAAAATTTAAAAAATAATATTTAAAATATTAAATTTTGATCATGCATGTTGGGTAAAGGGTTAAACTACATCTAGTATACATGCTGCAGTTCTATATTAATGTTCTCAGTTCAATTTGAATGTAGTACAGTGGAACCCTGTTAATTGAACAGCCACTTTGCCAATGAAAATAATTCAATTAACAGGAGTATTCAATTAACATGGATTGTGTCACTTTCCTGTATTCTAGAGATAAACTTAGCATTTTTTTCTCGTTTATATGGTTAGACAAGATATAATAGATTAAATGCTTGTATTTGATGTACTGAGGCCAAATAGGTCTATAAACAAAGAAAAACCTGGGGAGGCAACAGGTTATAAGATTTTTTATTCAATTAACAGGAGTTTACTCTATAACCTATATACAATTAACAGGTCAAATTTGTACTGGAGGTATGGTAAATGGATTTGTGTAGGGAAATTATATTCAATTAACAGGGCTATTCAGTAAAGAGATATCCAATTAAGTGGGCTCCACTGTATATAGCATCCTGGGAGGGCAGTTTCAAGTGTGTTCAAATCAAGCACCCTCCTCCCCTCCCCCCCTCCCCAATTATTATTTGGGCTCCCTGTGGCACCACAAATTTAACTTAGTGCAGTATAAGGGAGAATCTTAAAAAGTCTTATTATTCAGATCCATCTGTCAAAATATTCTGATATTTGGCATGGAGCATCCTTAATGATACAGTTTACCAAATATCAAGATATTTTGATTGGTAGATCTGACGAAGATTATTCCTCATATTGTACTAAGTTAAAAGACAGGCTCCCATAGGGATCCCAAATAGTAACCAAGGTTCTTCATTTGAACAAATGTGAATCTGTCTCTCCTGAGAATGGTGAATACCAAACATCAAAAGATTCTGATTGAGGACTTGTGAGAAGAGTTTCCTCATATTCACCATGTTAAAATTCGGGTTATATTAGGGAACTCAAATATTAATCAAGGGCCTTGCCTTGAACAAACTTGAAGCTAACCCCTTATGGATGCTGTAAACCATACATCAAAAGATTCTGACCTAAAGAAGAAGAGTTTTAAACATTATTCCTAATATTGGACTAAGTTCAAATTTGGGCTTCAATAGAGAGCCCAAATATTAACCAAAGGACTTGGTTTCCACAAATTTAGATCTGACCTCCTAAGGATGCTGTATACCAGATATACCAAATATCAAAAGATTCTGCCTGATTGATCTGAAGAAGAAGATTTTTAAAGACAATTCCTCATATTGAACTAAATTAATATTTGGGCCCCCAATAGGAAGCCCAAATATATAACTGAGAGACTTCATTTGAACAAATTTGAATCTGGGCCCTGTAACAATGTTGTTTACCAAATATCAAAAGATTCTGATTGGTGGTTCTGGGGAAGAAGATTCTTTAAAGAGTACTTCTCATATTGGACCAACCTGAAATTTGGGCTCCTATTTTGAGCCAAAAATGAACCGAGGGGCTTAATCTTAACAAACTTGTATATGCCCCCCCCCCCCCTCGGATCTGTATTCCAAATATCAAAAGATTCTGATAAAAGATTCTGGCGAAGAGAATTTTTTTAATTTTTTGCAGATATGCTGACGCAGCACTTTTTTGATTTCCCTTACAGTCCACTCTGGCATTTTTTTACCATTCCATTCCACTGGTCCTAAGGATGCTTCATACCAAGTAACCGTTCTCTATTTTGTGAAGTTTGTGAAATATGAGCTTTTCAAAATATTTCTATCTTTAGCTCTCACGGTTCCACAGGGATATGGGAAATTTTTTCACTGTTATTTGGGGGGTGTGGTGGCTCAGTTGGTAGAGGTGCAGGCTGCAAGCCGAGAGGTCCTCGGTTCGAATCCCACCTGCGGCAACAGCGTTGTGTCCTTGTGCAAGACACTTCACCCCCATTGCCCATGTGGGGGTATGGTGACGCTGTGTACTAAGGCATACTGCACGTCGATGGTGCACCTGTCTTCAACCAATGCTAACCCTGCTTGTGTGGAGATAGTATGTTGGGGAGCTGATAGTTGCTCGCCGTTGCCCGATGGTTCTCACTGGGTACTCCGGCTTCCTCCACCCATAAAACTGTCATGGTCATGATTAGCCATTGTGCAGAAATATGTGACCTTAAACACCAATAAATAAATAAATAAATATTCACTGTTGTTTACCCTGACTTTCAGTCAGGTGAGCTAAAAAATATATCTCAGCAAATTAGAGCTGATACGGTTAACCAATTAATTGATTAACCAATGATCAACATCTTGATCGACCAAAAAAGTAATTGGTCGGTTAACCATTACTTTTGAACTACTGTATTATATGGGTTAACAAAATAACAAACTTGCTCCAAAAGAGGCAAAAATTGTCACACTAGCTCACATCAATTATAAGAGACAGAGTAAAGCATGCCAGTTACGTCCTGACATACTTGTTCACTTGCATGATCATTATACTGTATCAGTAGCTGGAAATAGTCATTCTCAACCCTTCACCAAATGTGGGTAGCAGAAGATACTTGCACAAGAAATTCTTGAATTACTAAAAATTTTCAATGTTTGTCTGAAACACATAGCTTATGATCCCTCATTGGAACAAGCTCGACCAGCTCGTTCCAATGAGGGGTCATAAGCTATGTTTTGAGACAAAAATTGAAAGCATAATAAAATTTGAATGGACATTTTTGTATATGATGGCACTGGCCGGTTTTCTCCGTTACGTTGAGTAAAGGTTTTAATTATATAAATCATCAACGGTATGGCAATTATTCAGCTACCTATTAGGGCAAGTGATGAATCAGTTAACCAAGGTTAATCCATGTGATTGACCGATCAAGAAAAGTCTTTAACCATTTCAGCTCTACAGCAAATGTGCTACTAGTTCCAATCATTTAAAAAGATAGTCCACAGCGAATATCAAAATACAATTCTACAGTTTGGGTCAAAATGTGGTATGTATCAATTCTTGTGTAATTAAAAGTCTGCCATTCAACAGCGAGACAACACAACATACAAATCGAAAGAATTTTCAGTAATAATATAGAGGGCTGTAGGATTAAATTACAACTGAACCTCCCTGCAAAGACAAATATAGAATATACCCATAGTAGCTTGGTGTACCAAATGTTCACCACAAGTAGTGAAGTGGTGTTAACCACGAGCCTTCAACGCGTGGTTAACACCACTTCACCATGTGTGGTGAACATTTGGTACACCAAGCTACTTTGTGTATATTTTATTTATACCATGAACGTCAGATTATTAAGAGTCTAGAGCTGTGCGGTATTGAAATTTCAGGTTCGGTATCGGTATCGGTATTTTTCGGGTAAATACCTCGGTTTCGGTACGGTATTCGGTATATGCATAGAACACTGGAATAGTCGCAAACTGACCCAATTTCCCAACATTCAACCATACAGTAACTTAACAGGTTCAGCGGAGATATCTCATGAACTTGACAAGTTACTGTGATTACTGATTAGTCTAGCAAGTTATTTAATGAACCACTCGATTCATTGTGAATCATCACACTGCATCGAGTGATTCATTAAATAACTTGCCAAGCTAATCAGTTGGCCTCTCTGTCCTTCGTACATGTACCATACCCCTCCCACATTGAATCTGGTAGATCTGACATATATGTTCTTCAACTTCAGGGCTTTTCAGTAAGTTTTCACTGGTAATAACACTCTTCGTCAGGCCCTGCCCCCACCCCCTTATCTTTCAAAGTTGCAACAAGATTACTGTACACTGTTCAGTGAATTCAGTGTCCAATATACCCACACAAATATGCAAGTAAATTGAAGTAATTCAACTGTAATTAATCTCTCTATGATAATCCCAGTTGTGAAAACAATGTGCAATCATTGCCAATCATGCAATGTGTCATTGACACGGTCTCATACACCTTTCATTGTTTTGGTTCATCTTTGATAAACATATAAAATAACACGTTTTATGACATTCAACTAGTTTCAGTTACAGGGGATTTTGAGTGGAATCCCTCTATCAATATTCACTAACTTCACTTCTGGCTGTTGGCCTAATACACACTTCTGAAAATTCTAGAGAATTCACGATTTTCCATGACAAATTAGGTTAAATTTTCATTTTCCATGAGAAAAAATATACAAATCGATTATTTACTAATAACAGCAAATAATTTTCAAAGCATTTGCTCCACCTCGATCGACCATATGAACTCTGATAATGATAAATCTGATGTCACCTGTTGGCTTCCGTACATTGTTTTTTAATGTGTCTTAAAATTAAGGTCAATCATGTCTTTCCCATGTGTACTGGTGTGCAGTATAAATTATTTATTCGAAAGAATATAAAGCAGATGATCGGGTGTTAAAGTTTTGGGGCTTGTATTTTAATAAAATGATCAGTTGTAAAAAGTATCTGCAACTTAAAATATTAATGCTGAACTGAAAGAAATGCTATAAAAAAAATCATTGAGATGCAATAACCACTGGCAGTATTAACGGTTAATGTTTGTATGTCAAGTTGTCAATATATTGAATTTTCAAAACCAGTGGATTATTTCCAAGCAAATGCCAACCAGTCAACCACCCACCCGACCCCCAATGTCCCCTGTGAATAAATCGTCCAGTAATTTCCATAAAATATACTGAATCGGCCAGAATATTGGAAACACTGGAACTGGGCCATATTTCTTCAGAAATGGAAGTTCCAAGTTTACAATAACAACTTGCCATTTTTTGTTTTTCTGCCGTCACTTTTTTATTTCTTTCTCCAACATATTTGCAGCATCTGCTACCTACCTGTCACCTACAAAGTTCACATTTGCGCGTTTTCTTATCAATTCGTTCAAAATATGTGGCCCACAGGCTTTTAGATTTATGATCCACCTTGATGAGTTGACTTTCTGTCAATTTCACAGAAAAATATAAATACCGAAATAAGCGGTATTTTGATTTGTTTTCGGTATGGTTTTCGGTATCCCTATAATACCGAAGCTGTACCGAAAATTTGGTATACCACACAGCACTATAAGAGTCGCTATTATTTTTTCTCCGTTTTACTGAGCAGCAGCCGTACATATGTGTGAATTGGTTTTGGTTTACATGAGCAACGGTGGGTGGTACTTCCGCTGTCAGTTTTATCACTGAAATGAAGTAGAAAAAGAAACAGGGCCTTTTTCATTTTAATAACATAATAACATACTATTTCGAGTTATGAATGCTTTATTAACATGAGACAATGCATGTTTGTTAATTTTTGGTGTCTTATGGGGTAAACTCATTTAAAAACATAATAAATAATTGTCACTTTCATTTCACTCTTCGCGAGGCGACGTGCGATAAATTCCGACAAGTTCGCATTCAGGTTGACGTCACCAAAGGTCAACTTGGATGCAGTTCCACTGTAGGTGTAAATTTTAACTACTGAAATCCCATTGCTGGCAGGTTCACCATGGTTGGTGTATAAAGCTAAAATTTATGTCATAGGTTTTTCATATATAGCAGAATAAGTAATCATGGTATAATATAAATTAGGTCATACTATTTTACTTACATTCCATAGAGCAATTCTAAACAGGAACTCAGAGTTGAAAGGGTTAACACTGATGTTTGAGAATATAAGACCATCTTTTGCTGTTTTAGAAAAGCCTCAGGAACAACATTACAACCAAGGCAGAAAAAAAGCAATGTCATTTGCAGAATGAGATCCCCAGAGAGTGAATTTTCTGATGTTATTCCATACAGTGGGCCAATTTATCCTCTGGGTATCTCTTTATGTTTAGGCCTGAGAACATGATTCAAACTGAGGTTCACAGAGGGTAAATTTAGTGATGCTACCCTGTTGTGCACGGTAGCATCACCAAAGTCACCCTCTGGGGACCTCATTCTGCAGATGGCAGTTTTCTTATTTTCAGGCTTGATCACAACATGCTGTACTAGATAATTGTTTAGTTAAACAAGACTCACCTGAAGGGTAAGTTGTTGTTTGACTCTAATTCTGCCTTCTTCTGTCGTAGGAAGGGATGATACGACATTGCACGAGTTCACCAAAAGGTAATTTTTTTAACGTAAGGAGAGGACGGTAAGATACTTGTACATATGAATCATTGATCTGACTGTGATAGAGCATGTATATATTTGCTATGTACTAGTAGGAGAAATACAATAGAATCGCTGCAGGTGTGTCACAAATGTGCATACTGCTTCAATGACACACCTTGGGTAGGGGGTAGGGAGGGTGTGTCATCCATCAGGTGAGTCTTGGTCAACTAAATAATATGGTCTTCTCCCATCTCTGTATGGGATTCCACGAAATGTTTAACACAGTCTTCGAAGTTACCAATTGAACACAATGCATTGGTAGGAGAGCCTGTGAATGTATTACTGTGTAACTTGTTTCAAAAAGGAAGATGCAAATTCTCCCTGTTTTGTTAACAGCTTTTTATAAAACTTAGTGGATGTGGTTTCTTTGAACCAGCCCACAGTTGACAATATTGTAGAGATGGGCACCAAATTTTTGGCGGCTGATGAGGAGGCGGTTGACTGTGTACTATGTGGTTTGAAAAGGTACTATGTGGTTTGAAAACTGAGACACACATATAAAGTCGAGTGAGACAGCAAGGAGAGATATGCCTGTCTCGCCCCACCCACGTGACTGCTATCTCACCCCACCCATGTGACCAACCTATATTGGCTTATTAGCATATTTAATGAGCGCAGGACTATTCAATCATTGCACGTTCTTCTGAAAACAAACGACATGGTGTCATGTTTCGGAAATATTAGCAGACAAACGTTTGTCGAAGAAAATAGAAATAACTAGAGGCTCTAAAGAGCATGTAATCGCTCACCTGGAAATACATATAAAAATGTGATTTCCCACAGGCTTTCCATAGTAACTATGAGCTGCAATTGTGGCCATGTTTGCAACATTACATCAAAATTACATGAGGATCATTGGTGGAAGGTGTCCCAGTCTTCAATCACGTGAAGTTTCAAAACATTTGAATCCATCAAACAGAATCATAGAATGTCTCTGGTGGCCATATTTTCCAGCCAATGGGAACAAAAAGAGGAGCAATTGTAGAGGGCCTCCTATAGACCATTCTTGACAAGTTTTGGTTCACGTCAACTCAATAGTTCCAGAGAGAAGATGAAAATGTGATTTCCTATAGGTTTTTTCTATAGTAACTATAAACTGCAATTGTGGCCATGTTTGCAAAACAATCGACATTAAAATGAGGAAGGTTGGTGGAGGGTGTCCCAGTTATCAACCATGCAAAGTTTCAAAACATTTGGCCCTGTCGTTTCTGAGGAGAAGAGTTTTCAAAATTGACCAATCAGAATCAAAGAATGCTTCTAGTGGCCACGTTTTTTCACCCAACAGGAATAAAATGACTAAGAACCTCATAGATAATGCCTGTCAAGTCTGGTTCACATTGGCTCAGTACTTTCAGTGAAGATGATGAAAATGTGATTTCCTATAGGGTTTCTATAGTAACTATAAGCCACAATTGCAGCCATAGTTGCAACCCGATGAAGATTAAAATAAGGAATATTGGTAGAGGGGGGGTTACAGTCATCAGTCACATTAAGTTTTTTCAAACCATTTGGCCTTGTAATTTCAAAGAAGATTTTCTTGAAAATGCACACATTTATGAATTCTGTTTCAACAAAAAAAATCAGTAAAAAAAGGGTTAAAATATTTTGAAAATTACAATTTTTTCAGACAGTATTCTCTTTCAAAATAGCTTTTGGATAGGTAAAGGGTTACAGGAATCTTTATAGATATACAATAATTACTGTCATCTGAGCTGACATGATTGCAAGATAATGAACAAACTTCCCCAGATTTTCTAAACAATCTGTCAACATTTCTCAAACATAATTAGATTACAGCTGAAGATATCAACCTACAGTTGCATTTGTTTTACAGTACAAGTCAAAATAAGTTGTCTAGGATAATCCTATAAACTATTATCTTTTCTCTTCCTAAAATTATCCCATCTCACACCCTCACCCACCAGGGATAATAATATTCCCAGCATAATAAATCTTGTTTTGCTTGATCATGCAATGGTGGATTTTGCAACTGGCTAATATGTGATTGAACATGGCTAATGAACAGTTGTTGCTTGTCATTATGAACATGAGATGTGTTTGCCTGTAAGGTTGTATATAGACATAACTCTGCATTGTCCGGAAATTTAAAAAGTTCTAGCAGCCTGATGTGCATCCCAGGCCGGCTCTGTTTTACTAATTTAGTAATGTGTATCAGGTAGTAATCCTCAAACTGAACAATATTATTTAAGTGTATTAAATGTAGCATCTGGGCTCTCTGTGCCATTAACAGAGCCAGAAGAATTACTAATTTCACTGTAAATAATTTTAAGAAAAGTTTGTCACTAATATTAATTGACTCAATCCAATTAAGTGCTAGTTGTACAACCCTGACAGTAAAAGTTCTGGGTAATGCAGTTCGAAGTTGAAACACACCCTGTAGAAATCTCATCACAAATGGGTGGGTTCCAACTGTTTTTCCCTCATCTGCTAGCAAAAAAGTTGAAAGTGCACTGCAGGCAGTAATGATGGCATGCACCTGCAGACCAATGTCAAATAAGGTTGTGAAAACTCCAAGACCATACTTATAGCTTCACTGTGGTGACATTGTATTAACACACAATTCAGCACAAAATTTTTGCCACTGGCAGATGAAAGTTTTGTACTTGAATTGTTTCTTTGCCGAATGTTGTCATGATGACATGAGCATGTCAGCAGCCCTTGTTGGAAATTTTCTTGATTTGGAGAGTTTTCCTGACAGTCTGCAGGCCATCAAGTGTGTGTTCATCAATGAATGGGGGTAGTTCTAACTATAGCATCAATGTTTGTTTCCCCTTAGGTAAAAGAAAAGGGCAATCGATAAGTTTCCTGGTCAATTTCGAAAATCATAACTGTGATACACAAAAAGGTGCTATAACAAGTTCCTTGGTGCTATCCTGTTCAATGTTTTGTAGAATCTTTCCCATCAGACTGAATGGAGGGAAGATATAAACCAAGTTTTGGTCTGAGTGTAAATGCATCAGAAGCTAGGGGGCTGGCTGCCAGGCAACATATTGGCCCACTTGATAATTTAAATGCGATGCAAAGAGGTCAATATCAGGCATTCTCCAAATATTGAATTTTTTTAGTAAATTTTGTTTCTTAACATACCTACCACAATTGTTTACAATTGGCTGCAACGTAAGTGCAAGCCCTACTTCGGAACTAACTCAAGCTTTTAAGAAACTCTTCCAAACAAGCTGGAAAAGTAATAGAGTGCAAAAGCACGAAAAAGATCGAAAAAGGGTCGAGCGAGACCAGCACTCGAAAGTACAGGTACTCTCTCTGCACACCTCTTGCATTTACCGAGCGCATGCACAACAACCGTGATGTCAATTCCGTATTTCTGCCAACGGGAAGTTTGTGATTTAGTGGGGAGGCATCAATATCAAAGATATCCCCAAGGAGGGTGGGCCTCTGGTAAACAATTGTGGTAGGTATGTTAAGAAACAAAATTTACTAAAAAATTTTAATTTCTTTTCAACCTACTCACAATTGTTTACAATTGGCAGAATAAACAATAGGAGGAGGTGAATCACATAACCAATACCAACAAGAGCAGCAGAAAGAAAAGCAAGGAGGGCAGAGAACAATAACGAAACCTGTAATGAAGATAGACAGAAGGCACCTGAAAAGTACAAGGATGAGCAAAACACAACCTCGATAAAAACAATTTTAAAGAGGGTGCACAACAGCCTGAGCAGCAACGAGAGGGCCTAAAGAATAAAGGTCCTCAGATTGCTGCTATATGTGGCGGAGATAAAAGGAGGAGAAGGTAGAAGCATTCCTCCAGTAAGCCGTATTCATAACATCCCGGAGCGAAACAGAATTGGAGAACGCCCAGGATGTAGAAATGGCACAAATCTCATGAGCATTAAACCGGTTCGAAACAAGATCCAAAGACAAGCGGGAATAAGCCAGCTTGATTGCAAGACAGATTCACCTGGAAATAGAATGGGAAGAGATAGACTGCCTCTTAGGAATGAGAGACAGAAAGAATCTCTTCCGACTCCTCCTAATGAACTGAGTGCAATTAATGTAAGTCTTGATCACACGAACAGGACAAAGAAGAGGTCTCCGACCATCGACAGCAGGGAGAGCCCGAATGCAGATGGGAGGAGGTACCGAATCAGGAAGTTGATTCTTAGCCAGAAAAGTGCAATCAGTAGTGAAGGTGACACCGATAGCCTCATTTCTGAAGAAAGAAGAATCAACAGATAGCGCATGAAGCTCACTGACTCGTCGAGCAGAAGCAAAAGCTAGAAGGAAAGCCGTCTTATAGATGAGAAAACACATATCGGTCTCAGATAAAGGCTCGAATGGCGCCCCCTCCAAACAGTGCAACACCTATGCCAAGTTCCACTTGGGTGTAAGACGCAAAACTCGAGGCCTCTTCAAAGAAAAGTGCTGAATGAGTTTGAAGAGAAAAAGATTACGACCGGTGCACTGCTTTCCCACATAAGAGAAAGTATCAGACAGCATAGACTGATAGCCCTTAATCGTAATAGGCTGGAGGCCCTTGGAGTAAAAAAGATATACCAGAAAATCTGCAATTTGAACGATTGACGGATCACGGTAATCTGCATTGTGATCTGCACACCAGTGGCAGAAAACCATCCACTTCGCAGCATAAGTCATGCCAGTGGAATGTTGCCGCGATGCAGAAATGCACTTCACTGTTCATCTTGAAAAACCTCTATGTCGGAGACAGGACCTGATAAAAGACAGGCGTGAAGGGACAGGCTTACCAGGTTGTTGTGATACTTCCTGGGATGACCCTGGGAAAAAGATCGCGACGTAGAGGTAGATGAATTGGCCGATCTGCCAGCAGAGGCCGCAGCAGATTGATCCACACCCTCTGTGGAGACAGAGGTGCGATCAGAATGATCCTGCAACTGGAAGCACGAATCTTCGCTAATACTTGAGGAAGAATCGCTGCAGGAGGGAAGGCATAGCCGATCCAACCTGTCCAGTCCAGAGACAGAGCGTCTACCGCAAATGCCAGAGGATCTGGACAAGGGGAGACAAAGGTCTCTACCTGATGATTTCAGCGAGTGGCGAAAAGGTCGACCTGAGGATGGCCCCACTGCTCGCAAACCGCCTGAAACACCGATTGATGTAGCATCAATTCGGTTGGAAGGACACTGTCGCGTCGGGACAGGGAGTCTGCTAGGACGTTGAGACACCCGGGAATGTGTCAAATGGATTCCCGAGCGTTTACATCCCGCGCCAACAGAAGATCCTGAGATAGCCGATACATGGAAATCGAATGTGTGTCTCCTTGATTCCATATGTAGGCCACTACTGTCGAATTGTCCGAAAGAAGTAGGACAATATGGTCCGACAGGTGAGGGATCCAAAGCCGAAAACTCAACAGAAGAGCAAGGAGCTCCTTCTGGTTGATATGAAGGCCCACCTGCTCGCTGTCCCACTCGCCGTGAGTGGACAGACCGAGAGGATCCAACGTCGCACACCAGCCACGATCGCTGGCATCCGCAGTAAGGAAGCGATCGGCCAAAGGAAAATCCAACGGAACACCCTGTGTCAGCCAGGGAACATCGGCCCAAGGGTGGAGGTGACAAAGCAGGGACCGAGGAATAGGAAGTTCCAGGTCCAGCAGATCTACATTCAGACGCCAATGATCCAACAGGAAGTGTTGGAGAGGTCGGACAAACAAGCGACCGAGCGGAATGAGATCTGTCACCGAACCGCAAAGGCCCAGCATCTGAAGGAAAGTCCTGGCCGAGACCGATAAAGATTGAAGCAGGGTCCGAGTCAAGGTGGAAAGAATCGTCGCCCGAGCATTGGGCACCGACACCACATTGTGAATAGTGTCGAAATCCATTCCCAAATGACGAAATTGCTGAGAAGGAAGGAGATCCAACTTCTCGCGATTGACTCTGAAACCCAGCAACGCTAGTAGGCAAAGAAACTGCCGGACATCTAACTCCAGAACAGCAGCATCATGGTGCCATTGGAGGATGTCGTCCAGGTAAGCTGACAAAGTCACAGCCGACTGAGTACGGTGGAAAGCAAGCACATGTGACATCAGTCAGGTGAAGGCCCAAGGAGCCAGGTTCAAACCGAACGGGAGAGCTCTGAATTGATAGACGCGACCCCGAAATGAGAAAAGAAGGTATTTACGTGATGCCAGATGAATGGGTACATGGAAGTGGGCATCCTTCAGGTCGATACTGGCAGCAAAGTCGCCCTGATGAACTGAACGTCGAACCGACCAGAAAGTCTCCATACTGAAATGAGGAGCTATTATGTACTCGTTCAGGATACTAAGATCGATGACAGGACGAAATTGGCCATTTTTCTTCGGCACCAAGAAAAGTCTCGAGTAAAACCCTGGTGAAAGGGTGTTCCTGACCACCTCGATCGCCCCTTTGGAGAGGAGATTGTCGATCTCCTGTACCAGAAGGTCCTGACGTAGAGAATCGGAAGAGACCCGTGTCGGGAGGGGCACCCGAGATAAACTGGGGTGCCGATTGAAGGACAGTCGCAGACCGGACTGTATGACGTTGAGGACCCAAGTATCCGACGTTAACTCTGTCCAACGGTCGTAAAACAGAGACAGCCTTCCCTCGACTGGAGGCGAATCGAGGTGAGAACCTTCATTTGCAGCCTCGACGAGGCCCCCGAGAGGAGAAACCACCACCTCGGGAAGTGACAGAGTCCTGAGACTTTCCTGCCTGAGGCTGCCAGCGAGCCTGGCCGCGTCGGCGCTTCTTCTGAGCAGAAGGAGCAGACGGAGCCGAAGATGTGGCTGACGGAGACGACGAGGCGGATGCAGCAGGAAGCTTGGCGGGCCTTAAACGACCACCACCCGCAGCAGCAGGTTGGTCCAGCTGTCGCAGCAAAAGCTGGTCCTTCGAATGACGAAGAACCTCGCCACGGACAGCTTCCACGGAACCATGGAACAACTGAGATCCAACCAAAGAGGCACACCTCAGAACAGCACGCTGCTCAAAAGGAAGGGATAGAGCAGAATCCAACACCGCATCCCGGCACGCCAGCTCCAAATTAGCAGTGTTACAGGCGTGAGCGTGTGTCAAGTTCATGAGAGCCTGTGACAAAACGCGAAAAGGCGCCTGAGCATCATCAAACTCCCCTGGCGGAAAATATTCAGCCAGGGCAGCGACGACATGGTCCACAAGAGATAACATACCCAGCATCTCTCGGGACAGGACCACCATAGATTCAACTACCGACATCGGGAGAACTGCCGACTTAGGCTTAGTTAACCCGAGGGAAGAAGAATCCTCATCCACAGTAGTCATCCCTTGGAAGACTGGTGGACAGACGGAATCGTAAACACAAAACCGCGAAGGAGGCAGAAAGGCATCAGCTGTAGAAAAGAAAGAACCCTTGAGGGCCTTAGAATGCATTTTGGTGTCTAAGCTGTGGAAGGACTCAACAATCTGAGCCGATTGCAGAGGACGCAAAGCCCCAGAGCTAGAAGGCTCAACAGGGTTACGGCGCTCCACAGAGGACCACGGCCGGACGGTCACAGATGGCTGGTCTGAAGGTTGAATGTCCGGCAATAAGCCAAAGACAAAATCCAAAGCCTGCCCCAAGACTGACGAGGGGGCCATCACCTTCAAGAAAATCATCATCCTCTATTGCAGAGGAGACGTAGCCCAACTCGGGCTGACCAGCAGAAACCTCCTGTGAATACTGTGCAGTATCCAAGGGGCCAGGCGAGACATCTCGGCAACCGACCAAAGGAGGTTGTGCCTCAGGAGGCACAGGGAGGCCAACTTGTGGGTTTCCAGAAAGCAACCGGGTGAGCGCCAAAACGGCCTGACGCAGGTCACCCTGAGAATCCGTCGCAGCAGCATCGCCCGACGGAGTGTCCTCCCAATGGACCCTTCTGGTAGAAGAACCCAAATCCTCAGAAGAGACCGACGTTGAACGTCGATCGGCAGACAGAATAGGGAGACGGTGAGAAGACACCGGAGGATAGTCCCGATTGTGACGCCCAGGGGCAATCACTGACCTCTGCAGAACAGAAGGTCCTGCCTGCAAATCCTCTAAAGAGACCCACGGCGTACGTCGATCGGTAGCTGTACCTGGGACATGGTGAGAAGACACCAGAGGATTGTTCCAAGAATGACAGGATTCTGCCATTGGCCTCTGCGCGGCAGAAGGCCCCAACTGCCCATCCTCTGAGGTCGATGGCAAGCATGAATCGACATCCAGACTCGGAACACACTGAGAAATCACCGGAGGAAGGTTTCGAGAGTGACAGCTAACCGGGGCTGTCACTGACCTCTGCCGAACAGCAGGCCCTGGATGCCAATGTCCCAACCCCATCCTGCTAGATGGCACACTAGCAGGGGAAGGAGGAACAATAAACGATTCGCTCGAGGGGCGAGGAATCGCTGCCGAAGCAACCAAACGGCTCAACCAACTAGGAGCAAACCTAGCCAGATGAGACGGAGCAGACAGCAAACCCGCAGAGTTTCGCCGCGAAGCCAGGGGAGGCTGTTAGCTCACAGACACACCAGCAGATACAGCCTCGGTCCCCCGAGACTGTATACCATCCCCAGAGGAGATGAAAGAACCACCATCATACAGAATAGGATCTGTAGTAACAATTTCCTCAGCAACTGTCGACAGCGTAGGAAGCAAATCGGAGAGGGTCACCGAGCTGACCTCGGAGAAGCTCTCTACGAAAACAGATGCCTCAAGAGTGACATCAGAAGACAAAGAGACCACAGTCTCCACGTCAGGTATCACTGCACTAGCACTGTCAACAGTTGCAGAGGAACTTGCCACAGAAAAAGACAGATCAGAATCCTGTGTGACAGAGTCACCATGTGCACTCACAGAAAAGTCTGATAAGGCACGACTACCCTTACCCCTAGAACGAAGGGTTCTAGCTCTAGACAGAACCACCTTGTTTACAGAAGCCCAGAATTTTGAGGACCAAACCCACAAATACCACATGATTGGGCCTGAGTACAATTGTTGCAAGTGACACATGTGGAATAGAGTCGTCCACATGTTTCACCTGCAAGCAAGAGGTACAAGAAATAGTCTTAGGCATAATATGAATATGATAAATGAAAACAAGCTTCCCGTCGACGGAAAACAGAACAATGGTTGTGTTCACACGTGGGGAAAAACAAGACTATGTGTGAAAAAGCAAGCAAAAATTATCAAAAACAGCATTAAATAGTAATAATTTTGAAAGCTTGAAAAGGATACAATCCACTTGCACACAATCAGATGAAGATAGCACAAATAAATAAGTTGTTCACGAAGATAACAGCTGAGAATAGCACGAGTCACAAAAATTTCCGACCATGTACAATGGCGGAAATAAAAGGAATTGACGTCACGGTTGTTGCGCATGCGCTCGGTAAACGCAAGAGGTGTGCAGAGAGAGTACCTGTAATTTTGAGCACTGGTCTCGCTCGACCCTTTTTCGATCTTTTTCATGCTTTTGCACTCTATTACTTTTCCAGCTTGTTTGGAAACGTTTCTTAAAAGCTTGAGTTAGTTCCGAAGTCGGGCTTGTACTTATGTTACAGCCAATTGTAAACAATTGTGAGTAGGTTGAAAAGAATTGTGTTATCTGATGAAAAATTTGTGGGTTTAATTTCGATTCAGTACTATCATGATATAGCCTGCTCTGGAGATCAGCATCTATATTTAGAACATCTGGGGTGTGAGTTGCCGCTATCCACAAGTGTCTTTGTATTGCCCAGAGTCAGGGCAGGGCATGCATTTTGACCAGGCCGATCGGTCCCAGTCTGGTAATCTGCCACAAAAATATTCTGACAAGGACGATCAATCGGCCCTGTCATCAATCTATTGTTTTCCCAATAGAAAATGCGAGGGGGTGGGTAAGGCGAAAATAAATGCACACACGGGTTGATACTGACCTTATAAACCTTATATGGTGTAATGACTTTGAATCCTTTTTATTACCACATTCCATTCCGATTACTGTTTGATTGCCTGGCACAAGTTTTATACATATGGTGGAAAAAGCCATACGAATATCATCGGCAGACTTTAAAAAAAAATTATTTTGTGCATGACTGTGTTGTCAACACAACCATGTGCATCTATTGTAATAAAGAGAATAAACATACCCTCTGACTGATTGAGAGTTTATTCTGAAATGTTTACACAAGCAGTTATAATTTATGCATCTAATGTGGATTCCCTCCTCCCCTCCATCCAAGCTGACTTCAAAAATAACCCATCACAAAACAAAGCAATTACAATTGATTTGGAAAAATATCCACCGAACACGTACTGGTTCATGCATTAATTATTCATGAGTGATTTATATTGTGGGCGTTTTTAGGGAATAATTGACAAGTGCGAGTGCATGATGTCAAGTTTGCTGATCTTCAGCAAAGTGAATTCGTGAAAATAAAAACAACACTGTTTGGCTTTGGAATGGATTTTATTTTAATAAAATAAAATCACTTGCCCACTCTTGACATATCAAGACAGGCAACAATCCATTTCTTGAACGTCAGATGAAAAAGGAAATTGTTCTCCAGATAATGACAACACATTTCTACTAACCTAATTTCGCTTCAAATTCACCTGCGCACAACTGACTTTTAAAGTCTTCGAAACTGAGGGAGTAGACTTGAACATGGATAGGGCACCTTGTTTTCAACATGTGTAAAGGTGGGGGGTAGGAGGCAAAATCACGAATATGTGTCAAGACACAAGACACGGATCAGCATGGTATTAATATTGCCTGGTTAATAGCCCATGGCAAATTAATAAAAGACAATTAGGTTGGAATTATTAATCTTTATTCATAACAAATCATCAAATAACACAACATACAGGAAATATCAATATAATAAAATCAGCCCCAGTGAAGAAAAATCAGCCTGGTTGACCACTTCACCAGGCCTATTGATCAGCCTGGTCACGATTCAAAAATGCAAGCCCTGTCAGGGCATTACAAAGATGTTTGATTCCTCCCATAATATTTATATATGCCACAGTAGTTGTGTTGTCACTTTGAATTTGAATGTACAGTGAAGTGAATTTGTTACACAATGATCTCAGTGTTAACCAAATAGCAAGAAGTTAATTTGCGTTTATGTGGAGATTAGTTTCTGCTTCTGTGATATGTGTTCCATGAATGCCTCCCTGGGCATTGTTTGATGCATCTGATTGCAAAATGATGTCATTGGAAAAGGGGGATTTAGTTTTGGTTATGTCAGCTATCAAGTATTGTAAGTCTTCCTTAAATTTTGGGAAGATGGCCATCAAGTAATTAAAGCTGCCATAGGCTTGTTTCAAAGCACTGATTTTGGAATTATCCAAGTTTCGGTAAAGTTTCTCATATTTAAACCCTGGAAAACTAGCAACCACCTTTCCCACCAATTCTGCCACACTCTGAATTGCGGCATGAACTTTGTTACTTACCCATATGCACAATGTATGTTGTTAGCTTTCTCTGGTGTAAGTGAGACTGTCATAGTTGTGGAGTCTAAAATGAAGCCCAGAGAAGTTAAGAGTGTGAGTGGGTTCCAAAACTGACTTTTCGGGGTGAATTATAAAACTGGTCTCAAGGCCAAGATTAACTGTATCTCTAATGTTATTGCAACAGTCGTCATAATCCTCACTAACTAAAAACAAATTACCTATGTAAGAAACATAGTCCTCAGATGGCCGTAAAAAGCATTTGAAATTTTTGTCAGTATTTGGGAGTCTGAAGAAAGCCCATTGGGGAGTACAACAAACTGATATTTTACCCCCTCCCAATAATATCTCAAAAATGTTTAGTGAGACCCTTTTATTGGTATTGAATAATAGGCATCTTCCCAATATATAACTGATATCATGAAACATGAGGTGTCATGAGGTTCAGAGCAGACTGTAGGCTTTGAATTTTAAAATATTTCTTTCTCAGCATTTTCATTGAAAAGGTTCAAATTGAAAATTAGCCTTAATGTCAAAGCTTTTTTCAGGCGGACAAAAATACTGGAAATATATTCACCCATGCAGTCTTGATGTACCCGGTTTGATTACTGGTTTGCTACTAATTTGTGAATTTCTTTGGAAATAATATGATGTTCCTGTTTATTAAACGTAATTGTACATACTGGAAAAGATTGAGAAGGTTCAGATAACAAGAGGCCCCCACTGGGCCTGAAGCGCTCACCTTGAACAGAACATGATATAAACAGAGTCCAAGAATGAGTCTGCATTAAGCAATCCAACTCCATAGGATACATTGTCAATCCTTGAGCCACTCAGGAGTGACAAAAAATATTAAACCAGGGTCTCAATTTGAACAAAGCTGAATCTGACCTCCTTAGAAATGTTGTATACTAAATATGAAAGCATTCTGACTGTTTGATCTGAAGAAGATAAATTTCCTCATATTGCACTAAGTTAAAATTCGGGCTACCATAGTAATAATTCCCATACTGCCCAAGTTAAAAATTCAGGCTCCTGGATTGAGCCCAAATATGAACCAATGGGCTTTATTTTAACAAACTTTTATCATACTCCCCTATGAATTGCTGTATACCGAATCAGGGACCAGCCTAGGAGGAAATTTTAGGGAGACTCCATGTCTCCCTCCAGAAAAAATAGGGAGACTCAAGAGTCATGTAGGGAGACTTCATAGGCAAGTGGGGAAAATTAAGAATATTCATGTACCACCCCCGCCACCCCTTCATATTTTCAATTTGTGGTCTTCCATTAATGTCCCAATAATCCAGGTCCAGTTGTCTATGAGGCATCTATGCCAGGTTAAAAAATCACAAAGTAATTATTGACTGAAAATCCCCCACTGCTACCCTCTCCTTTATGACCCCCTCCCCTCTTCTTCATGCCAATCCCCCAGCACCCTCCTGTGGTTGCCTTTCACCAAAGTCTACTAAGCTGATAATTTCCTAAGTCTGAAAGTGTGAACAGGACCAGATGTAAGAAGGTTGCTTGGGAGGTACTTTGTTAGTAAAGAAACAAAATACATTCTGGGGTCGAGTATTTTGTAAAAGAAATGTCATTCCGCATCATTTTTATGGCATTCTGGTGTCATTCCGCGTCATTTCGTGTCATTCCGTTGTTTAGGAGGACCCTTTTTCAAGATCGTCCACATGCACTCTTGTGTCCTGTACAAAGCTTTTCTTGTCATCACTGAAGCTTTTTTCATGTGTTTCAATTCCATTCGTGTTTTTGTGGGAATAGACGGCCCAACAGTTAACAGTCGTCAGCAAAACGAAATAAAAATACTGTGTTATAAAATACATCCGTTGTGTATACATTTTTGGCATCCTAAGCGACGTAACCTACTTTCAAACTGAGTTATTTTGTTGAGTTGCGTAAGTCACCTATTTTCGTTTCGACATTTGAAGCTCCGACTGAAACGCAGCAAAATAGAAATAAAAAAATCCGCCAAAAGAGACAATGGACAATTGATTGTCGTGTGATTTCATTAAATGGACGTTTATTTGACAAATTAAAATGCCCATTTATCACACTCGATCACATTCGATTTTTGAAAATAATCGTTTTCATGCAAAGCCCGCATCACTCAGTTCAGCCTTTCCTCATTTTGGCCAGTTTTTAGAGGGCGACTTGTAATCGCCCCGACTATTTTTCTAGGTGACTTTGAGCTTAGAAGGGCGACATAATCGCCCTAGTCGCCCTCACGGCTGGTCCCTGTACCGAATATCAAATGTTTCTGACCATTGGTTCTGGAGAAAAGATTTTTACAAATATGCTGACTCAGCATTTTTTCGATGCCCTCTACAGAACACCCTAACATAACTGATGGCAATTTTTTTACCATTGAATTCTACTCGTCCTAAGGATGATTCATACCAAATAACAGCTCTCTGTTCCATGAGGTTTGGGAAATATGGGCGTTTGAAAATATTTCTATTTTTAGCTCCTGTGGTTCCCATGGGAATGTGGGAATTTTTTATTTGCACGAGTCAAGTACTTATGACCTAAAAATACCACATACCAAATTTGGTTCAAATCGGACCATCGGTTCAGAAAATATAAATTTTGGGCGGGCCAAAAATCTTACCCCTCCCATTACAAAGCCAAATATTGCTTCACGAACTTTGTTTGAACAAATTTGATTCAACACCTCAAAAGGAAGCTCCATAACAAATATCGAGTCATTGTACCCACTGGTTCATGAGAAGAAGATTTTAAAAATATTTTGGAGCATTTTCCCCACCCCCTCCCTGTGGGGTTGGGCATGTTGAGTTGAACAAAAATACAATGCCACTTTAGGGCCATCACTCACACAAACCATCACTTGAATTGGCCCAGTGGTTTCGTCGGAGAAGACCAAAACATGGTGTTGACAGACGCCGGATGACTGGCGACGGATGGAGAGCAATCAGATTAGCTCAGCTTGACTCTGTCAAGGTGAGCTAAAAACTCAACGTGAATACCAGTGAGAGGGTAATTAATATCCAATGGTCAGCTGTGAACTTTTGCAAATTGTGGACATGAAATTGCAGCTGCCCTGCCCTGCCTTGAAATTATTCACAAGGCAATGTAATTTCGACGTAAATTGATAAATGCAAGAAGTCCAAGAGAAAAAAGAACTGCTTACCTGATGTTGATTGTCCTGTTCGGCAATTGTGCGAGTTGTCCGTGGGGCGGTCAAAGTCATCATCAGTTTGTGTGAGTTGTCCGTGGGGCGGTCAAAGTCATCATCAGTGAAGAACTGGTCGGGTCCTCCAATTGGACGGGTCCTCCACTAGAAGTGTTTGTTGGCCTTGTGGTATGGCTTTTTCCTGTTGGTATTGTTGCCAGCCTTTCCCCCAAAACGACCCTTACCTTTGCCAGCAAATCTGCTGCTTCCTTTAAACTGGTTACTACTGCCTTTCGCATAGTACCCATACCTGCTGGTGACATCACTTCAATTTTGTCAGTTTCATTTATATCTTTGATTGATTTCGCTTGATCTTCCCCAAAAAGCACAGATGAATCATTGTTGCTCAAAGAAAGGAAAGCGTACTTGCTGTTCAGATCAGAGCATAGAAACATCATAGTGTGCTGAGGTTGAAAGACTCACAGAGTTGATAAGTGCCTTAATGTTGGCTTCCATGTGTCCACTGGTGTTTCTGAGATTGCCTCTTTACCAGATTGTCCAGTACTTACAAAGTAGCATAGGTGCCTGTGTTAATTTTAACTGGGCCCTCAGAAGTTTCACATCTCTGGACCAGGTGGATGATTTGACTTTTCCCCATATCTCCTTGTTCACTTTGGGGACAACAGGATTCTGAACGTTTTGAGGTCGAGTGTATTGCTGCTGAATCATTCTGAGACATTCCTCACGAAGGCCTTTATCTGTCAAACTATTGGTGATTTGTGCCAGTTGATCACTGAGAGCTGGTCTCACCTCCTCTTCAAACTCTATTTCCTTGCAAATGGATGACAGTAACTGTTGCGGTCCTCCTGTTGGTCCATACTACTGTCCCGGCATTGTTTCCCAACGTTTGCTCACTGATGCAGTCCTCTGACAAGCTTTCATCATCTGAATCTTCACCGATGCTCATTTCTTCCTTCCCATCTGTGTTTTAGGGGAATGAGGCATGATGTCAAACTGTCAAACTTCAAGATGAATGTATGCTGAAGGCCCATAATTGCCTGAGTGAGCTGACTCAAAATGGCATCGCTGGGGAATTCCTTTATGTTCGACCCCGGTACCGTGCCTTTTGCATTATCAGGGCTAGAAGCCACATGCCCATCAATCACTTGTATCCTGCAGTCCCGACCAAAACCGTCAACAATAAAACACTGCGCTCACCCGATTGTAGGTTATCAAACACAGAAGCAGTCTTCAAAACTAATATCACAGAAAATGGCAAAATTCCTGATTGCAGGGTGGTGGAACCACTTGCCTAACTATGTTTCCTGACCAATTCTCCAGAAATGTTGATTCCTTCCATTTTCTTCAGATGACAAAAAGTTTCCAAATACATAAGGCTTGATTTAATCGATGAACTGAATCTATTTTGTGTGTGTTGATAACAAAGGTAAAACCAACACATAACCTTTTCGTAAACTTGCGCAATCTCGTGGAATCCCATATGGAGATGGGAGAAGACAGAATAAAAAATAAAGTTTCAACATATTTTCTTTTGCCAAGCACATAGCTTACTGGCATAAAACAATGTGATGCTGGAGAGGGGGCTATCACGTGTCTTGGAAGTAAGGTTAAGGATCAAAATTTTACCTGTGAGGAAACTTGGGGTACAAATTGGAAAGTTTGAAATACATACTTGCTTATTTTACCATGGTTGCTGGTCAGAAATATAAAGAGCATTCATTTTCAAGTGTGATTGTAAATCTACTCAAGATGGATGCCATAGGCAACGCTTACACTGAGCTATACAAACTCCAAGAAAAGCATGGATGTACATTACCAATGAAGTGTTGCATACCTGGAATTAAGGTTTTTGGCATTAGTTCATATGGGAAGCTAATAGTCAGTCTCTTAACCTCATCTCTTTGGTACATACCTGGAAATGTTTTGGCAATGGTCCATATGGAAAGCTAACATTCAATTTCTTTACATCATCTCTTCGACGTAGATCTGCCCAGGGATTCCATGCAACCAATGGCAATCGAGAAGGAAATGTGTGATCTTTTGCAAGGTGTATATGTTCTATAGGGTACAAATCTGAAACAGAAATGAAATGCGATTGCAAGCATTAATTCCCAAACTTCATGGCTCAATGTTTTATTGTTTTGTTACCAAAATTAAATTTACAATTATGGCTGAAGTTTGTTATGCGTATTTGTGTTTGCCAATGCAGGCTTCATAAACATTTTTGAGATAATGTTCTGTGACAGATATAAGTATATTTCAGAAATACTATCTGTGTTTGCCAATGCAGGCTTCATGAACTTTTTTAAAACAATATAATATTCCCTGACAACTATTAGTATATTTCAGGAACTCAATTGACAATAAAATGCCATGACTGACCTCGCAAAAAATTTACACAGTTTTGTAACTGTCATCCTATACTTAGTACCTGACATGGGGATTACAATTCAATAGAATGGCATACCATCACTCAGAAAAACAAAGTATATTATTGTCTGTATTGCACTCTTCTCTATCCTTATGGCAACTGGTGCTTGTTAACCCTTTACCTAATTAAACAGAGGCATCCATCCACATAATATACAAATTGAGAAAAAATTATCTTTCAAAAATTTCAGTAAAACCATATCATGTGACCCCCTCAAAGACGATTACCTGAGAGGCATATCTTGTATCTCCGTATTATCAGTATTTGAAACATTTTCTGATATTCTTTTTGTCAAGTTTTATTGTTGATATAATGTTTATATTGTTCTTTCGATAGGAAATCTGTAGTCACTGGCCTGTACTGATATATATTTCAACCTGGGCGTACTCCGAGTCAGTGAACTGCTGACAATGGACTCGGTCATCTGCATTTTCTCCCATTGCTGTTATGATCAATGTGTTTGGCAATTTGAAAAAATAATATTTAAAACAATAAAATTTGATATCATGTTTGTTATTTATTTATTTATTGGTGTTTATGGTCACATATTTCTGCACAAAAGCTAATCATGACCGCAACATGGATAAAAAGTCAAGCTTAGCTATTCGTTTCTACCCATGTTGCCCATTTTAGAAGACTTTTACCCTTAATATTGGTTACTGGATTCTATTTTACCAGTAAAACAGAGCTTGTTAACGACACCAAACAAACATTGCCTCACTTCCCATGGGGAATCATGTGCACAATGTAAATGGCTAAATGTACATATTCCATATTATTAACATGTAGGGTGCTAAAAATTGTTTGGTTGTCAAAATTAGTTAACATGTCTCTGCCTTGTAAAGGCACTCTCCTGTTAATTGTAACGAGGCAAATCCATGTAGATGAAATAAGTATAGATATATCACTATTCTGTGTACTCTATGGGTAAATAATTGTACAGTTGTGCAGGTGTCCGGAGATATTTTGGAGAGGATTTAATCCTCAGCCCCTCAATGTTAACAAAAGTCAAAAAAATTATATTTTAGAAAGTTTGACACGAGTAAAACCACATTTTAAAACACTTTTTGCTTGCTCTACCCCCAAAAAACAAAATGGGCATAACCCATTGTTTGCTTGCTTGAAAGTCTATTGAAGTTATGACACGCATCAAGAGTTCAGATATTGTGAACAGATCTGTGGCTTCGAAGTGAACTCACATCATGACGGAATTTGTTCTCCCGCTAATATAATGTCTCAGCTCAAGAGTGGAACACTTATTCAATCACTCATCGAAAGTGTGGCAGATAAATTTAATAATTGTTCATTTTTAAAGCATTTGGAAGAATAATTCTTTTTTTTATCTGAAGAAGAGGTTCGCTTTCCCTCAGGGGTGGCGGGTGGTGGTGCCTGATTGCCGTCTTAATATTTGAAAAAGGGTGTTTTTTTTAGGTTATTTATTTATTTACTGGTGTTTAAGGTCACTTTTCTGCAGCTATGGCTAATTGTGACCGCAAAAAAGGTGTAAAGTCAAGTTTAGCCAATTGTTTACACCCATGCTGCCCATTTTAGGGGACTTCTACCCCGGGCACTGGTGACCGGGTCCTATTTTACCAGTAAAACTGAACTTCTTTACCACAAACAAGCACTGCTTCACTTCCGAGGTTTCCACAGGAGTGCTTTTTACGTTACCAGGGCTGTTGGTTATTAAAAACAACAAAAAATTAAAAAGTACATTATAATTTGGACACGATGCACACTCAATTCAGTAGCTCTGTCGAGAAAAGCTTGTCGATAATTCATGTGTTAGAAAGTTTTTCACACCTCCTTTACAGCATCTTTACTTTTGAATGGTTATGATTACAGTACCGTGACAATCGTACAAATATCTAGTTATTGGGACTGTTTCAAAACCGTCCCAATATCCAGATATTGGTATTGTTTTACTGAGCTGTTCTCGTCAAAACTGTACTCGGTGTGATTTTATAGGGCTTGTTTTCATGACAGAGAACAAAAGAAATATTAGGTAGCTGTGGATTAAATTCACTTTAAAGACAATGTGAACCACACCCACAGAAATACAAAACCTTTAAGAATGGGGTCCAACCAGTTAATTGCAAACACAGATCTGATCATAATGTTCCTTGTTATCCTTTAATGGAAAGCACTCCAAAAGAGTGTAAAGAAGTTGATTAAGTCTACTAAAACTAAAAGAAAGTGTCATATATATATATACCCCCCCCCCCCCCCCCCCCCGCCACCTCTCCTGCTACACCTCAGTCCACAAACCTGCAAATGGAAACAAGAATGCATGAATGTTCTAATAAGTATTGTTTCATGTATAAAACATCAAAACAATCAAATTAAAATTTTAAGACTAGTTGCGGATACATTCAAAATAGACTTTTCCAATAATGTTAGTGAAAAGGGGAAATAACTCTTGGGAAGTAGCATAATGAAATGCACAAGTTCATATCATGGTTATTCATCATGGAAAATGTAAAAAAAAAAATATTCAATGGAAAGTCTGATACTAGTTGCGGATAAAGATTTGAGAATGGACTTCTTCAATAACAGGCCTTAGATTATCAAAACAATTGGGGTTCTATAAATCACACCTCTAATCAAGCTGAGAGGTGTAAAAATGTGGGAGCTGGAATACCCCTCCCCACACACACACACCATGAGTTTATTTTAAAGTCACATTTCAGAATGGTGACAGGTTATTTGCATGAGTGCACATGCATATGATCAGCCCTCCATATATATATAATATTTGATGCAGTACTCAAATCATTAAATCAATCAACAAAACTTCCACATATAACAATGTATGTTTTGAAATTAAATGCATGTGTTATCAAAGAAGTACACGTGTGACTTCAAAGAATTCCATAACAATGGAAAGTTAATGTATACACACAAACCGGCCTCCAACCATACCGGCCGCCAACATTTTTACCCAAACCAGCCTCCAATGAACCCAAACTGGCCTCTACATTTTACCCAAACTGGTCTCTGAAATTTTACCTTAAACATCTGCCACAGTTTTATCTGAACCGGCCTCCAAGAATTTTACGGACGGGGAAAAAGAACAAGAAGGATGCCAATGCCCTATAGCTCACCAACATTCCTCTTTGATAGTAACTTTGGCAAACACAAGAACTGTATCAAACAGGCTCACAACATGTGACAAAGCTGACCTAAACACAACTTCTTAAAAGTAAAACACAGAAACTGACATAAACACTAAGTTAAACATGAAATTCTGAGCTCAACAGAAAACTAAACGTAAGTAAAAAATAAATAAAAAAGTTGAGAGATCGGTTTAAAACACTTAGGGTGAGGGTTAAATAGTGGTAGAATGATAATAAGCACCATATAGAAGCAATACAAAGGCCATGGAATGAAAAGGGTGTCGGCAGCTGCCCTGAACAGAAACGTTAACACACTGAAAATGTCAAAGTGTGAGCTAAACAGAAAACTCAACGTTCAAAAGTTGAAAAGAAATTTGAAATGAAATTCAATGGACAAGGGTGAAACCATGGTACAATGATAATGAAGAATATATATGAGGAATATAAGCACCATGGGAAGAGAAGGAACACAGCAGGTGACCTAAACACTAAGTTAAACATGAAATTCTGAGGTAAACAGAAAAGTAAACATAACTAGACTTTATGATTCTGGAGAATCATGGCTTTTCCCGATGAGATTCCATGATTTTTCATGACCCCACAGTGTCTGATGAATTGTTTTAACTTCTCACTGAAGTTCCTTCATTGATGTTATGAGAAAGGTGAAGATAGTAGTCTCAAATGACACAGTTTGATAAAAAAAATTGTTTAGGTAAAAACCATCATTAACGGTGGAGTGGGTTAATGTCAATATTGTCGTCCCACAAGTCAATGAACGACAAAAGGAGTTATGTTTGTTTGACACATACTCACTGAGTGCTGTGTCAATTTAAAAATGGTCCATTTTATCTCAAATGTAGTCAAAATATTGATGTCTAGCAGTTTGTAGAGGGTTAACAAGTGCCAACAGGAATATTTATTCATGCAACTTGTAATGTCACACCAAGAACTGTGAATGGCCATTTTTTCTTTAAAATCTACAAGATGTTTTCAGAGAAATCCAGGGAGAATAGGAATTTTAAGCTTTTGATGGGTATCATTGTTTTTCCAGCCCAAAACGGGTTAAGTGTTGTTTTTGGAATACTCTTATTACTTCCAAAAATAATTCTCAGTGAATTCTACTTTTACTTATTTTGATCTCTCCTCCCAACTTCGGGTGTTGTGGGTACGCAAACACAGCCCATTTTATCAACATTTTGATGTTTGAGAACCTGCATAGGGTTAATAAATGCTTACAGGAATATTTTGTACATGCAACTTGTAATGTCACACTAAGATATGAGAATGGCCATTTTTTCCTGAAAATCTACGGGATGTTTTTTAAAGAAATCCTCAGATAACATGAATTTTTAACCTTTTGAGGGGTATCTCTCTTTAACCAACTCTAAAGGGTTAATGTTTGGTTTTGTGAATATCTTCATTACTTACAAAAATGATCGACAGTGAATTCCACTTTCAATGAAGGAGGTTATGTTTATCTCCTAGGTACACATGCCCAAGGACAGCCCATTTTCTCCAAACGTCAATGCTTGGTAGCCTCTGGGGGGGGGTTAACAAATGCTTACCGAAACATTTTGTTCATGCAACTTGTAATGTCACTCGAAGACCTGCGAATGGTCAATTGCTCTTGAAATTTTCTTTTTTGAGAAATCCACAGAAAACTGGAATTTTAAGCTTTTAAGGGGTATATCTCCTTAACCAGTCAAAAATGGGTTAAGACCTCGATTTTTGAATACATTTACTACTTACAAAAATGTTTCCCTGTCGGTTTTGCATCTGGTAAATGAAGTTACGTTTCTCTGTTGTATTCCCATTTGATGTTGTTGTTGTTCAAAAACAGACTATTTTTTTCAAAATTTTGACATTTAGCAGCCCATGGAGGGTTAACAAATGCTTACCGGAATAATTTATCCAATCAACTGGTAATGTGACACCATGACCTATCAATGACCATTTTCTCTTGAAAACCCTACCAGATGTTTGTAAAGAAATCCAGGGAAAACATAAATTTTTAAGCCTTTGATGGGTATCACTATTAACAACCACAAAATGGGTTAACGCTTGGTTTTTTGAATACCCTTATTACTTACAAAAATGGTCTTCGGTGAATTCCACTTCCAACAAAGAAAATTATGTTTATTTCTCAGGTACACTTTGGGTGATGTGCGTGCCTGAAAACAGCCCATTTCAACAAAATTACGATGCTTGGCAGCCTCTAGAGGGTTAATAAACGCTCACCGGAATATTTTGTCCATGCAACTTGTAATATCATACAAAGACCTGCGAGTAGTCAATTTTTCTTGAAAACCTGCAGGATGTTTTTAAAGAAATCCACAGAAAATGGGAATTTTAAGATTTTAAGGGGTCTCTCTCTTTAGCCTGTCCAAAATGGGTTAAGACTTCGACTTTTGAATACCCTTACTACTTACAAAAATGTCTGTGTATAGATTGTGCGCTCGATAAAAGAAGGCACGTTTCTTTGTGGCGTACCCATTGGGTGCTGTTGGCATCCAAAAACAGCCCATTTTATCACAATTTTGACTTTTAGCAGCCCGTGGAGGGTTAACAAATGCTCACCACTGTATTTTGTCCATGCAACTTCTATTGTCACACCAAGGCCTGGGAGTGACAAATTTTTCTTGAAAATCTACAAGACTCGTTTAGAGAAATCCACGGAAAACACAAATTTTTTAGCTTTATGGGGGTATTGCTGTTTAACCAGCCCAAAGCGGGTTAACGCTTGGTTTTCTGAACACCCTTATTACTGACAAAAATGATCCTCGGTGAATTCCACTCCCAATAAAGGAAGTTATGTTTATCTCTCATGTATTGTTTGGGTGCGGTGGGGGCCTGAAACTGGCCTATTTCATCAAAATTTCGATGTTTGGCAGCCTGTGGAGGGTTACCATATGCATCGCCTGATATGTCGTGTGTATAGCAATTACGAATGTATAAAAAAAAATCTACAAGATGAGTTTTGAGAAAGTGCCGATAAACCCCAATTTTGGCAGTTTTTTGCCAATTCTGACGAAATAAGGGTTAAATCGAAAATTCCGCTTGGGTACATTTTTAGATTTTGTGCTCCTCTATGAGTGTGCAAAATTTCGTGAAAATCGGTTCAAAAATGGCTTCTGAATCGTACGGACAAAATGTGTGGAAAAAAAAAAAACCCCAAAAAAACCCCCCCAAAAAAAAAATAATAATCCGTAGAAAAACAATAGTCTTTTCCAGAGGGAAAAGCCTAACTAAATAATGTTAAGAAAAAAGTTTAAAATGCACTGGGTGAGAATGAAATAATGGTAGAATGATAATAAGCACCATATGGAAGCAATGAAAAGGGTTTTGGCAGCTGACCTAAACAAAAACTTTAACACACTGAAAATGTATAAATGTGAGGTAAACAGGAAACTTAACATTAAAAATGGGATGAAATATTTGAAGAAATTCACTGTAAAAGGGCTAAATGATACTTAAATGATAATGAGGAACATGTATGATGGAATATAAGCAGCATGGGAAGAGAAGGAAAACAGCAGCTGACCTAAACACAAACTTAAACATGAAATTCTGAGATAAACAGAAAAGTAAACGTAATTAAAAATGTTAAGAAAAAGGTTTGAAACACACTGGATGAAGGTTAAATAATGGTAGAATGATAATAAGCACAACATAGAAGCAATATAAAGGCCATTGGATGAAAAGGGTGTCGACAGCTGACCTAAACAGAAACTGTAACACACTGAAAATGTGTAAGTGTGAGGTAAAAAGAAGAGTTAACGTTCCAAATTGGATGAAAAATTAAAAAAAATTCACCGGAGAAGGGTTAAATCATGGAACAATGATACTGAGGAACATGTATGATGAATATAAGTGCCATGGGAAGAGGAGCACAGCAGCTGACCTAAACACTAAGTTAAACATGAAATTCTGAGCTAAACAGAAAAGTAAACATAACTAAATAATGTTAAGAGAAACGTTTAAAACACACTGGGTGAGAGTTAAATAGTGGTAGAATGATAATAAGCACCATATGGAAGCATTATAAAGGCCATGGGATGAAAAGGGTGTCAGCAGTCGATGTAAACAAAAAATGTAACCCACTGAAAATGTCATCAAAGTGTGAGCTAAACAGAAAACTAAACGTTCAAAATTGTAAGAAAAATTTCAAGAAATTCACTGGACAAGGGTTAAACCACGGTAGAATGATAATGAAGAAGATGTATGATGAATATAAGCACCATGGAAAGAGAAGGAATACAGCAGGTGAGCTAAACACTAAGTTAAACATGAAATTCTGAGCTAAACAGAAAACTAAACGCAACTAAAAATGTCAAGAAAAATGCTTAAAATGCAAAGTATGAGGGGTTAAATCATGGCAGAATGATAATTATCATCATATAGCAGCATTATAAATGCCAGGATATGGAAATAGGGCGAGTAAGTGACCTAAACAGAAATTTTAACATTATTGGACACATATGCTGATGCCGACCGATCGAGCCATGCCATAAGCTCACACAACTAAAGTTGGTGAGCTAAAAACACAGACTTTTTAAATTATGGACATACATATATTAACACAATAATTTAATGATCAATCTAATTTTTGCTAATTAAAGCTGCGACAGATGACAGAGTTTGTCTTGGAGTTTTTTCATAAAGGTATTGTAAAATATCACAAGAACAAAAACAGACAAAAAATATTTTGATCCACTGTTTGTGGCAGAAGGTATGATTTCAGAGGTTTTCTACAAAGCACCCAGCGGGGGGTGGGGGGGGGGGGGGTGGAGGGGTGAATATACCACCTTGGAGGACCCCTGGGCTTGCCCATCACCCTCACTGGCCCCCTCAGCACCAGATGGTGGCAGGCAAGGGGGCCCAGGATGGGGCCCACACCCTCGCTGGCCGAGAGGGCATCCCACTTGGACATCAGCGTAAATTCACTTTCTACCCCAACACCAAACGGGCTTAGATAAAGAATGGGCCACCCCAGAGAGCAATAAGGGACGGCCCACACCCTCGCCAGCCCGGAGGTTCTCTTGCAGTAACTGTCAACTACTTCAGCGTCCATGTGTAAACAAACTGACAAGAAATATTTATCGCTTGAACACCACTAGAGTGTTAAACAGATATTAGTGTTATATATAAGCACAGATTTTTTTTTATAACTAGTACAGGGTACAGTGGGTTCCCTATGTATCTGCCGCTAGCGGGATTGGCCATTCCGTGGTGGGTATGTTAAATCTGTTAGGTGTGGTGCGGTTCAACCTATCAGCTGCCCTACACGCAGTTGCAGACCGTACTAGCTCAGGACAAGGGCCACATGCTTCGACCCACTGCCTGGGGTCAGCGGATGCTGCTATAGTGTATCAGCTGGTGCTGGCTATAATGTATCAGCGGTCACAGCTATAAGTGATGCTCCATGGATGTGTGAGGGCAGAAGCTGCCAGAGCTACACATCCAGCCACGGCCCATAAGCATGTGGAAGGTTTTTCCCTTTTTTGCTCTAATTTTCCTCTTTCTGGTCTTAATTTCCTCTTTTTGGCTCCAATTTTCTTTGTGACTACACTTTACGAAATCGCGTGACCCATTTCTTAACAGCATACAGCGTAACTGATAATCATAAAAATAATTCACAACCTGTTAAACTCATTTATTAGACATATTATACTTTCACCTCTCGGTGTCAGTGTTAGATGCTTGCTTGAATCTATTCAGAGCAAATACTTTCGCTAGTGTAAGACTTAACACTATACACACGGTTGTTCCTTTTGATGGCTGATCATCCAAAAGCCTTTGGGTACAATGCCGGTGCCAGATATAAGGTTGGCGGATTCTACAAACACAAAAAACTAAGTGATATCAATGAAATTCATGTGGCTTTAACCCCTCCGCATAGCTTAGAGACCAAGAGTTTTGAAACCAATCACTTGGACATCTTCTCAAAGTATAAACACCCAGATATAAATTCTGGGGCAGTCATCATGCAATGGCGGAGTTCACCCATGGGTTTCTGGAAAAACCAGGTGAACTTCGCTGTATGGTGAGCGACGACAGGGTGCAGGGTTTCAGCTACTGACCACATGAACCAAACCACAGACTTATTCGCTAGAGGTTTCTGGCTATTCCATTTCTACTACCAGACATGGCGGATTTAGGCTGAAATGAAAGTCGTCTTACCCAGGATCATGCATGGTCTAGATACAATAACTCATATGACAGACGTGCTTTTGAAAGACTAGCAAATGAATTTGTTATGTCGCCTGACACAGATTGGAGAGAAAAGGGGGTTTATAATGATGGGTTGGGCACTTTATACCAAGTCGCCGCATACTACAGCTATCCCCTGACATTGCACCCGCTGAGTTGAAGATACGACCACACGGTCACATTCACCAAACGCTCAGGGTACGGGCATACTCATGCAGAGTTCATCAGACAAGAGCATGCAGATTATACTACGTTTATTGTTGACGAGGCAAACAGGTTTACAAGGACAGGGGTCCAAAGAATAATTGAGTCCATTAGGACATACGTCTGGGCAATTATCAGGTCCCAGGCTCAGACCCGTTCATCAATCCTCAGAACGGGTACAGCGTTCGACGTCCAAAAGCAGTTTGAGGCGAATGTGGAAGATGCCATTGCCTGTCCAATGGACCTGAAGAAGGGAATTCAACGCTATCAAGGCGTGTTGTCTCACGCCAAGTCAAAAACAGATTATGTATTCGGTCGAGGCCTCTTACATGGCGCCTTCTGATATGGAACTAGGTGGCCTTTCACATGGCCTCGTGGGGTACAACAACAAGATCATTATTGCCACAGCCGCCCAGACCCTGGGACTGAATACAAACATAAACATTGCACCAATCCCACCCGTCGTGTCTACATGGGAGACGTGACTGGTCAAGCCGCAGGCCGGCCTGACAGCTATTGATGCACCAGTGGGGACCCATAGTGGAGGTGCCGAGTCGGCGCCATCAGGAATTGCGGCAGCATGCCAGCATGATTCTGAGAAAACTGCCATTATTGTGGGTGGGGTTGCAGTTGGCTTACTCATGCTTTGGTTTCTTTGATGATAGCCACTGACGAGCCACCACGAGAAGCAGACCCCCAACAGCAAGGACCACAGCCCACAGGTTTTTGGCCAGTCTACAGTTTTTGTGAGTAGCTTAAACAGCCACAAAACAATGGAACCTATAATTCCAGGTAGCGCAGCCGCTGCCTTCCCTGATAGCTTGGCCAGGATATGTCCAAGAGCCTGTAGGTGCTTCTTCACCCACTCTTTGAGGTCACCCTTATCAGATAGGGGTGGAATGGGAGTGGGGGTACTTCCACCATCACCCCCCTCCCCACCACCACCCACCCTCCAGTCAGAGCAAGTACTAGGGTCGAGATGGTCATCCCAATCGCTGTGAGGATAGATGCAATCATAATCCCTTGTTCCCGGAAGGTGCAAATGCGCTCACTGAGCGCCATGTGCTCACTGAGGATCCGATTGATCATCTCTCTGATTTGGTTGATTTGAAATCGGAGAGTCTCTCTATTCACTGCGGCCATCTCCAAGCAGGATGCTCGTTCATCTTCCAGGTTGCGCAAGCGTTCTGCTATCCGGCGCCTACTGAACTGATCATCTTGAGCTTCATCGAGCTTTCTCTTTTCCAAGGCGATGTGCTCATCGAGCCCGGACAGTCTGGCCAGGTTGTTCGTTAACATTACTCACCTCGGATGGTCTGCATTGTCCTGTTGAGTCCGTGGAGCTCTCTGATGTTGTACTCCAATCCTACAGTATCAAGTGGAGGGTCATGTAAGGTTTAAGTGCAGTTTCTTCCTCCTCAATAAGACTTTCCACCACGTTTTGAGTGGAATTTGACGTAGCATTAGCCACCTGTCCCAAGTATCGCAGTTCTGTAGTATCCGATCCGATCCTAGCAGCTGCCCCACCCAACTCAATGTCATTGACCCACAATGTTTCAAGTGCCTTTGGCTTAAGCGCCTTGTCCCCTTGAGTCCAGCTCATTCCGGATGATCTCACCACCACCACCATGCATTCCAGCAATTGTTGAGAGAGCATGGGGTGCTCCTGATTTACGAACAATGTCGACATTTGGATGGGCCTTCAGCCTCAGCCACCCATTTTTGTCGAGCTCAAACTTGTCAAATAGTCACGTAGATAGGGCACCATCCCTTTCTCAGACAGATTCTGGTAGTAGCCATTGACAGCCTTCTCCAAGAACTCATACTGCAATGAAGGTATTTTAACGCCTGTCTCTTGTTCCACAACACCTCTGTCCTCAGGGGCCCGGGTAAAGCTAGTTTCATCTTGCAACTCTGTTGCATCATCATCGTCCTGTTGCCTTGTGAACTCGTCGAGGATAAAGTCTGCCACTGTATTGAAGATAGATCCAAGATATGTTCATTATATTCAACATGTCTTCACGTCAATACGGACGCAAGCTCAACCCATATCGCAAACTACGAGAGCCTCGTGGGGTAAAGGGAGTTCGGCAGTCAGTTGTGATCACGCACAACCCTAGTATGATTGGCCCAAACCAACAGCTCAATATCTGGTTCCCAAACCTCGGGTCCCATAACCTTATCGTACCGGGCACAGTGCGCCTAGCCTTTGCAGTCACCCTGAACTCAACAGATGTTAACAGGTCAGAATCTTGGCTGTGTCATTGTCAAGAAAATGACAATCAAGATCAACAGGAACGAGGTGATGTTGGTCGATGATGCAGACTGATGCAGACGTGTACCACTGCTATCTTGACCTTTGGAAGACAGCCTCTGAGTGCAAAAATGCACTCTACCAGGGCATTGATAGCTCCACGAAAAGAAATGCTACTAAGCTGCGGGTCAGTGCAGAAGACAAGGCTGACACTGTTGTTGTAGACAAGGCACTCGCTGATGCCTATGGCAATCGGTTCTGAATCCCACTAGACTCTGAACTCCCCGAGGCTCATATGCCTTTCCACCAGAGTGCGCTTGGGGATCGGCTCGAGTATGAGCTGAGATTCAATGATTACAGTCGAGTGGTCCTGGCCACAGGCGATGCCACTGCCAGTTACAATATTGATAACATCAGCCTGGAATATGAAATGGTCATTGAATTTGAATTTGCTCGCATGGGCCGCGAGCAGTATGCTAGCGGTCTTGCCATCGATCGCATCCGTCACCTATGTAAAATGACCAAAGACAAGAGCGACTCTCTGTGGAACATTAACCTCAACGTTGCCACATGGAGCATGAAAGGGATCCTGCTGCTGTTCGAGGATCCTACTACAGCTTGTGCAGCTTTTGGTAGGAAGCCTGAGGTCTTTTATAACCCCAAGATCACCAAAGTTGAGGTTATCACCGAAGGTGTGCCCAACCAGCTGTTCTCCCAGGGATTGTGTGCCTACCAGCAAGGGAATGAAGCCACTCGGCACTTTGGAGCTTGCCCCAGCAGCAAAAGAGATCCTGAGGTGGCTCTGGTCGCAAAGGAGCTATTTCTGGCTGATGTCACATTGGGAGAGTTCTTGACCAACAAGTGTGCACTATGGCTTGACCTGCAGACCTCGGATGATGGCGGACTACACGGCAGTGGCCAGAAAATAGAAATCGCCAGTGAAGTTATCACTATCCAGATCACAAAACAGCAGAGGCGAGTGGTTCATTGAACGTATATATGTATGTTCTCATGGATGCGCAGCTTAACATTAAAGATGGCCGGATCACCAATACAGTTAATTAATGACCTTTTCCTAACAGAGCCCCACTCAGCCATTATTTGCGGTCAAACAGACTGTGGCAAGACAGTTTTCACTCTGGACCTGCTGGAGGACCCTTACCGGAGCATGTTTTGGTACACTGTGGTGCTCTGTCCCACAATCAAATAAAACAAAACATACCACGACCGTCCATGGATTTGGGATGATCCCGATGTGTACATAGCAAATCCTGGTGAACACCTCCACTCATATCTATGGGCCTTCTATCAGATGTTCCAGGGGGAGCCAACCTTGTACATTATTGCTCAGCTATGAAAACTTTGATGCAAAAGACATGCTGTCTGAGCTAGCCTTCTTGGGTCGCCATGCGCAGCAGAGCATTTGGGTTTTGACTCATTAGTATAACTCTGTCTTAAAGGATCTCCGCGAGCAGACCTGCTGGGCTTGCCTGTTCCACTGTAAGGACAGAGATAGCTTCGAGGACTGTCTACAAGGGAATGATGTGATTGGAAGGTGTGAGAACGAGTAGCAATTTGCCAGGCATTGGCGGAGAGCAAGCATACCCAGCTAGTGTTAAAAACAGACCAACCAACCACTTATAAAGTGTTGTGATAACGGACCTATATTATGTGGGAAGCAGCGATTCTAGTGACCCAAGCAGTGATTCTAGTGACCCAAGCACTGTATATATGTGTGCTGGGGGTGGGCGGCATTGCACTTTGTTATGTGATATATTAGACTCAAACGGTGTATATGTACATGTATACAGACCATGTATTGTGACGATATCATTGAGCAACTGCTGGAAGGTACTGTTCCAAAAGGAACAGCAGGGAGGCAAGACGGCCGTGGATCCTGCTGTGCCTGTTCCTTTGGAACTTCCGAAGGAAAAACAGGTCGATGGGGCCAAACGCGAAAGGCTAGCTGCATTAGCTTCCGGTGGGCAGGCTAATCAGTATATGGGAAAAACCTCACTAGTGACCAGATCGATGCCATGGACGACGAGGAAATCGATAAACTCTATGCCCGATATGAGCTACAGCTCGGCGCAGCAATGACAAAAACTCTGGGGGTGGCTGCACTACAACTCTATGTAGGGACGGTCAGCATGTTTCTTCCCATACCCACAGAGAATAAACTAAAATTGGTTGCTGATCTTGAGGTAGATCCATTTGTTGGGCACGCGCTACGCAGTATCATGTGCAAGCTATATCATCGCTACGTCATGTATTTAGCATGTTAACCACGATGCCAACCACTGCTAAACACTGTTGATTTGGACATAACTGCCCTTTAACAAAAAGACGATGTCATCAATGACAGAGCCAAACCTGCCAATAGTTACTGTTGTTCCAATGGAACAGAAACAGGTGGAGAGAGTGACAGCTGCACCAGCCACTGAGTCATTGGTTGTTCCTGTTCTGAAGGAGCGGCAGAAAGACACTAAAAAAAGCCTTGGTTCGGTTGCAAGAAGAGAAGGCCAATCTCCAGAGAATGGTCGTAAACAACACAGTAGCAACACAAGCGGCTGATGGACCCGTTGTTCCTTTGGAATGGGAACAACATGGACAGAAACAAGGGGTCTCGAATTAGTGATGAACCGATTATCAAAACTTTCTATCAACCGATTACCGGTTATTTCTCTGACGATTATGCCGATTCCAATGGCTGAAGTAGGACACAGAAGAAAATATGCTGGTGCCTGTTATACTACAGAATTTCATTGATAAATCATCAATTACGAAAGCTTAATACCACAAAGTTCTCAGATTATGCATATTTAGTGCTGGGCAATATTAGTCAAAATAATATTTGCATTTTGGTTTGGGGTATAGGGAAAAGATCATTATTAATGATACAATCACACAATATTGTTCTCGTGAAGATTGTGTTTTATTCCGGTAAATAGTGTTAATACGGTTTTGTGTAAGGATACAATACACTTGTCTGTATTAACCAGGAATATACTGAGCACACATACTATGTGTCTTAAATGAATAATAATTTTGATGTTAATGTGTGTTGTGAAGTCGTATGACGCATGGTTTACACGTATGTCAGAATGTATTATTCAATGTTCTTTTTTCAACTGTTACCTCCCTTGATGTGTTTCTCTAATGTTTACATGAACTCTACAATCTTCGGGAAATGGTAGCGATCTCGTACCGATTACAGTTGGTAAATTCCATAATATCTCTGCTCTGCAAATCCCTAAATTTTTAAAGGGGAAACTTTATTGAAATGGCCAGATATCAAAGGGATTTTTAATAGTCAGTGTTAAATATAGAATAACCGGAAACTGCCGGTTTTTAACTGCTGGTTGTCATAAACAGCCGATGCCCCATACCCGGCCAGTTCCGATTATCGGTTCATCACTATCTCGAATGCAATGCATCACAAATGCAGTTCATTAGATGACTGGTCCCCATGGATTGCTGGGGCGGTGGGGTTGGCTAGCTTGGCATTATGGTTCCAGTTCCACAATAAGCCGGTGGCCAATCTAATGACACTGCCTGTTGATCTGGACAACCATAGTGCGGCACCTCCAAACAAGCATTTAAAGGAATCCCCACACCCATTCTATATGGAGTAGTATATGTATATATATATATACAATGTCTTCAGTCGATGGAAAGATGCTGGTCAATGCTGCTTATCACAGTGCTGTGGTTTCAGCCCTCGCAATAGGGTATGCCTGCTTAGGTAAGATGGCAATGAAGGGAGCCACCCCTAAACTTGACTTCACCGGCTATGACATCGGGATGGTTGTCCTTGATGTGGGCTGGTGGCGGCAACCAAGGAAATGCTAATTAAACAAGGACTCATTTCAGCAGATATTATGAAATAACAAGATGACCTCAATCACAATACTAGTTGGGGGCACCCTTGTTAACGCAGTGACCTTCTCTGGCAGCAACTACCTCTTCTCCAAGTTTCAGGATAACGATGCTGGTGCAGAACGTGTGCGACATGACAAAGCCATAGAAAAGCTTCAGGCCACCCAGGCAGCATGGTCTAGTAAGCGAACAGAACGCCTCGATTGGATCAACGAAGAACTATGTCACCAAGGCCATGCATTGCACACATTCCAGAATGTCGCTGTGATTCGCGAGTATGCACAGGTAACTGGGAACAGTTTAAACAGTCTTGGCCCAGAACCCCAACTAGAAGACTTTTACACACCATCAGCCGTGCAAAAGGACCGTGAGATTGCCTTCATCATACTAGGGTTGGGTGTGGTTCACGCTTGTTAGCTACAAACTCACCCAGTGATTCGCTACGCAATTAAAAGGAAAGACTTTTTTTAAGGTGACGAAAGTTGGTCTGTTGCTTCGGAACGGAAGTCCGCCTAGCTATGCAGTAAAGTAATCCTAAAAGCCTACAGATCCCAAATCCCAAGGTGGGTGCCAACCCTCCCAGTCTCAGAGACTTATCTGTCTTGAGTCGCAGATGACCTGAAGGTTTGTGAAGATCCAGTATAGCCCCAACCTGACTAAACACCTCATCATTTAGCTTGCATACATTGTAATAGCCATCTGGCATCTTTATCTTCCACTCAACTGAGTCACCTTTTTCATCCACAATGCGAATAAAATTGTTGCCTAGCCTCGAACTAATGTTGTACCAAAGGGGATAGTAGGTTACTTCAGCAAGTGCACAATCAGATTGCTCTCCAGCAGGGAGCGCCCTTGGTAGGTCCACGGTTTGAACGTTTGAACGTCAGATAGTGTCACATACATAATTGTATATTACCGTTATAAGACTTCTCCAATATGGCTTTTAGAGGTCCAAAGGATGCTGGAATACCCAAGAATGGACAGCAAACTTGCAACAAACTTGGCTTCAATCTAGTACAGCCCCAATGGGGACTGGAAGGGACTCACAGCCATCAAAAACCTTGGTTCCATGGCCAAGGTCTCTGAAGATTTGGCTCGGGCATGGCTTAAGAAGCAGGCCATCTGGCAGATATACCTTCCATCTGTGCAAAGCACACACATACCACGACCCAAGTTTGATGTGCGGATGCGGAATGAGGTTCACCAGGCCGACCTGCTCTTTCTGCCACATAACCAGGGGACCCGCAAAACCTACAAGTATGCGCTCACAGCCGTTGATGTAGCCTCCCGCTATAAAGAGGCAGAGCCCCTGGCCACAAAAGAGGCCAAAGAGGTCGTGGCCGCCCTAGAAAAGATATACAAGGGTGGACCACTGCGGTGGCCCAAGATCCTTCAGGTCGATCCCAAGCACAAGTTCAAGGGTGCAGTGAATCAGCTGCTTGCGAAACACGGGACAGAAGTCCGGCGTGGCCGTGTGGACGTCTACCGGTACCAGGGAATTGTGGAGCGATACAACCAAACCCTGGCAGAGTGACTGTTCGGGCACCAATACGCTCAGGAGATGAGGTTACCGTCAGGAGAGAGGTCAAGTGAATGGGTCGCTCGGCTGCCCACCGTTGTTGCGGAACTGAATGGTGAGGTGACTCGCTTAACTAAAAAGAGGCCATCTGATGCCATCAAGGCCAAAGTCGTGACACAAAAGCCCTCCTCTGTGATTTCTGGCCACCCTGTTGGCCTCAAGGAGCAGAAGCGCCCCTCCAATGTGGGTGTTCGCTATCTCTACCAGAAGGCTGGGGGGGGGGGGGGGGTCACAGTAGCGCAACCGACCCTGTGTGGTCCCTATAAGTGTACCGGCTTGGACGCTCAGTCACCAAGCCTGGCAAACCTGTCCTCTACTATTTGTTGGATGGACCAGCCCGTGGTTTCGTCCGGGAAGAGCTGCTTGTGGTGCCTCCCGACACCCAGCTGCCTCCCGATGCTCTTTCGGAACAAGTAGTCCTTCGGACTAGACACTAGATCAGTCTGGAGGCGGATGTGCCTCTGGCACTGCTGCAACCCCTCTTTTTTGATTCCACTCTAAACAGATCAATTGCACGTTTCCCCGGCAGTGCGCCCTGCTGGTGTCCAGCCAGTCGACACTGAACTGCTGTGTATCTTTGGGCTGGTAGGCCCAAAGCATCTTGATGTTGCATGTCGCATAGTGATTCTGTTGGTCCTACTTGAGCCGCAAGGGAGCGCGGTGGCTCAGTAGGTAGAGGTGCAGGCTGCAAGCCGAGAGGTCCTCGGTTCGAATCCCACCTGCGGCAACCGCGTTGTGTCCTTGGGGGCACAGTGGCATTGTGTACTAAGGCATACTGCACGTCGATGGTGCACTTGTCTTCAACCAATGCAAACCCTGCTTCTGTGGAGTTAGTATGTTGGGGAGCTGACAGTTGCTCGCCGTTTCTTGGTGGTTCTCTCTGGGTACTCCGGCTTCCTCCACCTGTAAAACTGCCATGGTCATGATTAGACATTGTGCATAAATATGTGACCTTAAACACCAATAAATAAATAAATAAATAAATACTTGAGCCGCAGAATGTAGTCAACCTTGAGATTGAACCCCGGGAGTCCTTTGACCTGGTCCTGGCACTTGTGGGCGACAAGCTTCCTCACGATGTTTTTGCAGAGCTGCTGCTCTTTGGGCTGCCTGACCTCAGTACCCTCATCTGGTGGACAGGTCACCATTCGAGCTGCTGCATATACTCCATGCAGGAAACGGCGAGGTTGGACCATTGTAGGAAGTTGTCTATGATCCAAACCTCCTGTGGGTCGTAGATAGTGAGACCCTGGCTTGAGTGGACTGTGAGGACATGCCCGAGGCACCAATGATCGGTTTTGATAGCATGTTCAGCAGCCTCAATTGCGACTTCAACGATGTCATTGAGAATGAGCTCTTCTTCGCGGTCTGTGCCTGGGATACTGTTCTGTTTTCAGCTGACCTTGGGGTGTCTGAAAAGTACTCCTTGTGTCTTTGGATCAACAGCTCTTGTGCCCGGTCGCGAACCTTCTGCCGGCTAGTGACCTGTCACCTGGCCTCCATTGCTCCATGAAGCGCTCCCATACGACACAGCTGGGGAGAGCCTTCCACATCTCCTGACACTGGACCTTATCAGCCTGGAGGAGGATGTGCCTTTTCATCTTTTGCATCTCCTTTTGCCCAGTGGTCTGCCTTGGCCTCTTCATAATAATCCACTGCTTGATGTAACCAGTCATGGGGCATCTCATGTGATTGATGGTGGCTGGCCTTGATCACCACACCACAGCAGATAACCTGGACCCCATGCTGGTCCAGCCAGTCCAATAACATTTCTAGGATATGCCGGGGCACAGTGCAGATCTCATCCCAGATGATAACATGGGAGATGACCTTCTGTCGTTGGACACCATCGAGCTTGTGCAGGGCGGCTTTTTTCACGTATATGCTGTCTGTTGCCACTTGAACCGCCTCTTTTTCATCGAAGTGCTGCAACATACTGAGGAGGTTAATGGGCATAGAGGCCCTTAAGTGGGTGTACTGGGGTTGTGAACCATCATAATACATGAGGATGTGGCCCAGAGTGCACTGTTGGAGTGCGCCAACCAGGGTGCCTCTTTAGCGAGTGTCTCTCACAAAGTAATCTAGTTCACCCTGATCCGTAACAAGGTGGCGAGTCAATCGTTTACAATCAGCTTTTGCACCCTGAGTGAACTTCCCGATAATGCTGCAGCCCTGGTCTTGGTCCTCTGGAAGCCAGATCTCTGCTTGCTTCTCGAACGCAATGATGGCTTCGCGGACCCTTAGACAGGCAAGGAGACCCAACTCCACGAGGAAGGCAAGCAGAGGTGTGGGGACCCAGCCCTGCTTGGTGAAATGCTTCCCAAACCAGGATGGGATGACGGGGTGAACCCCTTGTTTGAACTCCCATCCCTGGACCTCAGCAAAGCCTGTGCTGATGTCTTTAGGGAGGTTCCCGTTGATGGCCATTCTGGTCCTCTAAGGGTGGGTGTCTGAATCTCTTGGAATAGGGTTTGGCTTCGCCTCTCCCCTGGAAGCTGGCCCGGTAAACTGCCTTCATGTCGATGGAGACGACCTCTCTTGTGTCGTAGGTCATGGAATTCCAGAGACCACCATGGCCATGATCCACGCAGGGCTTTTGGATGTCGTCGAGGAGGCAGGCTGGGGTCGGTTTCCAACCGTTGTGCTCTTTGGCCCTAATGCTGGCCGCGTGGTTCACCATTAAAACCCTATCAGCGAGGGACTTATCGCCTAGATGGATGCAGGCTTCATGGAGGGCTTGATGGGTCTTCTGTGTCCTGTAGGTCTTGGAGCACAAACTGGTCGACGCGGAGCTGTCTCTCCTGGCCACCTCTGAGTAGTCAGTGATTTGCTAATTTTGGGTGGCCTGTCTGATGGTTTTCCAGACGTCACCCTCGTATATGTGGACCTGTCTGGACTGGGGGAAGTGCAGATCTTTGGACCAGGCATGGACATTGGCAGATGAGTTCTTTGGTTCTGTATTTGCAGTTAGCGTGTCCTGCATATTTGCCACTGTTGTAGATATCCTTGCCAGCTATGTCTTTCACGATGATGGCTTGCCTGAGGATTTTCTCGAGCTCGGCCACATCATCGACTGTTGCACCAGCACCTTGGACTCTCCATCTCCTCGATTTTCTGTCACCTGGTGGGGGTGAGGCCATGTCCTCTAAGAGTGCCATCAAAATGTTCAACCACTCTCTGCGTGACACAGTTGAGATCACCTTCTTTCATTGGTGCTAGATTTGCTGGGTCTGGGTCTCTGAAAGGATAGAGCCGTAGACCACAGCTGTGACAGGGTAGGCATTTTTGTAGTACGGGCTGTCAATCCCCGACAGGGCGCCTGGTTTAGTGTTTTGTGTGATTTAGACAACCCCTGGTCTTTCTTCCTTTCTGCCTTCACAGGGTCAAGCTTGGGCTTCTATACCAACCATAGTTTTCATATCCCCGAGGTCAAACAGATCATCTCTCTCATTCTTCCATGTGGAGTAGCCCACATCTGCACCCTCAACTTCAAATTCGCCTTTGGTGTCTTTTATCATATCGACCCATTGTTCATTTGTTCCGAAGGAACATAACCACACGGGGAGGACCCTGGGAGTCCAGGTTTATGAACTGATGCCCCTCTGGGGTGGGGTCTGGCATTTCCACAAGTATCTCTGCGATAAGGTCGTCCATAGTTGACATGTTGTGAGTGAACAGTGCATAACTAATATCATACTTGTCTTTAAGCGGGAATTTGGATTTCATTAAGCTGGACAAGAACCTTTGTAAAGTCTCTTCTCGATCTCTTTTCGGTGTGAATGAGCTTCTGGGATACTCGATGACCACCACAAGCTTGACAAAGACCTGTGTCTGACCTTAGCCCAACTCCACACTTACGACCAGGTTTAGGTTCAGGGGCACCCCTTTTGATCTGGACACGGTGTTGTCTACAATGGTAAAAAACAAAGGTTTATTGCAGGTAGCATGGACGCCATACTTTAACCACTTGCACAGGTTATTGGCTGGCATTTTTACTTCATGTATACTCTGAGTCATGGATATGTCTAATAGGCTTCACACCAGAAGGGGTTTTTGTCTATGAGAGGCCTGGGCTGGTGAGGGTGTGGGCCAGCCCTTATGGCTCTCTGGGGTGGCCCATTCTTTATCTACGCCCATTTGGTGTTGCGGTAGAAAGTGAATCTACGCTGATGCCCAAGTGGGATGGCCTCTCGGCCGGCGAGGGTGCTGAGGGGGCCAGTGAGGATGATGGGCCGGCCCAGGGGTCCTCCAAGTTCATCTAATCACCCCCCCCCCCCCCCCCACTGCTACTCACCCTTTGAAGTCCTGTTATGGTTAATCACAGAGTAAACTTTTTAAAAAAACGCTAAATCTTGTAAAAACAAATGTTTGTTCCATTTTCATTTGATTTCTGCATGACATGTTGTTTTGATAATCAGCGACGCCAGATCACATTAAGATTTTGGGAACGTGTTTCGGAAAAAGAGTAAATAATCAGCATTCAGTCTGAATAATACCAGTTTGTTTTGGGAAAGCTTGTTTGAAAAAAGCATTACCAATCAGCACACAGTTTTGAGAGTACCATCTTGTCACTGTGTCAGTAACCTTTTCAGGTATTTTAGTGATTTAGAAATGTCAAGTTGTGTTTATTCCATTTTGGTTATTTTCAAATGGATAATTATTGGATTTTCTGTACCGTTAGGTGGATAAAAGTTTCGGAAAAGGAGGTAGGCCAACATTTGCTCTCACAATTTTTATTTTTTAAATTTTGCTACAAGCCTACAATGTCATGAAAAGCTACTAATAGGCATGTGTGGTTAAAAATGTGCAGAGGCCAATTTGGGTAAAATTGTGGAGGCCGGTATGGGAAAAATTGCAGAGGCCGGTTTGGTTGTGGGCTGGCTTGGGGGTAATTCACAGTTGACATGCACTCAATGTCCACAGCATTTTCTAATGTTGTTGTGTTGGATTTTATAAAGACCCCCCCCCCCCCCCACCTCACACACCCCAGACTAGTCTATATGAAAGAGAAGCAGTTGTTTCTTCATTGCTAAAGAGGGCGATGCGACTAACCTGTGGCATGACTCAGAGATTTTTAACTAGCTCTGGGGGTCATTCTTAAGTGTGAACCCCAAGCACACTTTACCTTTTGGAACAGAGCAGATTCTCTGAAGATTCTATACAACAATTTTGTCTTTGGGCAAGACACTTCACCCCAATTGCCCATGTGGGGGCATGGTGGCATTGTGTACTGAGGCATACTGCATTTCGATGGTGCACTTGTCTTCAACCAATGCTAACCCTACTTGTGTGGAGTTAGTATGTTGGGGAGCTGACCGTTGCTCACCATTGCTCGGTGGTTCTCTCTGGGTACTCCGGCTTCCTCCACCCGTAAAACTGCCGTGGTCATGATTAGCTATTGCACAGAAATATGTGACCTTAAACACCAATCCATGTATATATATATACATATACAACAATTTCTGTTGGGCAGAATCCTGAGGTGTTCCCTAATGTTTTTTCAGATATAATAAAAAATGAAAGTGTCAATGACACTGTAACTCAACTTGTTAAGACATGTATATGTATAGTATGTGACACATCAATGACAAACATCTAGGTAATGACCTGATAACAAAGGTACATATAAAGTATTGTAACGGGCTGTACATAAATACTGACCGTAGCCTGTAACAAATGTATAGGTAAAGTATTGTAAACCTAGGTGACAGTCAGATGCCAAACTAGAAAAGAAATCTTTGAGTCCCAGAATGGGTCTGACTGAACCCCAAAATATTTGTTCTCATAGCACAGTGATAACAAAGGCACCCCAAAACACACTCTAGCCTGAGCTGTATTGACATGTGTACTCACTGTGTGTAAGTAGCACTGAAAAAATCAAAGTTCATCTAATTTGCATAATTTCTGCACCCGTATTATATGTGATGTATCCCATGGTACTAAACATTCACACAAAAAATCTTTCAAATCAGCACTTTCATATGGAAGTTATGTGCAAAAGTCTGATTGTACCTAATTTTGTACAAAATGGCTGCCATCGGCCATCTTGAATTTTGGACCGCACCCAAAAACACTCGTTCTCGTCCCACAGTGATACCAAAGGTACCCAAGAAATGAATCATTCTTTTGAATCTGCCAACATTTGAGTTATGTGATCAGCAGGGAGGAAGGATTCTTACCCGAATAAGAACACGTTTCCTGCTTTCCTAATGAACTGTGTCCGATTGAGATAAATGCGAATTGCACAAACCAGACAGAGCAAAGGGCAGTACCCTCAGCAGAAGGAAGAGCCCTGATACAGATAGGAGGTGGAGTAGTTTCTGGTATCTGATTCTTGGCCAGAAAGGAGCAATCAGTGGTAAATGTAGCACTGTTGGGAGAGCTCCTGAAAAAGGCCGGGTCAACCGAGAGGGCGTGAAGCTCATTAACCTGTCTGGCTGAGGCAAAAGCCATCAGAAAAGCCATCTTGTATGTGAGAAAACACATATCCACCTGGGATAAAGGTTCGAACGATGCCCCTCCCCCCCACCCCCCCCCCCCCCCCACCACCAAGCAAAGCAGCACCCAAGAAAGATATCATCTTGGGGTAAGCTGCAAAGTCTAAGGCCTTTTCAAGGAAAAGTGCCGAACAAGCTTAGAGAGGGATGGATTGGTGCCGATACGATGCTGTTCCACATACGAAAAGGTCTCCGAAAGCATGGACCTGTACCCTTTGATGGTAACAGGCTGGAGACCCCGAGAATCAAACAGATATACCAGAAACTCCACAATCTGTGAAATCGAAGGGTTGGCATAATCAACAGTGATCGGCACACCATCAACAGAAGACCTTCCACTTAGCCGCATAGGCTAAACCAGTGGAGTGCCTCCTTGAAGAAGAAATGCACTCCACTGCTCATCTTGAAAAAACCTCTACGGAGGAGACAGGACCTGACAAAAGATATGTGTGAAGGCACAATGAAGTCGGGTTGATGTGAAACCTCCTCGGGTGACCTTGGCAAAGAAGGTCGTGATGTAGAGGGAGACGTGCCGGAACTGCCACCAACAGAGAGCGGAGCTGATTGATCCACATACACTCAGGCGACAGGGGAGCTATCAGAATGATTCGACAACTGCTGGTTTGTATCTTGGTTAGAACCTGAGGCAGAATCGGAACCGGCGGGAAGGTGGAGCCGATAAGTCTGTTCCAGAGCATCCACGGTGAAAGCCAGAGGATTTGGACACAGGGACACGAAAGTGTCCACCTGATGGTTCCAATGAGTCACAAAGAGATCGATGTGGGGACAATCCCAGAGATCGCAAAGCCACTGGAACACTGCCTTGTGGAGATTCCACTCAGTGGAAATGACCCTGCCCCGTTGGGACAGGGAGTCAGCTAGGACATTCAGATGACCGGGAATGTGACGAACCACCACTCCGGCATTGACATCCTGAGTGAGCAGTAGAAGATCCCGAGGCAATTCGTGCCACCCTGGTTCCAAATGTAAGCAACCCCTGTTGAATTGTTTGACAACAGAAAGACCTGGCAATTCGAAAGGTGGGGGATCCATTGCCGGAAACTCAGAAGAAGAGCAAGAAGCTCCTTCTGGTTGATGTGAAGAGCTACTTGATCCTGGTCCCATGCCCCGTGAAGGGAAAAACCTATAGGATCCAACGTCGCACCCCATCCGAGATCGCTGGCGCCTGCTGTCAGAATATGATCGGACAGGGGTAATTCCAACAGAACTCCCTGCATAATCCACTGAACATCCGTCCAGGGGAGAAGGTGACGATGAACAGACTCTGGTAACTGAAGAACCAGATCCAGAGGATCGACATTCAGCCTCCAATGACTGAGCAGAAAGTGTTGGAGAGGTCTGACATGCAGCCGACCTAGAGGAAAGAGATCCGTCACCGAACTGCAGAGACCGAGCAGCAGAAGACTCTGAGCTGTCGTGGACATGGACAGGGAGAGACCCATGTCAAAAGCTGAGAGAATCACAGCTCTTGCCTGGGGAACTGCCAGCTGAATACGGAAGTCCATCCCCAGATGACAAAACGACTGAGAAGGGACCAGGTCCGACTTCTCCTTAGTGACTATGAACCCTAGCGACGTGAGCAGGCTCAACACTGTGTCGACATATGACTCCAGAAAGGCAGCATTGGAATGCCTCTGGAGGATATCGTCTAGATATGCCGAAGTAGACACCCTGGACTGTGTGCGATGTAAGTCTAACACATGCGACATCAGTTGGGTGAAGGCCCAAGGAGCTAGGTTGAGGCCGAAGGGCATGGCCTTGAACTGGTAAACTCGCCCCAGAAAAGCGAACCTGAGATACTTTCGCGATGTCCGATGAATCGGAACGTGAAAGTGAGCATCTCGCAGGTCGATGCTGGAAGTGAAAACTCCCTGGTGAATGGAGCGGCGAACCAACCTGAAAGTCTCCATGCTGAACGTAGGAGCAATGATAGACTGGTTCAGGATACTCAGATCGATAACCGGTCGGAGTCGGCAGTCCTTCTTCGGTACCAGGAACGGGCGGAAATAAAATCCCACTGAATGAATGTTCTTGACGACCTTGATCCCCCCTTTGACAGGAAATTATCTATCTCCGTGATCAAAAGTTCCCAACGTGTTATGTCTCACGGAACTTGTGTTGGAAGAGGCACTTTCGACAGAGTTGGATGCCTCAACCTGGGACAAATCGAGGTGAAGATTTTCATTTCGAGCCTTGGCGAGGCCCGCGAGAGGAGAAACCACCTCCTCTACTATATGAAGAATCCTGAGTCCTCCCTCTAGCCTGCAGATGCTTACCCTTACCCCATGAGTAAGTAGAAGCGGCAGCAGAAGGATCAGCCCTTGGCTTTGCAGAGGAAGCAGAAGGGCGCTTGTTAGGCTTTGGATGCCCCTGCCTCCAGTAGAAGGCTGATCAAGCTGACGAAGCAGCAGCTGATCTATGGAATGACGTAGGACGTCATCCCGGACCATCGCCATGGAACCATGGAATAGTTGCGGACCCGACGAAGAAGCAGATCGAAGAGCAGCGCGCTGCCCCTCAGGAAGGGAATGGCGTGTGTCCAACACAGCATCCCTGCGAACTGATTCCAAGTTAGCCATGTTACAGGCATGCATGTGCATGAGTGCCTTGGAAATCACATGCAAAGGAGCCTGTACGTCGTCAAACTTATCTGGAGGCAGATAAGCAGCTAAAACAGAGACGATGTGATCCGAGAGAGAAAGCATGCCCAGCATCTCTCTCCATAAGCCCAACAGGGACTCCAGAGTCACCATAGGAATAATGGCCGACTTGGGCTTGGAAAGCCCGAGGGTGGTGGAGTCCTGATCCAAGACTGGCAGACTGATGGATTGGCGGAATCGTAGGAACGATAATGCACTGGAGGCAAAAAGTGTCAACCCTGGTGAAGAACGAAGTCTTCATAGCCTTGGAACTCAGCTTAGAGTCCAAAGCTGAAAACGCTTCAACCGCCTGTACCGACTTGCACAGACGAAGGCGCCCAGAAGCAGGTTGCTCCACAGGCTGTAGGCACGCAACTGATGATCACGGCCTGGCTGACAATGTCGGCTGGTTTGACAGTTTGAGATCTGGAAGGAACCCAAACACAAATTCAAGAGCTGCCCCCAAGTCAGAAAACTGTTGGCTCTCGACGTCAGATATGTTGGACTCATCCTCTGAGTCGGAAGACACATAGCCCATCATGGGCAAACCAGCCGATGCCTCCCATGGTGTAGGCACACCAGAGGGATAAGAAATTGGCCTGCTTCCGATCCCGGGAGGCGGTGCCACAGGGGGGCACCTGGAAACCACAAGTAGCCTCGCTGGAAGCAACGGGAAGGCTCCTGGAAAGAACCTGAGTGAGCAAGTAGAGGGCCTCCCAAAGCTCACGGCCCGTGTCGGCCAGTTCGACATGGGAACAAACCGGCAAAGTGGCTTCACTCCTGACCCTTTTAACCAGGGAAGGGTCACGATCCTCAAATACACCCAATGCGGGGAGACAGGTGGTAGCCGAAACATCTGAAGGAAGATGCCGAAACATCTGAAGGCAGATGTGTATAGGGGTATGACATACCCCGAGGATCTACAGAGCAGGAACTCAGGAGAGTCGCCACAGACCTCTGAGGGACAGAAGTCCCACAAAACTGGCCATGGGGCCAGAGTGCGTGGACGGAAACGCCACAGAGTTCATGGTGGCCCCACCCTGAACATCCGAATCCAATGAGAAAACTGCGGTGCTCGATGGTTGAGAGACCACAGCAGAGGGTTTGGCCTGCAGCCCCTTCCGAGTTGAAGTCAGGGAAGGCTGAGGCAGATACCCCACGTCTGCAGTACCAGACATCTCTGCAGACCCCTGCAGGGATAAAACTGCTGTGCTCAACGGCTGGGAGGCCACAGCAGAGGGTTCAGTCGGCAGCCCCTTCCAACTTCGCCGCGATGAAGTCAGGGAAGGCTGAGGCCGATACCCCACATCCACACTACCAGAGATGCATCTCTGCAGACCCCTGCAGGGATAAGCTGAGGCCGGCTAAAACGGTGGCCGATGACGTTGCAGACGGAACAGCAGTAGCCGCAGATATAATGGGAGATGTTGAAACTGGTGGAAAAGGGGAGAGAGCAACCTAGCACGGCTCCAAAGGAGGAGTCACAACCCTAGTGACAGCCTCAGATGTCGACTGAAGAGGGACCACAGTCCCGGAACCAGGCATCTCTTCACCGACAACTCAACATCTCCCGCAGTATCCAACAAGAAAAAGACTGCACATCCCCCATGGACGGGGTATAACTCTCACCAGACGTGGTCGTGTCGGGAGGCCCCAAATGACAGCATTCCCCCTCCCCGTGAGTGTGGGAGGAGCGGTCACGAAAATGCACCACATTCTTGGGCAAAAGGCATTGCCCTCAAGGAACAGTCCTGGGCATAATAGAGAATATATAAAATACAATGAAAATGTGGTTGAAAATAATAACGAGAATATATAAAACACAGTCCTGTTATTATACGATTCTCAGATCCATAATTCCAGTCACAGGTAACCATTATCAACAAGTTGAATTATCACTGTTTCTGAATACAAATGGACGTCCATTTGTATTCAGAAACAAGAATGATTCATTAGTTGCTGCCTGCACACTGGTTTTCCGGAAGCCGTGGATTTGTACTAAGAGAAGAGTGTCCCCTACTGGGTGTGCACCGATGGCACTCGACCCAGTTTTGGCTTATTTTTTCTTGGTGCTTTTGCACCACTTTCTTTCCCAAATCGCTTGGGAAAGATCAAAATAGAGAGTAAATTTTCTGAGTTAGGGTCTTCCACTGTTGTGCAAGCCTGTAGTAAACAATTGTAAGGTAGGTTGATAAGAAATCAGTGTTTTTACCATTTTGCAGCTTTTCAAGGGACATAACTCTGGAACAGGACATGCCATAAAGGTGAAAATCAAACTTGAACTGCATTTCATTGTAGGTAGAAATGGCGCAAAATAATAAAGTCATACATCAAAGCAAACTGGAGTTATCATCCAGAAATCATTTGTTTCGGACAGACGGATGAACGGCTGGACTGGCGAACAAATTAAAGCTAAATGCTCCCCCGAAGTTTTATCGATAGCATAATAAAAAGGAGAGGATGAAATGCATTGCAGGTGCATAACCTTTCCCCCATTCATACCAAAGGAGATGGTTTTGCAATAACAATGCAAAATGTTTGTATTGACAAACAGAATGTAATCCTGTATACTCTTTATTATCTTCGTGAGTGGGTGTATAAATACTTTGGTTACTGGTGTAACAGTTTATCTTGTCCCTCTGATTATCTTCCTTAGTTTATCCTCCCATTCCCTCTTACATATCTTCACCTGATTTTTTTTCTTTTTCAGTATATCATCATATTCATTTCAAAACATTTTTAGGGGCTTTTTGTGATATGAGAAATCAACAAGTGCACAATGAGAAATTTGTTGGTCAAGGTTGGAGCTGGGTACAAATTTGGGTGATATTCTTTTCTCTCAACCTGCTTTAAACATTGTTTCTGGATTGTATGGACAATGTACAACTTAAATAATAATTATCTCAAAAAATTGTCATGACTCATATGGCCCAGGTGTGTGTGTGTGTGTGTGGAGAGGGGGGGGGGGGGGGGGTTGTAGGCTGTGATACCTTCACCTCACACTTAAAACTTTTTCTCTGCAGGATATCTCCCGAATGTCATGAATAAGCAATATATGTGTTATGTATGTATAGAACCAATCAAGTGCTTTAGTCATTATTGCTAATACATGTTTGTTTATTATTGTTATATTAAGTTGTAAATAAATTCTTATTAAGTTGTAAATAAATTCTATCAAAATTCAAAGAATTTTTGTGACTTGCATTCCCATTTGGAAGAAGATATATGAAGGCCACAATATTTTCCCCCACCTAAAATGTCTTTTTACATGACAATATTTACCTAAGTGTTCATAATATGCTTTATATAAGCTATTTACAATGCATAAACAATGTTTGAAGTAAGCTGAGAGAAAAATATGGCGCCCAGACTTGCACCCATCTTCAAACTTAACCAACAAACCTTTCATCAAGCACTTGTTGACTTCTGATATCACAACAGGTCCCTGCATCAATTTCTAAAAAGAGAAATTAATTTTCTGAAAATTTTTAAAAAATCAGGTGAAGAAATGCTGGGGAGGGGGGGGGGAGGAATTTGGGGAGGAAGATAGCTAATTTATCTTCCCCCACAAAAGGGGAAAATCATGGGGTGGGGGGGGGGGATATGTGGGACACTGGGTCTGCTTTATATGGCCTTTTATGACCATATCATGTATTGGTTCATGGGTCCTATTTTACCAGCTAAGCAGAACTTGTTTATCACAGTAAACAAGTACTGCTCCACACTTTCCACGGGGATTATATGGGAACTGAACAACAAATTGTAACAAAACAGTTATTGATGAACCAATGCTGACAACAAACAAGAGCTATTGCTGAAGGCAATTCATACCCTCACTGCAATGCTGGACCGATCTGTTGAAACAAGGGCAATGAGTTGGCACAGCTAACAGATGCCCCCCGAATGCCAAGGGTGGCTGTACTCCTGCCCCCAACTGCCGAGCAGGAGTTTCTAATCATTTGTCTTTGTTGATATTGAATTAATAAATATCTTATCTCCATTAAACCATACAGCAGGCCACCAAATGTATCCATGTGACACTAATGCCCCCACTTCATGAAAAACTATATTTTAGTGGTTAATGAAGTCCAAAAGGGGGCCAAAATTCAGATAAAAATTATCGCACCACACTCAAAATCAAACCCGACTGGTATATTGTCTACAGTAAGCTATATTCCAAGTTTGATTGAAATCGGACACCTGTAACTCAAGTTGCAATCCGCAAACCAATATCAACATGTTTTCTAAGTTGGAAAAGGGCCACTGAAAACTCTGCCAAAAAATATCAGACCAAGCCCACTATCAATCCCAACCTGCATTATGTGGTTATAAACCTATATATAAAATTTATTTTGTTTCATTTTGTTCACTCAAACTAAAGTTATCGTTTGGAAACCAATATGAACATGTCTAAGTTGGAAAACGGCTATAACTCTGCCAAAAAATACTGAACCAAGCCCACTATCAATCCCAAACTGTATTATGTGGTTATAAACACATGTATAAAATTTTGTGTCATTTTGTTTGGTCAAACTCAAGTTATTGTCCGGAAACCATTTGTTTTGGACGGACAGACGGATTGGATTGATGGACAGACCGACAGATGGACAAAGCTGTAACTATATGCTCCCCCAAAGTTTTTTCGGGAGCATAAAAATGTGGGCAACTTTTTTTATAACATGTGCAGGAGCTGCTTGTCATGAGGATCCCTCATACCAAACTTTATTGAAATCCATCTACTAACTGGTAAGTTATCGCTGCGGACGGATGGATGTATGGACAGACAGATGCATGCACTGATAGATGCACAGATGGATGCATGGATGGATGGATGCACGGACACATGTGATCCAATGTACCCTCATCCTCTTTGAGAGAGGGGGTATTCATCACTCCACCAAGTTAAATGATAATTGAAAAAAAATTAACTTTTATCTGACATGACTCAAGGATGACACTTGCAAAAAAATCTTGAAAAACTAAATATTTTAATTTCTGACTAAAAATCATACCTTATGATTCCTTATTGGAATGAGCTTGATAAGCTCATTCCAATGGGAGGTCACAGGAAATGTTTTGGAGACAAAAACTTCTAAAAATCATAAAATTTGAAGGTAGTTTTTATGAATATCACCAGCTGGATATTGTTGTTTATTGGGGTTTAATGACACTTCCAATAGGTGGTAGAGAGTTTTACGGATGGAGGAAGCACAAGAAGACATAGAACCACCAAGCAGAGACAAGTAACTGTAAGACTCTCAAACTATCTAACTGCACACAAGCACGGTTAGTGGTAGTTGAAGGCATGCATACCAACGATGTGCAGGAGTCTCAGATTAACTTGTACGCTACTAGATAATTAACAGTAATTATTCACCAGTGGGACTCAATTGTTTTCAATATACTGGTTTTGAATGGACAAATAAACAAATTATTTGACAACTTTGATATAATGAACACAAACATCACTTATCATTGCCATTTTAGTAATTATATATTTCACTTTTATCATTTTTGTTTTCCCATTTACATGTATTTCGATTGTCACATGTTTTTTTGTTTACCTTGAGAAGTCCATTCCGGGTTGCCAAGCCCCCTTTTCCATTTCCCATCTTCTGTGTGTCTTCCCTTTGATGTGCTCAGCTGGTCATTTTCAGACATGGAGTCAATGCTCATATTATAAGATTCAGTGTTGCCTGAATATTCTGATGACGAGTTAGTAGATGATTCGCTGTCAAAATCATAATCGCTAACCGAATATAAACAATTTTTTGAAGGGCTTCGTCCAAATTATAATGAGACATGACTACACACTGCCCGAGTAAACATACCCACCATATTTGAAAACATCTCCCACAACCCTTCACCAATGAGAATTGTCCTACTATCCGAAGTTGGAAATGTGCCATAGTAATTTGCTATATATCATAGAAACGATGGATCTCATTGGCTATCTTGGGAAACATAAAATTCTGTTTCCCGTCTGTGCAGAATGACGGATGGAAACGGATATTCCGTTCCCTGGAGTGAACGAGTTAAGTGTCTTGCCCAAAGACACAATGCAGATGACCAGGGCCAGGATAAAGTCTAGAACCTTATATCCAAAGAACTCTACTCTGACCAAGGATCAACCATTCTACCTCAAAACAATTAACCCTTTATGCCCCACAAAGTAGATCTTCTGTTTCTTAAGCCATTTTGTTTGTAAAATTGCATGTGGGCAGGTGGTTTTTTATTTTATTTTTTATTTTTGTAATTATTTCTTTGCCATCAAAAGTTCATGTTCTTGGTTTGTATTATGTCTTAGGCCTACATATTAGCATGGGTGGTGGTGTATTTTGTCCCTTGTTGCACTCAAGGGACAAATTTATCAATTTTATTAACTTGAGTAAAATATCAGACAAAAACCATTTAATTTCTATTTTTTTAAGTTTGCATTGCTTATAGAAAGAGATTGTGTAGCAGCCAAAAGGATTATGAGGGAGGGCCTGAGAAACAGATTTTTAACTTTTTTAGACCTTACCTAACATGACTGAAGATAACAGTTGCAAACTAAATCTTGGGATATTCATTTTTTTACTAAAAATCATAACTTATAACTCCTCAATTGAGCAAGCTTGATAAGTTCATGCCAATGAGGGGTCATAAGGAAGGATTTTATTATAATTAGTATCTATGGCTAGTAAATACTACAGAGGAATGAAGTCCAGTAAGATGATTTTTCTTGTATTGAGATAGTACCACACAAATAATGCCTGGATTTCCAGTAATGGAAAATGGGGAGCCCAAATATCAATCTAGGGATTTAACTTGAACAAACTTGAACTAAGCACTCCCCCCCCTCCACCCACTTCCCACAATGAAAATTCTGACCATTGGATCTCAAGCCCTTATAAAAAATCTAGCTTAATTTCCTAGCTTGCATGAGCTTCTATCACAAGCTCATAGGGCTCGTAATTGGAATAATACAAGCTTGTGCAAGTTCGCACAAGCTTATAATAAGCTTGCATGAGCTCCCAATGAGCACGATCTCGTAAGCTCTTAATTGGAAGTAATGAACATATAGCAGATAAAACAAAAGCCGGACTGTCGTCCGGTGCATACCCCCACGTGGTGTACCGCCTAGTGTGGGCATACCTATGACCAGCAAATATTATAGAAAATAATGAAAGTTATGAATATTCTCGGACTCACACAAGACGGATTGCACGGGTGAAGAAGAGATGGACGCACAGATGAATGCATGTAATCCAGTATATCCCCCCCCCCCCCCATTTTCTTTGAAAGTTTTCAACAATTTCTAAGTCAAAAGGTATGGTAAATTGTTTGGTGTTTGGAAGTTTTATGCAATGAGGCAGAAGCCTTCGTCATAGGCAAACTGCATGCCATATTTCACTAAAATCTGATAACCCATACCCAAGATACAGGCTGAACTGACAAATAATGTCTATTTCCTACAATTTCTACGTCAAAAAAGGGGGATAACTCTAAAAAGGAGAATGTGAGAAATATCGCTAAATCCTTTTTTTCAAGCCTATACCATAAGTAGTGTTCACAGCAAATTTCATTGCAATAGAACATTCGATACCCGAGATACAGGCTGAACAGACAAAATTTGGCTCGGACGGACACAATTTCTAAGTGAACAAGTAATAAAAACAAGTAAAAATAACTAGTGTGGGTATACCTATGACCAACAAATATTATAGAAAATAATAATTTAATTAAGTTATACACACGGACACACAGATGGACGCACGGACGCATGTAATCCAGTATACCCCCATTTTCTTCGAAAGTGGGGGTATAAAAATTGGAATTTCCAAAATAATTTCAGTACAAAAATCTTAAAAAAGAACAAGAATGTTTTTTAATTTCCTCAGAATTTCTGTGTACTTAATTAACTCGAGACCTGCATAACTGATGAATCTTTTGCTTGTTAAAGAATAACAGGGATTAGAGGGAAGTCTCTGGAAGTATACAGCAGCAAAACAAAGAGATATATTGAATACAAATAAATGCTTTTAATACACAACCAGAGGCTCAAGTGAGCCTAAAATGCTCACCTGGCTCAAATTGTCAAAAGAGATGAGTGTATCAGTAAGTGATCAGCAGCAAGAGCAATTTTTTGTTTTGCTACAAGACAACCTCAGGCAACTTTTTGGCCATTCATTTCTGCTGGTCCTAGGAAAGCTTCCTAGCAAGCTTTGTTCTGTGAAGTATTAAAACAAGAGGCCCCAAGGGGCCTGAGGGCGCTCACCTGACATGGTAGCCTAAATATCAACCCAGAGAATTGATTTCAACAAGTTGCATCTGCTCCTCCTAAGAAAAGCTTATACCAAATATCCAAAGATTCTGACCAGTGGATCTAAAAAAAAAAGAAGATTTTTAAAGAATATTCCTCATATTGAACTAAGTTATAATTCGGGCTCCCACGGGGACTTGGCTTTAACAAACTTGAATCTTACCCCCCTAAGGATGCTGCACACCAAATATCAAAGCATTCCGACTGCTGGATCTGAAGAAGAAGATTTTTAAAGAAAATTCCTCATTTTGAACTAAGTTACAATTCAAGCTCCCACAGTGAGTCCAAATATGGACCTAGGGACTTGGCTTGAACAGACTTGAATCTCACCCCTGTAAGCATATCAAAAGATTCTGCCTGCTGGATCTTGATAAGAAGATTTTCAAAGAAATTTGCCTGAAATGCACTAAGTTCGAATTCGAGCTTCTATAGTGAGCCCAAATATGAATCTAGGGAGCCGATTTGAACAAACTTGAATCAGATCCACCCCACAATGTTGCATACCAAATATCAAAAGATTCTGCCTGCTGAATCTGGAGAAGATTTTTTAAGAAATTTGCCTGAAATGCACTAAGTTAAAATTCGAGCTTCTATTGTGAGCCCAAATATGAATCCAGGGGGCCGATTTGAACAAACTTGAATCAGATCCACCCCTCAATGTTGCATACCAAATATCAAAAGATTCTGCCTGCTGGATCTGGAGAAAAAGATTTTTTAAGAAATTTGCCTGAAATGCACTAAGTTCGAATTCGGGCTTCTATAGTGAGCCCAAATATGAATCCAGGGGGCCGATTTGAACAAACTTGAATCAGATCCACCCCACAATGTTGCATACCAAATATCAAAAGATTCTGCCTGCTGGATCTGGAGAAGAAGATTTTTGAAGAAATTTGCCTGAAATGCACTAAGTTCGAATTCGAGCTTCTATACTGAGCCCAAATATAAACCCAGGGGGCCGATTTGAACAAACTTGAATCAGATCCACCCCACAATGTTGCATACCAAATATCAAAAGATTCTGCCTGCTGGATCTGGAGAAGAAGATTTTTTAAGAAATTTGCCTGAAATGCACTAAGTTCGAATTCGGGCTTCTATAGTGAGCCCAAATATGAATCCAGGGGGCCGAATTTGACAAACTTGAATCAGATCCACCCCACAATGTTGCATACCAAATATCAAAAGATTCTGCCTGCTGGATCTGGAGAAGATTTTTTAAGAAATTTGCCTGAAATGCACTAAGTTCGAAATCGGGCTCCTATACTGAGCCCAAATATGAACCCAGGGGGCCGATTTGAACAAACTTGAATCAGATCCACCCTACAATGTTGCATACCAAATATCAAAAGATTCTGCCTGCTGGATCTGGAGAAGAAGATTTTTTAATCTTTTTCCCATTGCCTACAGTGTTAAAAAGTGCTGACTCAGCACTTTTTCAAAGTCCTGAAAAAAGTACCTTGTGATCAAACCGATAGGGATTTTTTTTAACCATTCTATTCTACTGGATAAAAGTAAGCTTTATACAAAACAAGAATTCTCTGTGCCATGTAGTTTTGGCGATATGGGAATTTTAAGGTTTTTCCTATTTTTAGCTCCCGAGGTTCCCACGGGGCAATGAGAATTTTTTTTTTTGTATCAATCAACTAGTTATGACCCATTATCATCTCATATCAAATTTGGTTCAAATCGACCTGACGGTTCTGAAAATAGAAATTTTAGGCGTGGCCAAAATTTTTGCCCCTCCCATAACGAAGGCAAATAATGCCCGACAAACTTCTCTTGAACAAACTTGAGTCTATACCTCTAAAGGAAGCTGCATACTAAATATCAAGTCTCTGCTATTGCTGGTTCTTCAGATGAAGATTTTTTAAGAATTGGAGCATTTTTGCCCCATTCCTCTGCTCAATAAGAGCCGAAACCTAATTTGACAAAAAATCAAAATGCCCTTATATAACCCCTACTCACATGAAATTTCATTAATATGCGGCCAGTGGTTTGGGAGAAAAAGGCCCAAAAACCACCTTAACGACGGACGACAGACGCCGGACGACAGACGACGGACGCCAGACAAAAAGTGATAAGAAAAGCTCACCCTGACTTTCAGTCAGGTGAGCTAAAAACAACAACCGAATGAAATTTTTGTTTTGTTTTCAGTTACTGTGGTTCTCTATAAAACCCCCTCCCCCCCCCCCCCCCCCCCCCCCCCACCCCACCAATTAAAATCTTACACCTCTAGATATGTCACATACCAAATATGAAAGGATTCTCACTAGTGGGTCTGAAAAAAAAAAAATTTTACAGAAATTTTCTCATATTGCACAAAGCTGAAATTTGGACTCCAATAAAGAGCCCAAATATCCACCCAGGGATCCCATTTGAACAAACTTGAATCTAACCCCCCTAGAGATGGTGCATACCAAATATCAAAAGAATCTGACTGGTGGATCTGAAGAAGAAGATTTTTAAAGATTATTCCTCATGTTGGACTAAGTTAAAATTCGGGCTCCAATATGGAGACCACAGGGCCATAGGGAGCCATAAATATTAAATGAGGGACTTGCTTTGAAAAAACATGAATCTGACCCTATAATGATGCTGTACACCAGATATTAAAAGATTCTGACTGATGGTTCTGCAGAAGATGATTCTTTAAAGAGTATGTCTCATAATGCATCAAGTTAAAATTTGGGCTCCTGTATTGAGCCCAAATGTGAACTGAGGGGCTTAATTTAACAAACTGGTATCTGATCCCCCTATAGATGCTGTAAACGAAATATCAATAATTTCTGATCAGTGGTTCTGGAGAAGATTTTTTTAAGTTTTGCAAATATGCTGACTCACCATTTTTTTTATTTATTTACAGTACACTAACACAGAACCGGCGGCAATTTTTTTACCATTCCATTCTATTGGTCCTAAGGATTCTTCACACCAAATAACAGATTTCTGTACTGTGCGGTTTGGGAAATATGGGCACTTGAAAATATTTCTATTTTTAGCTCCTTGGGTGCCCACAGAGGTACAGGAAAATTTCTTTTTTCAAGAATCAAGTACTTATGACTCAATAATACCACATACCAAATTTGGTTCAAATCAACTCATCGGTTTCAGAAAACAGAAATTTTAGGTGGAGGCAAAATCTTGCACCTCCCATTACAAAGGCAAATATTTCTCCATAAACTTCAATTGACTAAACTTGATTCTACACCTCAAAAGAAAGCTCAGTACCAAACTTCAAGTCACCGTACCCACTGTTCATGAGAAGATTTTTAAAAATTTGTGAGCATTTTCCAGCACCCACTCACTATAGGGCGGGCAAGATGATTTGAACAAAAACAAAATGTGATGTCAGAACAATCAACTTAAATTTAACTGAAATCAGTCAACCAGTTTTGGAGGCAAAGTTGCAAACACCACCTTTACGCAGGATGAAGACGGAACCAGACAATGGATGAAAAGTGATCACTAAAGCTCACCCTGACTTTCTGTCAGGTGAGCTTACAAAGTAGGCCTTGGGCCCTCATCATAGAACGTTGTTTAAAGAAGGATCTATACTACTCAATGTTTGCTAAGAACCAAATATTTGACACATCATTGTGAAATTTGCTTGTGACATATTTGCGATATTTTTGGTGGATATGATTGAGGAATGTATTGAGATGATCCCAAGTGTTTACATTAGCTCTCTTGACAGGCAGACTTTTCATGACAGTCATGGAAAGCATGTACCCCTTGATTTTCATGATGTTGTCGTGTACTGTCTGCATGTACATGACATGTGTAGGATATTCAATCTTCATTTCAACACAAACCCTTGTGATTTAATGATTGAATTTGGCAAATGCAAATGTAAGAAGACATTTGTCTGAAGCAAATGAAATGTGGCAGGCTGTAGGGATGGTGGAGCAAGAGGCTACCTATCATCAGGTTGGTGAAGCCCTTGGTGTGCACCATACGGTGATCATCAGAGCCTGGGCAAGATTTCAGCAGTGTGACACACCAGTAAGGTGGCATGGTGGTGGCAGAGACAGGGCAACATCTGCAGCTGAAGATTTTTGATCACTCTGGCCCATAGAAAGCACTTTGCCATAGCAACCCAGCCTCACAGTGACCTTCAGAATGCATCCGGGGTAAATGTTTCAAAGCAGACTATCCGGGCAAGGTTGCATGAAGGTGGTCTCCGATCGAGAAGACCATTTCACATTCCGCTGTCCCAGAACCACCGCCAGGTACGATATGAATTGGCCATGGACCACGTTGGATGGACCAGAGAAGATTGGCGACCTGTCCTTTTTACAGATGAGTCAAGGTAGTGCCTAGACCACATAGATAGGCATTCTAGGGTATGGGGAAGACCAGGAGAGTGATTCCATGCAGCAAACATTGCTGAGCATGACCGCTATGGGGGAGGGTCAATTATGGTCTGGGGTGGCACCAGCAGGGATGGATGTCCAGGTCAGATTGTAGGCAAGTGCAGTGGGTGATAGATTCATTCTAATGGACGATAATGCCCGTCCTCATGTTGCTCTCCAGTAGTACCGACAGAGCGAGGGGATTAAGCGTATGGACTGGCCAGCAAGATCTCCTCACCTCAATCCAATCGAACATGTCTGGAATGAGTTGCAGCTTGCAATTTCAGCCCATCCAGTCCAGCCAAGAAGTGTCCAGGAGCTTGGTGCCATGCTGTTCCAAGAATGGAACAACATCCCACAAAGGACCATCTGAAACCTGATTGGGGGCATGAGAAAGAGTTGTCAAGCTGTAATTAACGGTAATGTCTCATACTCAATATTGAACTCATACCAGTTTGCTCCGTCAACTTTTTGGCAAATTGAAAAATTTCCTCTTTTACCAATAATATCCATTTTCCATTGTTATATTCAAAAGCCAAAAAATAATGTCAAACACAAACAAAATCTTAATTTCAGTACTTAAATCATTAAAGATATAATTAAATAAAATATATATACACTTTTCATAACAATATTTCAACTAAAACGTAAAACAGGTAGTTGGAGAAACTTGGTGCTTAGCAAATTTTGCGCAGTATATTAAAGATTATTAGGCTTTCCCAAACCCAGTTTGGGAAAGACTCTTATTATTCTTCTTTTTCAAAATTTTTCTTCTCTATTTCCTTTTTTTTTTCCTCCATGAATTTTGTCTGTACAACTGCTCAAAAACAAGCTGTACGATTTTGACCAAATTTGGCATACTTATGTAATGTCATAAAATCTAGTGAAATGCAGTATCGTCAAGTCTGTGAAAATGCATATTTTCAAAATATTCTGCAAAACCGTCAAAATATCACCATTTTTCTAATGTATCAAAATTGTTTACAGTTATTTAGCTCAAATTTTCCACACATTTAGAGCATAATATAATACACCACGAACACCACTCAAATCATTCAACTTTAACCCCCATTGGCCAAAAATGACATAAATATAGATTTTTTTTTCAAAATTGACCAACTTCAAGAGCAAATTTCTCTAATTGTAAGGTTGTTGTAACAATTATTTTGGTATGGATAGATGCAACAATGATTGTGGAAGAAAGTTACTGTTTACTTTTTAATCTCAGATTTAACCCTCAAGCACAATGAGGGCGAGAATGAGAGTACCGTTTGAAAATACCAAAATTAATCAACTTTGTTTGCTTTTTCTATCATTTTGGAAAGGGTTAATTTCAAACACTTTTCATGTACGTATTCACAATTGACTACCAAGCATATTTGCTGTTGTAAGTTTGGTTGTAAAGTTTAACCCTATCCCATTCTGGTTGCATAAAAGTAGGAACCGTAAAAAAAAAATCCAATTTTTTCAGAATTTGGTAAGTTTAGGTGACGATTTACTCCATTTTAAATTGATTGAGCTCTGAATATTTTCTATAGATGCATGCAGCAGTCAAAGTATGACAAATTTTGTTCTACATGTTATTATTAAAAGTTTAACCCTTGGCAGATTTGAGACTTCCTTTGAGGGTACTGTCGGAATAATTGTTATTTTCGCCAAAATTTACATGCAATTTCTCAGCACTGGAGCCATATTTTCTCAAAACGTTTCCAATGAGAAGATAGGACATTCATCCAAGAACAATTTTGCTGTTATATGTTTTATTCCAAGTTTTAACCCTCACCCAGTTGTCGTACCTTGACCTGGAGTACCCTCAACCTGTATAAGTTCATTTAAATACCAAAATTCAAGATTCCGCCATGTCTCTTATCAGACTCTCAGTCTGTGATTGATGTTCACACATTTTGAGCATAATATGATACACTAAACTCACCACACAAATATTTTAAAATTAACCCCTATTGGCCACCATAGCTCAACTTGTTAAGACATGTACATGTATAGTATGTGACACAGCAATGACAAACATCTAGGTAATGACCTGATAACAAAGGTATGTATAAAGTATTGTAATGGTCTGAACATAAATACTGACCATAGCCTGTAACAAATGTATAGGTAAAGTATTGTAAGTTGGGTGACAGTTAAATGCTAAACTAGAAAAGAAATCTTTGAGTCCCAGAGTGGGTCTGACTGAACCCCAAAAATATTTGTTCTCATAGCACAGTGATAACAAAGGCACCCCAAAACACACTCGTTCCTGTCCCAAGGTGAAAACAAAGGTACCCAAGAAGTTTTGTGAAGATCAGTTCATAAATACGAGCGGTATAGAAGTTGTGACAAAAAACTGATTGGACCTAATTTCGGTACAAAATGGCCACTGGCAGTCATCTTGAATTTTGGACCACACCCAGAAACACTTTTTCTCATCCCAAGGTGATAACAAAGGTACCCAAGAAGTTTTGTGAAGATCGGTTCATAAATACAGCCTCTAGCCCGAGCCGTATTGACATGTGCACTTACAGTGTATAAGTAGTACTGAATACATCAAAGTTCATCTAATTTGCATAATTTCTGCATGAGAAAAAAACCCGTACTATATGTGATGTATTCCATGTTACTAAACATTCATACAAAAATTTATTCAAATCAGAACTTTCATACAGAAGTTCTGTACAAAAGACTGATTGCACTAATTTTGGTACAAAATGGCTGCTGGTGGCCATCTTGAATTTCGGACCACACCCAAAAACAATCATTCTCATCCCACTTTGATAACAAAGGTACCCAAGAAGTTTCGTAAAGATCGCTTCATAAATACGGCCTCTAGCTTGAGTCGTATAGAAGTTGTGTACAAATAACTGAGTAGACCTAATTTTGGTACAAAATGGCCACTGACAGCCATCTTGAATTTTAGACTGCACCCAGAAACACTCGTTCTCGTCCCAAGGTGATAAGAAAGGAACCCAAGACGTTTCGTGAAGATCGGTTCATAAATACAGACTCTAGCCCGAGCCGTATTGACATGTGTACTTACTGTGTGTAAGTGGCACTGAGAAAATCAAAGTTCATCTAATTTGCATAATTTCTGCACGAGAAAACAACCCGTATTATATGTGATGTATCCCATGGTACTAAACATTCACACAAAAAAATATTCAAATCAGCGCTTTCATATGGAAGTTCTGTGCAAAAATCTGATTGCACCTAATTTTGTACAAAATGGCTGCCATCGGCCGTCCTGAATTTCGGACCAGACCCAAAAACACTCGTTCTTTTCCCACGGTGATACCAAAGGTACCCAAGAAGTTTTGTAAAGATCGGTTCATAAATACGGCCTCTAGCCCGAGCCGTATTGGGATTTGCACTTACAGTGCTGAAAGTAACACCAAAAAACATCAAAGTTAGTCTAATATGCATAATTTACGCACGAGAAAAAAACCCGTATTATATGTGATGTATCCCATGGTACTAAACATTCATACAAAAAATTATTCAAATCAGCGCTTTCATATGGAAGTTCTGCGCAAAAATCTGATTGCACGTAATTTTGTACAAAATGGCTTCCAGCGGTCAACTTGAATTTCGGATCGGACCCCAAAACACTCGTTCTCGTCCCACGGTCACAACAAAGGTACCTAAGAAGTTTTGTAAAGATCGGTTCATAAATGTGGCCTCCAGCCCGAGCCGTATTGAATTGTTGACAGACAGACGGCCAGATGGACAGACAGCCAGACGGACGACTGGCCATGGCATAAGCTCAAATTTGGCTTCGCCAAAGTTCAGCTAAAAATGTTCCTCATATTGCACTGAGTTAAAATTCTTGCTCCCATTGGGAGACCAAATAGGAACCCAAGGACTTGATTTTAGCAAACTTTTATCAGCCACAATGTTCTCATCTAGACATTATACGCAGTCATTCTACCAAGTTGCAATGAAATCCCTTCATAAAGACTTGTAGACTGTGCTAAAGGTTTTCAGGTTTTGGGACCGTACAGCCATCACGGTTGACCGTTCGCGATCAAAATGGGACGTACTCATCTGGACATGACTCAAACCTGCACATGAAATTTAGTGACAAGAACTACGGGGTGTAGCCTGTGCTAAAGAAAATGTGAACAGACTCACAGACTTCCGCACGCGTGATGGCAATAGCTTTTCTTGACTTTGTCAAGTTAAGTGCTAAAAATTGCACAGCAGCGACCAAGGGACACGATTTGAACAAATGCGAATGTGACCACCGAATTCCATTTGAACAAACTTTATTCAACATCTCAAATATCAAGACATTGTACCAGTTGGTTCATGAGAAGAATATTTTTTTAATATTTGGGAGCATTTTCCCCCACTCCCTCCTTATAGTGTGTGGCAACTTGATTTGAACAATATCAAAATGCGATATCACAACAAACAATCATCTCAAATTTAACTGAAATTGGTTCAGCAGTTGTGGAGAAGTGATGAACACCATGTTTGGAGCTCTATTAAACAAGATATAATAGATTAAATGCCTATACCAGATGTTCAGAAGCCAAATAGGTCAATAAAGAAGGGGAATTAGGTGAGTGTCTAATTAATTTCTCAAAATATCAGATTTTTATTCAATTAATAGGAGCTTCCTCTGTAACCAATATGCAATTAACAAGTCAAATTTGTACTGAGGGTATGGTAAATGGTCTTGTTTTTGAAAGTTACATTCACTTAACAGGGTTCTTCAATTGAAACCCAATTAAGTGGGCATGACTCTATTGAACATGTCAAGAAATTTGTCTCCTGGGTAAAAGGGGTTAATGAGTGTTAGAGTTGGATTAGTCTAAAATGAAATGTCCCAACAAGATGTAATAACTCTGAATAAAATACACTTGCTAACATACAGCTCACTTCAGGTCAATGCAAAATACTATTTATGACTGTGGCTGATAGAAAATAGGCCAAGAGTACATTGGCCTCAGGTCAATAACCAGCAATATATAGCAGAATGAAGGTGATCAACCTAACCAACAAGTCAATGACATCATTTTTCAAATTGACACAAGATCAATTAACAGTCAATTGTACAGACAATCTCTATTCTATACAATTAATTCTTCCGAACAATTTTTCTGCAGATAGAAATAAAAACAGTTTGTTTCCAGCTGAATGGACCTCACAAGTCTGTACCACCATATTTCTAGGTCAACCCCATAAGTTCTACATACTAAAACACAGTTCTTAAGTGGAGTAAATCTTTAAAGAAAAATAATCTATATTGAGCACACCTGAGCTCATCCAGATGAATTTAACCCCGCACAAGTCATTACTCCCACAAAGTAGATCTTGTTTCTCATGCCATTTTTTGTAAAATTGAACGTGGCCGGTTTTTAGCTCACCTTGACAAAGTCAAGCTGAGCTAATCTCATCGCTCTCCATGCATTGTTCATCATCCATCTGCCTGTCCCTCATTTGTCAACACCATGTTTTGGTCTTCTACTCCAAAACCACTGGGCCAATTCAAGTGAAAGTTTGTGTGAGTGATGGTCTCAAAAGGGCATTGCATTTTTGTTCAACTCAACATGCGCAGCCCCATTGGCAGGGGGTGGGTGAAAATGCTCCAAAATGTTTTTAAAATCTTCTTCTCATGAACCAGTGGGTACAATGACTTAATATTTGTTATGGAGCTTCCTTTTGAGGTATAGAATCAAATTTGCTCAAACGAAGTTCGTGAAGCAATATATGGCTTTGTAGTGGGAGGGTTAAGATTTTTACCCCGTCCAAAATTTATATTTTCTGAACCGATGGTCTGATTTGAACCAAATTAGGTATGTAGTATTATTGGGTCATAAGAACTTGACACATGCCAAAAAAAATTTGCCGCATCACCATGGGAACCCCAGGAGCTAAAAATATGAATATTTTCAAACGCTCCATATTTCCCAAACCACACAGAACAGAGAGCTGTTATTTGGTATAAAACATCCTTAGGACCAGTAGAAATGAAAGTTAAACTAGACATTATGATTCTGGAGAATCATGGCTTTTCCCGATGAGATTCCATGATTTTTCATGACCCCACAGTGTCTGATGAATTGTTTTTAACTGTCTCACTGAAGTTCGTTCCTTCATTGATGTTACAAGAAAGGTGAGTATAGTAGTCTCAAATGACTTGGTTTGATGAAAAAATCATTTAGATAAAAACCATCATTAATGGTGGAGTAGGTTAATGTCAATATCGTCGTCCAACAAGTCAATAACCGACAAAAGGAGTTATGTTTGTTCGACACATACCTACTGCGTGCTGTGTCTATTTGAAAGTGGTCCATTTTATCTCAAATGTAGTCAAAATATTGATGTCTGGCAGTTTGTAGAGGGTTAACAAGTGCTAACAGGAATATTTATTCATGCAACTTGTAATGTCACACCAAGAACTGCGAATGGCCATTTTTTCTTTAAAATCTACAAGATGTTTTCAAAGAAATCCAGGGAGAACATGAATTTTAAGCTTTTCATGGGTATCATTGTTTATCCAGCCCAAGACGGGTTAAGTGTTGTTTTTTGAATAATTTTATTACTTCCAAAAATAATTCTCAGTGAATTCTACTTCCTCTAATTTTGATCTCTCCTCTCAACTTCGGGTGCTGTGGGTACGCAAACACAGCCCATTTTATCAACATTTTGATGTTTGAGAACCTGCATAGGGTTAACAAATGCTTATAGGAATATTTTGTTCATGCAACTTGTAATGTCACACTAAGATCTGAGAATGGCCATTTTTTTTTGAAAATCTACGAGATGTTTTTAGAGAACTCCTCGGATAACATGAATTTTTAACCTTTTGAGGGGTATCGCTCTGTAACCAGCCATGAACAGGTTAATGTTTGGTTTTGTGAATACCTTCATTACTTACAAAAATGATCGTTGGTGAATTCCACTTCCAATGAAGGAGGTTATATTTATCTCACAGGTACACCACATTTGGTGTTATGATTGCCAAGAACAGCCCATTTTCTCCAAATGTCTATGCTTGACAGCCTCTGGAGGGTTAACAAATGCTTACCGAAATATTTTGTCCATGCAACTTGTAATGTCACTCCAAGACTTGTGAATGGTCAATTTTTCTTGAAAATTCTTTTTTGAGAAATCAACAGAAAACTGGAATTTTAATCGTTTAAGGGGTATATCTCCCTAACTAGTCAAAAATGGGTTAGGACGTCGATTTTTGAATGCCCTTACTACTTACAAAAATGACTCCCTGTCAGTTTTGCATCCGGTAAAAAAAGTTATGTTTCTCTGTTGCATTCCCATTTGATGTTGTTGGTGTCCAAAAAACAGACTATTTTTTTCAAAATTTTGACATTTAGCAGCCCATGGAGGGTTAATAAATGCTTACCGGAATAATTTATCCAATCAGCTGGTAATGTGATACCCAAGACCTACCAATGGCCATTTTCTCTTGAAAACCCTACCAGATGTTTGTAAAGAAATCCAGGGAAAATATAAATTTTTAAGCTTTTGATGGGTATCACTATTAACAACCACAAAAGGGGTTTGTTTTTTTTAATACCCTTATTACTTACAAAAATGATCCTCGGTAAATTCCACTTCCAACAAAGGAGATTATGTTTATTTCTCGGGTACATGTTGGGTGCTATGCTTGTCCGAAAACAGCCCATTTCCATAAAATTACAATACTTGCCAGCCTGTCGAGGGTTAATAAACACTCACCGGAATATTTTATCCATGCAACTTGTAATGTCACACAAAGACCTGCAAGTAGTCAATTTTTCTTGAAAACCTACAGGATGTTTTTAGAGAAATCCACAGAAAATGGGAATTTCAAGATTTTAAGGGGTCTCTCTCTTTAGCCTGCCCAAAATGGGTTAAGACTTCGACTTTTGAATACCCTTATAAATGGGTTAAGACTTCGACTTTTGAATACCCTTACTACTTACAAAAATGTTTCCGTATAGATTGTGCGCTCGATAAAAGAAGGCACTTTTCTTTGTGACGTACCCATTGGGTGCTGTTAGCATCCAAAAACAGTCCATTTTATTACAATTTTGACTTTTAGCAGCCCGTGGAGGGTTAACAAATGCTCAGCGCAGTATTTTGTCCTTGCAACTTCTATTGTCACACCAAGGCCTGGGAGTGACAAATTTTTCTTGAAAATCTACAAGACTCGTTTAGAGAAGAAATCCATGGAAAACATGAATTTTTTAGCTTTTGAGGGGTATTGCTGTTTAACCAGCCCAAAACGGGTTAACGCTTGGTTTTTTTTAACACCCTTATTACTTACAAAAATAATCCTCGGTGAACTCCACTTCCAATAAAGGAAGTTATGTTTATCTCTTGTGTATCGTTTGGGTGCTGTGGGAACCTGAAACCGACCCATTTCATCAGAATTTCGATGTTTGGCAGCCTGTGGAGGGTTACCATATGCATCGCCTGATATGTCGTGTGTATCAAAGGTTGTGTCACAGGCAGGTCAAGCAATGATGAATGTTTAAAAAAAATCTACAAGACGTATTTTGAGAAAGTGCCGATAACCCCCAATTTTGGCAGTTTTTTGCCAATTCTGACAAAATAAGGGTTAAATCGACAATTCTGCTTCAGTACATTTTTAGATTTTGGGCCCCTCTATGCGTGTACAAAATTTGGTTCGAAAATGGCTTCTGAATCGTACGGACAAAATGTGTGGGAGAAAAAAAAACAAAAAACAAAATTATGATTCTGGAGAATCATGGCTTTTCCCGATGAGATTCCATGATTTTTCATGACCCCACAGTGTCTGATGAATTGTTTTTAACTGTCTCACTGAAGTTCCTTCATTGATGTTATGAGAAACATGAGTATAGAAATCTCAAATGACTCAGTTTGATAAACAAATTGTTTAGGTAAAAACCATCATTAATGGTGAAGTTGGTTAATGTCAATATCGTCGCCCAACAAGTCAATGATGATAAAAGGAGCTATGTTTGTTTGACACATTCCCACTGAGTGCTGTGTCTATTTGAAAATGGTCCTTTTTATCTCAAATGTATCCAAAATATTGATGACTGGCAGCTTGTAGAGTGTTAACAAGTGCTAACAGGAAATATTTATTCATGCAACTTGTAATTTCAAACCAAAAAGTGCGAATGGCCATTTTTCCTTAAAATCTGTATACGAGATGTTTTCAGAGAAATCCAGGGAGAACATGAATTTTAAGTTTTGATAGATATCATTGTTTATCCAGCCCAAAATGGGGTAAGGTTTGTTTTTTGTATATGCTTATTACTTACAAAAATAATTCTTAGTGAATTCTTCTTCCACTTACGTTGATTTCTCCTCTTAACTTTAGGTGCTGCGGATATACAAACACAGCCCAGAGAGAACCTGCATTGGGTTAACAAATGCTTACTGGAATATTTTGTACATGCAATTTGTAATGTCACACTAAGATCTGAGAATGGCCAATTTTTCTTGAAAATCTACGTGAAGTTTTTAGAGAAATCCTCGGATAACATGAATTTTTAACATTTTGAGGGGTATCTCTCTGTAACCAGCTCTAAATGGGTTAAAGCTTGGTTTTATGAATACCATTATTACTTAAAATGAAAGTGTCAATGATACTGTAGCTCAACATGTGTTAGACATGTACATGTATTGTATGTGACACAGCAATGACACACATCTAGGCAATGACCTGATAACAAAGGTACATGTAAAGTGTTGTAAGGGTCTGTACATAAATACTGACCGTAGCCTGTAACAAATGTACATGTAAAGTATGACTAAACTAAGTTCTAAGAACATTGGCAGCGGCAACATTTTCTGACGGAAATTGAAGAAAATTGATAGCTCCCATTTAGAGGTCTCCCCAAACAAGCATACCGGGTTTCAAAGCAATCCAATCATAAATGTGCCCTGTAGGGTGTGCCAAAGGAAAATATTGAGGTCTGACTAAACTAAGTTCTAAGAACATTGGCCGTGGCAACATTTTTTGACGGAAATGGAAGAAAATCAGTAGCTCCCATCTAGAGGTCACCCCAAATAAGCATGCCAGGTTTCAAAGCAATCCGATCATAAATGTGCCCTGTAGGGTGTGCCAAAGGGAAATATTGAGGTCTTCTGACTAAACTAAGTTCTAAGAACATTGGCCGTGGCAACATTTTTTGACGGAAATGGAAAAAAATTGATAGGTCCCATCTAGAAGTCACCCCAAACAAGCATACCAGGTTTCAAAGCAATCCAATCATACATGTGCCCTGTAGGGTGTGCCAAAGGGAAATATTGTGGTCTGACTAAATTAAGTTCTAAGAACGTTGGCCACGGCAACATTTTTTGACGGAAATTGAAGAAAATCGATAGCGCCCATCTATAGGTCTCCCCAAACAAGCATACCAGGTTTCAAAGCAATCCGATCATAAATGTGCCATGTAGGGTGTGCCAAAGGGAAATAATGAGGTCTGACTAAACTAAGTTATAAGAACGTTGGCCGTGGCAACATTTTTTGCCGGAAATTGAAGAAAATCGATAGCTCCTATCTAGAGGTCACCCTAAACAAGCACACCAGGTTTCAAAGCAATCCAATCATAAATGTGCCCTGTACGGTGTGCCAAAGGGAAATATTGTGGTCTGACTAAACTAAGTTCTAAGGACATTGGTCACGGCAACATTTTTTGACAGAAATTGAAAAAAATCGATAGCTCCCATCTAGAGGTCACCCCAAACAAGCATACCAAGTTTCAAAGTGATCTGATTATAAATGCGACCTGTGAGGTGTGCCAAAGGAAATTGTGGACGTATGTACTAATGTACGTACATACGTATGTACGTACGTACGCCTACAGACGAGAAGTGATGGCAATAGCTCAGCTTGACTTTGTCAAGTTGAGCTAAAAATGATCCTCGGTGAATTACACTTCCAACGTAGGAGGTTATGTTTATCTCGCAGATACACATTGGGTGCAATGGGTGCCCAAGAACAGCCCATTTTCTCAAAATTTCTATGCTTTGCAGCCTCTGGAGGGTTAACAAACGCTTACCGGAATATTTTGTCCATGCAACTTGTAATGTCACTCCAAGACCTGCAAATGGTCAATTTTTCTTGAACACTTACTAGCTTTTTTTCGAGAAATCCACAGAAAATGGGAATTTTAAGCTTTCGAGGGGTACCTCTCCTTAGCCAGGGTGAAAATGGGTTAAGACCTCGATTTTTGAATACCCTTACTACTTACTAAATGTTTTCCCTATCCGTTTTGCGTCCGGTAGAAGAAGTTATGTTTCTCTGTGGCATTCCGATTTGTTGTTGTTGTCCAAAAACAGACTATTTTTTTCAAAATGTTGACATTTAGCAGCTCATGGAGGGTTAACAAATGCTTACCAGAATATTTTATCCATGCAGCTGGTAATGTGACACCAAGACCTATCAATGTCCATTTTCTGTTGAAAACTTACAAGATGTTTGTAAAGAAATCCAGGGAAAACATGATTTTTTTAAGCTTTTGATGGGTATCGCTATTAACCACCCCATAAGGGTTTTTGAATACCCTTATTACTTACAAAAATGGTCCTCAGTGAATTCCACTTCCAACAAAGGAGATTAAGTGAATCTCTCGGGTATACCTTGCGTGCTGTGTGTGTCCGAAAACAACCCATTTCAACAAAATTATGATGCTTGGCAGCCTGCAGAGGGTTAATAAATGCTCATCGGAATATTTTGTCCATGCAACTTGTAATGTCACACAAAGACCTGTGAATAGCCAATTTTTCTTGAAAACCTACAAGATGTTTTTAGAGAAATCGACAGAAAATGGGAATTTTAAGCTTTTAAGGGGTATCTCTTTTTATCCTGCCAAAAATGGGTTAAGACTTCGACTTTTGAATACCCTTACTACTTACAAAAAGGTTTCCATATAAATTTTGCGCTCGATAAAAGGAGATACTTTTCTTTGTGGAGTACCCATTGGGTGCTGTTGCTGTTCAAAAACAGCCCATTTTATCACAATTTTGACCTTTAGCAGCCCGTGGAGGGTTAACAAATGCTCAACAGAGTATTTTGTCCATGCAACTTGTATTGTCACTCCAGGACCTGGGAGTGGACAATTTTTCTTGAAAATCTACAAGACTCGTTTAGAGAAATCCACAGAAAACATGAATTTTTTAGCTTTTGATGGGTATTGCAGTTTAACTAGCCCAAAACGGGTTAAGGCTTGGTTTTTTGAATACCCTTATTACTTACAATGAAAGTGTCAATGACACTGTAGCTCAACTTGTCAAGACAAAGACATGTACATGTATAGTATGTGACACAGCAATGACAAACATCTAGGTAATGACCTGATAACAAAGGTACAGATAAAGTATTGTAATGGTCTGTACATAAATACTGACCATAGCCTGTAACAAATGTATAGGTAAAGTATTGTAAAGGTGGGTGACAGTCAGATGCTAAACTAGAAAAGAAATCTTTGAGTCTCAGAATGGGTCTGACTGAACCCCAAAATATTTGTTCTCATAGCACAGTGACAACAAAGGCACCCCAAAACACACTCATTCCTGTCCCAAGGTGAAAACAAAGATACCCAAGAAGTTTCGTGAAGATCAGTTCACAAATATGAGCTGTGTAGAAGTTGTGACAAAAAACTGATTGGACCTAATTTCGGTACAAAATGGACACTGGCAGCCATCTTGAATTTTGGACCGCGTCCAGAAACACTCGTTCTCGTCCCAAGGTGATAACAAAGGTACCCAAGAAGTTTTGTGAAGATCGGTTCATAAATACAGCCTCTAGCCCCGAGCCGTATTGACATGTGCACTTACAGAGTATAAGTAGCACTGAATAAATCAAAGTTCATCTAATTTGCATAATTTCTGCACGAGAAAAAAACCCGTAGTATATGCGATGTATTCCATGTTACTAAACATTCATACAAAAATTTATTAAAATCAGAACTGTCCTACAGAAGTTCTGTACAAAAGACTGATTGCACTAATTTTGGTACAAAATGGCTGCTGGTGGCCATCTTGAATTTCGGACCACACCCAAAAACACTCATTCTCACCCCACGGTAATAACAAAGGTACCCAAGAAGTTTCGTAATGATCGGTTCATAAATACGGCATCTAGCCTGAGCCGTATAGAGTGTAAGCAGCACTGAAAAAATCAAAGTTCATCTAATTTGCATAATTTCTGCACGAGAAAAAAACCCGTATTATATGTGATGTATCCCATGGTATTAAACATTCACACAAAAAATTATTCAAATCAGCGCTTTCATAAGAAAGTTCCTTGCAAAAATCTGATTGCACCAAATTTCGTACAAAATGGCTGCCAACGGCCATCTTGAATTTCGGACCGGACCCCAAAACACTCGTTCTCGTCCCACGGTGATAACAAAGGTACCCAAGAAGTTTCGTAAAGATCGGTTCATAAATACGGCCTCTAGCCCGAGCCGTATTGGCATTTGCACTTACAGTGCTGAAAGTAACACCAAAAAACATCAAAGTTAGTCTAATTTGCATAATGTACGCACGAGAAAAAAAAACGTATTATATGTGATGTATCCCATGGTACTAAACATTCATACAAAAAATTATTCAAATCAGAGCTTTCATATGGAAGTTCTGTACAAAAAACAGATTTCTGCATCGTCGGTACAAAATGGCAGCTGGCAGCCATCTTGAATTTTGGACCGCACCCAAAAACACTCGTTCTCGTCCCACAGTCATAACAAAGGTACCCAAGAAGTTTCGTAAAGATCGGTTCATAAATACGGCCTCTAGCCCGAGCCATAGCAGCTTGGCACTTATAGCTCTGAAAGTAACACTAAATAAATCAAAGTCAGTCTAATTTGCATAATTTACGCACGAGAAAAAAACCCGTATTATATGTGATGTATCCCATGGTACTAAACATTTATACAAAACTTTATTCAAATCAGAACTTTCATACAGGAGTTCTGTACAAAAAACTGATTTTTGCATCATCGGTACAAAATGGCCGCTGGGAGCCATCTTGAATTTCGGACCTCACCTAAAAACACTTGTTCCCGTCCCAGGGTCATAACAAAGGTACACAAGAAGTTTCGTAAAGATCGGTTCATAAATACGACCTCTAGCCCGAGCCATAGCCAATTGTTGACGTACGGACAGATGGATGGATGGACAGACGGACGGATGGACAGACGAACAACGGGCCATGACAATAGCTCAAATTTGACTTCGTCAAAGTTGAGCTAAAAATGATCCACGGTGAATCCCACTTCCAGTAATTGAAGTTATGTTTATCTCCCATGTACTGTCTGGGTGCTTTAGGAGCCCGAAAACAGCATATTTCATCAAAATTTTGATGTTTGGCAGCCTGTGGAGGGTTACCATATGCATTGCCGAATATCTCTTGTATATGAATGGTCGTGTCACATACAGGTCTAATAATGATGAATGTTTAAAAAAAATCTACAAGACATGTTTCAAGAAAGCAGTTTTTTGCCAATTCTGACGAAATAAGGGTTAAATCGAAAATTCCGCTTCGGAACATTTTTAGATTTTCTTACCGTCTATGAGTGTGCAAAATTTTGTGAAAATCGATTCGAAAATGGCTTGATTGTGCGGACAAAATGTGTGGAAAAAAAAAAAAAAATGGAAAAAAAAAAAATAATAATCTGTAGAAAAACAATAGTCTTTTCCAGAGGGAAAAGCCTAAAAAATAATCCTATCGGTTATGTTAGGGTGTTCTGTAGAGGGCATCAAAAAAATGCTGAGTCAGCATATTTGTAAAAATTTAAAAGAATCTTTTCTGCAGAACCAATTGTCAGAATCTTTTGATATTCGGTATACAGCATTCATAGGGGGTTCAGATACAAGTATGTCAAAATAAAGCCCAATGGTTCATATTTGGGCTCAATACAGGAGCCCAAGTTTTTAACTTAGGGCAATATGGGGAATATTCTTTAAAAATCTTCTTCAGAACCACCTGACAGAATCTTTTAATATTGATTGTATAACAACTGTTCTGACTGTCCTCTTTCACACTGGCATGAGCCCTTGAAGTTGGTCAATTTTGAAGAAAAAATGCAATATTCATGTAATTTTAGGCCACAGGGTTAATTTTGAAATAATTGTGTGGTGATTTTGATGTATCATATTATGCTCTAAATGTTTGGAAAACTGGAGCTACATAACTGTAAACAGTTTTGAAACTTTTGAAAAATGGTCAAAATTCGGATGGTTTTAGCAGAATATTTTAAAAACACAAGCAGTTTCACAAAAATGATGATACCTCATTTCACTTTCCAGAGACCTGTCATCAATCATAGCTCGAGTTTCTGATAAGAGACACGGAGGAATCTTGGTATTTGAATGAATATATACAATTTGAGGGTACTCCAATTCAAGGCCAGAGAACTGGGCGAGAGTAAGAACTTTGAAAAAAAACATATAGCAGCAAAATTGTTGTTGGATGAATGCCCTATCTTCTTACAGAAAGATTTTGAGAAAATATGGCTCCAGTGCTGAGAAATTGCATGTAAAAGCTGGCGAAATAACAATTATTCCAACGGTACCCTTATTGGAAGTCTTAAATCTGCCAAGGGTTAAAATTTTAATAACAACATATAAAACAAAAGTTGACATACATTGACTGCTGCATGCAGCCATAGAAAACAATCAGTACTCAGTCATTCAGAAATGGAGTAAACTGTCCCTTAAACTTACCAAATTCTGAAAAAATGGGAGTTGTTTTGGACGGTACCTACTTTTATGCAACCAGAATGGACATAGGGTTAAACTTTACAAGCAAACTTACAACAGCAAATATCCTTGGTAGTCAATTGTGAATACAGACATGCAAAGTGTTTGAAATTAACCCTTTCCAAAATGAGAGAAAAATGTAACCAAACATGGCTAATTTTTGCATTTTCAAATGGTACTCTTATTCTCACCCTCATAGTGCTTGAGGGTTAAATCTGAGTTTAAAAAGTAAACAGTAACTGTCTTCCGCAATCATTGTTTCATCTATCCATACCAAAATAATTGTTACAACAACCTTGAAATTAGAGAAATTTGCCCTTAAAGTTAATCACTTTTGAAAAAAAAGCTATATTCATGTCATTTTTGGCCAATGGGGGTTAATTTTGAAATATTTTTGTGGTGATTTTGGTATATCATGTTCTGCTCTAAATGTGTGGGAAATTTCAGCTTAGTAACTGTTAACAATTTCGAGACATTTGAAAAATGGTGAAATTTTGACAGTTTGGGCAGAATATTTGAAAATAAGCATTTTTACAGACATGACGATACCTCATTCCACTAGATTTTATGACATGACATAAGTATGCCAAATTTGGATGAACTCATACACCTTGTTTTTGAGCAGTGCAACAGACAAAATTGAGGTGGGAAAAAAAAAGAAAAAACTAGAGAATTGTTATTTGTTGGACAAATTACATGCTTTCCCAACTTTCCAATGTGAAAATGCAGACTACATATAGCAAAGCAAAGTGCTTGAAATTATCCATTTCCAAAATGATAGACAAAAAGCATCCAAAGTTGGCTAATTTTGATATTCTCTCACAGTTCTCTTATTCGTGCCCTCATTTTGTTAGGGGGTTAAATCTTGAGATTAAAAAGTAAACAGTAACTTTCTTCTACAATCATTGTTGCATCTATCCATACCAAAATAATTGCTACAACAACCTTGCAATTAGAGGAAATGAGTACAGATATTTGCAAAATTCACTGAAAATCAATTTTTTTCTGACAGTACTATTCTTTATATGGCCAAAGCTTATGTGGTGTTAAGCCCCAAAGCATAACTTACAGCAGAGGATTTGTTCATTATGCATCTCTACCTATAGCAAAACCAAGTTTTTAGAAATAACCCTTTCCAAAATGACAGGAAGATGCAACCACAGTTAGCTAATTTTGGCATTTTCAGATGGTACTCTTACCCTCATTTGCTTGAGGGTTAAAGACAAGATTAAAAACTAAACAGTAACTTTCTTCTGAAAGCATTGTTGCATCTATGCATACAAAAATAATTGTTACAACAACCTCGCAATTAAGAGAAATTTGCCCTTGAAGTTAGTAAATCTTGAAGATAAAATGATATATTCATATCATTTGTGACCAATAGGGGTTAGTTTTGAAACATTTGTGTGGTGATTTTAGTGTATCACATTATGCTCTAAATGTGTGAACATCAATCACAGACTGAGTGCTGAAAAGAGACATGGACGAATCTTGAATCTCAGTATTTGAATGAACATGTACAAGTTGAGGGTACTCCAATTCAAGGCCTGACAACTGGGTGAGTGTTAAAACTTGGAATAAAACATATAACAGCAAAATTGTTCTTGGATGAATGCCCAACCTTCTCATGGAAAAGGGTTTGAGACAATATGGCTCCAGTGCAGAGAAATTGAATGTAATAGTTGGAGAAAACAACAATTGTTCCGACAGTACCCTTATGGAAAGTTTCAAATCTGCCAAGGGTTAAACTTTTAGTAATAACATATAAAACAAAATATGTCATACTATGACTGCTGCATGCAGCTATAGAAAACATTCAGAGCTTAATCAATTAAAAATGGAGTAAATCGTCACCTTAAATTACCAAATTCTGAAAAAATTGGAATTTTTTTGGATGGTACCTACTTTTATGCAACCAGAATGGGATAGAGTTAAACTTTACAACCAAACTTACAACAGCAAATATGCTAGGTAGTCAATTGTGAATATGTACATGAAAAGTGTTTGAAATTTAGCCTTTCCAAAATGATAGAAAATGCAACCAAAGTCGGCCAATTCTGGCATTTTCAAATGGTACTCTTATTCCTGCCCTCATTGTGCTTGAAGGTTAAATCTGAGATTAAAAAGTAATCAGTAACTTTCTTCCACAATCATTGTTGCATCTATCCATACCAAAATAATTGACACAACAACCTTGTAATTAGAGAAATTTGCTCTTGAAGTTGGTCAATTTTGATGAAAAAATCTATATTCATGTCATTTTTGGCCAATGGGGGTTAAAGTTGAAAGATTTGAGTGGTATTCGTGGTGTATTATTCTCGCCCTCATTGTGCTTGAGGGTTAAATCTGAGATTAAAAAGTAAACAATAACTTTCTTCTGCAATCATTGTTGCATCTATCCATACCAAAACAATTGTTACAGCAACCTTGAAATTAGAGACACTTGCCCTTGAAGTTGGTCAATTTTGAAGAAAAAAGCTATATTCGTGTCATTTTTGGCCAATGGGAGTTAACTTTGAAATATTTTTGTGGTGATTTTGGTGTATCATGTTATGCTCTAAATGTGTGGGAAATTTGAGCTAAATAACTGTAAACAATTTTGCGACTTTTGAAAAATGGTGAAATTTTGACGGTTTTAACAGAATATTTTGAAAATATGCATTTTCACAGACATGCTGATACCTCATTTCACTAGATTTTATGGCATTACATAAGTCTGCCAAATTTGGTTAAAATCTTACAGCTTGTTTTTGAGTAGTGCAACAGACAAAATTGATGGCCGGAAAAAAAAAAAAAAAAATAGAGAAGAAAAATGTTGAAAAAGAAGAATAACAAGAGTCTTTCCCAAACTGGGTTTGGGAAAGCCTAAAAAAAAAAGAAGAAAAAAAATAGAGAAGAAAAATTTTGAAAAAGAAGAATAACAAGAGTCTTTCCCAAACAGGGTTTGGGAAAGCCTAAATATCAAAAAATTCTGGCTGATGGATCTGAATAAGAAGATTTTTGAAGAAGTTAAAGAATTATACTCATATTGCATTAAGTTAAAAATTCAGACTCCCATAGGGAATCCAAATATGAACTCAGAGACTTCATTTGAGCAATACTTGAACCTGCCTCCATCCCACCCCCCCCCCCCCCCCCCCCCTCCACCTCCTAAGATATAACAATTATCAAACTAGAGAATTGTAATTTGTTGGACAAATTAAAGGCTTTCCCAACTTTCCAATGTGAAAGTGCAGACTACATATAGCAAAGCAAAGTGCTTGAAATTATCCATTTCCAAAATGATAGACAAAAAGCATCCAAAGTTGGCTATTTTTGGCATTCTCTCACGGTTCTCTTATTCACACCCTCATTTTGCTTGGGGGTTAAATCTTGAGATTAAAAAGTAAACAGTAACTTTCTTCTGCAATCATTGTTACATCTATCCATACCAAAATAATTGCTAAAACAACCTTGCAATTAGAGGAAATGAGTACAGATGTTTGCAAAATTCACTGAAAATCATTTTTTGTCAACCAATACTATTCTTTACGTGGCCAAAGTACATGTTGGGTTAAGCCCCAAAGCATAACTTACAGCAGCGGATTTGTTCATTAAGCATCTCTACCTATAGCAAAACAAAGTATCTAAAATTAACCCTTTCGAAAATGACAGCAAAATGTAACCGAAGTTAGCTAATTTTAGCATTTATGAATGGAAATCTTACCCTCAATGTGCCCGAGGGTTAAAGATGAGATTAAAAACTAAACAGTAACTTTCTTCTGCAAGTATTGTTGCATCTATGCATACAAAAATAATTGTTACAACAACATTGCAATTAGAGAAATTAGTACTTGAAGTTAGTCAATCTCGAAGATAAAATGCTATATTACTATCATTTGTGGCCAACAGGGGTTAATTTCAAAATATTTGTGTGGTGATTTTAGTGTATCATATTATGCTCTAAATGTGTGAAGATCAACCACAACTGAGTGTCTGATAAGAGACATGGTGGAATCTTGAATCTTGGTATTTCAATGAACATGTATAAGTTGAGGGTACTCCAAGTCAAGGCACGACTACTGGGTGAGGGTTAAAAACTTGGAATAAAACATGTAACAGCAAAATTGTTCTTGGATGAATGTCCTATCTTCTCACGGGAAACGTTTTGAGAAAATATGGCTCCAGTGCTGAGAAATTGCATGTAAATTTTGGCGAAAATAACAATTATTCCGACAATACCCTTATAGGAAGTCTCAAATCTGCCAAGGGTTAAACTTTTAATAGTAACATATAGAACAAAATTTGTCATACTATGACTGCCGCATGCAGCTATGGAAAACATTCAGAGCTCAATCAATTAAAATTGGAGTAAATCGTCACCAAAACTAACCAAATTCTGCAAAAATTGGATTTTTTTTTTATGGTAGCTACTTTTATGCATCCAGAATGGGATAGAGTTAAACTTTACAACCAAACGTACAACAGCAAATATGTTTGGTAGTCAATTGTGAATACGTACATGAAAAGTGTTTGAAATTAACCCTTTCCAAAATGATAGAAAAAGCAAACAAAGTTGGCTAATTTTGGCATTTTCAAATGGTACTCTTATTCCCGCCCTCATTGTGCTTGAAGGTTAAATCTGAGATTAAAAAGTAAACAGTAACTTTCTTCCGCAATCATGGTTGCATCTATCCATACCAAAATAATTGACACAACAACTTTGTAATTAGAGAACTTTGCTCTTGAAGTTCGTCAATTTTGACGAAAAATCTATATTCATGGCATTTTGGGCCAATGGGGGTTAAAGTTGAAAGATTTGAGTGGTATTCGTGGTGTATTATATTATGCTCTAAATGTGTGGAAAATTTGAGCTAAATAACTGTAAACAATTTTGAGACATTTAAAAAATTCTTTGGCAGAATATTTTGAAAATATGCGTTTTCACATACATGACGATACCGCATTTCACTAGATTTCATGACTTTACATAAGTATGCCAAATTTGGTTAAAATCGTACAGCTTGTTTTTGAGCAGTTCAACAGACAAAATTTGAGGAAAATAAAAAAAACAAAAAAACAAAATAGAGAAGAAAAATTTTGTAAAAAGAAGAATAACAAGAGGCCCCAGGGGGCCTGAGGGCGCTCACCTGACATGGTAGCCTAAATATCAACCCAGAGAATTGATTTCCACAAGTTGCATCTGCTCCTCCTAAGAAAAGCTGAAACCAAATATCCAAATATTCTGACCAGTGGATCTAAAAAAAAGATTTTTAAAGAATATTCCTCATATTGAACTAAGTCATAATTCGGGCTCCCACAGGGAGCCCATATATGAACCCAGGGACTTGGCTTTAACAAACCTGAATCTCACAACCCTAAGGATTCTGCACACCAAATATCAAAACATTCCGACTGCTGGATCTGAAGAAGAAGATTTTTAAAGAAAATTCCTCATTTTGAACCAAGTTACAATTCGAGCTCCCACAATCAGCCCAAATATGGACCTAGGGACATGGCTTGAACAAACTTGAATCTTACCCCCCTAAGGATGCTGCATAAAAAATATCAAAAGCATTCATCTGCTGGATCCGAAGATTTTAAATAAAATTCCTCATTTTGAACTAAGTTGTCATTCAGGCTCCCATAGTGAGCCCAAATATGAACCAAGGGACTTGGCTTGAACAAACTTGAATCTCAGCCCCCTAAGGTTGCTCCATGCCAAATATCAAAACATTCCAACTGCTGAATCTGAAGAAGAAGATTTTTAAAGAAAAATTCCTCATATTGACCAAGTTATAATTTGGGCTCCCACAGGGAGCCCAAATATGGACCCATGGCCTTGGCTTTAACACACTTGAATCCCCCCCCCCTCCCCCCCAAGGATGCTACTCACCACATATCAAACCATTCCGACTGCTGGATCTGAAGAAGAAGATTTTTTAAGAAAATTCCTCATTTCGAACAAAGTTACAATTCAAGCTCCCACAGTGAGCCCAAATATGGACCTAGGGACATGGCTTGAACAAACTTGAATCTCACCCCCATAAGGATGATGCATACCAAATATCACAAGATTCTGCCTGCAGGATCTTGAGAAGAAGATTTTCAAAGAAATTTGCCTGAAATGCACTAAGTTCGAATTTGGGCTTCTATAGTGAGCCCAAATATGAATCCAGGTGGCCGATTTGAACAAACTGGAATCAGATCCACCCCACAATGTCGCATACCAAATATCAAAAGATTCTGCCTGCAGGATCTGGAGAAGAAGATTTTTGAAGAAATTTGCCTGAAATGCACTAAGTTCGAATTCGAGCTTCTATAGTGAGCCCAAATATGAATCTAGGGAGCCGATTTGAACAAAATAGAATCAGATCCACCCCACAATGTTGCATACCAAATATCAAAAGATTCTGCCTGCTGGATCTGGAGAAGAAGATTTTTTAAGAAATTTGCCTGAAAAGCACTAAGTTCAAATTTGGGCTCCTATACTGATCCCAAATATAAACCCAGGGAGCCGACTTGAACAAACTTGAATCAGATCCACCCCACAATGTTGCATACCCAATATCAAAAGATTCTGCCTGCTGGATCTTGAGCAGAAGATTTTCAAAGAAATTTGCCTGAAATGCACTAAGTTCAAATTTGGGATACTATACTGAGCCCAAATATAAACCCAAGGGGCCGATTTGAACAAACTTGAATCAGATCCACCCCACAATGTTGCATACCAAATATCAAAACATTCTGCCTGCTGGATCTGGAGAAGAAGATTTTTTAAGAAATTTGCCTGAAATGCACTAAATTCGAAATCGGGCTCCTATACTGAGCCCAAATATGAACCCAGGGGGCCGATTTGAACAAACTTGAATCAGATCCACCCTCCAATGTTGCATACCAAATATCAAAAGATTCTGCCTGCTGGATCTGGAGAAGAAGATTTTTTAATGTTTTTCCCATTGCCTACAGTGTTAAAAAATGCTGACTCAGCACTTTTTCAAAGTCCCGAAACTGTACCCTATGATAAAACCGATGGCAATTTTTTTTTACCAATTCTTTCTGTTGGTCCTAAGGAAGCTTCACACCAAATAAAAATTCTCGGTGCCGTGCAGTTTTGGAGATATGGGCGTTTTAATTTTTTTCTATTTTTAGCTCCTGCGGTTCCCATGGGGCTACAGGAAAAAAAAAATCAGCATAAATTAGGTACTTATGACCCAATAAGCCCTCACATAAAATTTGGTTCAAATCAGCCTCTCGGTTTGGAAAATAGAAATTTTGGGCGGGGCCAAAAATTTTGCCCCTCCCATAACGACGCCAAGTATAGCCCCACAAACTTCTCTTGAACAAATCTGAGTCTACACCGCAAAAGGAAGCTGCACACCAAATATCAAGTCTCTGCTACTGCTGGTTCATGAGAAGAAGATTTTTTAAGATTTCAGCACACTTTTTGGGTGCGGCCCTACCCACGGGCGAGGCAACTTGATTTGAACAAAATCAAATTGCGATGTCATAACAAACTATTATCTGAAATATCAATTAAATTGGTTCAGCGGTTTGGGAGGAGAAGACGCAAACACCATGTTCACGGATGACGGACGACGGATGCAGGACGACAGACGGTGAGTGATCACTATAGCTCTCCTGACTGAAAGTCAGGTGAGCTAACAAGAGTATTTCCCAAACTGGGTTTGGGAAAGCCTAAATATTTTGTCTGGTGCATCTGAATTTAAAATAATTTTCTGGCTGGTGGATGAGAAGGTGATGATTTTCAAAGAGTATCCCCTTAACTGTTCCAAGTTAACATTCAGCCTCCCACGGGAAGCCAAAATATGAACCAAGGCAATTGATTTGAACAAACGTGAATCTGCCCCCTTAACCCTTTACCCAACGTAATGGCCAAAACTGGCCAGCGCTATTCACAAAAATCGCCAATTAATTTTCATTTTTTGTCTCAAAAACACAGGTTATGACTCTCTTTGGAACGAGCTTGTCATGCACGTTCCAATGAGGGGTCATAACCTATGTTTTTGAGACAAAAAATGAAAAAAAATTAGTTATTCAAGAATTTTGTTTGCAAGTGTCGTCTACTTTTCATGTTAGGTAAAGGGTTAAGGATGGTGAATAACAAATAACAAAAGATTCTTACAGACGGATCAGAAGATGATATTCAAAGAGTGTGGATCATGAATGTGACCAGCCCACTAAAACTTCAAGCAGGTTTTCACATGAGCGCCGCGTTAATGTCTGTGGGGTTCGTTTTTAAATTTTTATTTGTACTGGATGGGCTTTTTCGGAGGTCTCATCGTTCTTTTCTTGGTATAAACTCGTTCATCATCAATAGTTTCTGGTTGATACGTAACTTTTGAGGTATGCAGGACTGACAAGTGACAAACGTTTACGTGCCATTGGCATGTTGGAAGCTGGCCCCAGACAGACTGCAGTGGCTCAAATGTTACTCAATCGGTGATTAGCAGGTTGTGGTCACACTACCGTCAGTCAGACCATGTTGATGACAGACATCGGTCAGGCTGTCCAAGGGCAACAACTTCTAACCAGGATTGTTTCATTTGAACCACGGCATTATGTAACCGCCATCAAAGTGCCTCAGAAATTTGACAGCAGTTGCACCAAGTGACAGATGTGTGAGTCAGTGGTCAGACTATCCGAAATCGCCTGCACAGCTGGAATTTGTATGCTCGACGAACTCAAATAATTCCACATTTGACTGAACATCACATCGCAGCAAGCCGTAATTGGTGTGGAGCACGGCAGCACTGAGACAATTGTCGGTGGAGCAACGTCATGTTTTCCGATGAATCAAGGTTCGCTCTCGATTTCCACGACAGGCAGAATTGAGGTTCACTCACGATTTCCCTGACAGGCGAAACAGAGTGTGGAGGCAGTGGAATGAATGATACCATGATGTAACCATTAGGCAGTACGATCGTTTTGGTGGTGGATAGGTTATGATGTGAGGAGGAATAACCATGACAAGTAGAACAGCACTACATGTCACTCAAGGCCATGTCACAGGGCTGTACTACCGTGACAACATGTTAGCAGCTCATATGGTGCCATTTATGCGACATCACGGCCATCGATTTATTTTCCAAGATGAGAATGCAAGGGCACACAGGGCCCATGTCGATACAGAGTTCCTCCAGGAGCAGAACATCACTACACTGCCATGGCCAGCACTAAGTCCAGACCTTTCACCAATCGAGCACGTCTGGGATATGCTTGGCAGGTGCCTATGACAACGCCAACAGCCCACTGCCAATGTCCAGCAACTCAGCGCTGCACAGCAGGAAGAATGGAATAACATCAGTCAAGCTGATATTGGACGTTTGGTGAGGACTATGCCACGTCGGATCTGTGCTTGTCTCACGAACCGAGGAGGATTTACAAGGTACTGAGGTCTTGGTCTGAATGTGGTAAATTCTCTGACAGACCATCCTGTGTCTTCTACAGCTTAGTGTGTGGAATGTGTGCTTGTCAGACACCCAACTATCACTGAAATCATTCACCAGATGTCACAGTGCAATGCCTCAACTGTCTTTTTGATGAAAATATAAATATATTTCTTCATATATCAAATAACCCCTACTTTTTTTTAATAGTGTGTTACATTTAGTTAAAATTTGGGCCCCCACAGGGAGCCCAAATATGAAAAAACTTGAATCTGATCCTCCTAAGTATGTTATATATCAAGTATCAAAACATTCTGACCAGTGCTTCTGAAGAAGATTTTTTAATTTCTTTGAAAATATGCTGATTCAGCATTTTCTCATTTACCCCATAGAGTACCCTATGACAAAACTAACTGCAAGTTTTTTCTTTGATCATCGAGTCTATTGGTCCTAAGGATGCTTCATACCTAATAACAGTTCTCTGCTCAGTGTGGTTTTGGATACATGGATATTCGAAAATTTTTCCATTTTTACCTCCTGGGGATCCCATGGGGATGCGAGGAATTTTTTTTTGGCACGTGTCAAGTACTTATGACCCAATAATACTACATATCAAATTTGGTTTAAATCGGTTCTGAAATTAGAAATTTCGGGTAAGACCAAAACTCTTTCCCCTCCCAGAACAACTGAAAATATTGCCCCTCAAACTTCTCTTGAACAAATTTTAATGTCCACCTCAAAAGGAAGCTGAATACCATATATCATGTTATTCCAGCCATCAGATCATGAGAAGAAAATTTCTTTTAAATTTGGAGCAATTCCCTCACCCCTTCCCTATGAGGGGCAACATATCAATTTTAACAAAACTGTAGTTTCCCTCCCCAGTCCTCATTCATCTGAAATTTTATTGGAATCTGTCCAGCAGTTTGGGTGGAGAAGACTCAAACACCACCTTTCCATTGGACAAAGAGTGATCACTATAGCTCACCCTGACTTTCAGTCAGGTGAGCTAATAACCTCAATAGCAGAAATAGACAGAAAATGGATCACATGACTTCAAGAGTCTTTTTCAACACCATTCAGTTCATCTTTAGACCGGTACTGGCACTATGGTTTACTTAAGATGCACATTGTGAGCCCACAGGGAGGAGCTTCTTATGGAGTAAATGAAGTCACAGCACATACTTCTGCATCATTACCACAAGCAGTAGATTCTGACTCATAAAGTTCATGCCTTTTATTTGCTGGTTTCCGATTATACTTCTATACTTGTTTTGCTTATGTAGCCAAGTCTATGATGTACCTTGTGCATCCTTTAGATAAGTCTCAAAGCATGTTCCATTGAGATTCACAGTTCTTCTTGTTTCATTGCAAAATTAACAACTTTAACAAATGCTCTGCTTTCCATGTGCAAAATATCACTGATTGACTTTTGGGTCTGCACTTTACGAGTTGGGTCCCTCCAACTCATAAACATGTTACACTCTGACCAATCTAAGCTGACTCAAGGCGATATGACTTGCGGTCAGGTCTCACTAAATGACAGTTACACTTTATTTGTTTTTTTTTTCATGTTGAATGATTTTGAGCCTGTAAGCCACCTAGTGTACCTAGACTAACACTATTGATGAATTCCACAAACCTTTGTAGGTGCCCAGCAATCCCACACACGAGACCCTAACCTGGTGTCTACTGGGCAGCCAAAACTTAAGTCTGAGATAGTCTGGTCACTAGAGAGATTTACACTTTATTGGAAGATGTCAAATAAGAATACTTCAAAATGCCTACAATGCCATGGTGGTATGACATGCTTGGTTATCTTTGAAACTATATTATCAAGTGCCGCTGCAGAATTGCCAAACTTGCTCACAGAGTCATTAAAATCAAATTTATAATTGCCCATCACCCCACATTTAATCACATAAAACAGATAATTAACTGACCAGAATCAGCTGGTTAATTCAAATATGTGTTATCTTGATCAATAATCTGCCAAAGGAGTGTCCTGCAGTAGCTGTCACGTGGGCTAATTAGCTGGCAGAGTGCTGAATTATTTTTGAATGGTGATTTGTGACACAATTATTCTTTTCAAGAATACCATGCTACCAGCAAAGGGAGATCTATTTTATTAAGATGTGGTCATAAAGGATTATTTTGTCCAATTTATTGGAGAGTATCTGTTTTGTAACAAAACAATTCTGTATAAACATTTTTGTGTTTCTGCTGCTGAGCAAACAAGCTAATGAATACTGTGTAAAGCAACTAAAGTGACTTCCAGCACTTTTCAACAGAGCCATGATAGTGGATTTTATCACTCAACCAGTTATAACTATTAACTGGTAGAGTGCTGAAACCCATATTTAGGATGCATTCTGAAGTGTCTGTATTGCAACTTAAAGGCTAAATATTCAGTGGATGTTCTAATATCACCTTTGAAGTGAAATTAAAATTTTTTAGTAAATTTTGTTTCTTAACATACCTACCACAATTGTTTACAATTGGCTGTAACATAAGTGCAAGCCCTACTTCGGAACTAACTCAAGCTTTTAGAATCTTTTCCAAACGAGTTGGAAAAATACTAGAGTGCAAAAGCACGAAAAAGATCGAAAAAAGGGTCGAGCGAGACCAGCGCTCGAAATTACAGGTACTCTCTCTGCACACCTCTTCCGTTTACCGAGCGCATGCACAACAACCGTGACGTCAATTCCGTATTTCCGCCAACGAGAGGTTTGTGATTTAGCGGGGAGGCATCGATATCAAAGATATCCCCAAGGAGGGTGGGCCTCCAGTAAACAATTGTGGTAGGTATGTTAAGAAACAAAATTTACTAAAAAATTTTAATTGCTTTTCAACCTACTCACAATTGTTTACAATTGGCTGAATAAACAATAGGAGGAGGTGAATCACATAACCAATACCAACAAGAGTAGCAGAACAAAAGCAAGGATGGCAGAGAACAAAAACGAAAACCTGTAATGAAGATAGAGAGAAGGCACCTGAAAAGAACAAGGCTGAGCGAAGCGCAACCTCGACAAAAAACAATTTTAACGAGGGTGCACAACAGCCTGAGCAGCAACGAGAGGGCCTAAAGAATAAAGGTCCTCAGATTGCTGCTGAAGGTGGCGGAGATAAAAGGAGGAGAAGGTAGAAGCATTCCTCCAGTAAGCCCATTCATAACATCCCGGAGCGAAACTGAATTGGAGAACGCCCAGGATGTAGAAATGGCACGAACCTCATGAGCATTAAGCCGGTTCGAAACAAGATCCGACGCAGACAAGAGAGAATAAACCAGCTTGATTGCAAGACAGATCCACCTGGAAATAGAATGGGAAGAGATAGACTGCCTCTCAGGAATAAGAGACAGAAAGAATCTCTTCCGACCCCTTCTAATGAACTGAGTGCGAGTAATGTAAGTCTTTATCGCATGAACAGGACAAAGAAGAGGCCTCCGGCCATCTACAGCAGGGAGAGCCCGAATGCAGATGGGAGGACGTACCGAATCAGGAAGTTGATTCTTAGCCAGAAAAGAGCAATCAGTAGTGAAGGTGACACTGCTAGCCTCATTTCGGAAGAAGGCAGAATCAACAGATAGCGCATGAAGCTCACTGACTCGACGAGCAGAAGCAAACGCTAGAAGAAAAGCCGTCTTATAGGTGAGAAAATGCATGTCGGTCTCAGATAAAGGCTGGAATGGCACCCCCTCCAAACAGTGCAACACCCATGCCAAGTTCCACTTGGGTGTAAGATGTATAACTCGAGGCCTCTTCAAAGAAAAGTGCCGAATAAGTTTGGAGAGAAAAAGATTACGACCGATGCACCGCTTTCCCACATAAGAGAAAGTATCAGACAGCATAGACCGATAGCCCTCAATTGTAATAGGCTGGAGGCCCTTGGAGTCAAAAAGAAAAACCAGAAAATCCGCAATTTGAGCGATTGACGGTAATTCACATTGTGATCTGCACACCAGCTGCAGAAAACCTTCCACTTGGCGGCATAAGTCATGCCAGTGGAATGTCGCCGCGATGCAGAAATGCACTCCACTGATCGTCTCAAAAAACCTCTACGTCGGAGACTGGACCTGATAAAAGACAGGCGTGAAGGAGCAGGCACGCCAGGCTGTTGTGATACTTCCTGGGATGACCCTGTGAAAGAAGATCTCGACGTAGAGGTAGACGAATCGGTCGATCGGCCAATAGAGGCCGCAGCAGATTGATCCACACCCCCTGTGGAGACAGGGGTGTGATCAGAATGATCCTGCAACTGCAAGCACGAATCTTCGCTAATACTTGAGGAAGAATCGGTGCAGGAGGAAAGGCATAGCCGATCCAACCTGTCCAGTCCAGAGACAGAGTTTCTACTGCAAATGCCAGAGGATCTGGACAAGGGGAGACAAAGGTCTCTACCTGATGATTCCAGCGAGTAGCGAAAAGGTCGACCTGAGGACGGCCCCACTGCTCGCAAATCGCCTGAAACACTGACCGATGCAGCATCCATTCGGTTGGAAGGACACTGTCGCGTCAGGACAGGGAGCCTGCTAGGACGTTGAGATGCCCGGGAATGTGTCGAATGGACACCCAAGCGTTCACATCCCACGCCAACAGAAGAAGATCCCGAGACAGCCGATAAATGGGAATCGAATGTGTGCCTCCTTGATTCTGTATGTAGGCCACTACTGTCGAATTGTCCGAAAGAAGTAGGACAACATGGTCCGACAGATGAGGGATCCAAAGCCGAAAACTCAACAGAAGAGCAAGGAGCTCCTTCTGGTTGATATGAAGGCCCACCTGCTCGCTGTCCCACTCTCCGTGAGTAGACAGACCGAGAGGATCCAACGTCGCACCCCAGCCCCGATCGCTGGCATCCGCAGTAAGGATGCGATCGGCCAAAGGAAGATCCAACAGAACACCCTGTGTCAGCCAGGGAATATCTGCCCAAGGGCGGAGGTGACAAAGCAGAGACCGAGGAATAGTGAGTTCCAGGTCCAGCGGATCTACATTCGGACGCCAATGATCCAACAGGAAGTGTTGGAGAGGTCGGACAAACAAGCGACCGAGCGGAATGAGATCTGTCACCGAACCGCAAAGGTCCAGCATCCGAAGGAAAGTCCTGGCCGAGACCGAGGAAGATTGAAGCAGGTCCCGAGTCAAGGCGGAAAGAATCGTCACCCGAGCCTGGGGGACCGACACTACATTGTGAAGAGTGTCGAAATCCATCCCCAAATGACGGAATCGCTGAGAAGGAAGAAGATCCGACTTCTCGCGATTGACTCTGAAACCCAGCGATGCTAGCAGGCAAAGAAACTGCCCAACATCGAACTCCAGAACAGCAGCATCGTGGTGCCGTTGGAGGATGTCATCTAGGTAGGCTGACGAAGTCACTGCCGACTGAGTTCGGTGGAAAGCAAGCACATGTGACATCAGTCGGGTGAAGGCCCAAGGAGCCAGGTTCAAACCGAACGGGAAAGGCTCTGAATTGAAAAACTCGATCCCGAAACGAGAACCTAAGGTATTTCTGTGACGCAAGATGAATGGGAACATGGAAGTAGGCATCCTTCAGGTCGATACTGGCCGCAAAATCGCCCTGATGAACTGAACGTCGAACCGACCGGAAAGTCTCCATACTGAAACGAGGATCTATTATGTACTCGTTCAGGGTACTCAGATCGATGACAGGACGATATTGGCCGTTTTTCTTCGGCACCAAGAAAAGTCTCGAGTAAAACCCCGGTGAAAGGGTGTTCCTGACCACCTCGATCACCCCTTTGGTGAGGAGATTGTCGATCTCCTGCACCAGAAGGTCCCGACGCAGAGAATCGGAAGGGACCTGAGTCGGAAGGGGCACCCGAGATAAACTGGGGTGCCGATGGAAGGACAGTCGCAGACCGGATTGAATGACGTTGAGGACCCAAGAGTCCGACGTTATCTCTGTCCAACGGTCGTAAAACAGCGACAGCCTTCCCCCGACTGGAGGCGAATCGAGGTGAGAACCTTCACTTGCAGCCTCGACGAGGCCCCCGAGAGGAGAAACCACCTCGGGAAGTGACAGAGTCCTGAGACTGCCAGCGAGTCTGGCCACGTCGGCGCTTCTTATGAGCAGAAGGAGCAGACGAGGCAGACGCAGCAGCATGCTTGGCGGGCCTGGAACGACCCCCACCCGCAGCAGCAGGTTGGTCAAGCTGTCTCAGCAAAAGCTGGTCCTTCGAATGACGAAGAACTTCGCCACGAACAGCTTCCACGGAACCATGGAACAACTGAGGTCCCACCAAAGAGGCAGACCTCAGAACAGCACGATGCTCAGAAGGAAGGGATGGTAAAGAATCCGACACCGCATCCCGGCGTGCCAGCTCCAAATTAGCCGTGTTACAGGCGTGAGCGTGTGTCAAGTTCATAAGAGCCTGTGACAAAACGCGAAAAGGCGCCTGAGTGTCATCAAACTCCCCTGGTGGAAAATATTCAGCCAGAGCAGCGACGACATGGTCCGCGAGAGATAACATACCCAGCATCTCTCGGGACAGGCCCACCATAGACTCAACTACCGACATCGGGAGAACTGCCGACTTAGACTTAGTCAACCTGAGGGAAGAAGAATCCTCATCCACAGTAGTCATCCCTTGGAAGACTGGTGGAGAGACGGAATCGTACACACGAAACCGCGATGGAGGCAGAAAGGCATCAGCTCTAGAAAAGAAGGAACCCTTGAGGGCCTTAGAACGCAATTTGGCGTCTAAGCCCTGGAAGGTCTCAACAACCTGAGCCGATTGCAGAGGACGCAAAGCCCCAGAGCTAAAAGGCTCAACAGGGTTACGGCGCTCCACAGTGGACCACGGCCGGACGGTCACAGAAGGCTGGTCGGAAGGTTGAACGTCCGGCAATAAGCCAAAGACGAAATCCAAAGCCTGCCCCAAGACACGTAGGGGGCCCATCACCTTCAAGATACTCGTCATCCTCCGTAGCAGAGGAGACGTAGCCCAACTCAGGCTGACCAGCAGAAACCTCCTGTGAATACTGTGCAGTATCCAAGGGGCCAGGCGAGACATCTCGGCGACCGACCAAAGGAGGTTGTGCCTCAGGAGGCACAGGGAGTCCAACTTGAGGGTTGCCAGAAAGCAACCGGATGAGCGCCAAAACGGCCTGGCGCAGGTCACCCTGACAATCCGTCGCAGCAGAACCGCCCGACGGAGTGTCCACCCAATGGACCCTTCTGGTAGAAGAACCCAAATCCTCAGAAGAGACCGACGTCGAACGTCGATCGGCGGACAGAATAGGGACACGGTGAGAAGACACCGGAGGATAGTCCCGATTGTGACGTCCAGGGGCCATCACTGACCTCTGCGAAACAGAAGGTCCTGCCTGCAAATCCTCTAAAGAGACCGACGGCGCACGTCGATCGGTAGCTGGACCTAGGACACGGTGAGAAGACACCGGAGGATTGTCCCAAGAATGACAGGAACCTGTCATTGGCCTCTGCGCAGCAGACGGCCCCAACTGCCTATCCTCTGAGACCGACGACAAGCATCGATCGACACCCAGACTCGGAGCACAGTGAGGAATCACCGGAGGAAGGTTCCGAGAGTAACAGCTAACAGGGGCTGTCACTGACCGCTGCCGAACAGCAGGCCCTGGATGCCAACGTCCCAACACCATCCCGCTAGGCGGCACACTAGCAGGGGAAGGTGGAACGATAAACGATTCACTCGAGGGACGAGGAATCGTTGCCGAAGCGACCGGCCGGCTCAACCGACTAGGAGCAAACCTAGCCAGATGAGATGGAGCAGACAGCAAACCCGCACAGCCCTGCCGCGTGGCTGGGGGAGGCTGAGAACACACAGACACACCAGCAGATACAGCCTCGGTCCCCCGAGACTGTAGACCATCCCCAGAGGAGATGGAAGAGCCACCATCAGACAGAATAGGATCTGGAGTAGCAACTTCCTCAACAACGGTCGATGGTGTAGGAGGCAGATTGGAGAAGGTCACCGAGCTGACCTCGGAAAAGCTCTCAACGAAAACAGACGCCTCAATAGTGACATCAGAAGACAAAGAGACCACGGTCTCCTCGTCAGGTATCACTGAACTAACACTGCCAACAGTTGCAGAGGAACTCGCCACAGAAGGCAGATCCGAATCCTGTGTGACAGAGTCACCACGTGCACCAGCAGAAATGTCTGCTACGGCACGGCTACCCTTACCCCGACAACGAGGGGTTCTAGCTCTGGAAAGAACCACCTTGTTCACAGAAGCCCAGAATTTAGAGGACCAAACCCCACAAATACCACATGATTGGGCCTGAGTGCAATTGTTGCAAGTGACACATGTGGCATGAGAGTCGTCCACATGCTTCACCTGCAAGCAAGAGGCACAAGGAATAGTCTTAGGCATTATATCAAAATAATCAAGCTTCACGCCGACCGAAAACAGCATGAAGGTCGTGTTCACACGTGGGGGAAAGACAAGATAAAGTGTGAAGAGACAAGCAATAAAAATACAAATTAACATTAATTAATAATAACTTGGTAGCTTGATAAAAGGATACAATCCACTAGCACACTAAATGTGTAGAATAAGTTGTTCACGAAGAATAAACAGCATAATTTAGCACGAGTCACAAAAATTTCCGACCATGTACAATGGCGGAAAATAAAGGAATTGACGTCACGGTTGTTACGCATGCACTCGGTAAACGCAAGAGGTGTGCAGAGAGAGTACCTGTAATTTCGAGCGCTGGTCTCGCTTGACCCTTTTTTCGATCTTTTTCGTGCTTTTGCACTCTAGTACTTTTCCAACTCGTTTGGAAAAGATTCTAAAAGCTTGAGTTAGTTCCGAAGTAGGGCTTGCACTTATGTTACAGCCAATTGTAAACAAATGTGAGTAGGTTGAAAAGAAATTATTTAGTCTGTTAGCCTTGTTACAATTTACAGGATTTCTTACAATTTACGGGAGAGTGCCTATTGGCACTCACCCATAAACTGCTACAAGGTAAAGATATGTGAACAAATTTCGACTGACCAAAAATAATTCAGCACTCTACCAGTTAACATATGTGTCTATAGAATATGCAGAAAAAAAATGCAGAAAAAAAATATATATCTACTTGCTGAAACTATTTCTTGGGAACAAAGATACCCCATCCCGTTTTAGAGGGGCTTTGCCTGACATTCTCCAACAAGATGCAATAGACAAAATGCATTCACTGGATGTAAGGCTGAAAAGGTCTATAAACATGGGAAGTACGGTTCCTGTCAGATTTACTCTTCAATTGATCCCAAGATTTTTTATTGAATTAAAGGGACAATAAGCTGCTATTCTGAAAACAATAAGTTGACCATTTGATGAAATCACAATCTTAGTTATGCAAAAATGTCCTTACACTTCAGGGACATTAGACAAATGAAAGTGTCAATGACACTGTAGATCAACTTGACAAACTTGAACTTGGTAAGTTATAAATGAAATGGCAAAATTGAAGATCATTGGTACCAATGATATTTGATGAAATTTCAACATAACAGCATTGTGTGTGCACAGCATCAGAGTAATCCATGCATTTTTAAATGTAAACTGTAAGACTGGCTGAAGGTAGAATGTTGATACACAAATGCAGTATTGAGGTTATTGTAAATGACAACTTTTTCCACAGAAATGAATGCTAATCAGCAGCTCTTATCTAGAGTTCTTGACTAATGAGCACACCAAGGTCAAAAACAATCCAATGATAAAAATTCAAACTAAGTTTCAAAACAACCTGATAATGAATGTGCCCTCTGAGGCATGCCAAAGGAAGATGTTAATGCACAAATGCACTAAGTAGAAGGTCATTGCTTTGTGGCAATGGGTTTTTTTGTTTGTTTTTTTTTTATGGAAATTCATAAATATACCCTGCAGAGAGTGCAAAAGGTATAAGTTGATGCACAAATGCAGTAAGTTCAAAGGCTGATGATAACGACAATAATTTTTCATGGAAATGAAAAAAAGCAATAGCTCACTTCTAGAGGTCACCCCAAACAAACATACCAAGTTTCAAAGTAATCTGATCATAAATGTGCCCTGAAGGGTGTGTTAAAGGGAAATATTGAGGTCTGACTAAACTAAGTTCAAAGGTCAGTGGCAACATTTTTTGACAGAAATGAAGAAAATCGCCAGCTCCCATATAGATGTCACCCCACACAAGCACACCAAGTTTGCAAGCACTCCAATCTTAAATGTGCCCTGCAGGGTGTGTCAAATGGAAATATTGATGCTTAACTGCACTAAGTTTTTACTAAGTTCATTGAAGGTCATTGCCAGTGGCAACATTTTTTGACAGAAATCGAAGAAAATCAATAGTTCCCATCTAGAGGGAATCCCAAACAAGCATACATAGTTTCAAACTGATCTGATCATAAATGTGCCCTGTAGGGCATGCCAAAGGAATATATTGATGCCTGACTAAACTAAGTTCAAAGATAGTTGCCAGCGACAACATTTTTAGATGGATGGAATTGGAAGAAAATCGATAGCTCCCATCTAGAGGCCAACCCAAACACGCATACCAGGTTTCAGAGCAATCCGAATACAAATGTGCCCTTTAGGGTGTGCCAAAGGGAAATATTGAGGTCTGACTAAACTAAGTTCTAAGAACGTTGGCTGCGTCAACATTTTTCGATGGAAATGGAAGAAAATCGATAGCTCCCATCTAGAGGTCTCCCCAAACAAGCATACAGTACAGTCACCATGGGCGGTCACTTTTCCACATGTCCACAGTGGTTGTGGAAAACCGTGGGCAAATTACCTTTCAACTGTCCACATAAATTTCTGTGGACAGAGATTTTTGTAGACCGTGGGCATGCTACCTACTTGCCCACGGAATTAATAACTAACACGGCAATTCCCGTGGAGTCCACATGATCTGACTTTTAATTACACTACTATAATATTTATGTTACGTAATTTTTTTACACGATAGCAATAAGAAAAAAAATCTGTTAACATCGGAACGAGGTCAAAATATCAGACCAGTTTCTGTTCTCCCATGTCACGACAAATTCCCGGGATAATCCAACTGATGAAAATGCAGAAACTAAAACGCTTGTGGACCATGTGATATTTATCTACTCATCTGTTTGTTAACCCTTTACTTAACGCTAGGAGCAGACGACACTCGTGAAAAAAATTCTTTTGTAACTAAAAATTTTCATTTTTCGCTCCCAAAACATAGGTTATGACCCCTCAGTGGAATGAGCGTGACACGCTCGTTCGAATGAGGGGTCATAACCTATGTTTTGGGAACAAAAAGTCAAAATACAAAATAGATTGAATGGCGATTTTCGTGTATAGCGCTGGCCGGTTTTGGCCGTTACGTTAGGTAAAGGGTTAAATAAACAAGAGGCCCCAAGGGGCCTTAATCGCTCACCGGGCAAAGTGATTCAAACAAAGTGGTTCAAAGGAATGAAGTCATGAGAGACAAATTTTATGAACTAGGGACATGGCTTGAACAAACTTGAATCTTTCCCCTCTAAGGATGCTGCATACCAAATATCAAAAGCATTCATCTGCTGGATCTGAAGAAGAAGATTTTTAAAGAAAATTCCTCATTTTGAACTGAGTTATCATTCGGGCTCCCACAGTGAGCCCAAATATGAACCCAGGGACTTGGCTTGAACAAACTTGAATCTCACCCTCTAAGGATGCTGCATGCCAAATATCAAAACATTCTGACTGCTGAATCTGAAGAAGACTTTTAAAGAAAAATTCCTCATATTGACTAAGTTATAATTCGGGCCCCACAGGGAGCCCAAATATGGACCCAGGGACTTGGCTTTAACAAACTTGAATCTCACCCCCCCCTAAGGATGCTACACACCACATATCAAAACATTCCGACTGCTGGATCTGAAGAAGAAGATTTTTAAAGAAAATTTCTCATTTCGAACTAAATTACAATTCAAGCTCCCCACAGTGAGCCCAAATATGGACCTAGGGATTTGGCTTAAACAAACTTGAATCTCCCCCCCCTCCCCCCCCCCCCCCCCCCACCCCCTAAGGATGCTGCATACCAAATATCAAAACATTCTGACTGCGGGATCTGAAAAAGAAGATTTTTAAAGAAAATTCATCATTTTGAACTAAGTTATCATTCGGGCTCCCACAGTGAACCCAAATATGGACCTAGGGATATGGTTTGAACAAACTTGAATCTCACCCCCCTAAAGATGCTGCATACCAAATATCAAAACATTATGACTGCTGGATCTGAAGAAGAAGATTTTTAAAGAAAATTCCTCATTTTGAACTAAGTTATAATTCGGGCTACCACAGTGAGCCCACATATGAACCCAGGGACCTGGATTGAACAAACTTGAATCTCAACCCCTTAATCATGCTGCATACCCAATATCAAAAGATTCTGTCCGCTGGATCTTGAGAAGAAGATTTTTAAAGAAATTTGCCTGAAATGCACTAAGTTCGAATTCGGGCTTCTATACTGAGCCCAAATATGAATCCTGGGGGCTGATTTGAACAAATTTGAATCAGATTCACCCTACAATGTTGCATACCAAATATCAAAAGATTCTGCCTGTTGGATCTTGAGAAGATTTTTTAAGAAATTTTCCTGAAATGCACTAAGTTCGAATTTGGGCTTCTATAGTGAGCCCAAATATGAATCCAGGGGGCCGATTTGAACAAACTTGAATCAGACCCATACCAAGATGCTGCATACCAAGTATCAAAAGATTCTGCCCACTGGTTCTGGAGCAGAAGATTTTTTAATAATTTTTCTATAATTCACACGGTGCTATCAGAGTTATGCCCCATACAGAGCCCCCATGGGATGTGGCCATTTCATTTGAACAAACATGAATTGCCATATAGTAATGAACATCCACATGAAGTTTTGTGAAAATCGGAACAGTGGTTTCAGAGGAGAAGTCATTTGAAAAATGTTCACGACGCCGGACGACAGCCGGCCAGTGATAAGTTAAGATCCCTTCGGTGAGAAAAAAAGGAGGAATATTTCCACCAATTATGAATTTATCGTCACCAAACAAGGCCTCTCCAGTTCCCCCTCACGGCATCATTTTTATCTTCCGCTTCCGCAAAGTTCCGGTTCGTTTTCGCAACAGCTACCGGCTGTCTTCAAAATTCGAATCAAGAGTTGAGAGTATAATTTCAGAAAAACAAAACATGTTTTGTCTTGGGATTTGTATCAGTCCCCCTCCCCCTAATTGACTGTTGTGCACCAACTCAAAACGGCCTCCGATCAGAATAAAATCATGAAGGCAATGGCTGATCTAGGATTTTTAACGAAGGTAGGAAAAAAAAACCCTAGGAAAAAAAAAACCCTAGGAAAAAAAAACCCTGGTAAAAAAACCCCTGGGAAAAAAAAACCTAGGAAAAAAACCCTAAGGGTCGAATGATTTTATACCATACAAGGGTAGTTTTTCAAAAATATGGATATGGTCACATTATATAACAAAAGATAAATAATAATATATTCTGTTTATTAATACGTTCTCCATATAACAGTACAAAACAGGGTAAAACCTACACTTTTCGACATTTTTTATATACAACTACAATGGCAAGAATGAACTTCATAAGCACAAATATATATGATTGGTTCAATGAAACAAGAATAACAATGATCAGCACAATCACATATGAACAGAGCATGAGCACTTCAAATATATGTAAACAACAATGATATTCATATTTGCATTAACCCTTTACCTAACGTAACGGATAAAACCGGTCAGCGCAATACACGAAAATCGCCATTCAATTTTTTTTATATTTTCATTTGTTGCTTCTAAAACATAGGTTATGACCCCTTGTTTTTGGAAGCAAAAAAGTGTATTGTACTTATATTGTATTGTACTATATTTATTTTCACAAAAGAGAAGATACAAGTAAATCTGAACAGTTTAGTGTAAATGGTTTCCAGCATCAAGCTTAGCGCTATACGTGGCTGTCTACAAAATGTGAATTATGCTTACCTCTAAATCAGTTGTCAGCCTTCCTTTACAAGAAAATGATCTTCGATTACTGCATTCCCATATAATTTTTGTCTTGTTTGCACTTTTCTTGGTATACATATAGCCATCATATGATAACTTTTGACAACCTTTATTATTTTTAATGAGCTCCATGATTAAGAAGAGAATGAATAAAGATGAATGAAAGGTTTTAGCGCGCCGAAGGCGCGTAGGTACGATGTGAGATTTACAAATCCCTTGTGACCTGGTTAACCTTATTTTATTTCCCTTGGATCACAAAGGCCTAGCTTTCCTATTGCCTTAGATGGGGTCGGAGGGGGTATGCACGTGGTTAGTTTACGTTGGAGTGATAGATTGTCAATAATCAATCTCTCAATGCCATTAAGACTGTTGGAGAGTGGGCTCTATTTGGAATAAAAAGCAAACTGTGTCATTTATATAGGGGTCACTAGGGATGTTGTTTTTCTACAAAACGCTCTCTAACAGCAGAACTTTTCTTTTGATCCCATAGAACAGAGGATAAGACAGACAACAGTTAGAAAACAGTTATGTCATGTGTTTATTGTCTGTAAACCATCTACTGAGCAGCACAAGCTAGCTAATCACTAATCAAAAGATAAAAAGTCACTGAGTCAACTGATAAACAAATACACCCACATACCAAAAGAATATTCTATTTTCTTCATAAACCTCATTCAAAAAGGATTGGAGAAATTGATAAACAAACACACGCACATATACAATGCAAAGTGTCAACATCAACATGCCATTTTTTTTTCTTAGAGGGTTTTTTTCCAGGGTTTTTTTCTTAGGTTTTTTTTTTTTCCTAGGGGGTTTATTCCTAGGGGTATTTTTTCCTAGGGTTTTTTTTTTCGTGCGCCTTTTTAACGGCTTGGTAGAGATCGGGAAGGGATTGGTGGGGTTTCCGGAGAAAATTTGAATTTTTCAAAAAATGTCCTTGCACCCGAGACAACGAAAATTAAAATTTTTTAGTAAATTCTGTTTCTTAACATACCTACCACAATTGTTTACAATTGGCTGTAACATAAGTGCAAGCCCTACTTCGGAACTAACTCAAGCTTTTAGAATCTTTTCCAAACAAGTTGGAAAAGTACTAGGGTGCAAAAGCTCGAAAAAGATCGAAAAAAGGGTCGAGCGAGACCAGCGCTCGAAATTACAGGTACTCTCTCTGCACACCTCTTGCATTTACCGTACTAAAAAATTTTAATTTCTTTTCAACCTACTCATAATTGTTTACAATTGGCTGAATAAACAATAGGAGGAGGTGAATCACATAACCAATACCAACAAGAGTAGCAAAACGAAAGCAAGGATGGCAGAGAACAATAACGAAAACCTGTAATGAAGATAGAGAGAAGGCACCTGAAAAGAACAAGGCTGAGCGAAGCACAACCTCGATAAAAACAATTTTAACGAGGGTGCACAACAGCCTGAGCAGCAACGAGAGGGCCTAAAGAATAAAGGTCCTCAGATTGCTGCTGAAGGTGGCGGAGATAAAAGGAGGAGAAGGTAGAAGTATTCCACCAGTAAGCCGCATTCATAACATCCTGGAGCGAAACAGAATTGGAGAACGCCCAGGATGTAGAAATGGCACAAACCTCATGAGCATTAAGCCAGTTCGAAACAAGATCCGACGCAGACAAGCAAGAATAAGCCAGCTTGATTGCAAGACAGATCCACCTGGAAATAGAATGGAAAGAGATAGACTGCCTCTTAGGAATGAGAGACAGAAAGAATCTCTTCCGACCCCTCCTAATGAACTGAGTGTGAGTAATGTAAGTCTTGATCGCACGAACAGGACAAAGAAGAGGCCTCCGGCCATCTACAGCAGGGAGAGCCCGAATGCAGATGGGAGGAGGTACCGAATCAGGAAGTTGATTCTTAGCCAGAAAAGAGCAATCAGTAGTGAAGGTGACACTGTTAGCCTCATTTCGTAAGAAGGCAGAATCAACAGATAGCGCATGAAGCTCACTGACTCGAGGAGCAGAAGCAAACGCTAGAAGAAAAGCCGTCTTATAGGTGAGAAAACGCATGTCAGTCTCAGATAAAGGCTTGAATGGCGCCCCCTCCAAACAGTGCAACACCCATGCCAAGTTCCACTTGGGTGTAAGACGCAAAAGTCGAGGCCTCTTCAAAGAAAAGTGCCGAATGAGTTTGGAGAGAAAAAGATTACGACCGATGCACTGCTTTCCCACATAAGAGAAAGTATCAGACAGCATAGACCGATAGCCCTTAATCGTAATAGGCTGGAGGCCCTTGGAATCAAAAAGAAAAACTAGAAAATTCGCAATTTGAGCGATTGACGGATCACGGTAATTCACATTGTGATCTGCACACCAGCAGCAGAAAACCTTCCACTTGGCGACATAAGTCATTCCAGTGGAATGTCGCCGCGATGCAGAAATGCACTCCACTGATCGTCTCGAAAAACCTCTACGTTGGAGACTGGACCTGATAAAAGACAGGCGTGAAGGGACAGGCTCACCAGGTTGTTGTGATACTTCCTGGGACGACCCTGTGAAAGAAGATCGCAACGTAGAGGTAGACGAATCGGTCGGTCGGCCAATAGAGGCCGCAGCAGATTGATCCACACCCTCTGTGGAGACAGGGGTGTGATCAGAATGATCCTGCAACTGCAAGCACGAATCTTCGCTAATACTTGAGGAAGAATCGGTGCAGGAGGAAAGGCATAGCCGATCCAACCTGTCCAGTCCGGAGACGGAGCGTCTACTGCAAATGCCAGAGGATCTGGACAAGGGGAGACAAAGGTCTCTACCTGATGATTCCAGCGAGTAGCGAAAAGGTCGACCTGAGGACGGCCCCACTGCTCGCAAATCGCCTGAAACACCGATTGATGTAGCATCCATTCGGTTGGAAGGACACTGTCGCGTCGGGACAGGGAGTCTGCTAGGATGTTGAGACGCCCGGGAATGTGTCGAATGGACACCCGAACGTTCACATCCCGCGCCAACAGAAGAAGATCCCGAGACAGCCGATACATGGGAATCGAATGTGTGCCTCCTTGATTCCGTATGTAGGCCACTACTGTCGAATTGTCCGAAAGAAGTAGGACAATATGGTCCGACAGATGAGGGATCCAAAGCCGAAAACTCAACAGAAGAGCAAGGAGCTCCTTCTGGTTGATATGAAGGCTCACCTGCTCGCTGTCCCACTCTCCATGAGTAGACAGACCGAGAGGATCCAACGTCGCACCCCAGCCCCGATCACTGGCATCCGCAGTAAGGATGCGATCGGCCAAAGGAAGATCCAACAGAACACCCTGTGTCAGCCAGGGAATATCTGCCAAAGGGCGGAGGTGACAAAGCAGAGACCGAGGAATAGTGAGTTCCAGGTCCAGCGGATCTACATTCGGACGCCAATGATCCAACAGGAAGTGTTGGAGAGGTAGGACAAACAAGCGACCGAGCGGAATGAGATCTGTCACCGAACTGTAAAGGCCCAGCATCCGAAGGAAAGTCCTGGCCGAGACCAAGGAAGATTGAAGCAGGTTCCGAGTCAAGGCGGAAAGAATCGTCGCCCGAGCCCGGGGGACCAACACTACATTGTGAAGAGTGTCGAAATCCATCCCCAAATGACGGAATTGCTGAGAAGGAAGAAGATCCGACTTCTCGCGATTGACTCTGAAACCCAGCGACGCTAGCAGGCAAAGAAACTGCCGGACATCGAACTCCAGAACAGCAGCATCGTGGTGCCGTTGGAGGATGTTGTCTAGGTAGGCTGACGATGTCACTGCCGACTGAGTGCTGTGGAAAGCAAGCACATGTGACATCAGTCGGGTGAAGGCCCAAGGAGCCAGGTTCAAACCGAATGGGAGAGCTCTGAATTGAAAAACTCGATCCCGAAACGAGAACCGAAGGTATTTCCGTGACGCCAGATGAATGGGTACATGGAAGTAGGCATCCTTCAGGTCGATACTGGCCGCAAAATCGCCCTGATGAACTGAACGTCGAACTGACCAGAAAGTCTCCATACTGAAACGAAGAGCTATTATGTACTCGTTCAGGGTACTCAGATCGATGACAGGACAATATTGGCCATTTTTCTTCGGCACCAAGAAAAGTCTCGAGTAAAACCCCGGTGAAAGGGTGTTCCTGACCACCTCGATCACCCCTTTGGAGAGGAGATTGTCGATCTCCTGCACCAGAAAGTCCTGACGCAGAGAATCAGAAGGGACCTGAGTCAGAAGGGGCACCCGAGATAAACTGGGGTGCCGATGGAAGGACAGTCGCAGACCAGATTGAATGACGTCGAGGACCCAAGAGTCCGACGTTATCTCTGTCCAACGGTCGTAAAACAGCGACAACCTTCCCCCGACTGGAGGTGAATCGAGGTGAGAACCTTCACTTGCGGCCTCGACGAGGCCCCCGAGAGGAGAAACCACCTTGGGAAGTGACAGAGTCCTGAGACTTTCCAGCCTGAGGCTGCCAGCAAGCCTGGCCACGTCGGCGCTTCTTATGTGCAGAAGGAGCACACGGAGCCGAAGGCATAGCCGACGAGGCAGACGCAGCAGCATGCTTGGCAGGCCTGGAATGACCCCCACCCGCAGCAGCAGGTTGGTCAAGCTGTCGCAGCAAAAGCTCGTCCTTCGAATGACGAAGAACTTCGCCACGAACAGCTTCCACGGAACCATGGAACAACTGAGGTCCCACCAAAGAGGCAGACCTCAGAACAGCATGTTGCTCAGAAGGAAGGGATGGTAAAGAATCCAACACCGCATCCCGGCGTGCCAGCTCCAAATTAGCCATGTTACAGGCGTGAGCGTGTGTCAAGTTCATAAGAGCCTGTGACAAAACGCGAAAAGGCGTTCATCATCATTGAGCATCATCAAACTCCCCTGGTGGAAAATATTCAGCCAGAGCAGCGACGACATGGTCCGCGAGAGATAACATACCCAGCATCTCTTGGGACAGGCCCACCATAGACTCAACTACCGACATCGGGAGAAATGCCGACTTAGGCTTAGTCAACCCGAGGGAAGAAGAATCCTCATTCACAGTAGTCATCCCTTGGAAGACTGGTGGAGAGACGGTATCGTACACACGAAACCGCGGTGGAGGCAGAAAGGCATCAGCTCTAGAAAAGAAGGAACCCTTGAGGGCCTTAGAACGCATTTTGGCGTCTAAGCCCTGGAAGGACTCAACAACCTGAGCCGATTGCAGAGGACGCAAAGCCCCGGAGCTAGAAGGCTCAACAGGGTTACGCGCTCCACAGTGGACTGCAGCCAGACGGTCACAGAAGGCTGGTCGGAAAGTTGAACGTCCGGCAATAAGCCAAAGACGAAATCCAAAGCCTGCCCCAAGACTGACGAGGGGGGTCCATCACCTTCAAGATACTCGTCATCCTCCGTAGCAGAGGAGATGTAGCCCAACTCGGGCTGACCAGCAGAAACCTCCTGTGAATACTGTGCAGTATCCAAGGGGCCAGGCGAGGCATCTCGGCGACCGACCAAAGGAGGTTGTGCCTCAGGAGGCACAGGGAGGCCAACTTGAGAGTTGCCAGAAAGCAACCGGGTGAGCGCCAAAACGGCCTGACGCAGGTCACCCTGAGAATCCGTCGCAGCAGTATCGCCCGACGGAGTGTCCTCCCAATGGACCCTTCTGGTAGAAGAACCCAAATCCTCAGAAGACACCGACGTCGATCGGCAGACAGAATAGGGACACGGTGAGAAGACACTGGAGGATAGTCCCGATTGTGACGCCCAGGGGCCATCACTGACCTCTGCGAAACAGAAAGTCCTGCCTGCAAATCCTCTAAAGAGACCGACGGCACACGTTGATCAGTAGCTGGACCTAGGACACGGTGAGAAGACACCGGAGGATTGTCCCAAGAATGACAGGAACCTGTCATTGGCCTCTGCACAGCAGATGGCCCCAACTGCCTATCCTCTGAGAGCGACGGCAAGCATCGATCAACACCCAGACTCGGAACACAGTGAGGAATCACCGGAGGAAGGTTCCGAGAGTGACAGCTAACAGGGGCTGTCACTGACCGCTGCCGAACAGCAGGCCCTGGATGCCAACGTCCCAACATCATCCCACTAGGCAGCACACTAGCAGGGGAAGGTGGAACAATAAACGATACACTCGAGGGACGAGGAATCGCTGCTGAAGCGACCGGCCGACTCAACCAACTAGGAGCAAACCTAGCCAGATGAGACGGAGCAGACAGCAAACCCGCACAGCCCCGCCGCGAGGCTGGGGGAGGCTGAGAACACACAGACACACCAGCAGATACAGCCTCGGTCCCCCGAGACTGTAGACCATCCCTAGAGGAGATGGAAGAGCCACCATCAGACAGAATAGGATCTGGAGTAACAACTTCCTCAACAACAGTCAACGGTGTAGGAGGCAGATCGGAGAGGGTCACCGAGCTGACCTCGGAAAAGCTCTCAACGAAAACAGACGCCTCAATAGTGACATCAGAAGACAAAGAGACCACAGTCTTCTCGTCAGGTATCAAGGAACTAACACTGTCAACAGTTGCAGAGGAACTCGCCACAGAAGACAGATCAGAATCCTGTGTGACAGAGTCACCACATGCACCAGCAGAAATGTCTGCTACGGCACGGCTACCCTTACCCCGAGAACGAGGGGTTCTAGCTCTGGACAGAACCACCTTGTTAACAGAAGCCCAGAATTTAGAGGACCAAACCCCACAAATACCACATGATTGGGCCTGAGTGCAATTGTTGCAAGTGACACATGTGGAATGAGAGTCGTCCACATGCTTCACTTGCAAGCAAGAGGTACAAGGAATAGTCTTTGGCATTATATCAAAGTAATCAAGCTTCCCGCCGACGGAAAACAGCACGAAGGTCGTGTTCACACGTGGGGGAAAAACAAGATAAAGTGTGAAGAAACAAGCAATAATAATACAAATTAACATTAATTAACAATAATTTGGTAGCTTAACAAAAGGATACAATCCACTTGCACACTAAAGATGTAGAATAAGTTGTTCACGAAGAATAAACAGCAAATTAGCACGAGTCACAAAAATTTCCGACCATGTACAATGGTGGAAATAAAAGGAATTGACGTCACGGTTGTTGCACATGCACTCAGTAAACGCAAGAGGTGTGCAGAGAGAGTACCTGTAATTTCGAGCGCTGGTCTCGCTCGACCCTTTTTTCGATCTTGTTCGTGCTTTTGCACTCTAGTACTTTTCCAACTTGTTTGGAAAAGATTCTAAAAGCTTGAGTTAGTTCCGAAGTAGGGCTTGCACTTATGTTACAGCCAATTGTAAACAATTGTGAGTAGGTTGAAAAGAAATGGATTATATATCCACAATGTGCAACGCATCTCTATGAAAAAATAGGGGGAACGCCTTTGATGGGAAGTTTACCCAATCATTTATACCCATGTTGCCTCTTCTACCCCAAGCATTGGTTACTGGGTCATAATCCACTAGGAAAGCAGGGCTTGTTTACCACAATGAACAAGCACTGCTTCACTTCCCGGGATCCCCACGGGGGTCGGTCCATTACAGGTGGGGGAAGCACCTCTTGAGTATTCGCTTACCAATACCTGATGTTGGTTTTTAACCCTACCCCCGTCGATATTAATAAAAGTTAGCACCAGTGGTCTGCGTTGAAAGGGCAAGACATGGTGAGTGTCGGTGACAATAAAGGTTTTCAAAGAGACGAACAGTGGTGCGGCGTCAGACAAGATAGATCCATTAGTCTCGTGAACACAAGTTGTTTTAAGTTTTTAATCCTTTTAAACACTGCTGTATATAGTATACACGTGCCACTAACTTCTGTAAAACAACTTCAGAAGGATTACAGCAGGTCAAAAATCATAAACACAAGAGCACCTTTAATTGCCGATCAACATAAGTCAATCAAGTTAATTAATTTAATCATTGATGAATAACAAACAGTCTTGCAGAAAGAAAGTGTCATTGACACTGTAGCTTAACTTGTGTGTTGTGTTTGATGAAAAGGATAATGTTCAATGTTTATGAAAGGATTATGAAATAAGACAAGAATTGTGATAATTGGGAATATGTTCATTTCTGTTCCCTGTATGCTATGTTTATGATAAAAATAATATGAGGTGTACACTGTACTAAAGAGCTGAGGGGTGGGTTAATATGACCTCACAGTTAATGTATGTGGCCCTCACAGTTAACGTATATCAACAAAAGTTACCAAGTCACAGTGAAATTATTCCAAAATGAGTCATCCTATCAAGTTACATTAAAATCCCTTCACAAATATGGCCTGTAGACTGTGCTAAAGGTTTTCTGGCTTCGGGCCCCTGTAGCCGTCAGTTTCCCAATTGCGTCCAAAGGGGACATTCTCATCTAGATATTAAATGAAGTCAACCTACCAAGTACAATGAAATCCCTTAATAAATATGACCTGTAGACTGTGCTAAAGGTTTTTGGGCTTTGGGCTCTGGCAGCCATAATGGTTGAATGATCGCAACCAAAAGGGGACATTTTCATCTGGGCATCATCTGGAGTGATTCTACAAAGTTACAATGAAATCCCTTCATAAATATGACCTGTAGATTGTGCTCAAGGTTTTTGGGCTTCGGGCCCCTTAAGCCGACACAGTTGACCAATCGTGACCAAAAGGGGGCTCTGGCAGCCATCATGGTTGAATGATCGCAACCAAAAGGGGACATTCTCATCTGGGCATCATCTGGAGTGATCCTACAAAGTTACAATGAAATCCCTTCATAAATATGACCTGTAGACTGTGCTCAAGGTTTTCGGGCTGCGGGCCCCTGTAGCCGTCAGTTTCCCAATTGCGTCCAAAGGGGATGTTCTCATCTAGACATTACATGAAGTCAGCCTACCAAGTTACAATGAAATCCCTTCATAAATATGATCTGAAGACTGTGCTAAAGGTTTTCAGGCTTTAGGATTGGGCAGCCATCATGGTTGAATGATCGCAACCAAAAGGGGACATTCTCATCTGGACATCATCTGGAGTGATCCTACGAAGTTACAATGAAATCCCTTCATAAATATGACCTGTAGACTGTGCTCAAGATTTTCGGGCTTCAGGCACCTGTAGCCATCACAGTTGACCAACCACGACCAAAAGGGGATGTCATCATCTAGGCATTGTATGGAGTCCACCTAACAAGTTACAATGAAATCCTTCCATAAATACGACTTACAGACATGCTAAAGATTTTTGGGCTCGGGCAGCCATCAAGGCTGAATGATTGTGACCAAAAGGGAACGTTCTCATCTGGACACTATTTGGAGTCATTCTACCAAGCTACAATAAAATCCCTTCGGGCACTTGTAGCCATCACAGTTGACCAATCACGACCAAAAGGGGATGTCATCATCTAGGCATTATATGGAGTCAACCTAACAGGTTACAATGAAATCCTTCTATAAATATAACCTTTTGCCAATGCTAAAGCTTTTTGGGCTCGGGCACCCATCAAGGCTGAATGATCACGACCAAAATGGGACGTTCTCATCTAGACATTATTTGGAGGCATCCTACCAAGTTACAATGAAATCCCTTCATAAATACTGTGCTAAAGGTTTTCGGGCTTCGGCCCCCTGTAGCCATCACAGTTGCCCAATCACATCCAAAAGGGGACTTTCTCATCTAGACATTGTATGAAGTCAACCCACCAAGTTACAATAAAATTCCTCAATAAATATGACCTGTAGACTGTGCTAAAGGTTTTCGGGTTTTGGGCTTGAGAAGTTGTTACGGTTCGCAGATCATGCCCAAATGGGGAAATTCTCATCTAGACATCATAAGGCGTCATCCTACCAAGTTACAATGAAATCCCTCCACATTAAACATGACCTGCAGACTATGCTAAAAGTTTTTGGGTTTCGGGCTTGGGCAGTCATCACGGTTGATAGATCATGCCCAAAAGGGGACGTTCTCATGTAGGCATTATACAGAGGCATCCTACCAAGTTACAATGAAATCCCTTCATAAATACGACCTGTAGACTGTGCTAATGGTTTTCGGGTTTTGGGCTTGGGCAGCCTTACTGGTTGCCCGATCGTGACCAAAAGGGGACGTTCTCATCTAGACAAAACCTGCATATGAAATTTTGTGACGATCAGACAAGAACTGCGGGGTGTAGCCCGTGCTAAAGGAAAATGTGAACAGACATCACAGACTAACAGACTTCCGCACGCGTGATGGCAATAGCTTATCTTGACTATGTCAAGTTAAGCTAAAAATAATAATAACTGACAAAATTAATTTGACGATGCATTTTTATTGTATGCTGAACTATCAGAATTACTCCGGAATTATCCACTAAAAGTGCGACTTTCATATTGCACTTTTTAGTGAATAATTCCGAAAAAGGTTCAAGGCCTGGGGTGCTGTCATGATTAGCCTCTTTCTGCATAAATATATGACATTAAACACAAATAAATAAATAAATAAATAAATAAATAAATAAATAAATAAATAAATAAATAAATAAATGGGCCTGAGTACTGGGCACTAATTTCCCCGGGCTGATGTTCCTTTGTCAAAATATTTCCAGGCCGAAAATTCTAGAAGCCGAATGTTCCCCTTCCGAGCTTAGAGTTGTCAATGAAAGCGAACAAATTGTTCAACAGTCGATCGAAAATCAGAATTGGTTTAACAGAAAGATCATATCAATACATAATTGCATATCAGCGATATTCCTAGGTGCACTCTTTTATTTTCAACTATTTTTTTCCTTTTGTACACATTTTTTTCAAAGCACTCGTTCGCAATCGACATGGGTTTGTCACTGTATGTCTTGTATTCACAATGTGGATTGTGCTATTCACTTTTCAGATTGAGGAAATATGACGTAATTTTGAGAGGTTATCAATTTTTTCCTTTTTGTAAATACAAAAATGACCATGTACCTGTGCTTGCAAATTGAAATGATAAAGAAATAAATATTTTTAAACAGAGTACTATTCTATCAAGATGTGTTCAAAATTACTTCCAGTTACAATTCTGTGGGCAGACGTGTTTCGGATTAATTATGTGGACACTGCCAACCGGCATTATCATCGTTCAGTAATCTTTTCCACAGAAGTCTACAGGCTTTTGCCCACAGAACTACATGCCCACAGAAGTCCACAGAAATTAGTATCAAACTGATTACTGTGGAAAGCCAGTGGGCGCCCACTGTGGACATGTGGAAAAGTGACCGCCCACGGCGACTGTACTGTACCAGGTTTCAAAGCAATCCAATCATAAATGTGCCCTGTAGGGTGTGCCAAAGGGAAATATTAAGGTCTGAGTAAACTAAGTTCTAAGAACATTGGCTGTAGCAACATTTTTTGACGGAAATGGAAGAAAATCGATAGCTCCCATCTAGAGGTCACCCCAAACAAGCATGCCAGGTTTAAAGAAATCCGATCATAAATGTGCCAAATAGGGTGTACCAAAGGGAAAGAAGGAGGTCTTCTGACTAAACTAAGTTCTAAGAATGTTGGCCACGGCAACATTTCGTGACGGAAATGGAAGAAAATCGATAGCTCCCATCTAGAGGTCACCCCAAACAAGCATACCTGGTTTCAAAGCAATCCAATCATAAATGTGTCCTGTAGGGTGTGCCAAAGGGAAATATTGAGGTCTGACTAAACTAAGTTCTAAGAACATTGGCCGCGCCAACATTTTTTGACAAAAATTGAAGAAAATCGATAGCTCCCATCTAGAGGTCACCCCAAACAGGCATACCAGGTTTCAAAGCAATCCGATCATAAATGTGCCCTGTAGGGTATGCCAAAGAGAAATATTGAGGTCTTACTAAACTAAGTTTTAAGAACGTTGGCCGTGGCAACATTTTTTGACGGGAATGGAAGAAAATCGATAGCTCCCATCTAGACGTCACTCCAAACAAGCATGCCAGGGCTCAAAGCAATCTGATCATAAATGTGCCCTGTAGGGTGTGCCAAAGGAAAATATTGAGGTCTGACTAAACTAAGTTCTAAGAACATTGGCCGCTGCAAAATTTTTCGAAGGAAATTGAATAAAATCGATATCTCCTATCTAGAGGTAACCCCAAACAAGCATACCAGGTTTCAAAGCAATCCAATCATAAATGTGCCCTGTAGGGTGTGCCAAAGGGAAATATTGAGGTCTGACTAAACTAAGTTCTAAGAACGTTGGCCGTGGCAACATTTTTTGACGGAAATGGAAGAAAATAGATAGCTCCCGTCTAGAGGTCACCCCAAACAAGCATGCCAGGTTTCAAAGCAATCCGATCATAAATGTGCCCTGTAGGGTGTGCCAAAGGAAATATTGAGGTCTTCTGACTAAACTAAGTTAAGTTCTAAGAATGTTGGCCGCAGCAACATTTTTTTAATGGAAATGGAAGAAAATCAATAGCTCCCATCTAGAGGCCACCCCAAACAAGCATACAAGGTTTCAAAGCAATCCAATCATAAATGTGCCCTGTAGGGTGTGCCAAAGGGAAATATTGTGGTCTGACTAAACTAAGTTCTAAGAACGTTGGCCGCGGCAGCATTTTTTGACGGAAATTGAGGATAATCGATAGCTCCCATCTAGAGGTCACCCTAAACAAGCATGCAGGTTTCAAAGCAATCCAATCATAAATGTGTCCTGTAGGGTGTGCCAAAGGGAAATATTGTGGTCTGACTAAACTAAGTTCTAAGAATGTTGGCCATGGCAACATTTTTTGACGGAAATTGAAGAAAATCGATAGCTCCCATCTAGAGGTCACCCTAAACAAGCATGCAAGGTTTCAAAGCAATCCAATCATAAATGTGCCCTGTAGGGTGTGCGAAAGGGAAATATTGAGGTCTGACTAAACTAAGTTCTAAGAACATTGGCCGCGGCAACATTTTTTGACAGAAATATAATAAAATCGAGAGCTCCCATCTAGAGGTCACCCCAAACAAGCATACCAAGTTTCAAAGCGATCTGATCATAAATGCGACCTGTGAGGTGTGCCAAAGGAAATTGTGGACGTACGTACTAACTTAGTACGTACTAACGTACGTACGCCGACAGACGAGAAGTAATGGCAATAGCTCAGCCTGACTTTGTCAAGTTGAGCTAAAAATATGGATTCTAGGGAAATGAATATGCATTAGCAAAATTTTTGTTAGTTGTTAAAATTCCGCTACATTCTGATGTGATCTTTCTGAGATATTACACTTTTTCAGAAAAATTCTGAAATTTCTTTTAAAAATATGCAGTATATGGAAATGAGACATATATATTGGAGAATTGCCTGTAAACACACAATTGATCCCTCAAAATCACTATGGGTTGATTCGTTGTGGAACAGTGTACCATTCTGACCACTCATCTCTGATAATTGGTTGATATTCCACTTTTTTCAAATTATAGAGACAAAATAAAGTGATTTATCAAGTCTAGTTGAAAGGTTTTTCAAGGCTAGGTCCAAATATGGATTCGTTTTAGTCGACAAAATGTACATCAACAAACTTTATGTGGAATCTCTAGACTAATCCCATGCTGCTAGCATGCCCTATATGCAGCCCCCACCCCCCAATTATCAGCAGGTGGAAAAAATTGCCCCATGCTATGTTAAAACCACTATATATGACTCTCTAACCAAGCTCTGAATGTTCCACAGTGATAATTGTTGATATTCTCATTTTTTCAAATTATGGAGTCAAAATACAGTGTTTTTCGAGTCAAGTGGTTGGATTCCTTATTCTGTGTTCTAATCCATGTGTTTTTCTTCCAAACATGCATTAAGATACTTCAAACATGATATCAGGTTGCACTCACACCAATTGCGCTGCTAAAATATTCATCACACTGCGGAATTTTAAAAAATTAACTTTACCTCTCCCCACCCTGAGTCTGAGTTTCACCCAGTTCTCCACCTGGCTAAAGAAATCAATGTTGCCGTCAGAAGCAGGTGAAAAAATATCGACATAAAACAACAACCATGGTTAGGTGGGAGGAATGATCATTTCAATGTAAGTGGACATGGAAAAGGCGATATTTAAAGTCCAATTATGATCCACCACCAAATATTAATAGCTCACAAGAATATGATAAGTAAAAGGTACTGCAGCTACAAGGACTGCCTATGGTTGTGCAATGTATGCAAAGCTATGGTAGTTCTAGGTGTAATGTCAGAACTGAAAGGTCATTGGGTAATGTCAATCTGTGCACTGAAACTTGACGCACGAAGACAGGATTGTGTGACTTCATCAGGGATGCCGCCAAGATACCATTCCTGCTGGGAGAGTCTGAAATGGTTTGTACAGAATAAAGCCCTATGTATGGAAGGAAAGAGTGGGTGGGGGGGGGGGGGGGGGGGGGGTGTTGTTGAGGCAGATACATAAATTTACAGAGATCTGTTGTTTTGGAGGGATCTATATGTTAAACAATAAACTAGGACTGTTGCATAGCTATTTCCTATGGGGAGCAGTCAGCTTGCTGGACCACCACTACAACACCGCTCAATATATTACATCTTTCCTACCTGGAGGAATATGCCTGATTGGCTACCCAAGACATCAAGCCTCTCTCCTGCCAACAGCATCTCTCTATTATCTCTTTCCGACCTGGGGCAACATGCCTGCAGGGCCATCAAGGACATCACAGCTCTTTTCTTCCAGGAGCAGCTACCTTGCTGGGCCACCACAACATGCTGAACAACAGCATCGTTCAATTATCAATTTCCTACCTGGAGGAATATATGCTCCATAGACCACCGTTCAATTATCAATTTCCTACCTGGAGGAATATATGCTCCATAGACCACCAAAGACAGCATGGCTCTCTCCTGCCAACAGCATTGCTCCATTACCTCTTTCCTACATGAGGCAACATTTCTGTGAAGCCATCATAACTTTTTCTGACTAGGAGCAGCCAACTCACTGTGCCAATGCAACATATTGACCAATACAGTCGCTCCATTTCCTCTGTCCTACCTGGAGCAACATGCCTGCAAGGCCATCAGACATCACCACCCTTTCCTACCAGGTGCGGTCATCAAGTTTTCAACTTGATACTACTACATAAAAGAAAGCTTCACACCACATCATATGTATCTGACTTGACTTTGTCAAGTTAAGCTAATAATCAAATTGGCTGACCAGTTCAAAAATTTCAATTCTGGATGAGACCATAAAATCTGAGAACAACGAAAGTGTCAATGACACTGTAGCTTAACTTGACGGTATGTAGTGTTTGGTGAAAAGAATAATGTTCAATGTTTATGAAAGGATTATGAAATAAGACAAGAATTGTGGGTATATGTTAATTTCTGTTCCATATATATGCTATGTTTTCAACAAGAATAATCTGAGGTGTACCCTGTACTAAAGAATTGAGGCCTGGGTTAATGTGGCCCTCACAGTTAATGTATGTCAACCAAAGTTACCAAGTTACAGTAAATTATTCCAAAACGAGTCATCCTACCAAGTTACAATGAAATCCCTTCATAAATATAACTCGTAGACTTTGCTAAAGGAATCTAGGTCATCTGACGGTTCGGCTGTCATGGTTGACTGATCATGACCAAAATAGGAGAGTCTCATCTAGATATCATACCAATTTATCCTACCAAGTTACAATGAAATCCCTTCATAAAAACAACCTGTAGACAGTGCTAAAGGAATCTAAGTCAGGTGACGGTAACAGATGACCGATTGTGACCAAAATAGGACAGTCTCATCTAGACATCATACTGAGTTATCCTTCCAAGTTAAAATGAAATTACTTCATAAATATGAACTGTAGACTATGCTAAACAAATCTGGGTCATGTGCCTGTGTGGCCATCACGGTTGACCGATCATGGCCAAAATAGGACGTTCTCATTTAGACATTATATTGAGTCATCCTACAAATTTGCAATGAAATCCCTTCATAAATGCAAGCTGTAGACTGTGCTAAAGGAATTTAGGTAATGTGCCCCTGCAGCCATCACAGTTGACTGAACCCAACCAAAATACAATACATCTAGACAGAATCATCCTACAAAGTTACAATAAAACCCCTTCATAAATATGATCTGTAGACTGTTCCAAAGGTTTTTGGGTTCTGGGCCTGTGCAGCCGTCGCGATCAAAAGGGGATGTTCTAATCGAGACCTTATTCAGAGTCATCCAACCACGTTACAATGAAATCTCTTCATAAATACGACCTGTAGACTGTGCTAAAGGTTTTCGAGTTTCAGGCTCACACAGCTGTCACGGTTGACCAATCACGACCAAAAGGGGAAGTTCTCATCTAGACATGACCTCGAACCTGCATATGAATTTTTGTGATGATTGGATAAGAGCTATGGGGTGTAGCCTGTGCTAAAGAAAATGTGAATAGACTCACAGACTTCTGCATGGGTGATGGCAATAGCTTATCTTGATTTTATCAAGTTAAGCTAAAAATGAAACGGCAGAATTAAAGGAGGATGCATACCAAATATCAAATCATTGCAGCCAGTGAGTAGTTCATCAGAAAACTTTTCAGTGTTTTCTCATTACCAACATTGTTAAATGGGTTCCCCATATGGTGCCACAAGAAGCAACTCCTGGGGTTCCCACGGTGGGTTCCAGGGAAACTTTTATGCTTAAATAAAGTATATGCCTCCAATTGATACAGCACACCAATTTCGGTTGAAGTCTGCCGACTAGTTCCAATGAAAGCGTCAATGACACTGAGCTCAACTTGTCCAAGGAGGGACTGAACTAGCGGGAAAATTCCAGTAATGCCAAGTCATTCAGTCAAGTTTCTACAGAAAAGACATCACACCAAAGCTATGAATGAAATCTGAAAAAGATCGGATGAGGGATACGACCTGCAGGTTGTACTAATGGAATTGTTGACAATTTATAGGCCAAATTCAAGATAGCCGATGGCAGCCATGTTTTTCAACAAAATTCAGAAAAATTTGATAGCTCCTATCTAGATATGTCACCAAATCTACATATGAAATTAGAAAAAGATTGGGTGAGAAAATTAATATGGCCTGTAGGGTGTGCTAATGGAATTTATGTGCCAAAATCACATGAAATTCAGAAAAATTTGATAGCTCAAATCTATACATCACACCAAAGCTACATGTGAAATTTGAAAAAGATCGGGTGAGAGGTTTGGCCTGTAGGGTGTGCCGAATGAAATTGTTGACAATTTATATACCAAATTTAAGATGGCTGCTGGTGGCCATTTTTTTCAACGAAATTAGGAAAATTGCTCCCATCTAGACATTGCCCCAAAGCCATGTATGAAATTTGGAACTGATTGGCTCAGAGATGGGGCCTATAGGATGTGCCAATGGAATTGTTGACAATTTATGAGAAGTGTGGCCTGTAGGGTGTGCTGAATGAAATTGTTGACAATTTATATACCAAATTTAAGATGGCTGCTGGTGGCCATTTTTTTCAACGAAATTAGGAAAATTGCTCCCATCTAAACATTGCCCCAAAGCCATGTATGAAATTTGGAACTGATTGGCTCAGAGATGGGGCCTATAGAATGTGCCAATGGAATTGTTGACAATTTATGTGCCAAATTAAAAATGGCTACTGGTGGCCACGTTTTTCAACAAAATTCAGAAAAATTCAATAGCTCCCATCTAGACATCACATGAAAGCTACATATGAAGTTTGAAAAAGATTGGGTGAGAGATGTAGCTTGTAGGGTGTGCTAATAGAACTGTTGACAATTTATGTGCCAAATCTAAGATGGCCACTGTTGGCCATGTTTTTTAACGAAATTCGGAAAAATTCAATAGCTCTCAACTAGACATTGCCCCAAAGCCATGTGTGAAATTTGGAACCGATCGGCTGAGAGATGTGGCCTGTAGGGTGAGCCAATGGAATTGTTGACAATTTATGTTCCAAATGAAAGATGGCTACTGGTGGCCATATTTTTTACTAAAATTCAGAAAAATTCAATAGCTCCCATCTAGACATCACACCAAAGCTACATATGATATTTGAAAAAGATCAGGTGAGAGATGCAGCTTGTAGGGTGTGCTAATAGAATTGTTGAAAATTTATGTGCCAAATCTAAGATGGCCACTGATGGCCATAATTTTCAACCAATTTATTAATTATTATTTATTGGTGTTTAAAGTCACATATTTTTGCACAATGGCTAATCATGACCACAACATGAGTATCAACTCAAGACCAGGGGTGAGCGTTAATAAGCCATGTTGCCCATTTTTGAGAGGGTTTGCACCTCCTAAGCATTGGTGACTGGGTTCTATTTTACCAGTAAAACAGAGCCTGTTTACTGCAGTGAACAGGCACTGCTTCACTTCCCGAGGTTCCTGCAGGGAAATTTTCAACCAAATTCAGAAAAATTCAGTGACTCCCATCTAGACATTGCCCTAAAGTCACATATGAAATTCGGAATTGATAGGGTGAGAGCTGTGGCCTGTAAGGTATGCTAAAGGAATTGTGGATGGACAGATGGATGTACAGACATATATGTATGGATGGATGACAAATCGCAACCCATCACAGTAACTCATACTTGACATTGTCAAGTTTGGCTAAAAACTGAATTCTAGGTACAGCTATAAATTTTGCCTCTCCAAGAACAAGTTTCAATATTCCAGAGAAATTTTTTTCGAACTAACATGAATCTACAATATTGACTCTTGGCATGCTGCTGGTAGATATTCCTGCCAGGATAACCAATACTCTTGCCAACAGAAAGGGTATACAATGGCAAGGCAGGAGTTCGAACCCATGCTGAGAGAGTTTCCTATAGCATCAACCACCTAGCAAAACTGTACTGAACTATGCACACCACTCAGCAGTTTCGTATCCACGCCATGCCATTGTAAACAAAACCAGCATCCTTGATTCTATGGCAAGCGGAAATTTGATAGAGAAGTTCTCACTGATTTCCTTGCAGTGCAGTATGTAGAATTGATGCAATTACTTGATAAATAACTTAGAAAGGGTATAGTTTGGCTTCTTTTCAACAAAATGTATCACCATAGATTGAAACATGTGGTAGCAACTACATTACAATTTTTAAAAAATTTTTTTATTAAATTACTTTTTTTTATTTACAAGTGAAATGTATTTCTGGTTATTTATTTATTTTTTTATTACAGGTTATTTGCACATCAACGTTGCATAAATGCATTCTGGGGTTAACATTTTTTGCAATGATTTCACTGGTTGTTGTTTGTCTCTTTGCAGTTTTCGCCTGGAAATTCTTTTGTTTTGAGAAATCTCTTTTGGGGTTTCAATGTTCTCAAAGTACCTGTTATGGAGGAAGTTGTTATTTTGGATCTTGTTAAGTATCTTTGGAAACCCTAAGTTTTCTTGAAATGGTAAGACTATTTAACATATTTCAGGCTTATATTTCACCTAAATTTGGGAGAATCCATTTCGATTCTCGAGAAAATGGTTGCAAGAATCCATACCTACTATGAGCATCACAAGATCCCATGAGGCCACCATGGTTAAGCCCCTGTTGTATACTGATAACACATGTTAACCCTTAAAAAACACAACTTTTTAATTTTTAAAACATAAACAAAATTTGATAATTTAAAAAAAAACAAAAACAATATTTACCAATAAAACCTTACAAATATGGCTGTCATTAGAACTGGCTCATTGAGCCAGTTTCAATGACAGCCATATTTGTACAATTTTACTGACAAAGTGTCAGGATATATCAGGCCATGTTAGCCTTGTATTGGTTAATTTGCTGCTGCTGCTGTGTTAGCTGTACTGCTGTGTTAGGAAAAGGATTAAACTGACTCAATTTTTTTCATGCGAATCCTTTAACGAAACTAGAGGCTCTAAAGAGCCTGTAATTGCTCACCTGGAACTATATAAAAATGTGATGTCCCATAGGCTTTCCATGGTAACTATGAGCTGCAATTGTGGCCATGTTTGCAACATTACATCAACATTACATGAGGATCATTGGTAGAAGGTGCCCCAGTCCTCAATCACGTGAAGTTTCAAAACATTTAACTTTGTAGTTTCAGAGGGGAATATTTTTGCAAAATCCATCAATCAGAATCAGAGAATGTCTCTGGTGTCCATATTTTTCAACCAACAGGAACAAAAAGATGATCGTTTGTAGAGGGCCTCCAAGTTTGGTTCACTTCGGCTTAGTAGTTCCATAGAGAAGATGAAAATGTGATTTCCCATAGGGTTTTCTATAGTAAGTATAAGCCGTAATTGTGGTCATGTTTGAAACACGATCAACATTAAATGAGGAATATTGGTAGAGGGTGTCCCAGTCATCAAACATGTAAAGTTTCAAAAAAATTGGCTCAGTGATTTCAGAGGAGAAGATTTTTCAAAATCCACCAATCAGAATCAAAAAATGTTTCTGGCATCCATGTTTTTTGATGCACGGTAACAAAAATGAGGAGCACTGGTAGAAGAACTCCCATAGACTATCCCTGCCAGGTTTGGTTCACGTCACTTCAGTAGTACCAGAGAAGAAGATGAAAATGTGATTTCACAGAGGGTTTCTATAGTAACTATAAGCCACAATTATGGCCATGTTTACAACCCGATCAACATTAAATGAGCCCATATTCGAACTTGGACCCACAATTGATGAAAGTGATCTACTACCCAAAGTTCATTGAAATCGACTGACTGTAAGAAAAGTTAGAGTCTGGAAACGAAAAACACAGAAGGATGGAAGGACACCCGAATTTAATATCTCTTTTTTTTTCAAAAAGCGGGAGACAATAAGTCACAATTATGGCCATGTTTACAACCCGATCAACATTAAATGAGGATCGTTGGTAGAGGGGGGCCCAGTCATCATTTATGTGAAGTATCAAAACATTTGGACTGGTAGTTTCAAAGGAGATTTTTTTTCAAAATCCACCAACCAGAATCAAAGAATGCCTCTGGCGTCCATGTTTTTCAACCAACGGGAACAAAATGAGGATCATTTGTAGAGGACCTCCCATAGACCATTCCTGCTAAGTTTGGTTCACGTCCGCTCAGTAGTTCTAGAGAAGATGAAAATGTGATTTCCCATAGGCTTTCTATAGTAACTATAAGCCACAATTGAAGCCATGTTTCCAACCCGATCAACATTAAATGAGGATGATTGGTAGAGGGTGTCCCAGTCATCAAACATGTAAAGTTTCAAAAAATTTGGCTCAGTGATTTCAGAGGAGAAGATTTTTCAAAATCCACCAATCAGAATCAAAAAATGTTTCTGGCATCCATGTTTTTTGATGCACGGTAACAAAAATGAGGAGCACTTGTAGAAGAACTCCCATAGACTATCCCTGCCAGGTTTGGTTCATGTCACTTCAGTAGATCCAGAGAAGAAGATGAAAATGTGATTTCCCAAAGGGTTTCTATAGTAACTATAAGCCACAATTATGGCCATGTTTACAACCCGATCAACATTAAATGAGTCCATATTCGAACTTGGACCCACAGTTGATGAAAGTGATCTACTACCCAAATTTCATCGAAATTGACTTACTGTAAGAAAAGTTAGAGTCTGGAAACGAAAAACACGGAAGGACACCTGAATTTAATATCTCCTTTTTTTTCAAAAAGCGCGAGACAATAAGCAGCAATTATGGCCATGTTTACAACCCGATCAACATTAAATGAGGATCGTTGGTAGAGGGGGGCCCAGTCATCATTTATGTGAAGTATCAAAACATTTGGCCTAGTAGTTTCAGTGGAGATTTTTTTCTAAATCCACCAACCAGAATCAAAGAATGCCTCTGGCGTCCATGTTTTTCAACCAACGGGAACAAAATGAGGATCATTTGTAGAGGACCTCCCATAGACCATTCCTGCCAAGTTTAGTTCACGTCCGCTCAGTAGTTCTAGAGAAGATGAAAATGTGATTTCCCATAGGCTTTCTATAGTAATTATAAGCCACAAATGAAGCCATGTTTCCAACCCGATCAACATTAAATGAGGATGATTGGTAGAGGGGGTCCCAAACATCAAACACGCAAAGGTTCAAAACATTTGGCCCTGTGGTTTCAGAGAAGAAGATTTTTCAAAATCCACCAATCAGAATCAAAGAATGCCTCTGGCAGCCATGTTTTCAAACCCATGGGAACAAAATGAGGATCATTTGTAGAGGACCTCACATAGACTATCCCTGCCAGGTTTGGTTCACGTCGGCTCAGTAGTTCCAGAAAAGAAGATGAAAATATGATTTCTCATAGGGTTTCCATAGTAAATATAAGCCGCAATTACGGCCATGTCTACAACCCGATCAACATTAAATGAGGATTGTTGGTAGAGGGGGTCCCAGTCATCATTTATGTGAGGTATCAAAACATTTGGCCTGGTAGTTTCAGAGGAGAAGATGTTTCAAAATCCACCAACCAGAATCAAAGAATGCCTCTGGCGGCCATGTTTTTCAACCCACAGGAACAAAATGAGGATCGTTTCTAGAGGACCTCAAATAGTCTATTCCTGCCAAGTTTGGTTCACATCGTCTCAGTAGTTCCAGAGAAGATGAAAATGTGATTTCCCATAGGCTTTCTATATGAACTATAAGCCACAATTGAAGCCATGTTTGCACCCCGATCAACATTAAATGAGGATCATTGGTTGAGGGGGTCCCAGTGATCATCCAAGCAAAGATTCAAAACATTTGGCCCTGTGGTTTCAGAGGAGAAGATTTTTCAAAATCCACCAATCAGATTCAAAGAATGCCTCTGGCGGCCATGTTTTCAAAATGAGGATCATTTGTAGAGGACCTCCCATAGACTATCCCTTCCAGGGTTGGTTCACGTGGGCTCAGTAGTTCCAGAGAAGAAGATGAAAATGTGATTTCCCATAGGGTTTATATAGTAACTATAAGCCGCAATTGTGGCCACGTTTGTAACCCGATCAACATTAAATGAGGATCGTTGGTAGAGGGCATCCCAGTCATCATTTGTGGAGTTTCAAAACATTTGGTCTTGTGGTTCAGAGAAGAAGATTTTTGAAAATCCACCAACCAGAATCAAAGAATGCCTCTGGAAGCCAAATTTTTCTTCCGACAGGAACAAAATGAGAGTCATTTGTAGAGGACCTCCCATAGACCATTCCTGCCAAGTTTGGTTTACACCAGCTGAGTGGTTACAGAGAAGAAGATGAAAATGTGAAACATTTACAGACGCTGGATGACAGACGACGACGGACGTCAAGTGATGAGAAAAGCTCACATGGCCTTTCAGGCCAGGTGAGCTAAAAAGGTAAAGTGAGCAATTCATAGTGGATTTGACTGTGTTTTAACACTGACCATACTGCAGGCATCAACAATTAATATGTGAAAGGTAAATACAGGACTTAAATTTTGCTGGTTTTGTTTCGTGAATCTTTGCGTGAATCGATTCTCGGATTCGTCAAAATATAAGCCCTGTGTTTACATTTCACATATTAATTGTTAATGCCTGCAGTATGGTCAGTGTTAAAAGCCCTGATCACTTTGCAGTCAGATCCACAATGAATTGCTTACTTTACCTTTTTTCATTAAAAAGTTTAAACTTTCATAACATACTTATTCAAGGTACTTATGTCATTTTAATTATATTTTTCAGGGTTTGAGATATGTTTGATATTAGAGACATATTTGAAATATATTTGAGATAAACGACTGATAAATTGTGAATAAACATTTGTATATATCATTAATGGAGTTTGTGGAAGAACTTGTCATTTAGTTTAAACAGTATTTATTTCAAATATCTGTCTTGTACAAAATTCAACAAATTAAGCATTGTGGATTCAGCAGTAAGCCTAAAGCTTATATTGAGCTGTTTCCACACAATAAACATAGTACAGGAAAGTGATTGATAGAACTAGTCATTTATTTTTTAAGTTCACATCATATCAAAAGAATGGGCAACTTCTAGCACCCATGATCACTGCAACAGAACATCTTATCAAAAACGATAGCTAGGCTTCATTTGTTCAAATTTTTCATCAAATCCAGTCATGGCTACTTCACAGTCATGGCTGCTTCAAATATTTTCCCCTCCCAGGATAAGCTCAAGTATTGCTTGAGAAACTTTTTTTTTCAACAAACACGTCTTTATACTATTACAGGAAGCTGCATACCAAATATCAACTCAGTGCAGTCAGTAGTTCATAAGAAGATTGTTCCTTTGTATTCCCCATAACCAACAGTGTTAATTAGTGATCCCATAGGAAGCCCCTTGAATAAACTGATATTTTTCAGCCTAACTGATTCTATTATTTATTTATTTATTTATTGGTGTTTAAGGTCACATACTTATGCACAATGGCTAATCGTGACCGTAAACTGATTCTATTAACAAAAGATAAGCTTCATACCAAATACTAAAGAGTTTTCTCGTCTAGTTCTCGATATATGAACCTTTTAATCTTGTTCAACTCTTCTCTTTTCAGCTCCTGGGGATGCCAGTATGAATGAAGTACGTGTCATCAATTTGTTTATTTATTTATTGGGAGTTTAACGATACTTTTGACAGCCAAGGTCACCTTGCGGCAGTGTTTTACAAGTGGAGGAAGTTGGAATACCCAAAGAGAACCAGTGGGCAATGGTAAGCAACAGTCAGACTCCCCAACACATGCCAAAATAAAAATTTAGGGCATAATTTTTTCCTCTATACTGACAAAAGCCAAAATATTGCCATGGAAACTTTCTTTGAACAAGCTTGAATCTCCATCACTGAAGGAAGTTGCATACCAAATCTCAAAGCATGGTGACTGGTGGTTTTTGATAAGATTTTTGAAGAATTTGTGGCTTTTTAGGCACTGTCCCCAGCCTATCAGGCTTAGCAACTTCTATTGAACAATCTTGGAGAGAATGTATCCTTGAAAGATAATTGATGTAAAGTTTGATTGGATTTGGGACTGTGGTTCTACAGAAAAAGACTGATAGGCACAGGCTTATGGACAACAGGCAGACGATGAGCAGAAGGATGATGGATGCCAAGTGATGGCAATAGCTCAGACTGATTTTCATTCTACCAAGTGAGCTAAAAATAGAAACCTATTAAAACTGGAACAAATTAGTGTAATTTACTATCACTTCATTTTGTTTTCATTTTACTCTGTTTTGTTTTTTTTTCATTCTTATATACAGTTGTAATGAATAGTGCAAACAAAATGAGTTTTTATAAATATTTCTGCATTTAAAGTGTGCTGAAGTATTTTGCAACAGTGATTGACAGCACAACATTCTGGCTAGGAAGACCTACACCAGTTTTACAAGACCACATAATACAGTCTGGGTCATGTTCTTCATCAACAATGTCATACTCACATCAGCCTTCAGGATTCAGAAAAACAAACAGGTTACTGTGAACATTTCAGTCAGCTATAAATGGGGCTGGATCAACAGTTTACTGAAAATTTAATTAGCATGATCTGTGATGCTGTCTCAGTTACCTCGATTTCAACTCAAATTGTATGATTTTTTTTATACAGAAAGTGTGATTTTTCTTGTATTTCTTGAAATTACTTTTATTACTAATCATACTCAAAGTATTAAATCAAATTTTGAATTCTCTCGACTGACTGCATATGAGATATACACCTCTTGGGAATTTTACCTATAACAGTTGAGATCGCCGAAGTTAAGCAACGTTGAGACCAGTTAGTCCTTGGATGGGTGACCATCTGAGCAATCGATTGGGACTACCGTGTTGTGTCCTTGGGCAAGGCACTTACCTGCGATTATCCACATGGGGGCACGATGATGCTGTATACTAAGGCGTACTGCACGTCGATGGTGCACATGTCTTCAACCAATCTAACCCTGCCTGTGCTGCAGTGCGGAGTTACGATGTTGGGGAGCTGACAGCTGCTCGTCGATGCTTGGTGGTTCTCTCCAGGTACTCCGGCTTCCTCGCCGATACGATATGACCTTGGCTGTTAAAGTGTCATTAAACCCTAATAAATAAATAACTATAACAGGGCAGTTTCTATAATTATCACACTTTTTACTTCACAGAAGTCAAGTAGTTGTAATTTTGAGGATAATCAAATGATAATTTTAATGAAGAAAATTTTTTGGTTGAATGGCCGAGCTGGCTTAAGGAGTTTTGATTTGAAATTGCTCTGGGCCAATTCAGGAAACTATTCACATTGGCAAGTAGTGTGGAAGTTTCTCCTTGGCACTGTATTCAATCAAATCAAATCTGTATCCAGATATTACAACATCAATAGTTATCATTGGAAATTCTGTTTGCCCACCAATGAATGTGCTTTCTCTAGATCTCGAATTTATTAAGTATTATTATTGTGTATTTTTCCACATTTCGCTCTGTTTCGTAATAAATCAATCCATCGTTGCTCAAAGCTGCTGGTAGATATTCCTGCCTAGGACATGATATCTTATGCCACTGAAATGGGTATCATTTGGGCACATTTAACCAAATTCCCCCCTGTAAACTGAATATTGAATGGACTTTTTGACCAATGATTTCTTGAGTTAAATTTCGATGAATTTTCTATCAAATCTAATCATGGCTGCTGAACAGAATTTGATGAAAAATATTTTGAAAATACGCAGTGGGACAAAGAGTTAAAAAAAACTTGTGGAAAATTACCTTTCGCCAATTTGCAATAAGTCTATAGAGCTGTATTCAAGTGCTTTATTTGTGCTCTTCCATTTTTGTCGTGTTTTCTGGATGCCTACTTGTGAATAAAAACTGATTATTAGCTCACTTGACTGATAATTTTGCATATCAGCCTTTTTCTTCACAACAGTGGGACCAAACCCTACAAAACTTGGCACAAATTATCTTTTGAGATATGCTTCAATGTGTGTTGAACAGAAGTTGCTATATTCCCATTGGGGTGGAGGAATGCCCCAAAAACCCAAATTCTTTAACAAATCTTCTTACGAACCATGCGGCACAATGTTTTGTGATTTGAGTTGCAACACATTTTGGTGACCAAGAATCAACATTGCTTGAATACATTTTTATTTACTCGGACGATACTGGGCAATCACGTAGCTAGAAATGTATATTAGTCAGGGTTCCTGCAGGCAAGGACTGATCAAATTTAAGGCTATTCAAGGCCATTTCTCAACATTTTTCAAGGCCTTGCAGCAACCAAATTCAAGGATTTTCAAGGCCTTACCACCATGAATGATGATATATGATCACTAGTGAACCCAACGATTGAAGCGGTTAATTACCAATATCGCCGATGTGTTTTTATTTTGCAAAAATTCAAGGATTTTCAAGGCTTCCTTGACCATTTTCAAGGATTTCAAGTACTTGAACCACACTTTGTTGAAGTACGGTCATTCCTTCAATCCAAGGCCCCGCAGGAATCCTGTTAGGGGAACACATGGATGTTTTTTAGTTTTTGTGGGTTTCTTTGGGGTGGGTGGGGGTGGGAGGGGGTCTAACATGCATTTTTATGTGGTAGGCATTTAACGAATATCAAAGTCTTGAGTAGGGGAAAGGTATCAAGCTGGTGTCCATCTCACATTTGTCGGGTGGTGGGGTAGGGCCTTCCCAAATTCAAACCCCATTTTAACTGTTTCACCCATGTATTACATGTTACACTCAGATCGGGGCAAAACCACTGATACAGTGTTTGGTGTTGAGGAAAGTTCATTATTATAGTTTGTTCCAAAATAAAGCTCAAACACTACTCCTAAGTCAGTATGGGTTATTGTAATGGTTTGAAAAAACGGTCTGAGCTATTGTCATGGTTTGAAAAAATGGTCATGTGTAAATGTTTTGTCTGTCTGTTTATCCTAGCATCCATCCATACTTATTTTGGTTTCCACATGCTAACTCGAGTAATAAACAGATCTTCTTCACTTCTTCAAGTCATTTATGAGGAAGATTGAGAGAGAATACTAGCATGCAGATATTTGGTGACATGGTCACTGACACCATATCTGACATTTGGACCCTGGGTAACATGTGTCTATAATTTTAATGCTTTGCATATCTATGAAACTTCCGACAATCACCAATCATTTTGCGTATATATGTTTGGGAATCTGTTATTCATGAGAATATGGACATTAGCATGTCTGTCCACACCACAATTTTCTTGTCTTCCTGGCACAGATAATACCTCCAGTTGAAAGCAAATTTTACCCCAGATTCATTTTCAGAGCACTAGATGTTTTCAAAATATTCCTGAGGAGGGCCACACTTTTGGGAGGGGGACACCCAGGCTGAGACCCACCACCCGATTGGCCCTTTGGGCCCTGAGACATGCCTTCAGCATGTCATGCCATTCCACCACCCCTGAATATTGCCCAGGCTCCCCTTATTTGAAAATCTTAGCTCTGCCACTGCCCAAGAGAATTTTTGAAAAATATTACCCCAAATGGTGCTATTTTGAGACTCAAAAGAATATCAAGCATGATGTGTCACCTGTAACTTCATGATTTGAAGTCCCATGTAGATAGTAGTATTCTGGATTTTAGAGGGTGGGGAGGGGGACCATAAGGATTCTGGGGTTGGGGGAAGGCCCTTGATATACTGGGACTGTACTTAGAATTTATAACCTCTCTTCTAATTTCAATTGGCACCAAAGTTGGCTGATGGGAACCAAATTTTGTTATACAGTATCAGAGGGTGAAATGCACTTGATTTATGCCCAAAACAAAAAGACCTGTTTTGGCTCTGAAAATTTGCTCACATCTCTTTGCCTTGTTACAATTTATGGGGGAGGAAATCTACAAAGCAGACTAAATAATTTTTACAAAGCAGACTAAATAATTTTGCTTTAAAAATAAATGGAAGCACATCCACAGAATATAAAGCCTTCAAGTAGTGGTATATGCACCTCTGCATAAAGCCCAAATATGGGCTTCCTGCACTCCACCAGTTTAGCAGAGTCAATCTGGTTAAAAAAAACATGTTATTGGTTGCTTTAGGTGGCACTTTACCAATGATGGAAATCTGATGCAGGCAATTTTTTTGCATGCTCACCGTATGCACAATTGTAATCCTGCATAAAGATTTTTTGCGCACCTAGTTTCAAGTAAAGGGCAAAACAGAACTGACATTAAGTCTGCCTTTTATCCTGAACCCTCAAAAAAGTAAATTCACTATGTCTCCTCAGTCTGGGGGGAGTCGGGCTGTTAATCATTCCTGCTGGGCCATCAACAAACCACAATTCCTTTCAAAATAATGTGATTAATTACAGTACGTGGAGAGTGGATTGTAACTAAATCACTCGCAGAGTGGAGTTATCACCCAAACTATAACTTTCAAATTTTGTATATATCGACTAAAAACACAAGCAATGTTTCAGCCAATGTAGCTCCGAGTTTAACCCGGAGGTCCATTGGTTGAAACTTTGCTTGTGCTTGTTATGCTTTGCAACAAATTTGCAATTATTGCTTGGGTGGAGTCTCCACTCTGTGGGTGATTTAGTGATAATACACTCTCCACGTACTGTATTATATTATCTATGATACTATTATTTCAGTTTTGCATACAGTAGTATCTGTTCTCACAAGGAGAATTGTTTGAATTTTTACAAGACCTCAATTCCAGTATAGGCCGAATGAGCAAGAAGTTATGCCTGGAATCCAGGCAGAACTTCTTGCTCAAAGGCCCATAATGGTGTGGAGGGGGTTGTAAACAAGAGGCACCCATTGGGCCTGAGGCTCTCACCAAACCAAAGTTGTTAAAGAAGGATTTAATTACCATCTATAGCTAGTTAACACTACAGAGGAATGAAGTTATTTAATTATTTTAACTCTGTTGTCCATGCCAGATGATTTTTTTCTAATAATGGAATGCTACCACAGAAATAATGCCCAGATTTTCAGTAATGGAAAAATAGGGAGTCAAAATATCAACCTAGGGACTTGACTTGAACAAACTTGAAGGATGTTGTATATCAAATATCAAAAGATTCTGATTGGTGGTTCTGGAGTAGAAGATTTTGAAAATATTACCAATTTTACACTATGTTAAAATTTGCCCTCTCCCATCCTCACAGGGACACACAAATATCAACCCAGGGACTTTATTTGAACAAACTGAATCTGAACCCTCAAATGATGATGTATACCAAATATCGAAAGATTCTGATTGTATCTCAAGACGCAGATTTTTAAAGATTATTCCTCATATTGGACCAAGTTAAAATTTGGGCCCCAACAGGAGCCCAAATATTAACACAGGAACTTGATTTGAACAAACTTAGATCTGACCTCCCTAAGGATGTGGTATACCACATAAGAAAAGATTCTGATTGGTGGATCTGAAGAAGAAGATTTTAATGATTATTCCTCATATTGCACTAAGTTAAATTTGGACTCTCTTAGAGAGGCCAATTATTAACCCAGGCACTCGATTTGAACAAACCTGAATCCCCCCTCCCACACACACACACACCCTAGAGATGTTGTATACCAAATATGAAAGCATTCTGACTGGTGGTCCTGAAGGAGAAGATTTTTAAAGAATATTCCCCATATTGCCGTAAGTTAAAAATCTGGGCTCCTGTATTGAGCCTAAATATGAACCAAGGGGCTTTACTTTAACAAACTTGTATCTGAACCCCCCACCCAAAGATATGCTGTATGGCAAATATCAAAAGATTCTGATCAGTGGTTCTTTTTTTTAAATTTTTGCAAATATGCTGACTCAGCATTTTTTCAATGCCCCCGCCCCCCCCCCCCCCCCCGCCCCCCCCCCCCCTCCTACAAAACATCCTGCTACAATTGAGGGCAATTATTTTCTACCATTCAATTTGACTGGTCCAAAGGATGCTTCATAGCAAATAACAGCTCTCTGTTCCATGTGGTTTGGGAAATATGGGTGTTTGAAAATATTTCTATTTTTAGCGCCTGGGGTTCCCACGGGAACACAGGAAAGGTTTTGTGTCATGTCAAGTACTTATGACTCAATAATACCACACAACAAATTTGGTTCAAATCGAAGCATCAGTTCAGAAAATAGAAAATTAGGCAGGGCCACAAATCTTGCCCCTCCCTTACAAAGGCAAATATTGCTCCACAGACTTTGTTGGAACAAATTTGATTCCACACCTCAAAAGGAGGCTACATACTAAATATTAAGTCATTGTACCCAATGGTTCAAGCGAAGAAGATTTAAACAAGAGGCCCCACGGGGCCTGAAGCGCTCATTTTGTACAGAACACAATTTAAACAGAGTCCAAGAATGAGTCTACATTAAGCAAGCCATCTCCATAGGCTACACTGTCAATCCTTGAGTCCCTCAGGAGTGACAAAAATAATCTGGGAATCATGCCTTTTCTTCAGTTGATCAAAAGTAAAATGTAGAGCTCCCCTATGAAGCCCCTTGATACAACCTATGTGGATTAATCTTAGTACCTCTAGAGGGTACTGAATACAAAATTTTTAATTCTTCAGCAAAATGGCCAATTCCGGCTCCCATAGAGAGCCCAAATATTAACCCAGACTCTTGATTTGAACACAGTTAAATCTGACTTCCCTAGAGATGTTGTGTACCGAATATGAAAGCATTCTGACTGTTGGATCTGAAGAAGAGAAATTGTAAAGAAATTTCTTCGAATTGCACTAAGTTCAAATTTGGGCTACCATAGCGAGCCCAAATATTGACTTATGGATCCGATTTGAACAAACTTGAATCTGACCCCCCTAGAGATGTTGTATACCAAATGTGAAAGCATTCTGACAAGTGAATCTGAAGAAGAAGATTTTTGAAGAAATTCCCTCATATTGTACTAAGTTAAATTTCATGTTCCCATATGGAGCCCAAATATTAACCTAGGCACTCGAATTGAACAACCTGGAATCTGACCCCCCTAGAGATGTTGTATACCAAATATAAAAGCATTCCGACTGGTGGATCTGAAGAAGAAGATTTTTAAAGAAATTTTCTCATATTGCACTAAGTAAAAATTTGGGCTACCATAGTGAGCCCAAATATATACCTAGGGATTTGATTTGAACAAACTTGAATCTGTCCCCCATAGAGATGTTGCATACCAAATATCAAAGCATTCTGACTGATGGATCTGAAGAAGAAGATTTTTTTAAATTACCCTCCATATTGAACAAAGATCAAATTTGGGCTTCCGTAGGAAGCCCAAATATTAACCTAGGGACTTGGTTTGAACAATCTAGAATCTGACCCTCATAACAATGATGTATACCAAATATTAAAAGATTCTGACTGGTGGTTCTGAAGAAGAAGATTTTTAAAGAATATTCCCCATATTACCCTATGTTAAAACTTCGGGCTCCTGTAGAGAGCCCAAATATGAACCAATGAGCTTGATTTCAACAAACTTTTATCTGACCCCCCTATGAATGCTGTATACCAAATATCAAAAGATTCTGATGATTGGTTCTGGAGAAAAGATTTTTTTAAATTTTTGCAAATATGCTGACTCAGCATTTTTTCGATGCCCATTACAGAACACCCTAACATAACCGATGGCAATTTTTTTTTACCATTCAATTCTACTGGTCATAAGGATACTTCATACCAAATAAAAGCTCTCTGTTCCGTGGGGTTTGGGAAATATGGGCGTTTGAAAATATTTCTATTTTTAGCTCCCAGGGTTCCCATGGGGATGCGGGAATTTTTTTTTTTTGCATGGGTCAAGTACTTATGACCCAATACTACCACAAACCAAATTTGGTTCATACCGGACCAGCGGTTCAGAAAATAGAAATTTTGGGCGGGGCCAAAAATCTTACCCCTCCTATTACAAAGCCAAATATTACTTTACGAACTTCGTTTGAACAAACTTGATTCTACACCTCATATGGAAGCTCCATAGCAAATATCAAGTCACTGTACACACTGGTTCTTGAGAAGAAGATTTTTAAAATATTTTGGAGCATTTTCCCCCACTCCCTCCCTATGGGGCTGGGCATGCCGAGTTGAACAAAAATGAAATGCCCCTTTGGGACCATCACTCACACAAACTTTCACTTGAATTGGCCCAGTGGCTTTGGAGGAGAAGACCAAAACATGGTGTTGACGGACGACGGACGACGGACGGGAAGCGATGAGATTAGCTCAGCTTGACTTTGTCAAGATGAGCTAAAAAAAGAATTGGAGGATTTTCCCCACCCCCTCCCTATGGGGCTGGGCAAGTTGATTTGAAAAAAAAAACCCAAAATGCGCTGTCAGAACAAGCCATAATCTCAAATTTAACTAAAATTGGTTCAGTGGCTTAGGGAGGGCACATGCAACACCATGTTCACGGACGACAGATGACGGACAATGGACAATGGGGCGGACAATGGATGGTGAGTGATCACTATATCTCATCCTGACTTTCAGTCAGGTGAGCTAAAAACAAGATTCAGTAAAAGTTTATTGGCATTGATTGACTTGAATGCATTCATGGAGAACATACACAATTTACCTTGCAGTTAGAAGATTTTGGTGAAGAAAAAAATATAAAAACAATTGTTTAGGAGAGTAATTTGCTCAGTTAAGTAGCTCTCAGGAGAGAGATTTTTTTGCCACCCTGGATTTTTCAATAAGTTAATCTGCTTCACTGAGATCTTTTTTTAGCTCTGTTGGACATGGGAAAACCCGTGATATTTGGTATACAGCCTCCTTTAATGGTGTAGATCAAAGTGCGGTATTACTGTGTATTAGAATTAAAAGGACAATGAAAATGAGCTCGTTCCATTGAGAGGTCTCATAAAATGGTTTTGTTTAAATTTTTGGACAACTCTGAAAAAATGATATTTAAAATAATAAAGTCTGATATCATCTGCATGGGGTAAAGGGTTAACTGAATACTCCTGATAACTGAATAATTTTCATTGGAAAGTAATGTGGATCCTCAATTGACAGGGTTGTGCTTTATTAACAATGGGCAAAAATGCCGTAAATACACAGAATGACACACACATGTGAATGGGTTGATCGATATGGCACTTGTGCCATCACAGAAGGATAAAATTTGAGGCAGCACGTCTATAAAAACAATTATTAAGACACTCAGCAATTCATTTGACAACTATCAACAATGAAAGTGTCAATGACACTGTAGCTCAACTTGTCAAGACAAAGACATGTACATGTATAGTATGTGACACAGCAATGACAAACATCTAGGTAATGACCTGATAACAAAGGTACATATAAAGTATTGTAATGGTCTGTACATAAATACTCACCACAGCCTGTCACAAATGTATAGTTAAAGTATTGTAAAGGTGGGTGACAGTCAGATGCTAAACTAGACAAGAAATCTTTGAGTCTCAGAGTGGGTCTGACTGAACCCCAAAATATTTGTTCTCATAGCACAGTGATAACAAAGGCACCCCAAAACACACTCGTTCCTGTCCCAAGGTGAAAACAAAGGTACCCAAGAAGTTTTGTGAAGATCAGTTCATAAATACGAGCTGTATAGAAGTTGTGACAAAAAACTGATTGGACCTAATTTCGGTACAAAATGGCCACTGGCAGCCATCTTGAATTTTGAACCGCACCCAAAAACACTCATTCTCATCCCAAAGTGATAACAAAGGTACCCAAGAAGTTTTGTGAAGATCGGTTCATAAATATAGCCTCTACCCTGAGCCGTATTGACATGTGTGCTTACATTGTGTAAGTAGCACTGAATAAATCAAAGGGGAGCGCAGTGGCTCAGTAGGTAGAGGTGCAGGCTGCAAGCCGAGAGGTCCTCAGTTCGAATCCCACCTGTGGCAACCATGTTGTGTCCTTGGGCAAGACACTTCATCTCCATTGCCCGCGTGGGGGCACGATGACGCTGTGTACTTAGGCGTACTGCACGTCAATGGTAGGCATGTCTTCAACCAATCTAACCCTGCCTGTGCTGCAGTGCGGAGTTACGATGTTGGGGAGCTGGCAACTGCTCGTCGTTGCTCGGTGGTTCTCTCCGGGTACTCCGGCTTCCTCCACCCATAAAACTGTCATGGTCATGATTAGCCATTGTGCATAAATATGTGACCTTAAACATCAATAAATAAATAAATAGTAAATCAAAGTTCATCTAATTTGCATAATTTCTGCACGAAAAAAAAACCCTTACAATATGTGATGTATTCCATGTTACTAAACATTCATACAAAAATTTATTCAAATCAGAACCTTCACACAGAAGTTCTGTACAAAAGACTGGTTGCACTAATTTTGGTACAAAATGGCTGCTGGTGGCCATCTTGAATTATGGACCACACCCAAAAACACTCGCTTTCATCCCACGGTGATAACAAAGGTACCCAAGAAGTTTCGTAAAGATTGGTTCATAAAAATGGCCTCTAGTCTGAGCCGTATAGAAGTTGTGTACAAAAAAACTGATTAGACCTAATTTTGGTACAAAATTGCCACTGGCAGCCATCCTGAATTTTAGACCGCACCCAGAAATACTCGTTCTCGTCCCAAGGTGATAACAAAGGTACCCAAGACACTTTGTAAAGATCAGTTCATAAATACAGACTCTAGCCCGAGCCGAATTGGCATTTGTACTTACTGTGTGTAAGTCAAAAAAAAAATCAAAGTTTATCTAATTTGCATAATTTCTGCACGAGAAAAAAACCCATACTATATGTGATGTATCCCATGGTACTAAACATTCACACAAAAAATTATTCAAATCAGCGCTTTCATATGGAAGTTCTGTGCAAAAATCTGATTGCACCTAATTTTGTACAAAATGGCTGCCATCGGCCATCTAGAATTTTGGACCAGACCCCAAAACACTTGTTCTCGTCCCACGGTGATACCAAAGGTACCCAAGAAGTTTTGTAAAGATCGGTTCATAAATACGGCCTCTAGCCCGAGCCGTATTGGCATTTGCACTTACAGTGCTGAAAGTAACACCAAAAAACATCTAAATTACTCTAATTTGCACAATTTACGCACGAGAAAAAAACCTGTATTATATGTGATGTATCCCATGGTACTAAACATTCATACAAAAAATTATTCAAATTAGAGCTTTCATATGGAAGTTCTGTACAAAAAACAGATTTCTGCATCGTCGGTACAAAATGGCGGCTGGCAGCCATCTTGAATTTCGGACCACACCCAAAAACACTCGTTCTCGTCCCACGTTCATAACAAAGGTACCCAGGAAGTTTCGTAAAGATCGGTTCATAAATACGGCCTCTAGCCCAAGCCATATTCAATTGTTGACGTATGGATAGATGGACGGACGGACGGATGGATGGACAGACGGATGGACGGACAGACGGACGACAAAATGACAAAAGCTCAAATTTGGCTTCGTCAAAGTTGAGCTAAAAAGAACACATTTTATCACCAACCAAACTTGCAAGGGGAACCCATGTTACTATTTCGTCTCCTGAGTTCCAATGTGGACACCCTGGAACTCAGGGAATTATTTTTAGCTATCACTAGTGATTCAAATTGTAATTGTGTTGCATGATTTGTAGAAAATTCCAGTGAAATTTTGTTTCTATTTAAAAAGTCTGTCAACGATTTCTGTTCTGCACATGTGTGGAACAGATTTTCATTTTCCGCATAGTTTAGTGTTGCTGTAGATGGGAATTAGATAGAACAGGCATGTAATAAACAATCATTTCCTCCAGAATGTCTAGTTGCACTGATCTGATAGATGGTATGCTGTACCCTCCGATGGTGTAGATTCAAGTTTGTTCCAAGAAAGTATCTTGGGCCTTATTTGGGTTCTTTTCAGTTTTCAGAAACAGTCAAAGAATTTCACTGTCAATGGCTAAACCATAACGGCAACACAAGTAAAAATAATTTATAATCATGATGCCCACTTTGGATAACTCACACTCCCGATATTCATAACCAGGTAAAACAAGCCAAGACCAATACCGGGTCTGGACCTGCGTCGCTGCATGCAATTGATTACAAATGATTACAGAGATGAACAGACTTCAAAGTATCGGCAAACAGGAAGTGGCTGCACGGCAGATCTGAAAATTAGATACACGATACAACTCATCATTATGAAGCAGCAGACCAAATATAAAATCATTCCCTTTCATAGAAGCCAAGAAAACTTTGACGGAAGAAGTGTTTTGGATGGACTGAGGGACGGACGGACTGACGGACGGAGTCGAGCGGTTACTAGACCTGCTCTGCCACTGGCGACGCAGGTAAAAAAAAAATACCAGTAAAATAGATCTTGTCAGCCATAATAAAGAAGTGCTATTCCACTCCCGCAGATTCACAGGGAAAACATAGATACAAGAACTGAAAAGGAGCCCCTGTGTTGATCTGTTTATTTACTTATTGGTGTTTATCATCACTTTTAGCATCTATGGCTAAACCACAACACAAGTATTATTTATTTATTTATTTATTGGTGTTTAAGGTCACATACTTAACAACACAAGTATAAAGTAATGTTTAGTCAATTCTTCCCCAGACATTGGTTAATACCTGTTCCTATAATGCTAGAAGAGAGTGTGGTGGCTCAGTGGTTATGGCATTGGACTTCAAAACCGGAAGGTTCACATTTTGATCCCCATCAGGGGTAATGACATTGTGGCCTTGGGCAAGGCACTTAATCCCAAATGCCCACGTAGGGGCACAGAGGTGATGTGTTCTAAGGTGTACTGCACATCGAGAGTGCCTTCATCTTCAACCAATACTAACCCTGCTTGTGTGGAGTTAGTATGTTAGGGAGTCTGAGAGTGGCTTGCTGCTGCTTGGAAGTTCTCTCCTAGTACTCCAGCTCCCCCACCCATAAAAATGTCTAAGATGAGGTGTTCCTGGTTGTTGAAAGTGTCATTAAATCCCAATAAATATTATACCAGAAACCTGAACTAGTTTTAACGCAAAAATCAAGCAGTGCTTTACTTCTTACAGTTACCATGGGGAGTCTGGGTATCGATATCTCCTGAGCAGGAAATAAATGTCAGAAACATGAAAAAATTAACCCTTTACCCAATGTAATGGCTCAAACCAGCCAGTATTATTCACAATAATCACCATTTAGATTGTATTATTTTTTTTTCCTTTTTAATCTCAAAAATGTAGCTTACGAGCCTCTCATCGGAATGCGCTGAATTAACCCTTTACCCAAAGTAATGGCCAAAACTGACACAAACTATTCACAAAATCACTCTTCAATTTTCATTAATTTTTCATTTTTTGTCTCAAAAACATAGCTCTTGACCCCTTATTGGAACAAGCTCACTAAGCTTGTTCCAATGAGGGGTCATGAGCAATGTTTTTGAGCTTGTTCCAATGAGGGGGTCATGAGCTATGTTTTTGACACAAAAATGAAAAAAATTAGTTGTGAATGTTTTTTTTTTGCAAGTGTTGTCTTCTTTTCATGTTTGATAAAGGGTTAAAAAACATAGCTAATGATTCCTCATTTGAATGAGCTTGTTGACATGTTCTGATGAGGGTGTCACACATTTTTTTAGACAAAAATTGAAAAAGTTGAGTGCTTTAAGAAATTTGTTTTTAAGTGTCCTCTGGTTGGGTAAAACATCAACTGAAAAATCTGCAAAATTTATAGGCCCCAATCTAAAACTGCCATTCAATTTGTTATTTTCTTCCTCCTATCCTAGTCATGACATTTCATTTGAATGAGCTAATCAAGCCTGTTTCGAGATGGTATCAAAGGTTTGGAAGAAGTCAAATTATTCTGTCTTTTTGAGAAAAAAAACAAAACATCAACTGCACCTTATTTAAGGTTTAGGGTTAAGAACTGTCTGAGAAATGTTTTCTGCACCAAATAAAAGAAAAATAATTGTTCCACATCAATAACAAGTAAAGTACCTCCAGACAGTTTATATCTAACAATACAGACATGTCCTACTCAACTACTTTCACAATAATTTGTCCCATAAAGAAAACAATTCTCAGGTCAACATGCCCAAATATTGACTTGACCGAAAACAGAATTTCACAGGATGACCCAACTGAAAAGAGACTGGAGGGCACAATACTTGCTTTTTGTGAATGACAGGTCAAACAACACTGAAGGAGGTCAGTGTGTCTTTCTGTCAGTGGGTATCTTGTGTCATTGGGATATTCCAACAGTTACAGCTTACAGTGTGAGGTCACACCAGGTTAAAAACACTGTTCTTGAAACCTACTTATTGGTGATTACTGGGGCAGTGTGGTGAAAGCAAACAAGTGTTCTCAGTCACAACCTGTAACACACTACAATGAAAATGGACTCCTCTGTCATTAAACTAATTCCTCACATATATTTTGTACAATCAAATGGCTAACAGCTACAATATAGGTAGAGATCTATACTGTTCCAGTTTCCTCATTAAACAGATTAAGTGATTTATTTTTATAAAGTGCTCCAGATTTGAGAAATCCTCTTCTGTACAATGGGTATATCAGACTATAAATACGCAACTCATTGATTTTTTTCCATGGAAATCTTGTCTTGATATTTCAATAATTTACTCAGTATATCCTAAATACATTGACCCTTCATCCAATATGAATAGCAGACAACACCTGAAAAAAAAATTCTTGCATTACTTAAAGTTTTAATTTTCTTGTTTCAAAAACATTGCTTATGACCCTTCATTGGAATGAGCCCAGTGAGCTCATTCCAATGAGGGGTAATTAGATGTGTTTTTGAGATAAAAAATGAATATATTATAAATTAGAGTGTTGCCTTTTGTGAATAGCATTAGCCATTTTCTTACCATTACGCTGGATAAGGTTCCGCTCTACAGTTTCGCACTATTGCACGGGTGAAATTCTAAACTTAGGGCATGTGTTGAAACTAAGGCCATGTAAAATAGAGATATATTTTTAGTATCAGATATATGATTACATTAGGTTTATGATTACATTAGGTTTTTTGATGGACAAGAGAATTTGAAGTTTTGGTCCCAAAGTTGGAGTCTGATACATAGGGGTAAATTACCAGATGAATTATGGGAAACAGTGGCTTCAAAAAATTGGCTATTTTTTCAAATGTAATTTTTACACGGGTTTGTTACCAGACAGGTAACTAAAAAATGAGACGGAAACATATAAATTTTTTTTTGCATTTTAGAAACAGGGGATGCTCTGCTCCAGGGGTGGGTAGGTGGGGTTGGTGGGAAAATTCTGCTTTTGTGGCTGCTAAGTGGCTGAAAATGACCGGTTTCGGTATTTTTTTCAGGCAATTTTTCAGGTTGAAGTCTTGCCTTTGACAATAAATAATTCCACCCACATTCAGATTGTTTATTTCTACTTAGTCAGATAGTATTATATGTTTTTTTGTGGATTTGGGAAATGTAATACATGTAATGGGTTAGATAACTAAGTTACAGAATATTTGCATTTGAAGAGAGTGTATGGCATGTCATATTTGGAAAAGCCTGGAAAACTGTGGAGCGGAACCTAAAGGGCTAACTATTTCAATCAAGCACCTCTTCAGCATACAATTTTGTCTTTGTAATTTAACAATCATGGACAGTGGACCATAGAGAGAATATAAAAGTGGGGGAGCTGCTGTCTGAAGTGTGAATTTGTGTTGGGATAGGCATGCCTCTTCTTTGGCTTACACCGATTCATGGGGGAAAATGTTACATTTGCATCACCAATCTCAAGACAAAAAGCCCAGTTCCAATTACTGAGCTCATCCTTTCAAAAAGAGGACAAAACCAAGAGAGATGAAGTGGTTGGACAACTGACTATTAATTTTTTGACATAAAGATTTAATCCTTTACCTAACATGAAAAGCAGATGACACTTGCAAATAAAATGATTTTTTTCATTTTTTGCATCAAAAACATAGCTCATGACCCCACATAGGTTCATAAGCTATGTTTTTAACTAGTAGAGCATTGTTAGCTCATATTTGGCCTTTATTCTGAAGTGCATGTACTGCAACTTAAAGGTTTCAAATTCAGTGGCTGTGCTTAATATTATCTTTGAAGTGATGTTATTTAGTCTGTTAAGTTTTGCCTTGTTACAATTTATGGGAAAGTGCCCAAAGGCATTCTACTATAAACTGTAACAAGGCAAAGACATGTGAACAAATTATGATGGCTCAAACGAATGTAGCACTCAATCAGTTTACCCTTTACCCAACGTAGATGATATCAAAATTTATTATTTTAAATATCATTTTTTAAATTTTTTCAAAAAATTTTCAACAAAATCATATCAGGTGAACCCTCACTGGAATGAGCTCAATGAGCTCGTTCCAATGAGGGGTCACATGATATGGTTTTGTTGAACTATTTTGAAAAATTCAATTTTTTCAACTACTCAATTTGCATATTACGTGAGCGGACAGGGACCAGCCTATGGGGGGAATTTTAGTTAGAGAGACTTCATGTCTCCCTCTGGAAAAAATAGGGAGACTGCAGAGTCAAGTAGGGAGACTACATAGTCAAGTGGGGAAAATTAAGAATATTTATGTATCACCCCCTGCCGCCCCTTCATATTTTCAGCTTGTGGTCCTCCATAAACGTCCGATTAATCCAGGTCCTGTTGTCTATGATGCATCTATGCCAGGTTAAAAAATCACAAAGTAATTATTGACTGAAAATCCTCACTGCTACCCTCTCTTTCATAACCCCTCCCCTCTTCTTCGTGCCAATACCCCCAGCACCCTTCTGTGGTTGACTTTCACCAAAGTCTACTAAGCTAATAATTCTGAAGTCTGAAAGTGTGAACAGGACCAGATGTAAGAAGGTTGCGGGGAGGGTACTTTTGTTAGTTAATAAACAAAATACATTCTGGTGTGAAGTATTTTGTAAAATAAATGTCATTCCGAGTCATTTTTTATGGCATTCCGGTGTCATTCCACGTCATTTTGTGTCACAACGGTGTTTAGGATCCTTCACATGCACACTTGTGTCCTGTACAAAGCTTTTCTTGTCATCACTAAAGCTTTTTCTAGTGTTTTTTCAATTCCATTCGTGTTTTTTTGAGAATAGACGGCCAACAGTTAACAGTCATCAGCAAAACGAAATAAAAATACAGTGTCAGAAAATACGTCCGTTGTGTATACATTTTCGGCATCCTAAGCGAGGTAACCTATTTTCAAACACGGTTATTTTTGTTGAGTCGCGTAAGTCACCTTTTTTTTTTCGACATTTGAAGCTTTGACTGAAACGGAACAAAATAGAAATAAAAAATTTGTGTGATTTCAAATAATTGGTCACTTATTTGACGAATGAAAATGCATATTTATCACACTCAGGCACATTCGCTTTCTTGAAAATAATCGTTTTTTGTGTAAACCTCGGATCACTCAGTTCAGCATTTCCTCATTTTGGCCAATTTTTAGAGGGTGACTTGTAATCACCCTGACTATGTTTCTAGGTGACTCTGGGTTTAGAAGGGCGACATAATCACCCTAGTCACCCTCAGGGTTGGTCCCTGTGAGCAGATGCAGGCAATTTGTTAGGTAAAGGGTTAAGGCAAATGGAAGTGTTAATGACAGTGTAGCTTAACTTGACTGTGTGTAGTGTTTGACAAAAAGGATAATGTTCAATGTTTATGAAAGGATTATGAAATACGACAAAAATTGTGATAATTGAGAATATGTTAATTTCTGTTCCCTGTATGCTATGTTTTCAAAAAGAATAATTTGAGGTGTAGAATGTTTTAAAGAATTAAGACCTGGGTTGATGTGGCCCTAACAGTTATGTCAACGAAAGTTACCATGTTACAGTAAAATCATTCCAAAAAGAGTCATCTAGGCTACGTGCCTGTGTGGCTGTCACGGTTGACCGATCACGGCCAAAATAGGACGTTCTCATCTAGACAATAGGCTTGGGACGATATCCCGGTACTCTGATACGTACCAATACGGCAACCCATGATGCAGGTACCGGTGCGGACGTCCAAATTTCATCATATTGCAATACCATTATATAGGACGGTCACCAATCTTAAAATTCAACTATTTTACTGTCAATACATTCAACACATCACATTTTAGGCTTAGGTGATTTGGCCAACTCAAATACCCTGCAATTCAGAATATAACACTAGAATACTGATTATTAAATCAGGGTATTTTTTGTTTGCTCCCAGGTGCAATCAAATTACCAAAATTTCGCTCGCATGGTGTGATTCAATATTTTATGCGCTCATCCAATTTTCCGATTCAGAAATGGTAAAACTACAGATAAACAGTGTAACAATACACCAATTTACTATGAACATCCGTTGGTTATGCAAAATGACAAATCTTTAACCACCATTTTACGGGAGTTTTCAAATCAGTTGACAAAACTCCACTCATGTTTTCTATGATGTCAATGACTATTAATTAGCCCCCTTAATGTGCACCAGTTATTCTTCGTAATCATCTTCCATGACTTTTTTTTTTGTTCAGGTGGATCAATTTGAAAATTGCAAAGCAGAAGTCGAACCATGAACTGCAAGGGCAAGTCTCAATCACAGATTTATTTATTTTTCATTGCCAACCTACAAGACCAGGGTACTCCAGCTTTTTTATGTATTTGGTAAGGTTCGTTGCCATGATTATCAGATGACTGCTTACCTATTTTCGTTGTAATTCTAGCACCTGTGTGACTAAAATTGTCTTTATTCTAAAACTGAAAAGTAGAAGGATGTGCTAAGACTCAGAGGGGCCACTTGGTAGCTCACATTTGTAAAATTAGTGATGGGCTTATGCTAGAGTATGAGCTCAAACACATGTGACCAGTCAGTGCAGTATGTGATAGAATATGGGAAATTGGGAGGGGGGGGGGGGGCAAAGTTGACCCCCCCCCCCCTCCTCCCGAATGTATCTGTGCTCCCCAACTATAAATTGCTGGCTCCACCACTGTCCCTGTGATCTTAACTGTAGCTTCAATACCAGGATGAATATCAAGATACGTATCTAGATACATACTGTATCGTGACTCGTGTACCCAGATACGTATCATACCGTATACCGTGAATTTGGTGTATCGTCCCAACCCTACTAGACATTATACTGAGACATCCTACAAATTTGCAATGAATCCATTTATAAATGCAAGCTGTGGACTGTGCTAAAAGAATCTAGGTAACGTGCTCCTGTGGACGTCATGGTTGACCGAACCTGACCAAAAAAGGAATTCTCATCTAGACATTATACAGAGTCATCCTACCAAGTTAAAATGAAATCCCTTCATAAATAAGATCTGCAGACTGCGCTGAAGATTTTCGGGTTTTGGGCCCCATAGTCATCATGGTTTTCTGATCGCAACCAAAAGGGGACATTCTCATCTAGACATTATCCAGAGTCATCCAACCAAGTTACAATGAAATCCCTTCATAATACGACCTGTAGACTGTGCTTAAGGTTTTCAAATTTCAGGCCCATATAGCCATCACGGTTGACCGATCGTGACCAAAAGGGGATGTTCTCATCTAGATATTATACGGAGTCATCCTACCAAGTTACAATTAAATCCCTTTATAAATGCAAGCTGTAGACTGTGCTAAAGGAATCTAGGTAACATGCTCCTGCTGCTATCACGGTTGACTGAACCCGACCAAAAAAGGACGTTATCATCTAGACATTATATAGAGTCATCCAACCAAGTTACAATGAAATCTCTTCATAAATATGACCTGTAGAGTGTGCTGAAGGTTTTCGAGTTTCAGGTTCATGTAGCTGTCACGGATGACTGATCATGACCAAAAGGGGACGTTCTCATCTAAACATTATACGGAGTCATCCTACCAAGTTACAATGAAATCCCTTCATAAATACGACCTGTAGACTGTGCTAAAAGTTTGTGGGTTTCGGGCTCTCGCAGTCATCACGGTTGTCTGATCGTAACCAAAAGGGGATGTTCTCATCTAGACATTATACAGAGTCATCCTACCAAGTTGCAATGAAATCCCTTAATAAATACAATCTGTAGACTGTGCTAAAGGTTTTCCTGTTTCGGCCTCTCGCAGCCGTCATGGTTGTCTGATCGCAACCAAAAGGGGATGTCCTCATCTAGACATTATACAGATTCATCCTATCAAGTTACAATGAAATCCCTTCATAAATACAACCTGTAGACTGTGCTAAAGGTTTTCGGGTTTCAGGCTCTTGCAGCCCTCATGGTTGAGTGATCAGGACCAAAAGGGGACTTTCTCATCTAGACATAACTTCGAACCTGCAAAAGAAATTTTGTGATGATCAGACAAGAACTACGGTGTGTAGTCTGTGCTAAAGAAAATGTGAACAGATTCACAGACTCTGACTCATAGACTTCCGCAAGCGTGATGGCAATCGCTTATCCAGACTTTTGTCAAGTTAAGCTAATGAAAGTGTCAATGACACTGTAGCTCAACTTGTCAAGACAAAGACATGTATATGTATAGTATGTGACACAGCAATGACAAACATCTAGGTAATGACCTGATAACACAGGTACATATAAAGTATTGTAGCAGTCTGTACATAAATACTGATCGTTGCCTGTAACAAATGTATAGGTAAAGTATTGTAAAGGTGGGTGACAGTCAGATGCTAAACTAGAAAAAAATCTTTGAGTCCCAGAGTGGGTCTGACTGAACCCCAAAATATTTGTTCTCATAGCACAGTGATAACAAAGGCACCCCAAAACACACTCATTCCTGTCCCAAGGTGAAAACAAAGGTACCCAAGAAGTTTTGTGAAGATCAGTTCACAAATATGAGCTGTGTAGAAGTTGTGACAAAAAACTGATGGGACCTAATTTCGGTACAAAATGGACACTGGCAGCCATCTTGAATTTTGGACCGCACTCAGAAACACTCGTTCTCGTCCCAAGGTGATAACAAAGGTACCCAAGAAGTTTCGTGAAGATCGGCTGATAAATACAGCCTCTAGCCCGAGCCGTATTGACATGTGCACTTACAGTGTATAAGTAGCACTGAATATATCAAAGTTCATCTAATTTGCATAATTTCTGCATGAGAAAAAAACCTGTACTATATGTGATGTATTCCATGTTACTAAACATTCATACAAAAATTTATTCAAATCAGAACTTTCTATTCAGAATTTCTGTACAAAAGACTGATTGCACTAATTTTGGTACAAAATGGCTGCTGGTGGCCATCTTGAATTTTGGACCACACCCAAAAACACTCGTTCTCATCCCACGGTGATAACAAAGGTACCCAAGAAGTTTCGTAAAGATCGCTTCATAATACGGCCTCTAGCCTGAGCCGTATAGTTGTGTACAAAAAACTGATTAGACCTAATTTCGGTACAAAATGGCCACTGGCAGCCATCTTGAATTTTGGACCGCACCCAGAAACACTCGTTCTCATCCCAAGGTGATAACAAAGGTACCCAAGACGTTTTGTGAAGATCGGTTCATAAATACAGACTCTAGCCCGAGCCGTATTGACATGTGTACTTACTGTGTGCAAGTAGCACTGAAAAAATCAAAGTTCATCTAATTTGCATAATTTCTGCACGAGAAAAAAAAACGTATTATATGTGATGTATCCCATGGTACTAACCATTCACACAAAAAATTATTCAAATCAGCGCTTTCATATGGAAGTTCTGTGCAAAAATCAGATTGCACCAAATTTTGTACAAAATGGCTGCCATCGGCCATCTTGAATTTCGGACCAGACCCCAAAACACTCGTTCTCGTCCCACGGTGATAACAAAGGTACCCAAGGAGTTTCGTAAAGATCGGTTCACAAATACGGCCTCTAGCCCGAGCCGTATTGGCATTTGCACTTACAGTGCTGAAAGTAACACCAAAAAACATCAAAGTTAGTCTAATTTGCATAATTTACGCACGAGAAAAAAACCCGTATTATATGTGATATATCCCATGGTACTAAACATTCATACAAAAAATTATTCAAATCAGAGCTTTCATATGGAAGTTCTGTACAAAAAAAAAATGTCTGCATCGTCGGTACAAAATGGCTGCTGGCAGCCATCTTGAATTTTGGACTGCACCCAAAAACACTCGTTCTCATCCCACGGTCATAACAAAGGTACCCAAGAAGTTTCGCAAAGATTGGTTCATAAATACGGCCTCTAGCCCGAGCCGTATCCAATTGTTGACGGACAGAAAGACAGACGGACGACGGGCCATGGCATAAGCTCAAATTTGGCTTCGCCAAAGTTGAGCTAAAAATGAAATTTGAATGGCACTTTTTGTGAATAGCTCTGGCCTGTTTTGGTCATTACATTAGGTAAATAGTTAAGGACTGTTTTTAAAAAATAAGTTGCTTATCATTTTATGAGGGCACAGTGGCACTCAACCAGTTAAACTAACTTCATGTGTTAATGACATAATATTGGGAGTGCAGTGACTCAGTGGTTATGGCATTCTTCAAACCGAAAAGTCCACAGGTCGATCTCCAAAAGGGGTAACTGAATTGTATCCTTGGGAAAAGGCACTTAATTCTGACTGCCCATGTGGGAGCATGGTGGTGCTGTGCACTAAGGCATACTGCACGTTGATGGTGCACTTGCCTTCAACACCGCTTACAGAATGTTATTAAGTTGGAAAGTCTGACAGTCACTCGATTCTGCTCAGTGGTTCTCTCCAGATACTCTGGTTTCCCCATCCTCCCTCCCTCCCCCCATAAAATTGTTCAACATGATGTTACCCTGGCTGCTAGAAGTTTCGTTAAACTCTGATAAACAAACATCTTAATGCATCCACCCATTGCAAACCATGTTTTAATGAAAGTGTCAATGACACTGTAGCTCAGCTTGTCAAGACATGTACCTGTATAGTATGTGACGCAGCAATGACAAGCATCTAGGTAATGACCTGATAACAAAGGTACATATAAAGTATTGTAACGGTCTGTACATAAATACTCACCGTAGCCTGTAACAAATGTATAGGTAAAGTATTGTAAAGGTGGGTGACAGTCAGATGCTAAACTAGACAAGAAATCTTTGAGTCTCAGAGTGGGTCTGACTGAACCCCAAAATATTTGTTCTCATAGCAAAGTGAAAACAAAGGCACCCCAAACCACACTCATTCCTGTCCCAAGGTGAAATCAAAGGTACCCAAGAAGTTTCGTGAAGATCAATCAGTTCATAAATACGAGCTGTATAGAAGTTGTGACAAAAAACTGATTGGACCTAATTTCGGTACAAAATGGCCACTGGCAGCCATTTTGAATTTTGGACCGCACTCAGAAACACTCGTTCTCGTCCCAAGGTGATAACAAAGGTATCCAAGAAGTTTCGTGAAGATCGGTTGATAAATACAGCCTCTAGCTCGAGCCGTATTGACATGTGCACTTACAGTGTATAAGTAGCACTAAATAAATCAAAATTCATCTAATTTGCATAATTTCTGCACGAGAAAAAAACCCATATTGTATGTGATGTATTCCTTTTTACTAAACATTCATACAAAAATTTATTCAAATCAGAACTTTTGTACAGAAGTTCTGTACAAAAGACTGATTGCACTAATTTTGGAACAAAATGACTGCTGGTGGCCATCTTGAATTTCGGACCACACCCAAAAACACTCCTTCTCATCCCATGGTGATAATAAAGGTACCCAAGAGGTTTCGTAAAGATCGGTTCATAAATACAACCTCTAGCCTGAGCCACATAGAAGTTGTGTACAAAAAACTGATTAGACCTAATTTTGGTACAAAATGGCCACTGGCAGCCATCTTGAATTTTGGACCGCACTCAGAAACATTCGTTCTCATCCCAAGGTGATAACAGAGGTACTGAAGAAGTTTTGTGAAGATCGGTTGATAAATACACCCTCTCGCCTGAGCCGTATTGGGTCTCACAGAACTAAATATTTTCCCATAGGCGACCATTATAACGTTCAGGTGGAAAAAAATATGATCGCATCACTTTAATTTTGGCATTCAAATATCTCTGTCAAGTATAGCCCTTCAGACAACTTTTTCTGATCTGAAAACAGGGGGTCATGCAACAAATAAGAGAGAAAAACTGACACAAAGGGAAGTACCGGTCACGTGCACATATTTTTCAGGGAATTCCCTACAAAAACACACAAAAAGTAAATTGTATTTTTTAGGTCCAAAAGTCATCAAATCACCCTCTTTTTTATCAGGAATATTCAACAATAATGCAAGATGTCAATAGAATGTTTCAAACTTTTATTGAAACAACGGATTTTCCCAAGGCTGTTTATTTTTAGAGATTGCGTCATTTCCGAGTGCAACATTTTAAGGCGGTTCACTCTAATTTCAATATTTAGTTCCGCGATACCTATAATCATCCCTAACCCCACCAAAGAGACATTTTACAAACTTCCATGAGATAAAAGAGTCATTTCTGCATTAGAATCCAACTTTTGGCTTTGGCTGAGTCAAAAACTTGGAAAATTTGCTATTTTAAGGAAAAGTGTCCAAACTTTGTCAAGTGGGCTTGAAAACTGGTATTGCCTCCAAAAGATTTTTCTATCCTGTTACTTTATAAATTAACTGAGAAGGATGAGAATTTACAGCTTTCTTTAAAAAACTACCCTAATCCCAAAATAAAACTAACATCTGCATCAGCACAAAGTATTTTTAGAAAAAATCTGTCTCATTTAACCATACTGCAAGCAAAACAGTGTCCCAACCCCCATGGAACAATATGGATGTCAATTTTGTTTCCAAAACTGGGGATGCAGCTATATATTTCACCAATATGAGAGGACTCTACTAGTTTATCCTAACAACTGATGTCAAATTTTATTCCACCATCTGATGTAGTAAAATTTTGCCCTGAATAGGACCCCCCGGTATGCCCCTTTTCATCAAAATATGTGATATAATTCATAATTTAATTGATATTGACCCAAAACAAACCTACTGTGATATGAACTTTCCCATCTGTAATAGTTTTTAAATCACAGTCTGGCTTCTGAAGACATTTCACATTGTATTGATGAATATTTTGCAATTTTTGTAAAGGAAAAACCTCAGTTTTCTCAGTAAAGGCACATAGAATCATTGGTATGGCACTGACAAAACATAAAACAGTGTTTTTTTCCAAAAGAATGATCAGTACCTGATACTGTGATATTTCATAACACTGGTAAGATGCCTAAAACCATCAAATATTGATTCTATAGTGCTATGCTTACGCTGCAAGTTCCCATAAGTGCACTTTCATAACCTTTGTTTTAATCCCCACAGACACCCATTCTGGCAAAAAGATTGAAATTGTTGAAAACATGTTTCCAAAGAGGATGAATCAGACATTTGCTTCAAGAATATAGTGGTATTTGATGTTTAATATACTTATGTGTGTGTGTGTGTGGGGGGGGGGGGGGGGGGGGGGGGGGGGGGGAAGTTAGCTACCAATTATAAAATGTAGATCCAGGCAAGTGAAAAGCAAAGAAACACCATGTTTGATGAAGAGACAGACACACAGACAGACAGACATACATATAGGCTTGCAGTCACACATGTAGGAGGTCCACATGAGAGTACTGAATGGCATACAATGAAAAATATAGTGGAAGAGCCAGGGCAAGGTTGTTAAATTGAAAAATAACTCAGTGGACCATGAGTGCTGAAGCCTCAAAGTAAATCATAAGAAACTGAAAGTGTATGATACTAACTTCAGTCTCTAAAAATATGTTGTTCAGTCTTTCCAAATGTTTATCATCAGCAGAAGGGTTAAATATATGTGGGAGAGAGGACTTGGTCCAGGGAAAGAGCAATATTTCACAACTGTCACTGTAAATTTATGCTGTATCAGGGGAACCATGGCAGCACTAGTACTAGACAACTATATTGGTAGCTATGCACAAATGCCATTCACTCACATTTGTAATTTTATTATGTTATTTTCCACTGTAGCCCCACCCCTTCCTCAAATTTGTGTTCCAGGATACTCTTTCAATGAAGGAATTGTTTTCCAGCATTTTGAAGAGCATAATATAGAAGAGAAAAACTTCTAAATAATAGTGAATAGAAGGGCAGTGTAGGTTTTCTGTCTGTGTTTGAATGGTGATTTGGGAGGGGGTTGGAAGATTTGGAATCCTCCCTGCCCCTAGAAATATGAGGAGAAACCATGGTTTAAATAAATATGTTAATAGGGTAAGATAGACTGTTAGTTAGCAGCTGCCAGAGATTATAGTGTGCTCCTGGGGAATACACTTGCTCAAGATGTGAATTTTCTTGCATGAACAGCCTTAGTTTTGGAAATATATAGCTTTAATTGCTGACTGTGACAAAAATGTAACTTCTCAAAACAATAAAATGGTTTGGTAAGGTGTATGGTCACCAAATAAATATTTAAATGTGAAATAATCCCCCAAAATAATAACTGAATCTGGTCTGGAAGCCAAAAAACATATTTCCTATAGGTCTCACAGAACTAAATATTTTCCCATAGGCGACCATTATAACGTTCAGGTGGAAAAAAATATGATCGCATCACTTTAATTTTGGCATTCAAATATCTCTGTCAAGTATAGCCCTTCAGACAACTTTTTCTGATCTGAAAACAGGGGGTCATGCAACAAATAAGAGAGAAAAACTGACACAAAGGGAAGTACCGGTCACGTGCACATATTTTTCAGGGAATTCCCTACAAAAACACACAAAAAGTAAATTGTATTTTTTAGGTCCAAAAGTCATCAAATCACCCTCTTTTTTATCAGGAATATTCAACAATAATGCAAGATGTCAATAGAATGTTTCAAACTTTTATTGAAACAACGGATTTTCCCAAGGCTGTTTATTTTTAGAGATTGCGTCATTTCCGAGTGCAACATTTTAAGGCGGTTCACTCTAATTTCAATATTTAGTTCCGCGATACCATTGACATGTGTACTTACTGTGTGTAAGTAGTACTGAAAAAATCAAAGTTCATCTAATTTGCATAATTTCTGCACGAGAAAAAAACCTGTATTATATGTGATGTATCCCATGGTACTAAACATTCACACAAAAAATTTTTCAAATCAACGCTTTCATGTGGAAGTTCTGTGCAAAAATCTGATTGCACCCAATTTTGTACAAAATGGCTGCCATCGGCCATCTTGAATTTCGGACCGCACCCAAAAACACTTGTTCTTGTTCCACGGTGATACCAAAGGTACCCAAGGAGTTTCGTAAAGATCGGTTCATAAATACGGCCTCTAGCCCGAGCCGTATTGGCATTTGCACTTACAGTGCTGAAAGTAACACTAAATACATCAAAGTTAGTCTAATTTGCATAATTTACGTACGAGAAAAAAAACCGTATTATATGTGATGTATCCCATGGTACTAAACATTCATCAAAAAAATTATTCAAATCAGCGCTTCATATAGAAGTTCTGCACAAAAATCTGATTTCACCTTTGTCTGTACAAAATGGCCGCCAGCGGCCAACTTGAATTTCAGATCAGACCCCAAAACACTTGTTCTCGTCCCACGGTCATAACAAAGGTACCCAAGAAGTTTCGTAAAAATCGGTTCATAAATATGGCCTCTAGCCCGAGCCGTATTGAATTGTTGACGGACAGACGGAGAGATGGCCAGATGGCCAGACGGACGACTGGCCAAAGTTGAGCTAAAAATGGTCAAATTGCTTGAAAATTGTAAATAATCCTAAGAAAGATATGTATAAAAATCTTCAGGCTCTCAAGGTTAAGAAAAATAGGCCGATGAAATCATCAGATGTGTACCCATACACGCAACTAGTTGAAAGCTGTATGACGGAGGGCCACCACGGATGCCGACATTATGTACACCACACAAGGTATGGGTACATATAGAAATGGATTGGAGGAGTGTCTAATTTGATGGGTAAAGGGTTAATATCTCCAGAGCAAATTATCAGATTTACATAAAAAACTATACAGCACAGAACATCAGTAACCTGAATAAATATATAAAGTAACATGACAATCGGATTGAAATTTTTTGAGTTATCTTATGGCAAAGGGATTAGAGGAATTTTCAATTTGAAGGATAAAGGGGGTTAATATCTCCGGATCAAATTATCAGATTTACACCAAAAACTATACAGCTCAGCACATCAGTAACCTGAATACAATTATAAAGTAACTTGACAATCCAAGCAATATTTTTCAATTTATCAAATGCCAAAGGGATTGGAGGAATTTTCAATTTGAAGGGTAAAGGGTTAATATCTCAGGATCAAAATAACAGATTTACACCAAAAACTATACAGCTCGGTACATCAGTAACCTGAACACAAATATAAAGTAACTTGACAATCCAAGCAAAATTTTTCAAGTTATCGAATGCCAAAGGGATTAAAGGAATTTTCAATTTGAAGGATAAAGGGTTAATATCTCAGGATCAAAATAACAGATTTACACCAAAAACTATACAGCTCGGCACATCAGTAACCTGAATACAAATATAAAGTAACTTGACAATCCATGTAATATTTTTCAAGTCATCGAATGCCAAAGGGATTGGAGGAATTTTCAATTTGAAGGATAAAGGGTTAATATCTCGGGATCAAATCATCAGATTTACACCAAAAACTATACAGCTCAGCACATCAGTAACCTGAACACAAATATAAAGTAACTTGACAATCCAAGCAATATTTTTCAAGTTATCGAATGCCAAAGGGATTGGAGGAATTTTCAATTTGAAGGATAAAGGGTTAATACCTCAGGTTCAAAATAACAGATTTACACCAAAAACTATACATCTCGGCACATCAGTAACCTGAACACAAATATAAAGTAACTTGACAATCCAAGCAATATTTTTCAAGTTATCAAATGCCAAAGGGATTGGAGGAATTTTCAATTTGAAGGATAAAGGGGTAATATCTCGGGATCAAATCATCAGATTTACACCAAAAACTATACAGCTCGGCAAATCAGTAGCCTGAACACAATATAAAGTAACTAGACAATCCAAGCAATATTTTTTAAGTTATCGAATGCCAAAGAAATGGATACGGATGCCGGATGGACAGACGGACGGACAAAGAATGGACGAACGACGGATGGTCACCCCGGATGCCGGCATTATGTGTATCATACATAGTATGGGTACACATAAAAATGGCCTGAAAAAAATTGTATAGAGTGGATAGACCTGCTTTTCATTTTAGGTAAAGGTTCAATCATTTTTTTTGTCTTGATACTGTTGGAGAGATGCTGTCATTTCAGGGACAAAGAATCACAAATGGCTGATTAAGTTGCGAATTATGTAAGTGATAAATTAATTTGGTTACATGAAAGTAGTATATTTTCAAAGTATGTTTACTGTTACATGCTATTTAGACCTATTTTTTCTTGTTTTTTAAGAATAAAACTAAGTGTAATAAAAGTAATAAAAATAGATGTACATTCCTTGAAAGTGGATTATCATGAAAACCTCTACAGAGTGGAGTTTCTCCCAATATTATTTATTCAATTTGTGTTGGTGTTTAAGGTCACTTTCAGTATCTATGGTAATACCATTACTGCAATTTAGGAATAAACTAACACCAAGCCTATGTTTCCCACTGTAGTAAAACATTTTCTCAAAAATTTATACTTGAGCATATTATAGAATTTATTCTTGAACATTTTCAAGAAGCCTTGGCTTACTGGTCTGAGTCAATCAACAGACTGTCCCCTTTACCTAACATGAAAGGTGGATGACACTTGCAAACAAAATTCATGAATAACTAATATTTTTTTTCATTTTTTGTGTCAGACACATAGCTTATGACCCCTCATTGGAATGAGCTCAATGAGCATGTTCCAATGAGGGTCAAGACCTATGTTTTTAAGACAAAAAAGTGAAATAATAATTAAAATCGAATGGTGATTTTTGTGAATAGTGCTGGCTGGTTTTGGCCATTATTCTGAGTAAAGGGTTAAAGAAGTTAAAAGGCAGAGGACATTTTCCCTTCTGTTTCTCTAGGAATAAAAAGTGATACAAGACCCGCTTCTTCAGTGTACTGTGAAAGCACTCTTAATCTCCTCAATACACCAAAAACTAAGAAAGAGGGGTGCAATCAGACTAACGGAAGGGGAGGATTACCTCAATACCAGGGGCAATCAACTCTAATATTTGTCAGGACAGTGACACCAGCTCACTTTATGTGGTGGACAAATTTAATACACACAAATTACAGTATCAGTATTCAGACATTTTGTGTCAATGATCGAGTGACTAAAATCAACCACTCCAGGTGTTAAAATTAATTTCAGCCAATGAAGATTTTTGGGTGCCAAATCAAAAGTTTTAGTGCAACTGACTAAATTGGCACTCGACAGCGTGAACACTGATACCAAGTACATGTATATATGAAAAGTTTATGGACCTGAAGAATTTTAAAGCATTTTCTTGATATTGCACCAAGTTAACTATGTACAAAGTTTGTGAAGATTCTGACTAGTGGATCTGAAGAAGAAGATTTTAAAGTACATTCCTCATACTGCCCGAGGTTGAAATTTGGGCTCCCATAGGAGGCCTAAATATGAATTCATAAACTTGATATGAACACAATTAAATTTGTCCTACCCCCAAGGATACTGTATACAAAATATGAAAAGATTCTGACTGCTGGAACTAAAGAGGAGGGATTTTAAATTTTTAAGGAATTTTCCTCATATGTTGAACTAAGTTAAAATTTGGCTACTATAAGGAGTCCAAATATAAACCTAAGAACTTAATTTGAACAAACTTGAATTTGAATTTGACCTCCATAAGGATAATCTTGTTATAGGCCCCTATTATGATTTCAAAACTGATATGTCTTTGGTCAGTAATTATAAATAATTAATATTTTCAAAAATTATTTTTGATTTAAAGAAGGCAGATTTTTGGGTGATTTGATAGCTTATTTGCACTGAGTGACCCTTGAATGTACCGTACATATCAACATATTTGTTTACAAATACTCTTAAACAGGATCTATTTTTAGTTCACCAATTGTTTGTTTGGATCACACTTGTTTACATGAAATTAGATAGAATCATCTGGAAACTTAATGAGGTAATTTAATTCAGATAATCAGCAGTTAATGAAACGACAGAACATTGGAGGAATTTCTCATTCTGGAACTTTCTATCTGAAGACTGTAGACATCTCCGTCAATAGACTTCTGACAATTTTTCATCTCATACAGCATTGAGAAAAGACTGATTATTACACATTCATACATTGGAGATTATTATTACAGGATAGTGCATCATTCTAGATAGCAGCAGAGTTTAATATATATTCTATGGAATACTATTTTGTGATCTGAGCATCATTTGTATAAGAAAAGAAGAATTTCCAAAATTTGAAGAGAATTTATCCTTTTTGTGTGAACCATGATTTATTCATGTGAAAAACCAGGATTTAACTTGATTATTTTCAAACTACCTGAGGAGCAAATACTTATTGGATATTAATTCTATTTGAATTTTGCTGAGTGCTTTATTGGAATTTATTGGAGACTGCTGAATTTTTGGGTGAACATTTCATTACAGCTCATTGGATTTCTCCAGACATACCTTTGACATTACAATACCAGCTGGAATGTTTCTTCATTGCCGGATTACTGGATTCTTTTGAACTTTATTTTGGACTAACTGATAAGTATTTCTGTTTTATTTTTCTGGAAACCATACAGTGTAAAAGATATTGTATCACTTTCTTTTCATATTATTTTTTTTATTAAATTTCAGAATAGTTAAATTGGAGTTATTGTTGTTGATTCTCAGATCTTTCTATAACCATTATTGTTATAGCACACCCTAACACTGTGTATCAAATATCAAAAAATATAAATTCTATAGTAAATTTCCTTTCTTATTATACCTACCGCAATTGTTTCCTTCAGGCTTGCACTACAGTGGAAGAACCTAACTCGGATAAAATACTCTCTATTTTAATCTTTCCCAAGAGATTTGGGAAAGAAAAGTGGTGTAAAAACACCACGAAAAAATAAGCCAAAACTGGGTCGACCGCCATCTGCACACACCCAGTATAGGATGCTCTTCCATAGTACAAATCCACGACTACCGTAAAACAGTGCGCAGTGCGTCAATTCGGCATTCTTTTGATTCCGACAACACAGGAGTTGTATGATCAGTGGGGAGGAAGGATTCTTACCCGAATAAGAAGACGGGAGGACCTCCATGTAAACAACTGCGGTAGGTATAATAAGAAAGGAAATTTACTATAAAATTTATATTTCTTATCAACCTACCTCAATTGTTTACTACAGGCTGAATAGACAAAAGGATGGATGGAATCACATAACCAACCCACACATAACTCAATAGCACTGGAACCGTAGACAGAGGAAGAGATCCCTAGGCCTATCAAACCATAGCATCACAAACATTAGAAAAGACAATGAAAGATGAGGCATATGGTGAAGTGCGACGCACAGACAGAAAGGGCAGTAACAGCACAGAGCTGAAACTGACCCTGAAAAAAGCTGAAAGGCTGGGATAGACAACAGCCTGAGCCGAAGAAAGAGGGCCCCAAGGTTCTCTGTCGGGTCCTGCAACTGTCGCAGATAAAAGGAGAATGTAGTATTTCTCCAGTACGCTGCCAGTATAATATCCGTCATCCAACAACATGACAGAGTTATGAAAAGAGGAAGACAATTCACGCACCTCGTGGCAGAAAAAACAATTGGTAATACAATCACCAGTAGCTAGATGAGCGGAAACTGCACGAATAGCAAGACAAATCCATCGAGAAATATGGATGCAGGAGATATCTGGCATGTGAGAAAACGCATATTCATCCAGAATAAAGAGCAGAGCAGCGCCCAAGAAAGTGACCATCTTGGAGTGAACTGCTAAGTCCTAGGCCTTTTCAAGGAAAAGAGCTGAACAAGCTTGGAGAGGCAAGGATGAGTGTCGAAACAATGCGGTACCACATATGAAAAAAGGTCTCTGAAGCATGGACTTGTACCCATTGCTGGAGACCCCCAGAAACAAACATAAACCAGAAACTCCGCAAGCGGTGTGATCGAAGGAGTGACAGAAGCAACAGAGTGATCGCACACCATCAATAGAAGAACCTTCCACTTAGCCACAGAGGCTAAACCAGTGGTGTGAGTGCCTCCTTGAAGAAGAAAAGCAACTCCACTGCGTGTCTCGAAAAACCACTACGGAGGAGACAGGACCCGATAAAAGACATGTGAGAAGGCACAATGAAGTCGGGTCAACTGGAAACCTCCTCGGGGGACTTTGGCAAAGAAAGTCGCAATGTAGAGGGAGACATGCCAGAACTGCCGCTAACAGAGAGCAGAGCAGATTGATTCACACCCACCGAGGCGACGGGTGTGATCGAAAGGATTCGACGACTGCAGGTTCATATCTGGGAGAGAACCTGAGGCAGAATCGGAACCGGCAGGAAGGCGTAGCCGACAAGACCATCCCAAAGGAAGGAGGGCCAGAGCGTCCACGGCGAAAGCCAGTGCATCTGGACACGGGGACACCAAAGTGTCCACCTGATGGTTCCAACGAGTCGCAAAGAGATCGATGGAACCCACCATGTGGAACATCCACCCGGTGGAAAAGAACCTGCCCCGTCGGGACAGGGAGTCAGCTAGGACGTTCAGACGACTGGAAATGTGACGAACAACCACCCCGGCGTTGACATCCTGAGCGAGCAGTAGAAGATCCCGAGCCAATCCGTACATTGGAACCGAGTGCGTGCTGCCCTGGTCCCGAATGTAAGCAACCACTGTTGAATGGTCGAACAACAGAAGGACTTGACGATTCGACAGGTGAGGGATCCACTGCCTGAAACTGAGAAGAGCAAGAAGCTCTGCTGGCTGATGTGTAGAGATGCCCGATCCTGGTCCCACATCCCGTGAAGGAAAAGGATCCAACGTTGCACCCCATCCGAGATCGCTGACATCTGCCGTCAGAATGCGATCGGACGTGGGTAAGTCCAACAGGACACCCTGCGTGATCCACTGAACATTCGTCCAGTGGAGAAGGTGAGGATAAGAGAATCTGGTAACTGAAGCACCAGATCCAGAGAATCGACATTCGGCCTCCAACGACTGAGCAAAAAGTGTTGGAGAGGTCTGACACGCAGCCAACCTAGAGGAATGAGATCCGTCACCGAACCGCAGAGACCGATCAGCCGGAGAATACTCCGTGCCATCGCGGATGTGGACTGGGACAGAGTCAGAGTGAAAGCTGAGAGAATCACAACCTTGGCCTGGGGAACCGCCACCAAATTGAATTGGGTGCGGAAAGCCATCCCCCAGATGACAAAACGACTGAGAAGGGACCAGGTCCGACCTCTCCTCGTTGACTCTGAATCCTAGTGACGTGAGCAAGCTCAACAGAGTGGCGACATCCGACTCCAGTAAGGCAGCATTGGAATGCATCTGGAGGATATCCGTCCAGATATGCCGAAGTAGTCACCCTGGACTGTGTGCGATGGAAAGCTATCACATGCGACATCAGTCTGGTGAAGGCCCAAGGAGCCAGGTTGAGGCCGAAAGGCATGGCCTTGAACTGGTAAACTCGCCCCAGAAAAGCGAACCTGAGATACTTCTGTGACGCCCGATGAATCGGAACATGAAAGTAAGCGTCTCACAGGTCGAAGCTGGAAGCGAAATCTCCCTGGTGAATTGAACGGCGAACCGACGTGAAAGTCTCCATGCTGAACTTGGGAGCAATGATAGACTGGTTTAGGATACTCAGATCGATAACCGGTCGGAGTCGGCTGTCCTTCTTCAGCACCAAGAACAGGCGGGAATAGAACCCCACTGACTGAATGTTCTTGACGATCTCGATCGCCCCCTTTGTCAGGAGATTGTCTATCTCCGTGGACAAAAGTTCCCGATGTAAAATGTCTGAATGAACTGTGGTTGGAAGAGGCACCCTGGACAGAGTGGGGTGCCTTCGGAAGGATATTCGCAGCCCGGACCGAACAACATCTAACACCCAAGGATCGGATGTGATGGTGGCCCAACGGTCTGCGAACTCTACTATCCTTCCTCCAACCTGGGACAAGTCGAGGTGAGGACCTTCATTTCGAGCCCCGACGAGGCCCGCGAGAGGAGAAACCACCTCCTCAACTGAATGAAGAATCCTGATACTTCCCTCTAGTCTGCTGACGCTTACCCTTACCCCTTGAGTAAGAAGTAGAAGCGGTGGCAGAAGGATCAGCCTTTTGCTTCGCAGAGGAAGCAGAAGGGTACTTGTTAGGCTTGGAACGGCCCCTGCCTCCCCTAGAATGCTGATCAAGCTGAAGAAACAGCAGCTGATCTTTGGAATGACGTAGGACGTCATCCCAGACCGTCGACACGGAACCATGGAAAAGTTGTGGACCTGCCAAAGAAGCAGATCGAAGAGTAATGCGCTGCTCCTCAGGAAGGGATCGGCCTGTGTCCAGCACAGAGTCCCTTCGAACTAATTCCAGATTAGCCATGCTACAGGCATGCGTGTGAGTAAGATGCATGAGCGCCTTGGACAGCACACACAAAGGAGCCTGTACCTCATCAAAACTTATCTGGAGGCAGATAAGCAGCTAAAGCTGAGACGACGTGATCTGAGAGAGAAAGCATACCAAGCATCTCTCTTGATAAGCCCAACGTGGACTCCATAGTCGTCATCGGAATGATGGCAGACTTGGGCTTGGAAAGCCCGAGGGAATTGGAGTCCTGATCCAAAACCGTCAAAGTCTGGCAGACAGACGGAATCATAGGAACGATAACGCGTCAGAGGCAAAAAGGTGTCAACCCTGGTGAAGAACGGAGCCTTCATAGCCTTAGAACTCAGCTTAGAGTCCAAAGCTGAAAATGCTTCAACCAACTGTACTGACTGGCACGGTCGAAGACGCCCAGAAGCAGGTTGCTCCATAGGCTGTTGGCGCGCAACCGATGATCGCGGCCTGGCTGACACTGTCGGCTGGTTTGATGGTTTGAGATCTGGAAGGAACCCAAACACAAAATTAAGAGCAGCCCCAAAGTCTGAAGACTGCTGGCTCTTGACATCAAGCATGTCTGACTCTTCCCCTGAGTCCGAAGACACATAGCCCATTGTGGGCAAACCAGCTGATGCCGCCTCCCATGGTGTCGGAACACCAGGGGGATCAGAAAGCGGCCTGTTTCCAATCCCGGGAGGCGGCGCCCTAGGGGGCACCTGGAAACCACTCGCTGCCTCGCTGGAAGCAACGGGAAGGCTCTTGGACAGAACCTGAGTGAGTAAGGAAAGGGCCTCCCTAAGCTCACTGCCCATTCTGGCCGGTTTGACAGGGGAACGAACCGGCAAAGTGGCTTCACCTCTGACCCTTTTAACCAGCGAAGGTTCACGATCCTCCAATACACCCGACGCGGGACGACGGGCGGCAGCCGAAACGTCTGAAGGCAGACATGTATAGGGGTACGACACACCCTGAGGATCAACATAGTGGGAACTCATGAGAGTCACCGCGGACCTCTGTGGGGCAGAAGGTCCAGGCTGCACAAAAGACGTTGGTCCCCAAAAACTGGTCGTGTGGCCAGAATGGGTGGACGGAAATGCCACGGAGTTCATAGTGTCCCCACTAAGAACATCCGAATCCAATAACACAACTGGGGTGCTCGACAGCGCAGAGACCACACTAGAGGGTTAATATCTCCGGATCAAATTATCAGATTTACATAAAAAAAACTATACAGCACAGCACATCAGTAACCTGAATAAATATATAAAGTAACATGACAATTGGATTGATATTTTTTGAGTTATCTCATGCCAAAGGGATTAGAGGAATTTTCAATTTGAAGGATAAAGGGTTAATATCTCAGGATCAAATTATCAGCTTTACACCAAAAACTATACAGCTCGGCACATCAGTAACCTGAACACAAATATAAAGTAACTTGACAATCCAAGCCATATTTTTCAAGTTATCAAATGCCAAAGGGATTGGAGGAATTTTCAATTTGAAGGATAAAGGGTTAATATCTCAGGATTAAATTATCAGATTTACACCAAAAACTATACAGCTTGGCACATCAGTAACCTGAACACAAATATAAAGTAACTTGACAATCCAAGCAATATTTTTCAAGTTATCGAATGACAAAAGAAATGGATACGGACGCCGGACGGACAGACGGATGGACGAACGATGGATGGTCACCCCGGATGCTGGCATTATGTGTACCATACATAGTATGGGTACACACAAAAAACTGCACCTTCCCTACGGAAGGGAATAACTCTCACCAGACATGGTCGAGTCGGGAAGCCCCGAAACAACAGCGTTCCCCACCTCCCACTGATGTGGGAGGAGCTGCACATTCCCCACAGAGGGGGAGCAACTCTCACCAGACGTGGTCGTCGGGCGGCCCCGAAACATCAGCGCTCCCCACCCCCCACGGGAGCGGGAGGAGCTACACATCCCCCACGGAGGGGGTAAAACTCACACCAGATGTGGTCGAGTCGGGAGGCTCCCGAAACGACAGCATTTCACACCACCCGCGGGTGCAGAAGAAACAGCCATGAGAACGCATCAAGGCAAGCACAAAAGGAATTGCTCTAAAGGAACCGAACTGGAAATAACAGAGGTGAGAGAAGTAGAAGAAAAAGGTGAACTCAACAGAAACAGAAAGTAGAAGAACACCCTCAACTACGAGAGAAGGTGGCAGAAAAAAACTGGTGGGTACACGACAGAACCCAGACGGTCGACAGGGACCGAAAAAACAGAAATTCAGCCCTCAACAGAGTGAAGAAATCATTTCCAGACAGTGCCTCATTGACACCTAACTCCAATAACAATTAAATTCATCAACCGAAAAATTCATTGTCGAAATGCGTTCACACGAAAACAAAACATTCGTAAAAACGGAATAGTAAATAATATACAATGAGAATGTGGTTGAAAATATAAACAAGAATATATAAAACACAATCCTGTCATTATACGATCTTCAGATCCATAATTCCAGTCACAGGAAAACCATTATTGACGAGTTAAAATACACTGTTACAGAGCAAAATGGCACACATCCACCACGTGGACGGATAATCAAAAGAATGACGAATTGACGCACTGCGCACTGTTTTACGGTAGTCATGGATTTGTACTATGGAAGAGCGTCCCACACTGGGTGTGCGCCGTTGGCGCTCGACCCAGTTTTGGCATATTTTTTCGTGGTGTTTTTACACCACTTTTCTTTCCCAAATCTCTTGGGAAAGATTAAAATAGAGAGTATTTTATCCAAGTTAGGTTCTTCCACTGTAGTGCAAGCCTGTAGTAAACAATTGAGGAAGGTTGATAAGAAATTCTGAATAGCAGATCTTAAGACAAAGACTTTTAAAAGACATTCCCCAAATTGAAGTAAGCTGAAATTCAGGCTCGTGTTGGGAATCCAAATACGAACCCACAGACCTTACTCGAATAAACTTAAAAATCTGACTCCCCCTGAGGATGCTGTTCAACTATGAACCCACAGACTTGATTTTAAAGAAAAATTAAATCTAGATGGTGCATACCATATTTGAAGAAGAATATTTTTAAGGAATATTCTTCATATTTTAATGAGTTAAATTTCAGGCTCCCATAGGGAATCCAAATACGAACCCACAGACATTACTTGAATAAACTTAAATCTGCACCCCCTAAGGATGCTGTATACCATATATGAGAAGATTCTGACCAGTGGATCTGAAAAAGTTTTTTGAAGGATTTTCTTCATATTGCACTGAGTTAATAAGGAGCCAAACTATGAACCCTGGGACCTGGGACTTAATTTGAACAAACTTCAATCTGACCCATATTCCTCATATTGCCCTGATGCAACTAGTTTACATGGACTTCAAGCTAAATTTCCTAATTAACATTAAGCCTAAGATATTTAAGTATAATGAACTTGTGAACACTGGAATCACATCTTCACTACATATCCATTTATTAAATGTCCATATACATATAAACTGGTTGTTACTTTTCCTACTATGTATTTCACAATGTGATTTTTTTGAAGAGTATACGGCGGGAAAGCATTCGTCACTTCGTCACTTCTCTTGCTTATCATTGCAAGTGGTGAAATTCTGAAGATTTATAAATATATTTAATTAGGCTTGTTATTTGATTAATTAATTTATTAAGGCCACTTTCAGCATATAAGGCTATATGATGACCACAACACTTCAATAAAGTCAAAATTAAGCCTATCGCTTCTGCTTATCCTATCTATTTTTACAGGACTCCAACCCTAGGCATTGTTTGCTGGGCTCTGTTGCACTTGTACAACATTACCACAGTAATTAAGAACTGCCCCACTTTCCAGGTTTTCTACTAGGATGGGGATTAAAAAAAACATTTGCTCCATTGTGACATGACAGCCAATGGAGCTAACCCAGTTCGTGAGTAAACAAACACAGTATTACTTTCCTGTAAACACGGGAATTAACCTAGGCTGCAACAGGAGACAAATACTAGACGTAGTCCAATTCTCTGAATTTGAACCATTTTTTTTCCAATTCACCTCTAAAAATTCCTATTTCCTCCATCTTGTTGGTATATAAAATAGAAATCCCTATCAAATACCAAATAGTCCACTGGGCATACATGGAAAATCGCAGAACTATTTTTTAAAAGCATGGGATATACTGCATAGTGTTCATTTTTGTTAACTACACTTGTACAAATTGAAAGAACATCAAAATGAAGAGTTTTGATTTTGCAGTTGCTTCTAGTCATGTGTTGTCTGCCTGTCAAGCCTATCGCTATTATTCAAAACATCAGTGGCAGTGCACTTTCCCAAACAGAGGGTTCACTGTCACAAGGATGAAAAAATTCAAGGGCCTTTCCAAACCAATTTGAAGGACCTTTCTGATAAACTTCAAGACCCATTGGTCAATAACCCTGAGCATCACCATGACCTGTAATTAGTGTAAACAAATTTGTTTGCAAGAAAAGTGTTCGTTTAGTTATAGTTACCCTGCAACACAGTTATCGATACAAATCAATTGTTGTACATTAAGCCTCCGCACATTAATGTTGAAATACTAAAATTTCATGCAGCATTTTTTGCAATAATTCAACTAGGAATTTAACCAATTCAATTTTGTTTGACAGAGCTCATTTTCCTAATCTAATGGCCATATCCAGCATGCACTAATCACAAATATTTTTTTATTTTTTAAACTTTTTCCCTCAAAACATACCCCATCTCCCTCATTAGAATGAGCTCATTCCAACGAGGAATCATAATCTATGCATTTGAGAAAAAAAATGAAAATATTTACTTCCTGTTCCTGTCACGTTAGGTAAAGAGTTAAAGAGGATTATATGGGCCTTTCCAGCAGGGTTTCCCAGGCTCATCTCACCAAACTTGGCGATGTCCTGGGGTGTATATGAGATGGTCCAATAAGGCAAGAGAATCAAATAAAATATCTCACCATGAATTACAGCCACGTAATTTATCAATCAGGTACATACATGTCAGCAACTCAGTGCATGAATAAGCAACACCTCACCATGTAGCTTTTTTCCATCATTTCTGCTGACCATTTAAATTTTTGCAAATTCCATTTTGCAATCTTTGTGGTTGCAGACAAAAGCCATTTGGACCTATTCAAACTTCCCAACAAAACATTAACATTATAAAAATTGGCATTCATGTTCTCTCCATTGTCTCAAGGATGAATTTAATTCATGGACTTTCTAGGATCTATTCAAGCCATTTTCTTTGGACAATTTTTGAGTTTTTTCCATGTTATTTTCATACAGTTTTGAGTCAACTTATGATCAAGATATATAGATATCAATTAAAAAAGGATCATTTTCAAGCATAAATTAAAAAAGAGACATATTTACTAGTCATGTAAAATATCTGATAGAACACGGTTTGTTTATCAGGTTTAATGATACTTTCAACAAGCACAGTTTCATCGTGTCAAGACACATTTATGGGTGAAGGAACATGAGTACCAACAGAGAACTACCAAGCAGTAGTGAGCAACTGGTAGCCTCTGCAACTTATTAACCAAACACAAAGAGAGCTACCATCAGTTGAGTCAAGTGCCCTTTCGGTGTGGAGTACGCCTTAGCACACAGTGCCACTACGCTGTAGAACACTTGAGGCAGATTTTAGTTTGCAAAGCCCTTAATATTTAAGAATGCTTAAAAGTTTTAATTTCTGTTGCACCACTGAATACTATGCAACTGAAATTAAAATTTCAATGTATTATTTCATAAATATAAAGGACTTTCAGGGCTAATACACAAATTTGAAGTACTTTCAAGGCCTCCAACTGATTAAGTGCTAAATTATTTTTCAAAGGTGATTTGAAACATGGGTATTTTTTCAAAGAGCTACCAGCAAGAGTAGCCTCAGCTTAGCAATATCTTGTTCATAAATAATTGTTTTGTTATAATTTATTGGTGAGTTCCAATAGGCACTCTGCAATAAATTATAACCAACCAGTTTCTTCTACGACTGAGCAAGCAAGCTAATGCATCCAGTGTAAAGTCACTAAAGTAGCTTCTAGCACTTTTCAATAGAGCCATGATAGTGGCTTCTAGTACTCAACTAGCTAACCCTTTACCCAACTCAGACGATATCAAAATTTATTATTTTAAATATCATTTTTTTAAATTGTTCAAAACGAATCGGCCACATCCGCCTGCGTAATATGCAAATTCAGCCGCTGAGGTATTATTTTTCAAAAAATTTCAACAAAAACATATCATGTGAACCCTCATTGGAACGAGCTTGACAATAATACAATAATACCTTTTCAGCTGCTGAATTTGCATATTACGCAGGCGGATGTGGCCAATTCGTTGGGTAAAGGGTAAAAAACATTTTTCTATTCAAGAACTTCTAAGGTTTTCAACAATGACAATGCACCCTGTTCACAGGTTGAACCTGAATTTGATTTCAGCAAATTGCTTTATATAATCAAAATCCTGGCCCATCTTAACATGGATTGTTATTTTATAAAGACAAGGAGACCTGGGTAACCGGGCTGGCAAAGGTGAGCAAAGCAAACTGAACAGCCATCTGCGGTAGCCTCAGGTTTGTCAATCGGTACATTTTTGATGACACCAGTATCAGCTATCAAGTACAGAGAGAACTCCGTACTGAACTGATAGCATGAAAAAAAATGATTCTCATGATTTTTAAATCCATACCTCATCAATTAAATTTACATGAGGTAAACAAAGCAGTTAAAAATGCAGCAATTCAAAGCAGGAATGAGTCGATTTACTGGGCGTGGGAGTGATGACTCATGATCATTTGTGCAATCACAGGCAGTTTTGTTGGTTCGTTCTTTGAGCCATAGAGCACCATGTGGGGATTTTAGGCTATAAAATCATTTACTATCATTTAATCAGTTTGAAGCTGTAGGCAGACCAAGGATTCCTTAAAGAGTACTTGATTTTCTACCACCTCCCTTGAAAAATGCTCAAATTTAGTTTATCTATAACCTCTGAGACAAGAGGTTTCACAACATCCACCACCAAAATATTCCCCCTTGAAAGCATAAAGGTGCCAACTGCAATGCTCTAGCATTGCAACTGGCACCTTTATGCTTTCAAGGAATGTTGTACGCTATGTCACAAATCACATCTCCTTATATATATATGGTGCTTGAATTTGATTCTCTAGTTAGTCTGTTATTAGTAGGAACCCTGCCTTCAGTTACTCTGACCTGCTGCCCATCTCCCACAAGGGAATACCAAACACAGTTGCAACCTGGAACATGCTTGTAGCATGTGGTCACTCCCAGTCTGTCAATCAAGTAGTCACTGAGTTTTTTAACTCGTCAACTCGCATAGTCCACATTTGAAAAATTTAAATTTTATAATAAATTTCCTTTCTTATACCTACCACAATTGTTTACTACAGGTTTGCACTACAGTGAAGTCCCTAACTCAGAAAATATACTCACTATTTTGGTCTTTCCCAAGCAATTTGGGAAAGAAAAGTGGTGCAAAAGCACCAAGAAAAAATAAGCCAAAACTGGGTCGAGTGCCACCGGTGCAGACCCAGTAGGGGACTCTCTCTTCCAAGTACAACTCCACGACTTCCATTGCCAGTGCGCATATAAGTCGCTAATGACTCATTCTTTTTGAATCCGCCAACGTTAGAGTTATGTGATCAGCGGGGAGGAAGGATTCTTACCCGTATAAGAAGACAGGAGGGCCTCCATGTAAACAATTATGGTAGCTATGATAAGAAAAGAAATTTACTATAAAATTTAAATTTCTTATCAACCTACCTACAATTGTTTAATACAGGCTGAATAGACAATAGGCTGGAGGGAATCGCATAACCAACCCACACATAACCCATTTGCACTGGAACCATGAACAGACGAAGAGGTCCCGAAGCTTATCAAACCATCACATCACACTCATTAGTAAAAGACAATGAGAGATGAGGCTTATGGGTCTGTGTGACACACAGACAGAAAAGGGCAGTAACAGCACAGAGCTGGAACTGACCTTCAAGAAGCCTAATGGCTAGGGCAGACAACAGCCTGAGCAGAAGAAAGAGGGACCAATGCAAAAAGGTCCTCAGACTGCTCCTGCAACTGACGCAAATAGAAGGTGGAGAAAGTAGAGGCATTTCTCCAGTAGGTTGCCTGCATAACATCCGACAACTTGACGGAGTTAGAATAAGCCCAAGAGGTAGACAATGCATCAGCCCGTGGGCAGAAATACGAGTGGTAATACAATCGCCAGTTGCTAAATGAGCGTAAGCCACACGAATAGCAAGACAAATCCATTGAGAAATGGATTGAGGAGAGATCTTCTGTCGACCAGGAATAAGAGACAGAAAAAAACGTTTCCTGCCGTTCTGTATGAATTGTGCCCGATTGAGAGAAATGCGAATAGCACGGACCGGATAGAGCAAAGGGCGATTACCCTCAACAGAAGGAAGAGCCCTGATACAGTAGTCTCTGCTATCTGATTCTTGGCCAGAAAGGAGCAATCAGTGGTAAAAGTAACACTGTTGGGAGAGCTCCTGAAAAAGGCCAGGTGAACCGAGAGGGCACGAAGCTCACTAACCCGTCTGGCAGAAGCAAAAGCCATTAGAAAAGCCGTCTTATATGTGAGAAAACGCATATCCACCTGGGCTAAAGGTTTGAACGGCGACCCCCCCCCCCCCCCCCCCCAAAGCAAAAGCACACACAAACATAATTTAGAAACTTCTCTGATTTAGTGCACTTGGGAATATGGAATTAAGCATACCCATCATTACACCGCAACGTTCAATACAAAAATTAAAATGATAGTATTTTTTTACTGCGCTTGGCGAAAAAAGTGGAGGGGTATGTACCCCCCCATACCTCCCCATGGCGCCGCCACTGGACAGAAGACCTTCCACTTAGCTGCATAAGCTAAACCAGTGGAGTGCCTCCTTGAAGAAGAAATGCACTCCACTGCTCGTCTTGAAAAACCTCTACGGAGGAGACAGGACCTGACAAAACATATGCGTGAAGGCACAATGAAGTCGGGTCGACGTGAAACCTCCTCAGGTAACCTTGGCAAAGAAGGTCGCGACGTGCCGGAACCTCCGCCATCAGAGAGCGGAGCTGATTGATCCACACCCACTGAGGCAACAGGGGAGCTATCAGAATGATTCGACAACTGCAGGTTCGAATTTTGGCTGGAACCTGAGGCAGAATCGGAACCGCCGGGAAGGCGTAACCAACTAGACCGTTCCAATCGAGTGACAGAGCGTCCACAGCAAAATCCAGAGGATCTGGACACGGGGACACGAAAGTGTCCACCTGATGGTTCCAACGAGTCACAAACAGATTGATGTGGGGACGACCCCAGAGATTGCATAGAGACTGGAACACTGCCCTGTGGAGCATCCACTGGGTGGAAATGACCCTGCCTCATCGGGACAGGGAGTTGGCTAGGACGTTCAGACGACTGGGAATGTGACAAACAACCACCCCGGCGTTGACATCCTGAGCGAGCAGTAGAAGATCCCGCGCCAATTTGTACATTGTCGGACAACAGAAGGACCTGGCGATTCGACGGGTGAGGGATCCACTGCCTGAAACTCAGAAGAAGAGCAAGAAGCTCCTTCTGGTTGATGTGTAGAGCTGCTTGATCCTGGTCCCACGTCTCATGAAGGGAAAAGACCTAGAGGATCCAATGTCGCACCCCATCCGAGATTGCTGGCATCTGCCGTAAGAATGCGATCGGACGTGGGTAAGTCCAACGGGACACCCTGCGTAATCCACTGAACATCCGTCCAGGGGAGAAGGTGAGGATGAAGAGATTCTGGTAACTGAAGCACCAGATCCAGAGAATCGACATTCGGCCTCCAACGACTGAGCAGAAAGTGTTGGAGAGGTCTGAGATCCGTCACCGAACTGCAGAGACCGAGCAGCCGGAGAATACTCCGTGCTGTTGTGGATGTGGACTGGGGCAGAGTCAGAGAAAAAGCTGAGAGAATCACAGCCCTGGGCCTCGGGAACCGCCACTGTATTGAACTGAGTGCAGAAGGCCATCCCCAGATGACAAAACGACTGAGAAGGGACCAGATCCGACTTCTCCTCATTGACTCTGAATCCTAGCGACGTGAGCAAGCTCAACAGAGTGTCGACATCCGACTCTAGTAAGGCAGCATTGGAATGCCTCTGGAGGATATCGTCTAGATATGCCGAAGTAGTCACCCTGGACTGTGTGCGATGGAAGGCTATCACATGCAACATCAATCGGGTGAAGGCCCAAGGAGCCAGGTTGAGGCAGAAAGGCATGGCCTTGAACTGGTAAACTCGCCCCAGGAAAGCGAACCTGAGATACTTCCGTGACGCTCGATGAATCGGAACGTGAAAGTAAGCGTCTCGCAGGTCGATGCTGGAAGCGAAATCTCCCTGGTGAATGGAACAGCAGACCGACCTGAAAGTCTCCATGCTGAACTTGGGAGCAATGAAAGACTGGTTTAGGATACTCAGATCGATAACCGGTCGGAGTTGGCCGTCCTTCTTCGGCACCAAGAACAGGCGTAATAAAACCCCACTGACTGAATGTTCTTGACGACCTCGATCGCCCGCTTTGCCAGGAGATTGTCTATCTCTGTGGACAAAAGTTCCCGACGTAAAGCGTCTGAAGGAACTGTGGTTGGAAGAGGCACTCTGTACAGAGTGGGGTGCCTCCGGAAGGATATTCGCAGCCTGGACCGAGCAACATCTAACACCCAAGGATCGGATGTGATGGTGGCCCAACGGTCTGTGAACTCTGCTATCCTTCCTCCAACCTGGGACGAATCGAGGTGAGGACCTTCATTTCGAGCCCGACGAGGCCCATGAGAGGAGAAACCACCTCCTCTACTGTATAAAGAATCCTGAGATTTCCCTCTAGCCTGCCCACGCTTACCCTTACCATGTGAATAAGAAGTAGAAGCAGTGGCAGAAGGATCAGCCCTTTGCTTCACAGAGGAAGCAGAAGGGTACTTGTTAGGCTTTGAATGGCCCCTGCCTCCCACAGAAGGCTGATCAAGCTGACGAAGTGGCAGCTGATCTTTGGAACGACGTAGGACATCATCGAGGACCGTCGACACAGAACCATGGAACAGTTGCGGACCTGCCAAAGAAGCAGATCGAAGAGCAGCGCGCTGCCCCTCAGGAAGGGAACGGCCTGTGTCCAGCACAGAGTCCCTTCGTACTAGTTCCAAATTAGCCGTGTTACAGGCATGCGTGTGAGTAAGATGCATGAGCGCCTTGGACAGCACACGCAAAGGAGTCTGTACATCGTCAAACTTATCTGGAGGCAGATAAGCAGCTAAGGCAGAGACGTGATCTGAGAGAGAAAGCATACCCAGCATTTCTCTCGATAAGCCGAACACGGACTCCAGAGTCGTCATAGGAATGACGGCTGACTTGGGATTGGAAAGCCCGAGGGAATTTGAGTCCTGATCCAAAACCGTCAAAGTCTGGCAGACTGACGGATTGGCGGAATCGTAGGAACGATAACGCACCGGAGGCAAAAAGGTGTCAACCCTGGTGAAGAATGGAGCCTTCATAGCCTTGGAACTCAGCTTAGAGTCCAAAGCTGAAAATGCTTCAACCACCTGTACTGACTGGCATGATCGAAGACGCCCAGAAGCAGGTTGCTCCACAGGCTGTAGGCGCGCGACCGATGATCGCGGCCTGGCTGACACTATCGGCTGGTTTGATGGTTTGAGACCCGAAACACAAAGTCAAGAGCTACTCCCAAGTCAGAAGACTGTTGGCTCTCGACATCAAGTATGTCTGACTCCTCCCCTGAGTCGGAAGACACATAGCACATCGTGGGCAAACCAGCCGACGCCTCCCATGGTGTAGGCACACCAGGGGGATCGGAAAGCGGCCTGTTTCCAATCCCGGGAGGTGGCGCCATAGGGGGCGCCTGGAAACCACTCGCTGCATCGCTGGAAGCAACGGGAAGGCTCTTGGACAGAACCTGAGTGAGTAAGGAGAGGGCCTCCCTAAGCTCACTGCTTAACATTTAATATAATTGTGACAATTTAAAGTCCGAAACTGCATGGCTAACTAAAATCGCGTGCGACTCGGAAAAGAAAATATAATGCATTATGGATAAATAATTGCATAGAGAATATAATCAAAAAACAGTTCCTGATAAGAAAAGGATACTTTGATCCAACTTGATGCAGGATACACACAATCAATGAGCAGGATGATCACTGATACTAGTGCTGAGAAGAACGTCTCGTCAACATGGCGGACGAAAAAAAGAATGAGTCATTAGCGACGTATATGCGCACTGGCAACAGAAGTCGTGGAGTTGTACTTGGAAGAGAGCGTCCCCTACTGCGTCTGCACTTGACCCAGTTTTCGCTTATTTTTTCTTGGTGCTTTTGCATCATTTTTCTTTCCCAAATTGCTTGGGAAAGACTAAAATAGAGAGTATATTTTCCAAATTACGAACTTCCACTGTAGTACAAGCCTGTAGTAAACAATTGTAGGTAGGTTGATAAGAAATTGCATCAAGCTTGCTAAGGTGAAACCACAAACTCTTTTTGTGAGTCACAAAGCAATGAGATTGCAAGTGAATTAGTGGTAAAGCATAGTCTTTAATAAGCGACATAAACAGTGCAGTTGACCATCCCTGTAATATATCCACTGGTTGATGAGTCCTGCCTCCTGAGTAGCAAGGATTTACCAGTGTTTAATGGATTTTCTCTGATATTTATGAGCAAGGATATCTAGGATCTGTATGCCTAGTCTCATACCAGCACACATTTTTGTTCCACAAAAAGAATATATTGTTAAAATGGAACGAGAATACCAGGTCTTCGGCATGTTGAATTTCGTCACCTCAGTTCTGGTACCATGATACAGCCCTCTGAATCATGTCAGTTCGGAAATCCTTGGTAGGAACAATACCTTGACAAGTCTGGTTGCCCAGAGATCATATATTGCAGGGTACCTCAGACAAGGACTGATAAAATACCAGGCTATTCCAGGCTGTTTCTCAATATATTTCAACATTTTTCAAGGCCCTACAATAGCTAAATTCAAGGATTTTCAAGGCCATGCCATCACTAGTCCTAACTAGGATATCTGGTCATTACCCCCCTCCTCTCACTTCCCTATAAGGGAAGTGGGAAGCAGGGGTAATGACCAGAGGGTCTTTGTTAGGACTATGCTTTCACAAACTCTTGCATATAAAACCATATAGTAATGATTACGTGCTTCATCAGCATTTTTATTTCATGAATATACATGTATTTTCAAAGCATCCTGCCACATTTTCTAGGATTTCAAGGCCTTGAATGAACCTTAGTTAAATTCAAGGCCATTCCTTGAATCCAAGGCCCCACAGGAACACTGTACTGCAATCTCAATTTTATAGACATTTGACAGAACAATATAAAGTGAAAGCCTGTTAATTGAATATCAATTCACCAGAGAAATTATTCAGTTAACCCTTTAACTAACACAGCAACAAAAAAACGGCCAGAGAATTAACCAGAATAAGCCTACCACAGCCTAAAATATCTCAGAAGTTTCTCAATAAAACTAAACAAATATGGATATAATTAGAATCAGTTCATCGAGTGACTCTAATGATATCCATATTTGTATGGATTTATTGAAAAATTGTGAAATTTAATTTATTTTTTAAAAATATTATGTTAAGTAAAGGGTTAACAGGAATTTGTTCATTTTCATCTAATCTAGTGATAACTTGAGCTTTTATTCTGAATAGCAATTCACTGGAGAAAATTATTAAGTTAATGGGAATTTGTTCATTTTCTTCTTTCCTAGTGATAACTTCAGCATTTATTCTATTATATGGGAGCATGGTGGATCAGTAGTTAGCGATGCAGGCTGCAAGACGATAGGTCCTGTGTTCGAATCCCACCTGCGGCAACCACATTGTGTCCTTGGGCAAGGCACTTAATCCCAATTGCCCACATGGGAGCATGGTGGCATTGTGTACTAAGGTGCACTGCACGGCGATGGTGCACTTGTCTTCAACCAATGTTAACGCTGCTTATGTGGAGTTAATACATTGAGGAGTCTGACAGTTGCTCGTCATTACTCAGTGATTCTCTCCGGAAACTCTGGCTCCCTCCACCCATAAAACTGTCCGATACGAGGTAATCCTCGCTGTTGAAAGTGTCATTAAACCTCAATAAATAAATAAATATTCTATTATATCTTGTTTGACAAAGCTCACAGGGCTGTGTCAAACAAGATATTATAGATTAAATCCCAATACTGGATTACTGAGGCCAAATGGTGCATCATCATATGAAATTCCATGGTTGTCAGAGAAATTTTTGATATATTACAAAAATTTTTATTCAATTAACAAAAGTTTACTGTGTAACCCATATGCAGTTAACAGGTCAATATTATAATGAAGGTATGGTAAATGGTTTGATGCTTGGAAATTATATATATATATATAACAGGGTTATACAATTAAGAGATATCCAAATTATGTTGGCGCCACCAGGCCTTTAGATTACCCCAATTTCACACCATTTACAGGTGAGCCCAAATTAGAGGTGTGAAGACATCAAGAAAAGTATATAAATTCTCTGTGCCTCTTCTGCATTTGAGAATATGATCACAGAGACACAAAGAAAGGTATGGCAATAAAACATAAAAGGAGATGGCTGTTATTTCTGGTTTTAATGTGTCCAAATTAGGGCAAAAGGGTGTTCCCAAAATAAATGAATTTAACTCCTTGCATGCTACTGGCGGATAGTCCTGCCAAGGACAGGATTTCTCTTGCCAATGAAATAAGTATCACTTGGGCACTATTAACCAGATTTTCCCCTTCTAAACTGAATAGATTTTTTCATGAAAGATTTCTAAACTTTAATTTAGATGAATTTTTCATCAAAACTAGTCATGGCTGCTCTGAAGCAGCCATGACTAGATTTGATGAAAAATATCTTGAAAATACTCAGCGGGTTAAGAGTTAAAGGCCTGCTCCACTGTACCAAGATGCAGCCAATTGAGGCTCACCTGGGTCCATACAATCACCCTCTTCCAGATTGATTCTGATCTGGATGCAGCTTGGTTGAAGAGCATCAAAGCATTACTATCATAGTCTCTCACAGCCAATTGTGTGGGTTGAATTGTATAAGGGAGCAAGGGCAGACAAACTAAACATCTGTTACTGTGAGGTACAAAGAAATTAAATTGTTTGCCCACCTGGATGAAAAATGTAATACACATTTCTTTTTAAAGAAGTGGAGAAACAGGTCAAGAAATAATGTCAACTTTCCTAGTCAAAACAACCTCATTAAAAAGAACAGTCAACAAACCAGTACAGATGAACTGATAATAGTTTCTCTCATGTGTGTCCTACCAGTGCAACCTTAAAATGGATCAATACAGGAATATTAATAACAGTGTTACCATGGAACAGACTAATGTAATCCATAACATTATTAACACTCAAGGACAAGAATAATTTTGTTTTTAGAAATTCCACTGCAAACTGTAAGGCTGTAAGCTTAATGACTTTGCAGCAATAGCTGATCTCTATACAACTGCTGATCTCTATACAACTGGATTGCTAGAACATCAGCGAAAATGTCACAACTCACTCTGCGCCCCCACCCCTTCCTGGTGGAATCAACATAATCAATGTGGTAACTTCTCCCAATCCATGATGTCTGATGATGTGAAAGCTGTTACACTATGACTGTATTCACAGCATAACAGCTTTCACTCATCGAACAGCTCGAAGTTTGATGTTGTGAAAGCTGTTATGCTGTGACTGCAGTTACAGTGTAACAGCTTTCACTTCATCAAATGCCATGGTGTTAACCTGGTACGGAAACTAGTTAGTAACACAGTACCAACTTTCCAATCTCGGATGTTGTTTTTTATTAATAATATGTAAATTACATTGTAAATATTCAATTCGTATTGCCGTGAAAATGTGCTCATATCAACATATTCATTTTTGCAGACATCAGAGTATAGTCTTTAAAAAGCAAATGCCACTTGCACGGCATCAGAAAATTGAAAACCTTTGAGAAATTTGGGTCATGTTGAGCAGTTTATTTATAGTTACATTTGCTCCCACCCCTTCAACAAGATGGTGGTGGTCGAGACACTTTTATGTATGTGACCAATGAGTGTTCCAGCAATCCAGGTGTATAGAGACTGATGTGCATTGCAGGTGATTTTGTGACTAGAAACCAATGCTCCTCCTTTTTACAGTAATCCCTGCAAGTTCACACAACCCCATTTTTCAACAATTGTACACATTGACAGTATTCCTTCATAACATCTTAAGTTTTCCTTGAAGGCATATTACATGGAAAAATCTAAGTTTGATCAATCAACTCATATACAATGTATAGGAATGGGGAGTTAACTCCCCCATGAACTATATTTTCACTATAAGAGAAGGCAATGCCCTTTTGATATGAATTACACAGTTTTTTTTAAATTAAGTTTGTACTGAGTCAGTAATTATGCAAATACAGCATGTATCAGTGGCACCTGATACAAAATCTGTATCTTGCATCTTCCATATATAAGCACATGTTTGGTTACGATTTATTTACTTTAGTATTTAAAGAATATTACAAGCTTTTGTAATGCATTTGCAAGGGATCTTGTATGTTTCTTTTTTTGAAAAGAGAAGAAAAAAACACTTCTCAAAAGTATTATTATTAAATTATGGAAACACTTTACTTTTATGCTTTTGTATCTGAATCACTGGACTCATTCAAGCTGAAACAACATGCAGTTATACAGTTAAAGTGCACAGTCTTTTCGGACTGTTGAACAAACATGCTCAATAAGTTTATCAGAGGATTGCTCGCCATAGTTCAAAGTAGCCGTATACAGTTTTGACCAAAACAACAAGCATTTTAAGAGTCTGAAAATCAAATCTGATATTAAAATGATAGTTAATCAAGTTATTACAGTTGAAAATTATAAGATAAATTTATCATCACCCTTATGTTTATGTACAAATGTTGTATCATAGTCTCACTCTTGTTTCTAAGGTAATATCCGCCCCCCCCCCCCCCTCCACCCTCCCGAGATGTTGTATACCAAATATGAAAGGATTCTGACTGGTGGATCTGAAGAAGATTTGAACAAATTTGAATCTGACCCACTAGAGATATTGTATACCAAATGTGAAAGCATTTTGACTGGTGGATCTGAATGTCAGGGACACCTGAGGCCCCGTAAGGCCTGGGCTGACGTGGGGTTATTTAGTCCCGCTGATGAAGTTGCGGGAAAATTAGACCAACGTGGAGGGTCGGAATCCAAGTGTCACGAACTCGGCGCAGGGAGCTGAGTTAGACCGACGCCGTGGTTCCTTCTCTGCCAAATTGGCCTGAAATAGGTTCGATTTCCATTAGGTGTGATTCCTAATCACTTCAGGCTGTATAATGGAAAGAATGATTTAAAGTAACAACGATTCTTTTATTTACACATAAAAATAAATCCGTTTCAATATTTCAACAATCAACAATTCAATTCTTTTCACAGAAAATGGGTCGCTATGGTTAAACAATTCTCAACAATCATATAGTCATTCTATAGCCCTGTACTGGCACTATAGTCTACACACTGGAAATGTTACTACCGTGAGCTCGCCATAAGAGCTTCACAAATCTGAAATGTTATTACTGTGAGCTTGCCATAAGAGCTTCACCCGCTTAGGCTCAAATGTCAACGTCTGCGCGTAACTGTACCTCTGGCTGTCGGAGGGTTCCGACCAGCAATGTTCGTCATCTATAAAGCCACCGTACTTCTGATTTGGGTCAGATATTGTCTACTCATACCTTATGTGCCTTTTGAAAGTCCTCCGTGAAAGTCCTATTGAAATATTCACCGTTCCTGGTTGAATTCACGATTCACAAGTGCCCCTTTTTTGTGCTAGGGCGAAATCGTCACTCACACCGATCTCCAGTCGGTATTACGATGCTTCGACAGCAAAACAAACTACTCACGACGCAATCAGTCTGATGCTTCAAAGGGTTAATACGCACAATACAATTAACCTACACTTCTGACTATTGCAGGCTGATACCTGCTACTCGACAATCTAAACTTTAACGTTCCACCTTGGGTGTTCTTTCTCAACGAATTTGGCACATGTAGCCGCCTATCGACCTTAAGCTAAATCAATCCTGGAATGCCCTCTCTCTGGCGATTCCAGCCGTTTCAGGGTCCTGTGATCGAAGGTACCCCTATGCCAGGAAACAGAGTCCGCCTGTCCTGGACTTCACCAACGTGTGCCTGACCCCAAGTGTGTCTAATGCTCTGCTCTTCAAGGTATATATACTTTTTACCCTAAACTGTCAGGTGGACCGACGCTCATCTGTCCACCTGTCAAAACGGTGGGAGATGACATATATCGAGACAAAATCAATACAAGTCATCCCGCGCGTGACTTAACAGTGATTTCACTTGTCGAGAAAACCGATTCGTTCTTGCCATTATTGCTACCTAATGATCAGGTGACGATACGATAGACATTTCTATAGTTTTAGAATCTCATTTCTCAATTGACCGTGACGATATCTTGCCACCAACCGATTACGTCTCGTAAGACTCGCGACTACTGTATAAATTAAATGAGATTAGACCTTATCTAACATACCGTTTCTCCCCTGGGTCCCTGTGCTAAAGCTGGATATACACCACGTGTGTTTTTTCCAGCTTTACAGAGAAGTGAAATTCATGTGGGTTTTTCGCCTTGATGCGGAATATATTTTGAACTTACAATATCTTTAAATATGAGGCCCCTTGCCCCTATATTTAGGCTGGCTTTGCCCTGACACTGAAGATGAACATTTTTAAGAAATTCCCTCATATTGCATTAAGTTAAAATTTGGGCAACCATAGGGAGCCCAAATATTAACCCAAGCAAACTTGAATCTCACCCCCCCTAGAAATGTTGTATACCAAATATGAAAGCATTCTGACTGGTGGATCTGAAGAAGAATATTTATAAAGAAATTCCCACATATTGCACTAAGTTTAAATTTGGGCTTCCATGGGAAGCCCAAATATTAACCTAGGGACTCGATTTGAACAAACTTGAATCTGAACCCCCTAAAGATGTTGCATACCAAATATCAAAGCATTCTGACTGGTGCACCTGAAGAAGAAGATTTTTAAAGATCATTCCCCATATCGCTCTAAGTTAAAAATTTGGGCTCCTATATTGAGCCCAAATATCAACCAAAGGGCTTCATTTTAACACACTTGCATCTGCTCCCCCCCCCCCTCTAATTCTATCATGAATGTGTTGGCATTTCAGTTACTAGAATCAATTTCATGCTCCTTTTCATGGCTTCATTTTCAAAATGTTTCTCGGTAGTGAATTTCCAACTATGGGGAGGGACCGGGAGGGGGATTCCCCCTCCTGGTCCCTTCCCCTAGTTGGAAATTCACTACCCTACACCCCTCCAATCGGAAACCTCTAGCCACGTCGCTGATAATAACTTAACAGTTAGTCTATGTGTTTGTCACCAGCCGCCTGGACTACTGCAATTTCTTAATGTACGGTTGTAAACAGTCCCTTCTACATAAACTGCAGCTTGTCCAAAACTGTGCGGCCAGAATGATTCTTAAAAGGAGGAAATCGTGCCATATAACACCCTTACTATACCACCTTCATTGGCTACCCACTGAAAAACGCATTGATTTTAAAATCATTGTAACTGTCTATAAATGTCTAAATGGATTGGCCCCTACATATTTCAGCAAACTACTTCAACGATACATTCCCACACGATCTCTGAGATCCTCCTCCACAAATAATCTTTGTCACAAGACCAGTAACCTTGTAACTGCTGGAAATAGGGCCTTCTCTGTTGCCGGACCTTTTCTCTGGAACAATCTGCCTGATCACTTGAAATCACCACAAACATATCAGTCCTTCAAAACTAACCTTAAGACGCACTTATTCGGTAAAACCTATACATAAAATGTCCTAAATTTATGATTGACACAGAGCTGACTTTATTTATTTTAATTTTGTAAAGCCTGAGAGCACATTACGTGGAGTCATGGCTCTAAACTGTTCTTATTTATTTATTATTTATTTAAATTATAGAAAGATGCCTCTAATTAGGGGCCAATCCCATAATTTGGGGACATTTTTTACCACTGAGAGTTTGGTTAAATTTAACATCTTGTCTCACTGATTTTCATATTAAGTATATCTACATAAAATCAAGCCTTCCTACACTATATTAAACCCTTTCAGTACAGCCCAAAAATGGGCTTCTGGAAATCAATCAGTTGAGGCATATAGTATATTGATGGCCAGTGCACATACCTTCAACCAATCAGAGACAAGATCAACCTTTGCTTGTTGCTTGCCATTGATCAGTGGTTTTCTTAGGGTTCCTCCACCCATAAACCTGTCTGAGATGGGGTGACCCTGGCTGTCGAAAGTGTTGTTAAATCCCAATAAATATATAAATAAACTTTGCTTATAATCAGTTTACATATATTTGTTTATTGATTTTTAACTTTTGACCCGCTGAGGAATTCAAATACATTTTTCTCCAAATCTAGTCATGGCTACTGTGGAGCAGCCATCACTAGATTTGATGAAAAGTTCAATGAATATTTGACTAAATAAATCATTGGTAAAAAAACCAATACAATTTACAGGGAAGAATTTGATAAAACATGCTCAAATTTCACTTATTTTAATGACGAGAGTTTTCCTTTTCTGGGCAGGAATTTCTGCCAGCAGCATTAAGTAGTTAATGTCATTTTCAGCTTCTATGACCTGTGATCAGGTCGTAAGCTGAAAATGCCTGACAGTAACTTGCTGCTATTCAGCCGTTCTCTCAGTTTACTGTGCCTGTAAAACTGCCTGACATATGACCTTTAGCTATCAAAAGTTTTATTACAACCTCCCTGGAATAAATAAATAAATAAATAAATAAATAAATAAATAAATAAATAAATAAATAAGAGCAGCTTTGACTGACCCAAATAACAAAGAATAAGTGAGTATTTTGAATCATTCAGTGTTTCAGAGCTGGAGGATCCTATTTGGTCTTTATTAATCAGTTTAGGTACAGTAAAGTACTAATTATTACTCAGCTGAAAGCCAATCATATTTCTTTAAAATAAATTAGTTTTGTGACAAACAGATTTATTTTAACAAAATATGATTGGAGTGTTTAAAGGTACTCTCGAGACAATAATTTGCAAAATAACACATTGTGAAAAAATTTTGATCACTGCAAAAAATAATTTCGCACTCCACTAGTTAAGTCTGCCCTACTTGACAGACATAATTACAGAAGACTCCAATAAGTAAGAGGTAAAACTAAATATACAAGAAGTACTTAAATATCCAGGACACAGTACAAAAGTGCACTGAATTTATTACTTTTTGTACTCAGACACATCAACTGGGTGAGTTGGTTCAGGAATGTCATAAACTTGGCTATTTTCAGTAGATAAAAAAATAATTTAGGTAAAAAGGTCATAAATGGAAGATCTCATCAGATCACTAGACAGGTGGTTTGTGTTCTTGAATAATGTCTGATGTCTAAGGTAGAGTGGAACACTGAACATATCTATTAATAATTACACTTGCTGATGTACTCATTCAGTTCAAAACACCCACATATTTTGTTGCTTTCTAGTACAACAATAACAACATGATGTAATGCTTCTTCACATTTAACCCTTAAGGGTCTGTAGAATTTAATTTTTTTCACACACTTTGACATTTTTCATCAACAATTTCCAAAGCATTCAGAATCAACTTGCAAATTTGGGAATGATCATTATGACATATAAACATATATAATGAATAAATATTTATTCATTTTTATACTCAATTTATGAAAAAATATATATAAATATATAAATACTAACCATATATTATAAGTTACGGAATATTAGGTGATCAGATATGGTGTCATTTGAGGCGAAGTGAGATCAATATTAGGTGAGGCATTAGCCGTGCCTAATATTGATCTTAAAGCCTCACATGACACAATATCTGACCACCAAATATCCTGTAACGTATTTATAATGTCAGCAGACAAAATCCAGTATGTCACTTTAATTAATTGGCCCGGTAATTTATTTTCTCACTGGGTTGATTCGCATCTGGAATTCTCACAATTATTGAATGTCAAGGTTGATCACCCAGGCCATCCGGAAAAGCAAACCACAGTGGAGTTTTTGAAATAAATAAAACACTTTTTGGAACAAAACAAGTATAATTAACTGGATTATAATGAGTATGGATTACCAATAACATACCAAATTCAACAGATGATCCCGAACATTTGCTTTAAGATTGCCATTTTTGAGACGAGGAGGTTATATTTTATTTCTAAAAATAATACGGTGGACACACACCTCATATTGATTTCATATGGGGTCACCGATGATGTCATCATCGACCTGATATGGCTTCATCGGTCACCACCATTTATCCAAGCCGACTGGCTGATCCCAAGAGCTGACATAATAAATATACATATATATGACAGATATATTTATATTTATTGCAGGCCTATGCTTTTATTTTCATAAAATGCTTGCTTTTTCTCCAAAAACCGAAGCAAACAATAAATTTTTTTGCATTATCCTTGAACAATATGGATCACATGTGCAGACTATTTAACTATTTCTTTTTTTATGTTTGGGTTATTTTTGGCAATAAATTGTGTTTTTAATATTTTTTTAGTAAACTGAAGGCGTGCAATAAATACAGAACAGCATACACATTCGGACTGTCATTTTTTACCGCACTTGATCGATATTGGCAGAGGGATAATATTGAACACGAAGCCGTTGGCTCCCAGTTCAATATTATCCCTCCGCCAAAATCGATTAATAATTTTTTAGTAAACTGTAAGCATGCAATAAATACAGAACAGCAAACTGTCATTTTTTACAGCACTTGATCAATTTGGGCGGAGGGATAATATTGAACTTGAAGCCTTCGGCTTCTCGTTCAATATTATCCCTCCACCCAAATCGATCTTGGGCGATAAAAAATGCCAGTTCGAACGCAAATACCGTTCTGTCTACATCTATATCTTTGTATATCATATGTAGTTCATGCCTCTTACATGAAAATCATCCCCAAATTTCTTTGACAGAGACAGCATGTTGGGGCACCTGTTCAATTGCAATAAAAAGTGATCAAGGTCAGGATTGGGCCTTTAACTGGTTAAGGGCTAGATTATTTTTGGTGGTCTCAATTTGTTATTCAAAACTTGTTTACTACAAATTATTGGAGAGTGCCCACAGGCATACTCCAGTGATTTATAATGGAACAAATTTATACAAGAGGTATGCATCAGAGATGTAGGTGTCGAGTTGTGGTGGCAATCGGAGAGTATTGCATGTCCATAACCCGGTTATCAAGAATATGCTGGTTGTCAAGTCTGGAACCTTTGTTCAAGTTTTTATGCTTTTAAGTTCAGAATTCGTAAAAATTAATTAAGGCCCATAACTCTGTAATGAAAAATTGGGCTGGGACAGTTTTCAAACCTGCTTGAGATATTATTGTAAAAGACCTCCAGGGGTTAACACACTCTTGCCATAACTTATCCTCCAGAAAATAATAAAACCTACTCCATGTAAGGGGATACTGACTGAAAGAATATCCTTGTTAATCAGTGTTGAAACAACTCTGGGACTCTAGAGTCGATTAGTCAACACCAAAAGTCAAGTCAAAGTCGACTTGTCACCACCCCACTTTTTGCCACCAAGGTTTATATAGCAATACCCTATCTGAAAGTCAGGGTAAGTTATCTCATTATTAGTGTTGTTGATTTCACTCTCTGAACAAATCAACTGACAATCATTTTAACTCTTCCTCAGTGGATCTTGCATCGAAATTTTGTCACACACTCACTGTTTTTATGGGAAATACTGTTCGACTACCATTAAATACTTTGTATAGAAATTGGACAAGGTAGTAAGTGCGGTTTATTTATTTATTTGGTGTTGTTTAAGATCACAATTTCTGCAGAATGGGTAAGCATGACCACAACATGGATATAAAGTCAGGTCCAGCCAATCATTTATACCCATGTTAGAGGACTTCCACTCCAGGCATTGGTTTCCAGGTCCTATTTTATCAGTATAACTGAGCTTGTTTAACACAGTAAATAAGCTCTACTTCACGTCCTGAGATTCCCATGGGGAAGGGAGTGCTCACTGGTTAGAGAATTGAGCTTCAGATGAAGAGGACATAGGTTACATCCTGACCTGCACCATTTGCATTCTGCAAGACATTTAATTTCAGTTTCTCCAAGTTGGAGCAGGGTGGCACAGTGCACTAAGGTGCAGGGACACCAGAAACAATTCAGGAAATGGGGGGGCAGACCTCGGGAAAAAGGGCATTTACTCGCTAGGGTAGTGAGCCCAGTGTGATAGGCCATAGTATGCATGTCTCGAAAGCCAAAGGCCCAAGGTGGAGGAGTCTGAGAGAAGGTGTCTCCCTACCGATGCACCTCTTCTCAAATTCTCCCAACTCCCCTACTGATTTTTGAAAGCTCCCAGAATGGTTTTGGGGTGTATTTTAGCTTTACCTCGAGAATAAATAATTGAAAAAAATTGAGTGATGAACCTGGGAAGGGCATTATCTGCCCCCTATTGACCCCTGTGATGCAAAGGCAAGGAAGGCAGCTGAACCCCGTTCTTACGGCGTACCTGCAAAGGCATACTTGCAAAGTGATGGTATTCATGCCATCAACTGATGCTAACCCTGCTTGGGTGGACAGTACTACATCTTTTCCCACTTGTAAAACAGGGTTCATACACCTTTTCAGAAAACAATTTCAGGACTTTCCATGACTTTTTAAATAAATTTCCATGACTATTTGTTAATGCTTGATTGGAAAGTGAAGAGATCAATACCTTGAAAACTACATCCTGAACATAGTTTGCTTAATATCACGTAAAAGGATAGACCATATGACTTTTATGTTTTTCAGTTGATAACATACATTTTGTGTCTTTTTTGAAATATTATAAAACCTTAACCCTGGGGGGTGGGGGGGGGGGGGGGGGAATTTTTATACATTTTTGCTGCACTTTGACAGACCACATTCTGTGACTTTTCAGTTGTTTCTAAGCAAGTCTTGGCTGATTATATAGGCAGCCAAGACTTTTGGCAGCCAAGACTTTCCTAAAAAACAACTACTACAAAAAAACTTTGAATGTGACTTGAAAGTTTACCCAAAGACTGCATGTTGAATGAGGAACCTCAGTTTTCTTGTAGAAAAAGTGATTAACGTTGGAATTTGGTTTTCCAAGGTTAAACATAGAGTGAATAAAACTGAAATATCTCATATTAATAATAATAATAATAATAATAATAATAATAATAATGAAAGTGTCAATGACACTGTAGCTTAAGTTGTATGTGTGTTGTGTTTGATGAAAATGATAATGTTCAATGTTTAAGAAAGGATTATGAAATAAGACAAGAATTGTGATAATTGGGAATATGTTAATTTCTGTTCCCTGTATGCTATGTTTTTAATGAAAGTGTCAATGACACTGTAGCTCAACTTGACAAGACAAAGACATGTACATGTATAGTATGTGACACAGCAATGACAAACATCTAGGTAATGACCTGATAACAAAGGTACTTATAAAGTATTGTAACAGTCTGTACATAAATACTGACCGTTGCCTGTAACAAATGTATAGGTAAAGTATTGTAAAGGTGGGTGACAGTCAGATGCTAAACTAGAAAAGAAATCTTTGAGTCCCAGAGTGGGTCTGACTGAACCCCAAAATATTTGTTCTCATAGCACAGTGATAACAAAGGCACCCCAAAACACACTCATTCCTGTCCCAAGGTGAAAACAAAGGTACCCAAGAAGTTTCGTGAAGATCAGTTCACAAATATGAGCTGTGTAGAAGTTGTGACAAAAAACTGATTGGACCTAATTTCGGTACAAAATGGCCACTGGTTAGCCATCTTGAATTTTGGACCGCACCCAGAAACACTCATTCTCGTCCCAAGGTAATAACAAAGGTACCCAAGAAGTTTTGTGAAGATCGGTTCATAAATACAGACTCTAGCCCGAGCCGTATTGACATGTGTACTTACTGTGTGTAAGTAGCACTGAAAAAATCAAAGTTCATCTAATTTGCATAATTTCTGCACGAGAAAAAAACCCGTATTATATGTGATGTATCCCATGGTACTAAACATTCACACAAAAAATTATTCAAATAAGAGCTTTCATTTGGAAGTTCTGTGCAAAAATCTGATTGCACCAAATTTTGTACAAAATGGCTGCCCTCAGCCATCTTGAATTTCGGACTGGAATCAAAAACACTCGTTCTCGTCCCACGGTGATAACAAAGGTACCCAAGGAGTTTCGTAAAGATCGGTTCATAAATACGGCCTCTAGCCCGAGCCGTATTGGCATTTGCACTTACAGTGCTGAAAGTAACACCAAAAAACATCAAAGTTAGTCTAATTTGCATAATTTCTGCACGAGAAAAAAACCTCTACTATATGTGATGTATTCCATGTTACTAAACATTCATACAAAAATTTATTCAAATCAGAACTTTCATACAGAAGTTCTGTACAAAAGACTGATTGCACTAATTTTGGTACAAAATGGCTGCTGGTGGCCATCTTGAATTTCGGACCACACCCAAAAACACTCGTTCTCATCCCACAGTGATAACAAAGATACCCAAGAAGTTTCGTAAAGATCGATTCATAAATACAGCCTCTAGCCTGAGCCTATAGAAGTTGTGTACAAAAAACTGATTAGACCTAATTTCGGTACAAAATGGCCACTGGCAGCCATCTTGAATTTTGGACCGCACCCAGAAACACTCGTTCTCATCCCAAGGTGATAACAAAGGTACCCAAGACGTTTCATGAAGATCGGTTCATAAATACAGACTCTAGCCCGAGCCGTATTGACATGTGCACTTACTGTGTGTAAGTAGCACTGAAAAAATCAAAGTTCATCTAATTTGCATAATTTCTGCACGAGAAAAAAAAACGTATTATATATGATGTATCCCACGGTACTAAACATTCACACAAAAAATTATTCAAATCAGCGCTTTCATATGGAAGTTCTGTGCAAAAATCTGATTGCATCAAATTTTGTACAAAATGGCTGACATCGGCCATCTTGAATTTCAGATCGGACCCAAAAACACTCGTTCTCGTCCCACGGTGATAACAAAGGTACCCAAGGAGTTTCGTAAAGATCGGTTCATAAATACGGCCTCTAGCCCGAGCCGTATTGGCATTTGCACTTACAGTGCTGAAAGTAATACCAAAAAACATCAAAGTTAGTCTAATTTGCATAATTTACGCACGAGAAAAAAACCCGTATTATATGTGATATATCCCATGGTACTAAACATTCCTACAAAAAATTATTCAAATCAGAGCTTTCATATGGAAGTTCTGTACAAAAAAAAAATTTCTGCATCGTCGGTACAAAATGGCTGCTGGTAGCCGTCTTGAATTTCGGACTGCACCCAAAAACACTCGTTCTCATCCCACAGTCATAACAAAGGTACCCAAGAAGTTTCGTAAAGATTGGTTCATAAATACGGCCTCTAGCCCGAGCCATAGCAGCTTGGCACTTACAGCTCTGAAAGTAACACTAAATAAATCAAAGTCAGTCTAATTTGCATAATTTACGCACGAGAAAAAAACCCGTATTATATGTGATGTATCCCATGGTACTAAACATTTATACAAAACTTTATTCAAATCAGAACTTTCATACAGAAGTTCTGTACAAAAAACTGATTTTTGCATCATCGGTACAAAATGGCCACTGGCAGCCATCTTGAATTTCGGACCACACCTAAAAACACTTGTTCCCGTCCCAGGGTCATAAAAAAGGTACACAAGAAGTTTCGTAAAGATCGGTTCATAAATACGACCTCTAGCCCGAGCCATAGCCAATTGTTGACGTACGGACAGACGGACGACAAGCCATGACAATAGCTCAAATTTGACTTCGTCAAAGTTGAGCTAATAAAAATGAGATGTAGACTGTACTAAAGAACTGAGGGGTGGGTTAATGTGAACCTCACAGTTAATGTATGTGACCTCACAGTTAATGTATGTCAACGAAAGTTACCAAGTTACAGTGAAATTATTTCAAAACAAGTCATCCTATCAAGTTACATTAAAATCCCTTCATAAATATGGCCTGTAGACTGAGCCAAAGGTTTTTGGGTTCAGGCCTGTGTAGCCATCACGGTTGACCGATTGCAACTAAAAGGGGACGTTATCATCTAGATATTATATGGAGTCAACCTAACAAGTTACAATAAAATCCTTCCATAAATACAACCTATAGACTATGCAAAAGGTTTTTGGGTTTTGGGCTCGGGCAGCCATCAAGGCTGAATGATCATGACCAAAAGGGGATGTTCTCATCTAGACATTATCCTACCAAGTTACAATGAAATCCCTTCATAAATATGACCTGTAGACTGTGCTAAAGGTTTTCGGGCTTCAGGCCCCTGTAGCCGTCACAGTTGCCCAATTGCATCCAAAAGGGGTCATTCTCATCTAGACATTATATGAAGGCAATCTACCAAGATACAATGAAATCCCTCCATAAATATGACCTGTAGACTGTGCTAAAGTTTTTCAGGTTTTGGGCTCGGGCAGCCATCATTTTTGAATGACCGCAACCAAAAGGGGACGTTGTCATCTGGGCATCATCTGGAGTGATCCTACAAAGTTACAATGAAATCCCTTCATAAATATGACCTGTAGACTGTGCACAAGGTTTTCGGGCTTCGGGTCCCTGTAGCCGACACAGTTGACTAATCACGACCAAAAGGGATGTCATCATCTAGGCACAACTAGTTACAATGAAATCCTTCCATAAACATGACCTATAGACTATGCTAAAGGTTTTGGGGTTTTGGGCTCGGGCAGCCATCATTTTTGAATGACTGCAACCAAAAATGGACGTTGTCATCTTGGCATCATCTGGAGTGATCCTACGAAGTTACAATTAAATCCCTTCATAAATATGACCTGTAGACTGTGCACAAGGTTTTCGGGCTTTGGGCTCCTGTAGCCGACGCAGTTGACCAATCACGACCAAAAGGGATGTCATAATCTAGGCATTATATGGAGTCAACCTAACAAGTTACAATGAAATCCTTCCATAAATACGACCTATAGACTATGCTAAAGGTTTTTGGGTTTTGGGCCCCTGTAGCCGTCACAGTTGCCCAATCTCGTCCAAAAGGGGACGTTCTCATCTAGACAATATATGAAATCAACTTACCAAGTTACAATGAAATTCCTCCATAAATATGACCTGTAGACTGTGCTAAAGGTTTTGGGGTTTTGACTCGGGCAGTTGTCACGGTTGACAAATCGCGACCAAATGGGGAAGTTCTCATCTTGACATCATACGGAGTTAACCTACCAAGTTACAATGAAATTCCTCCATATTAAATATGACCTGCAGACTGTGCTAAAAGTTTTTGGGTTTCGTGCTTGGGCAGCCATCACGGTTGACAGATCATGACAAAAAGGGGACATTCTCATCTAGACATTATACAGAGGCATCCTACCAAGTTACAATGAAATCCCTTCATAAATACGACCAGTAGACTGTGCTAATGGTTTTCAAGTTTTGGGCCCGGGAAGCCATACCGGTTGACCGATCGCGACCAAAAGGGGACGTTCTCATCAGGACATGACTCCAAACCTGCATATGAAATTTTGTGATAATCAGATAAGAACTACAGGGTGTAGCCTGTGTTAAAGGAAAATGTAAACAGACTCACAAACTAACAGACTTCCGCACACGTGATGGCAATAGCTTATCTTGACTTTGTCAAGTTAAGCTAATAATAATAATAATAAAAATAATAATAATAACACCTTGTGGTTACAAAAAAATAATCTTTCTCTTCTGGCTCTTTTGCACAAAAAGTTCATTTATTCCTGCAATGGGAGAAGGTGTCAACCCAGTTTTCATGGAATAATTGAAGTTCTGCGTGGATACTGTGAATTGGAACTATACTCCTTTCACATGTATTCCCCCCCAAAAAAATCCTGATTAATTCACACAAGATGGGAACTTTTCAAAGCACTGCTTTATCCTCCAATTTCAGATAATGTGTCAGCTACTGGACAATAGACCTTAACTTTTTTTTGGACTTTTTTCTTTTAATTTGTGTAGTCCCCATAAAGTAAGGCTTCTCTTGTGACAATATTCTTTCAATGTGTTACCACCAGTAACTTTTATTAGGTTGTTACTTCTGTTTCCAAAACTAAAAATGAAAGTGTCAATGACACTGTAGCTCAACTTGTCAAGACATGTACATGTATAGTATGTGACACAGCAATGACAAACATCTAGGTAATGACCTGATAACAAATGTACATATCAAGTATTGTAACGGTCTGCACATAAATACTGGCCGTAGCCTGTAACAAATGTATAGGTAAAGTATTGTAAAGGTGGGTGACAGTCAGATGCTAAATAGAAAAGAAATCTTTGAGTCCCAGAGTGGGTCTGACTGAACCCCAAAATATTTGTTCTCATAGCACAGTGATAACAAAGGCACCCCAAAACACACTCATTCCTGTCCCAAGGTGAAAACAAAGGTACCCAAGAAGTTTCGTGAAGATCAGTTCATAAATACACGTACCGGTACGAGCTGTATAGAAGTTGTGACAAAAAACTGATTGGACCTAATTTCGGTACAAAATGGCCACTGGCAGCCATCTTGAATTTTGGACCGCACTCAGAAACACTCGTTCTCGTCCCAAGGTGATAACAAAGATACCCAAGAAGTTTCGTGAAGATCGGTTGATAAATACAGCCTCTAGCCCGAGCCGTATTGACATGTGCACTTACAGTGTATAAGTAGCACTAAATAAATCAACATTCATCTAATTTGCATAATTTCTGCACGGGAAAAAAACCTGTACTATATGTGATGTATTCCATTTTACTAAACATTCATACAAAAATTTATTCAAATCAGAACTTTCATACAGAAGTTCTGTACAAAAGACTGATTCCGCTAATTTTGGTACACAATGGTTGATGGAGGCCATCTTGAATTTTGGACCACACCCAAAAACACTCGTTCTCATCCCACGGTGATAACAAAGGTACCCAAGACGTTTCGTACAGATCGGTTCATAAATACGACCTCTAGCCTGAGCCGTATAGAAGTTGTGTACAAATGAAAGTGTCAATGACACTGTAGCTCAATTTGACAAACTTGAACTTGGTAAGTTATAAATGAAATGGCAAAATTGAAGATCACTGGTACCATTACCAATGTCATTTTTTTTTGCCAGTGGCAACATTTTTTAACAGAAACCGAAGAAAATCGATAGCTCCCATCTAGAGGCCTCCCCAAATAAGCATGCCAGGTTTCAAAGCCCTGTAGGGTGTACAAAAGGGAAATATTGTGGTCTGACTAGACTAAATTCTAAGAACGTTGGGCGTGGCAACATTTTTTGACGGAAATGGAAGAAAATTGATAGGTCCTATCTAGAGGTCACCGTAAATAAGCATACCAGGTTTCAAAGCAATCTAGTCATAAATGTGCCCTGTAGGGTGAGCCAAAGGGAAATATTGTGGTCTGACTAAACTAAGTTCTAAGAATGTTGGCTGCGGCAACATTTTTTGATGGAAATTGAAGAAAATCGATAGCTCCCATCTAGAGGTCACCCCAAACAAGCATACCAGGTTTCAAAGCAATCCGATCATAAATGTGCCCTGTAGGGTGTGCCAAAGGGAAATATTGAGTCTTCTGACTAAACTAAGTTCTAAGAACGTTGGCAGCAACAACATTTTTTGACGGAAATTGAAGAAAATCGATAGCTCCCATCTAGAGGTCTCCCCAAACAAGCATACCAGGTTTCAAAGTAATCTGATCATAAATGGGCCCTGTAGGGTGTGCCAAAGGGAAATATTGAGGTCTGACTAAACTAAGTTCTACGAATGTTGGCCGTGGCAACATTTTTTGCCGGAAATTGAAGAAAATCGATAGCACCCATCTAGAGGTCACCCTAAATAAGCATACCAGGTTTCAAAGCAATCAAATCATAAATGTGCCCTGTAGGGTGTGCCAAAGGGAAATATTGTGGTTTGACTAAACTAAGTTCTAAGAACGTTGGCCGCGGCAACATTTTTTGACGGAAATTGAAGAAAATCGATAGCTCCCATCTAGAGGTCACCCCAAACAAGCATGCCAGGTTTCAAAGCAATCCAATCATAAATGTACCCTGTAGGGTGTGCCAAAGGGGAATATTGAGTCTTCTGACTAAACTAAGTTCTAAGAACGTTGGCTGCGGCAACATTTTTTGACAGAAATTGAAGAAAATCGATAGCTCCCATCTAGAGGTCTCCCCAAACAAGCATACCAGGTTTCAAAGCAATCTGATCATAAATGAGCCCTGTAGGGTGTGCCAAAGGGAAATATTGAGGTCTGACTAAACTGAGTTCTACGAACGTTGGCCGTGGCAACATTTTTTGCCGGAAATTGAAGAAAATCGATAGCTCCCATCTAGAGATCACCCTAAATAAGCATACCAGGTTTCAAAGCAATCTAGTCATAAATGTGCCCTGTAGGGTGAGCCAAAGGGAAATATTGTGGTCTGACTAAACTAAGTTCTAAGAATGTTGGCTGCGGCAACATTTTTTGATGGAAATTGAAGAAAATCGATAGCTCCCATCTAGAGGTCACCCCAAACAAGCATACCAGGTTTCAAAGCAATCCGATCATAAATGTGCCCTGTAGGGTGTGCCAAAGGGAAATATTGAGTCTTCTGACTAAACTAAGTTCTAAGAACGTTGGCAGCGGCAACATTTTTTGTCGGAAATTGAAGAAAATCGATAGCTCCCATCTAGAGGTCTCCCCAAACAAGCATACCAGGTTTCAAAGTAATCTGATCATAAATGGGCCCTGTAGGGTGTGCCAAAGGGAAATATTGAGGTCTGACTAAACTAAGTTCTACGAATGTTGGCCGTGGCAACATTTTTTGCCGGAAATTGAAGAAAATCGATAGCACCCATCTAGAGGTCACCCTAAATAAGCATACCAGGTTTCAAAGCAATCAAATCATAAATGTGCCCTGTAGGGTGTGCCAAAGGGAAATATTGTGGTTTGACTAAACTAAGTTCTAAGAACGTTGGCCGCGGCAACATTTTTTGACGGAAATTGAAGAAAATCGATAGCTCCCATCTAGAGGTCACCCCAAACAAGCATGCCAGGTTTCAAAGCAATCCAATCATAAATGTACCCTGTAGGGTGTGCCAAAGGGGAATATTGAGTCTTCTGACTAAACTAAGTTCTAAGAACGTTGGCCGCGGCAACATTTTTTGACAGAAATTGAAGAAAATCGATAGCTCCCATCTAGAGGTCTCCCCAAACAAGCATACCAGGTTTCAAAGCAATCTGATCATAAATGAGCCCTGTAGGGTGTGCCAAAGGGAAATATTGAGGTCTGACTAAACTGAGTTCTACGAACGTTGGCCGTGGCAACATTTTTTGCCGGAAATTGAAGAAAATCGATAGCTCCCATCTAGAGATCACCCTAAATAAGCATACCAGGTTTCAAAGCAATCAAATCATAAATGTGCCCTGTAGGGTTAGCCAAAGGGAAATATTGTGGTTTGACTAAACTAAGTTCTAAGAACGTTGGCCGCGGCAACATTTTTTGACGGAAATTGAAGAAAATCGATAGCTCCCATCTAGAGGTCACCCCAAACAAGCATACCAAGTTTCAAAGTAATCTGATCATAAATGCGACCTGTGAGGTGTGCCAAAGGAAATTGTGGACGTACGTACTAACGTACGTACGTACGTACACCGACGGACGAGAAGTGATGGCAATAGCTCAGCTTGACTTTGTCAAGTTGAGCTAAAAACTGATTAGACCTAATTTCGGTACGAAATGGCCACTGGCAGCCATCTTGAATTTTGGACCGCACCCAGAAACACTCGTTCTCATCCCAAGGCGATAACAGAGGCACCCAATAAGTTTCGTGAAGAGCGGTTGATACATACAGCCTCTAGCCTGAGCCGTATTGACATGTGCACTTACTGTGTGTAAGTAGCACTGAAAAAATCAATGTTCATCTAATTTGCATAATTTCTGCACGAGAAAAAAAAACGTATTATATGTGATGTATCCCATGGTACTAAACATTCACACACAAAATTATTCAAGTCAGCACTTTCATATGGAAGTTCTGTGCAAAAATCTGATTGCAGCCAATTTTGTACAAAATGGCTGCCATTGGCCATCTTGAATTTCGGACCGCACCCGAAAACACTCGTTCTCGTCCAACGATGATACCAAAGGTACTCAAGAAGTTTCGTAAAGATCGGTTTATAAATACGGCCTCTAGCCCAAGCCGTATTGGCATTTGCACTCACAGTGCTGAAAGTAACACTAAATACATCAAAGTTAGTCTAATTTGCATAATTTACATACGAGAAAAAAACCCGTATTATATGTGATGTATCCCATGGTACTAAACATTCATACAAAAAATTATTCAAATCAGCGCTTTCATATGGAAGTTCTGTACAAAAAACAGATTTCTGCATCGTCGGTACAAAATGGCGGCTGGCGGCCAACTTGAATTTCGGATCTGCCCAAAAACACTTGTTCTCGTCCCACAGTCATAACAAAGGTACCCAAGAAGTTTTGTAAAGATCGGTTAATAAATACGGCCTCTAGCCCGAGCCGTATTGAATTGTTGACGGACAGATGGCCAGACGGATAGTCGCATGACAGACAACTGGCCATGGCATAAGCTCAAATTTGGCTTCGCCTAAATTGAGCTAATGACAAGAGGCCCCAGGGGGCCTGAGGGCGCTCACCTGACATGGTAGCCTGAATATCAACCCAGAGAAGTGATTTCAACAAGTTGCATCTGCTCCCCCTAAGAAAAGCCTCCTACCAAATATCCAAAGATTCTGACCAGTGGATCTAAAAAAAAGGATTTTTAAAGAATATTCCTCATATTGAACTGAGTTATAATTCGGGCTCCCACAGTGAGCCCAAATATGAACCCAGGGACTTGGCTTGAACAAAACTGAATCTCACCCCTTAGCATGGTGCATACCCAATATCAAAAGATTCTGCCTGCTGGAACTTGAGAAGAAGATTTTCAAAGAAATTTGACTGAAATGCACCAATTTCGAATTCGGGCTTCTATAGTGAGCCCAAATATGAATCCAGGGGGCCAATTTGAAAAAACTTGAATCAGATCCACCCCACAATGTTGCATACCAAATATCAAAAGATTCTTTCCCTCTGGATCTGGAGAAAAAGATTTTTAAAGAAATTTGCCTGAAATGCACTAAGTTCCAATTCGCGCTTCTATAGTGAGCCCAAATATGAACCCAGGGGGCCGATTTGAACAAACTTTTTTGCCTGAAATGCACTAAGTTCCAATTCAAGCTTCTATAGTGAGCCCAAATATGAACCCAGGGAACCGATTTGAACAAACTTGAATCAGATCCACCTCATAATGTTGCATACCAAATATCAAAAGATTCTGCCTGCTGGATCTGGAGAAGAAGATTTTTAAGAAATTTGCCTGAAATGCACTAAGTTCCAATTCCAGCTTCTATAGTGAGCCCAAATATGAACCCAGGGGGCCAATTTGAACAAACATGAATCAGATCCACCCCACAATGTTGCATACCAAATATCAAAAGATTCTGCCTGCTGGATCTGGAGAAGAAGATTTTTAAAGAAATTTGCCTGAAATGCACTAAGTTCAAATTTGGGCTCCTATACAGAGCCCAAATATAAACCCAGGGGGCCGGTTTGAACAAACTTGAATCAGATCCACCCCACAATGTTGCATACCAAATATCAAAAGATTCTGCCTGCTGGATCTGGAGAAGAAGATTTTTTAAGAAATTGGCCTGAAATGCACTAAGTTCGAATTCAGGCTTCTATAGTGAGCCCAAATATTATGAATCCAGGGGGCCGATTTGAACAAACTTGAATCAGATCCACCCCACAATGTTGCATACCAAATATCAAAAGATTCTGCCTACTGGATCTTGAGAGGAAGATTTTCAAAGAAATTTGCCTGAAATGCACTAAGTTCAAATTTGGGCTCCTATACAGAGCCCAAATATAAACCAAGGGGGCCGATTTGAACAAATTTGAATCAGATCCACCCCACAAAGTTGCATACCAAATATCAAAAGATTCTGCCTGCTGGATCTGGAGAAGAAGATTTTTTAAGAAATTTGCCTGAAATGTACTAAGTTTGAATTCGAGCTTCTATAGTGAGCCCAAATATGAATCTAGGGAGCCGATTTGAACAAACTTGAATCAGATCCACCCCACTATGTTGCATACCAAATATCAAAAGATTCTGCCTGCCAGATCTGGAGAAGAAGATTTTTTAAGAAATTTGCCTGAAATGCACTAAGTTCGAAATCGGGCTCCTATACAGAGCCCAAATATGAACCCAGGGAGCCGATTTGAACAAACTTGAATCAGGTCCACCCTACAATGTTGCATACCAAATGCCGTAGGAAGCCCAAATATTAACCAAGGGACTTGGTTTGAACAATCTAGAATCTGACCCTCATAACAATGATGTATACCATACCAAATATTAAAAGATTCTGACTGGTGGTTCTGAAGAAGAAGATTTTTAAAGAATATTCCCAATATTACCCTATATTAAAACTTCGGGCTCCTGTAGAGAGCCCAAATATGAACCAATGAGCTTTATTTCAACAAACTTTTATCTGCCCCCCCCCCCCCCCCTCCCCACCTATGAATGCTGATACCAAATATCAAAAGATTCTGATGATTGGTTCTGAAGAAAAGATTTTTTTAAATTTTTGCAAATATGCTGACTCAGCATTTTTTCGATGCCCATTACAGAACACCCTAACATAACCGATGGCAATTTTTTTTTACCATTCAATTCTACTGGTCATAAGGATACTTCATACCAAATAAAAGCTCTCTGTTCCGTGAGGTTTGGGAAATATGGGCGTTTGAAAATATTTCTATTTTTAGCTCCCAGGGTTCCCATGGGGATGCGGGAATTTTTTTTTTTTTGCATGGGTCAAGTACTTATGACCCAATACTACCACAAACCAAATTTGGTTCATACTGGACCATCGGTTCAGAAAATAGAAATTTTGGGCAGGCCAAAAATCTTACCCCTCCTATTACAAAGCCTAATATTACTTCATGAACTTCGTTTAAACAAACTTGATTCTACACCTCATATGGAAGCTCAGCTCCACAGCAAATATCAAGTCATTGTACACACTGGTTCTTGAGAAGATTTTAAAATTATTTTGGAGCATTTTCCCCCACTCCCTCCCTATGGAGCTGGGCATGCTGAGTTGAACAAAAATGAAATGCCCCTTTGGGACCATCACTCACACAAACTTTCACTTGAATTGGCCCAGTGGCTTTGGAGGATAGACTGAAACATGGTGACGACGGACGACGGACGACGGACGGAGAGCGATGAGATTAGCTCAGCTTGACTTTGTCAAGATGAGCTAAAAAAGATGTGATTCCCAGACAGATATTTTTATCACTGGAAATAGAGCAAAGGTACTTCCCCAGTATCTCATAGAATTCAAAGTTAAAAATGGCAGCACCCACCAACTGAATTGTGATTTACATTCTCTTTTCAATGTTCAAATACAGTGTTGCAGTATGTAAAGCAAAACTTGGGCAACCTTATCCAAATGCAGGAAAAATATAAATGGAACACTATTAAAGAGGAATTCTCTGTTGAATAAAACTTTGTTTTACAAACCAAACAGCTGAAGTTTTTGGTGATCAGGTGTTTGAAACTGGGTCACCACAAATTGGCACAATGAAAATAGCTGATCGGGCTGAATTTTGTACACTTGAAAAAAGGTACGAACATCTTTTTTTTGCTTTTATTAATGAATTTTACGATCATTTTAATGATTTTTGAACAGGGTAATGTCAAGACTATAAATCTTTTGAAACTGATCACAAACTGACTCTCAAATCATTTCAAAACTGCCAAATGTTTTGATTAATATTTTCTGGGATTTTCCGTCCAAGGAGATCTTTTTCTGGAATGCTGGGAACAACTTTGAATACCCGGTAGTTTCCCGGGCATTTTAGGGGGGTTAACATGTCTGGATCAGCTGATCTTTGTTATTGTTTTGAAACATACACATTTCTCTTCGCATTGGGCTGAACATTGTGCAATAAAATGTTTCGTAGCATATAATGAAAAAGAAAATCTCCTCTATTTTAGTCAGTATCTGGAATTATCTCATGAGTGTGGACCTGAAAGTTTGTATTTTCAGGTCTACACAATGAATTTTTTCAGTAGCTTCCTAAATGACATTATGCTTTAGTGCATGACGTCGCCTTGAAAGTCACCTTGAGGGAACAATCAGCAGCTTTCTGTTATTGTCTGGAAACTGTTTACAGTCGAAATGTCACTTTGCATATAATACTGTACAAAGAAAATCTACACTGTTTTAGTAAATATCACAAATTATCTCATTCGTGTGTACCTGAAAGTATTATCTTTCAGTTGGGCAAGCACTAGTGAAAAATAAAACTTTCAGGTCCACACTCATGAGATAATTCTCTATATTCATTAAAACAGCGTAGATATCCCCTATATATTTTGTAGCAAGATGCAGAGAAAAGTATGAAGCAAAACAATATTAGGCTTCTGTCTGCTAAAAAAAATCTTTCAAAAACTGAAAAGCACCCCCTCCACAGGCTAGGGTGTCTGTCCCTCCTTTCACCCACTCTGGGTTTTTTTTGCAAAATGTATCCAACCAACACATCAATACATTCAAATGAACTGACTGACATGACAGAATCTTGTGTCACTTTTATAGCTCACAGGTTACAATGGAAGCGGTTAAGTTTAGGTAAATGCCTATAAGCATGTTACAACCTGTGTATTCACGCCAATGTATGGGTCAGATACTAAAATGTTTCTTTGTTTGGGAGAATGGACCAACTGACTGATACGTATAATTAAGTCAACCATCATTGCCATGAGTATTAGGACTTGAAGTTATGTGTAACACAAACCTAAATAAGTGTTAGCTTAGAACCCAGTCCCCAATCACGTTCAGGTTTCATTAAATTGCATATATCAGGAACATATTGTTTGAAAGCAGTTAGCACCATTGTCAGTACAGATACTGGTACATACAATTAAGCCAACCATCATTGCCATGAGTATGAAGACTTGCAGTTGGGTGTAACACAAACCGAAGTGAGCGTCAGCTAAGAACCCAATCCCCAATAATCATGTTCAGATTTCCTTAACCCTTTACCCAGCGCAAACGACATAAAATTTTATTATTTTAAATATCATTTTTTTAAATTTTTCCAAAAAATTCAACAAAATCATATCATGTGATCCCTCTTTGGAACGATCTCGTTCCAAAAGAGGGGTCACATGATATGGTTTTGTTGAAATTGTTTGAAAAATAATATTTTTTCAACTGCTGAATTTGCATATTACACGGGCGGATGTGGTCGATTCGTTGGGTAAAGGGTTAAACTGCAAATATCTATAAATGAATAGTATTAAAAATACAAAGCATTATTTCTTCTTATATACAACATAGTATTTTTATTCATTAATATAATTAAAAATATATTTTCAGTTATCAAAAAAATGAGGTGTTGTTATTTGAAGATATTTTCAAGCCAAGATACGGGCAAAAAGGGGCCAGAAGTTATTGAACAACCATTCGTGGCATGTGTTACATATGTGAATACATATGTACAACATGTGATTTGAAATTAAATATACAGCATGTGATTTGAAATTAAATATTTTCTTTGCAATTTTATGCCTTATGTTGTTAAAAACTAAAGCTGTTTTCCTTCAATTAAAAATTTTACAGAAATTTTAAAAAATATTTATTGAATTTAATTGATGATCGGCTCATTGAACTCTCTTTGCAGAGATCCTGATAAGTCGGCATATGTCCATAATTTCAAACCGACCTATCACTGAGCAGGTAGATTGTAACTGCTGTGGCTCTCCATTCCCTCTTTGTCTCTGGGGCAGGGGCTTTGGTGGCTTCTTTGCCTTTTTACCCCCTTCCTAACTGCAATAATAAAATTACATCTATTTATTATTTTTCATTTCTTTATTTATCTTACCGTGTTAAATATTTTTCTTGTCAGTAAAGTGAGTGTGGGGGGGGGGGGGTGGGGGTGGGGATGGGGTGAGATACACAGGTCAGATTATCCCCCACCCCCTGAAAAAATTGTTTTCTCCTAAAAATATCCGATTTGTTAGTCTTAAAATGAGATTATATTGAGGATAACTCTTCAGAAACATTGATTTGGGCCAAAGAAAATATCCTTGTCCTTCAAGTGTCGGGTGGGGGTAAGCAGACACACAGGTCATGTTATCTTCCCCCTACATGAAGAAACATTTTCTTAAAAAATGTCGAACATACGTCTTGAAATGGTGTTGTATCAAAGAAAACCCTCCAGAAAAAATTATTTTTGTAAAAAAATTCTTTACCTTGAAGGGTCGGGTGAGAGGGGGGAGGGAGGAAGTTAACATACACAGGTCTTCTCCTCACTCAGGAATATCTGACAACAGTCCTGAAACAAGAATATATTGAGGAAAACCATTCAGAAACATTGGTTTCAAAGAAAAATATTTCTTGTCCTTGAAGTCCCACGTGGGGTAGATACACTTGTCATGTTACCCTCCACCTCAACCTCCTAAAATGTTGTCTTCAAAAATGTTTTAGATGGTAGTTTTGAAATTAGATTATATTTTCAAAAAATATTTCAGAAATATTGATTCCAGCCGAAAAAATATATGAGTTCAAAATTTTTCAAAGATGCACTGACAGGCCAAAACAGTTTTATGAGGGAGATTTTCAGCCTTTTGTCAGCCATGAGTATTGAAAAATTACTTTCTGCTATCGCAGAGAGCTTTTAAAAAGACTCTTGAAAAAAATGTCTCAAAACATGGAATGGCAAACAAAATTTATATGTGTGTGTGTGTGGGGGGGGGGGGGGGGGGGGATAATCAGGGTGTGTGGAGATAAATTAGTTAACATCAGGGGAGGGAGGTACGCGAGGGGGGGGGGGAATGAACTGTTACACTGGTGCTTCATTAATGGAAATCTAAATTTTATAGTAAATTTCCTTTCTTATTTTACCTACCACAATTGTTTACTGCAGGCTTGCACTCTACAGTGGAAGTCCCTAACTCGGAAAATATACTCTCTATTTTGATCTTTCCCAAGGGATTTGGGAAAGAAAAGTGGTGCAAAAGCACCAGGAAAAAATAAGCCAAAACTGGGTCGAGTGCTACCGGCACACACCCAGTAGGGGACGCTCTTCTTCTAGTACAGATCCACAGCTTCCGGTACCAGTGCACAGTCAGTAACTAATGAATCATTCTTTTGAATCCGCCAACATTGAAGTTATGTGATCAGCGGGGAAGAAGGATTCTTACCCAAATAAGAAGACGGGAGGGCCTCCATGGGAACAATTGTGGTAGGTATAATAAGAAAGGAAATTTACTATAAAATTTAGATTTCTTATCAATCTACCCTTCAATTGTTTACTCCAGGCTGAATAGACAATAGGAGGAGGGAATCACATAACCAACCCCCACATAACCTGACTGCACTGGAACAGTGGACAGAAGAAGAGTTCCCAAGGCCTATCAAACCATAGCATCACAAACATTAGTAAAATACAATGAGAGATGAGGTATATGGCACTGTGTGACGTACGGACAGAAAGGACAGTAAAACAGCACAGGACTAGAACTGACCTTGAAGCCTAATGGCCAGGGTAGACAACAGCCTGAGCAAAAGAAAGAGGGCCCAAAGAAAAAAGGCCCTCAGACTGCTCCTGCAACTGATGCAGATAGAAGGTGGAGAAAGTAGAAGCATTTCTCCAGTAGGCTGCCTGCATAACATCCGACAACTTGACAAAGTTAGCATAAGTCCAGGAGGTAGACAAGGCATGCACCTCGTAGGCAGAAATACGATTAGTAATACAATCTACCGATCTAATTATCACTGTTGCTGTTATCTCGTATACTGCTAGCAAAACTTCCTTTTTTTGTTAATCTATTGTACTGCTATGTAATGTATACATATAACATTATCTTGAATAAATATTGTTTAAACTAATACAATCATCAGTCGCTAGACGAGCATAAGCTATGCGAATAGCAAGACAAATCCATCGAAAAATGGATTTAGGAGAGATCTTCTGTCGACCTGGAATAAGAGACAGAAAGAATTATTTCCTGCCTTTCCTAATGAACTGCGTCCGGTTGATATAAATGCAAAGTGCATGAACCAGCCAGAGGAAAGAGCGATTACCCTCAGGCCAAGAAAGAGCCCTGATACAGATAGGAGGTGGAGTTGTTACTGGTATCTGATTCTTGGCCAGAAAGGAGTAATCAGTGGTAAAACTAACACTGTTGGCAGAGCTCCTGAAAAAGGCTGGATCAACCGAGAGGGCGTGAAGCTCACTAACCCGTCTGGCTGAGGCAAAAGCCATCAGAAAAGCCATCTTGTATGTGAGAAAACGCATATCCACCTGGGATAAAGGTTCGAACGGTGCCCCCCCCCCCCCCCCCCCCCCCCCCCCCAAAGCAAAGCAGCACCCAAGAAAGATTCCATCTTGGGGTAAGATGCAAAATCCTAGGTCTTTTCAAAGAAAAGTGCCAAATAAGCTTGGAGAGGTATGGATTAGTGCCGACCTGAAGCTTTCCCACATACGAAAAAGTCTCTGAAAGCATGGACCTGAACCCTTTGATGGTAACAGGCTAGAGACCCCGAGAATCAAATAGATATACCAGAAACTCCACAAGCTGTGTTATCGAAGGATTGGCATAATCAACAGAGTGATCAGCACACCATCGATAGAAGATCTTTCACTTAACCGCATAGGCTAAACTAGTGGAGTGCTGCCTTGAAGAAGAAATGCCCTCCACTGCTCAAGTTGAAAAACCTCTACAGAGCAGACATGACCTGACAAAAGATATGTGTGAAGGTACAATGAAGTCAGGTCGACGTGAAACCTCCTCGGGTGACCTTGGCAAAGAAGGTCATGACGTAGAGGGAAACGAGCCGGAACCGCCGCCAACAGAGAGCGGAGCTGTTTGATCCACACCAGTTGAGGCGCAGGGGAGTGATCAGAATGATTCGACAACTGCAGGTTCTAATCTTAGCCAGAACCTGAGGTGTAATTAGAACTGGCGGTAAGGGGTAGCCGACTAGACTGTTCAAATCGAGTGACTGAGCATCCATGCTGAAAGCCAGAGGATCTGGACACGGGGACACGAAAGTGTCCACCTGATGGTTCCAACGGGTCGCAAAGAGATCAATGTGGGGACGACCCCCAGAGATCGCAAAGCGACTGGAACACTGCCATATGAAGCGTCCACTTGGTGGAAATGACCCTGCCCCGTCGGGACAGGGAGTTGGCTAGGACGTATAGACGACCGGAATGTGACGAACAACCACTCCGGTGTTGACATCCTGAGCTAGCAGTAGAAGATCCCAAGCCAATTCGTACATGGGAACCGAGTGCGTGCCTCCCTGGTTCCGAATGTAAGCAACCACTGTCGAATTGTCAGACAATAGAAGGATTCGAAAGGTGGGGGATCCACTTCCGGAAACGCAGAAGAGCAAGAAGCTCCTTCTGGTTGATGTGAAGAGCTGCAGATCCAGAGGATCAACATTCGGCCTCCAACGACTAAGCAGAAAGTGTTGGAGAGGTCTGACATGCAGCCGACCGAGAGGAATGAGATCTGTTACCGAACTGTAGAGACCGAGCAGTTGAAGAATACTCCGAGCTGTCACGGATGTGGACTGGGACAGAGTCAGGGCAAAAGCTGAGAGAATCACAGCTCTTGCCCGGGGAACCGCCACCGTATTCAGCTGAGTATGGAAGTCCATCCCCAGATGACAAAACGACTGAGAAGGGACCAGGTCCGACTTCTCCTCGTTGACTGTGAACCCTAGCGACATTAGCAAGCTCAACAATGTATCGACATCTGACTCCAGAAGAGAAGCATTGGAGGGCCTCTGGAGGATATCATCCAGATATGCCAAAGGAGTCACCCTGGAGTGTGTGTGATGGAAGGCTATCACATGTGACATCAGTCGGGTGAAGGCCCAAGGAGCCAGGTTGAGGCCGAAAGGCATGGCCTGAACTGGAAAACTGGCCCCAGAAAATCGAACCAGAGATATACTTTCGCAATGTCCGATGAATCGGAACGTGAAAGTAAGCGTCTCGCAGGTCGATGCTGGAAGCGAAATCCCCCAGGTGAATGGAGCGGCAAACCGACCTGAAAGTCTCTATGCTGAACTTGGGAGCAATGATAGACTGGTTCAGGATACTCAGATTGATAATCGGTCAGAGTCGGCCGTCCTTCTTCAGCAATAAGAACAGGCGAGAATAAAATCCCACTGAATGAATGCTTTTGACGACCTTGATTACCCCTTTTGACAGGAGATTGTGCATCTCCGTGGTCAAAAGCTCCCGACGTGAAATGTCTGAAGAAACTTGTGTTGGAAGAGGCACTCCGATAGAGTGGGGTGCCTCTGGAAGGATATCCACAGCCCAGACCGAACAACATCTAATACCCAAGGATCGGATGTGATTGTGGCCCAATGGTCTGCGAACCCTACTATCCTTCCTCCAACCTGGGAAGAATCGAGGTGAGGATCTTCATCTCGACCCAGGTGAGGCCCACGAGAGGAGAAATCACTTTCTCTATTAGATGAATGATCCTGAGTCCTCCCTCTGGTCTGTCAACACTTACCCTTACCACGTCAGAAGTAGAAGCCGCAGCAGGAGGATCAGCCCTTGGCTTCGCAGAGGAAGCAGAAGGGCGATTGTTAGGCTTAGAATGGCCCCTGCCTCTAACAGAAGGCTGATCAAGCTGGCGAAGCAGCAGCTGATCTTTAGAATGATGCAGGATGTCATTCTGGACCGTCGCCACGGAACCATGGAAAAGTCGCGGACCCGCCAAAGAAGCGGATCGAAGAGCAGCGCGCTGCCCCTCAGGAAGGGAACAGCTTGTGTCCAACACAGCGTCCCGGCAAACTAATTCCAATATAGCCGTGTTACAGGCATGCGTATGAGTAAGATGCATGAGCACCTTGGAAATCACACGCAAAGGCGCCTATACGTCGTCAAACCTATCTGGAGGCAGATAAGCAGCCAAAGCAGAAACAACGTGATCGGAGAGAGAAAGCATGCCCAGCATCTCTCTCGATAAGCCCAACAGGGACTCCAGAGTCGCCACAGGAATAACGGCCCGACTTGGGCTTGGAAAGCCCGAGGGAGGTGGAGTCCTGATCCAAGACCGTCAAAGTTTGGCAAACTGACGGATTGGCGGAATCGTAGGAACGATAACGCATTGGAGGCAAAAACGTGTCAGCCCTGGTAAAGAACGAAATCTTCATAGCCTTGGAACACAGCTTAGAGTCCAAAGCTGTAAACGCTTCAACCGCCTGTACCGACTGCATGGTCGAAAGCGTCCAGAAGCAGGTTGCTCCATCAGGCTGGATGCGCACGACCGATGATTGCGGCCTGGCTGACACCATCGGCTGGTCTGATGATTTGAGATCTGGAAGGAACTCAAACACAAAGTCAAGAGCTGCCCCCAAATCAGAAGACTGTTGGCCCTCAATGTCAGGTATGTCTGACCCATCCTCTGAGTCAGAAGACACATAGCCCCATCATGGCAAACCAGATGATGTCTCTCATGGTGTAGGCATAATAGGGGGATCAGAAAGCAGTCTGCTTCCAATCCCAGGAGACAGCGCCACAGGGGGCACTTGGAAACCACTAGTAGCCTCGCTGGAGGCAACAGAAAGGCATTTGGAAAGAACCTGAGTGAGCAAGGAGAGGGCCTCTCTCAGCCCACAGCCTGTGGCAGCCAGTTTGATATGGGAACAAACTGGCAAAGTGGCTTCACTCCTGACCCTCTGAAACAGTGAAGGGTCATGATCCTCCAGAACACCCGACGTGGGGCAGCCAAAACAACTGCAGGCAGATGCTGATAGGGCATACCAGACCTGAGGATCAACAGTGAGGGAACTCAGGAGAGCCGTCTCGGACCTCTGAGGGACAGAAGGTCCAGGCTGCACAAAAAGCGTCGGTCCCACAAAACTGGGTGTCAGACCAGAGTGCGTGGACGGAAACACAACAAAGTCCATGGTGACTCCACCAGGAACATCCAAATTCAAAGAGAAGGCTGCTGGGCTTGTCGGCTGAGAGACCATAGCAGAGGGTTTGGCTGGCAGCCCCTTCCGACTTCATTGAGCTGAAGTCAGGGAAGGCTGAGGCTGATATCCCACGTCTACACTACCAGACATCTCTGCATACCCCTGCAGGGATGAGCTGATGCTGGCTGATATGGTGACCGGTGACGTTGCACATGGAACAGCAGTAGCAGCAGATATGATGGGAGCTGTTGAAATCAGTGGAAAAGTGGAGAGAGCAACCGAGCTCGGCTCCAAAGGAGGAGTCACAACCCTAGTGACAGCCTCAGATGTCGGCTGGAGAGGGACCACAGTCCCAGAACCAGGCATCTCTTCACCAGACAACTCAACACCTCCCGCAGTATCCACCACAGGAAAAGACTGCGCATCCCCCACAGAGGGGGTATAACTCTCACCAGACGTGGTAGTGTCAGGAGGCCCCGCACGACAGCATTCCCCTTCCGCGCGGGTGTGGGAGGAACGGCCACGAGAACGCACCACATGCTTGGGCAAAAGGCATTGCCCTCAAGGAACAGTCCTGGGCATAACAGAGGTGAGAGTAGTAGAAGAAAAGGTGAACTCAACAGATGTAGAAGTAGAAGAACACCCCCAACTACGAGAGAAAGGTGGCAGAAAATATAGGACTGGCGGGAGCACAACTGAACCCAGATGGCCAACAGGGACCCCAAAAAACAGAAATTCTGCCTTCCACAGAGAGGAGAAATCCTGTCCGTACAGCCCCCACTGACACCTAATTCCAATAATAATAATAATATCCAAAAGGATAACATAAATTTATCAATCAAAAAATTATATGTTCGAACCGCACGGTATGCAAAAGTCGTGCGCGAACACGGAGAATATACAAAATACAATGAAAATGTGGTTGAAATTAATAACGAGAATATATAAAACACAGTCCTGTTATTATACGATGCTCAGATCCATAATTTTAGTCACAGGTAACCATTATCAATGAGTTGAATTATCACAGTTTCGTAATACAAATGGCAGCACGTCGTTCCAGGACAGTGGAAGAAAAAAGAATGATTCATTAGTTACTGACTGCGCACTGGTATCAGAAGTTGTGGATCAGTACTAGTAGAAGAGCGTCCCTCACTGGGTGTGCTCTGGTAGCACTCGACCCTGTTTTGGCTTATTTTTTCTTGGTGTTTTTGCACCACTTTTCTTTCCCAAACCCCTTAGGAAAGATCAAAATAGAGAGTATATTTTCCGAGTTAGGGACTTCCACTGTAGTGCAAGCCTGTAGTAAACAATTGTAGGGTAGGTTGATAAGAAATTTTGTATTTGAGTTCCATGTTCTACGGTGAATTCTACTACCCTGTGTGCATAATTAAAATGCCAGTGCTCAATGGCCATACTGTACATAAAACAGTTTCTATCTTATACTGATTGATTGTGATTTGTTTTGTACATTGTAAATACATAATTATAACTAACACAATGTCTCCAATTTTATGGACATATTGGATCCAACAATTTTGAAAACACTGAGGAAAACCTTGCCACTAAATTTTTTCATAATAAAAATAGATTCAACATTTACATTTCTACACTTACCATGCATTCTTCTCTTATTATGGACACTTTTGGTGTATAGCATGAATCATTTCTACGTATAATGACAAAATGATGTACAATTGAAGAACCGTCTTATAACAAGTTGAGTCAGAGTCAGATATGCCCTTAACACAGCAAAGGTAATCTCACAGCTAAATTTCTATTTCAAATGTAATGTATTCAACACTTCTTTGCTTAACATGCATTTCTGTTTTAGATACAGACACTTGTGGTGTATGACATGGATTGTTTTCACACGAAATGACAAAATAATATTGAAATAAAAAATGCCCAATTACCAATAAGAAGTTGAGTCAGATATGCCTTTAAGTTTCAAGTATACATAAATGTAAATTATCGTTCCAATGAGGGGTCATATGATGTGGTTTTGTTGAAATTTTTTGAAAAATTAAAAAAAATGATATTTAAAATATCATATAACAATATTTCATTAGTTTAATTGGAGAAACTCAGGGTATGACTGGGGTTACGTTGTGTCAATTTTGTTCAGACGACATTCAGATAGGAGTTGACATATTATGTTTTGTTCATTGATGTTTAGCACAAATACACTTGGGCAGATTTGCAATGTTAAAATTTGAATTTTGGTATATGTTCTTTAACACATCAGGGCCTGGAGATTTTTTATACCTTTTCTTTATACATGTACTTTGAAAGTCTACCTCCTGTGGCTTTTGCAGTTGTTTCTTGTCGAATCTTGGCTGCTTACAGAGGCAGCTAAGACTTGCCTAGAAACACCTGACAAGGTACTTAGAAAACAGGTTTGGAGTTTATTCAAACATTGCCTGTTGGGGCACCTGTTCCTTTGCAAGAAAAAGTTATCAAAGTTGGAAATAGGCCCTTAAAGGTTAATTCTTTACCGAACATAATGTCCAATCCAAAACTGGCTGGCGCTATTCACAAAAATCTCTGTTCATTAAACTTGTTTCAATGAAGGGTCTTAAGCTATGTTTTTGACGCAAAGGATGAACAAGTTTAGTTATTCAAGAATTTTGTTTGCAAGTGATGCCTGCCTTTTGTGTTAGGTGAAAGGTTAACCGGTGGACAGTTCACATGAATTTAGTTTCACAAAATGGAAAGAGCATTGACCAAATTCACAGAGGCTCAACACACATTAATTTTTCATTTCTTTTCCATAATTGCTCCATAAGGCCTGAAAAAGTTAAAAATCTGTTTCTCAGACCCTCCCGCATAGTCCTTTTGGCTGTTGCATGCTCTCTTTTTATAACCAATTCAAACTTAAAAAAATAAAAATTAAAAGGTTTATGAGTAATATTTTACCCAAGTTAATAAAATTAATAAATTTGTCCCTAGAGTGCAACAAGGCTTTGCAATGCCTCTTGCTCTCACAGCACGAAATACACCACCACCCATGCTTACACTGCCCAATCGGTTCTCAGATTCTGTGAGCAATCAGAGGCTTCTCTGTTGCTGTTCTTAAGTTTCTATGTTGAAATTGCACCTGTTTTACTCAGGAGATATGGTCGAAAAGCAGATTTCTAGTCACCGGAATAAGATGGAGGAGTATTATCAACCCTTTTGCATTTATCAAGTTGCGGGGTTATCGACTGAGGTTCAGTTCATCTGAGGGAGACGTAGGTTATGTTTTAATCATGAAAATAGGCAGCAGAAACCTAGAGTCTGGTAGAATTTCTGTCTTGTGGACAATCAGGTGGATCCTTAACAAATTTGTAGGCATAATTTGGGGAATTTTGGTTAATCTGCTGAAAGCAAAATATATTGGGGATGCAAACAATTTAAGTTGGGCACCGAGAATCGTATAAAAATATGCACAATTTAGACGTCAGTTGGTATGGTGCACAACAAAAGTGGTTTTGCAGATTTTCTGTGGACTGAAATCTGGAGGGTTCTCAACGGTACTGAGCTAAACGTTTCGTTTTGGGTATATAGATATATTATTCTTTTTATATCACAAATCGAATCACGGGCTAATAGAAACATATACTCGCCTCAGTTAACCATTCTATACAATAACAAGCCTATTTTCCTGCTTAAAATACAACCTATGTCTCCCTCAGTCGATAATCCTGCTACTTCATAAATGCAATGGGGTTGATACATACACCCACTCCCCCATCTTACTCCGGTAACTAGAAATCTGCTCTGTGCCCGTATCTGCTGGATGAAAAAGATGCGATTTCAACATATAAACTTACGAACAGCAACATAGAATCCACTGATTGATCATAGAATCTGAGAACCAAAAGGGAAGTGTGATGCTATTCCGTAATTATGAGGCCTAAAACATAAAACAAACCAATAATTACGAAAACAAAAATAGAAATAAAAAGCTGTCCACCCTCATGCAATTTTACAAAATGGCCTGAGAAACAGATCTACTTTGTGGGGCCAAGCCCAAATGAAAGTGTTAATGACACTGCAGCTCAACTTGTCCAAGAAGGGACTGAGCTAAATAGAAAGATCCAGTAATGCCATGTCCCTTACTCAAGTTTCTTCAGAAAAGACATCACACCAAAGCTACAAATGAAATCTGAAAAAATCGGGTGAGGAATGGCGTCTGTTGGGTGTACTAATAGAATTTTTGACAAATTATATGTCAAATCCAAGATGGCCAGTGGCAGCTATCTTTTTCAATGGAAAGCAAACAAATTTGATAACTCCCATTTGGACATATACCAAAGTTACATATAAAATTTGAAAAAGATTGGGTGAGAGGTGCGGCCTGTAGGGTCTGCTAATGGAATTGTTGACAATTTATGTGCCAAATCCAAGGTGGCCACTGCCAGCCATGTTTTTCAACAAAATTCAGAAAAATTTGATAGCTCCAATGTAGACATCACACCAACTGGCACTCTCCAATAAATTGCAACAAAACAATGATTTATGAGCAGTATCTTGCTAAACTAAGGCTCCTTTTGCTGGTAGTGTGCTATCTTTGAAAAAAAATACTCATGTTACAAATGATCATTGAAAAGTAATTTAGCATTCTACCAGTAAAATGCTCAACTAAAGTGAACTATGGCAACAAAGATTGGAAAAACCATCAAAACTAACAGTCCCGCAAAAAAAATTTGTATCGACCAACTGATTTGGTTCAGAGTGTGTGACTGTTCATTCTATGTTTTACTTTGCATAATTTGTTTTGAAACCATCGTCCTCCTGTAGTACGTTTCTGGGAAGGCAGACTGTTATCAGAACCGGACGATTTAAAACAATGATAGCTTATTTGTTGACTGAATCCAATTTGATAAGCTGTCAATGGAAAGCGTGAACAAAACCATGATTATTTTGGTTAATGAGTTCATTTACCTGTAAGTTCATAAGCATTAGGGCCTCATTATGGTAATCTAACCATGAGGGAATGTTTATACTGTTGACACACACAGACATGCGATTTCAGTGCTACCGATTTTATATCACATGGCTTAATCAATAAGATCGGTATAGATTGATTTACACTGAATATAATTTGCACAGCAAAGAAAGTTAATGTTCCCAAATTTAACTGCAGATGGACAGCTAAAAGGATTATTGTTTGGGTAGCAGACAAACAGGGAAATGGAAACAAGAAGTTCTGTGATAAATGTAGTTCGGCCTTTCATCAAATGAAATTTTTGTACAAACATAATTATGAAAGTTACCATTAAAGTTTGTGTGGATATATTTTTTTTTTTAAACCTAATTATCCAGTTTTATATTTCACATATCGACAACAACAAAATTAAAATATTACAAAACAGAGGCATGAAAAAAAATGGAATAAGGAAATTGAAAAAGTTGTCCTGTAATTTCTACTTTATCATGCAATAATGGCATTGTCAGTGCAACTTTCCCCTGTTAATGTATTAAGCATTTTCGATTCCACTGCCTTGCAAATTGAAGAAGAGTGTGATTGTTTCTGCAGTTATTAGATCTTTGAAAAGAATATTTTGTTCTACTTCATGATTTGCCTTATACGGTTACAAGCCATCATGTGACAGACTTCCTGCATGGTTTTCAAATGGAAGCTCATTTCTTTTTTGTGCATTTTCTTTGGGGCGTATATGACACATCAGAGTTGAAATGGTAAAATATGCTTTCTCAGAGTCTGGAGTTCGAGATCCTTTGTTTGAATCTCAGTCATTGAAATTATCGATCTATTTGTGATTTTTGCTATAGGTTACTTATGTGTTTGAGAGCTTGTCTATCATTCAACTCATAAAAATACAATTTTTGTGAAAAAGTGAATATATTCTATTTCCTTGTGCCCTAGTCATAATTTTGATATAAAATATGTCTTTACCTCTTTTAGTACCATTTCGGGCACTGGTGAAAATTTAAAAAAATTTTCCAAAAATTTTGTTGGACAAGCTGTACCAAAGAGCAAAGATAATGTTTGTTCAACTTGCAAGGTCAAGTTCACACAATCAGCTAGCTATAATAACTAATAATGTATTTATAAATATAATATATAACCCCTATTTGGACATGTTTTATCTGAAAATTCTAAGGTAATTTGGGAAAGATCAACTATTGGTAATTAACTGGTTGAGGGCTACATTATTTTTGGTGGTCTGAATATGTTCATCAAAATTTGTTTTATTACAAACTATTGAAGAGTGCTCATAGGCACTCTTCAATGATTTGTGAAACAACTAATTTGTATAAACAAACTAGAGGTGTGACTGTCCCTGATGGGCCTGTCAATACCCCTTCCACCATATTCTAAGACGAAAAGGAGCATAACTCTGGCAAAAAAAAGCCTGACTGAAACTATAATCGCAGGTTCCCATGGTAGTGAACATCCATACCAAGTTTCAAAGGCAAAGACCCATAAACGTCTGAGAAAATCTCTGGACAAAATTATGTCTATGGCTGGAGGGCTGACTGGCCGGCTGGATGGGCAGACAGATGGCTGGCCAGTCAAGGTGATTCCAGTATAACCCCCTCCCCCCCCCCTCCCTCAGATGGCTGGCTGGTCGGATGGACAGACAGATGGCCAGCCAGACAAGGTGATTCCAGTATAACCCCCTCCCTCCCCCCCAACACACGCACAATTCATTGTGGAGGGGGGGGGGGGGGGGGTAGACGTTTGACTGAATATGAAACATGAGCAAGAAAAATGTTGGCTTTTTGTCTGGTACCCTCATGTTTTTGAAAGCCCTGATAGTGGCTTCTAGCACTCAACCAGATAAGGGATTACAATCAAAATAATTAACAAGCAAAGTTAAACAACACATACTTACCAAGATACTGTTTAGGATATTTAAGTGGAATGTGTGGTTTATGGTATCCTACTCCCAGAAAAAATGGCTGTTTCACTCTTTGTTTTGACACATTTCGTAAGAATTCTACAGCATACTCAGTGCTCTGAATATCAGGAAGAGTTCCTTCAGGCTGCAGTGTAACATTAACAGGGCAAACAATATTCATGTATCTCTTGTCACCTGGCCCAGGGCAGACCTTCAAATTAAAAATAGAATGACATGATGAGATAAGGGCTGACTTTGACAAGTATGTTGCCTAACTCTGAGATTCAGCTTCTTGAATGTTGCTGATGGATTTTGCTTCCAAGTACAACAAACTTATTCACAAACATAGATATAAATCAGACTCTTTTCAACCCTTTTTCTGGCCAGTCACGTCTATTGCCACATATTGTATTCTGGTATGCATGCACAGATTAAAACTCTCATTGCTGGGCTGGGGTAGGATGGGATGGGTCATCACCTGATCTAGAAAGTAGTGGCTTCTGATTCAGCAGATAGTTCAATTCAAGTTTTTTCTTCCCAACTTTATACCCATCAAAGGATCTGCACCATCCTACTTGTCTAATCTGCTTATCAGTCACAAACAACAGAGGTCTCTTTGATCATCATATAAATTTAACCTGCTTCAGCCCTCATCTAAATTAAGTTCTCCTGGCAATAGGGCATTTGCAGATTGCCAGGCCAAAGCTACGTAATTTTATTCCAAAACATTTAAATGAAATGAATTCCCTAGAATCATTCAAGTTGGGTTTTAAAACATATCTTTTCCATAAGGTATTTTGCAATTTTGTGCAGCCATAGATCACCAAGCGTGGATTTAATGCTATAAAAATATTATTATTATTATGAGAATCATTACATTTCATCTAAATTTGGGAGAATCCATTTGGATTCTTGTGAAAATGGTTGCAAGAATCCATACCTGCTATGAGTGTCCCAGGATCCCATGAGGCCACCTTGGTTGAACCCCTGTTGTATGCTGATAACACATGTTAAACCCAACACAGCCAGATTTTTTATTTTTAAAACATAAACTGAATTTGATAATTTAAAAAAAAAAACAACAATATTTACCAAACAAGAGGCCCCAGGGGGCCTGAGGGTGCTCAACTGACATGGTAGCCTAAATATCAACCCAGAGAATTGATTTCAACAAGATGCATCTGCTCCTCCTATGAAAAGCTTATACCAATTATCCAAAGATTCTGACCAGTGGATCTAAAAAAAATAGATTTTTAAAGAATATTCCTCATATTGAACTAAGTTATAATTCGGACTCCCACAGGGAGCCCATATATGAACCCAGGGACTTGGCTTTTGTTAACATTCCGACTGCTGGATCTGAAGAAGAAGATTTTTAAAGAAAATTCCTCATTTTGAACTAAGTTACAATTCGAGCTCCCAAATATGGACCTAGGGACATGGCTTGAACAAACTTGAATCTTACCCCCCCCCCTCCCCCCTCCCCAAGGATGCTGCATAAAAAATATCAAAAGCATTCACCTGCTGGATCTGAGGAAGATTTTTAAAGAAAATTCCTCATTTTGAACTAAGTTGTCATTCGGGCCCCCATAGTGAGCCCAAATAAGAACCAAGGGACTTGGCTTGAACAAACTTGATTCTCACCCCTCTAAGGTTGCTGCATGCCAAATATCAAAACATTCGGACTGCTGAATCTGAAGAAGAGGATTTTTAAAGAAAAATTCCTCATATTGACTAAGTTATAATTCAGGCTCCCATAGGGAGCCCAAATATGGACCCAGGGACTTGGCTTTAACAAACTTGAATCCCCCCCCCCCCCCCCCCCCCCCCCAGCCAAGGATTCTACACACCACATATCAAAACATTTCGACTACTGGATCTGAAGAAGATTTAAGAAAATTCCTCATTTCGAACTAAGTTACAATTCAAGCTCTCACAGTGAGCCCAAATATGGACCTAGGGGCATGGCTTGAACAAACTTGAATCTCACCCCCCTAAGGATGCTGCATACCAAAGATCAAAACATTCCGACTGCTGGATCTGAAGAAGATTTTTAAAGAAAATTCCTCATTTTGAACTAAGTTATCATTCGGGCTCCCACAGTGAGCCCAAATATGGACCTAGGGACATGGCTTGAACAAACTTGAATCTCACCCCCCTAAGGATGCTGCATACCAAACATCAAAACATTTCGACTGCTGGATCTGAAGAAGATTTTTAAAGACAATTCCTCATTTTGAACTAAGTTATCATTCGGGCTCCCACAGTGAGCCCAAATATGGACCTAGGGACATGGCTTGAACAAACTTGAATCTCACCCCCAAGGATGCTGCATACCAAATATCAAAACATTCTGACTGTTGGATCTGAAGAAGATTTTTAAAGAAAATTCCTCATTTTGAACTAAGTTATAATTTGGACTACCACAATGAGCCCAAATATAAACCCAGGGACTTGGCTTAAACAAACAAATTTGAATCTCACCCCCCTAAGCATGGTGCATACCCAATATCAAAAGATTCTGCCTGCTGGATCTTGAGAAGAAGATTTTCAAAGAAATTTGCCTGAAATGCACTAAGTTCAAATTTGGGCTCCTATACTGAGCCTAAATATAAACCCAGGGGGCCGATTTGAACAAACCTGAGTCAGATCCACCCCACAATGTTGCATACCAAATATCAAAAGATTCTGCCTGCTGGATCTGGAGAAGAAGATTTTTTAACAAATTTGCCTGAAATGCCCTAAGTTCGAATTCGGGCTTCTATAGTGAGCCCCAAATATGAATCCAGGGGGCCGATTTGAACAAACTTGAATCAGACTACCCCACAATGTTGCATACCAAATATCAAAAGATTCTGCCTGCTGGATCTTGAGAAGATTTTCAAAGAAATTTGCCTGAAATGCACTAAGTTCGAAATCGGGCTCCTATACTGAGCCCAAATATGAACCCAGGGGGCCGATTTGAACAAACTTGAATCAGATCCACCCTACAATGTTGCATACCAAATATCAAAAGATTCTTCCTGCTGGATCTGGAGAAGAAGATTTTTTAATATTTTTCCCATTGTCTATAGTGTTAAAAAGTGCTGACTCAGCACTTTTTCAAAGTCCCAAAACTGTACCCTATGATAAAACCGATGGAAATTTGTTTTTACCAATCCTTTCTGTTGGTCCTAAAGAAGCTTCACACCAAATAAAAATTCACGGTGCCGTGCAGTTTTGGAGATATGGCAGTTTTAAGGTTTTTCCTTATTTTTAGCTCCCGAGGTTCCCACGGGGCAATGAGAAATTTTTTTTTGCATCAATCAACTACTTATGAACCATTATCATCTCATATCAAATTTGGTTCACATCGACCTCACGTTTCTGAAAATAGAAATTTAGGCATGGTCAAAATTTTTTCCCCTCCCATAACGAAGGCAAATAATGCTCAACAAACTTCTCTTGAACAAACTTGATTCTAAACCTCAAAAGGACTCTGTATGCCACATATCAAGTCTCTGCTACTGGTGATTCATTAGAAGAAGATTTTCAAAACATTTGGCCTTTTTTTCCCCACCCCTCTGCTCAATATGAGCCGAAACTTAATTTGCATAAAAATCAAAATGCCCCTATATAACCACTAGTTACATGAAATTTAATTAAAATGTGGCCAGTGGTTTAGGAGAAAGTGGCTCAAACACCACCTTCACGATCGCTCAGACGGTCATCCATCCAAGGACAAACCGGGCTCGATGTTGCTTAACTTCGGTGATCAGACGAGAACCGGTTACTGCAATGCTACCTCACCCCCAAATTTGTTTTATTACAAATTATTGGAGAGGGCCTGTGGGCACTCCCCAATAATTTGTAATAAAACAAGTTTTTGAATAACAAATTCAAACCACCAAAAACAATATAGCCCTCAACCGGTTAATCACTAATGTGAAAAATATCGTGTTAATTGTACTTTCCGACATTTGATGTCACATTTTGAAAAACGTTGAAGAAACTGAATTCCCAGTGACGTTTGAATGTCATGATAATTAAAATCTCAAAGGGTTAACAAAACTGAACACATACTATTTTTGTTGTTTTGACATTCATTCTGTTGAAGGTTCAAGTGAAAGAAATGATGACCGTCCTGTCACATTCTCACCTTGACATGTCAAAGGGTTTAATGTGAATTGATCCAAAAAGCTTCTTCTACAAAGCTTTTCTAAATTAATCTGCCACATCCACTGTATCTTTGATGGGTGATTATTCACTTTTCAAAATGGCTAGGAAAAGTGAAATATTGTGTTACTGGGGTGTTGTAATTATGTTTTCTATCATTCACTGTATCTTTGATGAGTGATTGTTCAATTTTCAAAATGGTTAGGAAAATGAAAAATTTGAAGTAATTTGTATATTTTTTGTACTTACCAATGGCCCAGAATTAGCTGGTGCAAACTCATTAATATCCAGGTCCAAACACAAATTTTGAACCCCCCCCCCCCCCCAACCCCCAAAATTTGCATACAAATCTGAAAATTCATAGTCCTATCTGGTCCTCCATACTTTTGTACTGCGCATGTGCAGTAACCAGGAAGACACTGAAATTGGCACCAAGCATCATTCTTTCTTTCTAGTTGTGCCTGCTAAATGTTATAAATCAGCGGGGAGGTACGAGTGCCCACTCATGGGAGGGCCATCCCTGTCTGGGCCATTGGTAAGTATAAACTAGAAGGGGTATTCTTTACACCGTGGCTCACCAGCAGGTGGCCAATGAAAAGGGGTGGCTGGAGTAAAAAAAAAAAAAGTTCAAAACCTGCACACAAAAGTCCAAAATTAAAGTAAATAATGAGCTAAAGGGTTAAATAATATAATAATAGCCCCAAGAAGCATGTTAACATAAAATAGGAACCATGGCAATATGCTACAAGGTAAGTCTCCACTTTGAAGAAAAGAAAGTCAAACCTCAAAACCTGCACATAAAAGTAAAAAAAAAAAGTATCACATTTGTTTCAATGGGTTAAAATTGAGAAAAATACCCTGATAATGTCACAGTAACCACCATGGCAATATGCCAGTAAGGTGAAACTCTACCTGAAAAATATCCACTTGGAAGAAAAGAAAGAAAAACCTCAAAACCTGCACATAAAAGTCCAAAAAGTATCACATTTGTTTCAAAGGGTTAAAATTTAGAAAAATAGACTGAAAATGTTACAGTAACCACCATGGCAATATGCCAGTGAGGTAAAACTCCACTTAAAAAAAATAACAAAACCTGTACACAAAAGTCAAAAACCTGCACACAAAAGTCCAAAATTAAGGTAAATAAGCAGCTAAAGGAATAAATAATATAATACTAGCCCCAAGAAGCATCCTAACATAAAATAGGAACCATGGCAATATGCTACAAATTAAGTCGCCACTTGGAAGAAAAGAAAGACAAACCTCAAAACCTGCACATAAAAGTCAAAAAAAGTATCACATTTGTTTCAAAGGGGTAAAATTGAGAAAAATACCCTGCAAATGTCACAGTAACCACAATGGCAATATGCCAGTAAGGTGAAACTCTACTTGAAAAATATCCACTTGGAAGAAAAGAAAGACAAACCTCAAAACCTGCACATAAAAGTCAAAAAAGTATCACATTTGTTTCAAAGGGTTAATATTGAGAAAACTACCCTGAAATGTTAAGGTAACCACCATGGCAATATGCCAGTAAGGTAAAACTCCACTCGAAGACAAAATTTCAAAACCTGTACACAAAAGTTAAAAACCTGCACAGAAAAGTCAAAAACCTGTACACAAAAGTCCAAAATTCAAGAAACTAAGCATGGAAAGGGTTGAATAAAATATTACTCTCCCTGAAAAGCATGCTGACCTAAAAAAAAAAGCAAAATAAAAAAAAAAATCAAAACCTGCACATAAAAGTTCAAAATGAATGAATCCGGACTCCGACGCAGATGCTGACGACAAAGCCGACATGAGGGCTATGCCATAGGCTCACACAACTATCATTGGTGAGCCCAAAATATACAAATTACTTTACATTTTTCATATTTTTATACTAGAACCAATGGCCCAGACTTAACTGAATAGCAAAAAGTCTGGAGGGCCTAGGACTTTAAAGGAAACAATAATAACTCTAGTGCTCCGACTGAAAGGAGAGCTCCTATATGAGAATAGGAGATAAATAAGGAATTACATATGCCTTTTTCTACATAAAAATAGAGAAAGACATAACACTAACAATTTAAAGGAGTAATATATAATAAATTTTCCTTTTAATGCCAGCATAACCCTTATGCTAATTTGAAGGAAACCAAATATAAAACTAAATCCAAAGAATGAAACGCTTTATACTGAATTTAAAAGTGTCCGAGGATTTATATTAATGCTTTTATGACACGCGACATATACATAATACTTCACAATGAGTTACACTTTAAAAGAACAATACACAATAAGGCAAATATCATTGCTCCACAACAAGCTACACATTAAAACCACTCAGCACCGACCCCGACTGCTGTCCTTGGGAGAGGCATTTCCTTACTTTTCTCTGTAAAGCCAGATGATACTAAGGGAAAACTGCCCCACCCCCCCCCCCCCTTCCCCTTGTTCTGAGGGAAGAATCCTCAGAATGAAGAGGACAGCAGACCAGCGTCAGTGCTCGAGCTCGAGTGGGCTGCCTGAGACATCTAAAAGATGTAACATTAATGGACGACATTCTGTGCGACAGAAAGAGGACCTAAGGATCTAAGGTCACTGGAAATAGACTCTAAGTTTGTAAGATAAAACTTGGTAAAAGTAGAATGTTGTGTCCAGTAAGCTGCTTTCATTAAATCAGTAATGGCAATACTACTGGAATAAGCCCAAGAAGAAGACAAAACTCTAATTTTGTAAGATGAAATCTTATTTACAGAATGCTGATCAGAAGAAAGATTCTCATAGGCAATACATATTGACAATTGAATCCACCTGGCAACCGAATGTACAGAAATATAATTTCTGTTAGGAATAAGAGAAAGAAAAAATCTCTTTCTTCCTTTTCTAAAGAAACTAGAGTGACGCTTACAAATATGAAGAGCTCTTACTGGACCCAATACTAGTCTAGGGTTGTCCGAAGATGGTAAAGCCTTATTAACAATAGGCTCAGGCCGCTATCTGGATTCTGGTTCTTAGCCAAGAATCCCACCTCCGTAGTAAGAGTAATAGTATTACCCATACTACAGAAATGAGAATCTTCAACTGATAAAGCATGAAGTTCACAAACTCTTCTAGCAGAAGCAAAAGCTAAGAGAAAAGCCATTTTATAAGTAAGATATTTAAATTCAACTTCATCTAATGGCTCAAAAGGAGCATCCTGTAACTTCAGAAGAACCTAAGCTAAATTCCATTTGGAAATTAATCTTTAGGTTCGAGGTCTATTGATTGAGAAGTTTCTAACTAGCTTGGATAAAGAAAGATCTGATCCAATAGCCAAATGATCATGATGAGCATATGTGTCTGATAACCTAGTCCTATAGCTGTTAATAGTAATGGGCTGCAGTTTTAATACATCAAAAAATTGGCAATTTGAGGTATCGATTATAAATATCCACAGACTGGTCTGCACATCAACGAAAAAGATTCTCCACTTAGCAGCGTAGTTTAACAAAGAGGAGGTCCTCCTGCAGTTAGAAATTGCATCCACTGCTCGTCCTGAATATGCTTTCTGTGCAAGAAGAACCACACAACGGAAAGACATGATGGTTCAGACCTGCCGGGTTGTGATGCAGTGTGTGGGACTTCCCTTGAAACAGAAAATCCTCTAGTGGAGGAAGTTTCCAATGAATATCCCACAACAGACACCTGACGAGATTGATCCATGGATTCTGTGTTGACAGAGATGCTACCAGTAGAATCTTGCAATGAGAGCTTTTGATTTTCAACAAGATCTGCTGAACAAGAGGAGTTGGAGGAAAGAAGAGGAGCTATTGCATCTCTTGCTATTCTGTTCCATGAAATTGATAGAGCGTCCACCAGACGATCCAGACACAGAGACACGAACATTGGAATCGACCTAGTGGAATCAGCTTCGCAGCCGATCCGCACAGTCCCATCATTCTCATAAACTCCCTTGCTGACACTGTGAGAGAGTTTAAGTGAAAACGAGCATAATAACTGACCAGCTTCGACCTGGTTGTGGGAAGACGAACCAGATTGTTGTGAGTCTAGAAACTCATTCTCAAGTGAATGAAGGACACTGACGGAGGCAAATCCAACTTCTTTTCATTTACAATGAAACCTAGACATCAGAATAACAGAGGCAGACTCTGCACATCATTCTGAAGCTTGCTTTCATCGGTGTATCTTTGAAGAATGTTGTCCAGATAAGCCGACGTTATAACTGCTGAATGAGCACAGAAATAGGACATGACTGAGTTCATTATCCGAGTGAATGCCCAAGGGGCCAGATTCAGACCGAAACACATCGCTCTGAACTGGTCAACCTTTCCATGTACAGCAAAACGAAGATACTTTCTGAATGCTGGATGGACCAAGATGCGTCTTTTAGGTCTATGCTTGCTGCAAAGTCGTTACCAACCAGATAGTTTCCATGTAAAACTTTGGAGCTATAATCAGTTTGTTTATCCAGCTCAAGTCTTTTACTGGTCGGAATGAGACACTGGTTTCGGCACAAGGAACTGTAGACTGTAGAACCTCGGAGAATTGGTATTCTCTACAACTGCTATTGCCTCCTTTTCTAAGAGAGATTGAACTTCTAAAAAGAAGAGACTCTCTCTTTGAAGTATTTGCCGGAAGATTTGTTCAACACAGACTTCTTGTAAGGGAAGGCTTTGATCAGAATGACAGCTGAAGACCTTTTTCGACTACATTCCTTACCCACTGATCTTCTGTTATCTCTATCCAGTAGGTTTGTAAATTTCGATAACCTTCCACCAACTGGAGAGCAAGAGAGGTCCAGAACATCATTTGTAGGACTTGAGGCTTATGGAAAGAGAAACTACATCCTCCCTGAGAACCTCCTCGAGTCGTCGGCTTAGAGGCTTACGCCCCTTACGAGAGTTGCTAAATTAACAGCTTCCTGAATTACCATACAAGGATTTCTTAGCACCACGTGAGGAACCCCTCTTTGAAGAATGTGCAAAGGAGTCTCCTCGCCTACCACATCCAGCAGTCGACTGCTACTGTGAAACTGAACTTAACAACAAAGTGTTAGTGGCCTTTTTGGTGGCTTCCTCGTACACAAAGGATAGTTTGCCATTAAACAAAGTATGACCAGAAACTGGCGCAACTCTGCGAGAGCTTTTGACCTGATTGTCAATAAAGGTAGATGATGCTAAGGCTGTGTCACGTCTAATCAACTCCAAGTTAGCCACTGAAAGTGCGGAGTGATATGTGTCAAACATGACTGCTCTAGAAAGGACTCTGAGCAGTGGAGTAATGTCGTCCAAATCCTTTCCGCTAAGACGCTGAGCCAAAGCCCTAGTGATATGGTCTGCGTATGACATTGCATCCAAAACCGGACGACTAAAATCAATAGAAGATTCCAGCACCCTGGAACGGACATTGAATGAAGCGGGCAATGAAATATCTAATTCCGACGCCCACTCATCCAAATGCAAAGGAGCTCTCTGAACATCTTCTCCTAGCTTTTTCATAAAGCGTGAACCAGAAAACGGTAATTGTAGAGAAGCAGATGATAAGAAACTGCCTTTCAACTATTTGTTAGGCCAAAGGTGGCATCATCAAGCAGACCGAAGGCCTCCGACAACTGAGCAGACTGACCCGTGAAGGTAAGAACCGCCTCTTTCCTCCACACGGTACTCTTATCCAGGGAACATAGTTTCCACCTAGCTGAAGCAGACTTTTGATCAGATGGAACAAGTTCCGGAAAGAACTGATAAATGAAATTCGTAGTCTCCATGTCCTGTTCTGCGAGGATGGAGAATCATCCTCTGTAGCCCTCTCACCATCTGACTGTTCCATCTCTGAGACTCATGGTCAACACCATCCGAATGAACAGATGACTGGACCAACCAAGCACAGTCAGACAGCTTACTATCAAAGTCTGTTGACGGCTGAACCTGAGACAATCTGCAACAGCAGGACCATGGCCGAGGCTTGCAGAGCAGTGGTCTTCTGCTTCTTTGCCATATGCTGCTCACAGGACGAAGATCTGACCCCAGATCTTTTCGATGCATGTCCAGTATGTACTAGCCACTAGCTGCCAGTTGATCTGACTTCGGTGATGAAGACTGGGACCGTCTCCTAGGAACAGCTGGAACATCCGAAGTCAGACAGCTAGTCTGCGGTCTTACACACTTTGCCATGGAAGAAGAGGAAGAAGCCATAACAGCTGCTGACCCAGGCTGCAGTGTGGAAGGTGCATCCAGAACTGCAAGTGTGGATGAACACCCTGGCGCACTAAGACCCCGACTGCTGATGGGATGGAGAGGGTTCTCCAACTCGCGATCTGACCCCAGATCTCGCCAAGCGTTCTGTTGAGAAACTTGCAGGCTTCTTCCCCTTTGCCATCATCACTGGGTGAGCTTTTGTTTTTGAGGTGCTTGCTCGACCCACGTCTACACTTTCCTTGACCACAATGGACATACCCGGCCTCCCAGCTCCCACTAACTGGGGAACTGCTTCACCAGTCAAGCTAGCTGCCTGCAGAGAATTAACAGCACTAAGTAGAGACCTTATTCCTTCTTTAATATTCATGAGCACCTTGGCATCTAGCTCTGTTTGCTCATCAGAGTGCGACAAGGGCAGCACGTTATGGACAGGAGTCGATGTACCATCACCATGTTCTTGTTCCACTGAAAAAGAGACTGAAAGACTAGAATTAGCCTGCGGTGAAAGTTCCGGCATCACGTAGGCCGACACCCACTTCCAACGTTTCACATCCCAATTTTCACACATAGCACAAGTATTTGAAGGAGTGCAGCGACTACAGGCCTGACAGAAAGCATGTAAATCCGAGGAAGACTTCCTGGACTTACACTTGGAACAAATATTTCTCAAAGTAGATACAATAAATTACAAGGCCAAAAATGATAATTTCGCTGCACTCCTAAATAATAAATAATACATAAATTATACATAATGAGGATACATTACATAGACAATCACAAACATTTCTGAAAAAGAAATAAAAAAATTTTGGAAAAAGTTTTGAATGAAGCCTAAGTACCCCAAGGGAACCTCATGAGTCCAAGGGCATCCTGATAGAACCTAAGTGTGGACAAGCAACACATAATTGAAGCTAAACTATCGGAATAAGGAATAATATATATCCTAATAGAAATACAATAACTGTGCTATACTAAACACTGATATAACATGTATCCAAAACGTTAAACAGAAAACAACGTCCAGAGAAAAAAACGGAAACTAACCAAACAAACAGGCACAACAGAGGCCCGCAGTCAGTAACCGATCAACAGCCACCTGATGCAAAGCTAGATCTTCATAGGAAGAAAAAAACAATGCATCTGGTAGAAGATGCAAGACTACTCAAAATGTTCTAAACACCAAACGGTCAGGACGTAAACACTGGGTAACCGGAATACCCATTCCGTAATACACATTAAACTCCCAAGAACTTTAATAAAAAATTCTTAATAAAAAAGCCGAAAGAGCTTGGGAATCTAACAGGAGGGTTCAGAGGAGGAAAGGAAAGGGAAGTAACACTTAACAAACAACAGTGAAGTCACAGTAAGATTGACGACATTCAGGCACATCAACGGAGAGTGCAAAAGGGATAAGTTGCTGCACAAATGCAGTATGTTCAAAGGCTGGTGATAATGACAATAAATATTTATTCTGTAGCTCACATCTAAAGGTCACCCCGAACACACATACCAAGTTTCAAAGTGATCTGATCACTGATCATAAATGTGCCCTGAAGGGTATGCAAAAGGGAAATATTGAGGTCTGACTAAACTATGTTCAAAGATCATTGCCAACACTAACATTGTTTGAAGGAAAGCGAAGAAAATCGATAGCTCCGATATGGAGGGAACCCCAAACAAGCATATCAGGTTTCAATGCAATGCAATCATAAATGTTCCCTGTAGTGTGTGCAAAGGGAAATATTGAGGTCTGACTAAACTAAGTTCAAAGGTTGTTGTCAGAGGCAACATTGTTCGACAGAAATGGAAGAAAATGGATAGCTCCCATATAGATGTCACCCCACACAAGCACACCAAGTTTCCAAGCGATCCAATCGTAAATGTGCCCTGCAGGGTGTGTCAAAGTGAAATATTGATACATAACTGCACTAAGTTTTTACTAAGTTCATCGAAGGTTGTTTCCAACAGAAACTATTTTTGACAGAAATGGAAGAAAATCGATAGCTCCCATCCAGAGGTCACCCCAAACAAGCACACTAAGTTTCCAAGCGATTCAATCATAAATGTGCCCTGCAGGGTGTGTCAAAGAGAAATATTGATGCATAACTGCACTAAGTTCATCAAAGGTCGTTGCCAATGGCAACATATTTTGACGGATAAGGAATATGAAAGTGTCAATGACACTGTAGCTTAACTTGTGTGTTTTGTTTGATGAAAAGGATAATGTTCAATGTTTATGAAAGGATTATGAAACAAGACAAGAACTGTGATAATTGGGAATATGTTCATTTCTGTTCCCTTATGCTATGTTTTTGATAAAAATAATATGAGGTGTACACTGTACTAAAGAGCTGAGGGGTGGGTTAATATGACCTTACAGTTAATGTATGTGGCCCTCACAGTTAACGTATATCAACAAAGTTACCAAGTTACAGTGAAGTTATTCCAAAACGAGTCATGCTATCAAGTTATATTGAAATCCCTTCATAAATATGGCCTGTAGACTGTGCTAAAGGTTTTTGGGCTTTGGGCCCCTGTGGCCGTCAGTTTCCTAATTGCGTCCAAAGGGAACGTTCTCATCTAGACTTTATATGAACTCAACCTATCAAGTTACAATGAAATCCCTTCATAAATATGACCTGTAGACTGTGCTAAAGGTTTTTGGGCTTTGGGCTCGGGCAGCCATCATGGTTGAATGATCGCAACCAAAAGGGGACATTCTCATCTGGGCATCATCTGGAGTGATCCTACGAAGTTACAATAAAATCCCTTCATAAATATGACCTGTAGACTGTGCTCAAGGTTTTCGGGCTTTGGGCCCCTGAAGCCGTCACAGCCGACTAATCATGACCAAAAGGGGATGTCATCATCTAGGCATTATATCGAGTCAAACTAACAGGTTACAATGAAATCCTTCCATAAATATGACCTATAGACTATGCTAAAGGTTTTGGGCTCGGGCAGCCATCAAGGCTGAATGATCGCGACCAAAAGGGGACGTTCTCATCTAGACATTATTTGGAGTCATCCTACCAAGGTACAATGAAATCCCTTCATAAATATCACCTGTACACTGTGCTAAAGGTTTTCAGGCTTCAGGCCCCTGTAGCCATAACAGATGCCTAATGGTGTCCAAAAGGAGCTGTTCTCATCTAGACATTATATGAAATCAGCCTACCAAGTTACAATGAAATCCCTTCATAAATATGAACTGAAGACTGTGCTAAAGGTTTTTTGGTTTTGGGCTCGGCAGCCATCATGGTTGAATGATCGCAACCAAAAGGGGACATTCTCATCTGGGCATCACCTGGAGTGATCCTACAAAGTTACAATAAAATCCCTTCATAAATATGACCTGTAGACTGTGCTCAAGATTTTCGGGCTTTGGGCACCTGTAGCCATCACAGTTGACCAATCACGACCAAAAGGGGATGTCATCATCTAGGCATTATATGGAGTCAACCTAACAAGTTACAATGAAATTCTTCCATAAATATGACCTATAGAATATGCTAAAGGTTTTTGGGTTCAAGCTGCCATCAAGGCTGAATGATCGCGACCAAAAGGGGACGTTCTCATCTAGACATTATTTGGAGTCATCCTACCAAGCTACAATGAAATCCCTTTATAATTATGATCTGTAGACTGTTCTAAAGGTTTTTGGGCTTCGGACCCCTGTGGCTGTCACAGTTGCCCAATCGTGTCCAAAAGAGGACGTTCTCATCTAGACATTATATGAAGTCAAACCTACCAAGTTACAATGAAATCCCTTCATAAATATGACCTGTAGACTGTGCTAAAGGTATTCAGGCTTTGGGCTCGGGCAGCCATAATGGTTGAATGATCGCAACCAAAAGGGGACATTCTCATCTGGAGTGATCCTACAAAGTTACAATGAAATCCCTTCATAAATATGACCTGTAGACTGTGCTCAAGATTTTCGGGCTTCAGGTACCTGTAGCCATCACAGTTGACCAATCACGACCAAAAGGGGATGTCATCATCTAGGCATTATATGGAGTCAACCTACCAAGTTACAATGAAATTCTTCCATAAATACGACCTATAGACTATGCTAAAGGTTTTTGGGCTCAGGCAGCCATAAAGGCTGAATGATCGCAATCAAATGGGGATGTTTTCATCTAGACATTATTTGGAGTCATCCTACCAAGCTACAATGAAATCCCTTCATAATTATGACCTGAAAACTGTTCTAAAGGTTTTTGGGCTTCGGGCCCCTGTAGCTGTCACAGTTGCCCAATCGTGTCCAAAAGGGGACGTACTGATCTAGACATTATATGAAGTCAGCCTACCAAGTTACAACGAAATCCCTTCATAAATATGACCTGTAGACTGTGCTAAAGGTTTTCGAGCTTTGGGCTCGGGCAGCCATCATGGTTGAATGATCGCAACCAAAGGGGACAATCTCATCTGGCCATCATCTGGAGTGATCCTGCGAAGTTACAATGAAATCCCTTCATAAATATGACCTGTAGACTGTGCTCAAGGTTTTTGGGCTTCGGGCACCTGTAGCCATCACAGTTGACCAATCACAACCAAAAGGGGATGTCATCATCTAGGCATTATATGTAGTCAGCCTAATAGGTTATAATGAAATCCTTCCATAAATATGACCTTCTGCCTATGCTACAGGTTTTTGGGCTCGGGCACCCATCAAGGCTGAATGATCGCGATCAAAATGGGACGTTCTCATCTAGACATTATTTGGAGTCATCCTACCAAGTTACAATGAAATCCCTTCATAAATATGACCCATAGACTGTTTTAAAGGTTTTCGGGCTTCGGGCCCCTGTTGCCGTCACAGTTTCCCAATCACGTACAAAAGGGGACTTTCTCATCTAGACATTATATGAAGTCAACCCACCATGTTACAATGAAATTCCTCAATAAATATGACCTGTAGACTGTGCTAAAGGTTTTCGGGTTTTGGGCTCAGGCAGTCATCACGGTTGGCAGATCATGCCCAAATAGGGAAATGTTCATCTAGACATCATAAGGAGTCATCCTACCAAGTTACAATGAAATCCCTCCATATTAAATATGACCTGCAGACTGTGCTAAAAGTTTTTGGGTTTTGGGCTTGGGCAGCGATCATGGTTGACAGATCATGCCCAAAAGGGGACGTTCTCATCTAGGCATTATACAGAGGCATCCTACCAAGTTACAATGAAATCCCTTCATAAATACGACCTATAGACTGTGCTAATGGTTTTCAGGTTTTGGGCTCGGGCAGCCATACCGGTTGACCGATCGCGACCAAAAGGAGATGTTCCATTCTCATCTAGACTTGACCCCAAACCTGCATATGAAATTTCGTGACGAGCAGACAAGAACTGCAGGGTGTAGCCCGTGCTAAAGGAAAATGTGAACAGACTCACAGACTAACAGACTTCTGCACATGTGATGGTAATAGCTTAACTTGACTTTGTCAAGTTAAGCTAGAAATCAATAGTACCTATCTAGAGATCACTCCAAACAAGCATACCAAGTTTCAAAGTGATCTGATCATAAATGTGCCCTGCAGGGTGTGCCAAAGGGAAATATTGATGCATAACTGCACTAAGTTCATCAAAAGTTGTTGCCAATGGCAACAGTTTTTGACGGACAAGGAAGAAAATAAATAGCTCCTATCAAGAGGACACCCCAAACAAACATACCAAGTTCCAAAGTGATCTGATCATAAAAATGTGCCCTGTAGGGTGTGCCAAAGGTAAATATTGAGGTCTGAATAAACTAAGTTCAAAGGTCATTGCCAACAGTAACATTTTTTGAAGGAAAGCGAAGAAAATCAATAGCCCCCATATGGAGGTAACTCCAAACAAGCATATCAGGTTTCAATGCAATGCAATCATAAATGTTCCCTGTAGGGTGTACAAAGGGAAATATTGAGGTCTGACTAAACTAAGTTCAAAGGTTGTTGCCAGCTGCAACATTTTTTGACGGAAAAGGAAGAAAATCGATAGCTCCCATCTAGAGATCACCCCAAACAAGCATACCAAGTTTCAAAGTGATCTGACATAAATGTGCCCTGCAGGGTGTGCCAAAGGGAAATATTGATGCATAACTGCACTAAGTTCATCAAAAGTTGTTGCCAATGGCAACAGTTTTTGACAGACAAGGAAGAAAATAAATAGCTCCTATCAAGAGGTCACCCCAAACAAATATACCAAGTTCCAAAGTGATCTGATCATAAATGTGCCCTGTAGGGTGTGCCAACAATAACATTTTTTGAAGGAAAGCGAAGAAAATCGAAAGCTCCCATATGGAGGTAACTCCAAACAAGCATATCAGGTTTCAATGGAATGCAATCATAAATGTTCCCTGTAGGGTGCACAAAGGGAAATATTGAGGTCTGACTAAACTAAGGTCAAAGGTTGTTGCCAGCTGCAACATTTTTTGACGGAAAAGGAAGAAAATCGATAGCTCCCATCTAGAGGTAACCCCAATCAAGCATACCAAGTTTCAAAGCGATCCTATCATAAATGTGACCTGTAGGGTGTGCCAAAGGAATATATTGATGCTTGACTAAACTAAGTTCAAAAGTCACTGCCAGCGGCAACATTTTTTGACCGAAATGGAAGAAAATCAATAGCTCCCATCTGGAGATCACCCCAAACAAGCATATCAGGTTTCAATGGTATACAATCATAAATGTTCCCTGTAGGGTGTACAAAGGGAAATATTGAGGTCTGACTAAACTAAGTTATAAGAATGTTGCGAGCAGCAACATTTTTTGAAGAAAATGGAAGAAAATTGATAGCTCCCATCTAGAGTTCACCCCAAACAAGCATATCAAGTTTCAAAGCAATCCTGTCAAAAATGTGCACTGCAGGATGTGCCAAAGGGAAATATTGATGCATAACTGCACTAAGTTCATCGAAGGTCGTTGCCAGCAGCAACATTTTTTACGGAAATCGAAGAAAATCGATAGCTTCCGATAGAAAATAGCTCACATCTAGAGGTCACCCCAAACAAGCATGCCAGGTTTCAAAGTAATCCTATCATAAATGTGCCCTGTAGGGTGTGCAAAGGGAAATATTGAGGTCTGACCAAACTAAGTTCAAAGGTTGTTGCCAGAGGCAACATTTTTCGACAGAAATGTAAGAAAATGGATAGCTCCCATACAGATGTCACCCCACACAAGCACACCAAGTTTCCAAGCGATCCAATCATAAATGTGCCCTGCAGGGCATGTCAAAGGGAAATATTGATACATAACTGCAAGTTTTTATTGATAGCTCCCATCTGGAGGTAACCCCAAACATGCATACCAAGTTTCAAACTGATCTGATCATAATTGTGTCCTGTAGGGCATGCCAGAGGAATATATTGATGCCTGACTAAACTAAATTCTAAAAACATTGCCAGCAGCAACATTTTTAAATGGAAATGGAAGAAAATCGATAGCTCCCATCTAGAGATCACCCCAAATAAGCATACCAAGTTTCAAAGCGATCCGATAAAAAATGTACACTGCAGAGTGTTCCAAAAGGAAATATGGATGCATAACTGCATTAAGTTCATCGAACGTCGTTGCCAGCGACAACATTTTTTTACGGAAATAAAAGAAAATCAATAGCTCCCATCTAGAGGTAACTCCAAACAAGCATACCAAGTTTCAAACCGATCTGATCATAAATGTGCCCTGCAGGGCGTGCCAAAGGAATATATTGATGCCTGACTAAATGAAGTTCAATGGTTGTTGCCAGTAGCAACAATTTATGACGGAAATGGAAGAAAATCGATAGCTCCCATTTTGAGGTCACCCCAATCAAGCATACCAGGTTTTAAAGCAATCCAATAATAAATGTGCCCTGTAGGATATGCCAAAGGGGAATACTGAGGTCTGACTAAACTAACTTCAAAGAACGTTACCAGCGGCAACATTTTTTGATGGAAATGGAAGAAAAGCGATAGCTCCCATCTAGAGGTCACCCCAAACAAGCAATGTTTCAAAGCGGTCTGATCATAAATGCGACCTGTGCAGTGTGCCAAAGGAAATTGTGGATGTGCGTATGTAAGTACAGATGGACGTATGGATGTACATATGCCGACGGACAGGAAGTGATGGCAATAGCTCAGCTTGACTTTGTCAAGTTGAGATAAAAATGGAAAACATGAATAATTTTTTATAAAAATTATAAAGTTACAGCCCTGAACATCCAAAACCACCATTGTTCACTTCCAACATCATGCTACACTGTTGATTCCATGAAGACCATCATTGATTTGTGTCTGGCATTTTCAGGATTATGATTTAAAGCACAGATGTCAGTTGAGATGTTTACTGACTAGGGCCAAACAAAAGAATGATGCTAGGCACCAATTTCAGTGTCTTCCTGGTTAGCGTGCATTCGCAGTAAAAAGTATGGAGGACCAAATAGGACTTTGAATTTTCAGATTTGTATGCAAATTATGGGGGTTGGGGGTTCAAAATTTGTGCTTGTCCCTGGATATTTATGAGTTTGCACCAGCTAAGTCTGGGCCATTGGTTCTAGTATAAAAATATTGAAATATTGCGTTACCGGGGTGTTGTAATTATGTTTTCAATCAATTTTGTGTTTGTGTCAAGTAGCATGCTCTCAAAATGAATTTTGACATTGACCCCACATAATATTTCTACCCCAGTTACAAGTGGTACGATAAATGACATGGGGACACACTGGAAGGAGCTAAGGATCAGATAATGATTTGAAAGGTTTTTCCAGAAGAAATAACGCTTTCTGTTCAGGCGTAAACGTATGCAATTTATATCAAGGGACGATGCAATTGTACACTCTGTCACTACAATTGTGCAATGGTCTGTTATATTCCATTTTCATTGGATCAAAATCAGTAATTTCAGCAGGAGTTTCCAATGTTTTCAAAATCCGAAAAGTGCATCGAGTACCCCCCTGCACCTCCCCCTCCCTCCCAGGGGCTAAATAAATAGAGTAGAACAAGCCTTCTTGAAATTTACCTTTTATACAGAATTGTCTGGGAGGGGGGGGGGGGGGATGAGAACCTCCACTTACATTTCAGCTCATCCACATTCAAATGTGCAACACAGTTACCAATGTTAATATTACAAGGATGTGTTTGTAACTTTGTGAATATTCGAACAGATCAAGGGAAGTTACTCTATGTGGAAAAATGATCTATTTCCTGTGCAGCTGGGAGAAAAGGTGTATAAAAAAACGCAAGGTGTCAAGTGACAATGTGCTGTGAATAAAGATTACCTGAATAGTTTGAAAAAGTAATAACATCAAATGTAAGTCTACCATTGTTAACACTCAAGTTGTCAATTGTATTAGTTAACAGGACCTTCCTGGTATATTTTCAAGGGTTTTCAAAGAGCTCAGTCAGACATGTACGAATTACAAATTTAAGCAAACTGAAATTTAATATCAATAATGATACTTTATCATGGTTAGTGAACAATATTGGTTAAAAAATCAGAACCGTGTGTGTTTGTTTGGGGGATGGGGGAAGGGGGAAGGGGGAGGGGATGAAATGATTCAATGGTAGAGGATTAAGCCTGTGCAGTGAGAAGGTATCCGAGGACATTTCCCTGGAAAACTGATCATTAAAGAGCCCTCCATCTGTGGTAATTTCCGAGTACATGTACCGATAATGGGGCATCAACAGATCTTCATATGCACACGACACAAATAAACCAACAAAAAATGGAGCTTTTTTACCCCCTATCGCAATGAGAGTAAAACTGCAGAATTTGAATAACGAAATCTTCCTCACACACACACTGAGTATTTCAATATATACTGCTATATACAGTGTGTGTGTGTATGAGTATGTAGTTATTAAAATTCCACAATTCCAGTGACTCACATCAGTATGGGCAAATGGTAAATGCATCCCACCCCACACCCAAGAGTCACACACAAAACACAGTCATACAGTCCTACTGCATTATGATAAATTACTTGGCAACACTTAAATCAATGTAGCTTTTTTCATACATAAGTTGTAACTATATCAACTGTCTTTCTTTCAATTTATTATGTATGGGTAATGAATCGACTCCCTCAGCATTCTCTAGCCTTTTGGCATATGAGTATTTTGCCATGCTTTGGAAGGAGGGAGGAGCTATCTGAAGTCAGTGTTAAGACCCCTAGGCAAAATCTAATTTGTCCCAGGATCTTTTGACGATTGTTCCCATTAATCAAGGTGGAGAGGGGGCATGTCTAGTCACTATCAGACTCCTATGCCCGACTCAGGTTACCCAATCTTGCAATCATGGCATAGAGTCAAGTTCGAGACATGATCCAGTCAATAGAAGTGTGGGAATATCTGTCCCCTCATTAATGGATGCAGCAGAGGCCTCAGTCAGGTTTTATTTTGTTTTCATAACTTTTCAATATCAGACAGCAGGTTGGGGCCATTTCCTATTTTATGTTTCTTGTGAACAATTGTGGAGCAAGAGAAATTCATTGAGTCAGCAAAAACTTCATTTTTAATAGGTGTATCGATGCATGTACCGACAGCAAAACCCTTTTTTTGGTTACTTACTAATAATCTCCTTGGTAAAAGAAGGATGAACCCATTACCTAAGCACACGACAACATTAGAATTGGGCAATAGATTTGGGAATTACTTTATCAATAAAGTGGAACTGATAAACAAAAGTATTGAGGCTACAACTAAACCAACTTTTGATGATTTGTTTATCGGCTGCACATGGTCAGAGTTCACTGCAGTAATTCAGCTCGAAGTGAAAAAGTTAATTTTGATGAAGTCCTAACAAGACAAATGACCTGGATCCCATTCCAACATCGCTGGTTAAAACAGCGGTTGATTGTCTATCACCTTCCATTACAAGCATTATTCAATCATCGCTCCAGGAAGGTTGTGTACCAACAGAGCTGAAAATAGCCTTGGTTTCACCATTAATCAAGAAACCATCTCTTGATCCAGATATCCTGAAAAATTATCGTCTTGTTTCCAATCTACCCTTTATATCCAAAATTTTAGAAAAGGTGGTTGCCAAACAACTTATGCAATACCTCTCAACAAATTGACTATTGGAACCATATCAATCAGCCTATCAGGCTAATCATAGTACGGAAACTGCTCTTTTCAGGGTCTGTAATGATATATGTTCATAAAGTGAACGTAGATCTGTCCTTCTGGTCTTATTGGATCTTTTCGCTGCTTTTGATACCGTTGATCATTTCCTTCTCTTATCCACAATGCAACAGCTTGGAATCAACGGAAACGTTCTTGCCTGGTTCCAATCTTATCTCTCGTTACGGGAACAACAAGTAACCATTTCTAAAATGAACTCTGACAGTAAAGTATTAACGTGTGGAGTTCCACAAGGCTCCGTTCTTGGGCCGATATTGTTTACACTTTACACAGCGTCATTGGGAAAGTTGTGGACGCAGATCGGTGTTCCTTACCATTTGTATGCTGATGACACTCAGTTGTATTTGTCACTAAACCCTTCAATTGGATCTGACACTATTGCTTCAGTTTTGATGATGGAAGACTGTGTACATAAGGTTTGGGACTGGATGGCCTGTCATAGACTTAAAATAAATGACAATAAGACTGAGATACTAGTCATATTGCATTCAAAGAGTCCACCAAATTTGCAAATCAAATCACTTGTTATCAGAAATTCTACACAAAATGTATCAAACAGTGCTCATAACATTGGTGCGATATTTGACTCTCATCTATCAATGGAGGAAAATGTCAATACTATTTGCAAGCGCTATTTCATGCAAATTAGGAACCTGAGCTATCTTCACCGTTACCTCTCGTCTAAGTCATTGGAAACTGTAGTTCATGCTTTTATTTCATCCCAGTTGGGTTTTTCCAACTCACTTCTTATTGGGTTGCCACAGTCATATATTTCAAAACTACAGAATATTCAAAATACAGCTGCATATATCATCACGAACTCTAAATGCTATAATCATATAACACTACTACTAAAAAAATTGCACTGGCTCCCTGTACGACAGTGGATTATTTTCAAACTTTTGGTCTTGGTATTTAAATGCATTCATGGCTCGGCATCTAAGTACTTACAGGACCTTCTGGCAATTAAAAAACTTGAAAGGAACTTGCGCTCCTCCTCACAAATCAAGCTTCAGATGCCCTTCTCTAGGTCCACTTTTGTGAATAACAGAGCTTTCTCTTTCACTGGACCTGCACTTTGGAATAATTTACCAGTTCAGGTTCAGACATCGAAAGATCTCAACCAATTAAAAAAAAATTTATAATCGCATCTTTTCAGAGAGGCTTTTGACAGTATGCAACCTACTGACCTTCACACCTTTCTCAGTCTGTATATTGCCTTGATAGTCATGAGCTTATTGTTTATTTAACTGAACAGCGCTTTAGAGCACTTTGTGATTTTATACTTTATAAAATTTCCTTATTATAATTATTATCTATCGTGAATGTTAGCATACACAGAAAGAGCTTTAAGAAAAGGATCACATGCTTAGCCTTTTGTGAATCTAATGTGTAATGTGTTTCTATATGTACATACAACTCAATTGTTGAATCCAATTTGATCATTGGTTCATGGTTACATCATAAAAATTCTCTATCCCCACATTTTACATTACTAATCTCTGACACCCATCACATGTTCATCTTTTCAAATGATAAAGCAAAAGTAGAACAATAGTTCAATACATTATTTTTTTAAATTTTTTTTAACACCCTTGAGGTGTGTACACTGTTTACGAGATACAAAATTGGTTGGTTGGTTGGTTGGTTGAATTGATGGATGGATGGATGGATGGATGGATGGATGGATGGATGGATGGATGGATGGATGGATGGATGGATGGATGGATGGGATGGAATGGAATGGAATGGAATGGAATGGATGGATGGATGGATGGATGGATGGATGGATGGATGGATGGATGGATGGATGGATGGATGGATGGATGGATGGATGGATACGGGGTAATAATGTAAGTCAGAGAGCACTGCGGTGGATTCTAGACATTAACATTGCATTATTAACATTGCATTATTATTATTATGTATGGATGGATGGAATAAGGAATGGATTTAAGCAAGAAAAGAAGAACTGACACATACACTTCCCACTGAAACATTTCTTTCTTGTATTATGTTGTGAAAGTTGTTTGAAAAATAGTGTTGAGTCCTGATGAGTTCTGTGTGTCTTCATCTTTGTCAGCCTACAAAATGTGCTTAAATTGAAAGTGCTTACAGTTTGTCTTACCACTTAGCTTCCATGTATAAATTGATAATTTGGAACATTTTGACTGTTAAATAGGAGATAATTTAGTTTAAAAGGTTGCATCTCAGAACCTGCATGTATGTTCTTTTTTGGAAATTTAAAATTTTAACTGAATTGAGTTCACAAACCTTGCAGGTGCTTCACACACAAGAATTTCACATAGAGATCAATATTAAACCTAAAGTTTAAGAGAATTCAGTTAAAAAAGGTCAGAACCTTCAAATGGAGTGATAAGCAGAGATCTACTTACTAGTGAGTATATGTGAAAAAATTTCATTGAAATCGGTTCATAAATCTCGGAAAATTCACACAAACACAGTGTCATATCTATAATCAAAAACAAGATTCAAAAAAAGATAAATGGGTTAAAATTGTAGCATAACAATTTGGAAGTATATGCATGTATGCTTGCTATGGGTCATGTATGTGAAATTTATCAAAAAAATGGAAATGGTTCATAAAACATGGAGAAAAGCACACAAGCAAAGGCACACTGGAAGCATCCAACAGCAAAGGGGGTGGGGGGGGGGGGGGGGGAGGGGGGGGTATCAAAAAGGACACTTGATAGTATGGACATTATATTTATATCTTCCCTTGAGATGAACAAGGTGCTATCTAGATATGGCATCTTGTTTTACTCAGAAGATAATATAAAGCATTAGATATCCCCCTGCCGATTGTATAGCTTCTTTGCTTAGTGACTGCCAACGAAACTCTGTCATTATACCTCATACACCTCCACAGACACTGGTACATGTAAAATATATTAGAAAGGAATATGTGAGAATTTCTTAGTTACAGGTCTCAGAAAGAAAATATAGCCATCTGAGAAGTGGCTGATCCCCTGATCTGTGCAAATGCAATGACAAAAATTGTGCAAATTTCTGCTATAGTGAGGTATATTCTTGAAAATTTCAATATATCCTCTTCCTCTTGTCAATATGCACCATTGTATTAAGTTTCTAATTTGCATAATTTACATAAGAGAGGAAGTATGTTATGTACACAATGCTAGTTGTTTTCCATACCTAAAATACTCAAAATCCAATTCAGCATTTGGAAGTTCTGTACAAATTTAAATTTAAATGCCATCCAGCCTGTAAAGTAGTGATAATCTGTTATGTGATAATGCTTTGAGTTTAACAAAGTTAGAAGATTTATGATTGTATTGGTGGTAGTCGGGTTGGGTAACATAATAATTACAGTCTTTGTGAAGTGTTTTGCACAGATGCCTTGTGTTAATTCAAAGTAATGAGGACAGTGATGCTCTGTTTTGTGTCACTCCTCCTGACTTGTTTAAAAAGGTAGGACCCTAGTTTTATTCCTCTGGACAGTTTTTTCCTAGGATGACTGGGCATTAAAATGTAGGATGAATTAATAGCCTATCTATTCTTCACCATGTGTTTGTGGGGACATACTGCTAGAAACTTGTGATTTGAAAGGGGCGAATACCTTGTGTTCTGACTGTCACATTTCTTCCTTACTGACTCATCCACCAGATGAGTCAATAAGGAAGAAAATGTGACAATGAGAACACAGCATATACACCTGGAACTTAATTAAGCACACCCTGTTTTTTACACAGTGGTGTTAATAGAACCTGTCATTACTTTCATGCTATCTTTCAGATGGACAAAAGTTATTGTTTGCAGAAAGAATGGTCTATTGACAAATGAAAGACAACACAATGATGCAAATATGCATATGCAGTACTTTGGTCGGTCCTTAACATCGTTAGTTTGTTGATGTTTTTGGACAAGTCTGCTGATAAGAGAATGCCTGTGAAAATTATTCAATTAACAATAATATTCCGATAACTGTGATTACGTCACTTTCCTGTATTCTAGAGGTAATCTGAACATTTCTTCTACTGTATCTTGTTTGACAGAACTCCATATGCCCTGTTAAACAGGATATAATAGAATAAATGTCTGTATTGGATGTACTGAGAAAAAACAGGTTAGAAACTAGGGGAAACTTGCTGATTGTCAGGGCAGTTTACTGACCTACAGTACAGCCTATAACAAAGTGTACTGATATGCGATATTCTTTAATTAATAACGCCATGTTTGAGCATTATTATGGAACTATTCCTATAGCATTAGTGTGATACTTTCAAAATGTTAAGGCATGTATCGCAAGACGTGCTCATGATGCAATATTTTCACAATCACTGTTTGTAAATTGACCCTAAACATACTGAGGACGAAATACAAAATTTTTTCTCAAAATGCAACTAGGAATTTAACCTAATCATTCATGTATGAATGAGCTCTGTTATTAACATTTTGGGAAAAATCTGTGACTTGACATTTTGATGTTTCAGTATCAGTGTGCAGAGGATTAAACATCAAAAATCAGTTTGTTGCACATTTTCCTTACATTTCAACTTTCAACATCAACTTGTAAGTTGTATAACTATCGTATCACAGGCTCTCCGACACGAGGTGACCCTGGCTGTTGAAAGTGTCATTAAACCCCAATAAATAAATAAATCGTATCACAGGCATACTCGACATATTGGATGTTAATATGTTTTGTGAGCACCATCACCTTAACAAGTTCGGTGGGTGAATTACGACCGTCTGACACATTTGTTGGGCGAAATTACGACAGGCTGAAATGCTATTGTTATAAGAATATTGTGATATTCATGTCAAAATGTGATGAAAATATCACACAAATAAGGCACTAATAGCACATTCAGATTTCAACTTTAGTGTAGCACAATGTATTTATTCAATAATAGGAGTTTGCTCTATAACCTACCATATGTACAATTAACAGGTCAAATTTGTACTGAAGATATGGTAAATGGTTTTGTGTTTGGAAATTTTATTCAATTAACAGGATTATTTACTGAAGAGATATCCAATTAAGTAGGCTCCACTGTACATAAACATACCTTAGCGGGTTTGTATTTTTGAGTAGATGGATGATATGCTGGAACTGACCAACTGTATTTCAAATCATCATTTCCACCAGAACATTTTCCTGAAAATATAAATAAAAGTGTCAATGACTCTGCACCTATGCAGTTCATTTTAGAGGACTTCCACACCAGGCATTGGTTATCACGTCCTATTTTACCAATAAAACAGAGTAATTGAGGACTGAACACTTCCTGGGGATCCCACAGAGAAGGAAATACACAGGACACACGTGTGTAAATGGGTTAATCAATATGGCATGAGTGCCACACAGAAGGATAGAATGAGATGGCACAAGTGCCATATCAATTAACCCATTTACATGCGCATGTCGTTCTGTGTTTATTACATGCCTTCACATCTATAAAAGCAATTATTAGAAGAACCGTCTGGGATGACCCACATTGTGTCCTTGGGCAAGGCACTTTATTCCAGTTGCCTACATGGGTGGATGTGAAGAAGACTTTTAAAGAATATACCTCATCTGCACTAATTTAAACATTTGGGCTCCCATAAAGAGACCAAATATGGACCCAGGGATTTGATTTCAATAAACATGTGAAACAATCTACCAAAGATGTTATATGTGAAATTTGAAAGCTTTTGGGACAGTGGTCTGAGAGAAAAGTAGTCTTAAATGTTTTCCCCATTACCCACAAAGTGTTAAAAAATGCTGACTCAGCACTTTTTCAAAGTCCCCAAAAAGTACCCATGATAAAATGGATAGCAATTTTTTTTTTACCATTCCATTCTGTTGGTGCTAAGAAAGCTTCACACCAAATAAGAAATTCACAGTTTCATGTAGTTTTGGAGATATGGGCGTTTTAATTTTTGTCTATTTTTAGCTCCTGCGGTTCTCATGGGGTGCCAGAAAATTTTTTTTTTTGCATAAATTAAGTACTTATGACACAATAAGCCCTCATATCAAATTTGGTTCAAATCAGCCTCTCGGTTTGGAAAATATAAATTTTGGGCAGGGCAAAAATACATGCCCCTCCCATAACGAAGGCAAATATAGCTCCTCGAACTTCTCTTGAACAAATCTGAGTCTACACCTCAAAAGGAAGCTGCACACCAAACATCAAGTCTCTGCTACTTCTGGTTCATGAGAAGAAGATTTTTTAAGATTTAAGCACACTTTTTGGGCATGGCCCTACCAAGGGGCAAGGCAGCTTGATTTGAACAAAATTAAAATGCGATGTCATAACAAACTATTATCTCAAATTTCAATTAAATTGTTTCAGTAGTTTTGGAGGAGAAGACGCAAACACCATGTTCACGGACGACATATGACAGCCGGTGAGTGATCACTATAGCTCCCCTGACTGAAAGCCAGGTGAGCTACAAAATCGCATGTCTTCCTTTGAGTGCAACAAGGTACACTGCAATGCTTTAGCATTGTAGATGGCACCTTGCTGCACCAATGGGCAATGTATACCATCAGCAAATACCGACAGAGTCGCAGAGAAACTTGTCATTCCTAGCATGTTTTGCAGACAAACTTGTATCATGCACACAAAAACATTGTGCATATTCCATGTTTACAGTTTTATGTAATGCTAAATGTACTGCAAAAACAATGATATTATTACTACAATGGGAATTCAATGAACTATTTGAAAGTCAGACAGAGATGGACCATCGTGAGATCACTGTTATGTGGTCTTGCTATTCATACATCATGTGGGATGAAGATGTGCTGTTTACCTCCAAAAACTGAGTTTGGGAGGGGGCTATTATCACCTTGCTTACAAATAAGTATGAGTTTGCTTATATGGTTTTGAAATGTTTCTGCTCATTTTCCTGACTTTCCCAATCTGACAAATAGATAGAAACTTCAAACATTTGACATGATTGATTCAATCACATGTCTGTCTCCGGTTGTTCAAAAAATATGGAGGAATGAAATTTGTACATATTTTTGGATATGCTGGAAATTTTTCTAGCATGGATCAAGCATATCTCACCCAATTACACTGCACATCAATTTTGATTCAAACCAACTCACAGGTTCAGAAAACAAAAATTTAGGGTGAGCTCATAAAATTTGCCCCTCCCAGGAAAAGCCCAAATACTGTCCGAGAATCATTCTATGAACAAGCTCAAATCTACACCATTAATCCTTTACCTAATGCAGACAATATCAAAATTTATTATTTTAAGTATTATTTTTCCAGTTTAAAAAAAAAATCAAACCATGCTTGTGACCCTCATTGGAATGAGCTCATTGAGCTTGTTCCAATGAGGGGGTCACATGAAATAGCTTAACTGAAATTTTGTGAAAAATATTTTTTCATCAACTAATTTTGCATATTACGCAGACGGATGTGGCTGATTCGTTAGGTAAAGGGTTAAAGGAGGCTGCATACCAAACATCAAATCATCTGTGCTGTCATTTTTCTTTTATTGTTGTTTAAGGTCACTTTCAAAGGCTTTGGATATCTCAATTTAGGGATGAAGTTGAGTTCTTCCAATCATTTATACATATGCTGTCCACTTTAGAGGACTACCAACCCAAGCATTGAATCTAGGTCCAATTTTACCAGTAAAGTAGAACTTTTTTATCACAGTAAACAAGCATTGCTTCATTTCCTGGGGTTCCTATGGGGAGAGAAGATTGTCCATTGTTATTATCAATACCAAAATAGTTAAAAAGGGAGTCCACACAGGGTGCACCCTGAAACAACCTACAGCAGTTTTTTTACAACTAATTCAAATAATCCTAAAGAAGCTTCATACCAAATGCATAATATCTGTCTTACATGGTTGTGGTAAAAATAGACATTCAAATTTTTTTTCTATTGTTTTGCTTCTGGGGTTGCCACAGGGAAGGAGGATTTTTTTCTGTTTTCGCATAAAGCAAATTAGTGCATGTGAACCAATAATACTGCAGTTTGTTCCAATTGGCAAACTCATTTTAATACTAGAAATTTGGACAGGGTCAGAAAGTTTAACTTTCCTGCATTGGGTTTTTTTGTTCAAAAACAAGAGCACCGCCAGGCATGGCTAAATATGCCCATTAGCCTCATTAACTGTAACTCATGTAAAAATAATTGGACGGGACTCATATTCGAACTTGGCCTGTAAAACTAGCTTGGAAAACCCCATACCAACTTTGGTTGAGATCAAATGATCCAAACTGGAGTTATTGGTCGGAAACCAAAACTATTAATAGATGGTCAAATTCTAAGTCAAACAAAAGACCCCACAGGGCCTGAAGCGCTTACCTTGAACAGAAAACAAGTACAAGAATGAATCTACAAAAAAGCAATCCATCTCTATAGGACACATTGTCAATCCTTGAGCCCCTCAGGAGTGACTAAAATAGTCCAAGCATCGTGCCTTTTCTTCAGCTGATCATAAAGTAAAATGTGGAGCTCCCCTATAAAGCCCCTTGATACAACCAATGTGGATTAATCTTAGTTACACACGTCTAGAAGGTACTGAATACAAAATTTCTACTTCTTCAGCTACATGACCAATTCTGGCTCCTATAGAGAGCCCAAATATTAACCCAGGCACTCGATTTGAACAAAGTTGAATCTAACCTCCCTAGAGATGCTGTACACCAAATATGAAAGCATTCTGACTGAAGGATCTGAAGAAAAATTTTTTAAAGAAATTTCCACATATTACATTAAGTTAAAATTTGGGCTACCATAGGGAGCCTAAATATTAACCTACAGACCCAATTTGAACAAACTTGAATCTGACTTCCCTAGAGATATTGTAAAAACCAAATATGAAAGGATTCTGACTGGTGAATCTGAAGAAGAAGATTTTTGAAGAAATTCCCTCATATTGTACCAAGTTAAATTTCAGGTTCTCACGTGGAGCCTATATATTAACCCAAGCACTCAATTGAACAAACTTGAATCTGACCCCCCTCCCCGAGATGTTGTATACCAAATATGAAAGCATTCCAACGGGTGGAACTGAAGAAGAAGAAGATTTTTAAAGAAATTTCCTCATATTGCACTAAGATCAAATTTGGGCTACCAGAGCAAGTCCAAATATATACCTAGGGACCCGATTTGAACAAACTTTAATGAGTTTGAACCCCCCCCCCCCACCCCCACCTCCTCTAGAGATGTTGTATACCAGATATAAAAGCATTCTGACTGGTGGATCTGAAGGAAGTCCAAATATTAACCTTGGGACTTGTTTGAACAATCTTGAATCTGACCCTCATAACAATGACGTATACCAAACATTAAAAGATTCTGACTGGTAACAGGTGAGAAGAAGATTTTTAAAGAATATTCCCCATATTGCCCTAAGTTAAAAATTCGGGCTTCTGTATTAAGACCAAATATGAACCAATGGGCTTCATTTTAACAAACTTGTATCTGACTCCCCTATGGGTGCTGTATACCAAATATCAAAAGATTCTGACCATTGGTTCTGGAGAAAAGATTTTTAAAACTTGTTGCAAATATGCTGACTCAGCATTTTTTCGATGCTCTCTACAGAACACCCTGACATAACCGATGTAAATTTTTTTTTACCATTCAATTCTACTGGTCCTAAGGATGGTTCATACCAAATAATAGTTCTCTGTTCCATGTGGTTTGGGAAATAGGGGCTTTTGAAAATATTTCTATTTTTAGCTCCTGGGGTTCCCATGGGGATGCGGGAATTTCTTATTTTTGCATGAGTCAAGTACTTATGGCCCAATAATATCACATATCAAATTTGGTTCCAATTAGACAATCAATTCAGAAAATAGAAATTTTGGGCGGGGCCAAAATTCTTACCCCTCCCATTACAAAGCCAAATATTGCTTCACAAACTTCGTTTGAACAGACTTGAGACTACACTGCAAAAGGAAGCTCCTTACCATATATCAAGTCATTGTACCTACTGGTTCATGAGAAGAAGATTTTAAAAATATTTTGGAGCATTTTCCCCCACAAAAACAACAAAAGTGCAATACCCCTTCAGGACCATCACTCACACAAACTTTCACTTGAATTGGCCTAGTGATTTTGGAGGAGAAGACCAAAACATGGTTTTGGAGGATGACGGACAGACGATGGTCAGAGAGTGATTAGATTAGCTTAGCTTGACTTTGTTAAGGTGAGCTAAAAAGGGCTGTAACTCATGTAACAATAATCGGACAGAACCCATATTTGAACTTGGCCTGCATTACCAGCTGGGTAAGACACATACCAACTTTGGTTGAGATCAAATAATTCACACTGGAGTTATCAGTCAGAAACCAAAATTGTTAACAGACAGACAGATGAACAGACAGACAGACAGACAACTGAACAGACAGACTGATTACATAATATGACCAATGAGAAAAGATTGCTCTCCGGGGAGCTACTTAGGTGAGGAATTGCTCTCTGAAACTATTTTTTATTGTTTTGCTTCACAAACATCCTTTAAATGCCTAATAAATGATGTGTGTTCTCCATGGAATGCATTCAAGACAATCACTGCTGTTGAACATGTGTTTGTTTTTTACAAATCTCTCCACCCCAGTATGGGCTTCATGCCACTTCTGTTTTATCCTTTGCAAAGGGAGCTGTCAGATTGTCTGAGATACCTGCGATGTCAAAAATGACTGAGATTAAGCACACAAAAAAATGATAACGTGGGATTAATATTGCGTAAGCAGAATGCACACAAAAAATTGCCTGCAACAGATTTCCATCACTGCCTGGGACAGGTCCAGATATTGTCAAAGAAACTTTCTTTGAACTAGAATTTTTGTCACTGAAAAAAGTTGCATATCAAATCTCAAAACAAGGAGATTGGTGGTTTATGAGAATAGGATTTTTAAAGAGTTTGGGGCTTTTTTGCATTTCTCCAAACACAGTGGACTTCGCAACATCATCTATGTAACAACCTTGGAAGGGTAATCACTAAAGTAAGTTTGTGCCAAGTCTGGTTGGAGTTTGTTGAGTGGTTCTGAGGAAGTAGAATGAAACCGATATGTAAAAGCTAATGAACAATGGATGCCAATTGACAGATGAGCTAACGTTAATAAACCAGACTAAATAATATAAATTCAAAAATTAATTGAAGAACATCCACAGAATGTGAAGCCTTTAAGTTGTGGTACCAGCACTTAAGGATAAAGCCCCAAAAATGGACTTCCCGCACTCAACCAGTTAATACATAGACAATAATTCACTGCTTGGAGTAACGTACAAAAGTTTATTCTCCAGTGGGATGCGGAAGGTTATTTTAATAATAAAAAAATAATCCCCGCATCCCACAAGAGAATAAACATCGTACGTTACTCCAAGCAAGTGTTTATTATATTTCCCTGATAATATCTGCAACACAATTACCCCTCTTGCGTCATCCAAGTGCAGTTTCCCAAGGTCGCTCAATTTGTTTTGACGGTTTGAAAAATCGGCGCATGAACACAAAAACATGAATGAATGAACTGATAATATGACGTCATCAGAAAGGAATGCAATGACGCTCGTTTTCAAATGGAAGTTCAAGTGACGGGAGATATGAACTTATGAAGGAAATCAACACATTTTAAAGAAATAATTCAATCAATCACCATGAATGAGTAGTCATGTTATAAGTTCTTCTTATAACTTTGAGTGGATGTGTACATAGTTATTGTTCGCTGTCAGTTGGAATATCAAGAAGAATATTTGTCGAAGTGGATTGGGTGTTATCTCTGGATTTCGAGGTGGAACAACTGCAATGGTTGATCACAATGTTTATGGTCGGATTGTTTATTGTGCTCATTCCGAATATATTCCCAAGATGTTGTTGGATCATAGAATTTGAGGTGTTCGATAGTTGGTTGGTAGTTATGGCATTCATAGAAGATTGTGCAGTTGTACTTTGGGAATGGCTTGAAGTTGACATCGTTGACAAACTCGATAAGTTGTTACCGGAATTTGTGGCTGAATCTGTAAATTTGATTCGCGCAAAGTTGATTCATTTGAGAGAATAGATGAGATGTTTCTTTCCTGGTGAGTATTTATTCTTGAGTAGTTGTTTATACTGTTGATATTTTTATGTCCCGATGTTTGGACAATGTGGTTTGGAGGTACATCTGTGTCACCCAATTTCTGAATAAGATGCTTACGAGAACTATGATTTGTCAATTGCTTTTCAGAAGGCAACCCACCGTCAGTGTTCATATTAGGCATGAACTTGTAGATTTGGTTTATGCCCAGGCGTTGGTTTTTGAACCATTTTTGTCTCTTCTCAAAATAAGAATTTTCATCGATTTGTTTCTGCGTTTCAGCTATAATTGAAATGTAAATGAAGAGCCTGGCTCTTATATTCCCGATGGACGTTTCTCCCTGTACAATTCATAAATACGTACTGGATTTCTTTCCGGCACTGAAGTTTCATATGCTTTAGGTTTTATCGTTCGCGTATTTTGCGGATTTTCGCCGTTGCGGGTTTTTGTGTGTCTCTCGTCCACCACTAGATATTTTTGCCCTGTTTCGTCTTGACCAACGCTAAGTTGCTAACGTCTCCCCATGCCAGATCATACTGCTCCTTCCCTCCACGCATACCACAATGCATAGTAAATGTTAGCCAATATGAGTTCAATATAGATTTCGGTGAGTACGGTCCCAAAACTTTCTTCTCATACAGCATATCAATTTCAGTATCAGTTATTTCTTTCGGCAGCATTTGGTTTATTGCCCTTGCCCAACAATTTCAACTGCTTCTGCTTTATTTTAAGGGCTTCTCTGGCCTTTGCAAATTTTGAGTCTGAAGTAATACATTTTCTGTAATTGGCATTATTCAAGTGACGACTGATACTTGAATACAAAGCTCTAAGTGTGGAAGGTTCGTACTCCTTGCCATCCTTGCGCCGTACTGATACGAGAAAGTGAGAAATGTAATCGCACAAATCACTGGGGTCAATGTCCGCTATTTCTCCTGTGTAACTGTACTTTGCTTTAAGAAATGCTGGAACAATCGAATATCCAAAAGAGATTTCTTCATCGCATTTTTGTTTTGATTTTGAACAATGAAATCAGTCAGTTCGCTATCATCCATCATTTCGAATCGACCAAATTCCACTGACGTGCCCTCGGTTGAAGAAATAATGTCACTACCGGTTGTTCCAATAACATCATCTCCTCCAGTGGAATAAGGTTGAAATAATTCTAAAAGAAACTCATCATCTATCGTATCTAGAAGTTTCACATTCGATGCCAATGCAGCCATTTCTGAACCACTCAGTATGTATACAAAGCAGACGTAAACTCGCAACAGCGTAACTTGCCGTAAGAGGAATAAACCAACATGCTGAAATCATTGATAGTAAAAGTAGTCCATCATGACTGGGAGTAGGATATCGTAGTGGGAGTTTCGAGATCGTGGGAGTAGGATATAGTTTTTATTTACAAAGGAAAAAGCAGTAGAAATCTAAATTTTATAGTAAATTTCCTTTCTTATTATACCTACCACAATTGTTTACTACAGGCTTGCACTACAGTGGAAGTCCCTAACTCGGTTAATATACTCTCTATTTTTGTCTTTCCCAAGCAATTTGGGAAAGAAAAGTGGTGCAAAAGCATCAAGAAAAAATCAGCCAAAACTGGGTCGAGAGCAACTGGCGCAGACCCAGTACGGGACGCTCTCTCCCAAGTACAACTCCACGACTTCCGTTACGAGTGTACATATACGTCGCTAAAGACTCATTCTTTTTGAATCCGCCAACGTTAGAGTTATGTGATCAGTGTGGAGGAAGGATTCTTACCCGTAAAAGAAGACGGGAGGGCCTCCATGTAAACAATTGTGGTAGGTATAATAAGAAAGGAAATTTACTATAAAATTTAGATTTCTTATCAACCTACTCACAATTGTTTACTACAGGCTGAATAGACAATAGGCTGGAGGGAATCACATAACCAACCCACACATAACCCCAGTGCACTGGAACCGTGAAGCAGAAGGAAGAGGTCCCGGGGCTTATCAACCATAACATCGCAATCATTGGTAAAAGACAATGAAAGGAGGCATATGGGCCTGTGTGACACACAGACAGAAAAGGGCAATAACAGCGCAAGGCTGAACCTGACCTTCAAGAAGCTTAATGGATAGGGCAGACAACAGCCTGAGCAGAAGAAAGAGGACCAAAGGCAAAAAGGTCCTCCGCCTGCTCCTGCAACTGGCGCAGATAGAAGGTGGAGAAAGTAGAGGCATTTCTCCAGTAGGCTGCCTGCATAACATCCGACAACTTGACGGAGTTAGAATAAGCCCAAGAGGTAGACAATGCACGCACCTCGTAGGCAGAAATACGATTGGTAATACAATCGCCAGCTGCTAAACGACCATAAGCCGTATGAATAGCAAGACAAATCCATCGAGAAATGGATAGAGGAGAGATCTTCTGTCGACCAGGAATAAGAGACAGAAAAAAACGTTTCCTGCCTTTCCGTATGAATCGTGTCCGATTGAGATAAATGCGAATAGCACGGACCGGACAGAGCAAAGGGCGATTACCCTCAACAGAAGGAAGAGCCCTGATACAGATAGGAGGAGGAGTAGTATCTGGTAACTGATTCTTGGCCAGAAAAGAGCAATCAGTGGTAACACTGTTGGGAGAGCTCCTAAAAAAGGCCGGGTCAACCGAGAGGGTGTGAAGCTCACTAACCCGTCTGGCAGAAGCAAACGCCATCAGAAACGCCATCTTATATGTGAGAAAATGCATATCCACATGGGATAAAGGTTCGCATGGCGCCCCCCTCCTCCCACCCCCCCCCCCCCCCCCCCAGCAAAACAGCACCCATGAAAGATTCCATCGTGGGGAAAGCTGCAAAGTCCGAGGCCTTTTCAAAGAAAAGTGCCGAACAAGCTTGGAGAGGTAAGGATTAGTGCAGATACGATGTTTCCCCACATAAGAAAAAGTCTCTGAAAGCATGGACCTGTAACCCTTGATGGTAACAGGCTGGAGACCCCAAGAATCAAACAGATATACCAGAAACTCCGCAATCTGTGAAATTGAAGGATTGGCATAATCAACAGAGTGATCAGCACACCATCGACAGAAGGCCTTCCATTTAGCTGCATAAGCTAAAGCAGTGGAGTGCCTCCTTGAAGAAGAAATGCACTCCACTGCTCATCTCGAAAAACCTCTACGGAGGAGACAGGACCTGACAAAAGATATGCGTGAAGGCACAATGAAGTCGGGTCGACGTCAAACCTCCTCGGGTGACCTTGACAAAGAAGGTCACGACGTAGCGGGAGACGTGCTGGAACCGCCGCCATCAGCGAGTGGAGCTGATTGATCCACATCCGCTGAGGTGACAGGGGAGTGATCAGAATAATTCGACAACTGCAGGTTCGAATTTTGGCTAGAACCTGAGGCAGAATCGGAACTGGCGGGAAGGCGTAGCCGACTAGACTGTTCCAATCGAGTGACAGAGCGTCCACAGCAAAAGCCAGAGGATTTGGACACGGGGACACGAAAGTGTCCACCTGATGGTTCCAACGAGTCGCAAAGAGGTCGATGTGGGGACGTCCCCAGAGATCGCAAAGCGACTGGAACACTGCCCTGTGGAGCATCCACTCGGTGGAAATAACCCTGTCCCGTCGGGACAGGGAGTTGGCTAGGACGTTCAGACGACTGGGAATGTGACGAACAACCACCCTGGCGTGGACATCCTGAGCGAGCAGTAGAAGATCCCGAGACAATTCGTACATTGGAACCGAGTGCGTGCCACCCTGGTTCCAAATGTAAGCAACCACTGTTGAATTGTCAGACAGCAGAAGGACCTGGCGATTCGACAGGTGAGGGATCCACTGCCTGAAACTCAGAAGAAGAGCAAGAAGCTCCTTCTGGTTGATGTGTAGAGCTGCATGATCCTGGTCCCACATCCTGTGGAGGGAAAGACCTAGAGGATCCAACGTCGCACCCCATCCGAGATCGCTGGCATCTGCCGTCAGAATGCGATCGGATGTGGGTAAGTCCAATGGAACACCCTGCGTAATCCATTGAACATCTGTCCAGGGGAGAAGGTGAGGATAAAGAGATTCCGGATACTGAAGCACCAGATCCAGAGAATCTCCAACGACTGAGCAGAAAGTGTTGGAGAGGTCTGACACGCAGCCGACCTAGAGGAATGAGATCCGTCACCGAACCGCAGAGACCGATCAGCCAGAGAAAACTCTGAGCTGTCGCAGATGTGAACTGGGACAGAGTCAGAGCAAAAGCTGAGAGAATCACAGCCTTGGCCTGGGGAACCGCTACCAAATTGAATTGGGTTTGGAAAGCCATCCCCAGATGACAAAACGACTGAGAAGGGACAGGTCCGACTTCTCCTCGTTGACTCTGAATCCTAGCGACGTGAGCAAGCTCAACAGAGTGGCGACATCCGACTCCAGTAAGGCAGCATTGGAATGCCTCTGGAGGATATCGTCCAGATATGCCGAAGTAGTCACCCTGGACTGTGTGCGATGGAAAGCTATCACATGCGACTCAGTCTGGTGAAGGCCCAAGGAGCCAGGTTGAGGCCGAAAGGCATGGCCTTGAACTGGTAAACTCGCCACAGAAAAGCGAACCTGAGATACTTCCGTGACGCCCGATGCATCGGAACGTGAAAGTAAGCGTCTCGCAGGTTGAAGCTGGAAGCGAAATCTCCCTGGTGAATTGAACGGCGGACCGACCTGAAAGTCTTCATGCTGAACTTGGGAGCAATGATAGACTGGTTCAGGATACTCAAATCGATAACCGGTTGGAGTCGGCCGTCCTTCTTCGGCACCAAGAACAGGCGGGAATAGAAACCCACTGAGTGAATGTTCTTGACGACCTCGATCGCCCCCTTTGCCAGGAGATTGCCTATCTCCGTGGACAAAAGTTCCCGACATAAAACGTCTGAAGGAACTGTGGTTGGAAGAGGCACCCTGAACAGAGTGGGGTGCCTTCGGAAGGATATTCGCAGCCCAGACCGAACAACATCTAACACCCACGGATCGGATGTGATGGTGGTCCAATGGTCTGCGAACTCTGCTATCCTTCCTCCAACCTGGGACGAGTCGAGGTGAGGACCATCATTTTGAGCCCTGACGAGGCCTGCGAGAGGAGAAACCACCTCCTCTACTAAATGAAGAATCCAGAGACTTCCCTCTATTCTGCCCACCCTTACCCCTTGAGTAAGAAGTAGAAGCGGTGGCAGAAGGACTAGCCTTTTGCTTCGCTGAGGAAGCAGAAGGGTACTTGTTAGGCTTGGAATGGCCCCTGCCTCCCCTAGAAGGCTGATCAAGCTGACGAAACAGCAGCTGATCTTTGGAATGACGTAGGACGTCATCCCGGACCGTCGACACGGAACCATGGAAAAGTTGCAGACCTGCCAAAGAAGTAGATCGAAGAGCAGCGCGCTGCTCCTCGGGAAGGGATCGTCCTGTGTCCAGCACAGTGTCCCTTCGAACTAATTGTGAGTAAGATGCATGAGCGCCTTGGACAGCACACGCAAAGGAGCCTGTACCTCGTCAAACTTATCTGGGGGCAGATAAGCAGCTAAAGCTGAGACAACGTGATCTGAGAGAGAAAGCATGCCAAGCATCTCTCTAGATAAGCCCAATGTGGACTCCAGAGTCATCATTGGAATGACAGCAGATTTGGGCTTGGTCAGGGAAAAGCCGAGGCCAGCTGAAACTGACGACGAAGCAGACGGACTAGCAGTAGTAGTAGATACGTCGGGAGTCGTTGAGGTTGGTGGAATTTTGGAGAGAGCACCCCTGCTCGGCTTCGAAGGAGGAATCACAACCCTAGTGACAGCCTCAGATGTCTACTGGAGGGGAACCGTAGTCCCAGAACCAGGCACCTCTTCACCAGAACACTCAACGGCTCCCGCAGTATCCACCACAGGAAAAGACTGCACATCCCCCATGGAGGAGGAATAACTCTCACCAGACATGGTCGGCTCAGGAGCCCCCGAACGACCGCGTTCTCCTTTCCCGTGGGAGCGGGAGGTATGGCCACGAGAACGTACGACACGGTTCACTGACGCCCAGAAAGTGGATGACCAAGATCCACATGGCCGCTCGGCTGAACACCCATTATATGAGGAGCAAGAAGCATGTGAATTGTCCACATGCTTTGGAAGCAGACATTGCCCACAAGGAATAGTCCTGGGCATGATAGAGGTGAGAGGAGCAAAGAAGGTGAAATCAGATGAGAACAGAATAACACCCCCAAAGAAGAGAGAAAGGTGACAGAAATTTAGACCAGGAACCACACAACAGGATGACCACTCTCAAAGGAGAGAAGAAAAACTGCAGAAGCAGTACCCCGCTGACACCCAACTCTAACACAATTAGGAAAATCAGCAATTTAAACATTGACAATAATTGTGAAAAATAATTTAAGTCCAAACCGCATGGCACACGAAATTCGCACGCGACTCGAGAAAGAACATATAAAATACATTATGGAAAATAATTTGTAAGAGAATATAATAAATAAACTGTTCCTGAGAATACAAAGGATACTTGGATCCACTATGAAGCAGGAAAAATCAATCAACGTGTTGGATGAACACTGATAAGCGTGCAGAACATCTCGTCACATGGCGGACGACAAAAAGAATGAGTCTTTGGCGACGTATATGCGCACTGGCAACGGAAGTCATGGAGTTGTACTTGGGAGAGAGCGTCCCATACTGGGTCTGCGCTGGTTGCTCTTGACCCAGTTTTGGCTTATTTTTTCTTGGTGCTTTTGCACCACTTTTCTTTCCTAAATTGCTTGGGAAAGACAAAAATAGAGAGTATATTATCCGCGTTAGGGACTTCCACTATAGTGCAAGCCTGTAGTAAACAATTGTGGGTAGGTTGATAAGAAATATAATAAAAAGCAGCATGTCAAAAGTTATTGAATTTTGATAATTACTTTTCAAGTTATTGCATAAATATAAAAATATTTGATAAAATTTTGAAAAGAAAGTGCAATTCCTCTCTCATATTTTGACAAATAACCACGATTTTCAAATCTCTCCAAGACAATTTCAATATAAAGCAGCATAACAAAATTTTATATAGCCTAACATTCACTTTCAAGTAATCACATACACATTGAAAATTCACTTAAACTGGATTTAAACAACAGAACAACACAAAATATCAATGACACTGCAGCTCAACTTGTCCAAAAAGGGACTGAACTAAATAGAAAGTTCCAGTAATGACATTCACTCAAGTTTTTACAGAAAAGACATCACACCAAGGCTAAATATGAAACTGAAAGCAGCCTGTTTGGTGTGCTAATGGAAGTGTTTGACAACTTATATGTCAAATCTGACATGGCCGATGGTGGCCATGGTTTCAACTAAGTGCAAAAAAATTTGATAATTCCCACCCAAACACAATACCAAAGTTACATATAAAATTTGAAAAAGATCAGGTGAAAGGTGTGGCCTGTAGGGTGTGGAAATGGAATTGTTGACAATTTATATGCCAAATCCAAGATGGCCACTGCCGGCCATGTTTTCCAACAAAATTCAGAAATTCACCTCCCATCTAGACATCACGCCAAAACTATATATGAAATTCAAACAAGAGGCCCCAGGGGGCCTGAGGGTGCTCACCTGACATGGTAGCCTAAATATCAATCCCGGGAATTGATTTCAACAAGTTGCATCTGCCCCTCCTAAGAAAAGCTTATTCCAAATATCCAAAGATTCTGACCAGCGGATCTAAAAATGAAAGTGTCAATGACACTGTAGCTCAACTTGTTAAGACATGTACATGTACAGTATGTGACACAGCAATGGCAAACATCTAGGTAATGACCTCATAACAAAGGTACATGTAAAGTATTGTAACGGTCTGTACATAAATACTGACTGTAGCCTGTAACAAATGTATAGGTAAAGTATTGTAAAGGTGGGTGACAGTCAGATGCTAAACTAGAAAAGAAATCTTTGAGTTCCAGAGTGGGTCTGACTGAACCCCAAAATATTTGTTCTCATAGCAGTGATAACAAAGGCACCCCAAAACACACTCGTTCCTGTCCCAAGGTGAAAACAAAGGAACCCAAGAAGTTTCGTGAAGATCAGTTCATAAATATGAGCTGTATAGAAGTTGTGACAAAAAACTGATTGGACCTAATTTGGGTACAAAATGGCCACTGGCAGCCATCTTGAATTTTGGACCGCACCCAGAAACACTTGTTCTCGTCCCAAGGTGATAACAAAGGTACCCAAGAAGGTTCATGAAGATCAGTTGATAAATACAGCCTCTAGCCCGAGCTGTATTGACATGTGCACTTACAGTGTATAAGTAGCACTGAATAAATCAAAGTTCATCTAATTTGCATAATTTCTGCACGTAAAAAAACCCTGTACTATATTTGATGTATTCCATGTTACTAAACATTCATACAAAACTTTATTCAAATCAGAACTTTCATACAGAAGTTCTGTACAAAAGACTGATTGCACTAATTTTGGTACAAAATGGCTGCTGGTGGCCATCTTGAATTTTGGACCACACCCCAAAACACTCGTTCTCATCCCACGGTGATAACAAAGGTACCCAAGAAGTTTTGTAAAGATCGGTTCATAAATACGGCCTCTAGCCTGAGCCGTATAGAAGTTGTGTACAAAAAACTGATTAGACCTAATTTCTGAACAAAATGGCCACTGTCGGCCATCTTGAATTTTGGACCGCACCCAGAAACACTCGTTCTCATCCCAAGGTGATAACAAAGGTACCCAAGACATTTCGTGAAGATCCGTTCATAAATACAGACTCTAGCCCGAGCTGTATTGACATGCGTACCTACTATGTGTAAGTAGGACCGAAAAAATCAAAGTTCATCTAATTTGCATAATTTCTGCACGAGAAAAAAACCTGTATTATATGTGATGTATTCCATGGTACTAAACATTCACACAAAAAATTATTCAAATCAGCGCTTTCATATGGAAGTTCTGTGCAAAAATCTGATTGCACCTAATTTTGTACAAAATGGCTGCCATCGGCCATCTTGAATTTTGGACCGGACCCCAAAACACTCGTTCTCATCCCACGGTGATACCAAACGTACCCAAGAAGTCTCATAAAGATCGGTTCATAAATACGGCCTCTAGCCTGAGCCGTATTGGCATTTGCACTTACAGTGCAGAAAGTAACACTAAATACATCAAAGTTAGTCTAATTTGCATAATTTACGCACGAGAAAAAAACATGTATTATATGTGATGTATCCCATGGTTCTAAACATTCATACAAAAAATTATTCAAATCAGCGCTTTCATATGGAAGTTCTGCACAAAAATCTGAAGGCACCTAATTTTGTACTAAATGGCTGCCAGCGGCCAACTTGAATTTCAGATCGGACCCAAAAACACTCGTTCTTATCCCATGGTCATAACAAAGGTACCAAGAAGTTTCGTAAAGATCGGTTAATAAATATGGCCTCTAGCCCGAGCCGTATTGAATTGTTGACGGACAGACGGACAACTGGCCATGGCATAAGCTCAATTTTGGCTTTGCCAAAGTTGAGCTAAAAATGCTGATAGGATCACTGATCCAATGTCGAGTAATGACAGCACAAAAGTGGGTTTAATCATTATCAACTTATAGTCCGGAAACCAATTGTTTACAATTTACTATGTGAAGGGTCACTGTGACGTTGACCTTTGACCTAGTGATTCCGAAATAAATAGGACTCTTTCTTGCACCAATGCCAACCTACCTATGAAGTTTCATGAACGTAGGTTGAACCATTCTCAAATTATCATCTGGAAACCAATTGTTTATGATTTATTATGTTCCAGGTCACTGTGACCTTGGCCTTTGACCTAGTGAGTCCAAAATAAATAGGCGTCTTCCACTCACCTAGGCCAGCCTACCTAAGAAGTTTTATGAATGTGGGTCAAACCATTATCAAGTTATCATCCAGAAACCAATTGTTTATGATTTACTATGTTGAAGGTCACTGTGACCTTGACCTTTCACCTAGCAGGTCAAAAATGAACAGGTTTCTTCCTCTCACTGTTTCCAACCTAGCTATGAAGTTTCATGAATATGGGTCGAAACATTATCAAGTTATCATCTGGAAACCAATTGTTTACGATTTACTATATTGAAGGTCACTGTGACCTTGACCTTTCACCTAGCGAGTCCAAAATAAATAGGGTTCTTCCTCTCACTGATGCCAACCTAACTATGAAGTTTCATGAACATGGGTAGAACCATTATCAAGTTATCATCTGGAAACCTACTGTTTTGATTTATTATATTCAGGGTCACTGTGACATTGACCTTTGACCTAGTGAGTCCAAAATATATAGGGTTCTTCCTCTCACGAAGGCCAACCTACATATGAAGTTTCATGAATGGGGGTTGAACCATAGTCAAGTTATCATCCGGAAACCAATTGTTTACAATTTACTATGTTCAAAGTCAGTGACCTTGACCTTTAACCAAGCAAGTCCAAAATTAATAGGGTTCTTCCTCTCACTGATACCAACCTACCTATGAAGTTTCATGAACATGGGTTGAGCCACTATCAAGTTATTATCTGGAAACCAATTGTTTATGCCCGGCCGTCAATTCATCAAACTATAAAAAAGGATTTTTAAAGAATATTCCTCATACTGAACTAAGTAATAATTCGGGCTCCCACAGGGAGCCCAAATATGAACCGAGGGACTTGGCTTGAACAAACTTGAATCTCACCTTCAGTGGGATGCTGTATACTAGATATCAAAAGATTCTGACTGGTGGACGTGAAGAAGATTTTTGAAGAATATTCCTCATATTGAACTGAGTTATAATTTGGGCTCCCACAGTGAGCCCAAATATGAACCCAGGGACTTGGCTTTACCAAATATCAAAAGATTCTGATTGGTAGATCTGAAGAAGAAGATTTTAAAGAATATTCCTCATACTGCACTAATTTAAACATTTGTTTTGTGAAATAGTCTTCCAAAGATGTTATATGTGAAATCTGAAAGCTTTTGGAGCAGTGGTTTGGGAGAAAAGTAGTCTTAAATGTTTTTCCCATTACCCACAGTGTAAAACAAGAGGCCCCAAGGGGCCTGAGGGTGCTCACCTGACATGGTAGCCTAAATATCAACCCAGAGAATTGATTTCAACAAGTTGCATCTGCTCCTCCTAAGAAAAGCTTATACCAAATATCCAAAGATTCTGACCAGTGGATCTAAAAAAAAAAAGATTTTTAAAGAATATTCCTCATATTGAACTAAGTTATAATTCGGGCTCCCATAGGGAGCCCATATATGAACCCAGGGACCTGGCTTTAACAAACTTGAATCTCACCCCCCCAAGGATGCTGTCACCAAATATCAAAACATTCCGATTGCTGGATCTGAAGAAGAAGATTTTTAAAGAAAATTCCTCATTTTGAACTAAGTTACAATTCGAGCTCCCACAGTGAGTCCAAATATGGACCTAGGGACTTGGCTTGAACAAATTTGAATCTCACCCCACTAAGGATGCTGCATACAAAATATCAAAACATTCCGACAGCTGGATCTGAAGAAGAAGATTTTTAAAGAAAATTCCTCATTTTGAAATAAGTTATAATTCAGGCTACCACAGTGAGCCCAAATATGAACCCAGGGACTTGGCTTGAACAAACTTGAATCTCACCCCCCTAAGTATGCTGCATACCAAATATCAAAACATTCTGACTGCTGGATCTGAAGAAGATTTTTAAAGAAAATTCCTCATTTTGAACTAAGTTATAATTCAGGCTACCACAGTGAGCCCAAATATGAATCCAGGGACTTGGATTGAACAAACTTGAATCTCACCCCCTAAGCATGATGCATACCCAATATCAAAGGATTCTGCCAGCTGGATCTTGAGAAGAAGATTTTCAAAGAAATTTATCTGAAATGCACTATACTGAGCCCAAATATAAATCCAGGAAGCCGATTTGAACAAACTTGAATCAGATCCACCCCACAATGTTGCATACCAAATATCAAAAGATTCTGCCTGCTGGATCTGGAGAAGAAGATTTTTTTAAAGAAATTTGCCTGAAATGCACAAAGTTCGAATTCGGGCTTCTATAGTGAGCCCAAATATGACTCCAAGGGGCCGATTTGAACAAACTTGAATCAGATCCACTCCACAATGTTGCATACCAAATATCAAAAGATACTGCCTGCTGGATCTGGAGAAGAAGATTTTTTAAGAAATTTGCCTGAAATGCACTAAGTTTGAAATCGGGCTCCTATACTGAGCCCAAATATGAACCCAGGGGGCCGATTTGAACAAACTTGAATCAGATCCACCCTACAATGTTGCATACCAAATATCAAAAGATTCTGCATGCTGGATCTGGAGAAGATTTTTTAATGTTTTTCCCATTACCTACAGTGTTAAAAAGTGCTGACTCAGCACTTTTTCAAAGTCCTGAAAAAAGTACCTTGTGATCAAACCGATAGGGATTTTTTTTAACCATTCTATTCTACTGGATAAAAGTAAGCTTTATACAAAATATGAATTCTCTGTGCCATGTAGTTTTAGAGATATGGCAGTTTTAAGGTTTTTCCTATTTTTAGCTCCCAAGGTTCCCACGGGGCAATGAGAAAATTTTTTTTTGCATCAATCAACTACTTATGACTCATTATCATTTCATTTCAAATTTGGTTCAAATCGACCTCACGGTTCTGAAAATAGAAATTTTAGGCGTGGTAAAAAATTTTTGCCCCTCCCATAACGAAGGTAAATAATGCCCGACAAACTTCTCTTGAACAAATTTGATTCTAAACCTCAAAAGGAATCTGTATACCACATATCAAGTCTCTGCTACTGGTGGTTCATTAGAAGAAGATTTTCAAAAAATTTGGCCATTTTTTACCCACGCCTCTGCTCAATATGAGCCGAAACCTAATTTGCACAAAAATCAAAATGCCCCTATATAACCACTACTTACATGAAATTTAATTAAAATGTGGCCAGTTGTTTAGGAGAAAGAGGCTCAAACACCACCTTCACACAGGACGACGGATGACAGACGACGGACGAAGAGTGATAAGAAAAGCTCACCCTGACTTTCAGTCAGGTGAGCTAACAAGAGACTCAAGTATGCCTAAAATTCTCACCTGAATTATTGTCTATAAGGAATAAGGGATCAGAGAGATGGAGGCAAAAAGAAAGTGTCACTTTGTACATGTGTGCCTACTGCAATAACTGTCACCATAAAGGCTCTGAAAAATTATGTCTGTTTTTCAATCCCCACTTCCCACTCATATCCTATGTTAGGCTGGAGATTATGTGAAAAACGACAAAAGTACTTCCATCTGAAAAGACCATGTAGGTTGGTTGAAATTCTGAGCCGAAATGCAGTGAAATGTTCAGTGTTCCAGGAGCCATGAGTTTTGTGAAAAATTGGAGTGAAATGGCAGTCAACATGGACATGCTTTAGCCCTGTTTTTTGTGGACAAATTAGGGTTTTCTGGTTATTTGTCCTTACACACAAACAGATGTAATCATTAAAGAAAACAGAACATTAGATTGAAATAAAATCTGTTTTCTTACCAAATATCAAAAGATACTGTCTGCTGGATCTGAAGAAGGTCTTTGAGGAATATTTCTCATATTGCAAATTTTGTGTAAATATTGTAAAATTTGGACTCCAAAGAGAGCCAAAATATGAACCCACAGACTTGATTTGAACATACTTAATTATTTATTTATACATGGGTGTTTAAGGTCACATATTTCTGCACAATGGCTAATTGTGACATGGAGATAAAGCCCAGATAAAGCATCGGTGACTGGGATCTATTTTAGCAGTAAAACAGAGCTACTTTACAACTGTAAACAAGCACTGCTTCACTTCCTGATGTTTCCATGGGTGGACATACTTGAATCTGCCCCCATGTGGTGTATAACCAAATCTGAAAAGTTTATTTCAGGTGGCTCTGAAAAAGTTTTTTACAGCATTTTCATATTGCACCAAGTTAAAATTTTGGTTCCCACAAGGATCTGAAGAAGAAATTATTTTCCTCATATTGCTCCAAGTTAAAATTTGGGTTCCCATAATGAGCTTGAATATGAATCAGGGACTTGATTTGAACAAGCTTGAATCAGATCCTCCTAAGGCTGGTGTTTACCAAATATTGAAAAATTCTGATCTGTAGTTCTGGAAATTTTGTTTAATTTTTGAAAAGTGCTGGCTCGCATTTTGTTATTACTCAATATGGCAGAGTCCTTCGATTTTGAGGGGTACTGTGTCGCTTGCGAACCATAGCACACACAGATTTCAAAACCAGCGAGTGATCAAGAGTGCACCTTGAAAATCCTACAGAAGTCAGTGCATTAATTTCATTCCAAAATGCATAAAACATTCAATAGTCAAGTTGTGAACGTTGTTAAAAAAATCCACTGAGAGACGATTCCATATTATGTACATTGATCTTAAAACATCAAAGCATCACTAATCCCTTTGGCAGCTTTGAGGAGGATGTCAAAGTGCATGTAGCACATGCATACAACAGTATATGTAACATGTGGGAAGAATTGGTATGTCGATTTCAATTTTCTTCTGCATTAGGCTTTTCCTTCTGGAAAAGACTATTGTTTTTCTACGGATTACTATTTTTTTTTTTTTTTTTTTTTTTAGGCTTTTTCCTCTGGAAAAGACTATTGTTTTTCTACGGATTATTATTTTTTTTTTTTTTTTTTTGGGGGGGGGGTTTTTTGGGTTTTTTTTTTTTTTTTTTTTTTTCCACACATTTTTGTCCGTACGATTCCAAAGCCATTTTCGAACCGATTTTCACACAATTTGGTACACGCATAGAGTGGCAAAAAATCTAAAAATGTACCAAAGCGGAATTTTCGATTTAACCCTTATTTCGCCAGAATTGGCAAAAAACTGTCAAAATTGGGGTTTATCGGCACTTTCTCGAAACACGTCTTTAGGATTTTTTTTAAATATTCATAATTACTAGACCTGCCTATGACACAACCTTTGATACACACGACATATTAGGCGATGCATATGGTAACCCTCCACAGGCTGCCAAACATCGAAATTTTGATGAAATGGGCCGGTTTCAGACCCCCAAAGCACCCAAACGATACCCAAGAGGTAATCATAACTTCCTTTATTGGAAGTGGAATTCACCGAGGATCATTTTTGTAAGTAATAAGGGTGTTCAGAAAACCAAGTGTTAACCCGTTTTGGGCTGGTTAAACAGCAATACCCCAAAAAAACTCAAAACTTCATGTTTTCCGTGGATTTCTCTAAACGAGTCTTGTAGATTTTCAAGAAAAATTGGTCACTCTCAGGTCTTGGTGTGACATTACAAGTTGCATGGATAAAATATTCCGGTCAGCATTTGTTAACCCTCCCCGAGCTGATAAACGTAAAAACTGTGATAAAATGGGCTGTTTTTGGACACCAACAGCACCCAAACGATATATCACAGAGAAAGGGGCCTTCATTTATCGGACGCAAAATTGATCGGAAAATATTTTTGAAAGTGGTAAGGGTATTCAAAATTTGACGTCTTAACCCATTTTGGGCTGGTTAAAGAGAGATACCCATTAAAATCTTAAAATACCCGTTTTCTGTGGATTTCTCTAACAACATCTTGTAGGTTTTCAAGAAAATCGGCTATTTGCAGGTCTTGGTGTGACATTACAAGTCGCATGAACAAAATATTCCGATCAGCATTAGTTAACCCTCCCCGGGCTGCTGAAAATTGAAAATTGCGATAAAATGGGCTGTTTTTGCACACCAACATCACCCAAAGGGTACACCACAAAGAAAAGTGCCTTCTTTTATCGCGCGTACAATTTATACGGAAACATTTTTGTAAGTAGTAAGGGTATTCAAAAGTCGACGTCTTAACCCATTTTGGACAGGCTAAAGAGAGATATCCCTTGAAAGCTTTAAATTCCCACTTTCTGTGAATTTCCCTAACGGTAACTTGTAGGGTTTCAAGACAAATTGACTATTCGTAAGTCTTTATGTGACATTACAAGTTGCATGGACAAAATACTCCGGTGAGCGTTTTTTAACCATCTACAAGCTGCCAAGCATCGTAATGTTGTTAACATGGGACTGTTTTCAGACACGCACAGCACCTAATGTATACATGAGAGATAAACATAATCTCCTTTGTTTGAAGTGGAATTCACAGAGGACCATTTTTGTAAGTAATAAAGGTATTCAAAAAGCCAGGCGTTAACCCCTGTTGGGGAGGTTAACAGGGATACCCATCAAAAGCTTAAAAAATCGTTTTCCCTGGATTTCTACAAACATTTTGTGGGGTTTTCAAGAGAAAATGGCCGTTGATAGGTCTTGGTGTCATATGACCAGTTGCATGGATCAATTATTCTGGTAGGCATTTGTTAACCCTTCATGGGCTGCTAAATGTAAAAAAATTGAGGAAATAGTCTGTTTTTGGACACCAACAACATCAAATGGAAATGCCACAGAGAAACGTAACTTCTTTTACCGGACGCAAAACTGATAGGGAAACATTGATATTGATATTAACCCATTCTACCATTAATGATGGGTTTTACCTAAACATTTTTTTATCAAACCCAAACCGAGTCATTTGAGACTACAATACTCACCATTCTCATAACATCAATGAAGGAACTTTAGTGAGACAGTTAAAAACAATTCATCAGACACTGTGGGGTCAAGAAAAATCATAGAATCTAATCGGGAAAAGCCATGTTTCTCCAGAATCATAAAGTCTAGTTTTTTGGGTTTTTTTTTTTTTTTTTTTTTCCACACATTTTGTCCGTACGATTCAGAAGCCATTTTCGAACCGATTTTCACGAAATTTTGCACACGCATAGAGGGGCACAAAATCTAAAAATGTACCGAAGCGGAATTTTCGATTTAACCCTTATTTCGTCAGAATTGGCAAAAAACTGCCAAAATTGGGGTTTATCGGCACTTTCTCGAAACATGTCTTGTAGATTTTTTTTATACATTCGTCATTGCTACACCTGTCTGTGACACACCCTTTGGTACACACGACATATCAGGCGATGCATATGGTAACCCTCCACAGGCTGCCAAACATTGAAATTGTGATGAAATAGGCCGGTTTCAGGCCCCCACTGCACCAAACAATACACGAGAGATAAACATAACTTCCTTTATTGGGAGTGGAATTCACCGAGGATCATTTTTGTCAGTAATAGGGGTGTTCAGAAAACCAAGCGTTAACCCATTTTGAGCTGGTTAAACAGCAATACCCCCATAATGCTCAAAAGTTTGTGTTTTCCGTGGATTTCTCTAAACGAGTCTTGTAGATTTTCAAGAAAAATTGGTAACTCTCAGGTCTTGGTGTGACATTACAAGTTGCATGGATAAAATATTCCGGTCAGCATTAGTTAACCCTCCCCGAGCTGCTAAACGTAAAAATTGTGATAAAATGGGCTGTTTTTAGACGTCAACAGCACCCAAACGGTATACCAGAGAGAAAGGGGCCTTCATTTATTGGACGCAAAATTGATCGGAAAATATTTTTGAAAGTGGTAAGGGTATTCAAAATTTGATGTGTTAAGCCATTTTGGGCGGGTTAAATAGAGCTACCCATTAAAATCTTAAAATACCCGTTTTCTGTGGATTTCTCTATCAACATTTTGTAGGTTTTCAAGAAAAAATCGGCTATTTGCAGGTCTTGGTGTGACATTACAAGTTGCATGAACAAAATATTCCGGTCAGCATTAGTTAACCCTCCCCGGGCTGTTGAAGGTCACAATTGTGATAAAATGGGCTGTTTTTGGACACCAACAGCACCCAAAGGGTACACCACAAAGAAAAGTGCCTCCTTTTATCGAGCGCACAATTTATACGGAAACATTTTTGTAAGCAGTAAGGGTATTCAAAAGTTGACGTCTTAACCCATTTTGGGCAGGCTAAAGCGAGATATCCCTTAAAAGCTTTAAATTCCCATTTTCTGTGAATTTCCCTAACGGTAACTTGTAGGGTTTCAAGACAAATTGACTATTCGTAGGTCTTTATGTGAAATTACAAGCTGCATGGACAAAATACTCCGGTGAGTGTTTATTAACCATCTACAAGCTGCCAAGCATCGTAATTTTGTTAACATGGGGCTGTTTTCAGACACGGACAGCACCCAATGTATACATGAGAGATAAACATAATCTCCTTTGTTGGAAGTGGAATTCACAGAGGACCATTTTTGTAAGTAATAAAGGTATTAAAAAAACCAAGCGTTAACCCCTGTTGGGGAGGTTAACACGGATACCCATCGATAGCTTAAAAAATCGTTTTCCCTGGATTTCTTTACAAACATTTTGTGGGGTTTCCAAGAGAAAATGGCCGTTGATAGGTCTTGGTGTCATATGACCAGTTGCATGGATAAATTATTCTGGTAGGCATTTGTTAACCCTCCATGGGCTGCTAAATGTAAAAAAAAATTGAAGAAATAGTCTGTTTTTGGACACCAACAAATGGAAATGCCACAGAGAAGCGTAACTTCTTTTACCAGACGCAAAACTAATAGGGAAACATTGATCTTGATATTAACCCATTCTACCATTAACGATGGGTTTTACCTAAACATTTTTTTTATCAAACCCAAACCGAGTCATTTGAGACTACTATACTCACCTTTCTCATAACATCAATGAGGGAACTTCAGTGAGACAGTTAAAAACAATTCATCAGACACTGTGGGGTCATGAAAAATCATGGAATCTAATCGGGAAAAGCCATGATTCTCAAGAATCATAAAGTCTAGTTTAACTAATGTTTATTTGTTACATTGTATTAGTTCAAATCTGCCATCAGCTCATGTCGATCATTACAGTTTAACCTGAACATTAATTTGACATGATCATATTTCAATAATATTAATTTAAATTATAACAAGAGCTGGACTTTCATCCGGTGCATACCCCCAAGTGGAGTACCGCCTAGTGTGGGCATACCTATGACCAACAAATATCATTTATGAATATTCTCATACAGACTGACAGACAGATGCACGGATGGACGGACGCAATCCAGTATACCCACCCCCCCCCCCCTTCCATTTTCTTCGAAAGTTTTCAACAATTTCTAAGTCAAAAGGTATGGTAAATTGTTTGGTGTTTGGAAGTTTTATGCAATGAGGCAGAAGCCTTTGTCATAGGCAAACTGCCTGCCATATTTCACCAAAATCTAATAACCCATACCTGAGATACAAGCTGAACAGACAAATAATGTCCATTTCCTACAATTTCAAAGTCAAAAAAGGGGGATAACTCTAAAAAGGAGAATGTGAGAAATATCGTTGAATCCTTTTTTTAAAGCCTATACCAGTGTTCATGGCAAATTTCATTGCAATAGAACATTCGATACCCGAGATACAGGCTGAACAGACAATATTTGGCTCGGACAGATACAATTTCTAAGTGAACAAGTAATAAAAAAAAAAATAAGGCTTAATAAAATTAAAAATCTGTTTCTCAGGCCCTCCCGCATGGTCCTTTTGGCTGCCACATGCTCTCTTTTTATGACCAATGCAAACTTGAAAAAATAAAAATTAAATGGTTTATGTCTGATATTTTACACAAGTTAATAAAATTGATAAATTTGTCCCTTGAGTGCAACAAGGCTTTGCAATGCTTTAGCATTGCAAAGCCTTGTTGCACCCAAGGGACGAAATACACCACCACCCTTGCTATTCTGTAGATTATGAGGCCTAAAACATAAAATAAACCAAGAATATGAACTTCTGATGGCAAAGAAATAATTACAAAAATAAAATATAAAATAAAAAACCGCCCGCCCGCATGCAATTTTACAAAACTTGGCCTGAGAAACAGAACATCTACTTTGTGTGGCCTAATAAAAAAAAAATAACTAGTGTGGGCATACCTATGACCAACAAATATTATAAACAAGAGGCCCCAGGGGGCCTGAAGGCGCTCACCTGACATGGTAGCCTAAATATCAACCCAGAGAATTGATTTCCACAAGTTGCATCTGCTCCTCCTAAGAAAAGTTGAAACCAAATATCCAAATATTCTGACCAGTGGATCTAAAAAAAGATTTTTAAAGAATATTCCTCATATTGAACTAAGTCATAATTCGGGCTCCCACAGGGAGCCCATATATGAACCCAGGGACTTGGCTTTACAAACCTGAATCTCACACCCCTAAGGATTCTGCACACCAAATATCAAAACATTCCGACTGCTGGATCTGAAGAAGATTTTTAAAGAAAATTCCTCATTTTGAACCAAGTTACAATTCGAGCTCCCACAATCAGCCCAAATATGGACCTAGGGACATGGCTTGAACAAACTTGAATCTTACCCCCCTAAGGATGCTGCATAAAAAATATCAAAAGCATTCATCTGCCGGATCTGAAGATTTTTAAAGAAAATTCCTCATTTTGAACTAAGTTGTCATTCAGGCTCCCATAGTGAGCCCAAATATGAACCAAGGGACTTGGCTTGAACAAACTTGAATCTCAGCCCCCTAAGGTTGCTCCATGCCAAATATCAAAACATTCCAACTGCTGAATCTGAAGAAGAAGATTTTTAAAGAAAAATTCCTCATATTGACTAAGTTATAATTTGGGCTCCCACAGGGAGCCTAAATATGGACCCATGGACTTGGCTTTAACACACTTGAATCCCCCCTCCCCCCCAAGGATGCTACTCACCACATATCAAACCATTCCGACTGCTGGATCTGAAGAAGAAGATTTTTAAAGAAAATTCCTCCTTTCGAACAAAGTTACAATTCAAGCTCCCGCAGTGAGCCCAAATATGGACCTAGGGACATGGCTTGAACAAACTTGAATCTCACCCCCCGAAGGATGCTGCATACCAAATATCACAAGATTCTGCCTGCTGGATCTGGAGAAGAAGATTTTCAAAGAAATTTGCCTGAAATGCACTAAGTTCGAATTTGGGCTTCTATAGTGAGCCCAAATATGAATCCAGGTGGCCGATTTGAACAAACTGGAATCAGATCCACCCCACAATGTTGCATACCAAATATAAAAGATTCTGCCTGCAGGATCTGGAGAAGAAGATTTTTGAAGAAATTTGCCTGAAATGCACTAAGTTCGAATTCGAGCTTCTATAGTGAGCCCAAATATGAATCTAGGGAGCCGATTTGAACAAAATAGAATCAGTTCCACCCCACAATGTTGCATACCAAATATCAAAAGATTCTGCCTGCTGGATCTGGAGAAGAAGATTTTTTAAGAAATTTGCCTGAAAAGCACTAAGTTCAAATTTGGGCTCCTATACTGAGCCCAAATATAAACCCAGGGAGCCGATTTGAACAAACTTGAATCAGATCCACCCCACAATGTTGCATAACCAATATCAAAAGATTCTGCCTGCTGGATCTTGAGAAGAAGATTTTCAAAGAAATTTGCCTGAAATGCACTAAGTTCAAATTTGGGCTCCTATACTGAGCCCAAATATAAACCCAAGGGGCCGATTTGAACAAACTTGAATCAGATCCACCCCACAATGTTGCATACCAAATATCAAAAGATTTTGCCTGCTGGATCTGGAGAAGAAGATTTTTTAAGAAATTTGCCTGAAATGCAGTAAGTTCAAATTTGGGCTCCTATACTGAGCCCAAATATAAACCCAGGGGGCCGATTTGAACAAACTTGAATCAGATCCACCCCACAATGTTGCATACCAAATATCGAAAGATTCTGCCTGCTGGATCTGGAGAAGAAGATTTTTTAAGAAATTTGCCTGAAATGCACTAAGTTCGAAATCGGGCTCCTATACTGAGCCCAAACATGAACCCAGGGGGCCGATTTGAACAAACTTGAATCAGATCCACCCTCCAATGTTGCATACCAAATATCAAAAGATTCTGCCTGCTGGATCTGGAGAAGAAGATTTTTTAATGTTTTTCCCATTGCCTACAGTGTTAAAAAGTGCTGACTCAGCACTTTTTCAAAGTCCCGAAACTGTACCCTGTGATAAAACCGATGGCAATTTTTTGTTACCAATTCTTTCTGTTGGTCCTAAGGAAGCTTCACACCAAATAAAAATTCTCGGTGCCGTGCAGTTTTGGAGATATGGGCGTTTTAATTTTTTTCTATTTTTAGCTCCTGCGGTTCCCATGGGGCTACGGGGAAAAAAAAAATCAGCATAAATTAGGTACTTATGACCCAATAAGCCCTCACATAAAATTTGGTTCAAATCAGCCTCTCGGTTTGGAAAATAGAAATTTTGAGCGGGGCAAAAAATTTTGCCCCTCCCATAACGACGCCAAGTATAGCCCCACAAACTTCTCTTGAACAAATCTGAGTCTACACCTCAAAAGGAAGCTGCACACCAAATATCAAGTCTCTGCTACTGCTGGTTCATGAGAAGAAGATTTTCTAAGATTTTAGCACACTTTTTGGGTGTGGCCCTACCCACGGGCGAGGCAACTTGATTTGAACAAAATCAAATTGCGATGTCATAACAAACTATTATCTCAAATATCAATTAAATTGGTTCAGCGGTTTGGGAGGAGAAGACGCAAACACCATGTTCACGGACGCAGGACGATGGACGACGGACGCCGGTCGACGGACGGTGAGTGATCACTATAGCTCTCCTGACTGAAAGTCAGGTGAGCTAAAAATAATAATTTACTCAAGTTATGAATATTCTCGGACAGACTCACACATGGACGCACAGACAGACAGACGGACGGACAGACATACGGATGCATGTAATCCAGTATACCCACATTTTCTTCGAAAGTGGGGGTATAATTAAAGAAAACAATACATGATGCTGAATAAAAGATGTTCGATGGCATTTTTCGTCAATTCCATTGAGAAAATAATCCAAGTTTAGTCTTGAATCGTGAGCATACAATGAAGCTGCACACCAAATTTCAAAGTATTGTGACTGATGTTTAATAAGATTTTTTATGAATTTAGGGGTTTTTTTGCACTGCCCCAGTCCACTGGGCATAGCTATTTCTATTGAACAAACCTGGAAGTGTATCCCCCCTTCCCCCCAAGATAATCTACGACAAGTTTGGTTGGGTTTTGTCCAGTGGTTCCGAAGAGGTTCCGATGAAGAAGACTGCAAAGTTAACTTGGGGGAACCACCACATGATGGCAATAGCCTGTCTTGAATTTCAATCAGGTGAACTAATAATGAACTGAAAACATGAGGACCAAAGGAGGTAGAAAAGGAGTGGAGTGTTGAGGTGATTGGGGGAGGTTTAAGGGAAACAGGCTAAACATAAGGAGCAGACATTTGAGAAAGACTGAGAAAGTAAAGTTGTTTCTGGGCATATAGACAACTTTGGAACTTTCAACTCTACAGGCCATATTTGGTAAAGACCTGATATCTTATTCCTGGAAATTAGCAGGCTGTGGCAACCAGCATACAATTGGAATTCCACTTGCAAAGCACAAATTCCTTAATTGGTAATAACAGTCAGTTAGCTGAGCTCTCTAGTGTCCTAGATAGTAATAGTCAGAACTTTGGAATGTCACTTGCAAAGCACAGAAATGATTTCCCTAAAGTGGTAAAACGAATTGCTGTATAGTTACCATTTTTAACCTCATAGAAACTGAGTTAGCTAGTTAGCTAGAAGGTGAAAATGACAAATTTTCGAAAACCATGGAATTTTCCTGCTAGAAGTGAAGTTGTACTTCAAATGCCTTTTTAAAGCAACACCAAGCAAACTGTGGCCATCTATGGTATTTATCAGTAATATATCCGTATGCATGTATGTAGATAAAAACATGTAGAACAGAAAGGTCATGTCTATCCGGCACCCAGAGATGCTGAATATAGTTTTGTTTGTAAAAGTTGGCTAGTTAATTAAAACTAGCTTGCAGGGTGGTCAGGAATAATTTGATACTTTTCCATCAGAAATCAACATATTTATTAAAGTTTAAATTACACTATCAAGAAATATAATGTATCAAGTAGAATAATCTATTTTTTAATAACAGGTTACAGAATATTTATCTTTATATTTTAACTCTTGCTCCCGCTGCATAAACTCCACCAGTCTAAAGATGTTCGGGTGGGAGCTGGCAAGAAAGTGATGCAGCTTGCAGTGCCAGCCCTCAAGAAAGTGAGGCAGCTTGCAGTTCTAGCCCTCAACATGGTTGACTATCTTCAGGTCGAGAGATTATATAATTTGGTTATATTGTTGTTTGTCTGATGCAGCATTGTTGGTAGCTGGGAATAATCAAGGCCTTTTTGTACTTGAAATTTCCTCTTGGTATTTGTTTTTTTCACTTTCCCAACCCACCCCATCTTAACATTACAATACCAAATATTCTGAAGCATTATTTTACACCATGAGTTTGTCTGTCTCTGGTTCGATCAGCAGAGGTGACCAATATTAAAATTTGTAATTGCCACTGATGAAACAACACTCTCGTCTATTGTTTTGATGAAGACTACAACTCGCACTGGACAGTTAATTGAAACTTGTCTGCTGGGTCAACAGGAATGACCCCTCCTCTTTCAACAACCACCAGGGTAACATCGTGTCAGACAGTTTTTTGAGTGGAGGAAGACAGAGTTCCAGGGACACCAACCGAGGCACATCAAGCAGCTGTCAGATTCTCCGACTACCTACCCCACTACAAACAGAGTTATCTGTGGTTAAAGGCAAGAGTACCATTGACGTGCAGTACACAGCACCAGCATGCCCCTGCATGGTTAAGAGTCTAAATCAAGAACATAGAGCAGATGGCGTGGGTCAGGATCAAACTGTCTACCTTTGCTGATGCTAACCAATGAGCCATCATGCATAACTTAACCCTTTACCCAATGTAACGGCTAAAACCGGCCAGCGCTATTCTCAAAAATCGCCAATTAATTTTCATTATATTTTCATTTTTTGTCTCAAAAACATAGGTTATGACCCCTCATTGGAATGAGCTCATCGAGCTCGTTCCAATGGGGGGTCATAACCTATGTTTTTGAGACAAAAAATGAAAAACATTAGTTATTCAAGAATTTTTTTTGCAAGTGTCGTCTGCTTTTCATGTCAGGTAAAGGGTTAAATTTATTGCATAATATTCGTTATTGAATACGTCCAAAAAATGACTTCCAAGAACCTAAATAAACACAGTCTGCTGTAAGGAAGTTGCTGAAAATGAATTGGGCAAAATTTGTTAGTGACTATGGATTTATCTAATTTTTAGAAATCTAGGTTCTACATGTCTCAAGGAAGATACTGATGTCAAGAATTGTGTGCTTTTATGATGATCTTCAAATATGTCATTTCATGTTAAGCAGCACCATTCACTAAAATATTCCTGACACACATGAAGTCAGAGACATTTGTCTATCTTTACATGTTCTCAAAAATGACACTTACTTTCTTCATTATTGTATATCAGCACTGAAATGAAAAACATTTTTCATTACAACAACAATGGTTTTATGACTTCAAGCTTCGCTGATATGATCCTGATCTCGGTTAATATAAACCAAGCGAGAGTTGTTCCCCTAGATGTGTCATTAGGCACAAGCAATCTGTTTACAACAAAACTGCTCACCATTACTCATCGAACATAGGAGAATTGATATTACCAGGCATAATGGAGTAGTTTGAAGTTTTTGTATGATGAGGAAGAAATAATGGCAATTAGTAAGGATTTGGTGGATGAAGAGAATAAAGGAGAGAGTTGTACAGAAAATTCAATGCAAACTAAGGTTCTGAGTGGTAAGGGAAGATTTGTTGACGTGGTAGAAGAGGGAGTTCAGCTGTCCAAACATTGTGACTTCCCCATACCAAGATGTTCTGACAGCTAAACTTGGAGAAGAGGAAACTTCAGATTTTGTGAAAAGAATGAAAAACAATAACACTGTTAGAAAACTGTCACAGATATGAGAACACTTTGTAATTATTTGTTTTTGTTTAATAAGTAAAGAAGTTATTACTTAGTTAGTTTCATATTGGCTGAGATAGCAGTCCTCGGTAACTTCATATCAACCTTCGACCTGATATGAAGTTACTACAGGCTGATATCTCTATATGAAATTAACCTCTAAATAACAACACACAACTACCACACTTGATGACTACTAAACTTTTTCAAATTGAATGATGATAAGACAGAAGTAATATACATAGGTCTATCACATCAACTTTCAAATTGCCACTCAGAATGCAAGACCCCACAATAACACCCAATTGCTGTGTCCGGCACTTATTATTGTTATTTCATGAATAAAAATCTGATGAACATGTCAAACACATCTGTTTCAGTGTGTCCTGACAACTGCAACACACTTCTTATAGGTTCTAAAACATCTACTCTTGAAAAGCTACAACACATCTAAAATTGGGCAGTATATGTAATAACCAATTCTCAGTGGTACTGCCACATCAAACCAATCCTTTCATAGTTACACTGGCTCCAACTGAAAGAAAGATTTCAATTTAAAATTTTCCTTTTGATATTTAAGTGCATCAAAGGATTTGCACCATCCTACCCTGTCTGATCTGCTGACCAACCACAAACCACCATGGACTCGGTGGTCATCAGATAAACTTAGTTTGGTTCAGCCCTCATCTAATATAAGTACTGCTGATGAAAGGGCCTTTGCAGTTACTTGTCGAAGCTCTGGAATTCTCTTCCGGTCCAAATAAAGAACAGCGATTCACTTGAATCATTCAAGTCTGGTATATAGACCTACCTTTTTTCGAATGGCGTTTTTTTTAGTGGGTAAGACATGTATACATGTATATATATATATACACACACTCATGTAAGTAAGAGTGTGCGTGTTGATGTATATGCATGCTTGTGTAGTTCATTGTACAGCAATGGAGCATTGTGTTGTGGATTCTAGGCTATAAAATTACTATTATTATTTTAACCACTGGCTGAAGTGTCCAGCAGATATTTCTCAAAATAATATATTACAGTGGTGCCAACTTAACTGGATATCTCTTAACTGAATAACCCTGTTAACTTAATATAATTCCCCAACACAAAACCATTTATCATACCTTCAGTACAAATTTGGCCTGTCAGGCACATAGGTTATACAATAAATATGCCCCCCCCCCCCCCCCCACCCGCCCCTCATAGAGCTGAATTTCAAATATCAAGAGATTCCGAGTGATAGATCGGAAAATTTTTTAAGTATTTTCCTCATTTTAAGTTTATTTATTTATTTATTGGTGTTTAAGGTCACATATTTTTGCACAAGGGCTAATCGTGACCATAGTATGGAGATACAGTAAAGTTTAGACAATCTTTTATACCCACGATGCCAACTTGGCAGGCAAATGCGGTTGATTCATTAGGTAAAGGGTTAAGAGATTTGCAGAGTCCTAATCATCATTCAAATCCATCATAACTTTCATTCACATCAATAATATAGAATGTAACATCCAACATTACAGATTTCAGAGACAACTACCTCTAACTCCTTGCATGCTGCTGGCAGACATTCTTGCCCAGAACAGGATTTCTCTTGTCACTGACCAAGTTTTACCTGGGCACATTTAATCAACTTATCTCCCTTTAAATTACAAGGGTTTTTTCACCAATGATCCCTTGTGTTAATTTAGATGAATTGTTCCTCAAATCTAGTCATGGCTGCTTCCAGCAGCCATGAGTAGATTTAATGAAAAATATCTTGAAAATACTCAGCAGATTAAGAGTTAAAGCCAGATACTAACCTGGGTGAAATACTTTGCCCACTGATGCAGTAAAATATCCATTTTCTTTAAAATGTTGTGGTAAGGTAGTGTAGTTTCCACCTATTGATCTCCAGTAATGATGTAAATCATACACTCGAGTTGTATCTGGTCTTCGACTAGTCAGAAGCGATGCTCTGCTTGGTCCACAAAGAGCATACTGAAAACAATAAAAATCACAGCTGCAAATCATCACAGGCGGCTTTCCGTCAACAGGTTTCGCAGACCTGACATTCCAAAAAAAAAAAAACTACAAGGGCTAAAAATCTCCCTCCTTAAATGATCTAGAATGCCTATTTTGTGCCAAGCACAATGACTTGAAAATTTACTAGAGGCGCAAGTGGGCCTAAAACACTCACCTGGTTCAAGTTGTCAAAAGATATATTTATTTATTGATATATATATATATTGGTGTTTAAGGTCACATATGTATGCACAATGGCTAATCGTGACCGTGACAGTTTTACGGGTGGAGAAAGCTGGAGTACCCAGAGAGAACCACCGAGCTTCGACGAGCAACTTTCAGCTCCTCAACATTCTAACTCTGTTCAAGCTCCACTCAAGCAGGGTTACAGTGGTTGAAGACATGTGCAACATCGACGTGCAGTACTCCTTAGTACACAGCGTCATCGTGCCCCCATGTAGGCAACTGGGATAAAGTGCCCAAGGACACAATGTGGGTCGTCCTGGATGGGGATCGAACTCGAGACCTGTAGCATAGAAGTTCAACAGTCTACCACTGAGCCACCACTCTCCCTGTCAAAACAGATGAGTGCGTAAGAAGATGATGGACAGCAAGAGCAATTTTTTGATTTGCAATGATAACTAAATTTGTTTGCCATTTGTTTCTGCTGGTCCTCGGAAAGTTTCTCAGGCAAAAATAAAGCTCTGTTCTGTGAAGTCTCCAAACAAGTGTCTGCATAATTTTTTGTTTGTTTTTAACTTGTGGTTCTCTCTACCTCACCTCCTAAAAATTTTTAACCATAAATCAAGTACTTATGACCCAATTATACTACATGACAAATTTGGTTCAAATCAGCCCACTGGTTCTGGAAATAGAAATATTTGGGGTGGAGCCCAAAATAGACAACCTCCCACAGAAAGCCCACATTTTGACCTACTGAGTTTCTTTGAAAAAACTTGAATCTGCATACAAAAGTTCCATATGAAAAATCTAATCATTGTTGCAAGAGGTTTATGAGAAGATGATTTTTTAAGTATTTAAGGCTTATGGGGCATTAACCTCACCCCACACGACTCTGGGGTACTAAATGGGGGCAAGTGAAAAAACACTAACTAAAATATATAAAACCTTTGTAAGACCAATCTTCAATTACGGTGCGATAATCACATGCGACACAAGCAGAAGGAACTTAAACAAAATGCAAATCGCCCACAACTATGCACTGCGCATCGCCACCAGAATGCCAAAAGACACTAGAATCTCGTGGCTACACGAAAAATGTTCCATCAAACCCATTACAACCAGATTAACTAAATTAGCGGAATCCACAAAAAATAAATTAGTGGACAACGATCTCCAGTCGGAGCTCGAGCTACATACCCTAATCAATCGTAGAAACAAATAAACTCTTAGCTGGGGAGGGTTGGGTCTGGGAAGATTGGGGGTGGCCCTGGAGCTAAAATACACTGCAAGGGTTTAGGCGCGCTGGTATCCTTTACCAGTCTCAATGGTGCTAGCAGACCTGGGGAGGGTTGGGTCTGAGAAGATTGGGGGTGGCCCTGGCACTAACATACAATGGGAGGGTTTTAGGCATGCTGGTAGCCTTTACCAGTCTCACTGGTGCTTGCAGACCTGGGGAGGGTTGAGTCTGGGAAGACTGGGGGTGGCCCCAGCACTTACGTACTCAGGAAGGGATTTAGGCATGCTGGTAGCCTTTACCAGTCTCACTGGTGCTAGAAGAGTGCGCATACACAACACCTGCACAGACCACACATACACGACACCTACACACCTTTTCATCTGTAGTTTTTTTTCAAAATTTCTTAACTTGGAATCTAACATATCTCGAGCTAACCGTTATGGATATATTTTTTTTGTCCCATCTCCTCGGAGTTGGAGGAGATGGGCCTGCCAAAACAAACTCTGAATCTTCTCTCAGTTTTTATTTATTTAACTCTCATGGCATGGCTATCCCCAATGGGCGACGTTGGGGGGGGGGGGGGGGAGGGGGGCTCCGAAAGGAGCTGTTTATTTGAAAACTGCTCTCTCCATGCAACAATATCCAATAACTGGCAACGAACAAAAGTGGACAACAAGAAATACCAAAACCTAAAAGAGTGACTGCAAGCCATCAAACGTTTCATAGACAATCAAGGGGGGCTGAAAGGCAGCCACTCTTAGCGGCCGCAAACCTTTTCCAAGCCGCCTGCGGCTCCCAAAATCAACGTATCATCAATTGCAATAGACCTCTATGGCAAATATTACGGTAGTCAAATCTGAGAATGTTTGTTCAAGTTATTGCGCTAACGAGCTCAAAATTTGTAAAAAGTGACTAATTGAGTCCCATAACTCTGTAACAAAAAATCAGGCTGGGCCAGTTTTCAAACTTGCTTGAGATATTATTGCAAGAGACCTGTATGGCAAATATTAGTCAAATCAGAGAACGTTTGTTCAAGTTATTGCACTAATAGTGCGAAGATGCCTGCCAACCCAAACGCACACTGACCCTCATCAAACCATAGGTCTTGGTTGTTAACACAACTCAACCAAATATAAAAACCAAAAATGGTTTATGTCTGATATTTTACCCAAATTAAAAAAAATTGATAATTTTGTCCCTTGCAAATGCAACAAGGCTTTGCAAAGCTTTAGCATTGCAAAGCCTACTTTCACTCCCAAAGTACGAAATACACCACCACCATGCTATTCTGTAGATTATGAGGCCTAAAACATAAAACAAACCATGAACATGAACTTTTGAGGGCAAAGAAATAATTACAAAAATAAAAAATAAAATAAAACAAGAAACTCTAAATAGCCTGTAATAACTCACCTGGAAGAACTACATATCCCTCAATTATTCTAATCAGAATCAAAGAATGCAGTTGGCTGCCATGCTCCTTCATCTGAGCAATTGATTGTTTTTAGAGGACTTTCCACATTATTGTGCCAAGTTTAGTTCACAATGGCCAAGTAGATTCAGATAAGAAGATGAGAATGTGATTTCCCATAGGATTTCCATAGTAACTATTGGGCCGCAACTGCAGCCATGTTTGCAACCTGATCAACATTAAATGAGGATCGTTGGTAGAGAGTGTCTCAGTAATCGAGCACAGAAGTTTTGCAACATTTGGTCTTGTACTTTCAGAGGAGAAGATTTTTGAAAATCAACCAATCAGAATCAAAGAATGCCTTTGGCAGCCATGTTTTTCATCCAACGGGAACAAAATGAGGAGAGTTTATAGAGAACCTCCCATAGACCATTCCTTCCAAGTTTAGTTCACATCGGCTCAGTAGTTCTAGAGAAAAAGATGAAAATGTGATTTCCCATAGGGTTTCTATGGTAACTATAAGCCGCAACTGCGGCCACGTTTGCAACCCGATCAACATTAAATGAGGATCGTTGATAGAGGATGTCCCAGTCATCAATCCTTTGAAGTTACAAAACATTTAGCCTCATGGTTTCCGAGAAGATTTTTGAAAGATCTACCAATCAGAATCACTGAATGCCTCTGGTGGCCATGTTTTTCATCCGACGGGAACAAAATGAGAATCGTTTGTAGAGGACCTCCCATAGACCATTCCTGTCAAGTTTGGTTCACATTGGCTCAGCAGTTCCAGTAGAGAAGATGAAAATGTGAAAAGTTTACGGACAACAATGGACCACGGACAGTGGACAACAACGGAAGCCAAGTGATGGCAATAGTTCACATGGCCCTTTGGGCCAGGAGAGCTAAAAAAAAAACTGCCTGCCCACATGCAATTTTACAGAAAATGGCCTGAGAAAAAGAAGATCTACTTTGTGGTGCCTAACCTTTCGCAAAAATAGGCTTAAAAGTTTTGTGACGCTGCCACAAATACTAATAATGTTCTTGCATTTATTATAACGTTCAGCTTATTGTAACTTGACTATGGGCCATATAGTAAAATATGGACTTTAAAAAAGATTAAGAGAGAAATGAAACAACTGAGGTGTAATATGAATGTTATTTTAGTTATTAGACAGGTACACAGAGGATATCTACGCTGTTTTAGTGAATATCGGGACTTATTTTGAAAAATACTTTCACTAAAACAGTGTAGATTTTCTTTTTATTATATACTATGTGACATTTTACAGCGCAATATTCAGCCCAATTCGACTGCCAACAGTTTCAAGACAATAAAAAGCTACTGGTTGTTCCTTCAAGATGACGTTCAAGGAGACGTCATGCGCCGAAGCGTACCGTCATTTAGGAAGCTACTGAAAAAATTCATCATGTTGACCTGAAAATAAAAAAGAACTTTCAGGTCCACATTCATGAGATAATTCCAGATTCTGACTAAAACAGAGTAGATTTTCTTTTTTATTATATGCTACAAGACATTTTATTGCACAATATTCAGCCCAATTTGCCCCCAAATACATACGTTTTCAAAACAATAAAAAAGATCAGCTGATTGTTCCTTCAAGACGATGTGATGTGGCGTAGTGTGACGTCATTTAGGAAGCTTCTGAGGGATATTCCTCAATATCCATCAAGTCGATGGATATTGAGAAATATCTTTTAGATAATTTGCAACAATTCACAGGCTGGCATATAATAAAATACCATATTAACTGGTAGTGTGCTCTGTTGAAAAGTGCTGAAAACCACTGTGGTGGCTTTACACTGCATGCATTAGCTTGATATTTGCTCAGCTGTTGAACACAAAATGTTTATATAAAATCTTGTGTTGAAATTTTTTGGAGAGAGCCACCACACACTCTCCAATAAACTGTAACAAACCAATTATTTATGGACAAAATTTGGCTAAACCAAGGCTTCCCATGCGGGTATATGAAGCAAAAGAAACTTTAAAAAAAATAGTCATTTTACAAATCACCACTGAAAAATAATTCAGCACTCTCCCAGTTTATCTCAAACTGTACAGTTCACTTGAAGCTGAATTGTTCAAATTTGTACAGAATGGTCATGAAATCAATTTTTGGAGTGTACATTCCATTTTCCATCATCAGTAATTATTTTACCTGTTAATTGCATATATGTTGTCAAGTAAACTCCTGTTAATAAATAAAACATCTTGCGATCTATTGAAAAATTACTTTGACAACCACTGAGTTCCCGACATTTTTGACCTGCTGAACTTCAGTATATGCATTTAATCATATATACCTAGTTGATATTAGCTTCATGAGCTCTGCCTAACAAAAAAAATAGAAAAATGTGCAGTTTATCACAAGATTCCAGTTCCTGTTATCTGAATAAACCTATTATTTAAATTTTTTCACTTGGGAAGTGGCTATCCAAATAACAGGGTTCCACTGTAAACAAGCTATTAATTGAAAATTGAACATGTTTCCGTATTTGGAATTCACAAACTAGAGGTGTGACTGTCCATACCCCCTCCTCTCCCCACCCCCTCTGCTGCCATCATTCTAAGATGAAAAGGGGCATAACTCTAGCAAAAAAAGTTTGATTGAAACTATAATCGCAGATGCACAGGTTCCCATGGTAGTGAACATCCATACCAAGTTTCAAAGGACTCAACCTGTAAACATCCGAGAAAATCTTCAGGCAAAATTCACGCATTCTAAGACAAAAAGGGGCATAATAGGTCCCACTGATACTATAATTACAGGTGCACAGGTTCCCATGGTAGTGAACATCAGAACCAAGTTTCAAAGGAATCAACCTGTAAACAGCTGAGAAAATCTCCAGACAAAATTCACGCATTCTAAGACAAAAAGGAGCATAACTCTGGCAACAAAAAGTCCAATCGAAATTATAATTGCAAGTGCTCAGATTCCTATGGTAGTGAACATCTATACCAAGTTTCAAAGGAATCGACCCATAAACTTCTGAGAAAATCTCTGGACAAAATTTGCGCATTCTAAGATGAAAAGGGGCATAAGGCCAAAAAAAATAATTATTTGGTTTTGGTTACCCGACTGACCCTAATTTTGAGCCCAGACCCTAATGTTTTTTTTTCATTGAAATTGAAAAAGAAACAGAAAAAAACACACAAATGCCAACTTTTGCAACAACAACATAAATAGTGTTGGGCAGTTTTTTGGTATACCGATTTATATATATAATCAAGACCATGTTCAAAACTGTCATCAGCAAATTTAATCATAATTGGTAATTATATACCGAAGTTGTTTTAACTTTGGTATCCAAATTTCAACTTGTTTATCACAGTTTGCAAGAAGTGAATTTACCTCACTGGTGCGGATTACTGATGGTTTAAATTTGGGTCTTTCCTTTTTACCAGCCTGTCTAACCTCGTACACTATGGGATCTTTCTTTATTACTTTTCATTCCAAACTGTTCAAGTCATTTGTTTCGACAATCACCATTATTATGAAAACAACAGAACATTTGGCATAAACAAGTTGAGGTAAAAAGTCACAACCAAGTGTACTGCATTATACAAAGGTTGCGTAGTCAGTCACATTGAACATTCGACCAATCGCGTTCCTGCTATTTAAAACCAAGATATTTTTCTTGGGATTCTCCAAGGGATTGCCTGGAGTTTTACACTTGTTCTTAAAAGTGATTGGCTGTTTGCACCCGGTGATGTCATGTTAACATTTCGCCTTCAAAACAGTGTGCATGCAAATGTTTGATACAAGACTGATGCAAGGTACATTGTTTTCAAATAAACAAAAGCAAGTCATTTATGCTTCCCCTGCCAAGATAAATGTGATGATACTCAACCAGTCCATTTCCACAATTTATTTCATGTGCTGATATGCATTAATTTTAACACATCCTGTGATAAAATGAGACATCCGAATGCACACTTCACTTCAGAATCTGAGGACAGCTGATGATAATATCAAGACACCTCCGAGTCAGTTTCATTTTGAAGTTGTGGAATTACACCCGCAATGTCCGCTGCAATCGCAAAGAAAGCATCTGCTGATAAACTGCCATTTTGGGTGTCATTTTGCAATTCAGACTCAACAGAATATCAAAGCAGTATATTTCAGTCACAAATGTTAGCATAATTTGGTCCTAAAAATTAACTCAAACACAAATTCAAAGGAAAGAAAAAAAACCCAAAACATCCCAACCTACCGACCCTATTTTTTCTGCAATGTAATCAGAACCAAACCATTAATTTTTTGTGGCCTAACATTGGCAAAAAAAAGGTTTGATCAAAACTATAATTGCAGGTGCACAGGTTCCCATGGTAGTAAACATCCATACCAAGTTTCAAAGGAATCGACCCATAAACTTTTTAGAGAATCTGACAAAATTTGCACATTCTAAGATGAAAAGAGGCATAACTCTGGCAAAAAAGGTCCAATCAGAACTATAATCACAGGTGCACAGGTCCCCATGGTAGTAAACATCCATACCAAGTTTCAAAGGAATCAAGCCATAAACTTCTGAAAAAATCTCCGAACCAAATTTTAGGCAATTCAGGCATTCTAAGACGAAAGGGGGGATAACTCTGACACAAAAAGTCTGATCAAAACTATAATCACAGGTGCACAGGATCCCATGGTAGTGAACATCCATACCAAGTTCCAAGGGAATCAACCTGTAAACAACTGAGAAAATCTCCGGACAAAATTCACGAATTCTAAGACAAAAAGGAGCATAACTCGGGCAAAAAAGGTCAAATCAAAACTATGATCGCAGGTGCACAGGTTCCCTTAGTAGTAAACATCCATACCAGGTTTCAAAGGAATCAACCCATAAACATCTGAGAAAATCTCCGGACCAAATTCTAGGCCTGCTATTTCATGTTCAAAAGGGGGCATAATTCTAGAAAAAATAATCTGACTGGAACTATAATTGCAGGTGCACAGGTTTCCGTGGTAGTGAAAATTCAAACCAAGTTTACAGCAGATTGGTCCATGAATGTCTGAGAAAATCTCCAGACAAAATTATGTATATGTACAGAGAGACAGAGAGACAGATGGACAAGGTGATTCCAGTATACCCTCCCCCCCCCCTCCCCACAACAGGGGTATAAAAACTGTCCACAATTTGTACTAAGCTGTACAGGGCACAGGGTTTGTTACTCAGTTAATAATGAAACCTTTTTATAACCAAAAAGTGCGACTAACCCCGAGTCACACATGCCGGTTATAAAAATCTGGTAACTGCCATATCACACACTACATGATGATATACACTCACTAAGGCCATGCATGCACAGGATAAGTCACATAATATAGATGGTCTTATTTATAACCAGAAAGAAAAGAGTGACTAACCCTGTGCATTTCACAGAGCTAAATAGTAAGTGAAAAAAATCTGGCTTACCACGTCCATTGCACAGGATTAGATGATAGGCTGCAAAATCATGAAAATATACACTGACCAAGGCTATAAAAATGCACAGGGTTAGTTGGTTCCATGGTTACACAGAGTTCAGGATTCAATATATTAAATAATGGAACTACTTATATGGGATTGTGGAAATTTGTTTAAAGTGAATTCCAAAAATTAAAACATATTCTAAATTCAGTTAGAACTTGTTTGTATATATTATCTTTATTCCAAAACGGATGTAATCTGTTGAATCAGATGAATACTCCTGGCTGCTTCAAAAAAAGGAGTTAAATGACTGTCGCTTGTTTAATTTGAAGTATATAAACTATACTTACAGGCATAGAGGTTATGAACCACTAAATAAGTGAACATGTGACTTAAATAATAATAATAATATACATTTATATAGCACAAACATCTCACAATATTAAAAAAAGTTCCATGGCGCTTTACAACACTGCTCATAAACAAAAATGCGACCAACATAGGATTTAAAAATATTTGTTAAATAAAAGGTCATTTCAGTCTAGATTTAAATGCTGTCAAAGAAAGGGCTGTTTTAACAAATTCTGCTAGCATGTTAAACAGTCTAGGAGCATTATAGCTAAAAGAACGTCCACCGTAGCTAGCAAGAACATAGGATTTCTCTTCTAAAAGATTTTGGTTTGTGGAACGGAGGGGGCGTTTCGGTATATATGGTTTTACTAGATTAGCAATGTAAGCTGGGGACTGCTTCATGTGTACTTTATATGTGAAGAGGAGAATTTTGAACTCAACTCTGGCCATAATAGGAAGCCAATGCAAACTTTTCAACTTAGGTGTTATGTGATCTCTCTTTTTCGCTAATGTCTTGTAGCATTTGACACCCAAAGTTGTGAGTAGGATTAAACAGGGCTGATCAGCTGATTGGTTAAATATATTTTGACTTGGAAACCATTAATTAAAACTTTGATTCGTCCACTTTCGAAAGGATTAATAAATTTGTAATTTGGTGCCGTATTGTGTGAGAATCTCTCAAAAACATGAGACATGGAAAAAAAAGTGTGAAGGTCATTCAGTGCAAGACCATACGCAGTTGTGAAAATTTGAAATTTAAACTGAAATTTCATGTGGCAACATATATTTTTTACAAGTTTAATTTTTTTAAGAGATGATGTACTTTGTGAATGTATAGGTTACTTTTTTTTTCAAAACAACTTGGTGTGTTGTACAAAGAGTGAAAGGTTAACACAATGGTCAATGGGATTTATTTAGTGGTTCATAACCTAGAACTCCATTGCCCTGGTCAGACAATATTTCTCAATGGCAAAAGGGACATAACTCACAACCAGAATGTGTTGAATGCCATATCTTGACAAGTTTGGGGGAGACATTCAATTTTTCACATTTCTTCACAACGCTCTGTTCAACAATGACTGCAAAACCATCACAGAAGACAATGTTTAATCTAGGCAGACATGTCTCAACTACCGTGTGCTGAAGCCAATCATGTCAATGTGTGGTGGTTCCCAGGATCAGGTTTCCATAAAAAAACATTTGAGTATAGTACTTCTACTTGTGGTTGTAGTAAGCATGTACATGCATTGAGATAATACAGAAACCTCCACCAAATAGGTCTCTATGCATCTAGTTGATAATGTTTTGGAACCTAGCTTCAACGAAGGTTGCAAGCACCAAATCTATGAAAGCTTACATACGTAACAGGTGGAGAGATAAGTGCGGGAGACGGGGTTCGAACCGTCGACCTCTAGCACACAAAGTGACCGATTTACCACGAGACTAAGAGATCCGGACCAACCAGGCTGGTTGGTAAATGGCCTTTATACCTCGACCGCTACACATACACTCAAAACATGTCCTCTCCAGTACCATTCTATAAACAAGAGGCCTCTCAGCCTAGACAACTCTGTCTATAGTCACTGCTTTAGGGGAAGCTAAATACAAGACAAGAATCCAAGTGTTACTGCTTGTGACCTTAACCTTCACGATTTTACAATGGGTCAAGATCATGACACAAGGTTAGGTCATGGGTAACAATTGTGGGAAGAATGAACAAGATCTGTCACATAGATTCAGTTATACAGACCAGGCAAAGACTGTATAACAATTCCAAGTTTTGCTGTCTGTGACCTTGATGATATGACCTTGGATTTAAGTTGTTACACACCTATGAGACATGGGCAATAATTGTACCAATTATGAATAAGATCTGTCAATCTTACCAAGTTATATGAACCGGACAAGGGCTATATAACAACATAAAGGTTTTGCTGCCTGTGACCTTGACCTTGATATGACCTTGGATCAAAATCATGACACGGCTTTGAGTCATCAGCACAAACTGTACTAAGTATGAATAAGATCTGTCAATCATACCAAGTTATATGGACAGGACAGTATAACAATATCAAAGTTTTGCTGTCTGTGACCTTGACAATATGACCTTGGATCAAAGTCGCAACACACCTTTGAGTCATGAGCAATAATTATACCAAATATAAATACAATCTGTCAATTATACCAATTTATATGGACCGGACAAGGGCAGGACAACAATATCGCAGTTTTGAGGTCCGTGACATGGATCTTGATGATATGACCTTGGATCAAAGTCATGACACACCTTTGAGTCATGAACAATAAAGGTATCAAGTATGAACAAGATCTGCCAATAGGGCATACCATGTCAGCTGCCAATAGATGGTGCATGTACTATCGGTTATATAATAACTTTTGATTTGACCAGATATTACTTTTGTTTATGAAAATATTTGCATGTTATTGCAATATGTCGAATTATGGGAATTACAATGTTAAACATCTGAAAATTGAACTTGCCAACAGAGGGGTCATTATAACCAACTAAAAGACAGATTTCATAACCAGATGATTGTTTTGTTTTTTGACATTGTTTTGTGTAACCTAATTTGGACCAGTTAGTTCTCAGTCGGCATACAATATAAAATTTGTCTGGTAAATTTTGTCCCGATTATTTCCAGAAACTTACAATTTTGTTGGCCAAATATTTGTTTTATCCTTTTCAAATGGTGGTTAATGAATGGTACTTTATTTCTGATATATTATTGGATGCAAAGATCAAATCATTTTTTTTCAAAATGAGGTGGAAACTGGAATTATGAGACAAGCCAACAAACAACATGTATTCACTAGGCCTAGTGTGTGCGTGCATGCGTGCATGCGTGTGTGTGTGCGTGCGTGCGTGCGTGCGTGTGTGCGTGCGTGCGTGCATGCGTGCGTGCATGCGTGCATGCATGCGTGCATGCATGCATGCATGCGTGCGTGCATGCGTGCATGCATGCATGTGTGCGTGCATGAATGAATGACTAACTCTACTAACGTAATCATATAGCAGATTTGTCTTTTAGTTATGGAAATAATTTATATTTAAGTATACATGAAACTTAAGGACATATCTGACGCAACTTGTTATTGGTAATTAGGCATTTTTCATTTCAATTTTATTTTATTATTTCGTGCAAAAACGATCCATGTTATACACCACAAGTGTCTGTAAAAATAGAAATGCAAGTTAAGTGAAGAATTGTTGAATACATTACGTTTGAAATAGAAATTTAGCTGTGAGATTTCCTTGCCGTGTTAAGGGCATATCTTACTCAACTTGTTATTGGTAACTAGACAGTTCTACAATTAAACATTATTTTGTCATTTTATGCAGAAATGATTCATGCTATACACTAAAAGTGTTCATAATAAGAGAAGAATGTATGTTAAGTGTAAAAATGTTGAATTTATTACTTGTGATGAAGAAATTTAGCTACAAAGTTTTCCTCAGTGTGTTAAAAATTGTTGGATCCGATATGTTCATAAATTTGGAGACATTGTGTTTAGTTATATGTATTTACAACGTACAAAGCAAATCACAATCAATCAGTATATGATGGACACTGTTCTATGTACAGTATGGACATTGAGGAATGGTCGAAATCCACGCGTGTACATTTTTTTTATTCACACAGAGCATTAGAATTCACCACAGAACATGAAACTCAAATACGAAATTTCCATTAATGAAGCACCGGTGTAACAGTTTATCTTCCCCCCACCCTGATGACCCCCCCCCCCCCCCCCCACCCACACCTAATTTTTTTTGCCTTTGTAATGAGACATTTTTTTTCAAGAGTCTCTTTGAAAGCTCTCTGTGATAGAAGAAACTAATTTTTCAATACTCATGGCTGACAAAAGGCTGAAAATCTCCCTAGTAAAAATGTTTTGGTCTTTCAGTGCATCTTTAAAAAATGTTGAATTCATAAACTTTTTTCTGTTGGAATCAATATTTCTGAAATATTTTTAAAAAATATGATCTAATTTCAAGACTGTCATCTAAAACATTTTTGAACACAACATTTTAGGTGGTGGTGGTGGCAGATAACATGACAAGTGTTTCTATCCCACCTGGGACTGCAAGGACAAGAAATTTTTTTTTTTCTACCAATGTTTCTGAATGGTTTTCCTCAATATAATTTTATACAATCCCATTTCAAGACACATATGTCTGATATTTTTTAAGAATTTTTTTTTCCATGTACAGTAGGTGGGAAGATAAATAACATGATCTGTGAGTCTTTCCCCCACCTGACACCTGAAGGACAAGAACATTTTCTTTGGCTCAAATCTATGTTTCTGAAGAGCTATCCTCAATATAATCTCATTTTAAGACTCACAAATTGGATATGTTTAGAAGAAAAGAACTTTCAAGGGATGGGGGGGGGGGGGGGGGGGATAATCTGACCTGTGTATCCCCACCACCCCCTTCCTGACACTTCACAGACAATAAAAATATTTAACACAGTAAGATAAACAAGAGGCCCCAGGGGGCCTGAGGGCACTCACCTTACAAGGTAGTCTAAATATCAAACCAGGGACTTGACTTGAATAAGCTGCATACGCCCCTCCTAAGAAAAGCATATACCAACTAGATGAAGCGATTGTGCCCACACAATACATAGGATTTTCCTTCTATTTTCAGTTCCTGCACTTTTACGTCCCAAAATTGAGAAAAACGCATAAAAAACAGATTTTTTTTTATTTTTGTTCAGAAACAAAATATTTTCATACTAAGAATTTTTTTTCTTCTTAAAATTTACCAAAACGCATAAAAAACTAATTTCAGGATTTTGGTCCAAAATTTCTAAGTCCGTACCGGGACCCCAAATTTTCAGCCTAAATATGAACCCAGGGACTTGGCTTGAACAAACTTGAATCTCACCCCCCTCAGCATGCTGCATACCAAATATCAAAAGATTCTTATTGGTAGGTCTGAAGAAGAAGATTTTTAAAGAATATTCCTCATACTGCACTAATTTGAACATTTGGGCTTCCAAAGGGAACCCAAATATGGACTGAGGGATTTGCTTTCAACAAATATGTGAATCAATGTTCCAAAGATGTTATATGTAAAACATGAAAGCTTTTGGAGCAGTGGTTTGGAAGCAAATGATTCTTTAATTTTTTCCCATTGCCCACCAGTGTTAAAAAATGCTGACTCAGCATTTTTTCAAAAGTCCAGAAAAAGTACCTTATTTTTTTTTACCATTCCTTTCTGTTGGTCCCAAGGAAGCCTCACACCAAATAAAATTTCTCAGTGCCATGCAGTTTTAGAGATTTCTTTTTTTTCTATTTTTGGCTCCTGAGGTTCCCACGGGGCTGCAGAAAAAAATGTTTTTGGCATAAATCAAGTACTTGTAACCCAATAATACTTCATATTAAATTTGGTTCAAATTGGCCTCTCGGTTCAGAAAGTAGAAATTCTGGGCGGGGCAAAAATTCTTGCCCCTCTCAGAACAAGGGCAAATATTGCCGGTCAAACTTCTCTGGAACAAACTTGAGTCTACACCTGAAATGGAAGCTGCATACCAAATATCAAGTCTCTGCTACAGCTGGTTCATGAGAAGACGATTTTTTTAAATTTTGTGCATTTGGCCCCACCCTCCTCCACAATATGAGCAGAAACCCAATTTGAAGAAAAACCCAAATGCCCCTATATAACCACTACTCATGTGAATTTTCATTGGGAGAAAATGACCCAAAAACCACCTTCGCGACGTATGACGGACGACGGACGGCAGACAAAAATTATCAGAAAAGCCCACCCTGACTTTCAGTCAGGTGAGGTAATAAAGAAATGAAAAATAATAAATAGACGTAATTTTATAATTGCAGTAAGGAAGAGGGTAAAAAGGCCAACACGACACCAAAGCCCCGGCCCCAGAGACAAAGATGGAATTGAGAGCTTCAGCAGTTACAATCTACCTGCTCGGTGACAGGTCGGTTTGAAATTTTGGTCATATCCCAACTTCTCTGGATCCCTCCAAGGAGGGTTTAATGAGCCAATCACCAATTGAATTCAATAAATATTTTTAAAAACTTCAGTCCAAACTTTTAACTGAAGGAAAAACAGCTTTAGTTTTTAACGACTTAAGGCATAAAATTGCAAAACAAGAAGTCCCACGGGGCCTGGAGCACTCATCTTGAACAGAACACAATATAAACAGAGTTCAAGAATGAGTCTACATTAAGCAATCCATTTCCATAGGATACACTGTCAATCCTTGAGCCCTGCAGGAGTGACAAAAATAATCCAGGCATCATGCCTTTTCTACAGTTGATCATAATGTAAAAGTTAGAGCTACCCTATGAAGTCCCTTGATACATCCTATGTGGATTAATCTTAGTTACACACCTCTAGAGGGTACTGAATACAAAATTTTTAATTCTTCAGCAACATGGCCAATTCCAGCGCCCATAGGGAGCCCAAATATTAACCCAGGCTCTCGATTTGAACACAGTTGAATCTGACTTCCCTAGAGATGTTGTGTACCAAATATGAAGGCATTCTGACTGTTGGATCTGAAGAAGAAAAATTTTAAAGAAATTTCTTCATATTGCACTAAGTTGAAATTTGGGCTACCATAGCGGGCCCAAATATTAACCTATGGATCCGATTTGAACAAACTAGAAGCGGCCCCCCTAGAGATGTTGTATACCAAATATGAAAGCATTCTGACAAGTGGATCTGAAGAAGAAGATTTTTGAAGACATTCCCTCATATTGTATTAAGTTAAATTTCAGGTTCCCATAGAGAGCCCAAATATTAACCCAGGCACTCGAATTGAACAAACTTGAAACTGACCCTCCCCCCCCCCCCCCCCCCCCAGAGACCACCCTAGAGATGTCGCATACCAAATATGCAAGCATTCTGACTGGTGGATCTGAAGAAGAAGATTTTTTAAAATTATCCCCCATATTGAACAAAGTTAAAATTAGGGCTTCCTTAGGACTTGGTTTGAACAATCTTGAATCTGACCCTCATAACAATGATGTATACCAAACATTAAATGATTCTGGCTGGTGGTTCTGAAGAAGAAGATTTTTAAAGAATATTCCCCATATTACTCTATGTTAAAAATTCGGGCTCCTGTATTGAGCCCAAATATGAACAAATGGGCTTTATTTTAACAAACTTGTATCTGACCCCCTATGAATGCTGTACACTGAATATCAAAAGATTCTGATGATTGGTTCTGGAGAAAAGATCTTTTAAAATTTTTGCAAATATGCTGACTCAGCATTTTTTCGATGCCCATTACCGAAGACCCTAACATAATCGATGGCAATTTTTCTTTTACCATTCAATTCAACTGGTCCTAAGGATACATCATACCAAATAACGGCTTTCTGTTCCGTGTGGTTTGGGAAATATGGGCGTTTGAAAATATTTCTATTTTTAGCTCCCAGGGTTCCCATGGGGATGCAGGAATTTTTTTTTTGCATAAGTCAAGTACTTATGACCCAATAATACCATATACCAAATTTGGTTCAAACCAGACTATGCGTTCAGAAAATAGAAATTTTGGGCGGGGCCAAAAATCTTACCCCTCCCTTACAAAACCAAATATTGCTTCACGAACTTCGTTTAAACAAAATTGATTCTACACCTCAAAAGGAAGCTCCATAGCAAATATCAAGTCATTGTACACACTGGTTCATGAGAAGAAGATTTTAAAAATATTTTGGAGCTTTTTTCCCCACTCCCTCTGTATGGGGCTGGGCATGCTGAGTTGAACAAAAATGCAATGATACTTCGGGACCATCACTCATTCAAACTTTCATTTGAATTGGTCCAGTGGCTTTGGAGAAGATCAAAACATGGTGTTGACAGGCGACGGATGGACAGACAGACGGATGATGGACGATGGATGGTGAGCGATGGGATTAGCTCAGCTTGACTTTGTCAAGATGAGCTAAAAATGTTTAGTTTTAAATCACATACTGTATATATGTATACACACATGCCACAAATGGTTGTTCAATAACTTTCTGGCCCCTTTTTGCCTGTATTTTGGCTTGAAAATATCTCTACAAATAACAAACCCCTTTTTTGATAACTGAAAATATCTTTTTAAATTTGTTTATATGTTGTGTATAAGATGAAATAATCCTTTGTATTAATTCACCTCCAGATATTTGCAATTCAAGGAAATCTGAACATGATTGGGAACTGGATTCTAAGCTCACACTTTCTTCGGATTGTGTTACACCCAACTTCAAGTCCTGATACTCATGGCAATGATGCTTGACTTAATTGTATGTACCAGTATCTGTACTGACAATGGTACTAACTGCTTTCAAACAATATATTCCTGATATATGCAGTTTAACCCTTTACCCAACGCAGACGATATCAAAATTTATTTTAAATATAATTTTTTCCAATTTTTCAAAAAAATTCAACAAAACCATATGTGACCCCTCGTTGGAACAAGCTCGACGAGCTCATTCCAACGAGGGGTCACATATGGTTTTGTTGACATTTTTTGAAAAATATTTTTTTTCAACTGCTGAATTTGCATATTACGCGGGCAGATGCGAGCGATTCGTTGGGTAAAGGGTTATGGAAACCTGAACATAATTGGGTTCTAAGCTAACACTTACTTTGGTTTGTGTTACAGCCAACTTCAAGTCCTGATACTCATGGCAATGGTGGTTGACTTAATTGCATGTACCAGTATCTGTACCGACAATGGTACTAACTGTTTTCAAACAATATATTCCTGATATATACAATTTAATGAAACATGAACATGACTGGGGACTGGGTTCTAAGCCAACACTTACTTTGGTTTGTGTTACACCCAACTTCAAGTCCCGATATTCATGGCAATGATGGCTGACTCAGTTGTATGTACCAGTCAATTTGTCCATTCTCCCAAACAAAGAAACATTTTAGCATCTAACCCATACTTTGGCGTGAATACACAGGATGCAACATACCTATAGGCAGGTGCTTAAACTTTACCACTTCCATTGTAACCTGTGTACTATAAAAGTAAGTGACACAAAATTCTCTCGTGTCATTCAGTTCATTTGTATTTACTGATGTGTTGGTTGGGTACATTTGGCAAAAACACCAGGGAGGGGGAAATGAGATAGGGGTGGAGGGTGGGGAGGGGCGATCAGACACCCAAGACTGGGAAGGGGGTGCTTTTCAGTTTTTGAAAGATTTTTTGAAATTATTGCTTTTGCTATCATAAAATGCTATAAGAGGATTTGTCACCAAGATTATCAAAGTATATCAGGGTTGCAGACCTAGAGTACCATCTACATATATGTGTAGAACAGGTCTGTTATGGTACTTTATTTATTTATTTATTTATTTATTTATTTATTTATTTATTTATTTATTTATTTATTTATTTATTTATTTATTTTATTTATTTATTTATTTATTGGGGTTTATGATACTATCGACAGCCAGGGTCATCTCATGTCAATTTGTTTACTGGTGGGGGAACCCAGAAATGAGATGGGGTTAGCATTGGTTTAAGGCATGTGTGGGTCAGTATCTTTTCTCTTCACCAGACAACAGTGAGCAGATATGAATTTTTTTTTTTGAGTTACAGATCTTACATTGACAGAACTGGCTCCAATAAGTTCTCTGAACATTCTGTGCTGATTTAGTCAGTGTACGGCTGTTTTAAGGAGTGGAAATTCAAAAATATCAGTCCTTGTATTAAACTTCATTCCAGTGTTTTGAGCAAAAATGTCCAACCCCCTACTATTATCCCACACCCTACCATTATTTGGACTACAACAGTAGTCAACATTGATACGTAATTTCTACTTTGGTACTCCAAAGTGTATAATTTGTCTTATTTCAGCCAAAAACATTTCAAACTATTTTAAAATTTCTGACATGTTCGACTCCTTTTTTAATGGGCATTGAGCCATAGGGCAGAGGCTTATCAACGGTGAATTGGCTGTGCATGTGATTAACATTAAATAGTAGCACTTAACCTGTTATAAAAAATATATGTCTGTTATAAACATGAAAATTTATTGTCCTACATTTGTTAAGATTGAACAGGCAAGCATGTATTAATTTGCTCATATATTCAGTATCTATCCAAGAGGCATAACTCTTATCTTTCATTCCATTTCTGATACATTAAGACAATACATCATAGGGAATGTGGACAGAAATTCACACCAGCAGTGGTTCATGATTTTGAAGTAGAATGACTTATTATTTATATAACTTAAATATAATCTATTCTGACCCGAAAATAAAAGGAATCGGCTTGTATGCTGATTTCTCACCATGAACAGTACACTCTCATGATGTAATTGGAATTTCAAAGTTGTATATATGTATAGTGAGTACCAAATTTCAAAATGTGAAGAAAAAAAATATTTCTCAAAATGGGTGGGTTTGTGCCTGCCAGTTGCTGCCCAGGTGTAAAAGAAAAAAATGTTTGCACTTTGGGTCCAGCAGTTTTCATCCTCCTGGTTTTTCCATCATTATTGCACTTATTTTATGTATGTATCAACATGATTAACAATTACAAACTGCTTATCCTACTTATTAGTCATCAACAAATGTTTTCAAACAGATTGTTTAAAAGTAGTTTAAAAGTAATTAGTACCATTGTTAATACATTACAGTCATTTACAGATATATATGTATGCAACTAAGTCAACCATCATTACCAAGAGTATCAGGTCTTGAAAATCAGTGTAGGTGTCAGCTTAGAAGCCAGTCCCCAGTCATGTTCAGGTTTCCGTAAACTGCACAAATCTGTTAATCAAATGTCTAAGCTTAATACTAAATAAATTCCAACATAAAATAAATTATTAGTTTTTTCAATCAAATAATTTATTTACTTTTAGAAATTATTTTAAATATTCATCCATACATACCTGTCATTTTAAATACTTTCATTGGTTGGGTTACGGGACAAAGAATGGATGTTGTGAAGGGGCCTGGAGTTAGTAGTAAAAGAAAGGAAATGTTAATTAATCACTCACACATTTGTACTCTGGTAAAAGAGAGTGAAGGATGTAACAGATAAGAAAAAGTGTTACCTTATGAGTGTTGTATCAGCAGTAGCAGTGGCAGTTGCGGGTATAGGTACCATGGCGGTAATCTCAATGGTAGGATGGGAAATCATTCAGGTTGGGGTGAAGGGTAAATTCTCTGGTTGGGCTGGGGGCCAGGCTAGTATTGGTAGGCTGCTGGTTAAACACCATGTAGATGTTTCTTTCACAGAAGCCAGACAATGCCCCTGGCCTAGCCACTCAAGCCTGATTATCCCCAGTGGCCCCAATCCACCCTCTCTAATTTGTTGATCACTTTTTTCAACAAGTCTTCAGTTATTTATCATGGGACAAAATGTACCGCACAAATCGGCCCACTAGGAAAATCAACTTGAGATGAATCGTCCCGGGACAAACTGGTTTTGGGACGAGTCGTCCCGGAAGGATTGGTTGGACAAGTAAAATAATATAAATCAGTCACTTACTTACAAAGCTTGTTTTGTAATAAATTATTGGGGAACAATCCTTGGCTGGAATTCTCCAATAAATTGTTACAAAGCAAACTACATGAACAAAAAAACTACAACAAAAGAGCTAACTGTAACAGTTGTTAGAATTGTTGGTGATCCAAAAACACCACTTGTCACATTTAAATATGTGTAAAAAATGAGTTATTTGACAGATAATTGTATACTGCAAAGTAAATTATGAGAAAACCTCCATACTCAAGAGGCATGTGTCACTGAGGAATGCCCAAGTGAATCGCTTATTTCCATGTACATGTGTGTCAGAAAGGGCATATCATGCTCAAGTTGTTGCCAGTAATTAGCCTTTCATTCACGCAACATTGTTTTGTAATCCCCCGTGAAAATGATTCATGTTATGACGTGTCTGTAATAAAAACAGAGTGGACATGAAGTGGAGAATATCCAAAGGTAAAAATGGGTCTTTGTAGATGAAAGGTTCCCCCTTTTGCATATTCGGCATCCTGACGGTCCATTGTTTTAATGATTGCTTTAAAACATTTTTTTTCACAACATTTATCCATCTTTCGCGTAAGTTGTTTTCTTATGGAAACATGTGACCACTTATAACATTCCCACACAATGGGACACAATGATTGGATGGCATTATTGAGGAAACAGCTGTTTTATCAATATTTTGGATACTGATCTCTCTGCTAATGTGTGTGCGTTGTTAAGCGTAAACAAAAAGCAATCTGCATTTCTAACCAGTTGTACTCTCTCGCCATCTATTGGCAATTTGTAATTGTGGTGCTTCACATTAATCAAATCATATGGACCGGACAAAAATGATAGTAAAATATTAAAGTTTTCTTGACTGTTACCTGATCTCTGGGGCCAGTAACCTTCACCTTGAGGGTACAGACCTCATTATGACTGATGACACACTGTTTAGTGACAATATATACAGTTACAAAGTTTTGTTAAAAAACATTAAATGGTTAAGAAATTGTGGCCTGTACAAACAAAATATTGAGAATGGATGGATGGATGGACCAGGCAGGCAAATGGACAGAAAGATGGATGGACAACGGCAGACAACTTAGCACCAGAAAAGCTCCACTGACATTTTGCCAGGTGGAGCTAAAGAGAAACAGAACAGCTGTTTTTGTTTTCGACAAGTTGAAGAATCAGATTGGGACCAATCTTTGATATTTAGCACAAGGAACATGGAGAAATACATTCATTTTCCACTGGTAACGTTCTCACAAAGTGTCAAAATAACTGCCCTCTCCAGACCCCTTATTTGAGCACTTTTAAGTAGCTTGCTACATGATTCATGCCAAAGACTGGTGTCTGGTCTTCTGTTTCAGACTTCAGACATTATTCTGTCTGGAAATCCACAAAAAACCTTGATTGTGCCCTCATATCTCAAACTTTGAATTTTTGAAGAACTTTCCCCAACCATTGCATTTATGAAAGTGTCAGTGACACTGCAGCTCAACTTCACCAAGAAGGGACTGAAAATGAAATACAGCACCCATGACCAGATTTGATAAAAAAATATATAGAAAATACTCAGCAGATCAAGAGTTAATGAGCATCTACGACTACTTAACACTACAGAGGAATGATTTTCCCAGACGAATCACTCCTGTATACAATAGTTGAGTGGTGACTAACAATATTTATGATTGTAAGAAGATGCAATAGCTACAACTGGAAAAGCCATAAGATTCAATTTGAGATTCGATTTAAAAGCCTTTGTATGATTTCATTTGAGATTTGATTCGAATAGAAATTTGAGATTTGCAGGGCCTTAAATGCCAGCACCAGCTAAAAATTGTGACCACCTGCATACTGAGGTCAAAATTTCAAATAGGAAATTTTTCCCATATTGCATCTAGGAATTTAATCAATTCAATCTTGTTTGGTCAAGCTCAATATGCTCAGTTGAACATGATTGAATTAGTTAAATTCTTAGTCCAATTATGAGAACAAATTGCTATTTAAAATTTCGATATATTAAAAATGAATCATTTGAAAGAAAAGAAAACTTTAGTGTTCAACCGATTACCAAAAATGGTCGCTGACCGATTACCGGTTATTTGAGCTCACAATTGGCGGATTCTGATGCCAATTCCGATTGTAACACTGTGTACTACTAGACAAGTCGAGACTCAAAAGAACTACATTAAATTACCAGTCGCACACACTTGGACGGTAAACGTGGCTCTCAGAACCACGTTTACCACCCAAGTCTGTGCGACTGGTAATTTTACTGCGATCTGAGTCAATGAAGTGCAACCTTCACTTTTCCGGTATGAATTGGCGATTGCCACAAATACACTCAATTGTAAGCTTTACATGTTGTTTAACTTGTATATCCCATAAAGGGGTGTCTAGAGAGATTAAGAATACACATTGTGGTTGTTTCTCAACTTTACTGAATGGTATCATTGACATCATTTTACATTAACAATTGAACAATTGCAGAAGATAATATAATGTGATTAATGAATCATCACAAAATACTTGGCAATAATCGGGTGAACCGATGTTCCAGGAGCCATTGCCTTTGTCATCCGATTGCCCACAATCGGCCGATTGTGGTGGCCGGTTCCGTTCATCGGTTGAACACTAGAAGACTTTTTTCGGCATCTAAATTTACAACACGACAACAGAAAGTAGAATTGCATACCTGGGTGTATGCTCTTGTAAATAACACAGACTTTCTGGCCAAGTTATCCACATTTGGTGTAACCATTACATCATTACCATAGCATCCAAGGCTTGGTCTCAGATCATCTACCACAATAAACAACACATTTGGCTTAGGTAAACCTGGAACATATGAACACATTAAATTCTCACACATACGAGGAATAAAAGCCTTGAAGACAAAATAGAGCTTTTCCTAAGATATTTAATAATTGGCTTATAAGATCACTTGCAACATCTATGACTATATAATTGTAACAGATCGAGAGAAAAGTGTGGCAGCCGAGGCTCAAACCTTTGACCTCAAGCACACAAAGCGACCGATTTACCATGAGATTAAGAGATCCGGACCAACCAGACTGGTTGGTAAATGGTCCTAGTACTCAACCGCTACACTACACTCCTGTTCTTTTGAGATTTCACCCCCAACTTCCACCTCAGGGCAGTTGAAACATCCACCATGCTCTACCACAGCATCCACAACTGCTGAGGGCTGGTCACGGCACTAATGTAACAGATCGAGAGAGAAGTGTGGGAGCCAAGGCTTGACCATCGACCGCTAGCACACAAAGTGACCTATTTACCATTAGACGAAATCTGGACCAACCAGGCTGGTTGGCAAATGACCCTTATACCTTGACAGTTACATAATTACCACAACACAAGTGTAAAGTCAAGTTTAGCCAGTCATTTATACTTATGCAGCCCACTTTAGATGATTTCAACCCTAGGCACTGGCTACTGGATTCTATTTTAATAGTAGAGTAGAATAGGTTTACCACAGTAAACAAGCTCCACTTCCCAGGGTTCCTACTTTTTTTTAAAAAATCAACCTGATCTGACCTGTGCTATAAACATTTAAAAAATCAACCTAATCTGACCTGTGCTATAAACAAATTGAAATTTTCTTGTTCTAAGCCTTTTTAACCCTTAAGTCCTCAGATTAATCTTATGTTAATAACTGCTGTAAATACAAGTACATAGCCGCAGATGACTCAACAATATTTCTACATTACAGTTGGCTGCCTGTTCAGGCAACCAACAATGATGTAAAAACAGTCAAGATAAATGCACCCTACCAGTAGAGTTCACAAGGAAGAATACACGTGGGACGTTTTCAGAGTGATATATGTTTGTTGCTGTGTGGGGACATACAAGTTAAAATGTTCTAAGGTTACTTTCATCATCTATAGCTCTACCATAATCACTACACAAGTATAAAGTCAATATTAGCCAACCTTTATACCAATGCTGCCCATGTTAGAGGATTTCCATTCCAGGCATTGGTTTTAGTCTCCTTATACCAGTAAAGGAAACCAGCTCCACTGTAAGGGTTCCAACAGGGTCCATGTACAAGCCTGGGAATCTCTTTCTTCAGAGATCAATTATGGTAAAAAAATTTGTTTCATTTCCTCTAAAAATCTGCATCACTAATATTTTACATTCTTTACAGGTTTAAAATGTTGGGGGTTCCTGACTGATAAAATTCATGACTATTAAAGGCCCTTTCTTGATATATTTCAGCATTTTTCAAGGCCCTGCAATAGCCAAATTCAAGGACTTTGAAGGACCTACCTATCTTGCCTTCACTAGTCATAAATAGGACCTCTGGTCATTCCCCTCCTATAAGGGAAGTGGAAAGAGGGGGTAATGACACAATGCCAATGTTCCCCCCCCCTCCTCCCCCCAAAAATGGATAGGCCTGTGCAAGTCGGGTTGATTAAATTATTGCAATCGTATTTACATTTTTTAAATAAACTTTCTTTGAAATGACCAATGATAAAAATCTCCCCATTCGGCTTGGCCTTGAAAGCGCAACCTGGTTTCTGACAGAAATAAAAGGAATATCAAATTGCCAAAATGACCACCAGTGTTCAAGCTGGCTCAATATTTTAATGAACCAAAGCTAAATATTTTGTGCCAAATTAGAATTTTTTGTGCCAAATGAGATTTTTTTGTGCCATGGTTATTTTTTATGGAAGAACTGTAAAAACATTCTTTTTTCATATTTTATTCAAGAAAGATCAAAAGCATAAAATTAAATAAAATCGAATGTAACATAAAACGGAACATAAAATCATAAAGTATTATTGTTTTAGTTGCGCATTTTATATAGAAATTTGCACCTCGATGATCTATTACGTTAACTGATTGACATGTGGATTGAAACCTTTGTCATTTTATTACTGTGTTAATCTTTGATTTTGGTCAATGGGGAAAGTACTACCAACAATTAGAGACAATTAATAATCTGGTCTATTGTTCACTGGTTTAGAAACATATGCATTGTTTACACAATACACAACTTCTTAATCTGAGGTCACCGGTAAGGACAATTGGGAAGTGACTGGTTATTGTGTACACAGTTGAACCAGATTACTTTTTTGTAATTAATGTGTGGGCATTCATATTAATTTATTTAATTTATCATCTGTTCACTTCACTAGGAGAAAATGTTATATTATATACCCGTTTTTTGCGAAAATCCAGAATATACTAGGCTCATGATTTTGAATTGATGTGCAAAATGTTTGTGCCAAACGCTGTCATTTATGTGCCAGATTTAAAAAAAAATGTGCATTTGGCACATGCCAGCATGAACACTGATCAGGGCTTGCATTTTAGAATCATTACCAGGCTGATCGATAGGCCTGGTGAAGTGATCGACCAGGCTGATTTTTCTTCACTGGGGCTGATTTATTTTTTTATACTTGCATGTGCATATTATATTGATATTTCATGTATATTGTGTTATTTGATGATTTGTTATGAATAAAGATTAATAATTCCAACCTAAATGTCTTTTATTAATTTGCTTTAGGCTATTAACCAAGCAATATTAATACCATGCTGATCCGTGTCTTGCTTCTTGGCACATATTCGTGATTTAGCTGCCCCCCCCCCCCCCCCCCCCCACCCTCACACACCACACCTTTCTGCAGGTTCAAAACAAGGTCCCCTATCTGTCTTCAAGCCTACTCCCTCAGTTTCGAAGACTTTAAAAGTTGTTGGTGCACAGGTGAATTTGAAGCGAAATTAGGTGAGTAGAAATGTGTTGTCATTACCCATAGGATAATGCAGATTTCCTTTTTCATCTAATGTTCAAGAAATGGACTGTTGCCTGTCTTGATATGTCAAAATGAGGTAAATGGATTTTATTTTATTAAAATAAAATCCATTCCGAAGCAAAGACGTTGTTGTTTTTATTTTCACGAATTCACTTTGCTGAATATCAACCAACTTGACATCATGCACTCTCACTTGTCAATTATTCCCTAAAAATAGGCCGATGAAATCGTCCGATGTGTACCCATACGCACAATTAGTAGAAAGCTGTATGACGGAGGGCCACCACGGATGCTGACATAATGTACACCATACAAGGTATGGGTACATATAGAAATGGATTGGAGGAGTGGCTAATTTGATGGATAAAGGGTTAATATCGCCGGATCAAATTATCAGATTTACATAAAAAACTGTACAGCACAGCACATCAGTGACCTGAATAAATATATAAAGTAACATGACAATCGGATTGATATTTTTTGAGTTATCTCATGCCAAAGAGATTGGAGGAATTTTCAATTTGAAGGATAAAGGGGGTTAATATCTCAGGATCAAATTATCAGATTTACACCAAAAACTATACAGCTCAGCACATCAGTAACCTGAACACAATTATAAAGTAACTTGACAATCCAAGCAATATTTTTCAAGTTATCAAATGCGAAAGGGATTGGAGGAATTTTCAATTTGAAGGATGAAGGGTTAATATATCTCAGGATTAAATTATCAGATTTACACCAAAAACTATACAGCTTGGCACATCAGTAACCTGAATACAAATATAAAGTAACTTGACAATCCAAGCAATATTTTTCAAGTTATTGAATGCCAAAGGGATTGAAGGAATTTTCAATTTGAAGGATAAAGGGTTAATATCTCAGGATCAAAATAACAGATTTACACCAAAAACTATACAGCTCGGCACATCAGTAACCTGAACACAGATATAAAGTAACTTGACAATCCAAGCAATATTTTTCAAGTTATCGAATGACAAAGAAATGGATACGGATGCCGGACGGACAGACGGACGGACAAAGGATGGACGAACGACGGATGGTCAACCTGCATGCCGGCATTATGTGTACCATACATAGTATGGGTACACATAAAAATGGTCTTAATATAAATCACTCCTGAATAATTAATGCATGAACCAAGACATGTTCAGTGTATATTTTTCCAAATCAATGGAAACTGATTTGTTTTGTGATGGGTTATTTTTAAAGGCAGTTTGGAGGGAGGGGAGGAGGGAATCCACATAAGATATAGAAATTACAAACTCTTGTGTAAACATTTCAGAATAAACGCTCAAGCAATCAGAGGTTATGTTTATTCTTTTTATTATAATAGACGCACGGGTTGTGTTGACAACACAATCGTACACAAAATAATTTTTTTTTAAGTCTGCCGATGATATTAGTATGGCTTTTCCCACTATATGTATAAAACTTGTGCCAGGCAATCAAACAGTAATCGCAATGGAATGTGGTAATTAAAAGGGGATTCAAAGTCGTTACACCATATATGTTTTGTAAGGTCAGTATCAACCCGTATCTGCACTTATTTTCGCCAAACCCACCCCTCGCATTTTCTACGCTCATCTGCGATCGTCTTTTAGTACATCCCCAGTGGAAGTAAACAAATAAACCCGGAATTGCCCGATCGATTAGTCCCATTGCCTGAAGTTATTTTGTTTTATAAAATCGCTCGTCGCTTGATTCGCTGAGATTGGGAAAACAATAGATTGATGACAGGGTCGACTGATCGGCCTCGTCAGATTATTTTTGCGGCCGATAACCAGGCCAGGGCCGATCGGCCTGGTCAAAATGCAAGCCCTGACACTGATGACCACATACTTCACTTAAAAGCAATATCAACGCATCTGGTGGCCATTGTCAGAGTAATTTCTATGTATATGTTTAAATGAAATATAAAAAAAACTGTTGTACACTATACTTGCATCAACGACATTTTTAGATCGTAGGCCAAGATTTGAGGTTTTCTGTATCAATGCATGAAACTCAACATGATATTCATTAATATTCATGAATTGACACCACCAACAGTGAAGCATTGTAAAATTAGAGCTGGTCGGTTTAACCAAACTGAAACCGAAACTTGTTTTTTTATTGGAAACCAAAATCGAACCAAAAAAGAGATTAAAAACTGTATATTTTCGGTTTTGCTTAACTTTTGAATATTCACATTTAGCACGCCATAAATTTTGTATAATCAACAAAATGTCAGCTAAAATGTATGGTAGCATATCAATAAGAAACAACGATAGAAATGCCAAATGCCAATTATGCAATAAGTCAGTCATCGCCCAGTGCATAAACACCTCCAGTCTACTTCGCCACACAGAATCGTCACGCCAAAGAGTACAACACTGTTATTGAAAAAGAACGGACTGTAAAACCTGCAAAGTATCAGTTCACTCAAAGCTCAGTTGATGTTGGTAACCCCTTTTTGCAGGAAAGGGGTTAAATTAATATTAATAAAACGTTTGCTGCACATACCTGTCATACAAAGTGTCAATCGGAAATTTGAATAGAATGAAAGTAAAAATCCAAAATACACTTATATGTGCTTTGGGTTGTTTTTCAAAGTAATGGGAATTCTCAGAATTCAGTGACTCACTGACAATGATAATTCAATTCAAACTGAAAGGAAGAATGGACATGGAAATCGGGTCAGGTGCCCATATTGTCGGTAATTTGCATAACCTCTTCAGTGCTTTGTAAATGAATGATTCTGGGAATTAGAGTTTGCTCCTTTCGGGTACAAATGTCAACTTGTCAAGTTAGTTAGATTGTTAAATTGGTATCTGTTTTACTGAAAGTAAATGGTGTATTCTAATGTTCGCAAACTTCTCCTTGAAATTGGGAAGTTGCTTTCTCAAATTCTGACCCATTTCATTTATTTTCATGTCAGGCAACACATCAATGCTGTGAATGGAAATGAAAAACAAATCTGACAGGACCGTGGAATCATAAAGTTTCCATCTAAAACAGTATCTTTGTGACTAAATGTTTGAGCAGCTCCCCCCCCCCCCCTCCTCTCCCCCTCGACACACACTCCCGACTCCCATATCTACGCCCTTGGGCTTGAATGACTTTTTATGCAGGCGTATGCAGATTGCAGATATAATTTTTTGTTCATTAAATTTACAGGAAACAATCGCAATACAGTTTTACTTCATTTCAAGTTAACTTGTTTGTTATTTAACATGTTTTAGTACTATCCTGTCCCAGTTTAATACATAAGATATGGAAAATGTGTACTGTGTTACAAAAACCGAAACTGATTTTTACCGTCCAAAACCGAATCAAAACTAAACCGAGAGAAAATTTCAAAACCGACCAGCTCTATGTAAAATGTTCATCAGTTTATAAAATGCGGTTTCCTTTGCTGAACTGGAACTTGCCACTTGCTCCTCATTTAATCTGTCTGATATATTTATTTTGACACATAATTTGGAAAGCTTGAAAATCGGTTTCCAATTCATTTAAAGTTGGATGGAAATTTAGGATTAGAATGAACTAAATGAGTGACTTTCATTCGATAAAATTTTTAGGGCCAGCAAAATTTTTTAGGGTTGGTTGGGTTACCCTAGATACAGATTTGTTTGTTTTTTTTACGGGGGCAAATTGACCTCGTAAACTATTTTACAAGAACAACTTTTTGCTCTTGTAGTAATTTACATATGTGAAGGACTGCTGAGTGAATGCAGAATCCAGGCCACTTTGATCAATGCAACAGTACTTCAAGAAGCAATATGTATAAACTATTTGGTGGCAATCGAGCTTGACACATGCATTTAGCCACTGCATTATCCCAGGTGTTTGGCAACACCAGTGATGTCTGATGATTAATCACTCGATCAATTTATTGGAACATTCATCAGTATCAGCTTTGGTATCGGCCAATTATGGTCTCAAATCATCGGTCAAAGGTTCACAACCCCTTTTGATCATCAATACATCACTAGTTAGGACTATACCTTCACAAACTCTGGCGTATAAAACTATATAAAGTACAAGTCAAAATAAGTTGTAGGATAACCACTATAAACTATGTATCTTTCTCTTCCAACACCGATAAGACCAGAAGCTGATATCATTTTCTGGAAAGCTCTCACTGAGAGCTTTCCAGAGACTGATGTCAGATTCTGATCCAGAAAGATGCAGAATACCAAATGTCAACAGATTTTGACAGGAAGGTCTGAAGAAGAAGATTTTTATATACATTTCCTCATATTGTACCAAGTTAAAATTCAGGTTCCCATAGAAAGCCAAAATATGAACCTAGGGACTTGTTTCAAACAAATCTGAATCTCTCTCTAAGGATGTTGTGTACCAAGTATCAAAAGATTCTGATTGGTAGTTCAGGAGAAGAGGATTTTTTAATTGTCAAAAATAATTGTGTGGGGTGCTAACAACATTATGCCCCTTATGGTGCTCCTTGTGGATGTGGCAACTTGTTTGTCCACACTTGAATTGATATATGACAAGGAACATGCATAATATATTTGGTGCAATTTGGCCTAGTTGTTTACGAGATGTTGATAATATAAAGTGCCTGCCAGACGGATGATGGACAGACAGACAGATGGATGGATGGATGGATGGATGGATGGATGGATGGATGGATGGATGGATGGATGGATGGATGGATGGATGGATGGATGATGGATGGATGGATGGATGGATGGATGGATGGATGGACAACGGACAGAAAGTGATCACTTGAGCTCCTCATGCACTTCGTTCAGATGAGCTAAAAAGGAAAGTGAGCGGGGGGACCAGGTATACCCTCTTTGGTCCAACCAACCAAAGGTGATACAATACACACTCTGCTTAGAAGAGAACTGTTCATGTTTGCGTGCTGTAAAGCCAAGAAGATTTAAAGTTATTTTTCAGAAACAGAAATTCAGTAATAGTGAGCTGGAGACTGATTTTTGATGTACTGATCACAAAATAAAGTTATTTCATAGAAACCAAATTTCTGTTTATAGTAACAGTGCCCTGGATGTTTGGCCTATTGCCCCCAGACCCAATCCCAATCATTGGCACCTTTTAGGGAATATATGTATGAACATCTCAAATGCAATCTTAAACATCACCCCATTATAGGCAACCTATGTACGAAATCCCAGAATTGTTCGATCAAGACAGAACGTTATTATCTGAAAATCAATGAGACAGATGGATGGACTGCTGAATGGATGGATGACTGAATGAATGGACAGATAGCAGGAAAGAAGGTAATACAAATTGATTACCAAATACCCCAAATCCTACTTTTGTAAACAAGAGGCCCCAGGGGACCTGAGGGCGCTCACCTGACATGGTAGCCTAAATATCAACCCAGAGAATTGATTTCAACAATTTGCATCTGCTACTCCTAAGAAAAACTTATACCAAATATTCAAAGATTCTGACCAGTGGATCTAAAAAAAAATGATTTTTAAAGAATATTCCTCATATTGAACTAAGTTATAATTCGGGCTCCCACAGGGAGCCCATATATGAACCCAGGGATTTGGCTTTACCAAACTTGAATCTCACCCCCCTAAGGATGCTGCACAACAAATATCAAAACATTCCGACTGCTGGATCTGAATAAGAAGATTTTTAAAGAAAATTCCTCATTTTGAACTAAGTTACAATTTGAGCTCCCACAGTGAGCCCAAATATGGACCTACGGACATGGCTTGAACAAACTTGAATCTAGTTGTCATTCAGGCTCCCACAGTGAGCCCAAATATGAACCAAGGGACTTGGCTTGAACAAACTTGAATCTCACCCCCCTAAGGTTGCTGCATGCCAAATATCAAAACATTCTGACTGTTGAATCTGAAGAAGATTTTTAAAGAAAAATTCCTCATATTAACAAAGCTATAATTCGGGCTCCCACAGGGAGCCCAAATATGGACCCAGGGACTTGGCTTTAACAAACTTGAATCTCACTCCCCCACCCCCACCCTCCTAAGGATGCTACACACCACATATCAAAACATTTCGACTGCTGGATCTGAGAAGATTTTTAAGAAAATTCCTCATTTCTAACTAAGTTACAATTCAAGCTCCCACAGTGAGCCCAAATATGGACCTAGGAACATGGCTTGAACAAACTTGAATCTAACCCCCCTAAGGATGCTGCATACCAAATATCAAAACATTCCGACTGCTGGATCTGAAGAAGAAGATTTTTAAAGAAAATTTCTCATTTTGAACTAAGTTATCATTTGGGCTCCCACAGCAAGCCCAAATATGGACCTAGGGACATGGCTTGAACAAACGTGAATCTCATCCCCCTAAGGATGCTGCATACCAAACATCAAAACATTCCGACTGCTGACTCTGAAGAAGATTTTTAAAGAAAATTCCTCATTTTGAACTAAGTTATAATTCGAGCTACCACAGTTAGAGCTGGGAGGTTATTGAATTTTGGGTCAGTTCGGTTACAACTCGGTTTTTAATAAAAGAGTCAGGTAATGGTTTCGGTTTTTTTATTAAACAGATTCTAAACCAAAATAACAGAAAAAAATTAAGTTGTATGAACTAAATAATGATTGAATAAACTCTGCCTGAGTGTGTAAAAACTTTGTCAAGTCGTTGACACTTGGAAATAATATAAACAAACTTTAAGGACAAACTCTTGCGGTCTCTGCCAAAGTTAATTAAAAATAATTTGTAGCTAACACAATGAGTCACTAGCGGAAATTGGGTTAATAGTTGAGATAATTTCAGCTAACAGAATGTAGGGGGAGAGGGGGGGGCGGGGGGGGGGGGGGGGGGGGGACAGCGAAATTCTGATACCTGTGTCCTACGAAACAAATATCTGCAAATGGATCTACTTTTGATAGTGCAAACATGTAAAAACGTAATTCTCACGTGACATTCAAATAACCGAGAAAGTTGTTTTTTCAGTTTATCGTCGGTCTCGGTTGTCGGTTATTTTTTCATAACCGAAACCAAGTTGTTTTTTGGTTAACCTCCCAGCTCTAACCACAGTGAGCACAAATATGAACCCAGGGACTTGGCTTGAACAAACTTGAATCTCCCCCCCCCCCCCCCCCCCCCCCAAGCATGATGCATACCCAATATCAAAAGATTCTGCCTGCTGGATCTTGAGAAGATGATTTTCAAAGAAATTTGCCTGAAATGCACTAAGTTCAAATTTGGGCTCCTATACTGAGCCCAAATATGAACCCAGGGGGCCGATTTGAACAAACTTAAATCAGATCCACCCCACGATGTTGCATACCACATATCAAAAGATTCTGCCTGCTGGATCTGGAGAAGAAGATTTTTTAAGAAATTTGCCTGAAATGCCCTAAATTCGAATTCAGGCTTCTGTAGTGAGCCCAAATATGAATCCAGGGGGTCGATTTGAACAAACTTGAATCAGATCCACCCCACAATGTTGCATACCACATATCAAAAGATTCTGCCTGCTGGATCTGGAGAAGAAGATTTTAAAACAAATTTGCCTGAAATGCACAAAGTCCGAATTCGAGCTTCTATAGTGAGCCCAAATATGAATCCAGGGGGCCGATTTGAACAAACTTGAATCAGATCCACCTCACAATGTTGCATACCAAATATCAAAAGATTCTGCCTGCTGGATCTGGAGAAGATTTTTTAAGAAATTTGCCTGAAATGCACTAAGTTCGAATTCGGGCTCCTATACTGAGCCCAAATATAAAGCCAGGGGGCCGATTTGAACAAACTTGAATCAGATCCACCCTACAATGTTGCATACCAAATATCAAAAGATTCTGCCTGCTGGAGCTGTAGAAGAAGATTTTTTAATGTTTTTCCCATTGCCTACAGTGTTAAATAGTGCTGACCCAGCACTTTTTCAAAGTCCCGAAACTGTACCCTATGATAAAACCGATGGCAATTTTTTTTTTACCAATCCTTTCTATTGGCCCTAAGGAAGCTTCACACCAAATAAAAATTTTCAGTGCCATGCAGTTTTAGAGATATGGGTGTTTTAATTTTTTTCTATTTTTAGCTCCTGCGGTTCCCACAGGGCTACGGGGAAAAAAATTCAGCATAAATAAGGTACTTATGACCCAATAAGCCCTCACATAAAATTTGGTTCAAATCAGCCTCTCGGTTCGGAAAATAGAAATTTTGGGCGAGGCCAAAAATTTTGCCCCTCCCATAACGACGCCAAATATAGTCCATCAAACTTCTCTTGAACAAATCTAGTCTACACCTCAAAAGGAAGCTGCACACCAAATATCAAGTCTCTGCTACTGCTGGTTCATGAGAAGAAGACTTTTTAAGATTTCAGTACACTTTTTGGGTGTGGCCCTACCAAGGGGCGAGGCAACTTGATTTGAACAAAATTAAATTGCAGTGTCATAACAAACTATTATCTCAAATATCAATTAAATTGGTTCAGCAGTTTGGGAGGAGAAGACGCAAACATCATGTTCACAGATGACGGACGACAACGGACGGTGAGTGATCACTCTTGCTCTCCTGACTGAAAGTCAGGTGAGCTAAAAAAAGGGTACAATAATATACAACAATAAATGTGTGCATGATGCAGTCTTGCAGGTTCTTGCCTACCTATTGCTGAAAAATAGGAAGGAGATTCGTAAAGGATATGCTAGCAAAAAATAGCATGCATTGCATATTCACATAAGACTAGGCCTTTGGACATCAACTTCTTTTCCATCAATCAGTATTGAGACAAGCGGCCCCATGGAGCCTGAGGCACACACCTGACCAGGGTTGTTCAAAAAAGGATTTAATTACCATCTATGGCTAGTTAACACAACATTGGAATGAAGTTATTTAATTATTTATAACTCTGCTTTACCATGCAAAATGATTTTTTTCTAGTACGGGGATGCTACCGCAGAATTAATGACCAGATTCACAGTAATGGAAAACTAGGGAGTCCAAATATCAACCTAGGGACTTGACTTGAACAAGCTTGATGGATGTGGTATACAAAATATCAAAAGATTCTGAGTGGGGATTCTGCAGAAAAAGATTTTGAGAATATTATCAATTTTGCACCAAGTTAAAATTTGCCACCCCCACCCCATAGGTAACACAAATATCATCCCAGGGACTTTATTTGAACAAACTGAATCTGAACCCTCAAAGGGTGCTGTATACCAAATATCAAAAGATTCTGATTGTATCCCAAGAAACAGAATTTTAAAGATTATTTCTCATGTTAGGCTAAGTTAAAATATGGGTTCCAATATGGAACCAAATTATTAACCCAGGGTCTTGATTTGAACAAATTATATTTGACCTCCGTAAGGATGCTGTATACTAAATATCAAAAGATTCTGACTGGTGGATCGGAAGAAGATTTTTAAAGATTATTCCTAATATTGCACTAAGTTAAAATTTGGTTTCCTTTAGAGAGCCCAAATATTAACCCAGGACTCAATTTGAACAAACCTGAATCTGACTCCCCTAGAGATGTTGTATACCAAATATGAAAGCATTCTAAAACGGGGAGCTGAAGAAGAAGATTTTTAAACAAATTTCCTCATGTTGCACTAAGTTAAAATTTGGGCTATCATAGAGACCCTGAATAACAACTCAGGGACCAGATTTGAACAAACTTGAATTTGCCCCCCCCCCCCCCCCCCATCCCCTCCAGAGATGTAGTGAACCAAATACCAAAAGATTCTAATAGATGGTTCTGGAGAAGAAGATTTTCAAACAAATTCCCTCATATTGCACTGAGTTAAAATTCGGGCTCCCAAAGGGAAATTAAATATTAACCGAGACACTGAATTTGAACAAACCTGAATCCTCCCCTTCACCCCCTCAGAGATGTTGTATACCAAATATGAAAGGATTCTGACTGGTGGATCTGAAGAAGAAGCTTTCTAAAGAAATCCCTCATATTGCACTAAGTTAAAATTCCCCCTATAGGGAGCCCAAATATTAACCCAGGCACTCAATTGAACAAATGTGAATCTGAACCCCCTAGAAATGTTGTATAGCAAAAATGAAAGGATTCTACCTGGTGAATCTGAAGAAGATTGCAAGAGAACCCAAATATTAACCCAGGGACCCAATTTGAACAAACTTGAATCTCCCCCCCCCCCCCCCCCCACCTCCCCACAGAGAAATTGTATACCAAACAAGTAAGCATACTGATTGGTGGATCTGAAAAGGAAGATTTTTTAAAGATTATCCCTCCTGTATTGAGCCAAAATAAGAACCAAGGGGCTTCAATTTAACAAACTTGTATCTGACCCCTCTATGGTTGCTGTAAACCAAATACGAAGACATTCTGATCAGTGGTTCTGGAGAAAATTTGTTTTTCAATTTTTGCAAATATACTGACTCTGCATTTTTTCAATACCAAACACTCCCCTCCCTCCCCTCCCACCCTCCCTACAGAACATACTGACACAATCGATGGCAATTTTTTTACCTTTCAGTTTTACTGGTCCTACGGATGCTTCATACCAGATAACAGTTCTCTGTTCCATGTGGTTTGGGAAATATGGGCATTTGAAAATATTTCTATTTTTAACTCCTGGGGTTCCACAAGGACACAAGAAATAATTACTTATGACTCAATAATGCAACATACTGAATTTGGTTCAAATCGCACCATCGGTTCAGAACATACAAATTTTGGGCGTAGCCAAAATCCTTACTCCTCCCATTACAAAGGCAAACATTGCTCCACAAACTTCGTTTGAACAAACTTAATCCTACACCTCAAAAGGAAAAAAACATATAAAATATCGAGTCATTGCACCCACTGGTTCATGAGAAGATTTTAATAAAATTTTGGCCGATTTTCCTCCACCCCTTCCTATGGGGCTAGACAAGTTGATTTAATACAAAAGAAAATGCAATGTCAGAACAAGCAGTCACCTGAAATAGAACTAAAATTGGTTCAGCTGTTTAGGAGGGGCAGGTGCAAACACCATGTTCACAGACAACAGATGACAGACGATGAATTACGGATGGGGAGTGATCATTCTAGATCACCCTGACTTTTAGTCAGGTGAGCTAAAAATGGATATATACAAGACTTGTCAGTAAGTACAGTTTACTAAAAACACCCTCCCACACTCTCTCCATGAAATTTCAATTTTGACATTTGGTATACAGCCATTTAAACTTTTACTTAACAAATCTACTGCATCAGCCTACGTAATTTACAAATTGAGCAGTTGAAAAATGTTATTTTTCATTTTTCAAAAAATTTCAGTGAGCTCGTTCCAATGAAGGGGTCACATGATATGGTTTTCTTAAAATTTTTGAAAAAATTGTAAAAAAAAACATAATAAAGGTCCCACAAAGTAGATCTCAGGCCATTTTTGTAAAATTGTGGGCAAGGCTGTTTTTTATTTCATTTTTTCTTTTTGTAATTATTTCTTTGCCATCCAAAGTTCATATTCTTGGTTTGTTTTATATTTTAGGCCTCATAATCTACAGAATAGCATGGGTGGTGGTGTATTTCGTTCCTTGAGTGTAAGAAGGCTTTGCAATGCTAAACACTGCAAAGGATTGTGGCACTCAAAGGATAAATTTATCAATTTTATTAACTTGGGTAAAATATCAGACATAAACCATTTATTTTTTATTTTTTTAAGTTTGCATTGGCTATAAAAAAAGGAGCATGCGGCAGCTAAAATGACCATGTGTGAGTGTCTGAGAAACAGATTCTTAACTTTCTTAGGCCTAAAATGACAAATTTTGATATAGTGTGTGTTGGGTAAAGGGTTACCCTATCAGTCCCTAAACAGCCTGCAATGCCCATGCTGACATCTTCAGTTGATACAAGCTGCATATTGTTCGGTTACAAAGGCATGCCAGAAACCATTTCAACAGTTTTTGAAAGAAAAAGTATATTTTGAAAGAAAATCAAAAAAGGTTGAAAATTGTACTTAACCTAGATATTGTTTAGTTATGGATGCATGCCAGAAATCAAATGATTCCAAATTGTCAGTAAAACATTAATTGATGGAAACACAAATCTCTAAAAATTTTCAAGTCTGTTTTGGCAGAAATATCGGAAAAACGAAAGTCACAAGTTGTTCAAAACCGAACTTGCTCTACATACTGTTTAGCTATAAAGGTATAAAAAATCAACTGATTCTGAGTAGAAATAGAGTTTATTGAACAGAAATGGCAATTTCTCAAATTTTAAAGTCCTTTTTGGATGCAAAGATCAGCTAGAAAAAGTTGGGAGTCATTCACAATAGAATTCGACCTAGATACTATTCTATTACAAATGCATGCCAAAAATCAAAGGATTCTGAGCAGTTGTTCAAAAGTTACTGAACAGAACTGAAAATTTCCCATTTGGACAAAGATTAAGAAAAAATGTTAAAAATTGTTCCAAACTGAACTTGACTAACATATTTAGTTATGAATGCATACCAAAAATCAACTGATTCCAAATAGCAATTCAAAGGTTATTGGATGGAGATGAAAGTGGATGGATGGACAGATGCAAAGAAGGATGGAAGGATCCACAGTTGAACAGGAGGACAGACAAACAAGTTGAAAACAATATTATAAGTTATTGTGATGAATTGATGGTAACATGGTCTGAGGTTTGTGGCTCAGAGAATATGTTCAACCAAGACGTGAAGCACTGAGGTTGAACATATGCTCTGAGCTGCAAACCTTAGACCATGTTACCATGAACTCATCACATTAATGTATATGTTCCAATAAGACACTACCCATAACCCAAAACCTACATCGTGAAACACGAGAGGCTTATTTACTAAACTTGTGATAGTTAAAAGTTGCCTTGTTCAAGGCAACTTTTAATGATCACAGGTTTAGTACATAAACCTCTTGTGTACCCAACGATGGCACTGGATAAATAATCAATAAACCAGATAAACTCATTCCATCTCAGTTCAAATCATAAATCAGTTTGTAATTTGAACAACACTTCATTCAGAACACCGTCTGCTGCACGTGTGAAAAATCCAGAAAAATGAAGCGGCTTGCTAGTCACTCCCTTAATGATGCAATTACGAAACGGGCGACGTCATTTCAAATATTTCGTGTGGTGACGTCAGACGGTAACATTTGCTACTGGAGCCTTAAGCATAAAAGAAACTACATGAGCTCTCATCCAATCAGAGACCGAGGATTTGACTCTTATTGAAACATAGCCCTCTAATCTTCATTTGGTAGGGCTATAAAATAAAAGTGCCAGTGATACTGTGACTTACCATGTCTTTGTACGGCATTTATTAGATTAATGCCATAACTACCTCACTAATGTCGAATTCAAGTAAATTGTGTCATAATTATTGACTTTTTGTTATCTATCAGAAAAAAAATTTAAAAAGAAGAAAATATGAGACAGGCACCCAACTATGATAGAAAAATGAAATTCTCATCTACTCATACTGTCGTCCTGCCAAGTTTCAAGAAAACTAATCCATATTCCATAAATGCATGAGCTTAAGAAATCCAAGATAGTAGTCCTGGCATTTATTGTGTACAGCCAACCATGACCATCAATGGACATTCTCATCTACTCGTCATACTAGGAAGTTGTCCGAGTTTAAAGAAAATTGATAAATAAATGCAAAAACAGGGTGTTCTAAAGAAATTCAAGATGGCTGCCATGGTGGCCATTGTAGGAGGCAAAACGTTTCCAAAATAGGATGTTCTCACCTACTCATCATAACTAAGTCACCCTGTCAAATTAAAAAAAAACTGATGCATAAATGCAACTTGTAGCCTGTATTGAAGAAATCCAAGATGACTGCTGTGGAGGCCATTATGGGTGGTCGACCATGACCACATTGTGATGTTCTGATCTAGGTATGAATCTGAACATGCATATGACATTTAGTGATGATGGGGAAACAATGCAGGCTGTAGCCCATGTTAAACGAATTGTGAACAGTGTTCTGAAGAAATCCAAAATGGCTGCTGTGGCAGCCATCATGGGCAGCCAACCATTACAAAAATAGGATGTCCTCATCTACTCATCATACTAAGACACCCTGAAAATTTTTAATGAAAATTAAACCATAATGCTGCCTGCTGAAGAAACCCAAGGTATATATTTTTCACTGGCAAAGTTCAATTAACAGGGCTCCATTCTGTGACAACCTTTATGCCACAAAGGTTAAAGTTCCACCTAACACCCAATTCCCCTTATTTATAGACCTATTTGGCCTGAGTACAGTGGAGTCCATTTAATTCATTATCTCTTAACTGAATAACCCTGTTAACTGATTATAATTTCCCAAAACAAAAACCATTTACCATACCTCCACTAAAAATTTGACCAGCTGATTGAATATAGGTCACAGAGTAAAGTCCTGTTAATTCAATAAAAAACCTTGTAACCTGTCGAGAAATTACCCTAAGGAATTACCCTGACTCTCCCCTGTTTTCCTTTGTTTATAGACCTATTTGGCATCAGTACATCGAATACAGGCATTTAATCTATTATATCTTGTTTGACAAAGCTCAATGAGCTCTGTCAAACAAGATATAATAGAATAAATGCTAAGTTTATCTCCAGAATACAGGAAAGTGACATAATCCTTGTTAATTGAATACTCCTATTAACTGAATAATTTTCATTGGCAAAGTGGTTATTCAATTAACAGGGTTCCACTGTACATCCAATACCATATACATAAAGGTCTAACTTACCTTGCTCCGACAAGACATCATCCACATGCAATACAAAATAAAGAGCACTTAAAATGCCTGGAATCATTGTCTGTAATTCTTCCAAGCACAAATGACCACAAAGAACTGGAAGCAGTCTACAAAGATAGCAGTCAAAAATAAAAACTTACAAATGAAAGGAGAGTTAGTGCTCTGGACAGAAGTTTGCCTAATGTAATAGTCATACCAGCACTATTCACAAAATTGCCGTTTAACTTTAACCCTTTACCTAACAAATCAACTGCATCTATGTGTGTAATCTTCAAATTTAGCAGTTGAAAAAATTGTTTTCAAAATGTTTCAACAAAACCTTATCATGTGACCTCTCATTGGAGCTTATCAAGTTTGAAAATATTTAAAAAAAAACAATAATTAAAACTAGAGGTGTGACTGCCCCAGATGGGCCTGTCCATACCCCCCCCCACCCCCAACCCAGCCAGCCCCACTGCTATGATTATTCTAAGATGAAGAGGGGCACAACTCTGGTAAAAAAAGTCTTATCAAAACTATAATCGCAGGTGCACAGGTTCCCATGGTAGTAAACATCTGTACCAAGTTTCAAAGGAATCGATCCATGAACATCTGAGAAAATCTCCAGACAAAATTCAGGCATTATAAGACCAAAAGGGGCATAACTCTGGCCACAAAAAATCAAATCAAAATTATAATCACTGGTGCACAGGTTCCCATGATAGTGAACTCCATACCAAGTTTCAAAGGAATTGACGCATAAACAACTGAGAAAATCTTCGGACAAAATTAATTATTCTAAGACAAAAAGGGAAATAACTCTGACAAAAAAAGTCTGATCAAAACTATAATCGCTGGTGCACAGGTTACCATGGTACAATCGAACCATAAGCATCCGAGAAAATCTCCGGACAAAACTCAGGCATTCTAAGATGAAAAGGGTCATAACTCTAGCAAAAAAAAATTCAATCAAAACTATAATCACTGGTGCGCAGGTTCCCAGGGTAGTGAACACCCATACCAGGTTTCAACGGAATCGACCCATAAACATCCGAGGAAATCTCCAGACAAAATTCCAGCATTCTAAGACATGTGAAAAAAGGGCAAAAATAGTCTGACTGGAACTATATTTGCATGGGGCACAGGTTCCCATGGTGGTGAACATTCATACCAAATTTTGATGACAATGTCCATAAACATCTGAGAAAATCTCCGAACAAAATTATGTCTACGGATGGACAGACAGAAGGACAAGAAGATTCCAGTATACCCTCCCACAACTCGTTGCGGGGTGGGGGGTATAATAATGAATTTTGTTATCCTATGTATTGGGTAAACAGTTAATTATACCCCTTCCACAATGTCCATAAACATCTGAGAAAATCTGCGGACAAAATTATGTCTACGGATGGATGGACGTTCTTACACATTCTTACTTGTGGGGTTTTCCCATGTTAAACCCTAACCCCACAGTTCAAAAAATATCCCCACAAGTGGCCACTGTACTAACCCAACCCCACAACTACCTTTGACCCTAAATTGTAAACCCACAATGTACCTCTGCTGAGCCTGCATGGACAGATGGAAGGACAGATAGATGGACAAGGTGATGCCAGTACACCCTCCCACAACTCGTTGCATGGAGTATAATAAAGAATTTTGATATCCTATGCATTGGGTAAACAGTTAATTATACCCCCCCCCCCCCCCCACCCTCCAGCTGCAAACAAAGTTCAGAGGGTATATAGGAATCACTGGCTCAGAACTTTTGATAGCCTTAGAGGATATTAATGATACTTGGTATTAGGGTTGCCCACCACCAGAGGGTTATCACAAATAAGCTTGGAATGCCTGTCTACATGGTCATGGTCACAGACTTAGTTCAAGGTCACATACCCATATCCAAATATACATCAGTCATGTCCTGCTCAGAACTTTTAATAGCCTTGAAGGATATTAATGACACTTGTTATTAATATTGCCCACCACCAGAAGGTGTGTCACGAATAAGGTTAGAATGCCTGTCTACAAGATGAAGGTCACAGACATAGTTCCAGGTCACATACCCATATCCAAATATACACAAGTCATGTCCGGCTCAGAACTTTTGATAGCCTTGAAGGATATTAATGATACTTGGTATTAATGTTGCCCGCCACCAGGTGCGTCGCAAATAAGCTTGGAATGCAAAGACTTAGTTCAAGTTCACATACCCCCCACATCCAAATCCAACTACATCAAGTTCTGTCCAGCTCAGAATTTTTGATAGCCTTGAAGGATATTAATTATACTTGATATTATAATTGGGTGTGTTGCAAATAAAGGTCAAGGTCACAGACTTAGTTCAAGTTCAAATAACCCCCCTCCACCCAAATCCAACTGTAACAAGTCATGTCCAGCTCAGAACTTTTGATGGCCTTGAAGGATATTAATGATTCTTGGCATTAATGTTACCCACTACCAGAGGGTGTGTCGTGAATAAGGTTAGTATACCTGGCTACAAGGTCACAGACTAAGTTCAATTTTACATACTCCCACATCCATATCCAACTATAACAAGTTGCGTCCGGCTCAGAACTTTTGAATGTCTCAAAAGATATTAATGGTACTTGATATAATTGTTGCCCACTATCAGAGAGTGTGTTGCGGTAGGTATTCTTGGTCCCAGGATGGGACAGGCCACATCTAGTTATTTTCTAAATTATTGTCTCATGAACACATGTTATGTCTCCTCATGAGAACAAGCTCATTAGCTCAATCCAAATAGTAGTATCGGTAATAAGCTGTGTTTGGGAAACAAAAAGTGAAAATTTTAAGTTATTCACGAAAAAAAGCCCAAAGTGAAGTCTAGTATTCATAATTTTTTCTTTATATTTTTCCAAAATTTTGAACAAAACCATATCATGTGACCCCTCATTAGAATGACCTCAACAAGCTCATTCCAATGAGGGGGTCAAATGATATTGTTTTTTGAAATTTCTTTCTGCTCAATTTGTGAATTACTTGTATGGAGGAGGATGATCCGTTAGATAAAGAGTTGAAAGAAAACTCCCATACACACCACAAAGCAAAGCAGACAGTGTTCAACTTCTGCATGTTAATGAGCTGCTCAGAACCATTTAGGGACTGTAAAATGATCTGATTTGTTATGACTGTCAAGTTGTCTCTTCTTGAAACTACCATTAATAGCATTACTGCATAGTCATATCAACATAACTGCACAAATACCCAGAAACTCTGCCCCTGGAGCAAGATTAATTCCATGCATGTTCCTGCCCAGGACAAGATTTCTCTTGCCAAGGAAATAAGTAGACTTGGGGCACATTTAATAAAATTTTGCCCCTGTAAATTAAATAAATTTTTTCACTACTGATTTGATAAAATATAAACAATTTTTTTATCAAATCTAGTCATGGCTGCTTCACAGCAGCCATGACTATATCTGATGGAAAATATCTTGAAAATACTCAGCAGGTTAAGAGTTAAAGAGAAAGATACAGTATTGTGACTACAAAAGTGAACTTTTTCATGAGCAGATCGCGATCTGATCACGACACACTTATACAGTTGGCCGAGATTTCATGAATAAAATATCAAACCTCAAAATTTGTCACGATTCATGAGAATCAGTTTTGATTCTCATGAATTCCTGTTGTGAGAATCTATTTTCAGTTCTTAAATATTTAGAATTTGAGAGTAAGATTATACCCCTGTGTGTGCAACATGACATAGTAAAAAGCAAACGTCATATTTATTTACTTTCAAAACTTTTACCTTTAAGGACTAGTTTCAAAATTTGGATGAGTTTCTTATCTCATACATATATAAGTAGAACACTTGTTCCAACATGCAGGCTTTTGCTGATGGAAATTAAAGTATTGTGGCAGTAGTGTCTAGCGATCTAGTGAAGTCTTGTCTGCCAATATAGGCATCCAAGACTGCACTAGACACCACTACTAAGTGAAGGGTTTTTTTTACCTGAATATGAGGGGGCAAAGAATAAGAATTCTTCTGGCTTTTTAACTGGTAGAAAGCTAAATTAATTTTGGACATCAAAAGTTCGTCATATGTCCTTGCCTTGTCACAATTTATGGTAGAGAGCCTACACGCACTCTCACAAAATTTGTAACAAGGCCCATCCATGTAGAGTAATAAGTAAGTAATATCAGTTTAAAGATAATACAAAGCTCATCCACAGAATATGAAGCCTTCAAGTTGCAGTACCTGCACTTCAGAATGAAGCCCAAATGTGGGCTTCCAGCTCCTTGCAGTTAAAGCCACTTTTAGAACTTAACCCTTAAGGGCTTAATTCTGACGTTTAATCACAATTTTCTACAACTAAACAGGTGCCCCAACATACAGTATCGGGGTAAACAAACAAGTTACATTCAAAATGCCTTAGCAGTTGTTTCTTGGCAGGTCTTGGCTGCCTATATAGGCAGTCAACCCTTTCCAAAAAACAGCTGTAGGGGAACAGTATGTGGACTATCAAAGTAGGGCAAAAATGTATAAAAATCTCCATACCCACAAGGGTTAAGACAAGAATCAAATAAATATATTATGTAAATCAAAGTTGATTCTCATTGTTTTCCTTAAGAGAATCATTTGCATGAATCGATACTGATTCTCGCAAAAATTTGAAGCCCTGAATATAATGAAAAATCAAGACTGCATCAAGAAATGAAAGTGGCAATGATACTGCAGCTCAACTTCACCAAGGACTGAACTGAATAACTAACTGCAGAATGTGCTTAGGAATTGTAGACAATTTAATTGCAAAATCTGAGATGGCTGCTGGCAGCGCAGCCATGTTTTTTAATAAAATTTAAAAAAACCCATGATTGCTCCCACATAGATCTCACCCTAAAGCCACATATTAGAGTTGAAAAAGATCGAGTGAGAGATGCACACCATAGGGTGTGTGTGCAAAAGGAGTTGTTGACAATTTATTTGCCAAGATGGCCACTGGTGGCCATGTTTTTCAACAAAATTCCTAAAAATTTGATAGCGCCCATCTAGGCATCACATAAAACTACACATAAAAGTTGAAAAAGATCAGGTGAGAGGTGCAGAGTGAGCTAATGGAATTTTTGACAATTTATATGCCAAAACCAAGATGGCCACAATTTGATAGCGCCCATCTAGACATCACACTAAAGCTACACATAAAAGTTGAAAAAGATCAGGTGAGAGGTGCAGAGTGAGCTAATGGAATTTTTGACAATTTATATGCCAAAACCAAGATGGCCACTGTCGGCCATGTTTTTCAACGAAATTGAGAAAAATTTGATAGCTCCCATCTAGACATCACACCAAAGCTACGTATGAAATCTCAAAAAGATCGGGTGAGGGATGTAGCATGCAGGGTATGCTAAAGGAATTGTTAACAATTTATATGCCATACCCAAGAGGGCTGCTGGTGGCAATGTTTTTCAACAAAACTCAGAAAAATTTGATAGCTTCCATATAGACCTCACACCAAAGCTACAAATGAAATTTGAAAAAGATCGGATTAGAGATGGGTGTGCTAAAGGAATTGTGGAGGGACACAGGGATGTACGGATGGACGTACAGACCGATGGACGGATGTAGAGACAGATGGCCATATGGATGGACAGGTGGACGATGGATCACAACCCATCCCAATAGCTCATATTTGACATTGTCAAGTTGAGCTAAAAACACACAAAAACTGCATCTCCAATTCAATGTTCATGCATTCTACAGAGATGCAAGGAGGGAAGTGGACAGTAAGTTTCCACCAAATCGCAACTCAGTCCCAATCTGGTCAAAATTCCTGTGTACTTACTACTTTTGTGATCACAGTACTGTACTTGCCTTCAAAAGTTTTTGCAGAACACCAGACCTGATACCCCCTTTCAGTTCCCTATCACTGATTACCACTGTTTATCTTTTCATTTGCTGCTGTTAAACCACTGTTGAATTCTAACCAATAATTACTAATGCAAATTTCTACTGAGATGTGAGAAAAATTACCTTCTTTAGCTTTGAGCTGTTGAGTAATATATCAAGCTCACAACTGCATATCACTTTCTTCTAATACATCTGTCTCTTACATGTGTATCTGAACACAGGAAGCTCCTCCACTTGTTTCTAATTTCTATGCAATGTGAACTGTATTTGAGTACAACAACTCTGTGGGCACTTGTAAAGATACAAAGTACAAACGAATGCATACATATAGAATTAGTATCAATGACAATTTATCGTGATAATATATTATAAATTTTAAGTAATTTGTATATTTTTTATACTTACCAATGGCCCAGACTAGCTGGTGTTAACTCAAAAAATAATCCGGGGCCAAACACAAATTTTGCCCCCAATCCCCCAAATTTGCATGCAAAACCGAAAAAATAATGTCCTATCTGGTCCTCCATACTTTTCAGATCTGCGCATGCGCAGTATCCAGGAAGACGCTGAAATTGGCGCCAACCATCATTCTTTCTATAATTGCCTGTTAAATGTTGTAAACAGCAGGGAGGTATGAGTGCCCACTCATGGGAGGGCCATACCCGTCTGGGCCATTGGTAAGTATGAATAAAAAAATATACAAATTACTTAAAATTTATAATATTTTTATACAACAACCAATGGCCCAGACTAGCTGAATCATAAAAAGGCTGGAGGGCCTAGGACATAAAGGAAAATCCAATCTTTCAATCACTTCAGTAAAGGATATCTCCTACAGGAGAACAGGATAAGATAAGAATTATATATGTCTTTCTCCTTTACGAGAAACTAGAAAGACATAACACCAACAATGTAATTGAGTATTACATAATATATAATTCTCCATGTAATGCCAGTATAACCTGTCATGCTAATTCGGTGAAGGAAAGCCAATATATAAAGAAAGTCCAGAGAATGAGACTCTTTATACTAATTTAAAAGTGTCCGAGGATTGTATATTAACGCCTGTTTGACACATTACATATACAAATGCTTCACAGTGAGCTACACTTTAAAAATAGTACATAAATGAGACAAAGTTATTGCTTCACACCGAGCTACACATTGAAACCATCCCAGCACAGACTCAGGACTACTGACACCGGAGGAGGGCTTCCCTTGCTTTTCACTATAAAGCCAGATGATCATAAGGGAAATAAGCAGAACAGCATCACTGCTGGAATGGATTGCCTAAATAACTAAATATGTAACTATTAAAGGACGACATTCTGATCAACAGAAAGGGGACCTAAAGATCTAAGGTCACCAGAGATGGACTCTAAATTTCTCAGGTAAAACTTGGTATATGTAGGGGGCTTTGTCCAGTATGCAGCCTTCATGAGATCAGTAATGGCTATACTGTTAGAATAAGCCCAAAAAGTGGACAGCACTCTAACCTCATGTGCTGATATGTTATTAACAGAACGTTGATCCGAAGATAGATTTTCATAGGCAATGCGTATTGCCAACTGAATCCATCTAGCGACTGAATGAACAGAAATATCTTTCCTGTTAGGAATCAATGAAAGGAAGAAACATTTTCTTCCTTTTCTAATAAAATCTGATCGACGTTTATATATGCGCATAGCTCTGACTGGACACAGCAAAGGTCTACGGTTGTCTGAGGACGGCAGAGCCTTAATGATAATAGGCTCAGGTCACTTGTCTGGAGTCTGATTCTTAGCCAGAAATCCCACTTCTGTAGTGAGGGTAATGGTATTACCCACACTACAGTAGTGAGACTCATCAATAGATAATGCATGAAGTTCACTAACTCTTCTAGCAGATTCAAATGCTAAGAGAAATGCAGTTTTATAGGTGAAGAACTTGAACTCTACAACAGCACAAATGGAGCTTCTTTGAGCTTCAACAGAACCCAAGCCAAGGGTTCTAGGTCTATTAACCGTCTGCACCCTGATGTCAAAAACACCAATATTTCAGAAAGCAAATTTTTCCCATAATGCTCTAAGGAATTTAACCATTTCAGTCATGTTTGGAAGAGCTTAATGAGTTATGTCAAACAAGACTGAACTGGTTAATTCCTAAGTGTATTATGGGAAATATTTGTAACTTGAAATTTTGATATTTATACATCAGAATGCAGAGGGTTAATACAGAAATTTCTAACCAGCTTGGACAATGAAGCATTTGATCCAATAGCCAAGTAACCATGATGAGCGTACATGTCTGATAACACAGACCTATAGCCCTTAATAGTGACGGGCTGCAGTTTTAGATCGTCAAACAAGTAGACCAGGAAATTGGCAATATTCAGTATGGACGGATCATAAACGTCTATCGACTGATCCTGACACCAACGGAAGAAAACCCCCCACTTCACTACATAGTTCAACGTAGAGGACCTCCTGCAGTTAGAAATTGCGTCCACTGCTCATCCTGTAAACTGTTTTCCGTGCAAGAAGGACCGCAAAATGGAAATACATGAAGGTTGAGATCTTCCGGGTTGTGATGCAGTGTGCATGACTTCCCCTAATAAAAAAGGTCCTCTCGTGGAGGAAGCTTCCGGAGTACGTCCCATAACTGACACCTGAGAAGATTGATCCAAGGTTTCTTGTGATGACAGAGATGCTACTAGCAGGATTTTGCAATGAGACTGTTTGATCTTTAACAGAATCTGCTGAATCAACAGAGTTGGAGGATACGCATATCCTATTATTCCGTCCCATGGGATTGACAGAGCGTCTACTGTGTACGCTCGATGGCCTGGGCATGGCAACACAAATGTTGGTAACTGATTGTTCAGATGAGTCGCAAACAGATCTATCATGGGGCTATGCCACTGGTAGCAAATCTGTCTGAATACTCGCTTGTTGATTGTCCACTCCAATGGCAACAGGCGACCTTTCCGAGAGAGCGAGTCTGCTGGTACATTCAGATGATCCGGTATATGACAGACAGAAAGATGAACATGATGATTCATGATGTATAGGAGAATCTTCTCTGTTATTTCGCATAATGGAATTGAATGAGTGACACCCTGGTTCCTGATGTACGCTACTACTATTGAGTTGTCCGACAAAATCTGAACATGGACGTCCGCTATTATGTGAATCCAATGCTGTAGCGCTAGCCATATTGACATCATCTCTTTGATGTTTATGTGCTTCTCTAGGAACTGAGGGTCCCAAAGACCCTGACACTTCAAATCTGCAGGACTTAGGGTCATGCTCCAACCCGTCTGACTCGCATCTGTCATAATCGTGAAAGCCGGATCCGGCAGTTGTAGCGGAACTCCCGGAGTTAACCACTGAATATCTGCCCAAATCTGAACCCTTTGTTTTACAAGGTCCGTTAAAATAATACTGGTTTCGTGCGAATGTGTCTTCACACTCCAGTTCTGAATAAAGAATATCTGGAGGGGACGCGTGCGCAGGCGGTCCATCAGAATAAGATCTGCATATGCTCTGCACAACCCCACCAGTTGCATGTATTCCCTCGCTGTTAATGCATCTGACAAAAGCGAGCATAACAACTGACTAATTTCGCTCTGGGTAACGGCAGACGAACCAGATTGTTGTGAGTCTCGAAGCTCATTCCCAAGAGAGTGAACGACTTGGACTGAGCTAGATCTGACTTTTTCTCGTTTACAATGAAACCAAGACGTCAGAGTAATAGAAGCAGACTCTGAACATCGTTCTGAAGAATAATTCTGTTGCTGTATCTCTGCAGAATGTCGTCCAAGTAAGCCGACGTTACTGCGACCGAATGAGCTCGGAAGTATGACATTACTGAGTTCATTATTCAAGTGAATGCCCAGGGAGCCAGGTTCAGACCAAAGCACATTGCTCTGAACTGATACACCTTCACTTGTATGGCAAACTGCAGGTACTTTCTGAATGCCGGATGTACCAGGACATGAAAGTACACATCCTTTAGATCTATGCTTGTCGCATAGTAGTTCACTCAAATGCTCGCCCTTACCGACCGAACGGTCTCCATATAGAATTTTGGAGCCACGATAAGCTTGTTTATCCAGCTCAAGTCTATTACTGGTCGGAATGAGCCGTCTGGCTTCGGTATGAGGAACAGGTGACTGTAAAAACCTTGAGAATCTGGATTCACCGATGACCTCTATTGTTTCCTTTAATAAGACAGCCTGTACCTCCGCTAGGAGAGACTCTCTTTTGCAAGGATCTGACGGAAGATTTGTCCAACGCGGACACCTTGTTAGTGGGGGTTTTTGCTCGGAATGAAAGCCCTAGGCTGTTGGAGACTACACTTCTCACCCACTGATCTTCCGTGACTGAGTCTCGAAGCTCATTCCCAAGAGAGTGAACGACTTGGACTGAGCTAGATCTGACTTTTTCTCGTTTACAATGAAACCAAGACGTCAGAGTAATAGAAGCAGACTCTGAACATCGTTCTGAAGAATAATTCTGTTGCTGTATCTCTGCAGAATGTCGTCCAAGTAAGCCGACGTTACTGCGACCGAATGAGCTCGGAAGTATGACATTACTGAGTTCATTATTCAAGTGAATGCCCAGGGAGCCAGGTTCAGACCAAAGCACATTGCTCTGAACTGATACACCTTCACTTGTATGGCAAACTGCAGGTACTTTCTGAATGCCGGATGTACCAGGACATGAAAGTACACATCCTTTAGATCTATGCTTGTCGCATAGTAGTTAACTCAAATGCTCGCCCTTACCGACCGAACGGTCTCCATATAGAATTTTGGAGCCACGATAAGCTTGTTTATCCAGCTCAAGTCTATTACTGGTCGGAATGAGCCGTCTGGCTTCGGTATGAGGAACAGGTGACTGTAAAAACCTTGAGAATCTGGATTCACCGATGACCTCTATTGTTTCCTTTAATAAGACAGCCTGTACCTCCGCTAGGAGAGACTCTCTTTTGCAAGGATCTGACGGAAGATTTGTCCAACGCGGACACCTTGTTTGTGGGGGTTTTTGCTCGGAATGAAAGCCCTAGGCTGTTGGAGACTACACTTCTCACCCACTGATCTTCCGTGACTGCTATCCAGTTTCTCGCGAAGTTTGATAACCTTCCGCCAACTGGCAAGCAATAGAGGTCTTGACCATCACCTGTATGACCTGTGAGGCTTACGGGAGGAGAAACTACATCCTCCCCACGAAAAACCTCATCCTGTCGGCCTAGGGGCATCTGACCTATTATCCCGATCAGACCTATGCCCCTTTCCCGAGTCGCTATACTGACGACCACCAGAGTAATTATAAGAGGGTTTCTTGTACCCTCGTGAGGAGTTCCCTTTAGACGATATTTGTCTGGAATGCCCTCCTTTACTCTTGTCTGCTGAAGTGGGCTTTTGAGACGCCAACTTCAAAAGCAGAGCACTAGACGCTTTCTTAGTAGCTTGTTCATAGACTAACGAAAGCTTGTCATCAAAAATGGTATGTCTGGAGACAGGAGCGATTTGGAGAGAGCTTTTTTTCAGCTTGTCATCTATCAGTGATGACGACGCAAGGGCAGCATCATGTCTGATTAACTCCAGATTAGCCACTGTTAGGGCGGAGTTATACGTGGTATACATAATTGCCTTGGAAAGAACCCTAAGAGAGGTACGAATGTCCTCAAATTCCTTTCCGTTGAGATGCTGCGCCATAGCTCTTGTAAGGTGATCTGCGTAAGACATAGTGTCCAAATTTGCTCTATCTGAAGCAACTGCCATCTCAATTGTGTCTGAGCGAATAGCAAATGATGCAGGTAAGGATATCTCTAGATCCTCGGCCTGCTCATCCAAATGCAGAGGAACTCTCTGAACATCTTCCCCGACCATTTTATATGAATGTGGTCCAAGAAACGGTATGTTTATAGATGATGAAGTTAAGAAACACCCTTTTTTCCTCGTACTCGAGAGGTTAAATACGGCATTGTCTATATGGCCGAAGGCCTGCAACATCTGCCTGGACTAAACTGGGAAAGAAAGGACTTCCTCCCTTGTCCGGATAAAGTCTGCATCCATCGCAACCATGTGCTGTTCCGAAAGGGAAGGGTAATCCTTTTCCTTATCCCTTTCACCATTCGAGAGAATCAGTTGTGAATCTTGGTCCATTGCATCTGCGTGAATAGACGACTGGACCGACCCAGCACCGTCCGACAGCTCAGGTTCTGAGTCTGAGGGAGGCTGCACCTGCACTTGCTGGGATGCTACAATCAGCTGCGCAATCTGCGACAGCAAGTCCCTCACCGAGGCCTGAAGAGCAGGGGTCTTCTGTTTCTTAGCAGCTTGCTGCTCCTGAGACAGTGTGTCGGAGATGGCTCTCTTCTCCGCACGTCTCGATGATTGAGGCCTTGTCTCCTTAGCTACCGGATGGTCTGACTTCAGAGGCGAAGAGTGGTCCCTTCTTTGCGCAGCAGGCTAGATATCCAAAGTCGTGTAGATAGGATGCAGTCATGTGTGCTTAGTTTTCGAAGCGGAAGAAGCCCCAGATGTTGTTGGGTGTTGTATACTGGTGTATACAGATTTTGTGTTTAATTTGTGTTTCTGTTATTTCAGGTCCAGTTGAAGTATAGTTGGTGAATAAACATGTATTGTCACTAATATGGAATCTTACTCTCACTACAGTTTCACCAACTAGACTTCAGTACAGAAGGAATATAATAACAAAATGGACAAGTTTCTCCAACCAGATAGATTTGACACAAATTCAGGCTCTCCGACGGCTAGTAAGAAGTGGCTACATTGGAAAAGAACATTTACTAATTTCTTGGGTTCAGCTGGACAACAAGCGACTCCCGACAAACTGAACATGCTGATTAACTTTGTGTCCCCTGCTGTATATGAATACATTTCTGAGTGTACCACTTATGATGATGCTATGACAACCCTGGAAACAGTGTATGTTCATCCTAAAAATGAGGTGCTTGCTAGACACTTGTTGGCAACTAGAAGACAGCAACCTGGAGAAACGTTAGATCAATATCTACAGGAACTACGTCAGTTATCAAAAGACTGTAACTTTAAGGCTGTCACTGCTGATGTATGTAAAGAGGAGTGCATTCGAGATGCATTCATAAATGGTCCATCTTCGCTAGTGATCCGCCAACGGTTATTAGAAAATAAGACTCTCGATTTGAAAACAATGTTTGATCAAGCAAGAAGCCTCGAGTCAGCACAACAAAGTAACAAACTCTATTCTCAAGCATTTCCAAGCATGACTGCGGCGGCTGCTCAAAGTACTGATGAAAAGAATGTTTCTTCACACACTGAACACAACTCTCCAGCTGACAAAAATTTAACATCTGCTGCTTCAGCACCAGCACGGTTCAGTGGCAAAAAGAAATGCTTTTTCTGTGGTAATAACTCATCAGCGTTGTTTCTGTCCCGCGAAAGACACAATGTGTCATAACTGCCAAAAGGTTGGACATTTCTCTCAAGTTTGCAGCTCTGTGACATCTGTTACGGTGTGGAAATATTAATGATATTGGTAATGGAAAGAAATCTGAGAATCAGCAACAATAACTATGAATTCAATTATTCTGAAATTTAATTAAAAAAAAATTAATATAAAAATAAAATGATACAAAAATCTTTTACACTAATTGGTTTACAGAAAAGAAAATAAAAACAGTGGTACTTATCAATTACTGAATTAGTTCAAAGAACAGTATGACAGAATCCAGTAATCCAGTGGTGAAGAATCTTGTGAAGAAAGTTACCAGCTGGTAGTATTAAATCCAAGAATGTCTCTTCAGAAACAGTATCCCGTAGATTTGTAATAAAATTTTCACTTAGAAATTTCAGCAGTCTCTAATAAAATATAATAAAATGCTCCGCAAAATTCAAATGGAGTAAAAATCCAAGAAGTATTGGCGCCACAGGTAATTTCCAAATAATCCTGTAGAATCCTGGCTTTTCACAAAATAATATTATTCTGTTTCACGGAAAGTATAAATTCACTTTTCCAAGATGAACAAATTCTCTTCAAAATTCTCTTTTGGAATCAATCTTCCAAATTCACAAAGAAGCACTGCTTCTATAATAAATGCACTGTTCTGAAACAATAATAATCTCCAATGGAAACAACTGAAGTGAGTCTTTCTGAAATGGCTTTCTAAAAATGAGTTTCTGAATTCTGTTGACAAACCTTTACATATATAGTACCCAGATAGAATGTCCCAGAAGAGGAAGTTTCTGCTAAGTTCTATCAATTTCTAGGTGATTCCATCGTAATTCAAGTAAATGTACAATATATTAGTGTAACAAAGATGTAAACAAAGGTCACTGAGTGCAAATGAGTCAGACCAGTCAGAATATGCAAAAAAATATATCAATCTCGATATAATATGGGGGCTATATAACACACCCCGCCTTAAAAGAAAAAGTTTGAAGGGACTGAAAACTTTTTATATAACTTTAGCAGACTCTGACTGCTTTACAATACACACACGATAATCTTCACAAAATTTTTTTAATAAACATATATTTACACTTAAAGTGAATGGGGACCGATCAGATCATTTTAAATTAGGATATTTTAGAAAGAGCATCAGCTACAACATTATCTCTTCCCGAAATGTGCCTAATCTGTAAATTATATTCTTGAAGGGCTAAACTCCACCGCAATAATCTTTGATTCTTGTTTTTCATTTTATTGATAAAAGTTAAGGGATTATGATCAGTGTAAACTGTAATTGGGCATTGGGCGGCTCCTAGATACACATCAAAATGGGTTAATGCCAAAATTAGAGCCAAAGTTTCTTTTTGTACCATAGAGTAATTATTTTGATGTTCGAGAAATTTTCTGGAGAAATAACATACAGGGTGATCAAAACCTTGGGAATCTTCCCGGGCAATATACCCACCTGCTCCATTGTCACTTGCATCTATAAATAATTTGAAGGGCTTTTCATAATTGGGACTGGCCAAGACAGGGGAATTATTTAATAATGTTTTTATTCTGTCAAAGGATTTCTGGCACTCCTCAGTCCAAACAAACTTAATCCTTTTGCTCAATAAAGTGGTCAAAGGGGAGACAACATCTGAGAAATTCAAACAACATTTTCTATAATATCCAGCCATGCCTAAGAATCTCATCAGCTCTTTTTTAGAGCTTGGTACTGGAAAATTTACAATGGCATCAACTTTTGCTGCAATCGGCCTCACCTGCCTCTGACCCACTACATGACCTAAATAATTTACAGTTGCTTTGCCAAATTCTGATTTTACCAAGTTAATAGTTAGGTTGGCTTGGGTTACTTTGTCAAAAAATTCTTGAATATGCTTCAGATGATTAACCCAATTCGTATTTGTGTGTATAATAACATCATCAATATAAGCTTCAATATGATCTAGGTCTGCAATTAAGTGGTTAACCATGCGCTGGAATGTTTTTCATGCCAAAAAGGGGTAACTTTATATTGATACAACCCAAATGGGGTAACAAATAACCCTTTAACAAGTCAAATTTTGTCACAAATTTAGCATGGCCAAGTTTGTCAATGCAATCATCAATTCTTGGAATTGGAAAATTGTCTGTTTTAGTGAGGCTGTTCACTTTTCAGTAATCCGTACAAAATCGGTAACTCCCATCGACTCCAGTTGCTATGGCTAGGGTCAATGATATCATTGTCCAGCATATACTTTATTTCCTTTTGCATGATCTCAGCTATGAAAGGGTTCAATCTATATGGATGCTGTTTGATGGGATTTGCCTATCCTACATCAACATCATGAAAAATAACAGATGTCCTACAAGGCACATCGGGAAATAAGTGTTGATACTTCAAAATTAAATCAACTAAATCTTTTCTTTGGTCAGGCAGTAAATAATCCATCTTATTTTGTAGATCTCTCAGGACATCTGAGTTCTGTAACTTCAGAGGTACATTTTCGCCGCCTTCATGAATATCCTCCACAGGAGGAATTTCCACCTCATCCATGTGGGTGACTGTTGAGACTGGTAGAGAGCTTGGTTCTCTCTCATAATATGTTTTCAACATATTTATATGGCACAGCTGAGTATTTTTGAGTCTATCGGGAGTCTCAACAGCATAATCAGTATCACTGATCTTGTGCTTAACAATATAAGGGCCTGAATATCTTGCTTGTAAAGCATTGTCCTTTAAAGGGAATAATACTAGCACCTTGTCCCCAGGTTTAAAGATGCGAAATTTCGCCTTTTTATCATACCAGGTCTTCATATGACTCTGGGGTTTCTGTAAATGTTTATTTGCCATTTCTCTGGCCTGGTGCAATTTTTCCTTAAAAGTGGACACATAGTCCAGAAGAGAAATTTCAGGTGGCTCTTCCTCGAGCCATTTCTCCTTCAAAGCAGTGAGTGGACCCCTCACTGAGTGTCCAAACACTAATTCAAAAGGGCTGAACCCCAAAGATTCCTGTACAGTCTCACAGACTGCAAATAAGGGGAGATGTACTCCTTCATCCCAATCCTTCTCATTATCCTCCCCATAGGCCTTTATCATGGTCTTCAGTGTTTGATGAAAGCATTCAAGAGCACCTTGACTTTGGGGATGGTAGGCACTTGATGTGTTCTGCTTAAATTTGAGCTCATACATCACCTGCTGAAAAATGTTTGACATAAAATTTGAGCCTTGGTCTGATTGCACTGACCTGGGTAGACCGAAAGTCGTGAAAAATTTTATTAAAGCCTTAACAATAGTCTTAGTTTTAATATTTCTTAGAGGTATAGCCTCAGGAAATCATGTAGAAGCACACATGACGGTAAGAAGATATTCATTTCCAGATCTTGTTCTAGGCAATGGGCCAACACAATCAATAATAATTCTACTAAAGGGCTCCTCAAAAGCAGGGATTGGTTGAAAGGGAGCAGGAGGAATCTTCTGGTTGGGTTTTCCTACAATTTGACAGGTGTGGCAGGTTTTACAAAATTCGACAACATCCTGTCGAAGCTTGGGCCAGTAAAAACATATATAGTTTTTCATTTTTCCTTTTTAACAGCCAGCAATCAGATCGAACGTATTTTGGAAATGGGTGAATAAATGTAACAAAGGAAGTAACCCACAGAGTATTCAAGTAGATGGCAGAGTTACAGACGAGCAAGATCACGTCGCATCAGAACTAGTCAAGCACTGGGAAAAGGTAAACGATAAGCGATGGGGCATGGGGAGCCCAACAGAGTGTCCGAATCAGGTCAAGGAAAACCTATCGAGCTTTGTGTGTAGCGAAATTAAAACGGAGGAGGTGCGAAAGGTGATATCAAAATTAAGGGATGGAAAAGCGGGAGGAGTGGATGAAATTCCTAACGAGTTTATCAAAAAATGGGGAGAGGAACTCGTGGAGTGCCTAACTGCCCTATTCAATCTAGCCATAGAAAATCAAGAGGTCCCAAAGGAGTGGAGAGAAAGTAAAGTGACAATTATTCACAAAAAGGGGGAAAAAGACATTTTGGATAACTATCGAGGGATCTCTGTCAGTAGCAACATTGGAAAGGTTTTCTGTGAAGTCCTGTATGGGAGACTAGAGGAGGTGATTGAGGAGAAGGGTTTTTTGGGAGAAATCCAGAATGGCTTCAGGAAGGGAAGGAGAGTTACTGACCATCTTTTCACACTATCCCAAATGATAGAATCCGCGAAAGCAAAAAAGAAAAAGATGTTCATGGCCTTTTTGGATATCAAAAAGGCATATGATAGAGTATGGAGGGAAGGTATGTGGCGCAAGCTGGAGGCTATGGGCTAAGGAGGCGAGTTTGTTGGAATTATGAAAGCATTATATAAAGATGTACAGAGTGAACTTAGCCTGGGAAACATTACAACGAAACGTGTGCCTATGGAGATAGGCCTAAAACAGGGGTGTATCCTTTCGCCAATCCTGTTTGCATTGTACATCAAAGGTTTAGGAGATGAACTCCTGCGTATCGAGGAGGGGGTAGCAGTTGGGGACTTGAAGATCCCAGGGCTATTTTTTGCAGACGATATGGTTCTAGTGTCAGAAAGCGAAGAGGGGCTAACGAAAATGCTGGGAATTGTTGGGAAATATGGGAGCAAATGGTGACGCGAACTTAATGAAAGCAAGAGCAAAGTTATACCTGTGGGCTTCAAAGTGGACCCCACTCGAAGGTGGAGAGTGGGTGAGTTCTGCATTCCGGAAGGGAGCAGCAAACTTCTCAGTGTGGGAAAGACAGGTGATTACGAGTATTTGGGGGTAAATATAAACATTACAGGAAGAGGCATCTACCGGAACCACACAAATAAATTGATTCTGAAGGGGAAGCGAATCCTTAACCAAATGAAACTTATAGGGAGAAACAGTTTCAATAAGGTTTACGTGGGGAAAACCATTTGGGAAATGGTGGGGCTGCCAAGTATAACATATGGTACGGTAGTGGTACCCCTAAACCAGGCGGCCGTAAAGAGCTTGGAAATCCTGCAGAACGATGCAGGCCGAAGGATAACGGGGTCGAGTAATGCCACAGCGCTAGAAGCAATCAGGGGTGAGCTTGGGTGGATGAGGATCAAGGACAGGATAGACCTGTTGAAGCTCGGTTATCTTAATTATTTGGTAAATCTCCCCGACAGCCGATGGTGTAAAGTAATGTTCCTGAGAATTTTCAACTCAAATATCAAAACGGGGTGGATGGTCCAAGTGAGGGAGCTAGTAGAGAACTACTCATTGGAGATCTCAGACCTGGATGTTGGGCCAAACCAGGGTAAAAAAAATCGTCAGAGAAAGGGTCATGGAGGATTGTAACCGTAATTGGCGAGAGGGGGTCAAATCAAAGAGGTCTTTGGGTGGCCTGCGTGATAAAGAGAAGCCAGGTTTTGAAGAGTACCTTGATGGCACCTTTGGGGGGTCACTGTTGTTCAAGCTGAGGTCGCGATCCCTGGAGCTGAGGGGAAAAATTGGGAAAGATGGTGAAAGGGAGTGCCAGATGTGTAACTTGGACATGGTGGAGACCCTGGAACACTTTCTTCTAGAATGCCCAAAGTATCAGTCTAAAATAATGAGATTCACTGGGAGTATAATGGGGAAGTGGGATGGGAGAATGAAGGACATGTGGTTAGGGGGAGACTCTAAGGGGTGGGTTAATATGCTAATCGGAGAAATTGGGAACAATGGGACAAGGGATGTCATCAAGCAGTTCGTCTCCGAGTGTTGGGAGGAGAGGAGAAGCGTGGGAATAGGGAGGCAGTTGGGAGTACAGGGGTAACCATGGCCTTCTCGTCCGAGAACCACGACAAATCAGCGGCTGGCCAAAGTGTTATTATTATTATAGATAATAAATGACCTGGTTTCTTATAATAATTACAAGTTTTAGTTGAACTGTTGGGTCGTAATGGTGTAGGGCTGGCATTAGAGGTTTTGTTTTCACCAGATTTCTTATTAGATTTGGGCTGTGAAAAGTTTGGAGGATTGGAAGGATGAGTTTTATCTGAAGTTGGTCTAGGTCCACTTTGGAAAGAATTCTTGTGAAGCCAAAAATTTGTAGAGTTACGACTCATTTTATGAGTTAAGGAATAGTCATCTGCTAGTTCTGCAGCTCTGTTTAATGTGTCAACTTTCTGTTCATCCAGGTGGGCCTTTATATCTGAATGTATCTTTCCTTTAAACTCTTCAATCAGCATCACTTCTTTTAATTTAGAGAAATCTTTCCCAATTTCTTTGGAATGGCACAACCTGTCAAATAAATTTTGCTTCTCTCTGGCAAATTCCACATGAGTTTGATTTTCGTTTTTATAATAATTTCAGAATTTTTGCCTATAGGCCTCTGGAACAAGTTCATATGCCTTGAGTATAGCCTCTTTAACAGTGTCATAATTATTGCTTAGCTCAGAAGATAGAGCGGAATAGATTTCTTGGGCCTTCCCTTTCAAAACACTTTGCAATAGCAAAGTCCAGACGTTCCTTGGCCATTTTATTAATAATTTCTGAATTTCTGCCTATAGGCCTCTGGAACAAGTTCATATGCCTTGAGTATAACCTCTTTAACAGTGTCATAATTATTGCTTTGCTCAGAAGATAGAGCGGAATAGATTTCTTGAGCCTTCCCTTTCAAAACACTTTGCAATAGCAAAGTCCAGACGTCCTTGGCCATTCTAAACTTGTTGCCACTTTTTCAAAATGTGAAAAATATTTATCAACTTCTTTTTCTTGAAAGGGGGGAACTAGCTTAACATGTTCACTTGCATCAAATCTACTTGGTGAAATTATATTTTGAGGCTTTGAGCCTTGACGCTGTGATTCTAATTCTTTTATTTTTATTTCCTTTTGGGCCTGAATTTCTAATTCTTTTAAGTGCATTTCTTTTTGAGCTTCTATTTCCCTTAATTTTAATTCCCTTTCCTCTTTCTGAGCCTGAATTTGTTCCTTTTCTTTTTGAGCTTGAATTTGTTCCCTTTCTTTTTAAGCTTGAATTTGTTCCCTTTCTTTTTGAGCTTGAATTTGTTCCCTTTCTTTTTGAGCTTCTAATTCTTTTTCTCGAGCTTCTAATTCTTTTAATTTCATTTCATTTTCCTGCCTTTTTATTTCTTGTTGCATTTCAAATCTCTTTAGTTCCAATTCTGACTTTTTGAGTTCAAGAGCATCAGTATGTTGTGGTTCAGAGGGGGAAGTTCCAGACTGAGGCAAAAGACCTTCTTCCATATAATAATGAGCTGTTTAAGTTTATGTTTGTTTAGACCAGGGGTGGCAGGTAATTGTAGATACTGAGCAAGTTGGATTAAATCTTCCTTCTTAAGAGTTTCTAAAAGGGGCCAAACTAGGAGAGCTTTCAAATTCAGAAATAAATTCTGTCACAATAAATACCATGATGAAAAGGTTTGCTGGTTCTCAGATTATATGAATAATAATACTGAAATTTTTTCTAAGAAAATTTAAATGTTTTGAAAGTGAGCCAAAATAATAATTGCAATATGCAAATAAAGCTTTCTCATTATCTAATATTCAATCTCGGCAACACAATTTCTGTTACAGTGTAGTAATATTAATAATATTGGTAACGGAAAGAAATCTGAGAATCAGCAATAATAACTATGAATTCAATTATTCTGAAATTTAATTAAAAAACATTAATAAAATGATACAAAGATCTTTTACGCTAATTGGTTTACAGAAAAGAAAAACAGTGGTACTTATCAATTATTGAATTAGTCCAAAGTACAGTTTGACAGAATCCAGTACTCAGGTGGTGAAGAATCTTGTGAAGAAAGTTACCAGCTGGTAGTATTAAATCCAAGAATGTCTCTTCAGAAACAGTATCCCGTAGATTTGTAATAAAATTTTCACTTAGAAATTTCAGCAGTCTCCAATAAAATATAATAAAATACTCCACAAAATTCAAATGGAGTAAAAATCCAAGAAGTATTGGCGCCACAGGTAATTTCCAAATAATCCAGTAGAATCCTGGCTTTTCACAAAATAATGTTATTCTGTTTCACGGAAAGTATAAATTCTCTTTTCCAAGATGAACAAATTCTCTTCAAAATTCTCTTTTGGAATCAATCTTCCAAATTCACAAAGAAGCACTGCTTCTATAATAAATGCACTGTTCTGAAACAATAATAATCTCCAATGAAAACAACTGAAGTGAGTCTTTCTCAAATGGCTTTCTAAAGATGAGTTTCTGAATTCTGTTGACAAACCTTTACATATATAGTATCCAGACAGAATGTCCCAGAAGAGGAAGTTTCTGCAAATGTCTATCAATTTCTAGGTGATTCTTTCATAATTCAAGTAAACAAGATCGTTGACTTACTTAAACAATCAACAGTTATATGTACAATATATTAGTGTAACAAAGATGTAAACAAAGGTCACTCAATGCAAATAAGTCAGACCAGTCAGAATATGCACACAAAAAATATATCAATTTCGATATAATATGGGGGCTATATATCACATCTCGTGCTACTGGGACATCCGCATCTCTGATGCCCACTTTAGCTTCTGTGATTGCCACCTCTCCTACTTGTTTGACTAATGCTGTGGTAAATGCTACTATCAGTGGACTTCTGTGTAAGGCCTTGCTGGACACTGGTAGCTCTGAAAGTTTTCTTGACCAAAAACTTGTTGAAACTCTCTCTGTTCCAATATCACCATTTAATGGTCGCATGAAAATGGCTTCTAGTGCTCTTAGTAGTCCCGTGATTGGTACCTGTTTGGTTGACTTTAGAGTTGAAAATAATGATTACAAGGCCATTAAACTATCTATGCTTAAAGATCTGTGTTGCGACTTGATCCTAGGACACGATTTCATGGACAAACATGGGAGTATTAGAATAAGCTTTGGGGTTCAGGTCCATCGATGAATGTGCAAAACTCTAATCCTGTTTGTGGGCTAACGTCAGCCACCAAAGAACCGTCTGAGTTGTTCTCAAATCTAAGTGAAGACTGCCACCCTATTGCAACAAGATCAAAGAAGTTCAGTGCTGCAGACAAAGACTCCATCGTAAAAGAAACATCACAACTACTGAATGAAGGAATCATTGAACCAAGTTCCTCCGGATGGAGAGCTCAAGTGTTAGTTACAATGAATGAAAGACATAAAAAGAGACTTGTCATTGATTATTCTCAAACAATCAACAAATATACGGAACTAGATGCCTATCCATTACCAAACATAAATGAAATGGTTACAGAGATTACAAAGTACAAGGAAAACAGCACACTTGACCTTCGGAGTGCTTATCATCAGATCAGTATAAAGGAGCATGAGAAGAAATACACGGCACTTGAAGCCAATGAACAACTATATCAGTTCTGCCGTGTCCCATTTGGTGTGACTAACGGTGTTGCCTGTTTTCAGTAAGTGATGGACCGACTAGTTGCAGAGAATGAATTGAAAGGAGTCTTTGTTTATGTAGACAACCTCACTATAGGCGGAATGGATCAAAAGGGACACAACGAGAATCTGCAAAAGTTTCTCGATATTGCTCAGAAATATCAGCTCACATTCAATGACAAATGTGTATACTCCGTCAACACTGTCAGTTTGCTGGGATACACCATTAGTGAAGGATGCCTAAAACCTGATCCAGAGCAGATGAAGCCACTGTGAGAGCTTCCCATCCCACATACTCCAAAATCCATGAAACGAGCTATTGGAATGTTTTCCTACTACATGCAAATGGATTCCTCATTTCTCAGACAAAATTCGACCTCTCATGACGTCATCATCTTTTCCTTTAAATACAGATGCTGTTGAAGCTTTTAATGGACTCAAACGTGATTTAGAGACTGCGAGTATCAGTGCAATTGATGAATCATATTATTATTATTATTTATTGGTGTTTAAGGTCACATATTTATGCACAATGGCTAATCATGACCGTGACAGTTGTACGGGTGGAGGAAGCCGGAGTACCCGGAGAGAACCACCGAGCAATGACAAGCAGCTGTCAGCTCCCCAACATCGTAACTCCGCACTGCAGCACAGGCAGGGTTAGATTGATTGAAGACACGCGCACCATCGACGTGCAGTATGCCTTAGTACATGGCGTCATCGTGCCCCCACGCGGGCAATGGAGATGAAGTGTCTTGCCCAAGGACACAACGCGGTTGCCGCAGGTGGGATTCAAACCGAGGACCTCTCGGCTTGCAGCCTGCACCTCTACCTACTGAGCCACCGTGCTCCCAATTGATGAATCAGTTCCATTTGTGGTAGAGACTGATGCTTCGGACAGTGCCTTAGCCGGAAGTCTAAGCCACGGAGGTAGACCGGTTGCCTTTTTCTCTAGAACATTAAATGCTCACGAGATCGGACATTCTCCTATGGAGAAAGAAGCATGTGTCATCGTGGAGTCCGTGCGCAAATAGAGACATCTTCTGAGTGGGAAACACTTCACACTTGTGACTGATCAAGAGGATGTTTCCTTCATGTTCAACTCAAAGAATCATGGAAAAGTAAAAAATGATGATTGTGCGATGGAGAATGGAATTGAGCTGTTACAACTATGACATAAAGTATCGACCAGGACACGAAAACGTTTCAGCAGATTGCTTCTCTCGAGCGAATTGTTCTTCTATAACCTCTGATATGTTATTCAAGCTGCATGAAGCTCTGTGTCATCAAGGAATCAATCGACTTCTTCATTTCGTCAGATCCAAAAACTTCCCATCTTCAGTTGTCGATGTTAAGAGTCGTGAAACAATGTCAAACGTGTGCAAAAGTAAAACTACAATATACTACTTTAAATACGCCTCCACTGATAAAGGCCACTCAACCATTCAAACGTTTAAGCATTGACATCAAAGGTCCAGTACCATCAGCAAGCAGAAACAAATTTCTACTGACAATAGTTGATGAGTACTCCAGATTTCCATTCAATTTTCTGTGTGCTGATGTGATTAGCAGAATTGTGATTCAATGTCTGGGGCAACTATTTGCTCTCTTTGGTATGCCAGCATACATTCATTCCGATAGAGGACAATCCTTCATGAGCTCCGAACTTAAAACATTTTACAACGCCATGGCGTAGCTTCTAGTAGGACATGTGCTTACAATCCACAGTGCAACGGACAGTGCGAAAGATATAACGGCATAATCTGGAAAGCTAGAACTTTGGCTTTACGCTCTAAAGGGCTCAAGGACACTGACTGGGAAATGGTTCTTCCAGATGCACTTCATTCTATTAGAAGTTTGTTATGCACAGCCTCATGAGAGGTTTTTCAATTTTCAGCGTAGGTTGTCAACTGGTCAGTCTGTTCTGTCATGGCTTGCCCAACCAGGCCCCATTCTCAAGAAAAGACACGTTCGTTCCAGTAAACATGACCCAATGGTTGACGAGGTAGAATTAATAGAAGCAAACCATTCTTATGCTCATGTTCGTTTACAAGATGGTAGACAGGGTTGGGGTATTCATATTCAGTCGTATTCGAATACAGTTTATCAAGTATTCACATGTATTCAGTATTCACTGAATGTTATGAATACATGTATTCGTATTCATATTCAAATACATTAAAATTTGAGCTGTATTCATGAATACATTTTGAATACTTTTTGAATACTTTCTATATTTTGGAATTAAAGAACCATATACTGAATGAAAGGTTTTCATAGATCAAGCCCATGGACTCCAGACAACAAATTCACACCTCAAATCAATATTAAAGACTTGCTAATCCCTGATATTATTTATATACCACTAAACACCTTGTCTGAAATTTATGCATTGAAAGCAGACAACAGACTGAATTATCAATTGACTTGTCACAATTCAACCTATTTATGTAACAATGGCCACATATCCCCATGGCTTTTTAAATTGTTGAAAACTTGGACAATAAAAATAAAACAAAAAAACTTGTGTTATTGGACACAACTCAGTTATTCAATATTATATTCTAAAATTTGTGGATTTATTTTAAGTTTTTCTATTTATCCATTATTTCACAGTGAAAACACATATTTATTTATTTATTTATTTATTTATTTATTTATTCCTGTTCAAGTTCACCTTTGTACAGCACAGTATGTCTAATTATAATCAGTGAAAGCACGTAAATATTATAAAGAAAATACTACTCAATCCTCTACCATCGCCGAGCTGGAACCGAATAGAGCCCACTCTTTAATAGTCTTAATGGCATTGAGGGATTGAGTAGTGACAATCTATCACTCCAACGTAAATTGCCGGGAATTCTAACCACGTGCATACCCCCACAGACCCCATTTGAGGCAATAGGGAAGCTAGGCCTGTGTGATCCAAGTGAAATAAAATAAGGTAAACCAGGTCGCAAGGAATTTGTAAATCCCACATCGTCCCTGCGTGCCTTCGGCGCGCTAAAACCTTTCATTCATCGGAATTATCATTTCAGTATAGAGATCATAAAAAGTAACAAAGGAAGCCAAAAATTATGTTATGGAGGTTACATGTATACAAAAAAGGCAGCAAATAAGTCAAGCATTCGGTGGAACTGTTCTGCCAGAATTGCATCCAATTGCAAAGCTCTAGCAACTTCTGATTTGGAGATAACCAGTATTTCAAGAGTTACTGAACATTGTCATGGGCAAAATGAAGAGCTCATAGAAGGGTCAAAGTTAAAAAATGTTATTAAAGAAACATCATCTGTGAATAGAGGAAGACCAGGTCAGATACTGGCAGATACTTTACAACAGCAGCCACCTGGTATCAGGAATGCTATTGGAAATAAAGATAATGTCAAACGAATGATAAGGAGGACAAAGCAAGGAACACTTCCAAAAGAACCAAAATCTTCAAAAGAACTAGAAATACCGGATGAATGGGCAACTACTGGTGAACCAGACTTTCAGCCGTTTCTTAATTTATGACAATGGGAAAGAATCTAGCAAACACATGTTGGTGTTTGCTGTAAAACCCGCTCTACGTCTCCTCTGCCGCTCAAGTATATGGTTTATGGATGGGTGCTTTTCATCAGCCCCCAAAACGTTTGAGCAATTATATGTTATTAGATGTAGACTTGGTGAAGGGTCTGTTAGTTGTGTATATGGATTATTAAGTGGTAAATCGCAGATGGTTTATGAGGAATTTTTACAGGCTCTTGTGACATTTTTTGATAGTTGTGGCTACACACCAGACCTAACAAATTGTGTAATGGATTTTGAGCAAGCTATGATGAACTCTGTGTTGTCTACCTTTGGAAGCCATGTTAAATTTCAGGGTTGTTTTTACCATTTGACGCAATGCACATGGCGTAAAATATAGGCTCTTGGACTTTCCGAGTTATACAAAAGTGACCCAGAAATACGTCATTTTTGTTCAATGTTAGATGGACTTGCTTTCCTTCCAAATGAGAAAGTGAAAGAAGGAATGGATTATCTGTTACAAATTTCACCAGATGTTCTGCAACCTTTAACTGATTATTTTAATGCAACATTTGTGTCTGGTGCATTTAGACGTATCAACACTCCATCTTCAAATGAAGAACATATTCCTTCTGTGAGAATGCGAAGGTTGTCACCATTGTTTCCCCCTCATGTGTGGAATGTTTGTGAGGCAACATTGTCTGATGGTGACAGAACCAATAATTTGTGTGAATCGTGGAACAGTGGTTTCAATAAATTAATTGGTTATCACCATGCATCTGTTTGGATAACAATTGATGCACTGCGGAAAGACTCTGCGTCTGTAACCACTGCAATCCTGGAAGAGTCTCGAGGTGATCCTCCCGGGAAAAGGGTGAAAAGAGATAATCAGAAACACCAAGAGTGCTTAAGAAATCTGTGTACCAGTTTCCGTGACAATACAAAATCACTTGAGGAGTTTATGCAAGGCATTGGTCATGTCATAAGGCTATCTTAGTTGTTAAGTATCAAATATAAATTGGATGAAAAATAATGAAGTAGGAAATAAATTATTAGATATTTCATAAGGAATTAGAATTTAAGTCATCTTATCTTGTTTGGCAAAGCATTCTGAGCTCTGTCAAACAAGATAAAATGACTTAAATATTTTAAATTTCTTATAAAATATCAAACAAGAGCACCGCGTAGCGGGACAATATACGCCTGTTTTGTAATTTTGAAGGGTTGGGATAAGGATGGGGGTGAGGGTGAAAATTGTTTGGACCAACCCCATATTCGAACTTGACCTGTATTTTGTTGTGATTAAACAACATACCAAGTTTGGAACCAATCGGAAAACAAATAATAAAAGTTATCATCCGGAAACCAAATATTTGATGCATGTATTCTATGTCCAACAGTTAGTCCATACTAAAGTTATAATCCGGAAAATACAAAATGCACAAATTCAAGAGGAATAACTCTGGAAAGGTACATGCGTGTTTGGCCGAAAGTGAACCTGAGCTGTGCTTTGTGGTCATAAACAAAATCTGAGAATTTGAAACAAATTAGTCAAGGCAAACTAAAGTTATCATCCGGAAACCACATAATTCACAAATTTTCAATCATTCAAGGGGAATAACTATGGAACGGTACATGCGATTATGGCCAAAGGTGAACTTGAGCTGTGCTTTGTGGTCAAAAACAAAATCTGAGAATTTGAAAAACATCGGTCAAGGCAAACTAAAGTTATCATCCGGAAACCACAAAATCCACAAATTTGCAATCATTCAAGGGGAATAACTCTGGAAAGGTATATGCAATTGTGGTCAAAAGTGAACTTGAGCTGTATTTTGTGGTCAAAAACAAAAAACTGAAAATTTGAAATAAATCGGTCAAGGCAAACTAAAGTTATCGTCCGGAAACGAATAGTTGGGCTAAATTCCCATAAATAAAGGGACATAACTCTACTGCAAATGGGCCGCTAGAAACGGAAATCAAACCCATCCTGTATTTTGTCATACTAAATCCACATGCCAAATTTAACACAGCTCAATCCATTACAACTAAAGTTATCATCCGGAAACGAAATGTGTCCATGGACGGACAGACAGACGGGTGGAGAGACCATTCACATAATACATCCCATTTTTCAAGCGGGTGTATAAAATCAACATCTGAAAAATTTTGTGTCAATCCGTCAAGGCGTCTGAAAGTTTGATGTCGATCCTTCAAGGCGTTCGACTTTAAATGAACGGAAACCAATTTTTTTAGAAAAATTGTGTTTTCAAAGGGCCATATCTCTGCAGCGATGGACTGAGAAACACCAATATCGAACTTGACCTGTATTTTAATGCTAAAAACAACTTCTGAAAGTTTGATGTCGATCCGTCAAGGTGTTCGACTTTAAATGAACGGAAACCAATTTTTTTAGAAAAATTGTGTTTTCAAAGGGCCATAACTCTGCAGCGGATGGACTGAGAAACACTAATATTGAACTTGACCTGTATTTTATTGCCAAAAACAACTTCTGAAAGTTTGATGTCGATCCGTCAAGGTGTTCGACTTTAAATGAACGGAAACCAATTTGTTTTAGAAAAATTGTATTTTCAAAGGACCATATCTCTGCAGTGGATGGACTGAGAAACACCAATATCGAACTTGACCTGTATTTTAATGCTAAAAACAACTTCTGAAAGTTTGATGTCGATCCATCAAGGCATTTGACTTTAAATGAACGGAAACCAAATTGTTTACGGACAGACAGACAGACAGACAGACGGACGGACAGACAGACAGACAGACAGACGGACAGACTGATAACATAATACAACCGTTTTTTAAACGGGCGTATAATAATAATATTTTGGTGAGAAATACATAGGTAAATTTTCATATTCATATTCATATCTTGTCTCAGAGAGTGCAAATCATAAAGTTAGAAATAAATAATTAATTTGTTGAAAATATCAAAATTCACTTATTTATTCCTCACAAAATTATAATTATTAGATATTTCATAAGGAATTGGAATTTAAGTCATTTTATCTTGTTTGGCAAAGCATTCTGAGCTCTGTCAAACAAGATAAAATGACTTAAATATTTTAAATTTCTTATAAAATATCAAATAATAATATTTTGGTGAGAAATACCTAGGTAAATTTTCATATTCAGATTCATATCTTGTCTGAGAGAGCGCAAATCATTAAGTTAGAAATAAAGAATTCATTGATTAAAAATATCAAAATTCACTTATTTATTCCTCACCAAATTATTATTAGATATTTCATAAGAAATAAGATTTGTTAAAAATCTTTGTTTTGTACTTCATTTTTGATTTGTTTCATGTTCTGTGCTATCTGCCATTTATGTTGTGCTTCATATTCAATTGCTATCTGCCATTGGTATTGTGCTTCATATCTATTTAGTTTAATAAAAAAAAATTAAAAATATTGGTACTTGTTATTTCAAACAAAACACTGGCTAGTGCCTTAGATGCAATTACCCCCCCCCCTCCCCCCCTCCCCCCCCCCCCCCCCCCACCTCCAAATTCAACTTTATATACATTTGGTCTGAGGGTATTTTGTCCGAGGGTATTTTGTCCTACCCATTGAGGTTATTATGTCCTAAGGGTATTTTTTTTAGGGTATTATGTCCTAAGGGTATTTTGTCCGGATACCTAAACAGACTTATATGTCTGACTGAATCAGTATACCATACTTAGAAGTTCTATTACTAATTGTACTTACTGATCCTGAGGAAGAAAGTAAAGAATCCACATTAATATGTGTACATAACAAAAGGAAAGCATTCCACTTTGTATTGTATTAATATCGGTTCATCCAGCAAATCTGTTAGAAATTGATACATGAGCATCTTGCCTATGTTTTCCTTATTATGAATCTGGAAAAAAAAAATGCTGCTCAAAACTTCATATATACATGTACATTTAAATTACATCTTAACCAGAGAAAAAAATTCCATTCACATGATGACATTACTATCAAAGCAAACAAATATATTTTATTTAGGATCTGAAGATAATGAAACTACATATTAAACTGAGAGAAAAAGATCTACTGATATTTTATACTTTTTAGCCCTCCACCATCAAATCTGGCTGTAAATTCCAACAAGTCTAGCAGGCACTTATGACTCTCAGACTGGTGCATACACGAAACAAATGTGCTTAGTAGTAAGACGTGGAAATAATCTTATTTGGTGTAGGATTGAGAGTGTCAGGAATCCCCCAAACTCAACCACATTTTTCTCGAAATGATACACCTACTTAAACTTTAAGGACCTAATTCCGACATTGATAACTTTTTAATGCAAAGGAACAGGTGCCTCAACATGCATTGTTTGGGTAAACTCAAATACCTTGTCAGTCATTTCAAGGCAAGTCTTGGCTGCCTCTGCAGGCAGACAAGACTTGACTGGAAACAACTGCAAAGCCACTGGAGGTAGATTTTCAAAGTACAGCAAAAATGTATAAAAATCTCCAAACCATTAGGGGTTAACAAATTAAAATATTCTTTACTGCCTGAATAGATCATAAAACATAATGGTAGAAACAGTATCTATAATGGGTCCTTCTCATTTGGTCAAATCTCATTTGGTCAAATCCCAGTTGGTCAAATCTCAATTGGTCAAATCGTAGTTGGTCAAATCCCAGTTGGTCAACAACTTTTTAAAAATTTTATAAGTATTTGCAATGTATTTCTGTGATGGATTTTTTAACTTTTTTTTAACTTTTTTTCACTTTTGCTTGTGATATTTCCAGCTTGTATTGAAGCTTAGTTGTCAAGTCTGCCTTAATTACCATTACTGTAAGTGTTTTATAACAATATTCTACAGTATACTGAGAAGTTGGCCTGCTTTCAGCTATAATGACCATTACTGTCAATGTTTTTATAACAATGGTCTACTGTATACTGAGAGGTTTGGCTCTTTTCTGCCTTAATGATTATTACTGTCAGTGTGTTTATAACAATAGTCTACTGTATAGTGAGAGGTTTGGCTGTTTTAACAAGAATATCTTCTTCAGTTTATACGGATTTAGAAACCCAAGCTATGTAGAAAAGCTGTCAGAGTGGGTAGGATAGAAAGTTTTTTTAAGTTATTTTTAAAGAATCTTTGAAATTCTTTGATCACATTCTTCAAAAGAAATCTAAATCTATATATTTCTTCAGTTTCTCTTCAAATATCAGTCATTCATTCATCAAATATCAGTCTTGGGTACATCATGGAGAAGGAGGTTAACTATATCCTAACGTCTAGAGGTAAACAAGCTCTTGTTGTTGACCATTTTAAATATTTGCAAATTCGTCACGTTAACAATAAAATATACTGGAGATGTGAAAAAAGTAGAGGCCTGAAATGTCTTGCAAAAGCTACAACAAGTGATGGTAACCTTACATCAATGACGGGTTATCACAATCTCAGTCCAGATGTTGGAAAGATTTTAATAGACTCTGCAGTGAGTGAGATGCGAAAAAGAGTTTTAACTGAGACACAATCTATTCCGAGAATATATGATAAAGTTGTGGAAGATGTCATTAACTCTTAAAATGCCTGGTTACATGAAATTGCCACCGTGTTCCCAACATTTGATTTTGTTAGAAGCAGTTTGTACAGACAGAGACATAAAAAGTATCCAACATTGCCAAAAGAAAGATCAGATATTTGTTTGGAGGGTGAATGGCTGACAACAGCAGAAGGTGAGAACTTTCTCCTGACAAGTAGTGCGGATAAAAACAAACTAATATTTGGAGCTGTAGATGCATTTTGAGCTATGCTTAGCAGACACTTTATATGTGGACGGAACGTTTTATGCCTGCCCAAGTATTTTTTGTCAAGTATTCACGTTGCATGTATATATTGAAGGACAACAATTTCCACTAGTTTATTGTTTGCTGGACAAAAAATCAAAAGAAACTTACAACCAGACATTTTTACTTTTAAAGGAATTAGCACATCAGACAGGAAAGGAGTTTAATCCTAGGGAAATAATGTCCAATTTTGAATCAGGTCTTATTGCATCAGTGAAGATAAGTTTTCCGTCAGCAAAACACAAGGGGTGCTATTACCATTTTTCGCAGAGTATATGGAGGAAAATACAAGGTGTCGGTCTTTCTAGTCCATACAGAGATGATTCTGATTTGAGAGATTCAATCAGAAAAGTGATTGTGTTAGCTTTTGTTCCAATGTTATGTGTCAGAACCTCGTGGGTGGAATTAAAAGAGGAAATTAAACATCATTCTTATTCTGGCATCAATGAATTCATTGACTATATGGAGAATACTTGGATTCTTCAGACAGCCACCTTTCCTGTGAAATTGTGGAACCATAATAAGACCGAATCCTGTAGAAAAAATAATCACGTAGAGGGGTGGCATAATAAACTGAATAAAGTTGTAGGAAAGGCTCATCCAAACAGAAACGAACTGGTAGAAATTTTTAAAAGTGAGAGCAGAATGAATAAACTTAAAATTACACAATTACATTGTGGTCAACCACCACAAAAAAGGAAAAAGAAATATGTGGCTGTTGATGAAAAACTGAATAAGCTCAAAACTAAACTTTCAGAAGGTCAGATTTCTGTAAAAGAGTTCTTGGATAGAGCCAAATATTTATGTTCACTTTGAGTAGAAAAAAGATGTGTTTTGTGTAATCATTTTTGATCATTATTTTCACAAAAACCTGAAATTTGTCACCGATTACTCATTATTTAAATTTTAATATTTCTCCAGTTTTATTCATTCTTTTTCTTCCAAACAGCATCTTATTACCCTCTTATAGGGTCCTAAAATAAATTTTGGAAGACAAAGAATGAATAAAACCAGAAAAATATTAATTAGTGACCATTTGTCTCCAGTTATTCATAAATTAATATTTCTCCAGTTTTATTCATTTTTTCTTCCAAACTTTGGAAGACAAAAAGTGAATAAAACTAAAGAAATATTAATTAGTGACCATTTGTCTCCGATTATTCATTAATTAATATTTCTCCATTTTTTTCATTTTTTTTCTTCTAAACTGCATCTTATTACCCTCTTATAAGGTCATAAAATAAATTTTGGAAGTAAAAAATGAATAAAACCAGAAAAATATTAATTAGTGACCATGTCTCCAGCTATTCATAAATTATTATTTCTCAAGTATTCATTTTTGAGCATTATTTTCACAAAAACCTAAAATGGAAAATTGTCCCTATTATTCTATATTTACCACCTTTAGGATCATTAAATATGTTTTGAAAGACAAAACATGCAAAGAATAAATGAAATTTGTTGCTGATTACTCATTATTTAAATTTTAATATTTCTCCAGGTTTATTAATTTTTTTCTTCCAAACTGCATCTTATTACCCTCTTATAGGATCATAAAATAAGTTTTGGAAGACAAAAAATGAATAAAACCAGAGAAATATTAATTAGTGACCATTTGTCTCCGATTATTCATTAATTAATATTTCTCCAGTTTTTTTTCATTTTTTTTTCTTCTAAACTGCATCAACAGTTCTCAAGTTTGCTTCATTTTTACCTATACCTGTCATGTTCTGAAATTTCTAATAAAAATGTTGAATATAGTTACCACATAAAGAAAAAGGATTAATAAATATGAAAAGTTATTAAGATTTGTTTTCTATTCTATTTATATGAGATCTCCACCTCCCCATAAATCTCAGGAAATTTTCAAAATGTTATTGACCAACTGGGATTTAACCAACTGGGATTTGACCAATTGAGATTTGATCAACTGGGTTTTGACTAAATGAGATTTGACCAAATGAGAAGATACCTCTATGATAAACCCTGTGCGATATCTTATGTACCATTCATTGCTATAGTGGATTCATCCAAAACCCAGGCCTGGTCTTTTGAAAAATCTAGGGGACCTGCTACGACTCCCCTAAACTTGGGCCAGGAGAGCTATTCTATACTTTAGTCTGTTATTAATAAGGGAATTAAAGGTTTAAGGAGAGCTATTACAGTTCTTAAGGAGAGCAATTATGGCTCTCCTTAAATTGATTTTGCAGGAGCCATAGTCTCCTCAAAAGACCAGGCCTGCAAAAACTATTACTAGATCATTTCTCACTTATGCAGTGACCAATCACAACACAACCTTGAACTGTCCCTAGTTGCCAACAAAGCCTGCCAAAAATACCCCCCAAAACCAAAGTGAAATTGTTTCATTATTGAGGACAGGAAATTTATACCAAATAAATAATCAACTTCAAAGCAAAATGTTGGATGACAAAAAGAAGAGTCATTTTCAGATCAAGTACAAAATTTCTTCGCAGTGGGTGGATTATTTATTTATTTATTTATTGGTATTTAAGGTCACATATTTCTGCACAATGGCTAACCATGACCGTGACAGTTTTACGGGTGGAGGAAGCCGGAGTTCCCGGAGAGAACAACCGAGCAACAGTGAGCAACTGTCAGCTCCCCAACATACCAACTCCACACAAGCAGGGTTAGCATTGATTGGTTGAAGACAGGTGCACCATCGACGTGCAGTACGTCTTAGTACACAACGTCACCATGCCCCCACGTGGGCAATGGGGGTGAAGTGTCTTGCCCAAGGACACAATGCGGTTGCTGCATGTGGGATTCGAACCGAAGACCTCCCGGCTTGCAGCCTGCACCTCTACCAACTGAGCCACCACCCCCTCCCCTCCAGTGGGTGGATAAATCTTCTGATGGATAGACATTTTTGTATATTAGATACAGTAGAAGCTTTGCATGTAAAACTTATTCAAGGAGAGATTACTGAATTCATTAACACTCACGTTGCAGTGTGAAAAATTTGACGAGAATGCTTGTTTCGTTCACGTGGTGGTTACGCAAATTTAAATCTATGCGAATGAATGACCAGTTAGCCAAAAGTTGCATCTTGGATGGCAAAGTCTAAGTCACTTAACTGGCAGAGTGCTAAATTTTTTTGCAGCTTCAAGATTTGTTCACATATTTTTTTCACATAATATGAAGGACATCCACAGAATATGAAGCCTTTAACTTTAGGTACCTTTGTCGTGGGAGGCTATATATAGGCTATATATATTTCAATTCCATGCAATATATGAATACCTGTTGATGATAAAAAAGTAGTTTCCCAAGAATTTTTACATAGCTGAAAGGTTAGCCTTTTCCAACCCACGTGAACGGTCAGTCGGATAGAGTAATTTGTGAAATTTTGCACACTGATGTTGAATGTAACAACCGTGAGTGTAGAACCTTTGCATGTAAGAATGTAATCACTGATAGATTCAAGAAGTCATACCACACTCATTCAGAATGTAATAACCCTGAGTGCCCTGAATGTACATGTATTTAACTGGTTGAGTGCTGAATGATTTTTAAAACGTGACTTAAACATGAGTATTTTTTTTTAAATGTCATGCAAGCAGCAAGGGGAGCCTCTCTTAGCAAGATTTTGTTCATGAACAATTATTTTGTTACAATTTTATATCAACATTCTTCCCATTTATTTGACCTGATGTACAGTGCCACAATTTCAACACAATTAAAGTGCAATGACACTGTTGCTTACCTTGACATTATGGGGCAGTTATGAGATTAATGACATAATTACCTTACTGATGTTGCATTTTTAAAAATGAGTCCTAATTATTTAGTTTTTTTTTGTTATCTATCAGAAAAATATATGGGCCATGGTGGCTATCCTGGGCAGCCAGCTGTGACAGAAATATGACATCAAGACATTGTGCCAAGTTTCAAGAAAATTGATCTATAATTGCAACTTGTGGGGTGTGCTGAAGAAATAAACACGAGGCCCCAGGGGGCCTTTGGGCACTCACCTGACACGGTAGTCTTAATATCAAACCAGGGACTTGACTTGAGTAAGCTGCATACTCTCCTCTTAAGAAAAGCATATACCAACTAGATGAAGCAATTGTGCCCACACAATACACAGGATTTTCCTTCTATTTTCAGTTCCTGCACTTTTACGTCCCAAAATTGAGATAAACACATAAAAAACAGATTTTTAAAATATTTTTTCAGAATTTTCGGAATTTTTCGAAGTCCCAAACAAAATATTTTTAGACTAAAATTATTTTTTATTCTTCTTAAAATTGACCAAAGCATATAAAAAAACAAAAACCTAATTTGCGGATTTTGGTCCCACCCGGACCCCATATTTTCAGTGTAAAAAAAAAAATTTGTTTTTTTTGTCTTAAAATTGACCAAAATGATTAAAAACAAAAAAAAACTCATTTCCGGATTTTGGTCCAAAATTTTCTAAGCCCCACCCAGACCCCAAATTTTCAGAGTGAAAAAAAAATTAAAAAATTTTGGCTTTAAATTGACCAAAACGCATAAAAAAACAAAAAACTAATTTCCGGATTTTGGTCCAAAATTTCTAGGTCTGGGCCGGGCCCCCAAATTTTCAGCCTAAATATGAACCCAGGGATTTGGCATGAACAAACTTGAATCTCACCCCCCTAAGCATGCTGCATACCAAATATCAAAAGATTCCTATTGGTAGATCTGAATAAGAAGATTTTTAAAGAATATTCCTCATACTGCACTAATTTAACATTTGGGCTCCCATAGAGAGCCCAAATATGGACCCAGGGAATTGATTTCAATAAACCTGTGAAACAATCTTCCAAAGATGTTATATGTGAAATTTGAAAGCTTTTGGAGCAGTGGTTTGGGAGAAAAGTAGTGTTAAATGTTTTTCCCATTACCCACAGTGTTAAAAAATGCTGACTCAGCACTTTTTCAAAGTCCCCAAAAAGTACCCCATGATAAAACCGATAGCACTTTTTTTTTACCATTTCATTCTGTTGGTCCTAAGGAAGCTTCACACCAAATAAGAATTCTCAGTGCCATGTAGTTTTGGAGATATGAGTGTTTTAATTTTTTTTCTATTTTTAGCTTCTGCAGTTCCCATGGGGCGAAGGGAAAAAGAAATTGGGCATAAATTAAGTACTTATGACCCAATAAGCCCTCATATCAAATTTGGTTCAAATCTGCCTCTCGGTTTGGAAAATAGTAATTTTGGGCTTGGCGAAAATTCTTGCCCCTCCCATAATAAATGCAAATATAGCTCCTCGAACTTCTCTTGAACAAATCTGAGTCAACACCTCAAAAGGAAGCTGCACACCAATATCAAGTCTCTGCTCCTGCTGGTTCATTAGAAGAAGATTTTTTAAGATTTAAGCACACTTTTTGGGCGTGGCCCTACCGATGGGCGGGTCAACTTGATTTGAACAAACTTGAATTGACATATGATAGGGAATCTGCACAGCAGCAAATTTTGTTGAATTTGGTCCAGCAGTTCATGAAAAGAAGTCGATAATGTAAAGTTAACGACGGACGGACGGCGGATGGAAAGTGATCAGTTAAGCTCCCCTTGAGCTTTGCTCAGATGAGCTAAAAATGGTTGGCATCGTAGTCTGTGTGTGTGGCTGACCAAAACCCACTATAGAACATTTTCATCTCCTCATTCAACTCAGGAAGTGGGCCCAGTTTCAAGAAAATTGGAACATAAATGTGACAACAGGGTGTTCTGAAGAAATCCAAGATGCAGGCCTTTAGATTTCTCTATTTTGGGCACAGAAAATGTGCCCAAAATATTGAAAAGTTCAGTTTCAAAAGGATATTTGTCACTTTCAAAGCTGTAGCTACTTTAATGCAACTTTAGATGATTATCAAACTAATTTACAGCTAAGAAACACTTGAAATGACCCCTTATGAAGGAAAATAAAGAGAGCCTCATTGCATGGTTTCTATTTTGGGCACACCCTTTATCGCTGTGAATTTGAGGTAATTAAAAGGCTTGCCAAGATGGCTGAATTGGTGGCCATTATGGGTAGCCAACCTTCTCATCAAGTCTTCAAACTAAGTCACCCTGCCAGTTTCATGAAAATTGATGTAGAAATGAGACCTGCAGACTGTGCTGAAGAAATTCAAGATAGCAGCCATTGAGGGCAGCTCACCATGACCACAATATGATACTCTCGTCGCGATATGAACTTGAACCTGCATATGAAATTGGGTGTTGGTCACAGAATGAATGGCATAGCCTGTGCTGAATGAATTGTGGACAGTTTTCTGAAGAAATCCAAAATGGCTGCTGTGACGTACCAAAATGGGACATTCTCATCTACTCGCCATACCAAGTCATGCTGCCAAATTTAAACAAGAGGCCCCACGGGGCCTGAAGCGCTCACCTTGAACAGAACATGATATAAACAGAGTCCAAGAATGAGTCTACATTAAACAATCCATCTCCATAGGATTCATTGTCAATCCTTGAGCCTCTCAGAAGTGACAAAAACAGTCCAAGCATCATGCCTTTTCTTCAGTTGATCATAATGTAAAATGTGGAGATCCCCTATGAAGCCCCATGATACAACCTATGTGGATTAATCTTAGTTACACACCCCTAAAGGGTACTAAATACAAAATTTAAAATTCTTCAGCTACATGGCCAATTCCAGCTCCCGTATGGAGAGCCCAAATATTAACCCAGGCTCTCAATTTGAACAAAGTTGAATCTGACCTCCCTATAGATATTGTATACCAAATATGAAAGCATTCAGACTGTTGGATCTGAAGAAGAAAAATTTTAAAGAAATTTCTTCATATTGCACTAAGTTAAAATTTGGGCTACCATAGTGAGCCCAAATATTAGCCTATTTTGAACACACTTGAATCTGACCCCCTTAGAGATGTTGTATACCAAATATGAAAGCATTCTGACTAGTGGATCTGAAGAAGAAGATTTTTAAAGAAATTTCCTTATATTGCACTAAGTTAAAATTCAGGCTACCACAGGGAGCCCAAATATTAACCCAGGGAACCAATTTGAACAAACTTGAATCTGACTCCCCTAGAGATGTTGTAAACCAAATATGAAAGAATTCTGACACATGAATCTGAAGAAGAAGATTTTTGAAGAAATTCCTTCATATTGCACTAAGTTAAAATTTGGGCTACCATTGCGAGCCCAAATATATACCTAGGGACCCGATTTGAACAAACTTCAATCTGACCCCCCTAGAGATGTTGTATACCAAATATGAAAGCATTCTGACTGGTGGATCTGAAGAAGAAGGTTTTTAAATATTATCCCCCATTTTGAACTAAGGTAAAATTTGAACTTCAATAGGAAGACTAAATATTAACCTAGGGACTTGGTTTGAACAATCTTGAATCTGACACTCATAACAATGATGTATACCAAACATTAAAAGATTCTGACTGGTGGTTCTGAAGAAGATTTTTAAATAATATTTCCCATATTGCCCTAAGTTAAAAACTTGGGCTCCTGTATTGAGTCCAAATATGAACCAATGGGCTTTATTTTAACAAACTTGCATCTGACCCCCCAATGAATGCTGTACACCAAATATCAAAAGATTCTGACCACTGATTCTGGAGAAAAGTTTTTTTTTATTTTTACAAATATGCTGACTCAGCATTTTTTTTATGCCCTCTACAGAACACCCTAACATAACCGATGGCAATTTTTTTACCTTTCAATTCTACTGGTCCTAAGGAGGCTTCATACCAAATACTGCGAACTCTGTTCCGTGTGGTTTGGGAAGTATGGGCATTTTAAAATATTTCTTTTTTTAGCTCCTGGAGTTCCCATGGGGATGAATTTTTTTTTTTCTTCTTCTTTTTTTTTGGGGGGGGGGGCACATGTAAAGTACTTATGACCGAATAATACCACTAACCAAATTTGGTTCAAATCGGACAATCGGTTCAGAAAATAGAAATTTGGGGTGGGGCCAAAAATCTTAGCCCTCCCATTACAAAGCCAAATATTGCTTCACACACTTCGTTTGAACAAAATTGATTCTACATCTCAAAAGGAACCTCCATAACGAATATCAAGTCATTGTACCCACTGGTTCATGAGAGGGAGATTTAAAAAATATTTTGTAGCATTTTCCTCCACCCCCTCCCTATAGGGCTGGACATGTTGAGTTGAACAAAAATGCAATGCCCCTTCAGGACCATCACTCACACAAACTTTCACTTGAATTGGCCCAGTGGTTTTGGTTTTGGTCAATATGGTGTTGACATACAACGGACGGACAGCGATGAGATTAGCTCAGCTTGACTTTGTCAAGGTGAGCTAAAAACAATGATGACAAAATACTACCTGTAGCCTGTGCTGAAGAAATCAAAGATGGCTACTGTTGTGACCTTTGTGGAATGTAGATCGTAACCATAGCATAATGGAATGTTCTCATTAAGACATGAAGCTGAACCCGTATTTAAAATTTGGTAATTATTGAAAAAGAGGTGCGAGCTGTAGCCTGTGCTGAATGAATTGTGGACAGTGTTCTTAAATGAAAGTGTCAATGACACTGTAGCTTAACTTGACTGTGTGTTGTGTTTGATGAAAAGGATAATGTTCAATCTGTATGAAAGGATTATGAAATTAGACAAGAATTGTGATAATTGAGAATATGTTAATTTCTGTTCCCTATATGCTATGTTTTCAATAAAAATAATTTGAGGTGTAGACTCATGGGCAGATCGTGGAATTAAAATACAGAGGGGGGTGGGGGCGGGGGGGGGGGGGGGGGGGGCTGATGTGATCCAACAGAGTCCAAGCATCAGTCGCCAAAGGTGACTGCTGCACATGCCGAAGGGATGTGCGTTTGTATGGGGAGTCTTTTTTTTATTTTCAGGTGCTCTGAGGTGGCTTCTAAATGCATTCTAGCCTCCAATTGAATATGATGAAAGGAAATTCAAAACACATTTTTCGTTGTAAAAGTTAAAATTATCAAACCATATATCACATACACTGTCACATACTGCTTCTGGTCATAGAGCTAGTCTGTCGTGGACAAAATATGATAGTCACCTATTTGCGAAAGTCACTTTCGCGAATAGGTGACTGTCATATTTTGTCCACGACAGATTAGCGATCTTGGACATCATTGGAACATCAATCGTCAGAAACGCAGAAACAAGAAACCTCTTTTACCTTACATTTTCTGGCTGTATAATGGCAACAAATTTGGGAAACTGTTGACATTCTTGGCCTATTGGGCCAATATTGCCACTGACTCTTTTGGTGCTGATTTTCAGATCGGTTAAATCATTTTAAATTCTTTGACAAATTATGTCACGACTGCTGAGAAGAGGCATGACACAATTTGAAAAGGAACTGAAGGGATAATAATTTATATTTATCAACGAACAGATGCAATCCAGTATACCCCACTTTTTCAAAAAGTGGGGGTATAATAAGTTTAAAGATTGTTGTAGGCACTGCGGTGTGCCACAATGAGAACTTGATCGGTCAACTCAACTGGCCATTCGCAGATTCAGGCGAATGGCCAGTTGAGTTGACCCGCCGAATGTAAGAAGCCCTCAATAAAATTAGAACTGGGAAACATACGTAACTGGAAATATTGGCTCCCCATTAACATTAACTCCAAGTTTGGGGTATGCGATGTAAAAATAATGATACCAGGAACATACCATATCTTCGGCCTTGTGGCAACAAAATATTCTTTTATACTTCGCTTCATTGCATCCCGCTTTCGACTATCGATTTTGCAGACAGTGGATACTTGCAGACATGACTGTCATCAGTTCTATAAATAACCAATATTCTGAGAATTCTAAAAGAGGATCATGTCCCTTATTTGGCAGTGTGATGTCATTAGTTAAAGAGGAGCATTATAGGACAAGATTGTGTGGAATAAGAGCATGACTTTTTTTAGTGGGCTCGGGGAGGGGGAGGACTAGTGCTCCCTCTGGATCCGCCCTTGAGACTGCACTAAAGAATTGAGGGGTGGGTTAATGTGGCCCTCACAGTTAATGTTTGTCAACCACTGTTACCAGGTTACAGTGAAATTATTCCAAAATGAGCCATCTTATCAAGTTACAATGAAATCATAAAAACAGCCAGTAGACTGTGCTAAAGGTTTTCAGGTTTTGGGCCTGTGTAGCCATCACGGTTGACCAATCGCAACCACAAGGGGACGTTCTCACCTAGACATTATATGGAATCATTCTACCAAGTTACAATGAAATCCCTCCATGAATACGACCTGTAGACTAGGCTAAAGGTTTTTGGGCTTGGGCAGCCGTCATGGTTGATAGATCATGACCAAATGGGGATGTTCTCATCTAGACATCATACGGAGTCATCCTACTAAGTTACAATGAAATCCCTCCATATTAAATACGACCTGTAGACTGAGCTGAAAGTTTTGGGGTTTCAGGCTTAGGCAGCTATCAAGGTTGACAGATCATGACCAAAAGGGGATGTTCTCATCCTAGACATTTTACAGAGTCATCCTACCAGGTTACAATGAAATCCCTTAATAAATATGACCTATACTCTGTGCTAAAAGTTTTTTGGTTTTGGGCTCGGGCAGCCATTATGGTTGACCGATTGCGACCTAAAGGGGACGTTCTCATCTAGGCATGATCTCAAACCTGCATATGAAATTTTATGATGATCGTACAAGAACTAAGGGGGTGTAGCCTGTGCTAAAGGAAAATGTGAACAGACTGACAAGACTGACAGACTTCCGCATGTGTGATGGCAATAGCTTATCTTGACTTTGTCAAGTTAAGCTAAAAATCAAAGATGGCTGACCTGACAGCCATTTATGGATGGCCAACTGCTACCAAAATGGGATGTTCTCATTATGCTAAGTCACTCTGCCAAATTTTAAAAACACTGATGCAAAAATGCAGCCTTTAGCCTTTGCTGAAGAAATCCAAGATGGCTGCTGTAGTGACCACTAGTGGCCAGCAGACCATGACCATAATGTTATGTTATCATCTAGGAACCTGAAACTGTTCATGTACTGAGAGATGGAGATGATTAGAATAGAACTGCATACTGTAGCCCATGCTGAACAAATTGTGAACAGACTCTCAGACTAACAGACTCACAGACGTCTGCATACACCATGGCAATAGCTTAGTTTGCCTTTCTCAAGTCAAAATATTAATAGAGCTTGTGAATTTAAATAGGATTGACCACACAACAACTTTATTGTTTTTCTGCCCTCAAACCAGACAGAGTTATATAGATACCAGTTGTGAGAAAAGTGTCAACAGAAAACTTTCCGGAGCTGGGCCAAGCCATGCAGCAACTAATGAACCCCACTAACCTACACAACAATACCTCCTGCCGACAAACAAGGAACTTAAGTCAAGTTAAGTGAAAGATCAGTTTATTGTTGCATTGAGTAGAATTTGTGAATACGTATAAAGCCAGCTAAGCTGAGGAACTTGATTGATGCAGTGTATTCAGCAAAAGAACTGAAAGCATAAAGGTGGGCTGAACCAGGAAATGTTGAAAACAGAGACCTTTTGTAAAGAACCTTTGCATACTGAGAAAATGTCACATAGAATTGGGTAAAAGACATATGCTCTTGAAGGAGTGGATGAAGTTTAAAGGAGGACTGGAGCATACAAATGAAATGGGAGAGGAATTACTTAAATTGAAACAAAAGGCACAAGGAAAGAGTCAAAGAGAACACAAAGGATCAATAGTATGAAAGGCTGTCAAGTGCTTCCAAGGACATTCTGCTTCTTTCATGAGCAGACTGTTCATTTCAAGAGAGACTACCTAAACAGGAATGGTCAGGCTACTGCTTTTGTTTACAGCAAGCAACCAAACGGCAGCTGAAGTGCATCTGCTTTATGGTTGAAGCTCCAGAAACAGAAGATCAGTTTGGGAATTTTGCCAAACCAAAATACAGAAGGATGTATAATTTGTGTATATTTATTTGAAATTTAGGGAATTTCAGGCTTTCATACTCATAGTAATTTTTTTTTTCCATTACTTTAATAATAATAGCACTTTATGACTTAGTCTTAACATTGTTTAGGACTCCTGTTTTGACTACTCATGGAAATTGACAGCTTCATATAAACTTCAAGTGGTATGTCAAAGTGGATACATTCCTCGTAAAAATGCAATGCCCTCAGAATGACACCCATAACGTCTGCTAGCCAAATCGTCCGCTGCAATTTTACCCAAATAGTCCCAAACTTGTGGGCTGGGGGAAAATTTCGAATTTTGTGTATTTTGAATAATTTTTTTTATTTATTTTGGATTTTTTAAAAACATTTATCGTATATCATTTATTATAATAAATCTTACTGTTACCATCTTGCATTAAAATTTCATATATTTTTACGAGATTGTGAACACAGACATGCCAGAACGCAATAAACTACTCGGCCATAAAATTAATTACTACACTGTTAAACACGGCTCTGATTAATGTTTATTCAATGTATAGCTAGATAAACATTGATAGAAATTACTTTACTGATCAGCAAACATTAATTTGCAATGCTCCCACTGTGCTCAATTTTGCAATTATTCATTGAAAGAATCAACTATAATTAAATTATATAAAATTATTCTTAAAGACAGCAAAACTTCTTAAAGTACATTGTGTTTCATAAAATGAAAGTGTCAATGACACTGTAGCTCAACTTGTTAAGACATGTACATGTATAGTATGTGACACATCAATGACAAACATCTAGGTAATGACCTGATAACAATGGTACATATAAAGTATTGTAACGGTCTGTACATAAATACTGACCGTAACAAATGTTTTGGTAAAGTATTGTAAAGGTGGGTGACAGTCAGATGCTAAACTAGAAAAGAAATCTTGGAGTCCCAGAATGGGTCTGACTGAACCCCAAAATATTTGTTCTCATAGCACAGTGATCACAAAGGCACCCCAAAACACACTCGTTCCTGTCCCAAGGTGAAAACAGAGGTATCCAAGAAGTTTCGTGAAGATCAGTTCATAAATAAGAGCTGTATAGAAGTTGTGACAAAAAACTGATTGGACCTAATTTTGGTACAAAATGGCCACTGGCAGCCATCTTGAATTTTGGACCGCACCCAGAAACACTCGTTCTCGTCCCAAGGTGATCACAAAGGTACCCAAGAAGTTTTGTGAAGATCGGTTCATAAATACAGCCTCTAACCCGAGCCGTATTGACATGTGCACTTACAGTGTATAAGTAGCACTGAATAAATCAAAGTTCATCTAATTTGCATAATTTCTGCACGAGAAAAACACCCATACTATATGTGATGTATTCCATGTTACTAAACATTCATACAAAAATTTATTCAAATCAGAACTTTCATACAGAAGTTCTGTACAAAAGACTGATTGCACTCATTTTGGTACAAATTGGCTGCTGGTGGCCATCTTGAATTTCGGACCGCACCCAGAAACACTCGTTCTCGTCCCAAGGTGATAACAAAGGTACCCAAGACGTTTCGTGAAGATCGGTTCATAAAATACAGACTCTAGCCCGAGCCGTATTGACATGTGTACTTACTGTGTGTAAGTAGCACTGAAAAAATCAAAGTTCATCTAATTTGCATAATTTCTGCACGAGAAAAAACCCTGTATTATATGTGATGTATCCCATGGTACTAAACATTCACACAAAAAAGTAATCAAATCAGCGCTTCGCCGCTTTCATATGGAAGTTCTGTGCAAAAATCTGATTGCACCTAATTTTGTACAAAATGGCTGCCATCGGCCATCTTGAATTTCGGATCAGACCCCAAAACACTTGTTCTCATCCCACGGTGATATGAAAGGTACCCAAGAAGTTTTGTAAAGATTGGTTCATAAATATGGCCTCTAGCCCGAGCCGCATTGGCATTTGCATTTACAGTGCTGAAAGTAACACCAAAAAACATCAAAGTTAGTCTAATTTGCATAATTTACGCACGAGAAAAAACCCTGTATTATATGTGATGTATCCCATGGTATTAAACATTCATACAAAAAATTATTCAAATCAGTGCTTTCACATGGAAGTTCTGCTCAAAAATCTGATTGCACCTAATTTTGAACAAAATGGCTGCCAGCTGTCAACTTGAATTTCGGATCAAACACCAAAACACTTGTTCTCGTCCCATGGTCATAACAAAGGTACCCAAGAGGTTTCGTAAAGATCGGTTTATAAATACGGCCTCTAGCCCGAGCCGTATTGAATTCTTGACAGACGGACGACTGGCCATGGCATAAGCTCAAATTTGGCTTCGCCAAAGTTGAGCTAAAAATCTTATAATTTTGTAATTATTCATTGAAAGGCACCACTGTTGCTTAAGAATGAATAATCGCAAAATTATTAGCAAATATAATATAAAAATTAACTATTCGAAGAAACGCCTCAAAACTTACGGTATATTAAGTTCAATGCAAAAGAAAATTCACTGAAAGGCACTATCGTGCTTAATCGCAAAATTCAAAAAAACAAGAAAATACAGCAATGCTGTGCAAAAAAGGACGATGATAATATGCCAATGCAGTTTTACTGAAAAGACTATCTTTGAAATAATAAGATTGAGTATCACAAATGTAGTTTCATGTAAAACATTATGTTGAGGAAAAATCTGCGGAATAATTAATTTAAACATGAACAGATCAATTTGAAAACAAATCAAAAGATATATCACGAGTAGATTGTCAGTTGCTTGGGAGTTGGCATGGTTGCTAGGAATTAACGTGACATCATCATCGACCTGTTTCTTTGGATTCCTATTATAGTATTATGGGTCCATCTACTAAATTTGTTCAAAATTGGCTATGGGGTTGCTAGGGATGCCATGTGTCATCATCATCGACCTGTCTGTTTGGATTCCCAATGTAATATAGATCCTTATACTAAATTTGGTCAAAATCAGCCCAATAGTTTGTCTGTTGCTAAGGAGTTCATTGGTTGCTAGGGGAGTCATGTGACATCATCAGTAGCCCACTTGTTTGGATTCCCACTGTATTATGAGTCCATATACCAAATTTGATCAAAATCGGCCCAGTAGTTTGTCTGTTGCTAAGGAGCTGCTTTGGTTGCTAGGGAAGTCATGTGACATCATCATCGACCTGTCTGTTTGGATTCCCAATGTAATATAGACCTATATACTAAATTTGGTCAAAATCGGCCCAATGGTTTGTCCGTTGCTAGAGAGTTGCTTTGGTTGCTAAGGAAGTCATGTGACATCATCATTAGCCTGTCTGTTTGGATTCCCACTGTATTATGGGTCCATATGCCAAATTTAATCAAAATCGGCCCCTGTAGTTTGTCTGTTGCTAGGGAGCTGCTTTGGTTGCTAGGGAACTCACGTGACATCATCATTGACCTGTCTGTTTGGATTCCCAATGTAATATAGATCCATGTACTCAATTTGGTCCAAATCGGCCCAATAGTTTGTCCGTTGCTATGGAGTTGCTATGGTTGCTAGCGATGTCACATGACATCATCATCGACCTGTCTATTTGGATTCCGAATGTAATGTAGATCCATATACTAAATTTGGTCAAAATTGGACCAATAGTTTGTCCGTTGCTAGGGAGTTGCTTTGGTTGCTAGGAAAGTCACGTGACATCATAATTGGCACATCTGTTTGGATTCCCACTGTATTATGGGTCCATAAACCAGATTTGATCACAATCGGCCCAGTGGTTTGTCCATTGCTAGGGAGTTGCTTTGGTTGCTATGGAAGCCATGTGACATCATCATTGGCCTGCCTGTTTGGCTTCCCACTGTATTATGCGTCCATATACCAAATTTGATCAAAATCGGCCCAATAGTTTGTCTGTTGCTAGGGAGTTGCTTTGGTTGCTAGGGAAGTCATGTGACATCATCATCGGACTTCCTGTTTGGTGTCATACTGTATTATGGGTCCATATACTAAATTTGGGCCAAATCGGCCCAGTAGTTTCCTTGTAGCTATGGAGTCGCGTGGGTTGCTATAGGAGTCACGTGACATAATCGGTGCTCTACTAGGTCTGACTCCCAATGTATTATGGGTCAATATACCAAATGAGGGTGCTCGAACTAAGTAAGGTTGAATGAAGCAAAGGCAGTACATCCCGAATGTGTGTTAGTGTCCAAGGGTTCATTGAGATGTGCTTTTTTTCTACCTCTGTTTCCTTTGAAAAATTCCCCAGACGAAAGTAAATCTCGTAGAGTCTCTTGGATGCCACTTCCTTTAAAATAGAAAAAGTGTTCGACGTCTTCACTCGGGCGTCTTCGGCGCCATCGTCCTTTACAAAATTAAAGAATATTGTTATAATTGGCCAATAAATAATCATAAAATTTGTGAACAAATACTTACTTAGTAAGAATTTATTCAATAAACATATTCGAAAGATGTGCTACATTGTACATTTAAAAAAAAAGCTACCGGCATGCCAACTATTTAATGTGTTGTGCTATTTGATACGGAATACTTGAAAATATCAATTTAATTTAAAGACGAATAGTTATTTTTCATCCGAAGCTGATTTTCAAACCCATGACTGACGATTTGGGTCGAATTGCAAGCGGACGATTCGGCGCGCTGGAGGACGATTTGGGTAAAATTGCAAGCGGACGATTCGGCTAGCGAACGAATCGTCCATATCCCTGTCCTCACTTGCTCAAACACATCCATCAACCTTCACAAGCACATGCAAGTTTCGACAGTTGTTATTGTTTACATTTTGTAAATCCGGGCGGAATATTGCTTGGGGATTTCTGATTGATGCATGATTGATTCATTATCAAGCGAGAGAGCCAATCAAATCGTTTGTTTTTGAAGGTAGTTAGTGACCAAGGATATTTGTTCGATATGTGGTATTCTACTAAAGGATTTACTCCACATATCCCAAATGTTTATACATTCATTCCATGCGTTGATCATAATTGCTGAACTGATGTGCTATAGTGGTAAATACGAGCGTTTGCTCGGAAAAATGAATCTAAATTTCTTCGGAACTTATCCATCAATTAAATGGAGTGAATGAAATATAGATTATTTTGCATTTCGAGTTGTCAAAACATTAATTTTTAGAAAGAGATGATTTGAGTCCAAACATTTCATTCTTTTAAGTAACTGACACAGAAGAACCGTTGGTAAGTTTGATTTTACTAGACCGCCCAGATTATTTCAATCGGCATGGCATACACAAATCAGAATGAGGATGGAAGCACAGATGTTGCCTATTTTCATGTTAATTATTAATAATGACATCATCTATTACTAGTATTAGTATACTAGGTATCACGGAACAAAATATTTTGGCAAGCCTTATTGACACATACGTATGTGGAAATAAGAGAACCACAGTGGGTTGCTTATTGACACATACGTATGTGGAAATAAGAGAACCACAGTGGGTTGCTTATTGACACATACCTATACTGTCCTATGTTTACATTATTTTGGGTGAATATTGTTACCTTATTATTCTATAAAATAATTACTTTGTAGAATAATACAACAATAACATGACTTTCGGGCCTCTAACAGAACCTCTGGTAGTTGATCATTTAATGCCCTCAAAAATCATGTTATTGTTATATTATCCCTAATAAAATGAACTGACTAATCACCAGTTCATGAAGCTTTTAATTCTAATAGTAATACTGAATAATCTCACTGGCTGTAAATTTAAATACATGTATACTAGCCTGTGTTGTTATTACAATTGAGAGCATTGCTGTGTTCCTTTCTTTAAAATTGTGTTGTTGTGTATAAGTCATAATAAATGAAAACAAAACAAGAACAATTTTTTATAAGTAAATTTAATATCAAAAAAATATTTTATCAAAATACATCACTTGCATATGAAAATGAAACATATTACAAATATATACAAAAAAATGCAAGAATAAGTCCCAGAGATACTGATCACAGTTTGTACACTTGACTTTATCAAAATACACCACTTGCATCTGAAAATGAAATATATTACAAATATATACAAAAAAATGCAAGAATAAATTCCAGAGATAGTGATCTGAGTTTGAACACCAGAGACCCCAACCCCCACCACCACCACCACCAATACAAAAAAAAAACAACAAAGGCACTTTTCCAAATCTGGCTTCTGAAAAAAACACAGGAAGTATTTGACAACTTTCTCCTCGTGCACCACTTGGACAACAGGAGGTTAATGAACTGAAAGTTTACCAGTACTTCTTCTGTTTTTTCTTCTTGTACAATGTCCTCGGAAATATTCATTTGAGTGTGAGGACTTAACAATATTCAACAAAATAAATTTTCCCCAAAGGAGATATGTCAGAGACATTTTCCTAAGAGTTATCCTATACCCAATTTCAGCTGGTACTGTACCCTGTGAAGCAACCAGATTATTTATTTAATTATTTATTGGTGTTTAAGGTCACATACAGTGGAATCATGTTAAATGAATAGCCACTTTGCCAGACAAAATTATTCAATTGACAGGAGCAAGCCTCAAAATAAGCAGCCTGTCATGGTCAATGTCAGGCTCAACTTGCATGTTTAACAGAACCAAATCCTTTACTTATAAATATTTATTGGAAAGCTCTCATACAAGAGCTTTCCAATATATAAGATTATTATCAAATTTTGTGACAGACTCGAACTTAAAAGTGAGATGGCACAATCTTTTTGGTACCTGTCATGGTGACAGGCTCACATTTGAAAATTATTTTGATGATTGAACAGGAGAATTCAATCTGCAGGAATTCGGTAATTTTTCTGTAATCTAGTGATAGAGTAAGCATTTTTTCAATTAACAGGGTTACAGTACAGCCCACTAAATTGAATCTCTCCCAATTTGCGAATCCTGTTAATTGAATATAAATTCTAAATAACCAAATCATTTACCATACATGCATACAAATTTGACCTGTTAATTGCATATAGTCTGTTAATTGAATAAAATATCACATATTTATTGATGTATTCTGGAAATCAATCAACTGCCACTATTAAAAATGTTTTTTCTTGAACAAGATTTACTACAATAGTATGGTAGGCTATAATCAATGTACTTAATTTGAATTTTTTACATTTACGGTGAAACCACTCCTTGCAGCCACTACACTCAACAAAGTTCATGTCTCTTTTACCTCTGTAATAACTTGTGGATGAGTGAAATCCGGGCATTCTACAAATACAGAAAAGTTCATGTTCTTCTACCCGAGCAACAGCTTTATTGCATATTTTATTGTGATTTGAAGGAAAAGCAGTCAATTCTTCATTCTGAAAACAGACATTTAGATGGTGATGTGCCTGAGATTCATCTATGCCCAAGGACATTCACCAATAAATTGTAACAAAACAGACTGAATGAGCAACAAAGGTTACTTAGGATCATACCTACTAACAACTTCAATTTACCTGATTCGAAAATGATATGCTGAGCCTAGGTTGTTCACTTAATATGTTTTGTTACAATTTACTGATGAATTCCCAGGGACATTTACCAATAAATTGTGACAAAACAGACTGAATGAGCAACAAAGGTTACTTAGGATCATACCTACTAACAACTTCAATTTACCTGATTCGAAAATGATATACTGATCCTAGGTTGTTCACTTGATATGTTTTGTTACAATTTACTGATGAATTCCCAGGGACATTTACCAATAAATTGTGACAAAACAGACTGAATGAGCAACAGAGGTTACTTAGGATCATACCTACTAATAACTTCAATTTACCTGATTCGAAAATGATATACTGAGCCTAGGTTGTTCACTTAATATGTTTTGTTACAATTTACTGATGAATGCCCAAGGACACTCACCAATAAATTGTAACAAAACAGACTGAATGAGCAACAGTGGTTACTTACGACCATACCTACTAATAACTTCAATTTACCTGATTCGAAAATTATATGCTGAGCCTAGGTTGTTCACTTAATATGTTTTGATACAATTTATTGATGAATGCCCGAGGACATTCACCAATAAATTGTAACAAAACAGACTGAATGAGCAACAGTGGTTACTTACGACCATACCTACTAATAACTTCAATTTACCTGATTCGAAAATTATATGCTGAGCCTAGGTTGTTCACTTAATATGTTTTGATACAATTTATTGATGAATGCCCGAGGACATTCACCAATAAATTGTAACAAAACAGACTGAATGAGCAACAGGGGTTACTTAGGACCATACCTACTAATAACTTCAATTTACCTGATTCGAAAATTATATGCTGAGCCTAGGTTGTTCACTTGATATGTTTTGTTACAATTTACTGATGAATGCCCAGGGACATTTACCAATAAATTGTGACAAAACAGACTGAATGAGCAACAAAAGTTATCGACTAATAACTTCAATTTACCTGATTCGAAAATGATATACTGAGCCTGGGTTGTTCATTTAATATGTTTTGTTACAGTTTACTGATGAATGCCCAAGGACATTCACCAATAAATTGTGACAAAACAAACTGAATGAGCCACAATTTACTGATTTACTTACTCAGTATCATAGTTATCAAACTAGTTAATAACTTGATTCGGAAAGTTGTATACATGTACTGAGCCTAGGTTGTTTACTAATATTTTTTTAGAATGTCAATAATAGCATGACTGAGAAATTTTTCAATTATTTTGGCTCCTCGAGAAGTGAAAAGAATCTAGTTAAATACTTACTAGTATCACTCTTGTGTCTTCTAAATATCTTCTTACAGCTGTCTTGGTCTTCTCATGGGTTGTTTAAGTAACAAGCAGCATCTTAACTGGTGAAAAAATGATTGTTGAATCGAAATGAAATGATTCCGCGCGCCAAAGGCGCACAGGGACGGTATGGGGAACAAGCCCCTTTCGACCCTCTGTAACTGTAGATGATTTGGGTTGTCTGGGCGTGGCAAAGATGGCAAATGGGAAATGGTACTCAGCGCCATCTATGTTTCCTCCTGTTCTTTTTTGGAGGAGGAGGCTGTGATGGTGATACCTCTTTTGGTGGTGTTGAAGGAGGGGTACTGGAGGGCTGACTAGGTTGGTATGGTCTAGCCCTTGCAGCTGCCGGTGATGGAGAGCTCTCTGGAGTAGTGTGCAGATAGTGATTGCTAACACTTTGTAATGCTCCTCTAATCGTACTTTCCAAGAGTCCGCGGTTATCCAAGGTCTTCAACGTTTGTTGGAGAAGGGCTAGATGCTCGTCATCCCTGACCTTTTCCCCAAGGATGCTTTCCACGGACTCCGCAGTGTGAGCTTCCTGGATGGTGTCCTGGTCGGAAAAGGCTGGAAGAGCAAGAGCGGGTGTAGCTACATGTGCGCTGTCCGGCTCAACTTCCTGTACCATAAACAAACCTCCCTCCTCCATCTCCTCTTCCGAGGAAGAGTGTGATGGGCTAGAGATTGGAGTGTTGCCTGGTGAACCAGCATCCACCGGACCCTCCACAGGAGTGAGGGGAACCGGCGTGGACGTGGAATGGCCAGGGGTAGCACAGGGTATTTTTTGTTTTAAAAAATTTGATTAGCAGTTTCCATCTTGGTTTCAAAAAGTGATGATAAATAGTGAAAATAAGGCCAATATGAAAGAAAAATGATTAGCATTTAGACATTTTTGACTAGCATTTTGCGATGCGAATCCGGTCATTAAATACCCTGTAGCAGGCATTGAGCTTTCAACGCCATGGTTAGCCTCCCTCTCTTCCTTTTCCATCCTTTTCTTCTCCATAAACACCGTCAGTCGGCGGGCATCACGTCGTCTGGCGGAAGGTCCCTTCTTTCTTCTCCTTTTCTTCTTTCCTTCGGCTGCTTCTGTATTCTTGGCATCATCCTGCGAGTCCGTATCACTTGGAGGGTGACCAGTGCGGGGGGAAATCCCCTCGCGAAAGGTGCCACACCTCTCCAAGGACGGCGGTTCGGTTTCCTTCTCAAAATCCACTGTCAGGTGAATTTTACCCTTGAGCACCTGGATGCTCCAGGTGGTAGCAAGGGTAGCCTTCACTCTGACCAGTGTCTCTTGTATAACAATTGGGAGCTCCATTGTGTAGTTGTTGACACCTCGGAATCCAAGGTGTGTATGAATGAATGAAATGTTGAATCAAATCAAATGGTTTTCCGCGCCGAAGGCGCGCATGGACGATTTGGAGAGCAAGCCCCTTTCGACCCTCATTAGCTGTAGAATTTCAAAGTGTCAGACCGTGGTAAAGGAGAAGTTGTGGGTTGTTAGCGGCGTTTGTGTCTTTTCTGCTTCTTTTTCAGAGGTGGAGGTTTGGAAGGAGAGACTGTGGTAGTTGGTGTTGTTGGTGGGCTGCCTGATGTTGAATCAAATCAAATGGTTTTGCGCGCCGAAGGTGCGCAGGGACGATATGGGGAGCAAGCCCCTTTCGACCCTCATTAGCTGTAGAATTTGAAAGTGTCAGACCGTGGTAAAGGAGGTGAAGTTGCGGGTTGTTAGCGGCGCTTGTGTCTTTTCTGCTTCTTTTTCAGAGGTGGAGGTTTGGAAGGAGAGACAGTGGTAGTTGGTGTTGTTGGTGGGCTGCCTGATGGTGGTTGCTGAGTTTTGTAGAGTCTGGTCCTAGCCGAGTCTGGAGTGGTTATGGGTGATTGCTGAGTCTTTTGTTGTTGTAGTTTTTTGGCTTCTTCGATTTGTTGGAGGCATGCTTGGTATTTCCTGTCCATCTCTTGTCTGTGAAGGTCCCCTTGTATTTCGTGTTCCCGTAAGATGTTCTCTATCCTGTCTTCCGCGTCCTGGCATTCTGGTATAGAAGGAAGAGGCGAGTGGGGATCAGGAAGAGGCGAGAGGGCAGCTTCCATTTCCACCTCAGTCTCCACAGACTCTTCCACATCCGACAATACCGACTGGGAAGCCGGCATTTGGATGGGGCTGTCTGTGGGAGTGGGAGGGGAAGTGGTGGCTGCCTCTGGCTCTTTCTTTTCCTCACCTTTCTCTTTCTTCATCTCCAAGAATGCCTCCAAGCGTCGGGAATCCCTCCGCTTGGTGGACGGGCTCTTCTTGCTTCTCCTTCTCTTTTCAGGGCCTCCAGGCCTCCCCGGGTGAGGACCAGTGCGAGAGGGGATCCTCTCACCAAAGGTGCTACCTCTCCCTGAGGAGGGTGGTGTCTTGGTTGATTCCGCAGGTTCAATCTTGAATTCAAGATTCAGATGGACGTTCTCGCCCATTTCCTGGATGGTCCAGGAGATGGGGCAAGAGACGCCCAGAGCTGAGATGTATTTGACTAAACGAGCTGGTAATTCCATTTCAGTTAGTAGGTGTTGACACTCTGAGTTCAGAAGTGTGAAATGGATGTTGAATCTGGCAGGAAACAGAATTTTATAGACAGTGAATCTGCCATCTGAAAATTGTTGTATAAACAACTGGTGCCTAGCTGTAATCATTTTGTGAACAAACAAAAACAATTAACAGATAAAACACTGATGACTTACTAGTATTTTCACACTTGAACTATCAACATTGTCTTTGCTCAATTTCCTCAATCGTAATAAAAACACAGGTTAATTTATGAAACCCACAGCCAGTGAGATTAATATTAAAATTAGAAGCTGCATGGATTATGGATAAGTCAATTAATTTTATGACAGTCTTCATTGAATTCATCATATTGCAAAAAATTAGGTAACAATATTCCCAAATACAATGTGCTATACATGATAATCATAATGAAGAAATATACATGTATGGTATGTGTCAATAAGAAACCCACTGTGGTTCTCTTATTTCCACATACGTATGTGTCAATAAGCTAAACACAGTGTTGTGCTTATTTCCACATACGTATCTGGAAATAAGCACTTCCAAATATTTTCCCATAGACGACCATTATAACGTTCAGGCGGAAAAAAATATGATCGCATCACTTTAATTTTGGCATTCAAATATCTTTGTCAAGTTTAGCACTTCTTCAGACAACTTTTTCTGACCCTAAAACAGGGGGGGTCATGCAACAAATAAGAGAGAAAAACTGACACAAAGTGAAGTACCGGTCTAAAAATCGCTCTCCTCACATGGCCTAGGGGAGCGATTAGCTCTCCTCAAGCCTGCAAAAGCTAAAAGTGGCAAAATGAATTTGTACGGTACTATCAATGAATTCTGCCTAGTGGGCTTTCTACATTTTATTTTATGCTGCTAACAATGTTATCTCTGTGAGGCCCAGAGGTGTGGGAGGGGCAGTGGGGCCATCTTGCAGAGACCACTAACTAACATTGCAGAGATCTGAAAACCTGTGGGTTTTAGTAATAGGCTGTTGTGGTATTCATTATTTTCTAAGGCTATTTTTTGCTCTCATCACTTTTTTTAAGGAATAGTAGACGAGCAAATAAATCGCTCTCCTGAAAATGCCAGGCCTGGATCTACAATTAGGTGGTTAACCATGCACTGGAACATTGCCAGAGAATTTTTCATGCCAAAAGGGGTAACTTTATATTGATACAACCCAAATGGGGTAACCAAAGCAGATATTTCATTTGCTCTTTGTGTTAAAGGAATTTGCCAGTAACCCTTCATCAAGTAAAATTTTGTCACATATTTGGTATGGCCAAGCTTATCAATACAGTCATCAATTCTTGGAATAGAATAATTGTCTGCATTTTTTTAGGCTGTTCACTTTTAGGTAATCTGTACAAAATCTGTAACTCCCATCAGGCTTTGGGACAAGTATGCAGGGCGAACTCCAGTTGGTATGGCTAGGTTCAATGATATCATTGTCCAGCATATATTGTATTTCAATTTGCATGATCTCAGCTTTGAAAGAGTTTAGTTTAACCAATATTTATTCATAATATTTCAAAATAGTATAAATTATACAACATAATAGATGGTGGATCTGACAGAAAGCTAAAAAGCTTATACAAGGTCAAGGTTATACCATCCACCTACAAGCACAGCAGGCGTACACATTCATATGTTAAATTCAAACTCCATTCCGTAAAACAGCACAGCTCCACACACCAAAGCAGGCCTGGCCTTTTGAAAAATTCAGGGGAGCCATTATGGCTCTCCTAAATCTGTTTCAGGGGAGCTATTCTACAATAATATCAATTATACAAGGTTATTAATATGAAAATTGAGGAGAGCCATTACAGTTTAAGGAGATCAATTATGGCTCTCCTCAATTGGTTTGAGGAGAGTCGGAGCAATAGCTCTCCTCAAATGGCCAGGCCTGCCAAAGTCCCAACCACCACAGATGCTCTCACCAAGGCAACTTTACCAATTTGAATTGATTATTTGGCTACAATCACCCCAATGAAGACTACAGTGGCCACTGAAGCGGCAGCACAAAAATACTGCACTATTTCAAAGATTGGAATATATACATACACTTACATTTACTGAAAGCGCTTTGTAAGAGTTTAATCTATATGAATGCTGTTTAATGGGGTTTGCTCCTCCCACTTCAACATCATGAAAAATAACAGATGTCCTACTTCCCAAATCAGGAAATAAATGTTGATATTTTAAAATTAAATTAAACTAAATCCTTTCTTTGGTCAGGCAGTAAATAATCTATTTTATTGTGCAGATCTTTCAAAACATCAGAGTCCTGCAAGATCTTTCAAAACATCAGAGTCCTGCAACTTCAGAGGTATATTTTTACCTTCTTCAGTAATATCATCTACAGGGTGTTGCCTCATCCATGGTGACTTGAGACTGGAAGAGGGTTTGGTTCCTTCACATAATATGTTTTTAAGTACATCTGAGTACTTTAAAGTCTATCAGGAGTCTTAACAACATAATAAGTGTCACTGATCTTATGTTTAACAATATAAGGGGCTGAATATCTTGCTTGTAAAGCATTGCCCTTTACAGGGAATAACACAAGCATCTGGTCCCCATGTTTAAAAAGTGCAAAAGTTCTGTATGTGCTAATTTGCTATTTCTCTGGCCCTGTGCAATTTTTCCTTAAAAGTCGACACATGGTCCAAAAGAGAAATTTCAGGTGGCTCTTCCTCGAGCCATTTCTCTTCAAAGCAGTGAGAGGATTGTTACGGTGTGGAAAAATTAATGATATTGGTAACAGAAAGAAATCTGAGAATCAGCAACAATAACTATGAATTTAATTATTCTGAAATTTAATTAAAAAAAATTAATATAAAAAAATGATACAAAAGATCTTTAACACTAATTGGTTTACAGAAAATAAAATCAGTAGTACTTAGCAATTACTGAATTAGTCCAAAATACAGTTCAACAGAATCCAGTAATCTAGTGGTGACGAATCTTGTGAAGAAGTTTTCCGGCAGGTAGTATTAAATCCAAGAATGTGTCTTCAGAAACAGTATCCCGTAGATTTGTAATAAAATGTTCACTTAGAAATTTTAGCAGTCTCCAATAAAAATATAATAAAATGCTCAGGAAAATTCAAATGGAGTAAAAATCCAATAAATATTGGCGCCACAGGTAATTTCCAAATAATCCAGTAGAATCCAGGCTTTTCACAAAAATATATTCTGTTTCACAGAAAGTATAAATTCTCTTTTTCAAGATGAATACATTCTCTTCAAAATTGTCTTTTGGAATCACTTTTCCAAATTCACAAAGCTGCACTGCTTCTATAACAAATTCACTGTTCTGGAACAATAATAATCTCCAATGGAAACACCTGCTCTGTTATGAATAGAATATCTATTTTACCTGAAATGAGTCTTTCTGAAAATGAGTCCTTGAATTCTGTTGATAAAGGTTTATATAGTTCTCAGATAGAATGTTCTCCAATAATCTGTTGGGGTCGTCTCACTTTTCCGGTCGTTATTGTTTTGGGAAAAATGTGTGAAGATTAGGTAGATCAAAGGGATAAGAATTATAGTCGGTTTCCATTATAGTCGGTTTCCAGTAAGTTTGTTCATTTAACGCAGGTTGACTTTATTACTGATAGCCAACTGGGGAGATGAGGCTAACCAAATTAACCCACAGGTGCTAAAAACTCAAAAAGATGACTTTTAATAACTATTTTATGATCGACCCTTTCGCCCCCTCAAAAAAAATATAAATGAATATATTTTTTGAGGGGGCGAATAGGGTCGATCTTAAAAATAGTTATCATTAGTTAACCAATTTAACCCACAGGTGCTCAAAACTCAAAAGATGACTTTTAATAACTATTTTATGATCGACCCTTTTTGCCCCCTCAAAAAAATAAAAATGAATATATTTTTTGAGGGGGCGAAGAGGGTCGATCTTAAAATAGTTATCATTAGTTATAATTAACCACCAGGTACTTGACAAAGGATGGAATCTTGGAAAAGTGACATTTTATAACGATTTTAAATGCGAGGATCGGTCAAAAAATAGTTATCAAATGTCTTTTTTTTTCAAGATTTCAGCTTGTGCCGAGTACCTCTTCATACACATGTACTAGATTTACGAACACATATATTGAATTTATTTGCATTACACAAAACAGATTAAAAATGCAGTTCTGTGCAAGAACAGAGTCTAAGAACTGGAGTAATCCGATTTCACCAGCTGAAATACTCTTTTAAAATGTCCAAGTGAATTGTCAATTTTCATGTATTTTCTTTTTTGGGTGCCAATTTTCCTCCTGCGCTCTGCTGCAGTATCATTGATTCCTGGAATGACTGTTCTTTCTTAAGGAAGTCTATCATTTTGAATAAGTTGGGTTGTGAACCGGCGATAAATAGACTCAACTTCCTGTGCCACCCCTCGATGTGGTTTGTTGTACGCAGCCCAATTGTGTCAAAATGGTTCCACATGAACCGCCCGTGGTCACCTTCCACCCAATAAGTGGTCACATGATCAGTAAATTGTTCAACACTGGAATTGACTGGAGCCTCCATGAGGGTTAAAAACCAAGCTTCGCTAACAAGATGAACAGGCACTAACGAAAGAGTAATAGCCCTCTGCACCACACGTTGAACTTCTGCATTATCCTGGTACAATGTTTTTAAACCACTTTTCTGTGCGTACTTCCAAACAGCTTGTCCAAAATGAAAAAAAACATCCTTTCAGAGTCACAGAGGGAAACGTTATCTGAATCGCATTTTGAGCTGCAGTTTCATAATCCATAAAAACTTGTCTGGGTGCAAGGTTAATTCCAAATTATCCAGCTCTCTCTACCACAATTCAAAATAATCTTTCGTATGTTTGCTGGGTTTTATTGGGCAATAGCCCAGACACTAAAGGACACATCTTATTTTCGACAAAACGCATGAATGCTATACATCTGAAAAAACATGTTGGGGCACTTATTGAATGTTTCGTCACAGAAATAAATTTCCACACATGATAGATGTTGAAGGTTGTTTTCAGTTCCAAAGATAAGTATCTTGTTGTCACCATCACATGCTGTCAGAAAATCCTCTCCAGCAGCTGTCTTTGTGTAAATTTCAGGAAGGTCTATATCAGAACGTTGGTGTGGTAATGACAGCCTTGTTTTTGAACAGGAACAGTATAGTGCTGATCTCACACTGTAGAATGTGAGTATCTTGGAGATAAACTCTGGATCAAACTCTGCTCTACGGAGGCCTGTAAAAAGAAAATAGGTTATTTTTAAAAAAAAATTATTTAGAATACATTTTATGGAGGCCTGTAAAAAGAAAATAGATTATTTAAAAAAAATAATAACTCTTTGTAACTCCTCCCAACATTCCGATATAAGCAGTTTAATATTTTCCCTCACTTCCTTTTTGTCTGTCTGTATCCCCCTCCCCCTCCTTCCCTCTCCCACACACCCCACCTCTTATATCTGATGTGTATACTTACTTCCAATTTCTTCTTGGTAGATAGACGAAACTGTATTCGATCCTTCTTTCATTTTAATTTTTAGCTTGGCTAAATATGCATCTACTGCTACTTGTTCAGTATCCCCTTCATGGTTATGGTGGTTGTTGCAGGTCGTTACAATATGATTCATCGTGTTGATGGTCCCTCCACAGCCTGCTTGGCAGCATCGCCAATGTGTCCGTTCATTGTTTCTAGACTTTATTCTGTATTTGAACCCTTCGAATATCAGATGTCGTCCACCACGATTGTTGGGAATAAAATTAACATTCACTTGAGCGTTATCCATGTTGAAGTGAGGATGCTAAATAATGCTGCATATTTATACACTGAAACTTCAGCAAGTACAAAAAAAGAACTCACTTTAAATAAACATCGGTCCTTTTAAAAACTGAAAATTCACAGAGTACAAAAAAAACCTCATTTTAAAATAACATTGGTCCTTATAAAAGGAGTTAGTAAAATAAACCTCGGTCTTTGTAAAAATAGTTAGTTAAAAAAACCTCGGTCATTGTAAAAGGTGTTAATAATATAAACTCGGCCATGTAAAAGGAGTTGGTGTGGTAAGTGTCAATGCAAAATCACAACACCTGTGATCAACCATCAAAACAGACAAACACAGATAAACTTGTATGAAACAAACAATAGTTTGTTTTCTTTGCGTTCTAGCTGTTAATTACTTTCAGACGACCTCCAAAATGAGACTAACCCATTCTGTTTTCTATCAGTTTCTTGATGATTCTGTCTTAATTGATGAAAACAAGATCCTTGACCATCTTAAACAATTAAGCAATCAACAGCTATATGTACAATCTATATGTACAATGATCTAAAAATAGTTTCTGTGCAACCTTAGATATAAATATGTTTACATGTAGATACACACAAAGGTCACTTAGTGCAAATGAGTCACACCAGCCAGAATCACGCCTTCAGAAAAATGTCAGTTGTGTAGAATTATCAACTGAGGACATATCAGTCTCGATATAATATGCAGGATCCCTCAATGAGTGACCAAACACTAATTCAAAAGGGCTGAACCCCAGAAATTCCTGTACAGACCCAGTCTCACAGACTGCAAATGAGAGGAGATGTACTCATTCATCCCAGTCCTTCTCATTATCCTCCCCATAGGTCTTGATCATGGTCTTCAATGTTTGATGGAAGCGTTCTAGAGCTCATTGACTTTCAGGATGGTAGGCATTTGATGTGTACTGCTTAATTTTGGGCTCATACATCACCTGCTGGAAGATGTTTGACATAAAATTTGAGTCTTGATCCGATTGCAATGACCTATGTAATTTACTGATCAGCTATACAAATATTCTCCTGTCAATTATACTATTAAAAAAAAGTAGGGGATATTTGATAAAAATGAGATATATGAAGAAATATATTTATATTTTCATCAAAAAGACAGTTGAGGCATTGCACTGTGACATCTTAGTTGTAAATGATTTCAGCAATAGTTGGGTGTCTGACAAGCACACATTCCACACAATAGGCTGCAGAAGACATGGACAGTCAGTCAGAGAATTTACCATATTCAGTCCAAGACCTCGATACCTTGTGAATTCTCCTCCGTTCGCGAGACACTCATGGATCAGACATGGCATAGTCTTCACCAAACATCCAACATCAGCTTGACTGAAGTTATTCCATTCTTCCTGCAGTGCTGCGACAAGTTCTTGGACAAAGGTAGTTGGCGATTGTGGTTGCCGTTGACATGCTTGATTGGTGAAAGGTCTGGACTTAGTGCAGGCCAAGGCAGTGTAGTGATGTTCTGCTCCTGGAGGAACTCTGTAGTGACACAGACCCTATGTGCTCTTGCATTGTCATCTTGGAAAATGAATCGATGGCCATGACATTGCGCAAATGACAACACATGAGCTGCTACATGTAACATGTTTTCATGGTAGCACTGCCATGTGACACGCCCTTGGATGACATGTATGCTGTTCTGCTTGTCATGGTTATGTCTCCCCAAACCATAACCGATCCACCACCAAAACAAACAGGCTGCCTAACGGTTACGTCATGGTATTATTCATTCCATCGCCGCCACACTCTGTTTTGCCTGTCGTGGAAGTCGAGAGTGAACCTTGATTCATCGGAAAACATGACGTTGCTCCATCAATGATTGTCCCAGCACTGTCATGCTCCGCACCAGTTACGCCTTCCTGCGATGTGACGTTCAATCAAACGTGGAATTATTCGATGTTGTTGAGCGTACAAATTCCAGCAGTGTAGGCGATTTCAGATAGTCTGACCACCTACTCGCTCGGTGCTGCTGCTGTCCAATTTCTGAGGCACTTTGATGGCAGTTACATAATGCTGTGGTTCAGATGAAACGATCCTGGTTAGCAGTTGTCACCCTTGATGACCTGACCAACGTCTGTCATCAGCATTGACTGTCTGACAGCAGCATGACCACAACCTGCTAATCACCGATTGAGTAACGTTGAGAATTTGAGCCACGGCAGTTTGTCTGTTGCCGGCTTCTTTTGATAAACGTTTGTCACGTGTCAGTCTTCGCATACCTCAAAAGTTACGTTTCCACCAGAAACTATTGATGAATGAGTTTATACCAAGAAAAGAACGATGAGACCGCCGAAAAAGCCTGTCCAGAACAAATGAAAATTTCAAAACGTACCCCACAGACATTAATGCGGTGCTCATGCGAAAAACTTGCACAAAGTTTTCATGTGCCGGTGACATTCATGATCCACACTAAACTTGGTAACATATTGATGTGTCCAATCACACATATCCAATACCATTTTCCGAAAATATCAACATCAATTTGGATATCCCCTACTTTTTTAGCTCACCTGACTGAAAGTCAGGGTGAGCTTTTCTTATCACTCTTCGTCCGTCCGTCGTCCTGCGTGAAGGTGGTGTTTGAGCCTCTTTCTCCTAAACCACTGGCCACATTTTAATTAAATTTCATGTAAGTGGTGGTTATATAGGGGCATTTTGATTTTTATCCAAATTAGGTTTCGGCTCACATTGAGTAGAGGTGTGGGGAAAAAATGGCCAAATTTTTTGAAAATCTTCTTCTAATGAACCACCAGTAGCAGAGACTTGATATGTGGTATCCAGAGTCCTTTTGAGGTTTAGAATCAAGTTTGTTCAAGAGAAGTTTGTCGGGCATTATTTGCCTTCGTTATGGGAGGGGCAAAAATTTTGGCCACGCCTAAAATTTCTATTTTCTGAACCGTGAGGGCGATTTGAACCAAATTTGATATGAGATGATAATGGGTCATAAGTAGTTGATTGATGCAAAAAAAAAATTTCTCATTGCCCCGTGGGAACCTCGGGAGCTAAAAATAGGAAAAACCTTAAAACTGCCATATCTCCAAAACTACACAGCACAGAGAATTCTTATTTTCTATAAAGCTTACTTTTATCCAGTAGAATAGAATGGTTAAAAAAAATCCCTATCGGTTTGATCACAAGGTACTTTTTTCAGGACTTTGAAAAAGTGCTGAGTCAGCACTTTTTAACACTGTAGGCAATGGGAAAAACATTAAAAAATCTTCTTCTCCAGATCCAGCAGGCAGAATCTTTTGATATTTGGTTTGCAACATTGTAGGGTGGATCTGATTCAAGTTTGTTCAAATCGGCCCCCTGGGTTTATATTTGGGTTCAGTATAGGAGCCCGATTTCGAACTTAGTGCATTTCAGTCAAATTTCTTAAAAAATCTTCTTCTCCAGATCCAGCAGGCAGAATCTTTTGATATTTGGTATGCAACATTGTGGGGTGGATCTGATTCAAGTTTGTTCAAATCGGCTCCCTAGATTCATATTTGGGCTCACTATAGAAGCTCGAATTCGAACTTAGTGCATTTCGGGCAAATTTCTTCAAAAATCTTCTTCTCCAGATCCAGCAGGCAGAATCTTTTCATATATGGTATGCAACATTGCGGGGTGGATCTGATTCAAGTTTGTTCAAATCGGCCCCCCTGGATTCATATTTGGGCTTACCATAGAAGCCTGAATTCGAACTTAGTGCATTTCAGGCAAATTTATTAAAAAATCTTCTTCTCCAGATCCAGCAGGCAGAATCTTTTGATATTTGATATGCAACATTGTGGGGTGGATCTGATTCAAGTTTGTTCAAATCGGCTTCCTAGATTCATATTTGGGCTCACTATACAAGCTCGAATTCAAACTTAGTGCATTTCAGGCAAATTTCTTAAAAAATCTTCTTCTCCAGATCCAGCAGGCAGAATCCTTTCATACATGGTAAGCAACATTGTGGGGTGGATCTGATTCAAGTTTGTTCAAATCAGCCCCCCCCCCCCCTGGGTTTATATTTGGGCTCAGTATAGGAGCCCAAATTTGAACTTAGTGCATTTCAGGCAAATTTCTTAAAAAATCTTCTTCTCCAGATCCAGCAGGCAGAATCTTTTAATATTTGGTGTGCAACATTGTGGGGTGGATCTGATTCAAGTTTGTTCAAATCGGCTTCCTAGATTCATATTTGCGCTCACTATAGAAGCTTGAATTCGAACTTAGTGCATTTCAGGTAAATTTCTTAAAAAATCTTCTTCTCCAGATCCAGCAGGCAGAATCTTTTCATATTTGGTAAGCAACATTGTGGGGTGGATCTGATTCAAGTTTGTTCAAATCGGCCGCCCTGGGTTTATATTTGGGATCAGTATAGGCGCCCAAATTTGAACTTAGTGCATTTCAGGCAAATTTTTTTAAAAATATTCTTCTCCAGATCCAGCAGGCAGAATCTTTTGATATTTGGTATGCAACATTGTGGTGTGGATCTGATTCAAATTTGTTCAAATCGGCTCCCTAGATTCATATTTGGGCTCACTATAGAAGCCCAAATTCGAACTTTGTGCATTTCAGGCAAATTTCTTAAAAAATCTTCTTCTCCAGATCCAGCAGGCAGAATCTTTTGATATTTGGTATGCAACATTGTGGGGTGGATCGGATTCAAGTTTGTTCAAATCGGACCCCTGGGTTTATATTTGGGCTCAGTATAGGAGCCCAAATTTGAACTTAGTGCATTTCAGGTAAATTTCTTTGAAAATCTTCTTCTCAAGATCCAGCAGGCAGAATCTTCTGATATTGGGTATGCACCATGCTTAGGGGGGTGAGATTCAAGTTTGTTCAAGCCAAGTCCCTAGGTTCATATTTGGGCTCACCGTGGTAGCCCGAATTATAACTTAGTTCAAAATGAGGAATTTTCTTTAAAAATCTTCTTCAGATCCAGCAGTCGGAATGTTTTGATATTTGGTATGCAGCATCCTTAGGGGGGTGAGATTTAAGTTTGTTCAAGCCATGTACCTAGGTCCATATTTGGACTCACTGTGGGAGCCCGAATGATAACTTAGTTCAAAATGAGGAATTTTCTTTAAAAATCTTCTTCAGATCCATCAGTCGGATTGTTTTGATATTTGGTATGCAGCATCCTTAGGGGGTGAGATTCAAGTTTGTTCAAGCCATGTCCCTAGGTCCATATTTGGTCTCACTGTGGGAGCTCGAATTGTAACTTAGTTCAAAATGAGGAATTTTCTTTAAAAATCTTCTTTTTTTTAAGATCCACTGGTCAGAATCTTTGGATATTTGGTATAAGCTTTTCTTAGGAGGAGCAGATGCAACTTGTTGAAATCAATTCTCTGGGTTGATATTTAGGCTACCATGTCAGGTGAGCGCCCTCAGGCCCCTTGGGGCCTCTTGTTTAATAGTATATTAATCTTTGATTTTATCTTTCATTCAAGATAGACATAATGACAAATCCTTTGAATATAATGTTGTGCTTTGTGTAGCCCTTTACCTTTCCAAAGCTCTTTGAAAGAGAATACTGTATGAAAATATTCTTTAACCTTCTTTTTCTGATTTTTATTGAAACAGAATTCATAAATGTGTGCTGGAACTATTTGGTAAGCAGTATTACTATGATACTGTTGATTTCTAACTTAACCCTGCACGCATGGTTACAGAGAAGTAGATGGATTTCCAGCAATTAAGGCTGGAATATTATGAAATGCAGTCTGTCCATCTGTCTGTCCGACCATCCATCTGTTCGTTCATCTGTCTGCCTGAAAGAACGCCTGCCTGCTGGTGTGCTGGAAACCTGCCCTCCCACCCAGACCTTGACTTTAACCATACATCTACATCATTCATGCCAATGTGAAAGAGTACAGCTGGAAAAGTTGTTAGACACAATTTTCTGTTGGTTATGCACTTACTATAGCCTTAAAAACCTACCAACTCTATATGAAAGAAAGTGCCTGAAAAAAAAGCGAAATAGGGGTGAATCTGTCGATTTATAGAAATCAAAAAATGGTGGATTTTCTAGAATCTTTTCCTCTGAAACTGCAAGGCCAAATGTTGTTAAACTTCACATGCTTGATGACTGGGACACCCTCTACCAAAGATCCTCATTTAATGTTGATCGAATTGCAAACATGGGCGCAATTGCAGCCCATAGTTACCATGGAAACCCTATGGGAAATCACATTTTCATCTTCTCTGGAACTACTGAGTCGATATGAACCAAACTTGGCAGGAATGGTCTATGGGAGGTCCTATACAATTATCATTTTATTCCTGTCAGATGAAAAACATGGCCGCCAGAGTAATTTTTGGATTCTAATTGGTCGATTTGGAAAAATCTTCTCTGAAACAACAAGGCCAAATGTTTTGAAACTTCATGTGATTGATGACTGGGACAGCCTCTATCAATGTTCCTCATGTATTGTTCACCATGCTGCAAACTTTCCCACAATTGCGGCTTATAGTTACCATGGAAACCCTATAGGAAATAACATTTTTATATGTAGTTCTGCCAGGTGAGCGATTACAGGCTCTTTAGAGCCTCTAGTTTAAAACCAAGTCCCCAGGTTAATATTTGGGCTCCATATTGGATTACAAATTTAAACTCTGTCCATTATGAGGAATAATCTTTAAAACTCTTCTCCAGAACCACTCTATACAGAATCTTTTGATATACGGTATACAGCATCCTTAGGAAGGTCAGATTTAAGTGTGTTCAAATCAAATCCATGGGTTGATATTTGGGCTCTCTATGGAAGCCTGAATTTTAACATAGTGCAATATGGGGAATATTCTTGAAAAATCTTCTCCAGAACCACCAGTCAGAATCTTTGGGATTTTAGTACACAGCATCCTTAGGCTGGGGGTGGAGTGGTATGGGGGTGGATTCTGGTTTGTTCAAATCCAGTCCCTGGGTTGGTATATGGGCTCCCTATGGGAGCCTTAATTTTAACTTATCTTCTTCAGATCCACCAGTCAAAATATTTTTATACCCCTACTTTCAAAGAAAATGGGGAGTATACTGGATTACATGCATGCATCCGTCTGTCCATCCCTCAATGTGTGAGTCCGTCCGAGAATATGCATAACTTTCATTTTTTTTTTTTATTACTTTGTTTTATTCATTTATGCTTTATTGGTCCAGCACTGCAGTGGGGGTATGAATTGCCTTCAGCAATAGCTCTTGTGATATCTGGTACACTGCATCCTTAAGAAGGTCAGATTCAAGTTTAAATCAAATCCCGGAGAAGCTGATCGGATTTAGTATGGGAGTGACGAGTCTGAAATTTAGCATTAAAATGGCAAAGTTTCTTCAAGCAGTTTGTTCTCCAGAACCCCCAGTCAGAATGTTTTGATATTTGATATGCGTCATCCTTATGAGGGTCAGATTCATATTTGTTCAAACCTGGTTGTTGGGTTCATATTTGGGCCAAATTTTAACTTGGTGCAATAAGAGGAATGTTCTTTAAAATCTTCTTCTCAAGTCCACCCCCTCTCCCCCCTCCCCCATCCCCCATCAGAACCTTTCGATATGTATGTGCACACCATCCTAAGAGGAGTCACATTCAAGTTTGTTAAAATCAAGTCCCTTGGTTAATATCTGTGCTCTCTATTGGATCCTGAAGTTTAACTTACTCCAACATCAAGAATAATCTTTACAAATCTGCCTCTTCAGACCGAGTAGTCAGAAACCTGATGGTGAGGAGTAAAGTTCATGTTAAGCCCCTAGGTTCATATTTGGGTCCCTAGATTTGCATTACTGGAAATCTGGGCATTATTGTGTGGCAGCATCGTAATACCAGAAAAAATCATCTTGACCACAAATTTATGCATAATTACATGACTTCATTCCTCTGTTGTTTTAACAAGCCATGGATGCCAATTAAATCCTTCATTAAACAACTTTTTCAGGTAAGCATCTCAAGTCTCTTGGGTTTTTTTTTTCTTTAAAATGAGTTTGAAGGATTTCGAGTGACTTTATGCAAAAAAAAAAAACCCCTCTTGGCTGATGCCATGGGGTAGATGGGGGTGAAGTCCATTGGATGAATTTTTGCTTCTTTTTATGTGGACCTATACTATGTATGCCGGCATCTGGGGTGGCCATCCGCCGTTCGTCCATCCTTTGTCCGTCTGTCTGTCCATCTGTCTGTCTGTCTGTCTGTATCCATTTCTTTGGCATTCGATAACTTGAAAAATATTGCTTGGATTGTCAAGTTACTTTATATTTATACTTTTATATCCGTTCAAAAAATATCAATCCAATTGTCATGTTACTTTATATATATCTTCAGCTTACTGATGTTCCAAGCTGTATAGTTTTTGGTATGAATCTGTTATTTTGATCCTGAGATATTAACCTTTTATCCTTCAAATTGAAAATTCCTCCAATCCGTTTGGCATTCGATAACTTGAAAAATATTGCTTGGATTGTCTAGTTACTTTATATTTGTGTTCAGGTTACTGATTTGCTGAGCTGTATAGTTTTTGGTGTAAATCTGATGATTTGATCCTGAGATATTAACCCTTTGGCCTTCAAATTGAAAATTCCTCCAATCCATTTGGCATTCGATAACTTGAAAAATATTGCTTGGATTGTCAAGTTACTTTATATTTATGTTCAGGTCACTGATGAGCCGAGCTGTATAGTTTTTGGTGTAAATCTGTTATTTTGTGTACCCATACTATGTATGGTACACATAATGCCGGATCTGGGGTGGCCATCCGTCGTTCGTCCATCCTTTTTCCGTCCGTCTGTCTGTCCACTCGGCATCCATATCCATTTATTTGGCATTCGATAACTTGAAAAATATTGCTTGGATTGTCAAGTTACTTTATATTTGTGTTCAGGTTACTGATGTGCTGAGCTGTATAGTTTTTGGTGTAAATCTGATAATTTGATCCTGAGATATTAACTCTTTATCCTTCAAATTGAGAATTCTTCCAATCCCTTTGGCATGAGATAACTCAAAAAATATCAATCCAATTGTCATGTTACGTTATATATATCTTCAGATTACTGATGTTCCGAGCTGTTTAGTTTTTGGTATGAATCTGTTATTTTGATCCTGAGATATTAACCCTTTAGCCTTCAAATTGAAAATTCCTCCAATCCCTTTGGCATTCGATAACTTGAAAAATATTACTTGGATTGTCAAGTTACTTTATATTTGTGTTCAGGTTACTGATGTGCCGAGCTGTATAGTTTTTGGTGTAATTCTGATAATTTGATCCTGAGATATTAACCCCTTATCCTTCAAATTGAAAATTCCTCCAATCCCTTTGGCATCCGATAACTTGAAAAATATTACTTGGATTGTCTAGTCACTTTATATTTGTGTTCAGGTTACTGATTTGCTGAGCTGTATAGTTTTTGGTGTAAATCTGATGATTTGATCCTGAGATATTAACCCTTTATCCTTCAAATTGAAAATTCCTCCAATCCCTTTGGCAATCGATAACTTGAAAAATATTGCTTGGATTGTCAAGTTACTTTATATTTGTGTTCAGGTCACTGATGAGCCGAGCTGTATAGTTTTTGGTGTAAATCTGTTATTTTGGTCCTGAGATATTAACCCTTTATCCTTCAAATTGAGTGATATTAACCCTTTATCCTTCAAATTGAAAACTCCTCCAAACCAATTCTTCGGCATGTGATAATTCAAAAAATATTAATCCGATTATCAGGTTGCTTTATATATGTATTCAGGTTACTGATGTGCTGTGCTGTATAGTTTTTTATGTAAATCTAATAATTTGGTCCGGAGATATTAACCCTTTATCCATCAAATTAGGCACTCCTCCAATCAATTTCTATATGTACCCATACCATATATGGTGTACATAATGTCGGCATCCAGGGTGGCCCTCCACCATACAGCTTTCTACTTGTTGCACGTATGGGTACACATCTGACGATTTCATCGGCCTATTTTTTAATTTTGTTTTTCTTTAAAGTGAATTTTGAAGGATTTCAAGTGAATTCATGATGTGAAATAAAAAAAAATAAAAATTTCCATCGGATTCTCCACACACCCAACATCTCTCCCCAAATCATTTCGGTGAATTTATATTTTGCATGCAAGCAAAATCACAATGTTATCACAGAGTTTGAACGATATATTTTACTGCCTACCCTGAAAACTGGAATACTGGACCATAGATTTAGAATTCCAGGTCCTTGAAACCAGCCCCCTTTTAGCGTTACAGTAGAACCTGTCTTTGGAGACCACCCTTTTTGACATGGAAAAGTGGTCTCTCAAAACAGCTGGTCTCTCATGACAGGTTCATTATAGAGTATAGAGTAAAACAACCAAATGGTACAAGGTCACAGTGGTCTCTCAAGATAGGTGGTCTCTCACAACAGTGGTCTCTCAAGACAGGTTTTACTGTACTGGAAATGCTTGCTGTTAATCTGGGCATTCAGATCATTGGACATGGACAACAGAGTTACAAATAATGATATGACTTTGTTGCTGTGAAATGTTAAATACAGATGCCATGACCATAAATCTTTATTCAAACAACTTTCTTAGGTGCATGTTTAAGGCCCATTTGGGCCTTTTGTTTAAGGCTATTAGAGCTGAAATGGTTAAAGGGCTTTCTTGATTGATTAATCACATGGATAAACCTTGGCTAACCGATTAATCATTTGCCCTTATAGGTAGCTGAATAATTGCTGTACCGTTGATGATTTATAGCATTAACCCTTTACCCAACGTAAAGGACAAAATCGGACAGCTCTACATACAAAAATCTCCATTCAGATTTTATTATGTTTTCAATTTTTGTCTCAAAAACATAGCTTACGATCCCTCATTGGAACGAGCTTGTTGAGTTCGTTCCAATGAGGGATCATAAGCTATGTTTTTGAGACCAAAATTTAAAATTTTTAGTAATTTAAGAATCCATTTTGCAAGTGTCGTCTGTTACCCAAATTGGGTAAAGGTTAACTTAAGAATGACCAGTTCCAGCTACTGATACAGTATAATGATCATGCAACTGATGCAAGTGAACAAGTATGTCATCACGTGACTTGCATGCTTTACTCTGTGTCATATAATTGGTGTGAGTCAGTGTGATAATGTTTGCCTGTTTTGGAGCCAGTTTGTTCCTTTATTAGCCGAGAAAATACAGTAGTTCAAAAGTAACGGTTAATCGATCAATTACTTTTTTGATCGAGCAAGACGTTGAAATTGGTTAATCGATTATTCAGTTAAGCTTTTCAACTCTAAAGGCCATGATCATTTCATTTGCTTGCCATTTTGTTTAAAAGAAATAGGGCGATCGATTTAATCTACAATGTTCAGGACTGCTATAGCATATTAGTCACTGCCTCACTTACAAGATTTTTGTCCCACATATTCACAAGTGCACAACAAGCAACATTCACCGACATAAAAATAATCATATACTCCCCCCCCCCCCCCCCCCCCCCCCCCCCCCCCCCCCCATGAAAACCCTTGGAAGTGAACTTGTGCTTGTTCACTGTTGTACATAGGTTCAATTTTACTGGTAAAATAAGACCTAATAGCCTTTACCAATTACTTGGGTTGAAGTCCTCTAAAGTGGACAGCATAGGTATAAACAATTTGCTTTTTACTTATGTTGTGGTTATGATATGATACATGTAAGTGAAATTACTCCCTTCATAACAAAAAATGTCAGGTTTTTATGCCTCCCAGAAGGGAAATGTAATGATTAGAGAGTTCTACTGTAGTTTGCTTTTCTAATGTTGAAACAACTCTGGGATTCTGGAGTCAATTTGTCAACACCCAGAAGACGAGTCGAAGTCGACTAGTCAGCAACTCATTTTCTGCCAGCAAGATTTAAATAGAAATACAGTACAACTCAAAATAAGTTGTAGGATAATCACTATAAACTATGTATCTTTCTCATCCTGCATTGATGAGACCAAAAGCTGATATCATATTCTGGAAAGGTGACACTGAAAGCTGTCCAGAAAATGATGCCAGATTCTGATCTTATCAGTGCAGGAATAGCAGTACACTTAGTTTATTGTGGTTATGCTACAACTTATTTTGACTTGTACTGTATCTCTGCAGCTGAATATTTTTCTTCACCTGCGCACTTCATGGGTGACGTACTCAGGCATGATGGGCTTTATTTGGAACTATGCCATTAACAGTATTAAGGCATGGGATGTGTGATCACTGTCAGGCTGTCAGTGAGTTCAACGGATTTGATGCAACACAATTAACTTTCACGTCTACTTTGATCTGAAAGTCAGTGTTCGTTAACTCATTATTAGTCTTGTTGATTTCACTCTCTGAACAGATCAGCTGACAATCATTTTAAATCTTCCTTAGTAGACTTTGCATCAGAATTTTGTCACACTGTTTTTATAGGAAATACTACAAGTTCTGACCAGTTGACGCAGAAATCCAGAGTCGACTTTTATATCAGCACCGACAATGACTAGTCAACTAATTGTTTCAACACCATCAGGATTTCAAGAGACATGTGCTTACTCACTGCCAAAATACCTTAGTTTTGACAAACATCCATCCGTTATGTGCATGTGGCCTTTCTTGACCGCTACATTTCTGTTGCCAAGAATGAAGTTTTTATTTGTTATTCAAGAAGTTATTCTGCAAGTGTCGTCTTTTGTTATTTGGAACATGCACCTTATAAGATGGCGGGAAATGTTTAACAAATACGTTTTGATATCTAATGCCATGATACATGTACATATAAGAGACTCTCTTTCAGGAAGAGACACACACTAGAGCTGGGCTGTATTGAGATTTCAATTTTGGTTTCGGTAGGGGTATTTTTTAGAATGATTTACCTCGGTATTAGTACAGTATTCAGTATCAACACATACATGTACTCACATCAATACCAATATTGAGTGGTATTTTGACTGCAGATCCCTTTTACAGCAGCCAAAGGCACCGAATTGTCAAAATGTTGGAGGTAACACAGGCAAGTGCCATCGGTCATTTGATGTGAAAAAAAAAGCTGAGAGAAAACTGGGTATTTTCTCTCAGCTTTTTTGTTACAACAAAATTTGAATGACTGAGAAAAGCCCTAAGGAGAAAAGCCCTGATCATTTTTGCAACAAAAGAGAAAAGCCCTGGTCCATTTTTTTCAAGGGGTGGAGAAAAGCCCTGGTTGAATTTTTTTTACTATTTTATCAATTTCCTTTGGTTAATAAACAAATTCTAGAATAACTAAAGATTTTCAATTTTGGTCTCAAAAACATAGCTTATGACCCCTCATTGGAACAAGCTCATCCCAATAAGGGGTCATAAGCTGTTTTTGAGACAAAAAATGAAAATCTTTAGTTATTCTAGAATTTGTTTATTGTTGTCTGAATGGATATTTTTGTACTAAGTGGTTGCCACTAGGAGTCAACGGGGTCTAAGAAACAAAAAAATCGTAACTACATCCATTATTTATTTTTAAAGCACAGAATAGCAGTTACAAAGGTTTGGTTTGAAGTACTGAACGCGTTCATGACTGTTCCAAGAGCAACTTCGAGTCGACTCTTTCTGGCAGACTTATTTGCTTTACCTCTGCTTTTCTCTTCTGATGGTGCTTTTCGTTTTGTGCCAGTAACCTCTGGCGACTGACTATCCACAATCTGCTCGGAGTTTTCCTCTTGGTCACTTTCCAGTTCATCCACGCCACTTTCGGCTGTCTGAACGTCAGTGAGGTCGGAGCCTTCATCGCCGGATCCCTGAACGTCCTCGCTCTCGTTCCCATCACCTAACGTGTCTATCAGTTTGTGAGATGTTGCTGGTCTGTTGCCCAAAATGTCATTGAGCTGCTTATAAAATTTAATAGGACGGCGTCCTTTTCCACTTGTTTTAAGTCGCAGTTTACACAAACGATAACTCCTTTTAAGTGTGTGGATTTTAGTTTTGCACTGTTCTTGTGTCTTGTCATATCCTCTTCGTTGCATCTCCCCAGAAACATTTTTGTATACCTCGTGTGTTTTTGTTTGGGGATTACCGTTTCTTCTTCAATGTTTAGTTCCGCCCAAATATCTGTCAAAGCCTCTGTTTCTTCGTCTAACCAAGATACCCCACGAGGTTTTTTCTGTGTAGCCTTTGGCATTCTGAACAATTTCGAAAATATAAGACGGCCAAAATCGCTTCAACTGCTTTAATAGTCTTCAGGCGCAAATAGAATGCCACATCAATGACGTAATAAAATTTACGAAGTGTTTCAGTGACGTAAAAAAGACATGATGCAATTGATTAACCCCTTTCGGTTGATTTTAAGTATCTCCTTGTAGTTTGCACACATATGCAAATGAAAAATGCGTTCTCATGACAGATCTATTTTTCTGGAAGCAAAACCTGCATACGTGAGCAAATTTAGGGGTATGCAAATTAACATTTGCACCTAGTTTTGTTAGATGTAAATTTTACACTACATGTAATTATGCACACGTGTGCAGAACCGTTCTCATGACATTATTTGCATACGTATGTAAATTTACATATGTATGTAACGATGCATACGTGTGCAAACCCCGTCATGAGAACGGCCCTTTAGACTACCACCTGTCCATACTTGTAAATTAATTAATGTTATTGTTGTAAACATATGAGCCAAGCCAAAGTCTATTGCAGTTTTTACCTGAATTAAAATAAAAGTGAATGAAAATTAAAGGTTTTATTAATTAAAAAATAAAAATAACACAAAAAATGAAAAAACTAGACACAAAAGGTGATTACTGTACCAAAAACAGGCAAAACAGTAAATAAAGAATAAAATATGTGATTTCATATAAAAAATCGTGAATAAAAAAATAACCAAAAAAAATATGAAAAAAATTTGAATCAGGGCTTTTCTCCACTCCATGCAAAAATGGATCAGGGCTTTCCTCCTCAGATGCAATTTCAGGGCTTTTCTCCATGAAGGCTTTTTTCCGTTTTGGTAGTTTGATATTCCCTTGGTACTTTAAAATGGTATTGATTAGATATCGATATTGAATGTAATTTACGCTATACTGCCCATCTTTACCACACATCACATAATAATTTTAGTTCGATGACATTGTGTATTTTCAGTGTTTGGGGTGTTTTACTGGTAGAGTCTTAGAAGTCACAATCTGGACTCTACTGTAAAATGCTGGAAGCCACTATAGTGGCTTTACACTGTTTTCGCTAATTTGTTGTTGGCTCAGGAGTAGAATAAAATATTAATATGAAATTGTTTTGTTGCAGCTGGCTCTCTCCAATAACTTGCAGCAAAACATTATTTAGCAATAATAACTTACTAAACTGATACTCCATTTTCTGGTATATCTTTAAAAAAAAATACTTGAGTTACAAATGACCATTAAAATGTAATTTAGCATGCTACCAGTTAATTGCATTTAAAATGTTTAAATTGCAATTAAAATATTGTGCATGCTACCAGTTAATTGCATTTAAAATGTTTAAATTGCAATTAAAATATTGTAAGACATATAATAAAAAGAATTATTACATGCCTGTTCTGTGTAATCCCCATCAACAGCAACACTGAACCATGCGGAAAATGAAAATCTGTTCCGCACATTTTTAAATAGAAGCGAAATTTCACTTGAATTTTCTACAAATTGTGCAACAGAATTACAATTTGAATCACTAGCGATAGCTGAAAATCGTACCCAGAGTTCCAGTGTGTTCTATGTGCCAGTAGTTACATAGAACACACTGGAACTCCGGGGACGAAATAGTAACACAGGATCCCCTCGCAAATTTGGTTGGCGATAAAGTGTGTTGTTTTTGTTAATAGTTGTCAAATGAATTGCAGAGTGTTCTTTTAATAATTGTTTTTATAGACGTGAAGGCATGTAATAAACACAGAATGACACATGTGTGAATGTAATCGATATGGCACGGAAGGATAAAATGAGAGGTTGCAAGCCTTATTTGGGCTCATTTCAGTTTTCAGAACCGGTCAAACAATTTCACTGTCAATAAATATACCACAACTGCTGAACAAGTAAAAATAATAATTTATAATCATGATGCCCATTTTGGACAGCTCACATTCTCAGCATTCATAACCAGGTAAAAAAAATACCAGTAAAATAGATCTTGTCGCTTACAGTAAAGAAGTGCTATATCGATTAACCCATTCACACATGTGTCGTTCTCTGTATTACCTGCTGTTTTTTAATAGGTATACATGTAAGTACCAGAATTCTTTTTTTCGTGTGCAGCCACTTGTGAAAATTTTTTTTTTCTTTACAGACATTCATGAGATAATTTAGGTACCTACTTAAAACAGTAGGTATCACAGGCCCAAAGCCAATGGGGGATTTTGGAGGTGGTTTGCCCCATGACCATGTCTGTCGGAAATTTTTGTTGTCAATTGAAAAAAATTGTTGGTTGCAACGCCAACATTTTCTCTGAGAGCTGCTAATTTGAAAACGAAAGTGAACCATTTGACAAAATTTCAATTTTCAGTATGCAAAAATACTCTTGTGTTTCAAATATCTTTTGTATGAAAGTTCTTGTTGTAAGGATGTGACAATCAAGTCGTCATGTTAAAGAAAGAATTTTGTGTGTGTTTATTATTTTGAAGAATTTCTTTCATTGAATAAAAGTAATTCTTTAAAATAAAAATAATTAACAAATTAAAGAATGTTTCATTTATAACTGTTTTAAATAAGAATATTGAGTTTGGCTAACATGTCAACCACCAAACAAAATTTTCAAGGAAACTGAGGTTGATTTTAAGGGAAATGGCTTGATTTTCAGGGAAAAGTTTGAGTGACAGTAAATGCTGAATGCAACAAGCCAACTGCCACTAAATCACCCTAAATGAGAGGATTTCTTTCCATAGGAGATACATTAAACTATTAATGCAGCTCACATATGTTGTATTACCAAATAAAATTATGGTCAAAATATATAAGTATAAATTTTTATTTTGAATTTATACTACTGCTCATCTCAGCTGGTTTTGTATCCTGTCTAATGACATATATTCAAACTGTATTCTTTTCACAAGTAATGGAACTGAGTTAGGTTCCAATTACATTGAATTAGGTCTCAAGAAGTATACATGTATTGAGATTGTCAACAAACAAGGAACACAGAAGAGTTTATCTCTTTACCCAATGCACAGGATAGCAAAAATTTATTATTTTAATTATCTTGTTTTTAGCTCAACTTGACAGCGTCAAGTAAGAGCTATTGGGATGGGTTGTGATCTGTCGTCCATCTGTCCATCCACAATTCCTTTAGCATACCCGACAGGCCGCAGCTCTCACCCAATCAGTTCCAAATATCATAGGTGGCTTTGGGGCAATGTCTAGATGGGAGATATCGATTTTTGCCGAGTTTCGTTGAAAAACATGGCCACCAGTGGCCATCTTGGATTTGGATATAAATTGTCCAACAATTGCTTTAGCGCACCCTGCAGGCCACAGCTCTCACACAATCAGTCCCAAATTTCATATGTGGCTTTGGGGCAATGTCTAGATGGGAGCTATCAAATTTTTCTAAATTTCATTGAAAAACATGGCCACCAGCGGCCATCTTAGATTTGGCTATGAATTGTCAACAATTTGCAAACCCTACAGACTGCATCTATCACCTAATCTTTTTCAAATTTCGTATGGAGCTTTGGTTTAATGTCTGGATGGGTTCCATCAAATATATTTCTGAATTTCGTTGAAAAACATGGCTGCCAGTGGCCATCTTGGATTTGGATATAAAATGTCCAACAATTCCTTCAGCACACCCTACAGGTCGCAGCTCTCACCCGATCAGTCCCAAATTTCATATGTAGCTTTGGGGCAATGCCAAGATGGGAGCTGTCGAATTTTTCCAAATTTTGTTAAAAACATGTCTGCCAACAGCCATATTAATTTGGCATATAAATTGTCAACAATTCCATTAGCACTCCCTACAGGCTGCATCTCTCATCTTTTTCAAACTTCATATGTAGCTTTGGTGTGATGTCTAGATGGGAGCTATTGAATTTTTCTGAATTTTGTTGAAAAACATGGCTGCCAGCAGCCATCATGGGGGCACGGTGGCATTGCGGTAACCAGTTCTCGTCAGTTCACCGAAGTTAAGCAACGTCGAGCCCGGTTAGTCCTCGGATGGGTGACCGTCTGAGCGATCAATTTGGACTCCCGCATTGTGTCCTTGGGCAAGGCACTTAACCCTGATTGTCCACATGGGGGCATGATGACGCCATGTACTAAGGTGTACTGCATGTTGATGGTGCTCAGGTCTTCAACCAATCTAACCCTGCCTGTGCTGCAGTGCAGAGTTTCGATGTTGGGGAGCTGGCAGCTGCTCGGTGGTTCTCCGGGTATTCCGGCTTCCTCCACCCGTAAAACTGTCATGGTCATGATTAGCCATTGTGCATAAGTATGTGACCTTAAAATACTAATAAATAAATAAATGAATAAATAGCAGCCATCTTGGATTTGGATATAAAATGTCCAACTCTTCCTTTAGCACACCCTACAGGCCGCAGCTTACATCTGATCAGTCCCAAATTTCATATGTGGCTTTGGGGCAATGTCCAGATGGGAGCTATAAAATTTTTCCAAATTTCATTGAAAAACATGGCCATCAGCGGCCATCTTAGATTTGGCATATGAATTGTCAACAATTTTATTATCACACCCTACAGACTGCATCTCTCACCTAATCTTTTTAAAATTTCATATGGAGCTTTGCTTTGATGTCTGGATGGGCTCTATCAAGTATATTTCTTAATTTTGTTGATAAACATGGCTACCAGCAGCCATCTTGGATTCGGATATAAATTGTCAACAATTCCATTAGCACACCCTTCAGGTCGCATCTCTCACCCCATCTTTTTTTAATTTCATATATAGCTTTGGTGTGATGTCTAGATGGGAGCTGCCAGATCTTTCTGAATTTTCGTTAAAACATATGGCCGTCAGCAGTCATCTTGGATTAGTATGTGAATTGTCAACAATTTCATTAACACACCCTGCAGGACGCATGAATCACCCAATCTTTTTCAAATTTTATATGTAGATTTGGTGTGATGTCTAGATGGAAGTTATCAAATTTTTCTGAATTTTGTTGAAAAATGTAGCCGCAAGCAGCCATCTTAGATTTGGCATATAAATTGTCAACAATTCCATCAGCACACACTGAGGGCCACATCTCTCACCTGATCTTTTTCAAATTTCTCTGTAGCTTTGACGTGATGTATAGATGGAAGGTATTAAAATTTTCTGAATGGTGTTGAAAAACATGGCCACCAGTGGCCATCTTAGATTTGATATATAAATTGTCAGCAATTCCATTAGCAGGCTCTACAGGCTGCACCTCTCACCCGATCTATTTCAAATTTTATATGTAACTTTGGTTTGATGTCGAGATGGGAGTTATAAAATTTTTTCTGCATTCCGTTGAAAAAGATTTGACAATGTCGTTTCGGGGCCCCCGAAGCGACCACGTCTGGTGTGAGTTTGACCCCCTCTGTGGGGGATGTGCAACTCCTCCCGCTCCCATGGGGGGTGGTGAATGCTATCATTTCGGGTCGCCCGATTCCACCACGTCTGATGAGAATTGCTCCTCCTCCATGGGGGATGTGCAGCTCCTCCGGCACCAGCGGGGGGTGGGGACCGCCGTCGTTTTGGGGCTTCCCGATTCGACCATGTCTGGTGAGAGTTATTCCCCTTCCGTGGGGAATGTGCAGTGTTTTACCGTGGTGGATACTGCGGGAGCTGTTGGTTTTCTGGTGTAGAGATGCCTGGTTCCGGGACTATGCGCCCCCTCCAGTCGACATCTGAGGCTGTCACTAGGGTTGTGACTCCTCCTTTGGAGGCCGAGCTTGGTGGCTCTCTCCGCTTTTCCGCCAGTTCCAACAGCTCCTGTCGTATCTGCTGCTACTGCTGTTCCGTCTACAACGTCATTGGGCACCGTTTTTAGCCAGCCTCGGCTTCTCCCTGCCAGGGTCTGCAGGGATGTCTGTAGTGTGGTTGTGGGGTTTCGGCCTCAGCCTTCCCAGACTTCCACTCGGCGAAGTCAAATGGGGCTGCTGACTGAACCCCCTACTGTGTCCTCTCAGCCATTGAGCACAGTAGTTTTATACCTGCAGTGGTCTGCTGCGGTGTCTGGTTGGAAGTGGCTGCCGGCCGGACCCTCTCCTGTGGTCTCTGCGCCGTCGAGCACCACAGTTGTCATTGGTTTCGGTTGTTCTTAGTGGGACACTATGAACTCCGTGGCGTTTCCGTCCACTCATTCTGGCCACACGACCAGTTTTGGGGGTCCAACGTCTTTTGTGCAGCCTGGACCTTCTGCCCTGCAGGGGTCAGCGGTGACTCTCATGAGTTCCTGCTATGTTGATCCTCGGGGTGTGTCACACCCCTACACACATCTGCCTTCAGACGTTTTCGGCTGCCGCCCGTCGTCCCACATCGGGTCTTTTGGAGGATCGTGACCCTTCGGTGGTTAAGAGGGTCAGAGGTGAAGCCACTGCCAGTTCGTTCCCCTGTCTAACCGGCCAGTATGGGCAGTGAGCTTAGGGAGTCCTCTCCTTACTCACTCAGGTTCTGTCAAAGAGCCTTCCTGTTGCTTCCAGCGAGGCAGCGAGTGGTTTCCAGGCGCCTCCTATGGCGCCGCCTCCCGGGATTGGAAACAGGCCGCTTCTGATCCCCCTGGTGTTCCGACACCATGGGAGGCATCGGCTGGTTTGCCCATGATGGGCTATGTGTCTTCGGACTCAGGGGAAGAGTCAAGACATGCTTGATGTCGAGAGCCAGCAGTCTTCGGACTTGGGGGCAGCTCTTGATTTCGTGTTTGGGTTCCTTCCGGATCTCAAACCATCTAACCAGACTACAGTGTCAGCCAGGCCGCGATCATCGGTCGTGCGCCAAGTCTATGGAGCAGCCTGCTTCTGGGCATCTTTGACCGTGCCCGTCGGTACAGTTGGTTGAAGCATTTTCAGCCTTGGACTCCAAGCTAAGTTCCAAGGCTATGAAGGCTCCGTTCTTCACCAGGGTTGACACCTTCTTGCCTCCGGCGTGTTATCGTTCCTACGATTCCGCCAATCCGTCGGTCTACCAGACTTTGACGGTTTTGGATCAGGACTCCAATTCCCTCCGGCTTTCTAAGTCCAAGTCTGCCGTCATTCCGATGACGACTCTGGAGTCCACGTTGGGCTTATCGAGAGAGATGCTTGGTATGCTTTCTCTCTCCGATCACGTCGTCTCAGCTTTAGCTGCTTATCTGCCTTCAGATAAGTTTGACGAGGTACAGGCTCCTTTGCGTGTGCTGTCCAAGGCATTCATGCATCTTACTTACATGCATGCCTGTAACACGGCTAATCTGGAATTAGTTCGAGGGGACTCTGTGCGGGACACAGGCCGATCCCTTCCTGAGGAGCAGTACGCTACTCTTCGATCTGCTTTTTTGGCAGGTCCGCAACTTTTCCATGGTTCTGTGTTGATGGTCCAGGATGACGTCCTACGTCATTCCAACGATCAGCTGCTGTTTCTTCAGCTTGATCAGCCTTCTAGGGTAGGCATGGGCCGTTCCAAGCCTAACAAGTATCCTTCTGCTTCCTCTGCGAAGCAAAGGGGCTGATCCTTCTGCCACCGCTTCTACTTCTTACTCAAGGGGTAAGGGTAAGCGTCGGCAGTCTTGAGGGAAGTCCCAGTATTCTTCATTCAGTAGAGGTGTTTTCTCCTCTCGCGAGCCTCGTCGGGGTTCGCAATGAAGGTCCTCACCTCGACTCGTCCCAGGTTGGAGGAAGGATAGCAGAGTTCGCAGACCGTTGGGCCACCATCACATCCGATCCTTGGATGTTAGATGTTGTTTGGTCCGGGCTGCGAATATCCTTCCGACGGCACTCCACTCTGTCCAGGGTGCCTTTTTCAACCACAGTTCCTTCAGACATTTTACGTCGGGAACTTTTGTCCATGGAGATAGACAATCTCCTGACAAAGGGGGCGATTGAGGTCATCAAGAACATTAGGTCAGTGGGTTTCTATTCCCGCCTGTTCTTGGTGCCGAAGAAGGACGGCCGACTCCGACCGGTTCTCGATCTGAGTTTCCTGAACCAGTCTATCATTGCTCCCAAGTTCAACATGGAGACTTTCAGGTCGGTCCTCCGTTCAATTCACCAGGGAGATTTCGCTTCCAGCTTCGACCTGCGAGTCGCTTACTTTCACGTTCCGATTCATTGGGCATTACGGAAGTATCTCAGGTTCGTTTTTCTGGGGCGAGTTTACCAGTTCAATGCCATGCCTTTCGGCCTCAACCTGGTTCCTTGGGCCTTCACCAGACTGATGTCGCATGTGATAGCTTTCCATCGCACACAGTCCAGGGTGACTACTTCGGCATATCTGGTCGATATCCTCCAGGGGCATTCCAATGCTGCCTTACTGGAGTCGGATGTCACCGCTCTGTTGAGCTTGCTCATGTCGCTACATTTCAGAGTCAACGAGGAGAAGTCGGACCTGGTCCCTTCTCAGTCGTTTTATCATCTGGGGATGGCTTTCCGCACACAATTCAATTTGATGGCAGTTCCCCAGGCCAATGCTGTGATTCTCTCAGCTTTTGCTCCGACTCTGTCCCAGTCCACATCCGCGTTGGCTCGGAGTTTTCTCTGGCTAATCGGTCTCGGCTGTTCGGTGACGGATCTCATTCCTCTAGGTCGGCTGCATGTCAGACCTCTCCAACACTTTCTGCTCAGTCGTTGGAGGCCGAATGTAGATTTTCTGGATCTGGTGCTTCAGTTTCCAGAATATCTTTATCCTCACCTTCTCCTCTGGACGGATGTCCAGTGGCTTTTGCAGGGTGTTCCGTTGGACTTACCCACGTCCGATCGCGTTCTGACGGCAGATGCCAGCGATCTCGGATGGGGTGCGACGTTGGATCCTCTAGGTCTTTCCATTCACGGGATGTGGGACCAGGATCATGCAGCTCTACACATCAACCAGAAGGAGCCTCTTGCTCTTCTTCTGCGTTTCAGGCAGTGGTTCCCTCACCTGTCGAATCGCCAGGTCCTTCTGTTGTCCGACCATTCGACGGTGGTTGCTTACATTCGGAACCAGGGCGGCACGCACTCTGTTCCAATGTACGAATTGGCTTGGGATCTTCTACTGCTCACTCAGGATGTCCACACCGGGGTGGCTGTTCGTCACATTCCCGGTTGCCTGAACGTCCTAGCCGACTCCCTGTCCCGTCTGGGCAGGGTCATTTCCACCAGGTGGATGCTTCACATGGCGGGTTCCATCGATCTCTTGTGACTCGTTGGAACCATCCGGTGGACACTTTTGTGTCCCCGTGTCCAGATGCTCTGGCTTTCGCCGTGGACGCTCTGGCCCTCCTTTGGGATGGTCTTGTCGGCTACGCCTTCCTACCGGTTCCGATTCCGCCTCAGGTTCTCACCCAGATATGAACCTGCAGTCGTCGAATCCTTTCGATCACACCCGTCGCTACGGTGGGTGTGGATCAATCTGCTCCGCTCTCTGTTAGCGGCGGTTCCGGCATGTCTCCCTCTACCTCGCGACTTTCTCTGCCAAAGTCGCCGGAGGAGGTTTTCAAGTTGACCCGACTTCATTGTGCCTTCGCACATGTCTTTTATCGGGTCCTGTCTCCTCCGTAGTGGTTTTTCGAGACACGCAGTGGAGTTGCTTTTCTTCAAGGAGGCACTCACTCCGCTGGTTTAGCCTCTGTGGCTAAGTGGAAGGTTCTTCTGTCGATGGTGTGCGATCACTCTGTTGCTTCTGTCACTCCTTCGATCACACCGCTTGCGGAGTTTCTGGTATATGTTTGTTTCTGGGGGCCTCCAGCAATGGGTACTTGTCCATGCTTCGGAGCCATTTTTTCCTATGTGATACTGCATTGTTTCGACACTCATCCTTGGTACTCCAAGCTTGTTCAGCTCTTTTCCTTGAAAAGACCTAGGACTTTGCAGTTTACTCCAAGATGGTCACTTTCTTGGGCGCTGCTCTGCTTGGGGGTGAGAGGCGTTCACGCCTTTATCCTGGATGAATATGCGTTTTCCCACATGCCAGATCTCTCCTGCATCCATTTCTTGATGGACTTGTCTTGCTATTCGTGCAGCTTCCGCTCGTCTAGCTACTGGTGCTTGTATTACCAATTGTTTTTTCTGCCACGAGGTGCGTGCATTGTCTTCCTCTTTTAATAACTCTGTCATGTTGTCGGATGACTGATGTTATACTGACAGCCTTCTGGAGAAATGCTACATTCTCCTTTTATCTGCGACAGTTGCAGGAGCCGACAGAGAACCTTGGGGCCCTCTTTCTTCGGCTCAGGATGTTGTCTATCCATGCTTTTCAGCTTTTTTCAGGGTCAGTTCCAGCTTTGTGCTGTTACTGTCCTTTCTGTCTGTGCATTGCACTTCACCATACGCCTCATCTTTCATTGGCTTTTCTAATGTTTGTGATGCTATGGTTTGATAGGCCTAGGGATCTCTTCCTCTGTCCACGGTCCAGTGCTATTCAGTTATGTGTGGGTTGGTTATGTGATTCCCTCCAGCCTTTTGTCTATTCAGCCTGTAGTAAACAATTGAGGTAGGTTGATAAGAAGTATAAATTTTATAGTAAATTTCCTTTCTTATTATACCTACCGAAATTGTTTACATGGAGGCCCTCCCGTCTTCTTATTCGGGTAAGAATCCTTCCTCCCCGCTGATCACATAACTCCTGTGTTGTTCGGAATCAAAAGAATGACGAATTGATGCATTGCGCACTGTTACGGAAGTTGTGGATTTGTACTATGGAAGAGCGCCCCATACTGGGTATGCGCCGATGGCGCTCGGCCCAGTTTTGGCTCATTTTTTCGTGGTGTTTTTACACCACTTTTCTTTCCCAAATCTTGGGAAAGATTAAAATAGAGAGTATTTTATCCGAGTTAGGTTCTTCCACTGTAGTGCAAGAAGCCTGTAGTAAACAATTTCGGTGGGTATAATAAGAAAGGAAATTTACTATAAAATTTATACTTTTTTCAGATTTCATATGTAGCTTTGGTGTGATGTCTTTTCTGTAGAAACTTGAGTGAATGACATGGCATTACTGGATCTTTCTATTTAGTTCAGTCCCTTCTTGGAAAAGTTGAGCTGCAGTGTCATTGACACTTTCATTTTTAAAAATTTTCAACAAAACCATATCATGTGACCCTCTCATTGGAACAAGCTTGATGAGTTTGTTCTAATGAGGGGTCACAAGATATGGTTTTGTTGAATCTTTTTGAAAAATTTATTTTTTACAACTAATAAGTTTAAAAATTATATGGGCAGATGCGGCCGATTCATTAGGTAAAGGGTTATTACCCATCTCACCATTTCAGAAAATTTTGAGATACTGGCTTTGTACCTGAGATATGCTCTTTCCATTTATATTAGGTAAATGGTTAAGGGGTTTTCACTGTAAGTACTGCACTATTTGGCAGTTGTAGTAAGACTGTTCTAACACAGTTTTTACCTTATATTGCTAACTGGTTATTTTCAGTGATTGTGTTTTTGTAGCACTTATCTACAGTTGAAACTAGAAGTCCAGTTACACTATTGTGCACTGTTCTGAAGAAGTAGCACGCTGGATAAGTGCACTGCAGTTCCTATCAATACCACAAGAAAAATACTTTCAAACTTTCATCACACGGACCACTGGGTGCAACCCGGTGATCCATGTGATGAAACTTTGCATGCGCTTTATATTTTGTATTACTTTGCAAAACCGTCCTTGTGTATTTCGGTGGATTATTTCCTTTTACTGCAGTAAGGAGCGTGTTAACTAACAAGGATGTTCTGCGCTAATTGTGACAGAACTTCTAGTTTCAACTACATTATATGATGCTTTTTTAATTTCATTTATCATTGCAGGTTGTGAATTGAATATCAAATAGCCTTCATCATGGCAAACGCTATGCAGGAACAGTTGATAAAAGCAACACAAATAGTTGAGCAGCAAGTAGATGCCGAGATTGCAAAACTTGACAATTTAGATGAGGATGATTTTGAAGTTCTAAGGAAGAAAAGAATGATGCAGATGAAGAAAGCACAAGAGCAGAAACAAGAATGGTTGGCCAGTGGTCATGGCCAGTATTTTGAAGTTGCCAATGAGAAAGAATTTTTTGATGAATGTAAAAAGAGTAAAAATGTTGTTTGCCATTTCTATCGGGACAGCACCTTTAGATGTAAAATCGTTGATAAACATCTGCATATATTGGCACCAAAACACATGGAAACTAAATTTATAAAAATTAATGCTGAAAAATGCAAATTTTTAATTGAGAGACTGAAAATTGTTGTTCTTCCCACAATTTGTATTGCAAAGAATGGAAAAACAGTTGACTATATTGTAGGTTTTGATGATCTAGGTGGTAAAGATGATTTTCCAACAGAGATGATGGAGTGGAGATTGGGGAGAGCTGATGTTATTAATTATTCTGGAGATCTGCTGTCTCCACCAATTGATGGACAGAGTTCTAAAAGCGTACACCTCAAACCAAAAAAGATTATACGTGGGGAGGATGAAGATGGAGATAGTGATGAGGATGATTGGTAGAATTTGAACACTTTTCTCATTTAAAAATTCATATTACTGTGATTGTTGCATCATTTTATGATTATTTCATCTTTTATTAAAAAAATAAGATGTAAAAGAGTTCCAGCACATTTGTCTGATTTTAGGCCTAAAAAAGTAAAAAAATATGTTTCTAAGGCCCCCACATTGTCCTTTTGGCTGCCTCATGCTCTCTTTTTATAATCAATGCAAAATTAAAAAAATAAAACTTGAATGGTTTATGGCTGATATTTTACCCAAGTTAATAAAATTGATACATTTGTCCCATAAGTGCGAGAAGGCTTTGCAATGCTTTAGCATTGCAAAGCCTTCTCGCACTCATGGCAACGAAATATACCACCACCCATCTCATTCCACAAACTAGTAATTGGTATTGTAAAATAGACTGTCCCCACAGTAGAGCATAAAAATGCTTATTCCAAACTTCAGTGACATCAAGTCTGTTAACTCTTTACCAGTGCACATGATATCCAGGTTTTTTAACCCTTTACCTAATGAATTGGTTGCATCCACCACGTAACTTACAAATTGAAAACTTTCAAGAAAACCATATCATTGAAATGAGCTCGTCGAGATCATTCCTTTGAGTGGTCAGATGATATGGTTTTTAGCTTAACTTGACAAAGTCAAGATAAGCTATTGCCATCACGCGTGCTGAAGTCTGTGAGTCAGTTAGTCTGTGAGTCTGTTCACATTTTTCTTTAGCACAGGCTATACCCCGTAGTTCTTGTCGGATCGTAACGAAATTTCATATGCAGGTTTGAGGTCATGTCTAGATGAGAATGTCCCCTTTTGGTCACGATCGGTCAACCATGATGGCTGAACGAGCCGAAAACCTTTAGCACAAGTTACAAGTCATAATTTATGAAGGAATTTCATTGCAACTTGGTAGGATGACTCTGTATAATATCTAGATGAGAACATCCCCTTTTGGCCAGGATCTGTCAACTATGACGGCTGCCCAAGCCTGAAACCCCAAAACTTTTACCACAGTCTACAGGTCATATTTAATATGGAGGGATTTCATTGTAACTTGGTAGGATGACTCTGAATGATGTCTAGATGAGAACTTCTCCATTTAGTCGCGATCTGTCAACCATGTTCTCCATTTAGTCGCGATCTGTCAACCGTGACGTCTGCCTGAGCCCAAACCCGAAAACCTTTAACACAGTCTACAGGTTATATTTATGGAGGGATTTCATTGTAATTTGGTAGGATGACTCCATATAATGTCTAGATGAGAACGTCCCCTTTTGGTTGCAATTAGTCAACTGTGATGGCTACAGGGACCCGAAGCCCGAAAACCTTTAGCACAGTCTACAGGTCATATTTATGAAGGAATTTCATTGTAACTTGGTTGGATGACACCAGATAATGTCTATATGAGAATGTCCCCTTTTGGTTGCGATCATTCAACCATGATGGCTGCCAAAGCCCAAAAACCTAAAACCTTGAGCAAAGACTACAGGTCATATTTATGAAGGGATTTCATTGTACATGTAACTTGGTAGGATGACTAAGTATAATGTCTAGATGAGGACACCCCCTTTTGGTTGCGATGGGTCAACCGTGATGGCTACACAGGCCCAGAGCCCGAAAACCTTTATCACAGTCTGCAGGCTATATTTATGAAGGGATTTCATTGTACATGTAACTGGATAAGATGACTCATTTTGGAATAATTTCACTGTAACTTGGTAACTTTGGTTGACATACATTAACTGTGAGGGTCATATTAACCCACCCCTCAGTTCTTTAGTACAGTCTTTGCCTCAAATTATTTTTATTGAAAACATAGCACACAGGGAACAGAAATTAACATATTCTCATTTATCTCAATTCTTTGATATTCATTTACACTTTCATTCGGTATCACCATGATTTTGACATTAGTTTGGGGGTTTTTTGGTATATTGCCCATCTCTATTTTTACCTATAATCCTGACTGATTAATATTCCAACAACATCATCAAGGCATGCCTTTATGATATAGTTGGAATATTGTATCAGTCAGGGATTGAGCCATCAGTGAGGACATACACAGAACGATGCAGCCTCTCATTTTATCTTTCCGCAATGGCACAAGTAGCATATTGATTAACCCATTCACACGCATGTGTCATTCTGTGTTTATTACGTGCCTTCACGTCTATGAAATCAATTATTAGAAGAACACTCAGCAATTCATTTGACAACTATCAACAAAAAGAAACCTGTGTTACTATTTCGTCCCCTGAGTTCCAATGTGTTCTATGTGCCTACTGGCACATAGAACACATTGGTACATAGGGGATGATTTTCTGCTATTGCAAGCGATTCAAATTGTAATTGCATTGCACAATTTGTAGAAAATTCCAGTGAAATTTCTCTTCTATTTAAAAATAATACGTCAACGATTTCTGTATGTGTGGAACAGATTTTCATTTTCCGCATGATTTAGTGTTGCTGTAGATGGGGAATACAGTAAAACCTGTCTTGAGAGACCACCTGTCTTGAGAGACCACTTTGTCCATGCACCGATTGGTTTCACTCTATAATGGACCTGTCATGAGAGACCACCTGTCTTGAGAGACTGCAAAATTGAGGCAAAAACTCAGTTTTTTACCTGTTTTGAGAGACCAGAAAAACATTTTTTGCATTTTCAGAGTATTAAAATCAATTAAGATCAATGCAATGCGTAGAGAAATCAATAGTTCAAAAATTTAGCCAGGACATCTGCCCAACAGTAAAAATAACATTCACTATAGATTGCCTGAAAACTATATTAATTGGCTTTCAATTACATTTTTAGCTCAACTTTGGCGAAGCCAAATTTGAGGTATTTCCATGGCCTGTCATCAGTCTGTCTGTCCGTCGAGCCGTACACACGGCTCGGGCTAGAGGCCATATTTATGAACCAATCTTTACGAAACTTCTTTGGTACCTTTGTTATCACCGTGAGACGAGAATGAGTGTTTTGGGGTCCAGTCCGAAATTCAAGACAGCTGCTGGAACCATTTTGTACAAAATTAGGTGCAATCAGATTTTTGCGCAGAACTTCCATATGAAAGCTTTGATTTGAATAATTTTGTGTATGAATGTTTAGTACCATGGGATACATCACATATAATACAGGTTTTTTTCTCGTGTTTAAATTATGCAAATTAGACTAACTTTGATTTATTTAGTGTTACTTTCAGCACTGTAAGTGCAAATGCCAATACGGCTTGGGCTAGAGGCCGTATTTATGAACCGATCTTTACAAAACTTCTTGGATACCTTTGTTATCACCGTGGGACGAGAACAAGTGTTTTTAGGTCCGGTCTGAAATTCAAGATGGCCGCTGGCAGCCATTTTGTACAAAATTAGGTTCAATCAGATTTTTGCGCAGAACTTCCATATGAAAGCACTGATTTGAATCATTTTTTGTGTGAATGTTTAGTACCATGGGATACATCACATAATACGGGTTTTTTCTCGTGCATAAATTATGCCAATTAGACTAACTTTGATCTATTTAATGTTACTTTCAGCACTGTAACTGCAAATGCCAATACGGCTCAGACTAGAGGCCATATTTATGAACTGATCTTTACGAAACTTCTTGGGTACCTTTGTTATCACCGTGGGACGAGAACGAGTGTTTTTGGGTCCGGTCCGAAATTCAAGATGGCCGATGGCAGCCATTTTGTACAAAATTTGGTGCAATCAGATTTTTGCACAGAACTTCCACATGAAAGCGCTGATTTGAATACTGTTTTGTGTGAATGTTTAGTACCATGGGATACATCACATATAATACGGGTTTTTTTCTCGTGCAGAAATTATGCAAATTAGATGAACTTTGATTTTTTCAGTGCTACTTACAGTAAGTACACATGTCAATACGGCTCGGGCTAGAGTCTGTATTTATGAACCGATCTTCATGAAACGTCTTGGGTACCTTTGTTATCACCTAGGGACGAGAACGAGTGTTTCTGGGTGCGGTCCAACAATCAAGATGGCTGCCAGTGGCCATTTTGTACCGAAATTAGGTCTAATCAGTTTTTTGTACACAACTTCTATACGGCTCAGGCTAGAGGCCGTATTTATGAACCGATCTTTACGAAACTCCTTGGGTACCTTTGTTATCACCGTGGGACGAGAACGAGTGTTTTGGGGTCTGGTCCGAAATTCAAGATGGCCGATGGCAGCCATTTTGTACAAAATTTGGTGCAATCAGATTTTTGCACAGAACTTCCATATGAAAGCGCTGATTTGAATAATTTTTTGTGTGAATGTTTAGTACCATGGGATACATCACATATAATACGGGTTTTTTTCTCGTGCAGAAATTATGCAAATTAGATGAACTTTGATTTTTTCAGTGCTACTTTCACACACTAAGTACACATGTCAATACGGCTGGGGCTAGAGTCTGTATTTATGAACCAATCTTCACGAAACGTCTTGGGTACCTTTGTTATCACCTTGGGACGAGAACGAGTGTTTCTGGGTGCGGTCCAAAATTCAAGATGGCTGCCAGTGGCCATTTTGTACCGAAATTAGGTCTGATCTGTTTTTTGTACACAACTTCTATACGGCTCAGGCTAGAGGCCGTATTTGTGAACCGATCTTTACGAAACTTCTTGGGTACCTTTGTTATGACCGTGGGATGAGAACGAGTGTTTTTGGGTGTGGTTCGAAATTCAAGATGGCCATCAGCAGCCATTTTGTTCCAAAATTAGTGCAATCAGTCTTTTGTACAGAACTTCTGTATGAAAGTTCTGATTTGAATAAATTTTTGTATGAATGTTTAGTAACATGGAATACATCACATAAAGTACGGGTTTTACTCTCATGCAGAAATTATGCAAATTAGATGAACTTTGATTTATTCAGTGCTACTTATACACTGTAAGTCCACATGTCAATACGGCTCGGGCTAGAGGCTGTATTTATGAACCGATCTTCACAAAACTTCTTGGGTACCTTTGTTATCACCTAGGGACGAGAACGAGTGTTTCTGGGTGCGGCCAACATTCAAGATGGCTGTCAGTGGCCATTTTGTACCGAAATTAGGTCCAATCAGTTTTTTGTCACAACTTCTACACAGCTCATATTTGTGAACTGATCTTCACGAAACTTCTTGGGTACCTTTGTTTTCACCTTGGGACGGGAATGCGTGTGTTTTGGGGTGCCTTTGTTATCACTGTGCTATGAGAACAAATATTTTGGGGTTCAGTCAGACCCATTCTGGGACTCTAGGATTTTTTTCTAGTTTAGCATCTGACTGTCACCCACCTTTACAATACTTTATCTATACATTTGTTACAGGCAACGGTCAGTATTTATGTACAGACCGTTACAATACTTTATATGTACCTTTGTTATCAGGTCATTACCTAGATGTTTGTCATTGTTGTGTCACATACTGTACATGTACATGTCTTTGTCTTGACAAGTTGAGCTACAGTGTCATTGACACTTTCATTTTTTTAACGCAAACACAGCATCAAATTCAAGAAATGTTGAAAAATATCCGACTTCACCACGTTAAAAAACATCGATTTCAAAGATAAATAAATTGTACTACACATGCGCAAGTATCTGTGCGCATGCGTAGTACAATTTGTTTATCTTTGAAACATGATGTTTTTTAACGTGGTGAAGTCGGATATTTTTCAACATTTCTTGAATTTGATACTGTGTTTTTTAACGCAAACACAGCATCAAATTCAAGAAATGTTGAAAAATATCCGACTTCACCACGTTAAAAAACATCGATTTCAAAGATAAATAAATTGTACTACACATGCGCAAGTATCCGTGCGCATGCGTAGTACAATTTGTTTATCTTTGAAACATGATGTTTTTTAACGTGGTGAAGTCAGATATTTTTCAACATTTCTTGAATTTGATGCTGTGTTTGCATTAAAAAAATGATGCAGACACGTAAATAAATTATATTTGGGCTGAGTATGACAAGTAGAATATTGATTATGTGATTTTTGTCTTCGATATGAAGCGTGATCTGAGTCGACCCAAATGCGGCCAGTTTCTTTCAGTTTTAGTCAGATGAAATTTGAACGGGTTTCTCAAAGACTGTGAGGGCCAGGGGGGCCCCGGGTCACAGTCTTACAAAGACTACCCCTACATATCACTGATGATACCTCCCACATTGTCTGAAACACAGAACTACAACCTCCGAAATTTGTCTAACTTGACCACTCTACCATGTCGAACGAATCCTCATCAGTGGTCTTTTCTCCCATTGACTACTAAACTATGGAACGAATTACCAAACGACATACGAGAAAACCCAAGTCTTAAAAATTTCAAAACCTACGTCAACAATGACAAACGAATTATTCCCAAATTCTATTGAACCACACATCGCGAGAAGCTCAAATTCTTCATTGCAGGCTCTGCTTAGAATGCAGTGATTTAAAGGCTCACCTATTTAAAAATCACATTTCCGATACAGCCTCTTGCTGCTGTGGCAACCGCGAAACAACCGAACACTTCCTGCTGTTCTGTCCTTTATACAATGATGTTAGGAACTCGACCCTTGGTACACTCAATTGACCAATCAATCCAGACACTCTTATTTACGGAAGTGAATTTCTATCAGTGTCACAAAATCGAACAATCTCCGAGGTGGTACATCAGTTTATTCTGCGATCAAAAAGGTTTTAGTCTTGGCTTTCACAAGGGCAAATCGACTCTGAAGCTTATCTCATAAGTATGGAGCATAGACGAGGCGAGGTTGAGGCTCTGCCCACTTTGTTTATGCTCCCTGCCCTTTTTTCTCCCTCATTGTAGAACCATCTGTCGAGGCCGTCACCTGCACATACCAAGAACTTGGTGCCGCTTTTCTGTAGGCACTTTTTTGACTCATCTGTCGATGTTCCACAAATTACCATACCTTACCAAATGTACATCTTCATTGAGTGACTAACATAATATCTAGTGCCATGAGCCCTACAGATATTCCGCCTTACCCTATTCTAGAAGCTAAGTTCATGACTGTGTTTCGCTTGCCTTCCTATTCATAGGCACCCCCACATCAAGGCATGCCTTATTGGATCGTACGTGGTGTCTGCCGATGACGCCCCTGCTTGAAACGCTTCACAATGCACACTCCATCAGCTCAAAAAGTCCTCTTTCTCTATCACTGTTCTGTTCCTTTTCTCTCCGCTAACTACATTAATCATGGCCAAAGTATAACAACAGTACAGCGCCTGTACGACCGGGACCCACAGCTCGGTGAGAACTGGCCAGCAGTTACTTTACAACGCAAAAAGTGAGGAGTGAACATAAAACTAAACATGCACCCATGGTGGGTCCTGACTGTGTGGGCGTAATAGTGTTTGTATAACTATCAGCCGCATATGATATATTTTTTACAAAATATTTGACTGGAAACAGCCCGAGTATAAGCTCTTTAGCTTGATGCTGAATCCATTTCCTTAATAGTTGTATGCTTCTATTGAATTGTGAAAAAATGTACTTTCATACTTTGGAAATAAATATTGTTTAAACTAAATATTCTCTGCTTGATTATTTACTGACTAGCAAAAACCTCAAACCTCTAATGAGAGACCACCTGTCTTGAGAGACCACTTTTGCTTGGCAAAAGGGGTGGTCTCTCAAGACAGGTTTTACTGTACATAGAACAGGCGTGTAATAAAAATCAGGTTCACACCCTCCAATCGCTCATCTTCACGATGCCCCTGCTGGTCACTACATACAAATGGCTAAAAACCATCGTGCATGTTTAAAAATTTGAAGACTGAGGTGATACTCTTGTGAGGCTTCTCTTAAAAATCTCTCCCAAGTACAAGTGAACAAATGTAAATTTTTGTTGAGAAATGTGTGGTGCTGGCAAGTGTTACCAATCTTGAGCTTTAAGTAAGGCTTAAATATGTAATGGTTCGGGTTACACGGCCACTCCCGATTTTCATGCCTGACCCAAATCTTTTTGTTGAGCTCTTGGCGAATAAAGTTTATGTCTATTTAAAATGATATGTGAAGATACTTACGAGCCTGGCATCAAATACATGTACACCATGAATATAGGCAGTACATTTTAACCCCTTTACCTAGGGGCCAGGCAACTTGGGTGAAGAAATCTGCTTGGACCGGCAAAATTCATCCTGCCTTTTATAAAAAGCAACTCTGAAGTTGCCTTGTTGAAATTCCGACTACCTTGAAATTACAGATAGGCGATTTTGCTATAAACTTAATGAAAAAACATCTAACAGGCATTTAATTAGAAGTATTAAATCACGTTTAAGCTAATTTTCCTGGCAATTGAAAGTAAAATAGGAATAAAAAAAAAGTCGAATAATTCAAACCTTACATGTTATTTTCTTACAATTAAGACATGAAAAACAATGTGATTTTGTGGTTAGCCAATTTTTCAAAACCACTGTTTTTTCCAGAATGTTACACATTTACCTTTAATTGGTTAAGTTGTGTCAACAGTTTGACCTAAGTCTTCATGAAGGTTGGTGGGCATTCCTCTGTCCATCCATGCTGCGATATCAGGGCAATAACTTGAACAAACATTATCTAACTTTTTACCAAATTTGGTCTCCAAGATTGTATTCTAGTTTGATTTTAGCTCAACTTGACGTCAAGTATGAGCTATTGGGGTGGGTTGTGATCAATTGTCTGTCCATGCGTACAATGATCCATATCTCTGTTTGTCCACAATTCCTTTAGCACACCCTATATGCTGCAGCTCTCACCTGATCAGTTCCAAATTTCATATGTGGCTTTTGGGCAATGTCTAGATGAGAGCTACTGAATTTTTTAAAATTTCGTTGAAATACATGACCACCAGAGGCCATCTTAGATTTGGCATATAAATTGTCAACTATTCCACAGGCACACCCCACAGGCTGCATCTCTTACCCGATCTTTTTCTTTGGTTTAGTTTAAACATATTTTATTGTCATTAGATTGAAAACTGACAAAAGGATTGGAACACAAGTTATTAAACTTATATAAGTTCCTCTCCTAAAACATTCAATGGCAGGCTGAGCTAACAAAAACATGCGAAAACAAACCAAACAAAACAAACAAAAAAAACATTTTATATCTACAATACAATAAACATGCTTCAACCCAATTCATAGTAGCTGGAGAGAAGTGAAAGACACGACATGCAGATATGGGATAAGATGATATAAAGCAAAAGAAAGCAGAGGATAGTTGAGTGTTGTGTCCCTATCGTACGGATGCGGCCATCGCAAGTCATCATCGAGCCTTAACTTGATGTTGGAGAGAAGGCACACCAAAAAGGGGAAAGGTTGAGAGTTAACTAAAACGATTGCTATCTGAAATAAAGGACTGTACTAACTTAAAAATCAGATTGTTTTCATTTTGTGATAAATTAGGTTTCCCGAAAAGAACATCGTCTGTGGAGATAATGTTAAATTGAGAAAGTCGTCTAAAGAGGATTTCACGCTGGACTACGTAGTGAGGACATTCGAAGAAGTAATGAAAACTGTTTTCAAGTCCGTGTCCACAACTACACCTGGATGTATCAGATATATAATTTGCATATTTATCACCGTTCAGTTCGCTACAGCCATTCCTTAACCTACAACGTAGAATGTTCAGTTTCCTTGTTCCGGAGGAGAAATAAAGCGGAGATTTCACGACAGGATTTAATGTTAATAGCTTAATTTTAGTTTTAAACTCATTTACAGTTTCAGCTGATGACACGTATTGAGGTAAATTGTTCCAAGCCACTACCATGGATGACAAGAAGGATCTTTTAAAATGTTCGGTTCGGGATTGATACATGGTAAAATGATCTGCGTTGCGTAGGCTGTAGGTTCCTCGGTCCCCAACACGCGGAGGTAATAAGTTAACTAAATAATCAGGGACTTTTCGATTTACTATTTTATACATTGATTGTTGGACGTTTTTGATTGATATATATATATAGGGGAGAAAAAAATATAAATAAATAGTTATTTAGAAAAATAAATATATCGAATCGAATAGATAATAAAAAAAAAATACGTAAATCATGAGCGATTCTCAGACTATTAGAGCGAGGTTTCTTTTAAACATGCTGATGAGAGCATACGCAATCTGCGTGAACGAAGAACTACATCCCATCTTGTTAGAACGATGCGTCGGATGTCGGGATTATCTAGACTTCGATCACGAGGATCATTCGTGTCTGACGATGGAAAGGGAAGATATGGTCGTCATGTATTTCGAACCGGCGTTCGAACGCGTTAAATTCAACGATGTGATCACGTTTTGGAAGAGATTAGTCTTCTGTAAGAATCGAGACAGGCCCACAGATTCGGAAGAACTGAAATTGGCGCATAGAAGTTTGACTTTAGAAGACAAGGGATGCATCAAGAAATTATTGCTGAACGAAGCATACGTCTAAGTTTTTTTTTCGTTGATATAAAAATAAGGGAGAGTAGAAAATAAAAAAAAAAATAAATACACACATAAATTTTCTTTTATCTAATATTAGAAAGAAAGAAAAAAAAACACAAAATGAGAACCAGAAATAAATTGTATCCGACGTTAGTGGACGACGAGGACGAGAAGCTGAACGGCGTTTTGCCAACAGCGCCGTCGCTAGAAGAAAGAGAAAGAGGAGAGAGGTATCGCATCGATCAAATCAGTAGAATCCAATTGTATCTGACTCGAGAGAGAGATTCTCGTCGTTCCCTCAAGAAGAAGTATTCGCGTTTCGTGAAATTCGTCAACGCGATCGACACGACACTCATCACGATTTCCATGGGTTTACACACGGCCGGCATCGGATTGTTGTCGACCGTGGTCAGCATTCCGATCGTGTTGACCGTAGAAGGAGTGGCTCTCGCCGCCGGATTGTTTAGCACGGTCGGAAACTTTTTGAGTAGGAAATTATATCTGAAGGCGAGGAAACACGACAAGATTCGCGTCTTGGCCGACTCCAAGATCGACACAATATCCGAAATGATCTCTATGGCGTTGAAAGACGGTAGGATATCGGACGGAGAATACTTCGCGATATTGAGCAAGAAAACGAAATACGATGCCATGAAAGAAGCCGTGAGAATCAAGACTCGTCAGATCATCAAGGAAGAGATGAAGGATTCTCTCGTGGAAAAGGGGAGGAAAGAGGCCAGGGAGGAATTCAGTAAGATGATAGAACTCAAGAGCAGCGATTGAAAAAAAAATATATATATATATAATAAGAACAGAATTTAAAAAAAAAAATATTAAATTTATATATAAAATAAAAAAAAAAAAACGAAATTAATTTAAATAACTCTTAAAAAAAATGTATTGCATAAAGTGTAAGAGAGTTACCGAGACGAGTAATTCTAGGGAAGTGCGAACTAAAAACAACAGACGGATGCTTCGCGGAATTTGCGACGTGTGTGGTTCTATCAAGACTCGATTCGTCAAACAAAAGAACGCGAGCAGAGGTAAAGGCATCGTGAATAAAATGATCAACAATCTACCTTTCGAAATGCATTTGCCCGGTCACAGTTTCACGGGACCCGGAACGAAATTGAACAAGAGACTCAACGCCGATCTGACACCCAAATCTTGGAGCAAACCCGTGAATAGGGTGGACGCGGCCGCGTACGATCATGATCTGTGCTACGCCGGACATCCCGACACCAAGACTCGCAACGATGTCTGCGACAAAAACATGTTGGGGAGATTGAGAGGCATATCGAATCCGACCAGGAGAGAGAAGATGGAACGTTCGCTGGTCGGCAATCTGATCGGTGCAAAACGTCGATTCGGATGGGGCGTTCAAAAAAAAAAGCGCATCTGAAAAGAAGAAGAAACGATTATTTACGAGCGAATTGGCCGAGGAGTTACACAAACCCATAGTGAGTAAATTTCGAAAGAGAAGGGTGTTCGTGAAGGGTCTGGATGACATTTGGTCTGCCGACTTGGTCGACATGAGATCGTTTTCGAGGTGGAATGAGGGCGTCAAATATCTATTGACGGTCATCGACGTGTTTTCCAAATACGGTTGGATCAGAGCTTTGAAGAATAAATCGGGACCTTGTGTCGCCGAGGCTCTGAAGAGCGTGTTCGACTCGTCTTCTCGAAAACCGAGTAAATTGTGCTTGGACAAGGGAAAGGAATTCTACAACAAGGACGTTCGTCGATTGGTAGACCTCTACTCGATCGAAAACGAAGAGAAAGCCAGCGTGGTGGAACATTGGAATCGAACGATGAAGGAGAAGATGCACAGATACTTCACGGCGAATTCGACCAAGAAATACATATACGCTCTGAACGGTCTGGTCAAAGATTACAACAACACCCGACACAGATCGATCAAGATGACTCCCGCAGAAGCTAGCGACCCTCGAAACGAAAAACGGGTCTACGCGAATCTATATCCCGAGAGATCTAAGATCAGGAAGAAGTCTAGAACGCCGAAATTTGCAGTCGGCGATCGAGTGAAAATCTACGCTTATAAGAAGCACTTCGAAAAGGGTTATACTCCTCGATGGACCTCGGAAATCTTCGTGATCATCAAAATATTTCACACCGATCCGGTGACTTACGAAATCGAAGCTTTGGATGGAGAAGAGATCATCGGAAAGTTTTACGAACAACAATTACAGAAGACGAAGTTTTGATGAAGAACACAAAAAAAAAAAATTTATTTACTCTCTTTGACATTTTCTTGTTTACACACATATATATATAAGAGAGAGAAAAAAAATAATAAAAAATAATTAAAAACTATTTTTAGATAAAAGAAAGCAAGTTAATTAATAAACAAAAAAACTAAAAAAATCCTTTAAAATGACAAACATACTAGATATAGCACAAAGCATAGTGAAAGATGAAAGTATTCAAGAATATGAGGTTCACGAATACGAACCGGTAACCGGGACGAGTTTGAACAATGCGGGAGAGATAAGAATCAACATCGAAACTCAAGATTTATTCGTACATCCTAGCGAGAGTTACATAGTGGTGCAGGGACGTCTCACCAAGGAAGATGGGAGCGACTATGCCGACGACGACATGGTTACTCTAGCCAATAATGGCATCATGCATCTATTCAGTAACATAAAATACATGCTATCCGGACAAGAGATAGAATCTGTGTTTCATCCCGGTCAGGCCACCACGATGTTCGGACTCTTGACGTATCCTGATGATTTTTCGAAATCCAGAGGACTTAATCAGTTGTGGGTGAAAGACACCATAGGCCCTGCTAGCGCAGGCGCCGCCACGATATTCGACTACGTCGTCAAGACGTCCAGACCTAAAGGAACGTTTTCGTTCAGGATACCTTTGAAACACATCTTCAGATTCGCAGACGATTACAACAAGATCATGTACGGATTCAAACACAATCTGACATTGATTCGAAAAGGAAACGACGACGCAATAGTGAAACTCACCGCGACCGATGCGGGTAAGATAACTCTACACAAGATATCGTGGTTCGTTCTGCACGTGGAGCCTTCGATCGTGGAGAAAGCACGTCTCTACAAGATCATAGAATCCAAGAGTAAATTACCCGTGGTATTTAGAATGAGACAGTGCAACACGGCTAGCATTCCTCTCTCCACGAAGCGCTTCGATTGGAGATTGACGGTGAAATCCGCTTCTGAGAGACCGCGTTTCATCATGGTTGCGTTTCAGACTGATAGGGACGGGGCTCAGGAAAAGAATGCGTAGCTGTTCGATCACTGCCATTTGAGAAACATGCAAGTGTTTCTGAACGCCACGAGATATCCAGCAATCGATTACAACGCGTCGTTCGACAAGAACGATTTCTCCAGACTGTACGGCGATGCCGCTGATTTTAGAAAGAAGTATCACGGTCTAGACGAATTGATGAGCAATCCCAACATATCTCCTGGCGAATACAAGTCGATGTATCCCATGTTCGTGTTCGACGTCAGTAAACAGAGTGAACGACTCAAGAGTAGCGTGTTAGACATTCAGATCAAGATGCAATTCGATAGGAACGTGCCAAGAAAAACCAAAGCCTTCGCCCTGGTCCTGTCGGACAGAGAATTACAATTTCGAATCGGACAGAAATAAGATGTCGTTCATTCGATGAGAGACGAGTGTGTGAAAAAAAAATTAATAAACGTTAAAAATGTGGATGTAAGATTAATTAAAAACTAAAATCTCGAAAACAAAATGGATGTTTTTGACACGAAAACAACAAATCATCTGTTCACTTCAGATTACTACGACGTTAAAATAAAATACTTGGAAAAATGGATTCAAATTGAATATGAAGAACGTAACACAAAAAAAGGATGGAATAGTTGTGATTTTAACGAATATCATTTAAAAGAAAAAGAAGAGTTTGATCTCATAAGATCTAACGAAGAAATTATAAAAAATACAATTTTAAAATGTCGCAAATGTAAGAAACGTCAAATAAAAATTGAATCTCAACAAACTAGATCTGGTGATGAACCAACAACCGTATTCGCAAAGTGTATAAATTGTAATCATAAATGGATAGAAAGTTTTAATCATCATCATAAGTGACAAAATTCTTTTACTAAAGAAAAAAAAACTTTTCAGATATCGTATAATAATATATAATAAAAAAGTTATCAAAAAAAAAAAAAAAGTAATGTGATCTAGAGAAATTGAACATCTCTATATCTCATTACTTTTTTTTAATTTTTTTTTGTTTTTAATAATCACACATTATTTTTTTTTTTTTTAATTCATTATTTTCCACGTGTTCACTGTTTGTTCAAAGGATCTAGTTCGATCAGTAGACTCACCACGGAAGGGGCGGCTTCGGGATTATTGGTTTTCGTGACGAAATTAATCCTGTCTCCGGCGTTCACTTTGAGAGGCGTGCCGAAAGTGCTAACATTCGCGTGTTGATTCTCAGTCTTTTCGATGCTGTATCTCTTATCGCTCTCCACACCATTCCCCATGAGATTGACGACCGCTCTGTTATTCAAATCCGAGGAAGCCAGACTCATTCGAAGGATTTCACCTCCCAACGGCATGGGATATCCAACCTGACCGTGTTTCGATCCGCTACCTCCATTTCCGAAAGACCACTCGGCTTTTCCCTCATCTAAGGCGCCGGCCTCTTCAGCCCACACGGTGATCAATTGTCTAGCATATTTTACTTTCTCCACCACCGAAATCAGGGTGCAGGCATCCGTCATGTTCACGGGATCCGGTAGATTCGTGAGCGTGTGTCCACCCATGTCTAGTTTACCTTCCATGATGTCGCCCTTTCTCCAGACTGAGTTGTCATCCACGTACTTCCTGCTTACCACACTGGAATCGAATTCGGGATCGTGATCGAGACCGAATAAATTGTGACCGTTCATGTTGATGCCACCCTCCATGGTTCCGCCAGATTCTTTGTTCAGGTAGAGATCGTCCATTTGTGATTCTAGGTATTCTTGCGATTGTATCACGGCAGAATCTACGTAGCCCTTGTTGACCGCGGTTGAGTCCGCATCCGTGTCGTCGATCTTCGACAGATTCAATATCTTGTGGAATCCCGCATTCAGATCCGATTTCATTTCTCGTCTGTCAGACTTTCTCTGTTCCAGATCTACGTAGTGTTTGGTCGCCACGTCCTTAGGATTCGTGGGAGTGGCCACCTTCGTTATCTTGTTAGAATTGGCGTTCAATTCTGAGTGCATCGTTTTCTGAACGTATCTATTTCTCAGGTGTTCTCTGAATCTCGCGTGAGTGTCGTCCGCGTATCTCTTGGTCGCGGCATCGGTGGGATCTATGGGATTTGCGACGTTCACTAAACGTTTGGATTTCAGATCGAGATCATCGATCATGGTTTTATCCACGTAATTATCCAGCAGGATTCTTTCGAAATCGGCGTTCCCCCTGTCGACGTATTTTTTAGTCGCAGCATCTGCGAGATCTATCGGCTCGGGAAGATTGTAGAGCTTCTTATCGTTCATGTTCAAAGGTTCTTCTCGAGGTTCGTATCTCCAAACGTAACGTTCGTCCAAGTTGGCAACGTCGTAACCATCGTCGACTTCGAATGTCTTCCTCTTCTTTCTCGGGTTGACTTTTTCGTCGTCACAAATTTATCGACTGGCATGTTGTTGTAAGGATTTTTTTTTTGTGTTCAAACGCAGTTTATTAAAAAATGAACTATGTTATTTTATTTTTCGTTTTATTCGATTAAAAATTTTTTTAAAATAATTTTTTATCTTCATATATACTATAAAAAAAAATCTCTCTCTAATGTAAATCATTGAGAATGTCTTGAAATCGATCTCCTTCAGACCATCTCTTGAGAACGTAGAGACACAGATGACCGCAAAACACTTTATGTGGTGATTGCACTTGTTCCGTGTTGTAACGAACCATCGATTTGTTGAAATAGTTCTTTATTTCTTTTGGCGGCAAGATTCCGTAGCTGTCGAAATAATAATTTTTCTAATTCCTGTTCTTCTTCCACGCCACCCAGTGAGTGCCTTCACCCGATGAATCGTCTAGATTTAAAATTCCGCATTCCGATTGTCGAGGTCTTCTCTTCGGCAAGGCATCTCTGGAAAAAACTCCTAAAAAATCTTCGATTTTCAAATCTTTTGCCGCATTCAACAGATCGATGTTGGATAGGGGTTCGTTGGGTAAGACGACACCTTCTACGGATATCTTTATTTTCTTATTCATAAATAAGTATATATTTTTTTTATTTATTTTATTATAATTTACTAAAAATGACGTTATTTTTTTTTTTTTCTATTTTTTTCTTTTTCTTTTTAAACTAACTTTCTCGATGTCACTATCGATTTCCATAATTTTGTGTTCATCTAATTCTTCTTGATTTTCTGGAATCCTATCATCCACAATCGCATCTATAATCCATTCATCCCCATTCATATCGTCTAAAATTAGATCCAAAGTCCAATGTCCAAGTGCCAAAGTGCTTATTTTATCGTCTAATATGAATCTCTTATCATCATCGGCAGTCAGCGAAATCTTGTTGACTATTTCGGTATACAAGTCGTGATTTTCGCTTTGAATCGATTTCATAGTCTTATACACCGGACCACTTCCTAACAGACAATCTTTATACTCTTGGAAAGAGATGTTTTTCTTCACCATGCACGCTTTAATTCCTTTGCACTTCTTGATCTCTTCATCATCTTCTAGACGATAAGCATACAGTTTGGGTCTCAAGCCCACGAATTCGACGATCTGTTTACCGCCGCTCTCGTCCTTAAATTTACCCAACACCTTCTTGTTGTCGTTCGATTGAATGTTGGACGGGTGATCGACAGGATAATTGCTTGTGTCGAACCAATCGGCCACGTCCGGAGATATATCTCGGTAGACGTCTTTCGTCTCTATCTCGTAAACTAAACTGTCCGTTCGGTGAACAGTAGTTTGGCTTTGTCACCAAATTTTCGTTTGACGTAATCGTAGTGAAACTTGTACATCAATCGCTTGCTGACATCTAAGATGATCGGTCCGAGATAATACGGTTTGTCGAACTTCAGGTGCGTCTTTTGCATGTGAACGGCCACTAGATTTTCGTCGAATATGGTTTGGTGTTTGTAATTGGGTTTCGCCACTAATTTTTTAGCTCTTTTCTCAGACGTGACGAGTCGAACGTCGGTTCTCTTCCTGATGTTTTCCATCGATTTGCCGTACACGCAGTTGTTCATGAGTTTGAAGAAATCTTTTTCGAAATCGTTCTCGGCTCGAGTTCTGAGATTCATGTTGAGATCGATGTATTTTTTCATCCAAGGCTCTTCGTCGAATCGAATGATGCAATGTATGTCGACTAATTTCATCCCGTAATCGACGTACTGTTTCAAATTCTCGCTGTAGACGACGTAGTTACGTTTGTTAAATAAATTGGGAATGAGTTTTTCCTCGTCTCCTTTGTTCGGTTCCATTCGTTCGGGAGCCAGCGGATAATCGTTGTGTGGATCGTGTAATTCTTCCGGATAGTTCAAATCGACTTCTAAAATGCAAGGATAGTCTCTCCATTTTTCATCTCTTCCGGTTCCTTCACCCATTCGAAATTTCCAGTCGGTAAAGGATGACTCATAGCCCAACCATACAGATTATTGGCGTCCCAATACTGTATGTATTTAGTTGACCGTTTCGAATCGAAACCTTCTTTCATGTAGGGATAGTTAGCTTCAGAATATCTGTGAGAGATCATCGAGACGCCACCTCTCGCAGCCGTTTCGAACATGAGCAACATGTCCACATCGGATAATAATTCCAATTGGACTTCAGTGGTCTTCAACAGAGTGTCCCACGCCAGAGCGGGTGCGGTGAAATACCAAGCGGGATCCAGATCGTAATTTCGATGACAGATGTCGCGAAAATTTTCGAACACGTCTGCCAAGAGCAGAACGTCGGTCTTCAGATAGAGATCGTGATAATCTCTCATGGTTTTCATATCGAATGATTTCCACACGTTTTTGGCGTGTTCGTAATTCTCGTCGGAAATGTCAGATTCGTATAATTTCGAATAAAAATCTTCTTTCGAAGGTAGTGCGGTGTCTTCGAATCTCTTTAGATCGTTCATGTAATCGTAAGGATAGACTCCTTTCCTCAACATGACGTCTACTCGTTCTCCAAAATGTTCGCTCGTGATTTTAAATTTATCCTTGCTCATGTTATCGACTAATTTTTCCAGAGCGGTCGACATGAATTTAAAACTGTCGATGAAACGTATGCATTTACGAATGGATTTCGTTTTTTCTTTCAACGTATTTCCGTCGATTACTCTTTTCCTCTCCATGAGCTTCCATTTCGTGAAGGAAATGTATCTTTCTTCGCTGTTCGCGATGCAATTTAATTCTTTGTGTGAGGTGCCGAGATTTTTCACGAACAGATGACTGTCGTAACCTGAGAGATTGTGAAACATCACCGGATAGAAAGTGGCATCTCGATATTTTAAATTACACTTGCTGTGAGCCGGACCGCGATACAGACCCGTGTAATGATCGTGGTCTCTGACCTTCTTATTTTCCTCTGAATTCTCGTCGAACGATTGTCTGCATATGTGACATTCGGTGGCTCTGTTATTTTTGTCCTGCTGCTCTTGCGTGATGATCATTTTCGCCGGAGTTTTGAATTTGTTGTATAACATTTGAATTTTCGATTCTAACTCTTCCACGAACCTTTGAGCCACGTCGTCGTCTTCGCACTGTTTCGTGTAGGTGAAGGGACCCATGTCGTGTTGCGAGTCGAAAGCGCATTTCACGTAAATGCAATAGCCCGAAGGTATGTGTTTTTGATATCTTTCAATGTAACTTTGAAGAGCGTTGGGTTGACAGGAACTCATTTTCGCGGTGAAACATTCGAAATCGGCGTACACGACGAATGGTACTTTTAACCTTCTATTGTGATTTTCAAACTTCACGATGGTGTTGGGTTTTGGAATTTTGACGGCGACACCTTGATTTTCGTTGCAATATTCCTGATGTTTCGCTAATGATTTTTCGGTCTTGAATATGTTCATGCAGTTGCAACATAAACATATCTTATGTTTATGTTTATTATTTTGTCTCGACAGTAAATGGCTCGGATGTTTAACCCAACAATAATGACGATTGTCACCATTCGAAATCAATAATAAAATAATCGTCTTTTCTCTTCCGCGATACGAAGTCTGTCTGAGAGGATAGATCTTTCGTTTTTCGTCGTCGTATCCCAGGACGTGCACTGCTACGGTGGGATTTTGAACCCCGAAACGTTCGATGTGTTTTAACTCTGTTGGAAAAGTCACTCCAGTCCAATCGAGATTTTTAGAAGTTTCCTCGTAACGAGAAACTCTATCGGTGTGTATTTCGACAGGGTATAAAGCGGAGGTGACTGCCCATTTAAAACACTGATCATCTTTATTTCTCACGTTGACCACGGCGTGTTTCTTAGTCAAGAAATATGGTAATTCCAAGTAGGAAGATCCTGTCAACGGTTCGTTTTTATTCGTGTGAATTTCGAGTTTCAACACCTCACCGAACGTCCAATTACTACCTTCATGTTGATAATTCGCAAGAGACGTCAACATCTTGTCTTTCATCTTTTCGAAAACATCCGATAGATCTGAACCTCGAAATACGGGTTCGACGTTAGATCTGAAATATGCATTTTTCACGATGCTTTCGCCGGACTTCACGTCGATTTTATTCATTATGCAAAGGAGTATCATCTTAATTTTTAATCCCAAGTTCATGTATTCGCGAAACAAATCCAATACTTCTTTCTTCACCCGTTCCATGAACAATCTTGGATCGACTTTCTTCAACGAGGGAATCACGTCGAAAGTTTTTAAAATGCCTTTGATCGCACTCTCCTGTTCTACGGGTTTCGATTGGAATAGTTCTGCAACGAGTCGTGTAACATATTCTTCTCCTTTCTCTTCGTCGATTGCCCGTTGAATTTCGCTCGATATATCTCGTTTGTCTTGAATCTGAAGTGCATCACTCGTTTTCATTTTAGTTTTTCTTTTCTTTTCTTTGGAAACTTGATGTTCTTCAATGGCTTTTCGTTTAGTCGTCTTCTTATTTTTCACAACCGATGCATCTTTTGACGTCGTTGCTATCGACATTTCGTTTGCCTTTCTAGCTTTTCACAAATATTCTTGTCTGACTTCAATTTTTTTTGATTTAGTTCTAAGCTTTCTGAAATCTGAAATTTGTAATAGTTTACAAATCTTGTTTAACTGAGGTATGGTTTTCTCATTTAAATTTACCATTGTTTTATCTGTTTGCTTCATTTTGTAAGAATATATTTTTTTTCTGAATTTTGTATTAAATAATTTGTTAAAAAAGTTTTGCTTTTTTACTGTTTTTATATATATATATAATAGAAAAAAAAAAAAGTTAAATTTTAAATTCAATTTTTTTTTCTTTAATGTGTTTTTATTCAAAAACAATTTAAGACCGCTTTTATTTCTCGCTCGCAAACCGAACACGTTTTCTCGTCTTCGGAATGACATTCTCTACAGTAACGCAGGTGTGCGCACGGTAGAAACAAGACGTTTGCGACACCTTCGCAGACCAGACACTTGGTGGTGAACGTTTTACTCGGTTTGTGTCCGATGAGTGACGATAACTCGTCTGCTTCCACCATGAATTTGATGAGATGTTCTAAAGTCATGAATTGAGACAGGGTCTTGTTCGCGATGTTTAACGCATCGAACAATTGTTCCTCGGTGTATCTGAGTTGTAACATATCCATCAATAATTTATGGTTTTTATCTCTATCCCTCTCTTCGTTTTTGATTTTGATCAATCCCAACGTTAGGATCTTGTTCAAACAATCGCATTCGTCTTTTTCAATATTACTTATGTGTTCTAGTAAAGGTACGTCGTGAGGTTCCCAATTCATCAAATGTATGTCACAACAAAAACATTTGACTTTGTCGCCTCTACCCACGTAAACGAAACCCGCGGCGGCTAAATCTTCGGGTTTTTGAGCGAGATGTGAAGGCCAATTTTTAAACGTTTGAAGTCTTGCACGTTCTAGACTATAATTCGGATGTTTGGACTTGATCATTGTTTTTTACCTCAAAATTGAGTTTGTAAGAATTTTTTTTTTTTTAACTTTTATTTATATATAAAGAGAAATAAAGAGAAACTTTTTTTTAACAAATTATTATTTAAATACAAAAATTTAAAATATACATTATTTGTAAGAATTCATAAAAACCAAATAATCGATCATGACAACAACACCTAAAAGATGCGAATTGAAATTGAAACGAGACGAAAAGTATGAGAAATCCAGTTTTAATATCTATACATTACAACCACACGATCCCATGGAATTGAATGAGGTCGAGATGGTGGACTTAGAGCGCTACTGCCACAAATACCGAATGTGTTTGAAAGTGGATGAAGCCGTGCTCGATTTGTTTTACGAATACCAAAGCAAACTGCTGATTAATATCATCGTCGCCGAAGACAGAGAATTCGACAGGGGTGATTTATTGTTGTCATATGGAGGTTACATATATCCAATAATCTCACCCGAACTCGTGAAGAAATCAGGTGGTGAGAGCGCATTCGCCTATGAAAAAAAACTCAAAAGAGTAAAGATAAACATTCACACCATTTTCGTATGTGGAAAAATGACGAATGTCAACTTGCTAATAACGGACTTGGAAATATAAACAATAGAGAGATTGAAATTAAAATTTAACTTTTTATATATATATATATAAAGAGAAAAAAAAACTTTTACTAAAAAAAATTTTACATTAAAGAAAATTTAAAAAAACAACTTTTTATATATATAAAGAGTAAAAAAAAAAAAAACTTTTTAAACAAATTATTATTTAAATACTAAATAATCGATCACAAAGACAACAACACCTAAAAGATGCGAATTGAAATTGAAACGAGTCGAAACGTATAAGAAATTCGGTCATAAAATCTATAGATTACAACGACACTATCCCATCAAATTGAACGATGTCGAGACGAAGGGCTTAGAGCACAAATACGAGAAATATAAGATGCCTTTGAAATTGGACGAAGCCGCGCTCGATTTGATTTACGAGTACCAAAGTGATCTGCAGAACATCGTCATCGCCGAAGATAGAGAATTCGACAAGGACGATTTGTCGTTGCCTTATGGAAATTACATATTTCCAAACATCTCATTCGAACTCGTGAAGAAATTGGGTGGTGAGAGCGAGTTGACCGTTGTAAAAAAACTCAAAAGAGTAAAGATAAACATTCAACACGTTTTCGAAAAAGGAGAAGACACGAGCGTCAACATGCTAATAACGGACTTGGAAATATAAACAATAGAGTGATTGATTTTTAGCGAAGAAAAATAAAAAAAAAAAAAAAAAAAAAAGTAATAAGATCATCTTTAGATCTCATTTACTTTTTTTTTTTTTTTTTTGTTTTCTTTCTTCTTCACTATCATCATAATATATTATAATAACGTTTCCTTTTCTCTCAGTTTTCAGCGTCGATTCTTCTTCTTTTTCTTTTTTTTCTTTGTGATGTGATACGTTTGTGGCAACATTTTTGTTTATCCGAATCATAATTATGAACGAATGTTGTGCATCTCTTGGTAACACTCGCATCATTACCATTCTCTTCAGAAGGTAGTGGTGACCGTGGAAAGCATCGTCTCATTCTCAACCGTCTATCCCGCGCTTCATCTATCTCTTTCATTAGTTCTTTCCTTAGATATCCATCATTAGCATCTAACCATTTTTTTATTTTTTCGCTCTCTGGCTCGCGATGTTCGTCATTATCGTCAAATTGTTTCTCCACCTTTTCATCCAGGTGATAAATTTGTTTCTCTACCTTTTTACCCATTTTAAATATATTATTTTATACTTTCTATGATTTTATATAATTTTATATTTATAATAACATATTCAAAATCGGTATGTTCTTAAATGGCGAATTCTCACCGAGCAACAAACCCTTGCCGAGTCGCTCGATGTTCCGTCCACTCTTCAGATAGAGACCGTTTCCTCTCAGAGAGTTGCCACCTCTAACGGGTTCTAGATACAATCCTTTACCGCTGTCGTCTACATGAATGCGACACACGGCTCCTCCCTTCTTCAAAAACAGTCCGCTGCCACCCATTAATTTTTCAACTGCCGAGAAAGGGTAGTGCCTTTGCGGCGAAGGGTAATGCTTTTGCAGCTATTCCTGCCAATAGCGGTAGGAAACCACCTTTCATTCTCAAATTGTATCTCAATTGAGTGGGACTCATTCTCACCGTCAACCCTCTTCCATCGCGAATCGCTTTCTCCATCCTTTTGATTTGACTTCTGGTCCAGGCGATCGAATTCTGACCGCCTCTCATCAGATCTTCGTGAGTGAATTTGAATCTCACCGCCTCGCCTCGAGTTGTTAACGCTCTCTTAAGTTTCTTTCTCTGTCCTCCGGATATGTTCACGTTTTTAACCACGTATTCTGTCATAATTCTGTTTTTTAAAATATATTTACTGCAATTGTTTCTTGTTTAATAATTATATTAAAATAATTTTGTAAAATTAATATTGCGTTTATTTTATTTTTGTTATCTATATATATACACAATTTTTTTTTTTACTTTTATATTTCTCTTACGTGAAATCGTATCGTCACTCTCTTTCCGCGAAGATCTAACAGTTCACCATTTTGATCCGTCAACGTGGTTTTCAGACTATACAACGTGTCTAAAATCACTGGTAGATAAACTAAATTTCGAGGTCGCTCCACGATCTTATAACCCGGCGATACGTTTGGAAAGAAGGAATAGATCGTCGGTTGAGCGCTACCATTCACGTAGCTTCCAGAAATCACGTCCACGTTCACCAGAATGCTATTGACAGTGAGAATGTCGACCGTATTTTCAGATGCCGCGTGGCCTCGATACATCTTTCGATCAAATCCCAACATCTTGCTTATAGAATCGTCCGTGTTGAAATCCACACGAAAATTATCTTCCAAATCCAACATCGTCTGTAAGGTATTAGGATTGGGAGCGAGTCTGATCTTGTTGCTTCCCTTTCCATCCGTCTTCATTCGCGTCTGAATGTAATGGTTCAAATCATCTATGTCATAACTCCCTTTGGGAATTCGAATCTCCAACTAATCCGTTCCGTTGGAATACTTGAACGAGTTATTCTTTTCGGTGACGTTGGGAAAGGAATAATAAGTCTCCAGATTCACCAAAGCCATCTTGTAAGTTTTCTCTCTATTCAATTCGATGGAAGGTTCGAAATTCGTAGCGAATCGAGTCGAATCACCACTCACCACGATTTGAATGGATTGTTTCGCAGCCGTATTCTTGGCTATCCGTTCTAGCAATTCTCCATGTTCGAACATTATATTTAATTTTATTTAATTTTTTTATTCAAAACTAATTATTTGAAGATTTTATTATTTTTCTTAATTTTATTTTCACGCTCTATCTTATTATTATTACCATCGGAAACATAAAACTTGTCGAATCTGCACCGATATTTTCCGCGATTAAATTCACTCGTCAAATCGATCACGACGAAATTGATAAGTCCACCATCCCAAACCCTCTTGCAGAAACTCCTGAATTCCGCAGCGCTCATGTCGTTTGCGACATGATCGCCATAGATGTGATTGAGATTCTTGAGATCTTGGCGAAAGAGACATAGAAAATTAGCATTCTCCCTTATCGTCTGTCTGGGCAATCGAAAATAATTCTGCGACAGGTAGAAACAGTCCATGTTGCTGTGTCGACCCCTAACGTAATACGATTCGCATCGGTTCTGTCTCTCCAAAAGCAGATCGTCGAAAATCATGAGATTCTTATCTTCCGATTTCAGTTCTCTAGGATCCGGAACGTCGCTAGCGTTCTCATAAAATCGACACTCGACGTTCGGAGATGCATTTCTCTTCGTCAGCTCCGTCGCCGCGCCGTCCAAAATGGTCGAGAGTGGAGCTCCGCTCTTGTCGAATTCCTCCCTACTGTCAAAGATTCTGGCTATGACGTCCTTGGGCAATCTGCGATCCATGCACTCTCGAAGCAATCTGTATTTGGGTTGAAACAAGCTCTTGCCAAACACGAACAATCTGTCTTAATCCAACCAGTCGGGTCGGGACAACAGATTGGTCTTTCCACAATTCGATTTTCCCACTATCAAGCTTCTTATGCTCTTGGGAAAGAACTTGTTATTCGACCTCTTGGTCGCGGCGTCGTTCCAAGACATATCTTTAATGTTCATCTTTGTTTTTATTTTTGTTTGTTATTTTAGATTCTTTTCAAACACAAATTTTTTTATGTTTTTCAAACTCTGTTTTTTTAATGTTATTATTATTTATTTATATCGCACCGTCGCGAGTTCTCTTCAATCCGGATCCACTCGTCATTTTGGCTAAATCTTGTATGGGCACCTCGGCATCCTTAAAATCTTTCCAACTTTTCGGCGTTCTCTCTAATGCAGCTCGCTTCGCTGGCGGACTGATCAACTTGTCGATCAACGCGTTGGCTGCCCTCTTGCCAGCCACAGAAGCTATCCTACCACTGGCTTCGGAAGCGGCTTTCTTACCAGCATCCAAAGCCGTCTTCTTACCGACCTCAAACGCGGTCGATGTGAGTTTTCTACCCGCATTGCTTGTGAACGCTCGCATTATAGAATCGACGATGCCAGAACCGCCTTGAACGTAAGTCCTGACGTATCCCCTGTTCTTTATCACCAACATATTTTATTTTTATGATATATTTTGTGTTTTTTTTCACTGGTAAATCGTTTTGTCGTTTTTAAATACTTTTATTATTCTAGTGTAAGAATTTACTGTTTTATTTTTGTTTGTTTGTTTGTTTGTTTGTTTCTCTCTCTACTTATAATTATTATATACACATCAATCCTTCAATTCGTTCATCAGCCTTTTATACTGGTTTTTAGCTTAACTTGACATAGTCAAGATAAGCTATTGCCATCATGCGTGCGGAAGTCTGTTAGTCTGTGAGTCTGTGAGTCTGTTAGTCTGTGAGTCTGTGATGTCTGTTCACATTTTCCTTTAGCACGGGCTACACCCCGCAGTTCTTGTCTGATCGTCACGAAATTTCATATGCAGGTTTGGTGTCATGTCTAGATGAGAACGTCCCCTTCTGGTCGCGACCGGGCAACCGGTATTGCTGCCCGAGCCCAAAACCCGAAAACCATTAGCACAGTCTACAGGTCGTATTTATGAAGGGATTTCATTGTAACTTGGTAGGATGCCTCTGTATAATGCCTAGATGAGAACGTCCCCTTTTGGGCATGATCTATCAACCGTGATGGCTGCCCAAGCCTGAAACCCAAAAACTTTTAGCACAGTCTGCAGGTCATGTTTAATGTGGAGGGATTTCATTGTAACTTGGTAGGATGACTCCTTATGATGTCTAGATGAGAATTTCCCCATTTGGGTATGATCTGCCAACCGTGACGACTGCCCGAGCCCAAAACCCGAAAACCTTTACCACAGTCTACAGGTCATATTTATTGAGGAATTTCATTGTAACTTGGTGGGTTGACTTCATATAATGTCTAGATGAGAAAGTCATCTTTTGGGCATGATTGGGCAACTGTGATGGCTACAGGGGCCCAAAGCCCAAAAACCTTTAGCACAGTCTAGAAGTCATATTTATGAAGGGATTTCATTGTAACTTGGTAGGATGACTCCAAATAATGTCTAGATGAGAACGTCCCATTTTGGTCGCGATCATGCAGCCTTGATGGGTGCCCGAGCCCAAAAACCTTTAGCATAGGCAAAAGGTCATATTTATGGAAGGATTTCATTGTAACCTGTTAGGTTGACTCCATGTAATGCCTAGATGATGACATCCCCTTTTGGTCGTGATTGGTCAGTTGTGATGGCTACTAGTGCCCGAAGCCCGAAAACCTTGAGCACAGTCTACAGGTCATATTTATGAAGGGATTTCATTGTAACTTCTTAGGATCACTCCAGATGATGCCCAGATTAGATTGTCCCCTATGGTTGCGATCATTCAGCCATGATGGCTGCCCGAGCCCGAAGCCCGAAAACCTTTAGCACAGTCTACAGGTCATATTTATGAAGAGATTTCATTGTAACTTGGTAGGTTAACTTCATATAATGTCCAGATGAGAACGTCCCCTTTTGGACATGATTGGGCTACTGTGACGGCTAAAGGTGCCCGAAGCCCGAAAACCTTTAGCACAGTCTACAGGTCATATTTATGAGGGGATTTCATTGTAACTTGGTAGGATGACTCCAAATAATGTCTAGACGAGAACGACCCATTTTGGCCATGATCATTCAGCCTTGATGGGTGCCCGAGCCCAAAAACCTTTAGCATAGGCAAAAGGTTATATTTATAGAAGGATTTCATTGTAACCTGTAAGGTTGACTCCATATAATGCCTAGATGATGACATCCCCTTTTGGTCGTAATTGGTCAACTGTGATGGCTACAGGTGCCCAAAGCCCGAAAACCTTGAGCACAGTCTACAGGTCATATTCATGAAGGGATTTCATTGTAACTTCGCAGGATCACTCCAGATGATGCCCAGATGAGATTGTCTCCTTTGGTTGCGATCATTCAACCATGATGGCTGCCCGAGCCCGAATCCCGAAAACCTTAAGCACAGCCTACAGGTCATATTTATGAAGGGATTTCATTGTAACTTGGTAGGTTGACTTCATATAATGTCTAGATGAGAACGTCCCCTTTTGGACAAGATTGGGCAACTTTGACGGCTAAAGGTGCCCGAGGCCCGAAAACCTTTTGCACTGTCTACAGGTCATATTTATGAAGGGATTTCATTGTAACTTGGTAGGATGACTCCAAATAATGTCTAGATGAGAACGTCCCATTTTGGCCGTGATCATTCAGCCTTGATGGGTGCCTGAGCCCAAAAACCTTTAGCATAGGCAAAAGGTTATATTTATAGAAGGATTTCATTGTAACCTGTTAGGTTGACTCTATATAATGCCTAGATGATGACATCCCCTTTTGGTCGTGATTGGTCAACTGTGATAGCTAAAGGTGCCCGAAGCCCGAAAACCTTGAGCACAGTCTACAGGTCATATTTATGAAGGGATTTCATTGTAACTTCGCAGGATCACTCCAGATGATGCCCAGATGAGATTGTCCCCTTTGGTTGCGATCATTCAACCATGATGGCTGCCTGAGCCCGAAGCCCGAAAACCTTTAGCACAGTCTACAGGTCATATTTATGAAGGGATTTCATTGTAACTTGGTAGGTTGACTTCATATAATGTCTAGATGAGAACGTCCCCTTTTGGACATGATTGGGCTACTGTGACGGCTAAAGGTGCCCAAAGCCTGAAAACCTTTAGCACAGTCTTCAGGTCATATTTATGAGGGGATTTCATTGTAACTTGGTAGGATGATTCCAAATATTGTCTAGATGAGAACATCCCATTTTGATCGCGATCATTCAGCCTTGATGGGTGCCCGAGCCCAAAAATCTTTAGTATAGGTAAAAGGTCATATTTATGGAAGGATTTCATTGTAACCTATTAGGTTGACTCCATATAATGCCTAGATGATGACATCCCCTTTTGGTCAGCTGTGATGGCTACAAGTGCCCGAAGCCCAAAAACCTTGAGCACAGTCTACAGGTCATATTTATGAAGGGATTTCATTGTAACTTCGTAGGATCACTCCAGATGATGCCCAGATGAGATTGTCCCCTTTGGTTGCGATCATTCAACCATGATGGCTGCCCGAGCCCAAAAACCTTAAGCACAGTCTACAAGTCATATTTATGAAGGAATTTCATTGTAACTTGGTAGGATGAGTTCATATAATGTCTAGATGAGAACGTCCCCTTTTGGACATGATTGGGCAACTTTGACGGCAAAGGGTACCCGAAGCCCAAAAACCTTTTGCACTGTCTACAGGTCATATTTATGAAGGGATTTCATTGTAACTTGGTAGGATGACTCCAAATAATGTCTAGATGAGAACGTCCCATTTTGGCCGTGATCATTCAGCCTTGATGGGTGCCCGAGCCCAAAAACCTTTAGCATAGGCAAAAGGTTATATGTATAGAAGGATTTCATTGTAACCTGTTAGGTTGACTCCATATAATGCCTAGATGATGACATCCCCTTTTGGTCGTGATTGGTCAGCTGTGATGGCTACAGGTGCTCGAAGCCCGAAAACCTTGAGTACAGTCTACAGGTCATATTTATGAAGGGATTTCATTGTAACTTCGCAGGATCACTCCAGATGATGCCCAGATAAGATTATCCCCTTTGGTTGCGATCATTCAACCATGATGGCTGCCCGAGCCCGAAGCCCGAAAACCTTTAGCACAGTCTACAGGTCATATTTATGAAGGGATTTCATTGTAACTTGGTAGGTTGACTTCATATAATGTCTAGATGAGAACGTCCCCTTTTGGACACGATTGGGCAACTGTGACGGCTTCAGGGGCCCAAAGCCCCAAAACCTTTAGAACAGTCTACAGGTCATAATTATGAAGGGATTTCATTGTAGCTTGGTAGGATGACTCCAAATAGTGTCCAGATGAGAATTTCCCCTTTTGGTTGCGATCATTCAACCATGATGGCTGCCAGAGCCCAAAGCCCAAAAACCTTTAGCACAGTCTACAGGTCATATTTATTAAGGGATTTCATTGTAACTTGGTAGATTGACATCATATAATGTCTAGATGAGAACGTCCCCTTTGGACGCAATTGGGAAACTGACGGCTACAGGGGCCCGAAGCCCGAAAACCTTTAGCACAGTCTGCAGGCCATATTTATGAGGGGATTTTAATGTAACTTGATAGGATGAATCGTTTTGGAATAATTTCACTGTAACTTGGTAACTTTTGTTGATATACGTTAACTGTGAGGGCCACATACATTAACTGTGAGGTCATATTAACCCACCCCTCAGCTCTTTAGTACAGTGTACACCTCATATTATTTTTATCATAAACATAGCACACAGGGAACAGAAATGAACATATTCCCAATTATCACAATTCTTGTCTTATTTCATAATCCTTTCATAAACATTGAACACTATCCTTTTCATCAAACACAACACACAAGTTAAGCTACAGTGTCATTGACACTTTCATTATTCAAAACCTTCTGTCTCAACAACTCGTCAGATACAGCAACTATCTGATTATCTAATCCCATGTTACCAGCCCGTCTGCTTGCCATCAACAAACTCAATCTCTGAGACAGAGCATCGGAATCGCTCGGAAGAAAAGTAGTGGTTTTCACCCCTTTGCCAGTCATGATTCGACGAACTTCTTGTTCATGTCCCATATGGGTTTCACCACTTTCGTCCACTTGTAACCTCTGTTGGCTTTGGGTCTCGTCTCTCTGGCATCGTTATTTCTCTTCATGGCGTGAGTTTGAACTAGAATGTCGCCGTAATTGTCGAAATCCTGTTCCGTGTAATCTCCAGGCTTGTCGTAAAGGAGCAATCTCCGCAGACCATCAGTTAATTTATATTTATTCGAACCCACGATCAATTCATCATCATCCATTTCCACCAAAGTATCACCTACAAAAGTTCTACCCTCAGAATCCTTATAAATTCCATACGACTGATCTCTCTTACCGCCATCATCATTGGACGATGCGACGCTACTAGTGGTGATAGTCGAAGCCGTATCGGTGTCGCTCTCACTCATATCTGTTTGAATTCCCGTGGGAACGTAATCCGGTGTAGATTGAACGGAATACCGATTTCTAAAACTAGGAGGCAACGAACCCATTCTCAAAGAACTCTCCTTTATGGGTCTCAATTCTTCGACTATCTCCTTCCTGCTTCGCTCTTGACCCTCCGTCACAGGTTTAAATATTTTTGTGGCTTCGCATCTGAGTTCCATCTCACCAAGACGTCTGTCCTATCAGCCGACTGAATCCCCTTCTTAGCACGTTCATACTGTTCTAAAATTCGATCTCGGTGTCTAGAATCCATCTGTAAAAACATCTTTCGTTTTAATTGTTTTTATTTATTTTTCAAAATTAAATGTTTAATTATATTTTTTATGTTTTTGTGTTTTAAGTAATAAAAAACTCTTTCCGTCTTAATATAATAATCTGAAAATATTCACATCTCAAACTGACTGTGTTAATTGAAGTTTAAAAAAATATGTTTAAACACTACATGACAAACCGGTTTCTGATTTAACGCATTTTGACAGTAGTGTTTACGTTTTGTCAAAAGATCTTCTTTCATTCACACATCAATTCACCGAGTGTCTAATTAAGAGAGAATCCTTTTTGATGACTGCGATTGCTATCATGAATATATTAAAAATTTTACCACTCAAAACCTAATTGAGCAGAAAATGCGTTTTAAACATTCCGATAAGTGTTTTTGACAAAACACGAATATCTATTACAGATCAACTCCCTTCGAACAAAAAAACACTCAAAACTCAATTTTTATTCGTCCCATCAACAGAAAACATCGATGTCTATAATACAGACTATATTCATAATCGACTCTTTTTGAACAAAAAACCTCATTCACTCATTACGATAACATGTGTTAGTTTTTTTACTTCAGCAAGACGTGACTGGATTCGCGAATTTCCAACCACACCGACGACGACGACGACACTCTTCGTTCAGATCGAGAATTTTTGCGAGAATCGAGCAATCCGATCGCTCGATCAGCTGAGTGTTTTTTTTTTTGAGAATTTCTCATAGCGGGGGGAATTCCCCTAATAATAATGTCATAAATGGGGAAAAAAAAAACCACCACCTCAAAAAACAAGGGAGAGTTCTGGACCATCTGTACCAACGCAATTGCGGGTTCTGGACCGCTGGTCTAGAGTCCCCAAAACTGTTTTTTGATGATGACCCAGAATTTTTTGCTTTTGCTCGCGTTCGCCAACGATGGATCGATGGGTCTGATCTGCGATGGGAACGTCGACAAAAATTACGTACAAGATAAAAGTGAACTGTACAATTTCACCCTTTTTTTAAAAACGCGCGTTCACCACGCGTTCACCACGAGTATTTGAACGTTAAAAGTGCGATCTAGGAGTCGCAACTGTACATGGGGGGCATTCAAGACCATATACAGTTTTTGTGAACAAGCGTGTGATTTAACACTGAATTCCACGTTGGTGAACGCATCGTGTGCGTATGTTGTACACGTACATGTACAAGTGGTCGTAGATCGGCCTTTATTACCTACTGCCCATATATTTATTTTCTCCATGTCGTGGTTCATAGTATTTACCAGAGTTTCTATTTCATTTCTACAGGAGGTCAGGCATGTATCATCAGCATACATCCGCGCTAATGAATCGAGGACATTGGCCAGGTCATTGATGTAAACTAAGAAGAGAAATGGGCCCAATACTGATCCTTGTGGGACACCCTCTATTACTGTTTTGTACTGAAAGAAAGCATTGTTAATCAACGCTCTTTGTTGACGACCTTGTAGGTAGTTTTCAATCCACAAGATCGTTTTTTCGACCATTCCATATTCTTTAAGTTTAAAGATCAGTCCCTGATGCCAAACTCTTTCAAATGTTTTCGAAATATCGCAAAAGATCGAACAGGTCTGAAGTCTGTTATCCAGAGAATTGCACAGAGAATGTTCTATTAGATGATGTGTTGTGCTATGGTCAGGAATGAAACCAGACTGATATTGATAGAGGAGATTATTTTCTTGGAAGTAAGAAAAGATATATTTTAGGGCAATTTTTTCCAGTACTTTACCAAGACATGGCAAGAGTGAAATCGGTCTATAGTTACATTTATCTGCTGGGTCATCCTTTTTATACACAGGTATAACAGTTGCTTTCTTCCAACTATCAGGGAACTTGCAGGAACTGAATGAAAGCTGGAATAGTAAATACAGGGGAGCAGAGATACTTAGCACTGTACCTTTTAACATTCTCACGCTGATGTTATCGTGACCATGTGCTTTGTTAGCTTTAAAGAGTTAATAGCCGAGACAATGTCTTCGACGTCGAAGGCAATTTCATTCAATTTAAGACTACATTGAGCAGCGAATTTCGGAAGTTTGTGATCTGTGTCTTCAATATCTCCGTTCTTTATAAAAGTATCGTTTAATAAGTTTGCCTTTTCTTCGTCTGTTATCGCAACATTACTGGGTGTGCTTTTATCACATTTGTATAGGGGTGGAATCCTGGATGATTTTCTCCTATTGAGCAATTCCTTAATAACGTGCCAGAAATTCTTTGAGGTTGTTTCAGTCAATAATAAATTTTCAAGGCTGGATTCATACTGGCGTTTGGCATATTTTTTCATATTATTTACTGAATTTCGTATTGATTTGTATTTATTCCAATCTTCCCGTAACAAGGACCTCATGGCCTTTTTCCTACATCTGTCTCGCTGACGTATTTTACATCGCAATTCTGATGAAAACCAGTGCTTATCTTTCGGGCGGATAACAACTGTAGATTTTGGGATACATCTATCTATTATATCCAAAAATGTGTGAGTAAAATTTTCAGTGGCAACATTGATGTCTTGAGTATTTTGAATTAAATCACCCCAATTCACCTGGGTAATAAGATCATTCGCCATTCGCAAGATCGAAATCTGCATTTTTATAATCCCTAACAACTCTAGTATAGGGTGTATTTAACGGATAATCAAATTTAATGCAGTAGTAGACTGCGAGGTGATCGGAAACCTCAAGATCGAGGGTATCACATTCCATTATGTCGATTTGATCATTGGCCAATATTGGATCAAGAAGAGTGCTGCTGCTAGCAGTGACTCGTGTGGGTTTATCTATATAATTTTTTAGATTATAATGAGTTATAATTTCATATATAATTTTCCTGTGGTCTGAAGAAGGTCCAAATTAAAATCCCCAATGAGAATTAGAGACTGGTTGATGTCTAGTGCTTTTTCAGTGAAAATGTCTAGGAGGTCCCAATAATTCGAAGGCGCGAACTGTTCTGATCTGTACGAGACCCCCAGAAGAAACGTTTTTAACTTGGAATTTACTTCAAAACACATTATAGAGCCATGAAATTCCAGGTCCAGTCTACGGATGTACGATAAACCTTAATCGAAGTAGACGTCGATTCCACCTCCACTATGGTCCCTATCCTTTCTAACAGGATCTGAGAAACCCGGAATACGGATATTACTAGAACAGAAATTCCCATCCAAATGTGTCTCTGTAAAACATATGATATTGAATTCTTGTATTACTTCTGAAATCTCTGAAAGTTTGTATCTAATACTACGGGAATTTTGGTGGAAAATAGTCAACAAATGAGGAGGTTTGCCAGTTCCATTATCCTGGGCCTGGGTTCGATTCGATGTCTCCGGCTAGGATCAGCAGGACCGTGCATAAAATTAGAGGCACAATCACATGACAAGAGATATTGGAAAGAGGATGTCTTGAAGCGGTAAGCCTTCTCGGTATACATTTTAGACCGCCGTGGAAGATGCCTATTGTGGCTCTATACTGTTGTATTGATATACCCATAGAATATTAAGGAACTGGAATATAGGGTATGTTTGGGGTAGGCATCCTCGGCGTCATATATACCATCCATACTACTTTAAGACAGACCAGGGATAACAGACCGCGAGGGACGCATTCGTACCTCAGGACACACTTGTTTTCAAGATGAAATCCACTCATTACCTCTAGAATTTGCATGTGAGAGAAGGAATTCTTTGGAAGTAGAAACAGAAATGAAATAAGGAAAAGGAATGAATTTACTTTATATAAATGATGTGAAAATGGTATCTTTAAGGTTTGTTTCATCATTACAGTTATTTAAAAAGAAAAAAAAATGCATAGTCGAATACGACATTATGTTTTAAAATTTATGTTCTTGTGAAAGAATCCAGTAGTTACATCAGTGTTGCTAGAAAGTAGAGCAAGACTATAGCGTACGAACAGGTTCGTAAATAATTATTGAGGTACATACTATATTATTTGAGGTTCATCCTATATTATTTCAGGTTCATCCTATATTATTTGAGGTTCATCCTATATTATTTCAGGTTCATCCTAAAATAATATTTATGACCCTCTCGTACGCGATCAATAATTTGTCCGACCCTGGATGGACTATAATTATTGTTTCATGTTGAACCAGGTTCGACATAAATATTTCAGGTTCATCCTATATTAATTGAGGATGAACCTGAAATAATTTGTCCGACCCTGGATCGACAATAATTATTGTTTCACGTTGAACCAGGTTCGACATCAATATTTCAGGTTCATCCTATATTAATTGAGGATGAACCTGAAATAATTTGTCCGATCCTGGATGGACCATAATTATTGTTTCATGTTGAACCAGGTTCGACATAAATATTTCAGGTTCATCCTATATTAATTGAGGATGAACCTGAAATAATTTGTCCGAACCTGGATGGACCATAATTATTGTTTCATGTTGAACCAGGTTTGACATCAATATTTCAGGTTCATCCTATATTAATTGAGGATGAACCTGAAATAATTTGTCCGAAAACCATAATTATTGTTTCATGTTGAACCAGGTTAGACATAAATATTTCAGGTTCATCCTATATCAATTGCGGATGAACCTGAAATAATTTGTCCGACCCTGGATTGACCATAATTATTGTTTCATGTTGAACCAGGTTCGACATCAATATTTGAGATTCATCCTATATTAATTGAGGATGAACCTGAAATAATTTGTCCGACCCTGGATGGACCATAATTATTGCTTCATGTTGAACCAGGTTTGACATAAATATTTGGGGTTCATCCTATATTAATTGAGGATGAACCTAAAGTAATTTGTCCGACCCTGGATCGACCATAATTATTCAGGATGATGCTAAAATCCCACGATGCAATACGCTCCACGAGCCAATCAGTTGAGTCGTTACAAACGCGAACAATGGGACACAACTGGGGAAAAAAGCAAGATAAACTTGATGCAGGCACACAGCTTCGGACAAAGAATCCTGATGAGAGATTGTTTTGTATGCGCTTCACACGATTTTTTTTCGACCCTTTGAAATCACGCAAAATAAATGATTTTTTCCCATGAAAATGTCAAATGGGCAGTGTTGATTGTTTACTGTTCTGTTACAAACAAGTTGTGTTTTAATATTGAAATATGACTCGCTAACCAGTAGTGTTGCGGACCGGATCGCAAACAAACGGTCCGGTACCGGTCCAAGCGTGGTCCGCTCGGTCCGATGAGAACCGGACCGCCCCTGCTGTACCGGTACACAGGCACACTGGACCGGTCCGGGGCGGTCCAAGGGACCGGTCCAGAGAGACGCAAAGGGAAGTTTTGCACTCTCCCAATTGAAACACAAACTGATAATTTCATCTTGATAGACGGTGAATACATTGAAGTCACGAGTAAGTTTGAAGTAACTGTCAACTATATGGAGCCAATCTGTCACCAATCAACCACCTGCATCCTGTGATTCCTGTCACGGGTGTCGGGTGAAGGTATCAGCGATGAGCGGTTCTACAAAAAAGTTCCCAAAATAGCGAACGCTCAAATTCGGTGACAAGAAGCTGTCATTCAATTCCTTTGTCGGCAAAGAATTTCATTGTGTATTGTGTATCTATTTCTATAAACCCCGATCTGGATTATGTGCACATGGAAACTATTTAGTTGGTAGTAACTTGGTCCCTGTATTTCATCTGGTAGGTTTGGTGTGGTGACCCTATTAAATTGGACCATGGGCGCAGATCAGGGGGGGGGGGGGGGGGAGGTGGCGTGTGCCCCACAAAGTTTTTCGGGGGGGGGGGGGGGGCATTACATGTTATGTCCCCCGCGCTCCTCCCACATATATAGGTCCGATAGCAGCTGATATTGTTCGAGCAATGCTGCAATAGGCGAAAATCGCGTATTTTCAGCTTGCTTTTTCAAAATTTCCTCCCGCAGGGCCAAACCATGCTTGCCTTGCGCGTAGTGTGTCCGAGCAATTCTACAATAGGCGGAAATCGTGTATTTTCAGCTTACATTTTCAAATTTTCCGCCCGCAGGACCAAAACATGGTTGGCCCTGCGCATTGTGTACCCCCCCCCCCCCCCCCACCGCCCCCCCCCCCCCCCCCACACACACACACACTCTAAAGAGAGAGACCTGTGTCCCTGAAATGGACCGCCTTGGACCGGTCCATCTAGAAAAAAACGGACCGCCTGCCCGAATATCGGACCGCTATTTCTTGGACCGGACCGGACCGGACCGGAACACCATTGGCGGTCCGGTACGGTCCGCATCACTGCTAACCAACATATTGGGAAAACGTCTCGTGGAGTTTAAAAATTTAATGGAGCAGTTCAAAAAAGTGCCTCTGTGGGGTAGGGTGGGGAAGGACAAAAATGATGGATTTCGTATGTATGATTGTTTGTCTGTGTGTCTGCTATAGAAATAAATATGGGGCCATCCATAGTGCCCAAAATTGGCCTACTTTATGGCGGAGGTCATTGTCAGGTTTAAAAAAGTGCAGGACTGGGATTGGAGAGGGGCACCAAAAGCTATGACCAATTTGTTTTTTACTGATATAGATCCTCAAAGGGGTCTACTAGTGGTGACGTCTTATCAGGAATCTTAAAGGTTTCAAAAAATTGCCGGTGGTGGTGTTGGGGTGGGGCAAAACTTGTGGATTTTGTGTGTATGTCTGTATGACCACTATAAAAAGGCATTCGGAGCCACCCACAGTGCACAAGCTGGTTCTGCTAGGGTTTTTTTTTACACCGGGAGTCATGGATTGAAAAAGTCAGGATTGAAAAAGTGCCGGGGTGGGGAGAGTCACCCAATGTCATGACAATTTTTCTTTTCACCTCTATAGATCTTCAAAGGGGTCTACCTGATGTAACTTTTTACCGGGAATATTATGAAGCGGTTAGGGCCGCAGGCCGGCCCAAGTTACTCTTTTGAAGTCAGGGCTGTGGTTTTATGAACTGTTTTTTTTCTTAGAAATTTACCGTACAGCATCGGGTAACCCTGCTAGTATTTGTTAAAACCTGTTTTGACTCATCATTTTCACACAGGTAACAATGTTTGGAAGCAGTTTAGTATGCCAGAATGCTCGAAATGCATCCCCACCCCTCTCCCCCCCCCCCCCTCCCCCCACAGAATTTCAAATTGCTCTGCGGCTCCTGGGTCAGCATGTTTTCGGTGTCATTGTGGGGCATGTCACGGTGTTCATGGAAGCAGGTGCCTGTTTCGAACAAATCACGCGATAATGCCTCAGTCGTAGGGCCGTCGCTAGAGCCTTTTAATGGTGGGTGGAGGTGGGGGAGGGGGGGGTGAGAGCCCTCGAAATTCCAACTGGGTAGTGGGCGCGTTCTTGACAAACTATTAGAACTGTAGATCTTCCTAATTCGGCGAACCATGGTCGGCCCGACGTGAGAAAATTGTTAAATATGGCATTAAAAGGTGCAATTGCCTGGCTTCTGGAGTGTCCCCACTTTAGGGCGGGAAAATGTCGAAATTTTCGACTATTATCCCGACAGTTTCGTAGGCTAGCGAATATTTTTCGTCTTTTATTTTTGTAAAATGGGACCCCGTTTATCGGCTTGAATTTGGTTTAATTTAAAGGCTTGGAAAATCATTTTTATGAAAAGTCTTTTTTTAGCATTTCACAGGCACAAATTATCTCCTCTAGACTCTCAGCAGCTGTTGAAAAAACGTGTAACGTGGAGACTGCATGAGTAGTTATATGTTCAGTTGGAGTCCTTCGACACGATTTTCACCCGAAGGTCTCGGTAGTCGGAATTTGTCCTCATTGTGGTCCTCCAGTCGGAAAAATATATGTTTGTTAGTTAATTGTATTATACATTCAGTAGTTTTAAATGTCCAACTGTTGATATTTTTGCCCTCCGATTTTCCAACTACTGATATTACTTACTATATATGTGAGTCTATATTGTTATCACTGTGATGTTTATTCAACACACAGATTACACACAGCTATGACAATAGGAGCACATTAACTAATTTGGATTTTCCTTTGAAAAAGGAAAATACATTTGTTATTCTTCGGAATTCTTTTTTTTTTTTTTTCCAACCCTTTTATAATCAGTAAAAAAACTTTACGATTTTTTTTAAACTTGGGGAACGCGTAGAGCGTCCCAAAGTATATGCCAGTGTCGCTAAACCGTTCCGGACTTAATTGTCCTATGACCCTCTTTTGGAGGCGAAACGTCCTCCAAAACGCCCGAAATGGCCAAAAAATCGAGAAAAAAATCGGTTTTTTGTGTGCTTTGTATCAGTCATTGGCCCCAAAAACACCCCTCAAAAGTTTTCCTCCTAAAACATTTCGGTTCGGACTTCACGACCAAAAAACGAAAAATCGGTCTTCGGACTGGTAATTTGACCTGATTATACTGTACTACAGGAGTGGGTTAAAAACGCCGGTGATTGAGAATCTGTAGTCCGTATATAGGTAAAAAGATTCTCCGTAGTTTGGAAGCACAATTTTGTTGCGTTTGGCTTCGAGCGGTCGCCAAATGTACACTCTCGGCCTCTCAACGGTCCGTACACCCTCTTTTTGGCATGAGAATACTCGTTCTTGACTCGTATAAGGTATCAGTGATTGAAATGGCAACATTCACGGTCTCTTTAAACCTTTCCCCACCCCACGGGAATAGGGTTTTATTTCACTTGGCTTCTGATGGCTGGAGAACTACCAGTCCGGTTCGGACTTGGAAATTTTTTAACCAAAATCGGAATTTTTTTCTTCGGTTTTCTATGCGTTTTGGACAAGTTTGAGACGAAAAATTTTTTTTTTTTTTTACCTGGAAGTTTTTGGTCCGGTCTTCGGACTGGTACTACGACCTGATTAAAGTTTGCTACCGGAGTGGGTTAAAAGCGGTGGTGATGGAAAATGTGTAGCCCGTATATGGGTAAAAATATTCCCCGCATTGTGGAAGCACAATCCTGTTGCATTTGGCTTCGGGCGGTCGCCAAATGTACACTCTCGGCCTCTCAATGGTCCGTACACCCTCTTTTTGGCATGAGAATACTCGGCGTTCTTGACTCGTATGAGGTTTCTGTTATTGAAATGGCAACATGCACGGTCTCTTTAAACCTTTCCCCACCCCATGGGAATAGGGTTTTATTTCACTTGGCTTCTGATGGCTGGATAACTACCACTCCGGTTCGGACTTGGAAAATTTTGAACAAAAATCGTATTTTTTTTCGGTTTTCTATGCGTTTTAATCAGTTTTGAGACGAAAAAAAGTGTTTTGTTTACCTGGAAATTTTTTGGTCCGGTTGGGACTGAAAATTTTTGATCAAAAACAATTTTTTTTCTTTCGATCGCCACTTTGACCTGACAAAACTGTACCACGAGTCGGGTTAAAGTGGCCGTTATTCAGAATTTGGATGCTGTGGCTCTTCCTCCATCCACAAAACTATCCGACGCGACTGCCCAGCCCCCACCCAACACAAACACCCATATAGTTGGACTCTACCGATTCTGGCGTCCAAGCAAAAACGTTGATCATTTTGCACCCGGCGACCCCAGCTTCAGTGAACGCTGTACGTAATAACGTTACATGGTATTTTATTATTCTAAACTGAAATCGAAAGTAGGACACTGAGAGTCTGTTATTTTTATGGGCATATGACTCCAGTTACTCATCCCCTCCCCCGCCCTCATTAAATTTGATGACGGTGGCAATTCCGACGGTATTGCCATATGTCACAGCCAAATTAGATTTTTGCTGAATATTGTCACTTTCTTTGTGATTCAAATTTATTTCGAATAAAAAATGTGATGGCGTCGTATTGGCCGTCAATTACCTCTTACTGACTTGAATACACTCCGCAGCGGTCGCAGAGCAATTTCAACGTGTTTGTGTTGGGGCGGGGGGGGGGGGGGGGGGGGGGGGGGGGGGGGGCGCAGGTTTAATTAATGCTAGTGGGCTTCCTCCCCAGGGAAGTTTCGAAAAAGGACAGAAAGGCATTTCTAGCGTTCGGCACACCAAGACCGCTTCCTTTGTGAAAGTGGTGAGTCAGAACACGTTTTTACCAAATATTTGATGTTGGTTTTTGCAGAAGCGATGCATAAAGTTGTAAGGAATATCATGAGCTTCGATAGAGGCCTAGTTCAATTCAAAAGTACAATTTCATTCCCTTGTCAAAGCCTTCTGTTTCAAAAACGCATTGTCATTCACTTCACGTGATTAGAAGCCTGTGCATTGTTCAACACAGTGTAATGACAGAATTTGTGCCTTTCACATTGCGACATGCTGCCATTCGGATCTAAATATATGCATTTATGACAGAGAAGAACTCATTATTCAAATCGACAGAGAGATTTCCTAACACCAGACCAGGACCGAGACCAGAAAGTACAAGATTTGAAATCGAAGTACAACACTTAGAATCTATTATTTTTTATGAACATATCACTCCAGCCCCGCCCCCACCCCCTCTGCCTCCATTGAATTTGATGACGGAATTGCCAAAATTTAATGTCACAGCCAATTCAGAGGACTGGTGAATATTGTCATTTTCTTCTTTATGATTCAAATTTATTACGAATCAAAGGTGTGGCTTCGTATTGTTTTAAATTTCCCAAACCGATGTTGCTTGAATACACCCGGCAAGGGCCGTGGAGAAATTAGAAAGTTCAAAGTATGTGTGTGTGTGTGGGAAGGGGGGGGGGGGGGGGGGTATCGCAAGTTTCTGCCGCAAAGTAACAGGTGGGCAACAGCAATTGTTGGCCATGCTAGTGGGGTATTTGGTGAGTCAAAACCTGTTTTTAACAAATATTTGGTGTCGGCATGAATATCTTGGGCTTGAATACTTCACCTGGAGCGGATAGAACCCTCTGTAACGCTGAGCAAGTTTATTTGCTGAGAAGGATCTCGTAGAGTGGACTGTGTATTCTTGTGCTTGCATGCCCCCCCCCCCCCCCCCCCCGAACCGATTTAAGTCAAGAGACCTGCCGGACAGTACAAGTCTTTCAACGAGGAATCTCCATAGACTTGCGCCGGTCGTCGCTTAGACTCGATCTCACCGGACAGCACAAGTTTTTTAATATGAGCACTGGTTCCCACAAAGTCGATAATTTGCCTGTAGTTCTCCCACACAAGTTTGATAAGTTCGTACTATTTGTAGGTCTACCGGCTACAATAGCATTATGTTCATGTAATATCTGAAACTAAAGAATCTTGAAAAAATATATTGTTTTGTAATGCGTATCCTTTAAATATTCTGTTCAACTTTTACATCACTAAAATACCCACTCTCACGAAAGGCATGCACAACAGGGCTTACAATAGCCTGAAGATATGTGTACCACCAACGTTCAGTACAGTACGCCTTATAACAATGCACTTGCGAATGACGGCGCTGTGTACTATAAGGTATACTGCACTTGGATGGTGCACTTGTTTTCAACTGCTGCTAACTCTGCTCGTGCCGAGTTAGTAAGTTGGGGAGTCTGACAGTTGCTTGCCGCTGTCCATTGGTTCTCTCCAGCATCTCCGGTTTCTCCACCGTAAAACTGCCTGTAGTATATAACGGACGATTCCGGCGTCCTTTATAGAAGCCTGGCAGATGCAAACAGTGTTAACAAACATTTTCCCACAGAAGCCGGATCTTTGCCATCAATGGATTTCGTTACTGAAAGCTCTACAACATCCTCTGCAGACTACAGCGCTTTCACATACTGGTTTATACTCTGGTTTATCACCTTTGAATGTCTGACCATTTGTCTGGGCGTGACCCAGGGGCATAGCCAGGACACTATATTTTGGGGCCTTGTCACTGTGATTTGTTGTGGGGGGGGGGGGGGGGGGTGAGGTCCTACCATGATATTTGAAAGGTTGTTGTCGGTTTTCGGGGGTCCTCTGGTCGTTTCTTCATCCTCACACTTCCATGAAGGGAAGAGGGAGGATGGGGTAATGACATGACCAGAGGGTCCTAGTTGAGGAGCTCGTTCCAATGAGGGGTCATAACCTATGTTTTTGAGACAAAAATGAAAAAAATAATGAAAATTTATTGGCGATGTTTGAGAATAGCGCTGGCCGCTTTTGGCCGTTACGTTGGGCAAAGACGATTTTCTTCAAGTAGCTTCATTTCATATTTTAAATAATAAATAAGAATTTGCTGTAAACCTACCAAAATAAATAACAGTCACCTCAATTTGACCTTGATGACTTTCATTAGGTATCAATCAAGTTCTCATAAGCTCAAAAATTCCGGAACAAAAGCCGCAAAATAATTATGGCGAATTTCACAGTTTGCAGTACCATACAATTTACACGCAAAGTTCAAATTGGATTCAGTTTACAAGAAATGATTTGGGCACCCACGGATATGTGATTTCAACGAAATCACATCCCCACGGATGTCCAAACAATCTCTAATAAAAGATGTACACAACTCGATCAAACGCCGAACGTGTTTCAATCACCAGGAAGAGTTTTCGTGTACACGAACCACTCTTTCGACACAAAAATACCCCATATCCTCAAGGGATAGAACATTTCTCTGATTGAAAAGGTAGAATTGACAGTCTATTAAAACTTTTTATCGTATTTTGAAAACAAAATTTTGTTTCATTTCGCTCCTGATAGCTGCCAAAACTAGCTTCTCGGATCCATTATCTGACCCGTTCTTGCTCTTTTGACACAATAATACACTATGTCATTGACAAGTTAAAAGCCTCAGTAGTTGAAAAAATGGAATTCAAAGTCCATTTGAACTTTTTATCATCTTTTGGAAGTAAAGTTTTGCTTCATTTGCCTTCTGAAATGTGCCATAAGTAGCCTCTTGAATTCCTTATGTGACCAAAAATCGCGTATCTGTTGTCTTATTTTTCTTTCTCCTCGCTGCTGGAGAGCCCAGACCATCTATTGGTAGCGATGACCTCCTATAAGCATTGATATCGTGGTATTCAAAAGGCATTAACCCCAGCCAGCCAACCAGCTTGCCCCCCCCCCCCCCCACACCACCAAACAAGAGCAAGCGAAGATCTGTTATAAGTCCATTTTCACAAGCCGCCGTCAAGATTTTCGTGCTAGACAATCGCTTAAAAGGGAAGCATGGCGGGCTGAGGTACCCTACAAAACGTTGCACAGAGCCGGCTTATTTCCCAAACAGGTCTGGTTTGGCTATTATAGACTGTTGTGTGACCTTGACCTCCAACTAAATTGTACATGACTGTACACGGTCCAAATCAAGACATCAGTATCATGTGACCCTTTACTGAAAGTGACCCTTTACTGACAAACGAGACCTCAGTAGGGAACAATTACCCAAACCAGACACAACAATTGTCACATTCGCGGCCGAGAAGTCGTTGATCAAATAGTCGGCTCTCTCTCTCTCTCTCTCTCTCTCTCTCTCTCTCTCTCTCTCTCTCTCTCTCGCAGTAGCTGTAAACACAGCCCATTCCTTCATTTATTTATACACTCAGAACAGGATCAAGCCACTCCATTTGATTGATAATTCCATCGCCAAAGTGAATTCCCGACGAGAAAGTAACCCATTTGTCTGCCCGTGACCAGTTATTCTAATAAAAAACACTCAGAGAGAGTGGGGATAGAGCTCAATAGTCAATCACTCATATATTTGTGGGAAGCAGCATCAATGTGTTAATAGGCTCATCAAAAATTCGTTTTTCTGCGTTCTTCTCAATTTTCGGATGAAAAAGCTCAGGAACTGAAAATAGGAGGAAAATCCTGTGTATTGGGCACAATCACTTCATCTAGTTAACAAAAGAAATTATGTTCAATAGCAGGTTATATTTGATGAGTGGTAATTGAACATAGGAGAAAATTGAGGTTGTAGGACAAGTGCCACCCCCCCCCCCCCCCCCCCACATCCCCGTCCAAAAATGCTCAGTCGGACAAATGCCCCAGTGTATTTGGCAGCTAGGATGACTCCCCCAAGTGTATTTGGTAGCTAGGACGACTGCCCTCCAGTCCAGTGGGTGGACAGGCCAACTGCCCCCATTCCATTTGTCAGCCAGGACAACTGCCTCCCACTCCATTGTCAACCAGGACGTACGAAAAATATATATATATATATTTTACTGCATATGGGTCGATGTATGGAATACCCCAACTACCAGGTCAATTATTATTCATTTTTGTTTTCATCCAGTTTTCAGGATACCGAAAATTGATGCGCTCTGGAACAAAAACTGTCAATGGGGCAAAATGTTTCCTGCAATGATTTTGTTTTTAAATTAGAAGTTGAAAAGGCTGACTATTATCTTTTTACAAGGGTGTTATCAATTAAATTGGTGTTATAAGCCCCCCCCCCCACCCCCCCCCCCTCCCCACCACCACCACCACCATACCCCCGTGGCAACCCTCGGGAAATGAAGCAATGTTTCTGTACTGTGCTGAACAAGTTCTATATTAATGGTAAAATGGGACCCAGTAATCAATGCCTAGGAATGGATGGAATTCTCTAAATTGTGCAGCTTTGGTATAAACGATTGGCTAAAACTTGCAGAACATATAATAATTCTGCATAGTTTTTCAAAGGTTATTGGACAGAAATCGAAATTTAAAGATAAATTTTGTTATTTGATCAGAAAAAACAAACCTTTCGGGGTATGTTGAAGTGGGAATTGATCCTCCAGAAGAAAGGAAATTGCTCCTTTGAATGCCAAATTTAACAATTTTCTCACGTCGGGCCGAACCATGCTCGGCCCGGCGCGACCGTGCTTGCCGAATTAGGAAGATCTACAGTTCTAATAGTTTGTCAAGAACGCGCCCACTACCCAGTTGGAATTTCGAGGGCTCTCGCCCCCACCCCCATTAAAAGGCTCTAGCGACGGCCCTACAGCTGAGGCATTATCGCGTAATTTGTTTAAAACAGTCACCTGCTTCCATGAACATAACACCGTGACATGCCCCACAATGACACCGAAAACATGCTGACCCAGGAGCCGCAGAGCATTTTGAAATTCTGTGGTGGGGGGGGGGGGGGGGGGAGGGGGGAAGAGGGGGTGGGGGATGCATTTCGAGCATTCTGGCATACTAAACCGCTTCCCAACATTGTTACCTGTGTGGAAATGATAAGTCAGAACAGGTTTTAACAAATACTAGCAAGGTTACCCGATGCTGTACGGTAAATGTCTCCGAAAAAACAGTTCATGAAACCACAGCCCTGACTTCAAAAGAGTAACTTGGGCAGGCCTGCGGCCCCAACCGCACCATAATATTCCCGGTAAAAAGTTACCTCAGGTAGACCCCTTTGAAGATCTATAGAGGTGAAAAGAAAAATTGTCATGACATTGGGTGACTCTCCCCACCCCGGCACTTTTTCAATCCTGACTTTTTCAATACATGACTCTCGGTGTAGAAAAAAACCCTAGCAGAACCAGCTTGTGCACTGTGGGTGGTTCCGTATGCCTTTTTATAGTGGTCATACAGACATACACACAAAATCCACAAGTTTTGCCCCTCCCCAACACCACCACCGGCAATTTTTTGAAACCTTTAAGATTCCTGATAAGACGTCACCACTAGTAGACCCCTTTGAGGACCTATATCAGTAAAAAACAAATTGGTCATAGTTTTTGGTGCCCCTCTCCAATCCGACCCCTGTACTTTTTTAAATCTGACAATGACCTCCGCCATAAAGTAGGCCAATTTTGGGCACTATGGATGGCCCCACATTTATTTCTATAGCAAACACACAGACAAACAAACATACATACGAAATCCATCACTTTTGCCCTTCCCCACCCTACCCCACAGAGGCACTTTTTTGAACTGCTCCATTAAATTTTTAAACTTCACGAGACGTTTTCCCGATATGTTGGTTAGCAGTGATGCGGACCGTACCGGACCGCCAATGGTGTTCCGGTCCGGTCAGGTCCAAGAAATAGCGATCCGATATTCGGGCAGGCGGTCCATTTTTTTCTAGATGGACCGGTCCAAGGCGGTCCATTTCAGGGGCACAGGTCTCTCTCTTTAGAGTGTGTGTGTGTGTGGGGCTACACAATGCGCAGGGCCAACCATGTTTTGGTTCTGTGTGCGGAAAATTTGAAAATGTAAGCTGAAAATACACGATTTCCGCCTATTGCAGCATAGTTCGGACACACAACGCGCAGGGCCAAGCACGGTTTGGCCCTGCGGGAGGAAATTTTGAAAAAGCAAGCTGAAAATACGCGATTTTCGCCTATTGCAGCATTGCTCGAACAATATCAGCTGCTATCGGACCTATATATGTGGAAGGAGCGCGGGGGACATAACATGTAATGCCCCCCCCCCCCCCCCCAAAAAAAAAAAACTTTGTGGGGCACACGATTACTCAACAAATTTACCTGAAATAAACTCAGAAGTAAAGAACGTGCTTTTCTGTGCCTGCAATGCTATGTTTCAATTCCTAATTGAATTTGAACCCCCCTCACTGGACATTTCTTTTCCGCGTTTCAGTATCTTCCAAAATTAGTAGACCCAGAAGACTTTGCGTTATTTAAATTGATGCTTATTCATTGGTAATTTGCCATTTTATAATTTATAGAAGACTCTCCCATAAAATGTAACGAGGCAAACCCTCACAGATTAACTACTTTTGCTTCAAAGATAATATGAAGAGTATCGAAAGGATATGAAGGCTTTGATTTGTACCCACAATATGGTTAAATTGGGGCGTATTTTATTTTCAAGATAAAATAAATTTAAATTTGAACATTATAAATTTATTTGTATAATTATGCATTTTCTACATTTCTGTGTGTGACCCCCCCCCCCCCCCCCCCCCCCCCCCCCCCCCATCAGCTCATCGATGCAAACCATGCAATAAACTAATTCCTAATTGAATTTGAACCCCCTCACTGGACATTTCGTTTCCGCGTTTCAGTATCTTCCAAAATTAGTAGACCCAGAAGACTTTATGTTATTTAAATTGACATGTAGAAAAGTCGAAGAGTACTCATTCTGACGCATCAGGCTTTGGCATAAGCTCACACAACTTCGTTCGTGAGATACAAATGAGATAGAAACCCACCATCCAAGTCAATAGGGATAACAATTACTCCAACGCACCAACACCATCTTTTGATTTCATATGTAGCTTTGGTGTGATGTCTTTTCTGTAAAAACTTTATTGAATGCCTTGGCATTACTGGAGCTTTCTGAACTGAGTTGCAGTGTAATTGACACTTTCATTTTCCTTGTGGGCTGTGTCTGCATGATAACTTGAATAAACATCTGATTTTTACCAAATTTGATCGAAAACCAGTCTTACCTGAATGTTTTCAGGATTTATGCCTCTTATTATACCCCCGACCTCCAAAGGAGGATTTGGAGATATCTAGTGGAGACTTCCATCCATCTGTCCACCCATCTGTCCGTACAAACATTTTGGATTGCAATTTCAAAGCTATAGGTTGAATTTGGACTGACTTTGTACGCTGATAGACCTGCATGGGGGAACGGATATACACGAGTTCTGTCCAATAATTTTTCCCAGATTTATGGCCCTATTTCATTTTTTGGACTTAGAAAATTATTCTGTCCCACAATACCTTTAAGGGTACTTCGAACATGCCTGGAGGTCAGGGCCCACACTTTGCATAGCCCTTGTATAATTCAGGCTTGAGAATTTTCATGCAATCGCCTGAATTCAGCCAATCAAAGGAGATGGCACGAGAATTGAATTTTACTAAAATGGAAACAATGTGAACTGAAAAGGCTGTTTTCCCATGAATTTATTGCAGAAAATAAATATTGAACCAACAAGTATTCTAAAATGACATCTGCTTGTTTTTAGTGTCCTTTTTTTACTATTCAGATTACGATATTTGGGCTTTTTAAAATTTCAGGCAATTTCACTTTATGCCACTTTCATTTCTGTTTTATTGCTTTCTTGTCTGGATTTCTGATCAGTAGGTGGCGTCACAGGCCTTAAAATTCATCCTGATTTGCGAGAATCAGTTTGGATTCTCGCATACTCCTGTGCAAGAATCAATTTTCAGTTCTCAATTCAGAATTTGATAGTACTCTTATACTCTCGTTCTTGTGAGCGCAACTGATCCATAATTCCTAATAAAAAACAAACCTCATATTTATATATAAAAGCAGTTACTGTAGTTTAACCCTAAGGGGCCTATTTCCAATTTTTGTATGACTCTTGTCTTGTGTGTACTGTAGAACACGTGTTGCAACATACAGAGGTAGTGGTCTTGCTGATAGAAGTTACAGTACCTTGGCAGTGGTTTCTGGTGAAGTCTTGGCTGCCTGCATAGGCAGCCAAGACTTCACTAGACACCACTGCTGAGTCAAAGCGTTACCTCATTAGAGGATGCAATAAAATAAGTAGAATCCTCCAGGCATTTAAGGACACTTTTAGACAAGAATCAAATAAACATTTTGTGAGAATCAATATTGGTTCTCATTGTTTTCCTTGCGAGAATCGATTCTGATTCTCGCATGAATTTTAAGTCCGGGTGTCAGCATAACTTGAACAAACATTATCCACAGGCTTCGTACAGGTCCTTGAAGGTGCTTGAAAGTGCTTGAATTAAAAATTCAAAATTCCAGGGCCTGGAAAGTGCTTGAAAATCATATCTTGAGTAGTAAAGTTCTGGAAAGTGCTTGATAAATATGTTGTGGCAATAATCTAGCATGTTTATGAAAAAAAATTACTGTAATAACTTGCGTAATTGCGTAGATTGCCAGTGCATAAAGTCGGTGTTTTTTCATACAGGGTCAGCATTATATTATCAGAAGGTCCTGGAAAGGTCCTGGAAGATGCTTGGAAAAAGTCCTGAAATTTTTTTTTCTCAAGGGTGTACGAATCCTGATCCAGTTTTTACCGAATATGGTCTGTGAGATCAACTAGAGAATGTCTTCAGACGAGTTCAAGAACCAGTCCAACCTGAATTTTTTTCAGGAGTTATGCCTCTTGGATTATTTTCTTGTTTGAATTTCTGACTCAGGGTGGTTTCAGACCGATAACTGGAACAGACATTATCTGATTTTTACCAAATTTGGTCTGTGAGTTCTACTTCAGAATGTCTGATGAATTCGTAAACCAGCCCTACCCCTATAGGGTATGTTACTGTGAATGCCAAAACAGTGTTCAAATATTGCAGTATGGTCTGTACAGATGTATAAAGGTTTTTTATATTGATCTGCTTCTGTGTGCCATTGGGACCACTTAAGTGTTTTGTCAAATCTGTTCCAGTGAATAGCAGGGTTATCGCAAACATGACCAGGGGGTGGAAGGGATATTGGGGTGGGAGTGTAAACTTCATTTGTGAAGGTACATGTCCTGTCTGAAAAAATATTACAACTATACATAGAGAAAAAAGGTTAAGCACCCCCTATGGTTTTTGCTGTTGGGAAATAAACACATGCTGTTAGAGAAATTTTGAAATAATATAACTGTGGAAAAGTAGACAGGCATAAAAAAAACAATGATTTGCTAATACAGGAACACCTAAAGTGACAAATCCACTTAGACATTATTTCCTGTATAGCATGGCGAACAAATAGGGGATTTTAACAAAAAGCAATACAACATGTAACTATGGACCTGGACAGTTTTTTATAAATGCCAAAAAATGACGATGTTTGTCACAGAGCACATGTAGAGTGTCTACAAACATGTGAGAATCAGTAACGCGTGCTTCCTCCATGTGTCCGGGTGACAGCCTCCACCCTTCGCTGCCATTCTTCATGTAAAGCTGCTTCCATTTCCATTAAGTTCTGTACAGGAGGGTCCCGTGCCTGTATACGACGACCAAAGATGTCCCAAATATGCCCCAGAGGGTTCAAATCTGGGCTCATAGCTAGCCGTATAATCCTAGTCACAGCATTGTTATGGAGAAAGACTGTCACTGCACGGGAACAGTGAGGTCTGGCGTTGTCATCTATTAACTCTGGTCTAGTCGCAAGAGGGTGATTGTCAAAATGAGGAACGACAATAGGATTCAGCACTTCCCGGATGTAGCGTTCACCTGTATGCCCTGTATGGTTACCGAGTCCAACTCAGTCACGTGAGAGGCATTCCCACACCATCACTGATCCACCACCGTAAGGAACTATGGGAAGGATGTTCCTAGGGATATAAGTTGTATTTCTACGCCTCCAGACTCTCACTCGACCATCCTTGACAGCAGGAACCGGCTTTCATCGGACCAGTGGATTCTCCGCCATGACCTCAAATTTCATGCCCTTCTTGCTAAACACCAGACCAATCTCCTTGTATGGTCATTTGTCAACAGAGAACGTCTGATGACCCTTCTTGAAGCCAATCCAGTCGCCTTCAATCGATTCTTTAGTATTTCGGTGCTCAAATGGCGATGTGGTGGCCATTGACGTATCAGGACTCTGCATGATGCAAGTGGAAAACGTCTAACCAGCCGCATCAGTAATCTGTCTTCTCGTTGCGACATAACGGGAGGGCGTCCTGACCATGGAAGGTCCTTCATCTCGTGAGTCTGACGGAAAAAATGATAGCCTGTTTGTCGTCCAATTGCCTTGAAGGACATTCCTGTCGAATGGGAGCCAGTAATTTGCCATCTCTGCGCCTCAGATAACCTTCTTTGTGCCATTGTGCAAGGTAATGGTGAATCATTTGTAAATTCTGTCTTTAATAACGAAATTGTAAAGCATGAGCATACTGCATATCGGAAAAATTGTGGGAGTTAAGAAGCATGAGCATATTGTGTTGTGGCACTACATTTTGTTCAGAGTGGTGTCCCTATATCGACAAATATTTAATTATGGGTTTATCACTGTTGACATTTTCGTTGATTGTCACAATGAAATTGTATCGGCTTTTTTATTTGGGGGGTACTTAACTTTTTTCTCTATGTATAGATCTTCAAGGCATGGCTTTGGGCATGACATATTTGAGGTTGAAATATTAGTGTGTTGGGTATATTGTTGAATTATTTAGAACTGAAAAGTAGTGCATGTAACAGTCGTGACGCATGGGCTTGTCAACTTCTTATACTACTCAAAGTTTACTAAGCACCAAGTCTATGACTGTATATCCAACTACCTGTTTTACGTTTTAGTTGAAATATTGTGATGAAAAGTGTATACATTTTTTATTTAATTATATCTTTAATGATTTAAGTATAGAAATTAAGATTTTATTTGTGTTTGACATTATTTTTTAGTTTTTGAATTCGATAACCATGGAAAATGGATATTGTTGATAAAAGAGGAAATTTTTCAAATTTGCCAAAAAGTTGACGGAGGGAACTGGTATGGGTTCAATATCGAGGATGAGACCATTATTGTTAGTTACAGCTTGACAAAGCCTTCTCATGCTCCCAATCAGGTTCCTGGTGGTCTTTTGTGGGATGTTGTTCCATTCTTGGGCCAGCATGGCACCAGGTTCCTGGACACTTCTTGGCTGGACTGGACGGGCTGAAATTGCAAGCTTCAACTCATTCCAGACATGTTCGATTGGATTGAGGTCAGGGGATCTTGCTGGCCCGTCCATACGCTCAATCCCCTCCCTCTGTCGGTACTCCCCGACAGCATGGGTAACATGAGGACTGGCATTATCGTCCATCAGAATGAATCTATCACCCCCTGCACCTGCAAACAATCTGACGTGGACATCCAGGATCTCATCAATATACCCCTGTGCAGTCAATGTACCACGTTCAAGGTCACAGTGCTCTGTACGTCCATCCCTGCTGATGCCGCCCAGACCATGATTGACCCTCCACCATAGCGGTCATGCTCAGCAGTGTTGGCTGCATGGAATCGCTCTCCTGGTCTACTCCATACCCTAGAACGCCTATCTGTGTGGTCTAGGCAGTACCTTGACTCATCTGTAAAAAGGACAGGTCGCCAATCTTCTTTGGTCCATCCAACATGGTCCATGGCCCATTCATATCGTGTCTGGCGGTGGCTCTCGGACAGCGGAATGCGAATACATGTTTTTCTCGATTGGAGACCACCTTCGTGCAACCTTGCTCGGATAGTCTGCGTCAAAACATTTACCCCGGATACATTCTGAAGGTTACTGCGAAGCTGGGTTGCTGTGGTAAAGAGGTTCCTACGAGCCTGAATGATGAAAAACCGGTCTTCAACTGCAGATGTTGCTCTGTCTCTGCCACAACCATGCCGTCGTAGTGGTGTGCCATACTGCTGAAATCTTGCCCAGACTCGTATGGTGCACACCAAGGGCTTCACCAACCTGACGATGGGTAGCCCCTTGCTCCATCATCCCTACAGCCCGCCACATTTCTGCTTCAGACAAATGTCTTCTTACATTTGCATTTGCCATATTCAATCATTAAATCACAGGGGTTTATGTTGAAATGAAGACTGAATACCCTACACATGTCATGTACATGTAGACAGTACACGAAAACATCATGAAAATCAAGGGGTACATGCTTTCGATGGCTGTCACGAAAAGCCTGCCTGTCAAGAGAGCTAATTTAAACACTGGGGATCATCTCAATACATTCCTCAATCATATCCACCAAAAATATCGCAAATATGTCACAAGTAAATTTCACAATGACGTGTCAAATATTTGGTGCTTAGCAAACTTTGAGTAGTATATTAGCTCACTTGACTGAAAGTCAGGATGAGCTGTAGTAATCACTTTTTGTCTGCTGTAAAAGTGGAGTTAACGTCTTTTCTTCCCAAATTGTTAACCTGCTTCCAATCATATGATTGGTGACTCGAGAGTGGCACCTTATTTTTTTATTGAAATCAATGTCCACCTCCCACCCCCACCCACCACCACACACACACCCATTCCCTCCCCAAACCATCCCATTTTTAGCTTAACTTGACAAAGTCAAGATAAGCTATTGCCATCAGGCCCCCAATCGTCTGTTAGTCTGTGAGACTCTTCACATTTTTCTTTAGCACAGGCAACACCCCGTAGTTCTTGTCCGATCGTCACGAAATTTCATATACAGGTTTGAGGCCATGTCCAGATGAGAACGTCCACTTTTGGTCGTGATCGGTCAACCGTGATATCTGCCCGAGCCCAAAACCCGAAAACCTTTAGTACAGTCTACAGGTCGTATTTATGAAGGGATTTCATTGTAACATGGTAGGATGACTCTGTATAATATCCAAACGAGAACGTCCCCCTTTGGTCATGATCTGTCAACCGTGACGGCTGCCCAAGCCCGAAACCCAAAAAACTTTTAGCATAATCTACAGGTCATATTTAATACGGAGTGATTTCATTGTAACTTGGTAGTCACATTTTTCTTTAGCACAGGCAACACCCCGTAGTTCTTGTCCGATCGTCACGAAATTTCATATACAGGTTTGAGGCCATGTCCAGATGAGAACGTCCACTTTTGGTCGTGATCGGTCAACCGTGATATCTGCCCGAGCCCAAAACCCGAAAACCTTTAGTACAGTCTACAGGTCGTATTTATGAAGGGATTTCATTGTAACATGGTAGGATGACTCTGTATAATATCTAAACGAGAACGTCCCCATTTGGTCATGATCTGTCAACCGTGACGGCTGCCCAAGCCCGAAACCCAAAAAACTTTTAGCATAATCTACAGGTCATATTTAATACGGAGTGATTTCATTGTAACTTGGTAGGATGACTCCAAATGATGTCTAGTTGAGAACTTCCCCACTTGGTCGCGATCTGTCAACCGTGATGACTGCCCGAGCCCAAAACCCCAAAACCTTTAGCACAGTCCACATGTCGTATTTATTGAGGGATTTCATTGTAACTTGGTAGGATGACTCCATATAATGTTTAGACGAGAACCTCCCCTTTTGGTCGTGATCGGTCAACTGTGACGGCTACAACACAGTCTACAGGTCGTATTTATGAAGGGATTTCATTGTAACTCGGTAGGATGACTCCAGATAATGTCTAGATGAGAACGTCCCCTTTTGGTCTCGATCATTCAGCTATGACGACTGCCCGAGCCCAAAACCCGGAAACCTTTAGCACAGACTGCAGGTCGTATTTATGAAGGGATTTCATTGTTACCTGGTAGGATGACTCAGTATAATGTCTAGATAAGGACGTCCTCTTTTGGCTGGAATGTGTTAACCGTGATGGCACCACAGTCCCGAAGCCTAAAAATCGTTAGCACTGTCTACAGTCCATATTTATGAAGGGATTTCATTGTAACTTGATAGGATGACTCATTTTGGAATAATTTCACTGTAACTTGGTAACTTTGGTTGACATATATTAACTGTGAGCGCCACATTAACCCACCCCTTACTTCTTTAGTACAGTCTACACCTCAAATTATTTTTATTGAAAACATAGTATACAGGGAACAGAAATTAACATAATCTCAATTATTACAATTCTTGTCGTATTTCATAATCCTCTCATAAACGTTGAACATTATCCTTTTCATCAAACACAACACCCAATCAAGTTAAGCTGCAGTGTCATTGACACTTTCATTTTTGTAAATCATGTACTCATGAACCAGTGAGTGCAATGACTTGATATTTGGTATTCATCTTCCCGTTGAAGTGCAGATTGAAGTTTGTTCAAACGAAGTTTGTGAAGCCATCGTAATATTTACCATTGTAATGGAGGAGCAAAATTTGTTCGGACAACGCCAAATTTCTATTTTCTGGACCGATGGTACAATTTGAACCAAATCTGGTATGAGGTATTATTGGGTCGTAAGTACTTGATTCATGCCAATAATAATTTCACCGTCCCAGTGTGAACACCAGTAACTAAAAGTTGAGATATTTTCAAATGTCCATATTTCCCAAACCGCATGGAACAGAGAATTCTTATTTGGCGTGAAACATCCTTAGGATCACTAGAAATGAATGGACAGAGAAAATTTTAGTCGGATTTGTCACAATGTACAGTATGGAGAATTGAAAAATTGCTTAGTCAGAATTCCAATCAAGTCCACAGATTCATATTTGGACACCATAGAGGAGATACCCATTTTAACACTCTTGGTAGAGGGAAAAGCTGAATCAGCATGTTTTCAAACATTAAAAAATCATCTTCTCCAGAACTAACAATCAGAATATTTTGATATTTAGTATACAAATCCTAAGGGTATCAGATTCAAGTGTGTTCAAAACAAGTCCCTGGGATCATATTTGGTGTCCATACAGAAGCCTGAATTTAAAAAAGGCTTTAAATATTTTCTCCACAACACCAGTCAAGACCTTTTGATATTTGTTATAAAGCATCCTTGAGATGGTCAGATTGAAGTATGTTCAAATCAAGTTCCTTGGTTCATATTTGAACTATCAATGGGACCCAGAAGTTCAACTTCGTGCAATGAGAGGAAAATTCTTCAAAAATATTCGCGTTAGGTCCATTGGTCGGGATCTGTTGATATTTGGTATACAGTATCCTTTGAGGGGTCAAATTCAACTTTGTTCAAATCAACTACCTGGGTTTATATTTGGGCTCTCTATGGGAACCCAAATTTTAATGTGTTGACATGATGAAAATTCTTTAAAAATCTTTTTCTTCAGATCCACCAGTGAGTCACTTTTGATATTTGGTATACAGCATACCTGGGGGTGTCAAATTGAAGTTTGTGAAAACCATCTCAGTTTAACTTTGTGCACTATGATGATTTTTTTTTTTTTTGAAATCTTCCGACTGACCTGTTATTATCCTTTAATATTTGGTGTACAGCATTTCTGTTGAGGTGAGATTCAGATTTGTTCAAATGAAGTCCCTGTGTTTATTATGAAGTATTTGTAATAATACAATTTCCTCGAAGAAACTCTGAGATGTTTAGTTGTGCTTGTTCTCAAACCACTGCCCCAATTAGCGGAAAAAAACCTGTAAAAGTAATAAGCAAGTAATTATTTTTAAAAAAGCCCTTAAATCCCTTCGTGAAGAAACAGTGGGAGATTGTCAGGTGAATACTTCTGTCTCTTTGGGGCCTCTTGTTTCTCAGTACGGTATTCACATATTAAACAAGAGGCCCCGTACCCCAAATTGGTCATGCTTTCTGGAAGAAGTCTCAATCAGAATTTGTTTTGTTACAATTTATTGGAGAGTGCCCATAAACACTAATCAATTGCAACAAAAATAATTTAGTATTAATGAAATCTCATTTGCTTCTGGCTGAGTATCAGTTAAAGGGTATGAGAACTTGATGGTAGCACCTACCCTTTTTAAAGCTCAAATATGACCAAGCCATAAAAACAGGATCTAGGTGGACATGAAGATTTCAAATTTAGAATATAGGCGGATTCCGATCTTGGAAATCGGGCCTTGGATGATTCGGACCTTGAAGAATTCAGACCTTGGATGATTCAGACCTCTACTTGGAGGATTCGGACCATAATCCAAATATTTTTTGGTCTTTTGAGTAATAAATAAGACTTCAAACATAAAAAATAATGATTTATTCTGATGGGAACGATTTACAACCAATTTTGTTAATAACAAATCCTACTATTTAGCTGATCCCGGCCCCCAATCTGGTTGATTCGGACGCTCCCTCTGTTAAGTTAATTCGGACCCTCACTCAGATCGATTTGGAGCCCGTGGTGGAATAATGGCTGATAGATAACTAATCCGAGTTTTCGTGAAATATGTTTCGGCTAGACCACGAGAAGTACAAGAACAGGTTTGATCAGTGGTGTAGCCGGAGGGGGGGGGGGGGGGGGGGCAAAAAATAGACCCCCTCCCTAATTATTGTTGTCTTTCACAACTTATAAATTATGACCACAAACAGACCCATAGTCAAGGAAATTGTGTTTTTTGTCTCGAATTTGACATTTTTTTCCCGGGGGATACCCCCTCTTGTGCTCGCCCCCAACTCGCCACTACGTGGCTCGGATGATGCTGTGCATCCTATTCTGGATGTCTCCTAGACCGCTGAACTAGCCCCCCCCCCCCCACCCCCACCCCCCCCCCCCCCCCCCCCCCCGATATTACTCTTGCCATCCTAACTTTGATATCCTGGCTGCGCGCCTGGGTTTTATCTTGTTCAATGTCCATGCCTACTGAGTGGAGACAGTTCACGATAAGCTTCTAGCTTACGGCTGGATCCACTACATAATTTGATGTATGCCTACTTTATATCATACGGATTTCATAATAAATATTATTTAAATTGAATGGCCCCATATTAGACCCAGTGCATTTATATAAAGTAAATGTGGCATGGCGCATCGTAGTAGTGTCAGTAGTATGTCGCGTACATTTGAGGGATCATTTGGGGGACCCCGAAGAAAGAGACGTCATGTCACATGATCTAGTGGCACCATGTTGTGTTGTCATGGTAACCCGCGTGAGCGGCCATATTTTGACGTCATCCCCATAGTGATACGAGGTGTGAGTGCGCATACACAGCGCGTGTTGTTAGGGTGATACGTGTTTCCGTCGTCCATTTTGTATACTGGAGACCGCCATCTTGGTTTCTATGGTAGCACGTGGTTGCTATGTTACCTGAAGGCCTACAACAAGACAGGGGTATGTTCGGAGGGTATGTTCGATTGAATCGGAGTAAATCTAATTACCACAAACAACCCGACAAGTTGTATTATTTCGAATTCTTTCAGAATTCTTTTCTTCTATCCCATTTTACGAAATCCCTTTTAAAGAATCCCTTTTGGAAAACACCTGTGGCTATGGAATCCCTTTTGGTCGTATGTGCCTATGTGCTAGGGCACATTGTGTCACATTGTGCCTTTTCACATATCGGCACATAAGCACATATGACAAAAAGGGATTCTCCAAAAGGTATCCTAGATAGGTATCCTCAAATAATACAATACCAGGCCATAGGTATCCTCAAATACCCGTATGTGCCTATGTGCTAGGGCACATTGTGCCTTTTCACATAAGCACATATCGGCACATAAAGCATGTGCCTTTGTTCAAGGGGCACATTGTGTCACATTGTGCCTTTTCACATAAGCACATATGACAAAAAGGGATTCACCAGTAGGTATCCTCAAATAATACAATATCAGGCCATAGGTATCCTCAAATACCCGTATGTGCCTATGTGCTAGGGCACATTGTGTCACATTGTGCCTTTTCACATAAGCACATATCGGCACATAAAGCATGTGCCTATGTGCTAGAGCACATTGTGTCACATTGTGCTTTTTCACATAGGCACATATGACAAAAAGGGGTGCCGAAGGTCATATGTTTTTCAAAAAAGGGGTGCCAAAATTGGGGTGTCCGGGGATATTGCCATTGGATATAGAGGCGATGAGAATCGGATACAACTTCGTTGTAATAAGGGGAGATAACTCTGTACGATTAAGTACAGGTTATGGGAAATCAAGCAACCTGATTGGTTAGCAATAATCTATATAAATGATCTAGATAAATGAAACAAGAGTACACGGAATAGGGTCAGAACTAACAAGAATAGACCAGAGATTGCTAAATATAGTAATAATAAGGTAAACTATTCCACCTGATAGGGTCTTCTACGCTACTGGAGTATTCTCCAGGGCAAAGGAACATGCCTAGATAGACGTAAACTATTACATATATAGATAGAAGCAGAGAATTCTGAAAGAATTCGAAATAATACAACTTGTCGGGTTGTTTGTGGTAATTAGATTTACTCCGATTCAATCGAACATACCCACCGAACATACCCCTGTCCTATGAGAAGGGTTTAGGTAACATAGCAATCACGTGCTACCATAGAAACCAAGATGGCGGCCTCCAGTATACAAAATGGACGATGGAAACCCCGGATCACCCTAACAACACGTGCTGCGTATGCGCACTAACACCACGTATCACTATGGGGATGACGTCACAAACGGGCCGCTCACGCGGGTTACCATGACAACACAACATGGCGCCACTAGGTCACCTGACATGACGTCACTTCCGAGGTCATCCACCGAGGTCATCCAAACTATACCTCAAAACGACATTACATTATATACTACTAGTGTCCTAAAATTCTCTGGTAAATTGATCTTGGAAGCTCAACAGAATAGAATTACGTGTTCTTAAAGTTAGGAAAACAGTCAACCGATTCACATTTAGAGCTCCCGAAAACCACTTTAAAAATTCAGAAAAAGTTAGATTCTACATTTTCAGTGAAGAGCACATACAAAATTATAGCCTTATTCGATACCCCGTGCCAATCCTTTCAACGCTACACTAAAGCATATATGGAGAGATATGCCTTTACACTTCAGCAAGCGCGTATCTACGGCCAGGGTTCTGTAATAGGGGTGCCCCTCCCGTTTTTTTTTGAGGGGGGAGGAGGGGGGCAAGCATGATGTTTGGAAAGCCGTTGTGGATTGTGGAGGGGCATAGGATCGCCCTTATCCCCACTAGGCTCAATGGTCTTTACCCATACCACTTTGGAGGAAGTGGGAGAAGGGGTAAAGAGCGGAGGGTCCTAGTTAGAACTAGCTAGGTCCCCCACCTCCCACCCTCAAGAAAAGTATACAAAATTTATTGCTCTATAAGCAAATCTGAAACATTTTTAGCCTTGTAGCCCAATATTGTAGACCATTTTAGGGCTCTATGTTATGCCAAAGTTGCATTGGGCCATTGGGGGGGGGGGGACAAGTATTTGTGGGCTGTCCCCCCTCCCATGTATCTACACCATGGCACTTCAGTTAAAATTGTTCCAACGTTCTATGCAACTTCAAACTGACCAAAGCAGTCGCATAGCCAGGATTCTATTCTATAATTGGAGTGTCCTCGCAATTTTTCGGGGTTTTTTTTTGGGGGGGGGGGTGGATGTCGGGGGTCTTCCCTGGTCCCAACTAAGGCCATCTCGATCTCGTCATTACCCATTCTCCCACTCCCACATTTTTGAGGGCGGTCGTAGAGTCCTAGTTAGGACCTCCTCCAACACACACCCGAGAAATTTTGCAATCGAAAAATTTAGTTCCTTTGTAGCCAATCTGAGGCGGTATAAATGGATCTAAGATCTCACACGTCTTCACGTTGACTGTCTTGCTAACAGCGAAAATATTAATCAGTGAAGTAGAGGATTCCGTGAAACATGTTGGCCCGTCCACAAGCTGTCTAAAATTAAAACATCTAATAATATCTGAAAGATGTCCTCTAGGACCTGCGATTTGATTGTCATTGAAATCACCGGAAATGACAAGGCCAGAAACATATGTATCCGTTGCTTTGTCAATCTAAGTGGATATAGTATCCCATGTATCAACAGGACTGTTGGGTGGGCGATAATATACTCCTAAAAGAAGCGACTTACCCCTTTCTCTTATTAATTCCACCCATAGGCGCTCGACAGGCGTCACTTCTAGGTCAGGTCTGTGCCTAAATGCAATGCAATCCTTAATGTAGACAGCTACCCCGCCTCCACTTGGCAAACGATTGAAGAGCAGTGGTTCCTGGAATCCACGTATAATAATTTCATTAACTGGGTCATCATTATGTAACCACGTCTCAGTAAATGCCATAATGTCATAAAAACGGGGACTAACACTGTATAATGTCAAGTTTGGGCTTTAGGCTTTGTATGTTAAGATGGAGGATTTTAAGCGTGTTATCGATTTGGTGAAAGTCCTCGTTAATTGGTCCTGGGTTGGGATGAATGTCTCCGCAAGTTAACAACAGAATGGCCAGGAAACACGGAAGCAGGCACAAGATAAAATATATTACGTTTGTATCCAGAAAATTGTTAGGGACCATGTAAGCAAGTTCATTGGGTTCTGTGGGTTTCTTTGGACTGTTTGGCATGTAAGATATGTTTGCCCGAACGCTCTTCCTCGATGGCTGCAATGTGAGAAAGAACAGAACAGTCATCGCATCTAGACATTCAAGGTGTTCCGTGCCATGAAGGCGCACGAGTAAATATATCAATAAGCAGATGGATTCCGACTGTCCTAACCTGCTTTTGATGCGACGAATGTAAGCTGCTGCTAGGTTGAAGGTACCTATCCGAGCTCGATACATTGCGAGGTTACACATTATGTAATATCTGAGTGGTACCACAAACTGAGTGCTCGGATAGTGGCACTCTTCATGATAGAAGACAGTTCAGTCCTTTGTGCATAAAATACATTCAAGTTGGCTTCAGATAAAGAAAGGAAATGTGAAGAAAACTGTTGGAAATAAGGCATACTGAAGATGGATAAAGAGAAAATGAAAAACAGGAGAAGGAAAAACATATGTACAAGAATTTGTTTTTAATCCACGAAAAGGGTTCTAATCTTTGAGGTGGTTTGTTGTCAGCGAAGAGTGTGATTAATTTAATGGGATTTAATAAGAGAAATAACGGCCTGATTCGATATGGGTGAGGCACAGGGTTGTGTGTGTGTGTGTGGGGGGGGGGGGGGACAGGGCCAGGAAAATATAAGTTTGAATAGTCTAAATCCTGTGGTCTAACTACTTAAGATGCAGTACGTGAATTGCGGGTCATCAACAAATGGTGAAGATGCGTTTCCAATGACCAAAGACTCCTTGGCTTGGATGAGTCATTGGCACGACACGCAAATATCCAAGCCATACCAAGGTCCTAGAAGTCATAGAGGATACTTAGTCCCCAGAAATATGGGCTAAGAATACACTGATCAGCAGCACCTCGACTGAATGACGCCCGCACAATCCCTAGGAGCTCAATTGATTGCGTGGGATTCATCTAGCCGGGCATCGGAGCTAAGTATTCGATGACGATGTCCAACCATTATTAAAATCTACTGAAGGCGAGAATTAGATTTGAAGACTTAATCATATGAAAAAGGGAAAGTATGGTAAAAAAAGAAAAAGAAAAAAAAGAAGAAAAAGAATACCACTGAATTAAGGGGCAAACAGTTCCATCCTAGCTCCGATGGAATACAAATCACGTGATGTAATTGTGTGAACGCCTGCACTATGAGCGATCGCAATGGATAATAACGGACTGCGCAGAAATCATCACAAGTCGCTGATATGTTACAGATTTGTGGTGTTTCCAATCTCGAAAGGATAAGCGAAAGGTGATTAGAAGCGTTGTGGGACGGGGGGGGGGGGGGGGGTAGTAAACACATAGGTGTTTCCAATATCTCGAAAGGATAAGCGAAAGATGATTGGAAGCGTTGGGTGTGTGTGTGTGTGGGGGGGGGGGGGGGGTAATAAACATATGATTCACTACAAGCAGCGATAACCCTCAAGTGTGAGCAACCCCTATTCGAAGGATATACCTTCCACCCTGAAAGTAACATGGAATGCACTTAAAACCTTCTGTTTAATGAGTGGAAGAAGGAACTCTAAGGGAGACACAGATGGGGGTAGGTGATGGAATCTGCACAGCATTGGTCGGGTGGGACGGGCACGTATTTTCTGGAGTGAAAGGTATCAAATTAGAAGTGGCTCTAATAGGATATTAGATCACTGGGTAAGGGTTCAGTAACGTTAGAACGATGACGGGGGAGCTTCTGTTAAGATAGTCACTCCTAATACAATTTACTTTCGTGTTGGGTGCCACATACGTCTGTGTAAAATATAGACTTGGAAACCTGATCCAGCACCCCACGACACTTTCTCCGTGATGAATAAGTGTCAGTGGGCGCTCGATCCGCCTTCCAACACCGTGCAACAAAAACCTCGATATTGGAGAATTAACTCACAAGAATTATTTGCTGAACATCAGAATATGTGGCACGCATGTGTGGGATAGCACGCAAAGCTCTAGGTACGATAAGCACTAGTCATGGAATACCAATCACGTTGAGTGCATATAGGTATTTTCATAGTATCGGTTGGAAAGCTGGCACAGCGACCCTCAACACCTATCCCCTAATGAATAGGTATCAGAGGGCGCCCAACCAGCCATCCAAGGGGTATGTGTAAATACCGTCAGCGCGAACCTAGACCGCAACAGAAGCTCGCACTGATAGCAGCCAACGGGACTTTATCCGACATGTGGTATTGCATCAGACAGTATTAACCACTCGAACCCAAGAGGAACGCAATACGTCCCAGGAACGCGATACGTCATACTTTAACTAAGTAAGATGGCTACTGTGGTAGAGAGATGGGTAGACCAACCAGTGTTTTCAACATGCAGCCGCGAGGGTGCACATTGAAAACATTATCTGGTCTACCCCAAATAATAAATATGGACTCTTCCAATTGCTTCATTGAACTGACATAGACGATACCACAAACACTCCAAGGGTTAAGCATTTTCTTTTGTTATGCCACATGTGTGCGAAGTGGCGAACAATACAGTATTAGCCATTCGAACCCAAGCGGAACGCAATACGTCCCAGAAACACGATACGTCATACTTTTACTAAGTAAGATGGCTACTGTGGTAGAGTGTTGGGTAGACCAACCAATGTTTTCAATATGCAGCCGCAAGGGTGCACATTGAAAACATTATCTGGTCTACCCCAAATGATAAATATGGACTCTTCCAATTACTTCATTGAACTGACATAGACGATACCACAAACGTTCCAAGGGTTAAACATTTCCTTTTGTTATGCCACATGTGTGCGAAGTGGCGAACAATACAATCGCGATCCCAATTTTCATTTACAACATGTTGCAAGACAGATATGCTGCAATAGCTCATATTGGTAGAAAGGGTATGCTCGTGTTGGTAGAAAGGGGTATGCCCCAGAGTCAACCTCATGGGCATCATGGGCCATGCATACATAGAGCCATATATATATACACATACACAGGACCATACATATATATGTATACCGATGCCAAGCAGCACGCAAAGCTCTAGGTTCGCCAGTCATGGAATACCAAAACCACACTGCTCAAACTGTAGCTAATTTATTAGTAACTCAAATAATATGTAGGTTTGGCTGTCCAAGTCGAATTCATACTGACCAGGGATGTGAGTTTGAGTCTAAATTGTTTGAAGAAATCTGTTTACATTTGGGAATCGATAAATCCCGCACTGCACCATACAGACCTCAGTCAGACGGATTAGTTGAGCGTTTCAACAGAATATTATTGCAAATGCTTTCAATTTTTTGTTGATACAAATCAGTCTGACTGGGATCAACATTTACCATATTTACTTATGGCATACAGAGCTACTGAGCATTCAAGTACACATGTGTCACCAAACTTACTTATGTTGGGAAGGGAGGTAAAGTTTCCTGTAGACATAATGACGGGTTTTCCTCCAGGATCTAAGGATTGGGCATGTCCTATACAATATGTTGAATGGGTTCAGAGTGTGCTTACAAAGTCATTTAGTTTTGCATACGAACAATCAGGTCGAGCTGCCACCCTACAGAAAAAAGCTTATGATAAAAATGCTAAATCAAGGGAGTTTTCAGTTGGGTCTTGGGTTTGGCGTTGGTACCCACCTAAAGCAAAGCAGAAACTAGGTTTGGGTTGGGTTGGACCATACCTGATAATTGAAAAACAGAGTGATGTGAGTTATGTTATTCAGGAACATAGGAATGCAGCTATAAAAACTGTTCATATTGACCACCTTAAACCCTATGAGGGTAAGAATGTACCTGATAGTTGGTTAGATGAGGGAGGCATTACTGATATAGAAGAATTTCAAGATACTTCTGATTGTTCTGAACTGGCAGCCAGTTATTCTAGTCCTGTCACCACTCGCACTGGGCGAATTATTCCACCCAGACAGGTTTATAGTCCATAGTCTGTTTAGTTCTTTCAGAATGGAGCTCTCTTTGAAAGCTGATGAAGAAGAAATGGAGAAGTTTACTGAAGAGAACCGTCCGGTTTTTGATCCGAGAGGGATGAAGTGCCAGGTATTGTCTTGTCCAGTTTCCACCATCTTTATGAAGGCACAGGACTATTATGCTCATTGGCGTAAATTTCATAAAGAGACAGTTATTTTATGGAAATGTGACTCATGTAGGAAAAAAATCACAAGAAAGTGCAACATTAATCACCACCATCGAACTCTTTCGCATTCAGGTGTATCCATGTTAAAAGAACTGAATAAAAACTTTGTATCACCTGGCGATGGTGTTCCTGCTAGGGCCCTATCTGGGCATGAGAGGAAGGAATATATTGACTCTTTGAAACTGCAAGAGCAAAGAAAACGTGTTGTAATTAAAAACTGTGCTCATCATCATTCACAAACATTTTCATCTTCAACTGTAGCTCGTGATGAAGAGGTCGTAGAGGTAGACGGTCAGATTGTGAAGCAATCCAAAAAGAACTGGTTACGAGAAGGAGAATCCACACACAGAGAAATTTTGAAAAAAATGACTTTTTGGGTGTCTTCTTTGACAAAGTAGCATTTGTCTTATTCTGAGGGGGGGGGGAGGAATGTAACAGAGCTCAGTATTCGCCTGTTCCCGTTTTGGGTATTCAACTCCATGCCTCTGACATCCCTTCACAAACAAGCGTAATTTTTACAGTTAAAATAATTTTCCAAACATTTGGCATGTGAAAATAGTTGAAATTTAGTATTCTAGTTCATTTCTCAGGTTACAAATTATCGTAATAGAACTCTCAGTTCGCATGCCAGTGATTTAAATTTCTTAAATTCGTGGTATTCTCCTGTTAACATTTATTTATTGAAGGGGCAGTGGTGGCATTGTTTTTATTTATTTTCACAGATATTTTTATGAGAAACTCACCTTAATTTAGTAAACCATTTTCTATTTATTTATTTTTATATATTTTTTCAGTATTTTCTGGACCTTCATGGACGCTGCCATCTTTGCTTCTTCTTCCTTACATATCACGTTGTTTGATTGGCTAAACTATTTACAGCGCCCTCATTTGAACTATTCCCAGTCATATTTGATTTCTGATTGATCAAAAATTGTGTGGGTGACCAGTCGTCTTAGCAAAAATGTATAAAAAGCTGCAAGACTTGAGCAAGGTTGTTCATTTTGGTGCAACCCATTCATTGGTATTTAATACCATACGCATTGGGTCCCGAACGAACTATGCTTCCTCTTGCAAAATTTAACAGTTTTGTAGTTGGGGTAGAGGTTTTTGGAGGGCTGAATTCCCCCTTTCCTTTTTCTTCCAAAAGCCATGGGTCGGGTTTTATGGCTCCAAGTTTCTTCACTTTCAAGAAAGTGAATAAACTTTAAGCATTCAGGATCTGCCTTGAGAGTGCTATTTTTTTTGGTTCATTTATCTTCACAGCACTAGTCCAGGATGGGAATGTTTGACCATTTATCTGTTTTTGGACAAACGTGAAATATTTTGTGATTTGTGAATTGTCAAGCCACACTTGCAGTTGCCCATTTACTTATTTACACCACATTTGTTTGAAGTTGGAAATTTATTGTAAAGTTTCCCAGTTACCTATTTGCTTATTCACATTTATGTGAAGTTAGTAATTTATTGTAAAGTTTCCCAGTTACCAATTTGCTTATTCACATTTATGTGAAGTTAGAAATTTATTGTAAAGTTTCCCAGTTACCTATTTGCTTATTCACATTTATGTGAAGTAAGAAATTTATTGTAAAGTTTCCCAGTTACCTATTCGCTTATTCACATTTATGTGAAGTTAGAAATTTTTTTTGTAAAGTTTCCCAGTTACCTATTTATTTAATCACTTTGATGTGAAGTTGGAACCTTATTACTTAATTTCTCAGTTGCTTATTCACATCACATTTCTTGTGAAGTTAGACATTTATTTGAATCAAAAGTTGATAGGTTCCTTGACTTCTGGATGTGGCTTGATGATTTTTAAATCACACTGTTAATTAAAATCAGAGCTAAAAGGTTTGTCTTTGAACTCTGAGCTGACATTTTTTTTTTTTTTTTGGGGGGGGGGGGGGGGGAAAGATTCTGGTAGACCCACTTGATAGAAAACTTAGAGAAATGTATCTTGTTTTAATTCAACAAGCAATGGGTCAGATGTACTTGTCGAAACATGAACAGGGAATTTCCTGGTTATTTGTAAAAATGCATTACCTTTGGTAAAATATGTGATAAAAATAAAACAATATTTTTTTGTTAAAATTTATATTTTTTTCTAATAAACACCTGGAGAGGTGTCAAACGCGAAGTCCACTATTAGGCCACATAGGATACATGTACAGAAAACCCCAGATCTGTTATACAAGCAGCATTTGCAATCAAAAAATAGCGAGGCGCTTTAAACTAAAGCTGCAAAACACCACAAACGGCTGCAGATATTTATTTCGTTTAAACGAAATAATTATTTCGTTTGTGACAAGTCATGTTTTTTTTTTGGGGGGGGGGGGGGGGGGGCTTTATACAGCCATGTCATTTTGTTCACATACAGTTGAGGACCGTTCAGCCTCTGTAAGGTTATTTGTTTGAAGTTTTGGCCTGTGTGGTATCAGTATTTTAAATTCACCCAGCGTTACCAGAGTTATTTAAGTGTATTTCGGTGTTTAGAGAAAATCTGTACTGTGATTTGGATGTTCACAGCTTAACATGAATGTAGGGTTGTAAACCAAACGTAGTTCATTTTTAATTGTCCATACATCGTTTTGGGAAGTCTACATACTCTGATTTAAAGCATAGATTCCTTCAATGTGCTTTATTCAGTCATTAAATATTTAATATTTTCCATTTTTCGCGCATTCAAACTGAAATTTGTAGTTCTCGCCATTTTGTTATTCATGCCTAGTTTTGATGCGAGGAGCACTCTGATTGGTTGAATTATTTCCCAGGTAGCTTGTCGCGACTCGGGCTAAGATTGCAATGCATGAATGGCTGGGTGTGTGACATGTGACCTCGGGTAATCAATTGGGGTATTCTGCGTATCATTGCTGCCTATATAAGCGCTGTTTTTCTCAGTTACGATGTTCAGTTGGAAAGATTTGACTGGGTAGATAATTCGCCCAAACAATGAGTCTTGCTTGAACCATTGCGACTTTTCTTAAACTTTGGCTTCAGTTTCAAAATGAATTACTTTATCTCAGGAAATTTCTTGAGTAGTATAATACTTGCCCAATTGACCCCTTTTTGGTGAAACCTCATAGAAAAACATGTTAAATAATGACCCACAACTGCTTCAGTTTCAAAATGAATTACTTTATCTCAGGAAATTTCTCAAGTAGTATATTACTTGCTCATTGACCCTTTTTGGTGAAACTTCATACAAATATTTGAAATAGCGCTCTACAGTACATATAACCATTGATGAAGGTTGAAAGAGTTTTCAGAATGTAGAAAAGTTCTTGAGTAGTATAGTACTTGCTTTATTGACCTTTTTGGGGGGAACTTTATGAAAACTTTTGATATAGTGTTTTTTTTTGTTATGAATATATTTATTGTTAAAAGAAAACAAATAAATGAGAAAAAATAATGAAACTCAAATAATGTGTTATTCAATATCCATTATCAAGCACCCTAGGGCCAATCAGCAGTAAGCTAAGCGCACTAAACTGTCACATTTGGTAGCAGAGCGAGGTTGATTTAGATTGGATAGTGCTTATTGAGTGGATATACAAAATTTATTTAGGAATGTCGCATGGTAGGAATGTTTGGTTTATGGAGGGTCCAGCTGTTTCAAAGGGGCTCGACAGAACTGAGGCAAATGGATCTCAGGTTGATTTGGATCAGGGTTACTTGAGTTCTTCTGTTTTATCACATGGTCAGATTGATCTTGTGTCTTCATCAAATTTAGAAAGGCAGTCTGTACAAAACCAGGCTCTTGATTTATCACTAATTCCAGTGCAGCCTATGCACTCTGCACAAAATGATGATCCTCTTGGTTTGCAGAGTTATGAAAGTTCAGGATATAACCCTTTGTTATCACATGATGATTCTTTGGAGTCTGGATCTAATGATGGGGACTCTTTGAGGTTGAAAACAGTTCTTGACTCGCCACAATATGATGTTGAACATGAAGAGCATTTTTATTCTGGTAGTATTTTTAATGATGAGACTGGCGTTAAAAAGCCAAATTCTCGAGGTCTTCAAAATATTTCACATATGCAGGCAGATTACTTACATGGTCCAAATATTGGAGAGTCGCCAACTCAATCTACTCCACAGGTGCATTCAATTTTGAAAAGGTCTGGTGGATCTTCTGTTTTGATAGAAAATGGAGGTCCTGGCAATGCACACAGACCACACATTTTGCCAACAGAATCAGTTTTTGTATCACCTCAAACACATGTAGGTGATAATTACTTGCCTAGTACAACTTGTACTAATCTAGTGCCAAATTATAGGTCCATTGCAGTGCAAGGTAATGAACCTAGGTCAACTCGAGAGTTTGTTCATGAAGTGCCAAGGTCACATCAAGGTCCAGGAGTTGCTTCTCCACTAAGACAAGCTGTTGCATTGTCTAACCAGCCTCAGTCATTAAATGTAAATTCATTATATGGGAATACACGAAGGTCAATGGGGACATCCTGGGATGACCCTAGGGTACTGAATCGTTTAACATTCCATAAGCCTGTTGAGCCTGAAAAGTTTAATCCAGCTAAATGGGATATAAATGATTATTTTGTACACTTTGAGGTAGTAGCTAGAATCAACCGTTGGGGGGATTCCGAAAAAGCTGCCCATTTGATTGTTAATTTGCGAGGAGCTGCACAAAGTGTTTTGACCTCTTTTTCTCCAGCTGAACGAAATGATTATGAGCACCTTAAGCAATTTCTCTTGCGTCGCTTTAGTGATCCACCAGAACAGATAGTTGTTAGTAAATCATTATTTCGTCAAACAAAACGAAAACCTGGACAGACTATAAGGGATTTTGCACAAACATTAGCAGCCTTGGGATGTAAAGCATACCCCACTGTTAGAAATTTGGAACCCTTTATAATTGAACAATTTATTTGGGGACTTGGTGATTCACGCCTAAGGCATCATATTCAGTTTGGGCACCCAGAAACATTGGATCAAGCTATTGCTATAGCATCTGAATTTGAGGCAATTAAAGGCCCTGTAGAAAAATTGTGTCCTGAAGAATCAGTTTCTCAGGAAGTATTTAACAGGATTAAGTTCTTAGAGAACCAAGTTGCACTCATGAACAGAAGAGTGCCCCCACCTCCCATTACCTGTGGCTTTTGTCAGAAAGTAGGTCACACAGAGGATAGATGTAGGTTGAAAATGGCTCATTTTGGGAAACTAGGTGTGACTGGATCAGAGGTCGTACATTCAGTCAGTACTCAAATAAATCGACCCATACTTAAACAGGAAAGTAGTGAAAGAAAAATACCTACACATATTGAACCCTTATTACAGAATAATTTAAATCCTACTGCAGATACAGGTTCTACAGGTTTTTTTAATTTGAACTCTCAGTTTGATAAGGAATCTGCTGGAAATAATTTTGGTGCAGATTGTAATGCTAATATTGATTTAACTAAAAATGAACATGATTTAAGATTGAGTGCACTTGCTGGAGAGTTTGTGTTTCCTGCCAATAATTGTTTTGTGAATGGAACCCCTAGTGTAAATAAAGAGGGTGTAAATAGTGATGGTTCTGTTCTTAATTTTGAGAATTCTGTAGATGATTTATTACTTATTGATTCTTGTGTTGAACAAAATTTTTCTGGATTTTGCCCAAAACTGGGATTGGGTGATACTCTGGTTGATAATCATGTTGTTCCAGGAGTGAATGACACTTATAGTTATGGGGAATCCAGTGATGTTTCGGAGAGAAATGGTTGTTTTAATGTTTTAACTGATGAGAATTTGATTAGTTTTTCTGTTGATGAAGAAGGTCAAGAGAATTTGATGAATTTTTCTGATGATGAAGGTTTAATGCAATTACACCAAGATAGTTGTCCCTCTGTCAAGGCTGTACCAGTTGACCAACAGTTATGCACTAATCAGATTGATCTTCAAACCCAGTTTGAACAAGATGACTCATTGTTGTCTACCAATTGTAAAAATCTGCTTAGTGATATGGTTCCTGGTAGTGATTTGAGATTAATTACAGCAGATGAAAACCCATGTTATAAATTAGCTATTTCTAGGAAGTGTCTTTTTGTAAGAGGCATAATAAATGGAGTGTTTTGTTCTCTTCTTGTAGATACAGGATCTCCTGTTTCAATTTTAGATTCAAAATTCTTCTCTAGGATGAAACTGCCCACTAATTGCCTTAAAACCACAAATATCAAAATGTCCTCTGCTGAAGGAACAGAAATGATAGTTATTGGAAATATCGAATTGGGTTTAGATCTGTTTGAACTTCAAACCAAACATAATTTTGTTATTTCTGAGTTGAAAGACCTAAATGGTATTCTTAGCTTGGATTTTCTTACTAGACATAAAACAGTCATTGATGTAAATAAGAAAGTATTGATTTTCCCAAGTGGTAAACTTACTTTACACCCCAATTCTACTTATTGTAGTTCTCATATAAATATTGTGGAAACAGTAAAAATGCCACCATTTGCTGAAATTATGCTTGAAGGTGTAGTGGAAAGACCACTAGTTGAGGGAAATATGATAATTGAACCTACCAATTTTTTAAGACACAAAGGGATTTTAGTGGCAAATACTTTAACCAGTACCAATCTAAATAAAGTGTTAATCTCTGCTGTCAATATGCATAGTCAGCCTATTAATATTAAGACAGGTGATGTAATTGGTGACGCACAATGGGTTGAACAAGTGCTGGATGATGATGTAAACATTTCAAGTTTTCAACACAAAGCTGATATTAAAAGATTACCCAAGCATTTGATTCCTTTAGTTGAAGGGTCATCTGATAAATTGTCAGAGGACCAAAAAGGCCAATTAACTAATTTGTTGTTGCATTTTCAAAACATATTTTGTGAACCAGAGGGAAGTCTTGGTAGAACTTCTTTAACTACCCATAAAATAGATACAGGACAAAGTTTCCCTCATAAGATATCATCTAGACGAATTCCTGTAACACAGAAACAAGTTATTGATGAGGAAATTGATAAAATGTTACAAAGGGATGTTATCGAACCTAGTCAGAGTCCATGGTCGTCTCCAATTTGTATAGTTCTCAAACAAGACGGTACTCCCAGGTTTTGTGTTGATTTTCGTCAGCTTAATTCAAAAGTAAAAAAAGATGCATACCCTCTACTGAGAATCGATGATACTCTTGATAGTCTTTCAAACAAGGAATGGTTTTCAACCTTGGATTTGGCATCTGGTTATTGGCAGATTCCTGTTGAACCCAGTGATCGTGAAAAAACTAGTTTTGCTAGTCACAGAGGCTTGTATCAGTTTAAAGTAATGCCATTTGGTTTATCAAATACACCAGCAAGTTTTGAACGGCTTATGGAAAGGGTTTTACTCAGCCTTCGTTGGGAAAAATGCCTTTGTTATCTCGATGATGTGGTGGTGTTTGGGAAAGATTTTCAAACTGCTCTTGATAACTTAGCATATGTTTTCCATAGATTTGAGCAAGCAAATTTAAAACTCAAGCCATCAAAATGTGTTTTGTTCAAGGAAGAAATTAAATTCTTGGGACATATTGTTTCAAGAGAAAGAGTGAAATGTGATCCACATAAATTGGAAGCAGTTGAGAATTGGCCGGAACCCAAAAATAAAAAACAAATTCGTAGTTTCCTGGGATTTTGTGGATATTACAGGAAATTTTTTCCAGGTTTTGCTGAGATTAGTTATCCTCTTGTTCAGGCTACTCATAAAAAAATCAAATTTGAGTGGATGACAGAATGTCAGTCTTCATTTGATGCTTTGAAACAATGCATGGTAACTCCTCCAGTTTTAACATTACCAACTATGGAGGGACAATTTGTGTTAGATACTGATGCGAGTGGTGTAGGAATTGGTGCTGTGTTATCACAGATACAAGGAGGGCAGGAAAAGGTTGTGGCCAATGCAAGTAGAACTCTTTCCATTTCACAACAACAGTATTGTACTACCAAACGTGAGCTTTTGGCAGTAGTCATTTTTTTTAAACATTTCAAGCATTATCTTTTGGGTAGGAAATTTATACTCCGAACAGATCATGCCTCTTTAATTTGGTTGAGGAATTTTCGTGAGCCTGAAGGTATGATAGCAAGGTGGTTGAGTATCATTGGTATATATGATTTTGAGATGCAACATCGCTCTGGTAATAGGCACAGAAATGCTGATGCATTATCTAGAATTCCATGGAAATTTTGTGTTGGAAACTGTAGTAGTTGCCCCACCTGTAGTGTTAAACAGTTAGTGTCTTCAAATAGGGTGCAAGTTGGCACCATTATTGGATCTGACAGGGTGAATCAGAACTCCAGTAGTTCTCCCATGACTACTACTCTAACGAAACACCAGATTCCAATAATTAAGGACCATAATCGGTTAGTAGCTCCCAAAGAGGTTCGCCAATTTATCTTTCAGAAACTGCATTGTGACAAAATTGCTGGACACTTTGGGCGAGATAGGACCTTGGAGGCAATAAAGAGGCGTTTTATTGGCCAGGAATGACTAAAGCCATAGAAAGGTGGTGTCATGAATGTGATGAATGTGCACAGCGAAAACCTGGGCCTGGCTTAGGGAAATATCCCTTACAACACGTGAATGTCTCAAAACCTATGCAGTGTATAGCTATAGATGTATTGGGTCCTTTACCAGTCACAAATAACGACAATGAGTATATCATAGTTATAGGGGATTATTTCACCAAATGGAAGGAAGCTTTTTCTAGTAAAAATCACACCGCTCAAACAATTGCTAAAATTTTAGTTACTCAGTTTATAACCAGATATGGTTGCCCAGAAAAAATTCACACTGATCAAGGCAGAGAATTTGAGTCTAGACTATTTTCAGAAATTTGTAATTTATTAGGCATTGACAAAAGTCGAACAACGCCTTACAGACCACAATCTGATGGGATGATAGAAAGATTTAATCGTACCATCTTACAAATGTTAGCTATTTTTGTAAATGAAAACCAGTCTAATTGGGACGAACAGCTCCCTTATTTGATGATGGCATACCGGGCAACTCAACACTCAAGTACACATTGCACACCGAATCTTTTGATGTTGGGCAGGGAAGTCAGTTAACCTATAGATATAATGGTCTCTTCCCCAGGGGAAAGTGGGAAAGCTTGTCCCACTCAGTATGTTGAATGGTTGGAGGAAAGTTTTAAAAATAGTTTTGAAATAGCCCATAAGTATCTGGAAAATGCTGCTTCTCGAAATAAAAGATATTATAATCGTGGAGCTAATATTAAAGATTTGGATATTGGAGATTGGGTTTGGTACTGGTATCCTCCTGTAGCAAAACAGAAACTTGGTTGTGGCTGGACTGGTCCATATCTGGTTATTGGAAAATATTCAGAGTTTACATATGTGATACAAAACAATCCTGAAAAACAACCCAAAACTATTCATGTAGATTACCCTAAACCATATACTGGCCACAATACTCCTGAAAATTGGCTATTTAATAGCAGTTTACAGGCTGTTTCTCCTTGTGTAGATGTTTCTGTTGATCAGCCTCCATCTAATGTCAGTGAGGATGGTGACTGTGGGAATGTAGATTCACCAATCCCAATTATAACTACGAAAAGTGGAAGAGAAGTTAAGCCGAGGCAGATATACTCACCTTAGTTTATATTTTTTTATCTAACAGAGTTTTCGTCTATTTGCAGTTTTTTAGCTCAACTTTGACGAAGTCAAATTTGAGCTATTGTCATGGCCCGTCGTCCGCCGTCTGTCTGTCTGTCTGTCCATCTGTCCATCTGTCCGTCTGTCCATACGTCAACAATTGGCTATGGCTTGGGCTAGAGGTCGTATTTATGAACCGATCTTTACGAAACTTCTTGTGTACCTTTGTTATGACCCTGGGACGGGAACGAGTGTTTTTAGGTGTGATCCGAAATTCAAGATGGCTGCCAGTGGCCATTTTGTACCGATGATGCAAAAATCAGTTTTTTGTACAGAACTTCTGTATGAAAGTTCTGATTTGAATAAAGTTTTGTATAAATGTTTAGTACCATGGGATACATCACATATAATACGGGTTTTTTTCTCGTGCGTAAATTATGCAAATTAGACTGACTTTGATTTATTTAGTGTTACTTTCAGAGCTGTAAGTGCCAAGCTGCTATGGCTCGGGCTAGAGGCCGTATTTATGAACCAATCTTTACGAAACTTCTTGGGTACCTTTGTTATGACCGTGGGACGAGAACGAGTGTTTTTTGGTGCGGTCCGAAATTCAAGATGGCTGCCAGCTGCCATTTTGTACCGACGATGCAGAAATCTGTTTTTTGTACAGAACTTCCATATGAAAGCTCTGATTTGAATAATTTTTTGTATGAATGTTTAGTACCATGGGATACATCAAATATAATACGGGTTTTTTTCTCGTACGTAAATTGTGCAAATTAGACTAATTTTGATGTTTTTTTGGGTTACTTTCAGCACTGTAAGTGCAAATGCCAATACGGCTCGGGCTAGAGGCCGTATTTATGAACCGATCTTTACGAAACTTCTTGGGTACCTTTGGTATCACCGTGGGACGAGAACGAGTGTTTTGGGGTCCGGTCCGAAATTCAAGATGGCCGATGGCAGCCATTTTGTACAAAATTAGGTGCAATCAGATTTTTGCACAGAACTTCCATATGAAAGCCCTGATTTGAATAATTTTTTTGTGTGAATGTTTAGTACCATGGGATGCATCACATATAATACGGGTTTTTTTCTCGTGCAGAAATTATGCAAATTAGATGAACTTTGATTTTTTCAGTGCGACTTACACACAGTAAGTACACATGTCAATACGGCTCAGACTAGAGTCTGTATTTATGAACTGATCTTCACGAAATGACTTGGGTACCTTTGTTATCACCTTGGGACGAGAACGAGTGTTTCTGGGTGCGGTCTAAAATTCAAGATGGCTGCTAGTGGCCATTTTGTACCGAAATTAGGTCTAATCAGTTTTTTGTACACAACTTCTATACAGCTCAGACTAGAGGCCATATTTATGAACCAATCTTTACGAAACTTCTTGGGTACCTTTGTTATCACCGTGGGATGAGAGTGAGTGTTTTTGGGTGTGGTCCGAAATTCAAGATGGCCACCAGCAGCCATTTTGTACCAAAATTAGTGCAATCAGTCTTTTGTATAGAACTTCTGTATGAAAGTTCTGATTTTAATAAATTTTTGTATGAATGTTTAGTAACATGGAATACATCACATATTGTAAGGGGTTTTTTTTGTGCAGAAATTATGTAAATTAGATGAACTTTGATTTATTCAGTGCTACTTACACAATGTAAGCACACATGTCAATACGCCTCAGGGTAGAGGCTGTATTTATGAACCGATCTTCACAAAACTTCTTGGGTACCTTTGTTATCTCCTTGGGATGAGAATGAGTGTTTCTGGGTATGGTCCAAAATTCAAGATGGCTGCCAGTGGCCATTTTGTACCGAAATTAGGTCCAATCAGTTTTTTGTCACAAGTTCTATACAGCTCGTATTTATGAACTGATCTTCACAAAACTTCTTGAGTACTTTTGTTTTCACCTTGGGACAGGAACGAGTGTGTTTTGGGGTGCCTTTGTTATCACTGTGCTATGAGAAAAAATATTTTGGGGTTCAGTCAGACCCACTCTGGGACTCCAAGATTTTTTCTAGTTCAGCATCTGACTGTCACCCACCTTTACAATACTTTACCTATACATTTGTTACAGGCAACGGTCAGTATTTATGTACAGACCGTTACAATACTTTATATGTACCTTTGTTATCAGGTCATTACCTAGATGTTTGTCATTGCTGTGTCACATACTATACATGTACATGTCTTTGTCTTGACAAGTTGAGCTACAGTGTCATTGACACTTTCGTTTTCAAAAGTTTCCAATTTTCTACTGAACAGCACTTCCGTCTTGTCCAATAAGTTACTCTGTTGAGAAGTCATTGCTTCCTCTATCCGTTTTTGAACAAAATCCTCCATTGCAGGCTCCATTGTAAAAAAATAAAATATTTTGAAGTTTTGTTCGCAGCTGAACAGGTGTCACAACTAGAATGAAACTATACTTAACCTCTATGCCCCAATTCTGCGCTGTAAATTGACCATTGGTCAATATTGACTCTACTTCAAAATTATTGGCTAATAGTAACACACCCCCCAATTCTATTGGCTTGACCTTAACACATCTGATTTCATTAGCTAATAATTTCCCGCCACCAGTTTACCGCTAAACTTCATCGAAACAACAAAACAGTATTTTTCTGCTATTCTATCGAAGCGTGGAAAAATACAATTTTCTAGTTTCAGCCTAAGTTTGGTCAGTGTGGACCAGATAATTCTTAATATTCTACAGTCCTGAAAGCTGTTGAGTGAGCAGACCACCTGGTATAACTCTCACTCCAGCTGAAATAACTGTTTGGTGCAATTGTAACTGCAATTCTCTCAAATCAGGTCACAGAATTTGAAGTTTTGGGCCCTTGCCACTGGGGTATATGATAATAGGCCAATACATGCGCATAGGGTAACATGATCACTTTGACTGCAGGTTGGTTTTAACATACCTGCTTTATTGCATACATTTGCCCCTTGAAGCATAAGCAGTTTGGCAGGGACATTTGCTCTTCATCCATCCCCACCCAGGATATTTGGAGGTTGGACAAAATTAGGGCTGGGACGATTATGAAATTTCATGATTGTCTTTTGAAGAAGAATAATCATTTAAAGTCAACTTTAATCATACTCTGTGACCTCTTGAAACAACTATAAAAAAAACAATATTTTTAGTCATTAGTTTCTCAGACCAGACATTTTTTAGGCATGCAGGCACATTCTGTATGCGTACTGCTCTCAGAGAAAAATTCAGATTCTTGACCACCTCAGGTCCAACCTGAGCCTAGTCTCAGGTTGGTCCTGAAGTGATCAAGAGTCTAATAATAGCTGATCTGAGATTTAAGAAGGCAGTTGCACTACATGGCAAACTGAGAAGTGCAATATTTGTACTCCCATACGTCCTAGAATGCCAGGCCTGGTGTCATATGTTGCTTCTTTATACTTCTTTCCCATATCAATTGCAATGTATTTTGATATTCTACAGCCTCTGACACTTCTTACCAGCACAATGGGGAGGATAGTAATAACTAATTATGCAACCAGAATGGGATAGGGTTAAACTTTACAACCAAACTTACAACAGCAAATATGCTCGGTAGTCAATTGTCAATACGTTCATGAAAAGTGTTTGTAATTAACCCTTTCCAAAATGACAGAAAAAGCAACCAAAGTTGGCCAATTTTGGCATTTTCAAACAGAACTCTTATTCTGGCCCTCATTGTGCTTGAGGGTTAAATCTGAGATTAAAAAGTAAACAGTAACTTTCTTCCACAATCATTCTTGCATCTATCCATACCAAAATAATTGTTACAACAAGCTTGTAATTAGAGAAATTTGCTCTTGAAGTTGGTCAATTTTGAAGAAAAAATCTATATTCATGTCTTTTTTGGTCAATGGGGTTAATGTTGAAATATTTGAGTGGTGTTCGTGGTGTATCATATTATGCTCTAAATGTGTGGAAAATTTGAGCTAAATAACTGTAAACAATTTTGAGACTTTCGAAAAATGTTCAAATTTTGAAACTTTTGGCAGAATATTTTGGAAATACGCATTTTCACAAGATTTTATGACATTACATAAGTATGCCCAATTTGGTCAAAGTCATACAGCTTGTTTTTGAGCAGTTCAGCAGACAAAATTCACAGCGGAAAATAAAAATAGAGAAGAAAAATTTTGAAAAAGAAGAATAACAATAGTCTTTCCCAAACTGATTTTGGGAAAGCCTAATAATGCATCAGTAAAGGAGTAATATAGTCAATTTTTCTATTAATCTTGACAGGCCTTGACATAATTGTAATTCACACTAAATGTGTGTGTTTTATCAGCATTTACATTAGTTGTTCCTCCATGCAGATTATTGACTTTGAGAGTTGGGGTGGGGAGCTATGCCACTGGTATAATTGATAAAATAAAAATACACTCACAGCCCCATTCCCAAATTTGTATATTTCTTTTTGCCACGTGGGGCATAATATTAATTGCTTCTCTACATAGCTCCTAGAATTGAGATATTTGATGGTCAGGGATATACTACTGATATAAAAATACAGGGTCATGTGGTGGCTGGGTATATGAGGTAGGTAGTGGAAAAAAGGAAATAAAATATTTGTAAGCTGATGTGCTGTATTAGTTAAGGGGACCCAAAAATGAGCATATTAGGTTACAATCAGTGTTGATTTTGTAGTAATAATTATGGTTCATCACACCAAGTCAATTCTAAATCATATCAGGCTAAACAAATTTTTGAATTACCCACTTTTCATCAAATGCAAAATTCTTATTACATTCCAGTTATAAAATTGTGTCATCAAAAAATTGTTTTTACTTTTATTGCCTAAAGACATTTATTTGATGTACGATTGCTTCCAAAAACTATCCTGAGTTCCAAAAACAAATATTTTGATTATCTTGGAAGCATGTTTCACTTAGCAGGCAATTCCAGTTTTAAAGTAAAGATTGTGTCAAAGTGTGATCTAGAGTCTATTTAATTCATCGCATTAATCATTCTATTACCAAAAACACAATTCTCCCATAAATCAACAGATTATATTGTCTCTCAGTCATTCTATTTTAATATACTGAATGGCGTTTAACTCCACAAGATGTCCCAGATTTCCGTGTGATGTCACACAAAAATTAAAAAACTTGTACTTCTGATACTTGGAAATTCTCATCTTCACTACATATAGAAGAAAATCTTCCTATATATAAGTCAAGTCTGTGGTTCCCTCTGGGAACTCCAACTTTCGCCACCTGTAAAACTCCTCCACCCTGGTTGTTGAAAGTGTCATTAAACTCCAATATAACAAACAAACAAAATGCCATACAGGGATCAAGAAGACTGGTATTGCAGTTACTGTAAACACAAAGGCACTAGAAATCACTTTGTATTACCTTAAATCGATGACTGGTATCACATTGCTGTACCACACATTTTCTACAAATTCACATTTGTCCACTTAACCCTTTGAACACTGGTGGTATCTTCCATGCCAGTTAAATGGCAGAAATTGGAAGAGTTGATATCCATTATTTGGGGGTAGAGCAATTAATATACTACTCAAAGTTTGCTAAGCACCAAATATTTGACACATCATTATGAAATTTTCTTGTGACATATTTGCGATATTTTTGGTGGATATGATTGAGGAATGTATTGAGATGGTCCCCAGTGTTTACATTAGCTCTCTTGACAGGCGGACTTTTCGTGACAGTTATGGAAAGCATGTACCCCTTGATTTTCATGATGTTTTCGTATACTGTCTACATGTACATGACATGTGTAGGGTATTCAGTCTTCATTTCAACACAAAACCTTGTGATTTAATGATTGAATATGGCAAATGCAAATGTAAGAAGAATTTGTCTGGAGCAGAAATGTGGTGGCCTGTAGGGATGGTGCAGCAAGGGGCTACCCATCGTCAGGTTGGTGAAGCCCTTGATGAGCACCTTGCGGTGATCACCAGAACCTGGGCAAGATTTCAGCAGTATGGCACACCAGTAAGACGGCATGGTGGTGGCAGAGACAGGGCAACATCTGCAGCTGAAGACCGGTTTTTGATCATTCAGGCCCGTAGGAACTGCTTTGCTACAGCAACCCAGCTTCGCAGTGACCTTCAGAATGCATCCGGGGTAAATGTTTCGACGCAGACTATCTGGTTGCACGAAGGTGGTCTCCAATCGAGAAGACCATGTATTCGCATTCCGCTGTCCCAGAACCACCGCCAGGCACGATATGAATGGGCCATGGACAATGTTGGATGGACCAGAGAAGATTGGCAACCTATCCTTTTTACAGATGAGTCAAGGTACTGCCTAGACCACACAGATAGGCGTTCTAGGGTATGGTGAAGACCAGGAGAGCGATTCCATGCAGCCAACATTGCTGAGAGTGACCGCTATGGTGGAGTGTCAATCATGGTCTGGGGCAGCATCAGCAGGGATGGACATACAGAGCTCTGTGTCCTTGAATGTGGTACATTGACTGCACAGCGGTATATTGATGAGATCCTGGATGTCCATGTCAGATTGTATGCAGGTGCAGTGGATGATAGATTCATTCTGATGGACAATAATGCCCGTCCTCATGTTTCCCATGCTGTCGGGGAGTACCGACAGAGGGAGGGGATTGAGCATATGGACTGGCCAGCAAGATCCCCTGACCTCAATCTGATCGAACGTGTCTGGAATGAGTTTCATGCAGCTTGCAATTTCAGCCCGTCCAGTCCAGCCAAGAAGTGCCCAGGAGCTTGGTGCCGTGCTGGTCCAAGAATGGAACAACATCCCACAAAGAACCACCAGGAACTTGATTGAGAGCATGAGAAGGCGTTGTCAATCTGTAATTAACAGTGATGGGTCTCATACTCGATATTGAACCCATACCAGTTCGCTCCGTCAACTTTTTGCAAATTGAAAAATTTCCTCTTTTACCAATAAAATCCATTTTCCATGGTTATCGTATTCAAAAGCTAAAAAATAATGTCAAACACAAATAATTTTTTTTTTTCTGTACTCAAATCATTAAAGATATAATTAAATAAAAAATATATACACTTTTCATTACAATATATCAACTAAAATGTGAAACAGATAGTTGGATATACTTGGTGCTTAGCAAACTTTGAGTAGTATATTTTCAACGTGCAGCTTTCAGACTGCATGTTGAAAATATCAATTGTTCTACCACACACGTTCACTTAGTAGCCATCCCATTTAATGAAATTATGATGTATTCTGTTTCTGGACCGGAAAAGTGGCCTCTTGTGTTGAAAGAGTTAACTTTTGTGAAATTTCTCAGACATGCCATTCTAGAGAATCTCCGCAGTGTTCTGACATCTATATGATTGTTCAGCAATCTGAATGTAGGGACCATCTGCTGGTGGATAGTCACTACATTCGAATTGCTAAAGCATTCAATAAATTATATAATATTCTTACTTGTCTTCACAAATAAATAATTTGGTTGCTGATAGTTGAACAGATAGTCTGATTTAGTGCTTTTTCCAAAGCATTTTTGTGCTCTATGATGCATTTAGTTTCTCTACAGTACAATGGGCCCACTTAATTGGATATCTTTTAATTGAATATCCATGTTAATTGAATAGAATTTCCAAACCCAAAACCTCTTCCCATACATTCAGCACTTTGCCCTGTTAATTGCATATAGGTTATAGAGTAAATTCCTGTTAATTGAATAAAAAATCTTGCAATATTTCAAGAGATTTCCCTGACAATAACCGATTTACCCCTGTATATTACCCAATTTGGCCTCCGTACATCCAATGCAGGATTTAATCTATTTTATCTTGTTTGACAGAGCTCCTTCTTGAGCTCTGTCAAACAAAATATAATAAAATAAATGCCCAGTTTGTGTTTAGAATACAGAAAAGTATCTATTCCCTGTTAATTGAATACTCCCGTAAATTGAATAATTCTCACTGGCAAAGTGGCCATCCAGTTAACATGACGACTCTGCTGTACCACAAATGTGTTTGTGATACCAGATTTCAGTAACATAGTAATGCATGGGATACCTGAAAATATTTGAAATTTCTACCTTTGACCATTTGCTCAGTGATTTTCTCTGGGTTCTCTGGCTCCTTCCACCCATAGAACTGTACAACACGATATTACCCTTGCTGTTGAAGGTGCTTTGTACTCCGATAAACAAAACAAAAAGTGGAAATTTATTGTTAGTGCACAGGTGTATATCTTTTAGTTTTCTTCATCAAGTTTCTATGAATATAAATAAAATTTAGTTTATTTCATTTTAACTGTTCTTGCAGTTTTGTTTCTGCATTTAATAAACTTTCACTTGATGTAATCGGCATGAGGTAAATCTCATCACATTGGAACAGTGTCCATCTGTTCAGGAGAACTTGGTGTTTTCCACCTGTAAAGTAGGACCAGGGCTGAATATAATCCTTTTTTTGTTGCCTGTCATTGTGACAGGTACCAAAAGGTTTGTAGCTTTTATCCCAAAGGAAGCATGCTTCTTCAGTGGTTAGAGCATTGGACTTCAAATTGAAAGGTCTACAGTTCAATCCTGACCAGTTGTAATGGCACTGTGTCCTCAGGCGAGGCACTTAATCCTGATTGCCCATGTGGAAGCACAGTGGTACTGTGTACTGAGCATACTACATGTTGATGGTGCACTTTCCTTCAGCCAATGCTAACACTGAGACATGAGGTGATCCTGGCTGTCAAAAGTGTTGTTAAACCCCAATAAATAAATTAAGAAACTAATAAATAGTCCTTCCAAAAATAATACCTGCCACAGGGATTATGAGGCAGTAGTATGGAATAGCATTGCTGTGGCAAACATTACATATTTCTTATCAACCTACTCACAATTGTTTACTACAGGCTTGCACTACAGTGGAAGTCCCTAACTCGGATAAAATACTCTATTTTTGTCTTTCCCAAGCAATTTTGGAAAGAAAAGTGGTGCAAAAGCACCAAGAAAAAATAAGCCAAAACTGGGTCGAGTGCAACCGGCGCAGACCCAGTACGGGACGCTCTCTCCCAAGTACAACTCCACGACTTCCGTTGCCAGTGCGCATATACCGTCGCTGAAGACTCATTCTTTTTGTCACCCGCCTTGTGTCGAGATGTTTCTGCATGCTTATCAGTGTTTATCCAGCTCGTTGTTTGATGATTCCTGATTCATAGTGCATCAGTGAATCCTTTGTATTCTCAGGAACAGTTTTCTTTATATTCTCTTCAATATTATATATCTAAAGTGTATTTTAATTGTTCTCTCTCGAGTCGCGCACGAATTTCGTGTGCCATGCGGTTCGGACTTATTATTTTTCACAATTATTTGTTAATGCTTAATTTGCTAAATATTCTAATTGTGTTAGAGTTAGGTGTCAGCGGGGTACCACTTCTACAGTTTTTCTTCCCTCTTTTGAGAGTAGTCATCCTGTTGTGTGGTTCCCGGTCGACCGTCTGGGGTCTTTGTTTCTGTCACCTTTCTCTCTTCTTTGGGGGTGTTCTTCTGTTTTCTGATTTCACCTTCTTTTGCTCCTCTCACCTCTATCATGCCCAGGACAATTCCTTGTGGGCAATGTCTGCTGCCAAAGCATGTGGACGATTTACATTCTTCTTGTTCCTCCTGTAATGGGTGTTCGGCCGAGCGACCATGTGGTGTCTGTGGATCATGGTCATCCACTTTCTGGGCGTCAGTTAACCGTGTCGTTTGTTCTCGTGGCCGTGCCTCCCGCTCCCGAGGGAAAGGAGAACATGGTCGTTCGGGGGCTCCCGAGCCGACCTTGTCTGGTGAGAGTTATTCCTCCTCCGTGGGGGATGTGCAGTCTTTTCCTGTAATGGATACTGCGGGAGCCGTTGAGTGTTCTGGTGAAGAGGTGCCTGGTTCCGGGACTACGGTCCCCCTCCAGTCGACATCTGAGGCTGTCACTGGGTTGTGACTCTTCCTTCGGAGCCGAGCGGGTGTGCTCTCTCCACTATTCCACCAGCCTCAACGACTCCCGACGTATCTACTACTACTGCTGGTCCGTCTGCTTCGTCGTCAGTTTCAGCCGGCCTCGGCTTTTCGCTGCAGGGGACTGCAGGAATGTCTGGTACTGTAAACGTGGGATATCGGCCTCAGCCTTCCCTGACTTCAACTCGGCGAAGTTGGAAGGGGCTGCCGGCCGAACCCATCTCTGTGGTCTCTACGCCGTCGAGCACCACAGTTGTGTCTTTGGATTCGGATGTTCTTAGTGGAGACACTATGAACTCCGTGGCGTTTCCGTCCACTCATTCTGGCCACACGACCAGTTTTGGGGGACCAACGCCTTTTGTGCAGCCTGGACCTTCTGCCCCGCAGAGGTCCGCGGTGACTCTAATGAGTTCTCGCTATATTGATCCTCGGGGTGCTCGTACCCCTATACACATCTGCCTTCAGATGTTTCGGCTGCCGCCCGTCGTCCCACGTCGGGTGTTTTGGAGGATCGTGACCCTTCGCTGGTTAAAGGGTCAGAGGTGAAGCCACTTTGCCGGTTCGCTCCCCTGTCGAACCAGCCAGTACGGGCAGTGATCTTAGGGAGGCCCTCTCCTTACTCACTCAGGTTCTTTCAAAGAGCCTTCCTGTTGCTTCCAGCGCGGCAACGAGTGGTTTCCAGGCGCCTCCTATGGCGCCGCCTCCCGGGATTGGAAACAGGCCGGTTTCTGATTCCCCTGGTGTCCCGACACCATGGGAGGCGTCAGCTGGTTTTCCCACGATGGGCTATGTGTCTTCCGACTCTGGGGAGGAGTCCGACATGCTTGATGTCGAGGGCCAGCAGTCTTCGGACTTGGGGGCAGCTCTTGACTTTGTGTTTGGGTTTCTGCCTGATCTCAAACCTACTAACCAGCCGACAGTGTCAGCCAGGCCACGATCATCGGTTGCGCACCTACAGCCTATGGAGCAGCCTGCTTCTGGGCGCCTTCGACCGTGCCAGTCGGTACAGGTGGTTGAAGCTTTTTCAGCATTGGACTCCAAGCTGAATTCCAAGGCTCTGAAGACTTCGTTCTTCACCAGGATTGACACCTTTTTGCCTCCTGTGCATTATCGTTCCTACGAATCCGCCAATCCGTCGGTCTGCCAGACTTTGACGGTTCTGGATCAGGACTCCACTTCCCTCGGGCTTTCCAAGCCCAAGTCTGCCGTCATTCCAATGACGACTCTGGAGTCCACGTTGGGCTTATCTAGAGAGATGCTTGGCATGCTTTCTCTCTCAGATCACGTCGTCTCAGCTTTGGCTGCTTATCTGCCTCCAGATAAGTTTGATGAGGTACAGGCTCCTTTGCGTGTGCTGTCTAAGGCGCTTATGCACCTTACTCACACGCATGCCTGTAACCTCGGCTAATTTGGAATTGGTTCGAAGGGACACTGTGCTGGACACAGGACGATCCCTTCCCGAGGAGCAGCGTGCTGCTCTTCGATCTGCTTCTTTGGCAGGTCCGCAACTTTTCCATGGTTCCGTGTCGACGGTCCGGGATGACGTCCTACGTCATTCCAAAGATCAGCTGCTGTTTCGTCAGCTTGATCAGCCTTCTCGGGGAGGCAAGGGCCGTTCCAAGCCTAACAAGTACCCTTCTGCTTCCTCTGTGAAGCAAAAGGCTGGTCCTTCTGTCGCCGCCTCTACTTCTTACCCACGGGGTAAAGGTAGGGGTCGGCAGAATCGAGGGAAGTCTCAGGATTCTTCATTTAGCAGAGGAGGTGGTTTCTCCTCTCGTGGGCCTCGTCGGGGCTCGAAATGAAGGTCCTCACCTCGACTCGTCCCAGGTTGGAGGAAGGATAGCAGAGTTCGCAGACCATTGGGCCACCATCACATCCGATCCGTGGGTGTTAGATGTTGTTCGGTCCGGGCTGCGCATATCCTTCCGACGGCACCCCACTCTGTCAAGGGTGCCTCTTCCAACCACAGTTCCTTCAGACGTTTTACGTCGGGAACTTTTGTCCACGGAGATTGCCAATCTCCTGGCAAAGGGGGCGATCGAGGTCGTCAAGAACGTTCAGTCAGTGGGTTTCTATTCCCGCCTGTTCTTGGTGCCGAAGAAGGACGGCCGACTCCGACCGGTTATCGATCTGAGTATCCTGAACCAGTCTATCATTGCTCCCAAGTTCAGCATGGAGACTTTCAGGTCGGTCCGCCAATCAATTCACCAGGGAGATTTCGCAGCCAGCATCGACCTGCGAGACGCTTACTTCCACGTTCCGATGCATCGGGCGTCACGGAAGTATCTCAGGTTCGCTTTTCTGGGGCGAGTTTACCATTTCAAGGCCATGCCTTTCGGCCTCAACCTGGCTCCTTGGGCGTTCACCAGACTGATGTCGCATGTGATAGCTTTCCATCGCACACAGTCCAGGGTGACTACTTCGGCATATCTGGACGATATCCTCCAGAGGCATTCCAATGCTGCCTTACTGGAATCGGATGTCGCCACTCTGTTGAGCTTGCTCATGTCGCTAGGATTCAGAGTCAACGAGGAGAAGTCGGACCTGGTCCCTTCTCAGTTGTTTTGTCATCTGGGGATGTCTTTCCAAACCAAATTCAATTTAGTGGCAGTTCCCCAGGCCAAGGCTGTGATTCTCTCAGCTTTTGCTCTGACTCTGTCCCAGTCCAGGTCCGCGACCGCTCGGAGTTTTCTCCGGCTGATCGGTCTCTGCGGTTCGGTGACGGATCTCATTCCTCTAGGTCGGCTGCGTGTCAGACCTCTCCAAATGTAGATTCTCTGGATCAGGTGCCTCCGTTTCCGGACTCTCTGTATCCTCACCTTCTTCCCTGGACAGATGTTCAGTGGATTACGCAGGGCGTTCCACTGGACCCACGTCCGATCGCGTTCTGACGACAGATGCCAGCGATCTCGGATGGGGTGCGACGTTGGATCCTCTCGGTCTTTCCCTACACGGGATGTGGGACCAGGATCAAGCAGCTCTACACATCAACCAGAAGGAGCTTCTTGCTCTTCTTCTGAGTTTCAGGCAGTGGATCCCTCACCTGTCGAATCGCCAGGTCCTTCTACTATCCGACAATTCGACAGTGGTTGCTTACATTCGGAACCAGGGCGGCACGCATTCGGTTCCGATGTACGAGTTAGCTCGGGATCTCCTACTGCTCGCTCAGGATGTTCACGCCGGAGTGGTTGTTCGTCACATTCCCGGTCGTCTGAACGTCCTAGCCGACTCCCTGTCCCGACAGGGCAGGGTTATTTCCACCAAGTGGATGCTTCACAGGGCAGTGTTCCAGTCGCTTTGCGATCTCTGGGGACGTTCCCACATCGACCTCTTTGCGACTCGTTGGAACCATCAGGTGGACACTTTCGTGTCCCCGTGTCCAGATCCTCTGGCTTTTGCCGTGGACGCTCTGTCACTCGATTGGAACGGTCTAGTCGGCTACGCTTTCCCGCCGGTTCCGATTCTTCCTCAGGTTCTCGCCAAAATTCGAACCTGCAGTTGTCGAATCATTCTGATCGCTCCCCTGTCGCCTCAGCGGGTGTGGATCAATCAGCTCCGCTCGCTGATGGCGGCGGTTCCGGCACGTCTCCCGCTACGTCGCGACCTTCTTTGTCAAGGTCGCCCGAGGAGGTTTCATGTCGACCCGACTTCGTTGTGCCTTCACGCATATCTTTTGTCAGGTCCTGTCTCCTCCGTAGAGGTTTTTCGAGACGAGCAGTGGAGTGCATTTCTTCTTCAAGGAGGCACTCCACTGGTTTAGCTTATGCAGCTAAATGGAAGGTCTTCTGTCGATGGTGTGCTGATCACTCTGTTGATTATGCCAATCCTTCGATTTCACAGATTGCGGAGTTTCTGGTATATCTGTTTGATTCTCGGGGTCTCCAGCCTGTTACCATCAAGGGTTACAGGTCTATGCTTTCAGAGACTTTTTCTTATGTGGGGAAGCGTCGTATCGGCACTAATCCTTACCTCTCCAAGCTTGTTCGGCACTTTTCTTTGAAAAGGCCTCGGACTTTGCAGCTTACTCCACGATGGAATCTTTCGTGGGTGCTGCTTTGCTTGGGATGGGGCGCCGTTCGAACCTTTTTCCCAGGTGGATATGCATTTTCTCACATATAAGACGGCTTTTCTGATGGCATTTGCTTCGGCCAGACGGGTTAGTGAGCTTCACGCCCTCTCGGTTGACCCGGCCTTTTTTAGGAGCTCTCCCAACAGTGTTACTTTTACCACTGATTGCTCCTTTTTGGCTAAGAATCAGTTACCAGATACTACTCCTCCTCCTATCTGTATCAGGGCTCTTCCTTCTGTTGAGGGTACTCGCCCTTTGCTCTGTCCGGTCCGTGCTATTCGCATTTATCTTGATCGGACACGCTTCATACGGAAAGGCAGAAAACTTTTTTTTCTGTCTCTCATTCCGGGTCGACAGAAGATCTCTCCTCAATCCATTTCTCGATGGATTTGTCTTGCTATTCGTATGGCTTATGGTCGTTTAGCAGCTGGCGATTGTATTACCAATCGTATTTCTGCCCACGAGGTGCGGGCACTGTCTACCTCTTGGGCTTATTCTAACTCCGTCAAGTTGTCGGATGTTATGCAGGCAGCCTACTGGAAAAATGCTTCTACTTTCTCCACCTTTTATTTGCGCCAGTTGCAGGAGCAGTCGGAGGACCTTTTTGCCCTGGGTCCTCTTTCTTCTGCTCAGGCTGTTGTCTGCCATAGCCATTAGACTTCTTGAAGGTCAGTTTCAGCCTTGTGCTGTTACTGCCCTTTTTCTGTCTGTGTGTCACACAGGCTCATATGTCTCTTTTCATTGTCCTTTACCAATGATTGCGACATTATGGTTGATAAGCCTCGGGACCTCTTCCTTCTACTTCACGGTTCCAGTGCACTGGGGTTATGTGGGGGTTGGTTATGCGATTCCCTCCAGCCTTTTGTCTATTCAGCCTGAAGTAAACAATTGTGAGTAGGTTGATAAGAAATCTAAATTTTATAGTAAATTTCCTTTCTTATTATACCTACCACAATTGTTTACATGGAGGCCCTCCCGTCTTCTTTACGGGTAAAGAATCTTTCCTCCCCGCTGATCACATAACTCTAACGTTTACGGATTCAAAAAGAATGAGTCTTTAGAGACGGTATATGCGCACTGGCAACGGAAGTCGTGGAGTTGTACTTGGGAGAGAGCGTCCCGTACTGGGTCTGCGCCGGTTGCACTCGACCCAGTTTTGGCTTATTTTTAGCTCATCTTGACAAAGTCAAGCTGAGCTAATCTAATCGCTTCCCGTCCGTCGTCCGTCGGCCGTCGTCCATCAGCACCATGTTTTGGTCTTCTCCTCCAAAGCCACTGGGCCAATTCAAGTGAAAGTTTGTGTGAGTGATGGTCTCAAAGGGGCATTTCATTTTTGTTCAACTCAGTATGCCCGGCCCCATAGGGAAGGAGTGGGGGAAAATGCTCAAAAATATTTAAAAAATCTTCTTCTCAAGAACCAGTGTGTGCAATGACTTGATATTTGCTATGGAGCTTCCATATGAGGTGTAGAATCAAGTTTGTTCAAACGAAGTTCGTAAAGTAATATTTGGCTTTGTAATAGGAAGGGTAAGATTTTTGGCCCCACCCAAAATTTCTATTTTCTGAACCGATGGTCCGGTATGAACCAAATTTGGTTTGTGGTAGTATTGGGTCATAAGTACTTGACCCATGCAAAAAAAAAAATTCCCGCATCCCCATGGGAACCCTGGGAGCTAAAAATAGAAATATTTTCAAACGCCCATATTTCCCAAACCCCACGGAACAGAGAGCTTTTATTTGGTATGAAGTATCCTTATGACCAGTAGAATTGAATGGTGAAAAAAAATTGCCATCTGTTTTGTTAGGGTGTTCTGTAATGGGCATCGAAAAAATGCTGAGTCAGCATATTTGCAAAAATTTAAAAAAATCTTTTCTCCAGAACCAATCATCAGAATCTTTTGATATTTGGTATACAGCATTCATAGGGGGGGGGGGGGGGGGGGGGGGGCAGATAAAAGTTTGTTAAAATATAGCTCATTGGTTCATATTTGGGCTCTCTACAGGAGCCCGAAGTTTTAACATAGGGTAATATGGGGAATATTCTTTAAAAATCTTCTTCTTCAGAACCACCAGTCAGAATCTTTTAATATTTGGTATACATCATTGTTATGAGGGTCAGATTCTAGATTGTTCAAACCAAGTCCCTAGGTTAATATTTGGGCTTCCTACGGAAGCCCAAATTTTATCTTTGTTCAATATGGAGGGTAATTTAAAAAAATCTTCTTCTTCAGATCCATCAGTCAGAATGCTTTGATATTTGGTATGCAACATCTCTATGGGGGTCAGATTCAAGTTTGTTCAAATCAAATCCCTAGGTATATATTTGGGCTCACTATGGTAGCCCAAATTTGTACTTAGTGCAATATGAGAAAATTTCTTTAAAAATCTTCTTCTTCAGATCCACCAGTCGGAATGCTTTTATATTTGGTATACAACATCTCTAGGGGGGGTCAGATTCCAGGTTGTTCAATTCGAGTGCCTAGGTTAATATTTGGGCTCCATATGGGAACATGAAATTTAACTTAGTACAATATGAGGGAATTTCTTCAAAAATCTTCTTCTTCAGATTCACTTGTCAGAATGCTTTCACATTTGGTATACAACATCTCTAGGGGGGCCAGATTCAAGTTTGTTCAAATCGGATCCAGAGGTCAATATTGAGGGGTCGCTATGGTAGCCCAAATTTGAACTTAGTGCATTTCGAAGAAATTTCTTTACAATTTCTCTTCTTCAGATCCAACAGTCAGAATGCTTTCATTTTCGGTACACAACATCTCTAGGGAAGTCAGATTTAACTGTGTTCCAATCAAGAGCCTGGGTTAATATTTGGGCTCTCTATGGGAGCCGGAATTGGCCATTTTGCTGAAGAATTAAAAATTTTGTATTCAGTACCCTCTAGAGGTACTAAGATTAATCCACATAGGTTTTATCAAGGGGCTTCATAGGGGAGCTCTGCATTTTACTTATGATCAACTGAAGAAAAGGCATGATGCCCAGATTATTTTTGTCACTCCTGAGGGACTCAAGGATTGACAGTGTAGCCTATGGAGATGGCTTGCTTAATGTAGACTCATTCTTGGACTCTGTTTAAATTGTGTTCTGTACAAGATGAGCGCTTCAGGCCCCGTGGGGCCTCTTGTTTATTGGTGCTTTTGCACCACTTTTCTTTCCAAACTTGCTTGGGAAAGACAAAAATAGAGAGTATTATATCCGAGTTAGGGACTTCCACTGTAGTGCAAGTCTGAAGTAAACAATTGTGGTAGGTATAATAAGAAAGGAAATTTACTATAAAATTTAGATTTCTCCGGCAGTTCTGCATGGTCCTTTTTGACTGCCGCATGCTTTCTTTTTATAACCAATGCAATCTTAAAAAAAATAATGATTGAATGGTTTTTATGTGTACCCATACCATGTATGGTGCACATAATGCCGGCATCCGGGGTGGCCCTCCGTCGTTCGTCCATCCTTTGTCTGTCCGTCTGTCCATCCGTCCAGCATCCGTATCCATTTCTTTGGCATTCGATAACTTGAAAACCATTGCTTAGATTGTTATGATACTTTATATTTGTGTTCAGGTTACTAATGCACCAAGCCGTATAGGTTTTGGTGTAAATCTAATTATTCAATACTGAGATATTAACCCGTTACCCAACCAATTAAGCATTATTCCAGTCCATTTCTTTGGCATGCGATAACTAAAAAAATATCACTCCTATTGTCATGTTACTTGATAAATACGTTCAGGTAACTGATGTGCCGAGCTGTATAGTTTTTATGTGAATCTGACGATTCGCTCCTGAGATACTAACCCTTTATCCATCAAATTAAGAATTACTTCAATCCATTTCTTTGGCATGCGGTAACCTAAAAAATATTGATTAGGTTGCCTTGTTACTTCATATGTGTGGTCAGGTTTCCGATATGCCAAGCTGTATAGATTTTGGTGTAAATCTGGTAGTTTGATCCTGAGATTTTAACCCTTTATCCATCAAATTGTGCATTTTTCCAATCTATTTCTTTGACATGCGATAACTCAAAGAATATCAATCTGATTGTCTTGTTACTTCATATAGATGTTCAGGTTACTGATTTGCCAAGCTGTATAGTTTTTATATAAATCTGATCATTTGATCCCGAGGTATTAACCCTTGATCCACTTAATTAATAACATTTTTACAATCTATTTCTTTGACATGCAATACCTCAAATAATATTAATCAGATTGTGTTGTTACTTTAAATTTCTGTTTAGGTTACTGATGTGCTGAGCTGTATAGTTTTGGGTGTAAATCTGTTATTTTGATCCTCTGATATCAACCCTTTATCCATCAAATTAAGAATTACTCCAATCATTTTCTTTGGAATGCGATAACTCAAAAATATTGATCAAAGTTATTATGTGTACCCATACCATGTATGGTACACATAATGTCGGCATCTGGGGTTGCCTTCCGTCATTCGTCCATCCTTTGCCTGTCCATCTGTCTGTCCGTCTGACGTCCGTATAGAGATGAGCCGATTAGTAAAATGTCCCATAAGACGAATGCTGATTATTTTAGACATCAATCGGCCGATACCGAATGCTGATGTCGGATGGTTTCTTTATTATTCAAGCTTACTGCAGAAGCTGGCCGATTTACAGTAATCAGAATTTAATTTACCGTACCGACCCGTCAGTAAGCCCACTCTCGTGGGTATGCACAACCCCAACTTTTTAGAAAACATATTTTTTGGGGTATCACCCCAAAATAAGCCCACCCTAAAATAAGCCCATCCCATATTTCTCTGAATTAAAGTTTTGACTTCCGGTACCGTTCATCACGAAAATGTGCATGAAAATTTCAATTGTTCAATCAAAATAAAATTATGTGAAAGGGTTATGAAGTTGTTTTTCTTTTCATATTTTCAGCTAAAAAAATAAAATTCCCAAACTACATGCTTTTGTGTTATTTATTACTCTCAGCCCTCATGTTTATCAACTTTATGTTGAAGAAGAATGGGAAATTCCCAGTTCATAAATTATTAACTCTTTACCCAATGAATCTCCCGCATCCGCCCGTGTAATATGCAAATTCAGCAGTGGAAAAAATATTGTTTTTCAAAAAATTTCAACAAAAGCATATCATGTGATCCCTTGTTGGAATGAGCGAGCTCCAGCGAAGGGTCACATGATATGGTTTTGTTGAAATTTTTTAAAAAATTTTAAAAAATGATATTTAAAATAATAAATTTTGATATCGTCTGCGTTGGGTAAAGGGTTAATGACAGCGTGTTCAGACTTCAGTGACCCAAACTGCAAAAATAGCGGCTCAAAAATAAATATGAATTAATACCCCCGAGTTGTAATGTCCAGTTTGATCCATGCTAGATTAAAGTCTGTTTTGAAAACAAAACCAGGGAAAGCCATATTGTTCACAACAATGGGGACACATTGCGTGCACCAGGGTGGTCAGTTTAAAAAAAGATCGTTTATTTATAAAACATGCTCACGTACTTTATCAAATGTATTGTATGCCAAATATATTTTCATACTGTCGCGGTAATGAGAAATCTAAATTATATAAACTCGAAATATAAATTAAATAAAAACATGACCTCTCTCGTATAATTAACTTCAGCTGATCTCTTTTTTATACTATTGTTATGGTTAATACCAAATTTATCTGTTTTGTGTAAAAAAAAATAATTGAAGGTTTGTTGAAAACTGAAAAAAATTCTGTTGTGAGATTCACAAGAATCAAGTTACCTCCCCTTACTTATATAAGAACATATTCAGAACATGTCCAGCTGGGTATTTGTCTTCATTTTGAAGCAATAGTGTTTTCCACCCACATGCAGAATTCAGTTACCCCCCCCCCCCCCCCCCCCATCCCCCCACACCTTTACAGGCAGCAAATGAAGGGCAAGTGACAATGGTTCATGATTATTTGTTAGCTCATCTTGACAAAGTCAAGCTGAGCTAATCTAATCACTTCCCGTCCGTCGTCCGTCAACACCATGTTTTGGTCTTCTCCTCCAAAGCCACTGGGCCAATTCAAGTGAAAGTTTGTGTGAGTGATGGTCCCAAAGGGGCATTTCATTTTTGTTCAACTCAGTATGCCCGGCCCCATAGGGAGGGAGTGGGGGAAAATGCTCCAAAATATTTAAAAATCTTCTTCTCAAGAACCAGTGTGTGCAATGACTTGATATTTGCTATGGAGCTTCCATATGAGGTGTAGAATCAAGTTCGTTCAAACGAAGTTCGTAAAGTAATATTTGGCTTTGTAATAGGAGGGGTAAGATTTTTGGCCCCGCCCAAAATTTATATTTTCTGAACCGATGGTCCGGTATGAACCAAATTTGGTTTGTGGTAGTATTGGGTCATAAGTACTTGACCCATGCAAAAAACAAAATTCCTGCATCCCCATGGGAACCCTGGGAGCTAAAAATAGAAATATTTTCAAACGCCCATATTTCCCAAACCCCACGGAACAGAGAGCTTTTATTTGGTATGAAGTATCCTTATGACCAGTAGAATTGAATGGTAAAAAAAAATTGCCATCTGTTTTGTTAGGGTGTTCTGTTATGGGCATCGAAAAAATGCCGAGTCAGCATATTTGCAAAAATTAAAAAAAAATTTTCTCCAGAATCAATCATCAGAATCTTTTGATATTTGGTATACAGCATTCATAGGGGGGGCAGATAAAAGTTTGTTAAAATATAGCTCATTGGTTCATATTTGGGCTCTCTACAGGAGCCCGAAGTTTTAACATAGGGTAATATGGGGAATATTCTTTAAAAATCTTCTTCTTCAGAACCACCAGTCAGAATCTTTTAATATTTGGTATACATCATTGTTATGAGGGTCAGATTCTAGATTGTTCAAACCAAGTCCCTAGGTTAATATTTGGGCTTCCTACGGAAGCCCAAATTTTATCTTTGTTCAATATGGAGGGTAATTTAAAAAAATCTTCTTCTTCAGATCCATCAGTCAGAATGCTTTGATATTTGGTATGCAACATCTCTATGGGGGTCAGATTCAAGTTTGTTCAAATCAAATCCCTAGGTATATATTTGGGCTCACTATGGTAGCCCAAATTTTTACTTAGTGCAATATGAGAAAATTTCTTTAAAAATCTTCTTCAGATCCACCAGTCGGAATGCTTTTATATTTGGTATACAACATCTCTAGGGGGTCAGATTCCAGGTTGTTCAATTCGAGTGCCTAGGTTAATATCTGGGCTCCATATGGGAACATGAAATTTAACTTAGTACAATATGAGGGAATTTCTTCAAAAATCTTCTTCAGATTCACTTGTCAGAATGCTTTCACATTTGGTATACAACATCTAGGGGGGGGGGGGGGGGGGGGGCAGATTCAAGTTTGTTCAAATCGGATCCATAGGTCAATATTTGGGCTCGCTATGGTAGCCCAAATTTGAACTTAGTGCAATTCGAAGAAATTTCTTTACAATTTCTCTTCTTCAGATCCAACAGTCAGAATGCATTCATATTCGGTACACAACATCTCTAGGGAAGTCAGATTTAACTGTGCTCAAATCAAGAGCCTGGGTTAATATTTGGGCTCTCTGTGGGAGCCGGAATTGGCCATTTTGCTGAAGAATTAAAAATTTTGTATTCAGTACCCACTAGAGGTACTAAGATTAATCCACATAGGTTGTATCAAGGGGCTTCATAGGGGAGCTCTGCATTTTACTTATGATCAACTGAAGAAAAGGCATGATGCCCAGATTATTTTTGTCACTCATGAGGGACTCAAGGATTGACAGTGTAGCCTATGGAGATGGCTTGCTTAATGTAGACTCATTCTTGGACTCTGTTTAAATTGTGTTCTGTACAAGATGAGCGCTTCAGGCCCCGTGGGGCCTCTTGTTTTGCTGAAAGAATCAATGACGAAAAAACGTGAGGAAATTCTTTGTGACTATCTTTCAACTTACTGGCCTGTACAGATAGGCAGGCCTGCTCGTCTGAATCCCCCCCCTCCCCCCAGAGGGAGGGGGGGGGGGGCTCAGATGTCCCCTGTTCATCTTGCTCTTGGAGAAAGTGAATGCCACAAGTTGGGAGGGGGGGGGGGGGCTCAGACGTCCCTTGTTCATCTTGGTCTTGGTGCGGTCATCCCACAACTTATTACTGATGAAATAAGTTGTGTGGTAACCACAAGAAAACTTCTCATTTTCTTCTTCTCTGGCAATAACAGTCAGGTTCAGTGTCGATACGTCAATGTTGGCTGCGAACAGCCCCCAGTGGTATCTATTTTTAGTCCCCTACGGGAACCGTAAGGGGACTATAGGATTGCACTCCGTCCATCTGTCCGTCTATCTTTCCGTCCGTCTGTCCGTCCGTCTGTCCGTTCGTCCATCTGTCTGTCCGTCCGTCCGGCCGGCCGTCTGTCTGTTTTTTTATGTTACCACCTCTCCCTCCAACATGCTTTAAGCTACACCTTTCATATTTGGTACATGGATAAATGGTTCTGAGGGGATGATGCACGCTCAAAATTTTTTTTCAAAATCCAAGATGGCGGAATGACAGCCATTTTTGTTGTGTTTTTAAGCTTTTTTTCTCTGTTTTCATGTTACCACCCCTCCCACCAACATGGTTCAAGCTACACTTTGCATATTTGGCACATGGATAGAGGGGTTGGGAAGGGATGATGCACGTTCAATATTTTTTCTTCAAAATCCAAGATGGCGGCATGGTGGCCATTTTGTTGTGTTTTTTAAGCTTTTTTCTCTATTTTATGTTACCATCCTCACCCCTCACTCCAACATGGTTCAAGCTACACATTTTTATATGTTGGCACATGGATAGAGGATTGTAATGGGATGTTGCACGTTCAATATTTTTTTCCCAAAATTCAAGATGGCGCCATGGCAACCATTTCTGTTGTGTTTTTTAAGCTTTTTTCTCTATTTTATGTTACCACTGCTCCCCCAACATGGTTCAAGCTGCACTTTTCAAATATGGTACATGGATAAAGGGGTTGTGAGGGGATTATGCACGTTCAATATTTTTTTTTCAAAATCTAACATCTGTCTGTCTGTCCGTCTGTCTGTCTGTCTGTCTATTTTTATGTTACCACCTCTCCCTCTAATATGCTTCAAGCTACACCTTTCATATTTGGTACATGGATAAATGGTTCTGAGGGGATGATGCACAGTCAATATTTATTTTTCAAAATCCAAGATGGCAGAATGGCAGCCATTTTTAGCTCAACTTTGGCGAAGCCAAATTTGAGCTTATGCCATGGCCAGTTGTCCATCTGTCCGTCTGTCCATCAACAATTCAATACAGCTCGGGCTAGAGGCCGTATTTATGAACCGATCTTTACAAAACTTCTTGGGTACCTTTGTTATGACTGTGGGACAAGAACGAGTGTTTTTGGGTCCGATCCGAAATTCAAGTTGGCCGCCAGCCGCCATTTTGCACTGACTATGCAGAAATCTGTTTTTTGTACAGAACTTCCATATGAAAGCGCTGATTTGAATAATTTTTTGTATGAATGTTTAGTACCATGGGATACATCACATATAATACGGGTTTTTTTCTCGTACGTAATTTATGCAAATTAGACTAACTTTGATGTATTTAGAGTAACTTTCAGCACTGTAAGTGCAAATGCCAATACGGCTCGGGCTAGAGGCCGTATTTATAAACCGATCTTTACGAAACTTCTTGAGTACCTTTGGTATCACCATGGGACGAGAACGAGTGTTTTCGGGTGCGGTCCGAAATTCAAGATGGCCGATGGCAGCCATTTTGTACAAAATTAGGTGCAATCAGATTTTTGCACAGAACTTCCATATGAAAGTGCTGACTTGAATAATTTTTTGTGTGAATGTTTAGTACCATGGGATACATCACATATAATACAGGTTTTTTTCTCGTGCAGAAATTATGCAAATTAGATGAACTTTGATTTTTTCAGTGCTACTTACACACAGTAAGTGCACATGTCAATACGGCTCAGGCTAGAGGCTGTATTTATCAACCGATCTTCACGAAACTTCTTGGGTACCTCTGTTATCACCTTGGGATGAGAACGAGTGTTTCTGAGTGCAGTCCAAAATTCAAGATGGCTGCCAGTGGCCATTTCGTACCGAAATTAGGTCTAATGAGTTTTTTGTACACAACTTCTATATGGCTCAGGCTAGAGGCCTTATTTATGAACCGATCTTTACGAAATGTCTTGGGTACCTTTGTTATCACCGTGGGATGAGAACGAGTGTTTTTGGGTGTGGTCCAAAATTCAAGATGGCCACCAGCAACCATTGTGTACCAAAATTAGTGCAATCAGTCTTTTGTACAGAACTTCTGTATGAAAGTTCTGATTTGAATAAATTTTTGTATGAATGTTTAGTACAAATGGAATACATCACATATAGTACAGGTTTTTTTCTCATGCAGAAATTATGCAAATGAGATGAATTTTGATTTATGTAGTGCTACTTATACACTATAAGTGCACATGTCAATATGGCTCGGGCTAGAGGCTGTATTTATCAACCGATCTTCACGAAACTTCTTGGGTACCTTTGTTATCACCTTGGGACGAGAACGAGTGTTTCTGAGTGCGGTCCAAAATTCAAGATGGCTGCCAGTGGCCATTTTGTACTGAAATTAGGTCCAATCAGTTTTTTGTCACAACTTCTATACAGCTCGTATTTATGAACTGATCTTCACGAAACGTCTTGGGTACCTTTGTTTTCACCTTGGGACAGGAATGAGTGTGTTTTGGGGTGCCTTTGTTATCACTGTGCTATGAGAACAAATATTTTAGGGTTCAGTCAGACCCACTCTGGGACTCAAAGATTTCTTTTCTATTTAGCATCTGACTGTCACCCACCTTTACAATACTTTACCTATGCATTTGTTACAGGCTACGGCCAGTATTTATGTACAAACCGTTACAATACTTTATATGTACATTTGTTATCAGGTCATTACCTAGATGTTTGTCATTGCTGTGTCACATACTATACATGTACATGTCTTGACAAGTTGGGCTACAGTGTCATTGACACTTTCATTTTATCAATATGGCTGATGAAGTAGTATATGATGAGCAGGAAATTGAGGACTTTTTAACCAGTGAGGATGTGTGGCCCATTAGGGGTCAGTACTGTGCTGTGGTTGGCTGCCCCGTGTCAACAAAATTTTTCACTAACCTTAAGACTTTTTATAAACATTGGACTCAATATCATCGGGCCAAGAGAACTTTATATGTATGTAGTTGCCATAAAAAGTTCGCTCTTAAGGGACGTTTTAAACGCACACAAGAAGAATGGGCATTTGACTTTTTGGACTGAGACTCTGGCCAATAGTGAATTTATAGATCCCGGCTGCATTTTACCACCCAGGCGCCCCACAGCCCAAGAAAGGGAGGAACAGAAGAGGGAGGCAAGGCAGAAGAGTGAGGAAGAGAGGCAGGTGATGGCAGGAAGTTCGTGTAATTTCCATCTTCCTTCACCTTTACAGATGGTATGTCGGGACCAGGAAGTGATGGAGACCATCGAGGGGATGAAGAAGTGTACAAAGATGACTTGGATAAGGAAGGGGGAAAAGAAGAGATTACTGTTGTACCACAGACCAAATAAACTTTGTTATTTGTTATATAATGGAACTGTTTAAATCAGTGAAAATGAGTTTCCGTACACCTTAGAAAGACTGTTCTAAAGAACTTCCATGGAAGACAAATTGACTATATTTTCAAATGTTATTTGTTTATTTTTGACAATGGCTTTACCATTGTCCTGAGTTAGCAGGGAGGAATGTGACAAGTCATGTTTTGTGGGGGGGGGGGGGGGGGGGGGCTTTATACAGCCATGTCATTTTGTTCACATACAGTTGAAGACCGTTCAGCCTCTGTAAGGTTATTTGTTTGAAGTTTTGGCCTGTGTGGTATCAGTATTTTAAATTCACCCAGCGTTACCAGAGTTATTTAAGTCTATTTCGGTGTTTAGAGAAAATCTGTACTGTGATTTGGATGTTCACAGCTTAACATGAATTTAGGGTTGTAAACCAAACGTAGTTCATTTTTAATTGTCCATACATCGTTTTGGGAAGTCTACATACTCTGATTTAAAGCAGAGATTCCTTCAATGTGCTTTATTCAGTCATTAAATATTTAATATTTTCCATTTTTCGTGCATTCAAACTGAAATTTTTAGTTCTCGCCATTTTGTTATTCATGCCTAGTTTTGATGCGAGGAGCACTCTGATTGGTTGAATTATTTCCCAGGTAGCTTGTCGCGACTCGGGCTAAGATTGCAATGCATGATTGGCTGGGTGTGTGACATGTGACCTCAGGTAACCAATTGAGGTATTCTACGTATCATTGCTGCCTATATAAGCACTGTTTTTCTCAGTTACGATGTTCAGTTGGAAAGATTTGACTGGGTAGATAATTCGCCCAAACAATGAGTCTTGCTTGAACCATTGCGACTTTTCTTAAACTTTGGCTTCAGTTTCAAAATGAATTACTTTATCTCAGGAAATTTCTTGAGTAGTATAATACTTGCCCAATTGACCCCTTTTTGGTGAAACTTCATAGAAAAACATGTTAAATATTGACCCACAACTGCTTCAGTTTCAAAATGAATTACTTTATCTCAGGAAATTTCTCAAGTAGTATATTACTTGCTCATTGACCCTTTTTGGTGAAACTTCATACAAATATTTGAAATAGTGCTCTACAGTACATATAACCATTGATGAAGGTTGAAAGAGTTTTCAGAATGTAGAAAAGTTCTTGAGTAGTATAGTACTTGCTTTATTGACCTTTTTGGGGGGAACTTTATGAAAACTTTTGATATAGTGTTTTTTTTTGTTATGAATATATTTATTGTTAAAAGAAAACAAATAAATGAGAAAAAATAATGAAACTCAAATAATGTGTTATTCAATATTCATTATCAAGCACCCTAGGGCCAATCAGCAGTAAGCTAAGTGCACTAAACTGTCACACGTTAAAACGAAATATTATTTCGTTTTAACGAAATATTATTTCGTTAAAACGAAATAAATAAGTTAGTGCATCGGGTGATGGAGGATGCAAACATGTCAGAAAATGCCGTGTTCGGCCAATTTTTCTCCATGAATCAGCATGTATAATTGTTCACTTCCATTATTTGAGAGAAAAATAATTGTGAACAATCAGACTCAGGAAAATGACGCCTTTTAAATAACCGTTTTGAATTGTTTCCCCAACTTTATGGGGGAACGTCACTTTATCATAAGCATACGGTCATTTATTTTATTGCTTTGTGGAGAATTCTCTGGATACTATAGACCATAACTCCTTGATGAATGCCATTCCAGTACAACATCGATACCCTGGTTGTCGGTAAGCAGCCATGGCCTGTCCCATCTGATGCCGTAACATATGGGATATTATTAAGGAGTTTCCTTTCGTTAACAATTACAAACAACTAGATCAGACAAGGCCTGCTGTTCGACGGGGGCGGTAATAGAATCAAACGTAGATTATGACACGAGAATCAAATGTTGACCCACCTAATGCTGTATTATTTGAAATCAAATAAGCAATCGGTTGATTGGAGAGGGATGCTAGGATATAAACGAATGTATATCATTAGATATCAACGCTTCTATGAGACGTGGGCCAATGGGGCACATGCCCAGGCCTTTGTTAAAATTCAATTTCAATCTAGAAACAACAACGGGAACAGATAGTGGACGACTGGAACAGAGACCAGTCATGCGAGGGAATCTTCACAACTTAAAAGAACTCTTCCATGTAAATTATTAGAATAAAATGCCAAATGAATAATCAATATTATTCTAAACAGACATTTTTGTGTAAACATCTCAGTACTTCAGTTTCAACGCATTTCGGGGCGGTGAAGGGAAAGGGGGATTAACAACATTTGTCATTTGTTTGTTGTTAGTTTTTTTTTCATGTAACCAAAGTTTGAATTTCTAGCTGGTTGGAATTACAGACAACACCCCCTCCCCCATTTATATAATAGATGAATTCCATGGTCGCTGGTCTCATATGCCCTTTTATGTTACATACTATCGTAATTTGGTCCATGTCGGCCCTTTTTGGTCCGTTTCAGTCCAATTTTGTCCGTTTCAGTCACTCGTCGTACCCTTTTTGTGGGTGAGATGACAAGCCCATAAATTCTTGATAGATTTAAGATGGGCCAACTAAATTTCTACCTTTTTGACATCCAAAACGAATAAGTTATCGAAAGCTCAATAAAAACACTATTGCATCTGCGTGGTGTTACATCATTGTTAAGAGGTTTTTTCTCACCAGACGCGGTGCCAGCGTTCCGGATGTTGCGAGAAAATAATATCGGAGTGGCTATATCACGGGCGCCCGTGATATAGTCTACAGGCTATTTCACGGGCTCTGATAAATTATTATGCTTGATTGTTTTGTATTGAATTCACGGAGAAGTCAGACTGTCAGTCGCTTTCCCATAAACACGCCCATATTTGATGGTTGGACGAGAAGCTGATTTTAATAATCAAGTGAATGTTTGGTTGTCTGATCACAACGTAATTTGAGTCAAGTGCTGTTCGAGTGATTCAAATGTATTGATGCGATTAATTAAGCTTTCTCAAACCCAGTTTGGGAAAGACTCTTGTTATTTTTCTTTTTCAAAATTTTTCTTCTCTATTTTTTTTTTTATTAGGCTTTCCCAAACCCAGTTTGGGAAAGACTATTGTTATTCTTCTTTTTCAAAATTTCTCTTCTCTATTTTTTTATTTTTTAAATTTTTAGGCTTTCCCAAACACAGTTTGGGAAAGACTATTGTTATTCTTCTTTTTCAAAATTTTTCTTCTCTATTTTTTTTTTCCTCCCTGAATTTTGTCTGTTGAACTGCTCGAAAACAAGCTGTACGATTTTGACCAAATTTGGCACACTTATGTAATGTCATAAAATCTAGTGAAATGCGGTATCGTCATATCTGTGAAAACGCGTCTTTTCAAAATATTCTGCCAAAACCTTCAAAATTTCACCATTTTTCGAATGTCTCAAAATTGATTACAGTTATTTAGCTCAAATTTTCCACACATTTAGAGCATAATATGATACACCACAATCACCACTCAGATCTTTCAACTTTAAACCCCACTAGCCAAAAATGACATGAATATAGAATTTTTCTTCAAAATTGACCAACTTCAAGGGCAAATTTCTCTAATAACAAGCTTGTTGTAACAATTATTTTGGTTTGAATAGATGCAACAATGATTGTGGAAGAAAGTTACTGTTTACTTTTTAATCTCAGATTTAACCCTCAAGCACAATGAGGGTGAGAATAAGAGTACCGTTTGAAAATGCCAAAATTAGCCAACTTTGGTTGCTTTTTCCATCATTTTGGAAAAGGGTTAATTTCAAACACTTTTTGTGCATTCACAATTGACTACCAAGCATATTTGCTGTTGTAAGGTTGGTTGTAAAGTTTAACCCTATCCCATTCTGGTTGCATAAAAGTAGGTACCGTCCAACAAAACTCCAATTTTTTCAGAATTTGGTAAGTTTAGGTGACGATTTCCTCCATTTTTAATTGCTTGAGCTCTGAATGTTTTCTATAGCTGCTTGCAGCAGTCAAAGTATGACAAATTTTGTTCTGTATGTTATTATTAAAAGTTTAACCCTTGGCAGATTTGAGACTTCCCATAAGGGTACTGTCGGAATATCTGTTATTTTCGCCAACTTCAAGAGCAAATTTTTCTAATTACTAGGTAGTTGTAATAATTATTTTGGTATGGCTAGATGCAACAATGATTATGGGAGAAAGTTACTGTTTACTTCTTAATCTCAGATTTAACCCTCTAGCACAATGAGGGCGAGAATAAGAGTACCGTTTGAAAATGCCAAAATTAGCCATTTTTGTTGCCTTTTCTATCATTTTGGAAAGGGTTAATTTCAAACACTTTTCATGTACGTATTCACAATTGACTATCGAGCATATCTGCTGTTGTTAATTTGGTTGTAAAGTTTAACCCTATCCCATTCTGGTTGCATAAAAGTAGGTACCGTCCAAACAAATTCCAATTTTTTCAGAATTTGGTAAATTTAGGTGGCGATTTACTCCATTTTTAATTGCTTGAGCTCTGAATGTTTTCTATAGCTGCTTGCAGCAGTCAAAGTATGACAAATTTTGTTCTATATGTTATTATTAAAAGTTTAACCCTTGGCAGATTTGAGACATCCCATAAGGGTACTGTCAGAATAATTGTTATTTTTGCCAACGTTTACATGCACTTTCTCAGCATTGGAGCCATATTGAAAAATTAATAATAATATATTATATATAGCAATAAATATATATAGCAATAGCAGTTGTTTTCAATATGATATGTCAACTCACTTTCCTGCTATTGCCTACGAGGTGTTTAGATAATAGCGTTTTATCACTGTTGCTTCTGCTTCTCGAGAAACGTCTGCAATCTTGCGTCACTTCTTAAGTTCTGCAACTTTCAATGGCTGAGATCTGGCGAGATCTTGTTTATCATCCAATCGACCAATCAGATGGATTCTGCCAACATCGGTTCTTCTCGCCCGACAAGACAATGGCAACACAAGTTGGGCGTAATCTCAATACTCAATTTCACAACACTCTTCCCCCTTTTGATTGAACTGTTTGTTGTAGGGAAGAGTAGAACCGAAGATATGTAGATCCTGCTAGGGCCGAATCAGCAACTCGCCTTAAACAGATATGTTCAATTCATTATGAAAAATCTCAGCCAAATACTTGGGCACTCCCTGATTACGCTAAGTACTTTTGCCTTCACAAGAAGCCCCATAAAAATCATTTTGATTTACAATTAAGATATCGGTCAAAGCTGATTTCATTTCAATTAAAATCCATAAATTAGGGTATCAATTTCAGTAAATAATTTGTTTCTACCCCCAATGCGTCCGCACCGGGTGTAAACCCTAATTTCACAGGATGAAAAGCTGCATGCCATTACACCTCAGGGAATGTGCCAAACTGAGTTGTTTTTAAAACAAATGTTAAATCCACAGGCTACCCTTGCGTCTGCTCAGGCAACCAAACAAATAATTACTGTAATTAACTAAATTTTGAATCCTCAGGCCACCCTTGCGTATGCTCAGGCAACTCATTGGTTGGTTCCAAAAATGGATGAGAAGACGATCATGGGATTCTGTGACTGTAAACCACCTTTGTGTTCGCTAGGGTGGCCTCCAGAATCTCCTGCATACCCTCCTGGTATTGGTGGTTCACCCTGGCAATACCTGCCCGGATGTGAGTAACCTCTTCGACTACTTCACCAATAACCGCTGGGGTAGTCCAGTGTCGCCTTCCCATGGGGAAATAAGGTGAATCTGTTTCCAGCAGTAGACGATTAAGGGGAATCACTGCTACTGCCTTCTTCAGTTCCCCGCTAAAAGAACGGCACATCCCTGTTAACCCAAAATATGTGTTTGGGTGGTGATGCAGCCAGGCCTCAACATCCCTTTTGAGACCTGTGAAACGGTGGATATGGATCACCTGTCCACTGTGTGTTGCCATGAGAACTTCCATCAAAGCTGTATTTAACACATCATGAGACATCAGGTCGCCTTCAGACCCACGAATGTACAATACCAAGGGCTTATCTTTTGATGCAAGCTCCAGAAGTTCTCTAAATCAATGGCTTCCTCCCAAGAAATGCTTGGGAAAGGAGTCTCCATAACTGCATTCAAACAACCCTTCAGTGTACACTTGGGAGGTTTCAGCAGTATGGACCTGACTGGGCACATTCAGATGCTCGTCCTGAACCACAGCCAAGTTACTTACTCCTTAGGTGGACCCCCTTGGGTTCTCCTTAGGGGTCACACCTGAGACGACCTCAAATACCGGTACTTGTACTTGTTATCAGCTAATAGATTTTCAAGGATACCTTGATCAGATTGATGAGGAAAACTGTCTAAAACTGAGTCAATCTCATACGCATGACCAATCAATTGATTTCTTGGTAAAAAGACCTGATGATTATTAACGTTAATCAGGCAAATGTGTGGATCCCGCTGATCGGTATAAACCGAACGTAGACCTAAAAGTGGTAAAGTATCAGATGGTTCTGCAACAAAATCCGTGAGAAACTGATCTAAATCACACTTTAATAATGCTGCAGAATTGGGCGGAATCACAGTGTCATCGAGTAAACTAATTTTTGCTATTTTCAAAGATTTACTATTTTTTGTAATGGAAGGTATTACAACTTGGTCAATAGTAATCAAGTCTTTTTCTGTATCAATTATAACTTTATGTTTTCTCCAAGAAATCAATTCCGATAAAAATTTCATCTTCGATTGGTGCCACATATAGGCACTCATTGTATGTACGATCACCAATCCGAACCGGTATGGGACCAACATACTTCCCTAGCATCTGTCCGTCTCTCGCCGCTGTATAAAAACGAACAGATTTCAGAATTGGCGGTGCCGGTTTTATGCGTTCAAAAAAGAACTGTCTGACAACACAGTGACATCTGCTTCAGTATCAACTATTGCATGTGTTGTCAAACCTGCAATTGCAACTTCTAAATGAATTGCAGATGGGGATTTTACTCTTCGGACAACTAAATTTTCCTCTTCAATCAGTAAACTATTAGCATTATTATTGAGGTCATTGCCTGAGGGTGTAGGGGACAAAATCAGACCTCTCTGATTCGCCCCTTTTTAGTTTGTTTGGTCCTCAAAGTGCACACTGCGCCCCTTATTCTTTATATTTTTTGCATTTTTCGAGGGGCACTGTGATTTAAAGTGACCAAAACCTTGACACAGAAAACACTGCACATTTTTCTTATTAGGAGAAGTCGAACTTGATCGTGGTACTCCCTTTGCCCCTCGAGTATCTGTCAGGTCAGAGGAAGTTTTATTTTGTATCAGAGAATTCAGTTTATCCAACATCTGTTGTAATTTTAAATCAAAATTTTCTGTCTTTGCCTCTAAGGCAAATGTTTTGGATTTCAGATACTGAAAATCATTCCCTGATCCTTTCGGTGAATCATCTCTAGGAGATGACTTACCTCCCTTATTTCTAATTTTTTTTAGATTTATTTCTGGCACGATAGCCAGAACCACCACGATTATCATTTCGCACTTCCCTAATTTTGCTGGGAGTTTCACCACTACTAGTACCCGGTGAAGCGTCTCTATGCATTGCCAGTCTATTATACTGATGCCATTTTAACAGTTTAATCGCCTCTTCCATGCTGGTCGGGCGACTGTTTATGACATATTCAGCTGCTACTGTGTCTGTACACCCATGGCAGAATCTAAATAAAGCCTGCTGGTTAACAAATTGCTCTGGACAATCTTTAAAAGTATGTGTCGCTAAAGAGAGAACCGTTTCGGTCCAGTCTTCCAAAGATTCGAATACACCCAAACCGTCCTCTGGCCGAACCGTCCTCTAGCAATTTGACCCAAACCGTCCTCCAATCTAACCCGAACCGTCCTCCACAGCGACCGAACCGTCCTCCAGGGAAAGAGCGAATGAGAGAGAAAAGTGGTAGAATAATACAAAAAAATGGTTGTTTATTTATTGATTTTATTTATTTTTTTCATTTTCAACTACGTTTCTAAAGGTTTTTTTTTTACAAAACATAATAATGATTATATGACACGAATACACGATAACAAAACAAGATTTGTGATAATAATAGTAGTGAACAAACACTATTTGTGATTACTTAGAGGTGATGAGCTACGTTCTTTTTTTTTGGGGGGGGGGGGGGGCGGGGGCGTTTACGAGTGATTTTCAGTTTTAACCAGGCATTATTTCTTCTTTTTTTGGGGGGGGGGGGGGGGGGCTGTTTACAAATATAATTTTTTGTTAACATGCATTGAAAGTTACCGGCAGTGATTTTCAATGCATGATAACAGAAAATAAGATTTTTAAACAGGCCTGCATTGTTTCTTTACGGGAGGGGGATTCTGTTTACAATTATTACTTTTTGTTATCATGCATTGAAAATTAACGGCAATGATTTTCAATGCATGATAACAGAAAATAATATTTAGAATAGGAGCAGTCAGTGAATTATCGTTGATCACCCTTTGGCGTTGCAGGCACCTTCAGGAATCCTAAGAGTCTCAAGCGGATATGGCATTGATAAGGTGGCAAGGTTTACGTTCGAACTGGGGTTCAGACGACAGACACTGGCTGTCGGCTGAGCACTGATAAAAACATAAATTTTTCTCCATCACTTAACCCCTGTAATCCTGCGACAGCCTTCTAGGCATAAAAATGAACACAGCTGGCACCTGTTTCATCTCACTAGTTTCTGATAGTATAAAAGAGTGAATTGTGTATAGCTGCACAAAGGGTGTTCTAACAACGCGAAAAGTATCATCCATGTACCAAGTCTTAGCATTTTTCAGCATTACCTGCTGGGTAGAGTTTCAAAGTTTATTCAACATGTTAAAAAAATTATAGAAACATTCAGTTTTTGTTCATTTTCTACTTATTTTCACTGGAGGACGGTTTGGGTGTATTAGCGGACGGTTTGGGTAAAAATGTAGCGGACGGTTTGGGTCAAATTGCAGAGGACGGTTTGGCCAGAGGACGGTTTGGGTGTAATTCCAAAGATTGACCTTGTGTTTGTTTAACATTTTGGAACTTTAACTGGGTAGTCTCTTGTGTGCTATGCTCACCGAAACGGGCCTCTAACCGTGTCAATTGCTCCTCTATGGTCATATTTTGATTTCTTTCACACCATAACGAGTATACTTCACTAGCCTTACCATCGAGACAGAAACATAAAACATTTTTTTGTTCTTCTGGAGTCCATTGCTCCATTACAGCATAACGCTTAAATTTAATTTTAAAAGCTGTCCACGATTCAGTACCTTCAAATTTCAAGCCTTGAGGTACAACTAATGTTCGTGGAACAGAACTTCCAGGCTGCTGAGATTGGGACATTTGCACCCCCTCCCGTTCGGTCGGATATTGCAAGTCCAATCTCACTGGTTGACTCAGTCCGTTCAGTACTTGTCGGGATTGTGATGGCCCCCATTTGTACCTGATTCAATGGAACCTGCATACCTGGTATTATAGATGATAAAGGCTGTGGTGGTCGGTATGAGTGTGAAACATGACTGTTCATCGGAAATTGTGTAGGTTGGGAATTCATTTGATTCTCTTGACTATACATGAACTCACCCTGCCGTGTCGGCAACGCAAGCCCAGGCATAGACGACCGATTACCCATATTTTGACATGTAGCTAACAATTGGACATCAGACTTTCTAGGCAATTGATCCTGGCTTCTTAGAGTTTGATAATTCAAATTTTGTATCTGGTTCGACCGAGAAGCCTCATAATTTACTGATGCCAATGGCAAACTTCTATCAGGTGGACCGTACCTATTGAGGGGGGATGGGTTCCCATACACCCCTCCTTGATTATAATCATAATTTTGTGTTTGCCAATTATTTGTATTTCCAATAGGAATTTGGTGATGTCCGATTGTAGTACTATGAACTTGAGGACGCAGTTGGTGGCCAAATGCACCATCTTGTGGAATTACTACACATTCATTTTGAACAGATGACCTAGGGGGCATAGGATTCCCTGATGCTCCCTGACAATCAATATTCGAAGACAATTGTTGAGCATACTGGCCTACATTTTCGTAACATACCCGTTGCGTTTGGTCAGGATATGAAACAATATTTTGAACAGGTGTCACATATACTTGATTATCTCCAGTCCTTGTCGTTGCAGACTGTTGAGTGTAAGAATGTTGGACCCTCGAGGGTACTCCACTAGGTTCCACCAGGCTTACATCTTCATAAACTGGTACCTGATAATTCAAGATTGGATTCACCTGGCCTGTTTGATTCCTTTGTATTGTAGGATCAGTGTTAACCAATACTTTATTTATTTGTGACCCAACACTCCCACTTACACATGGCTGGCGAGGTAAATTGTTCGGTGTTTGATTATCATGTGCATTTTGTATAAAATGCACAGATTTGTAACGTTGATCCTGAGTACTCAAATTCTGATGTACCCCAGGATAAACGGTTGTTGCTGTACTCGACGGCATCTGGTATCCACTCAGTTTACTAGGTTCAGGAAGCCGTCGCCCAGAAACATCTTGATACATATAATTGGGAGATGCAGTCGTATTCAAATTACCTCTTGTACTATAATGAATCTCACCCGCATTCATGATAGTTCTGGTCACTGCAGATGTAGTATAAGTAACTGCATTTTCTCGTGCCAGTGACCTATGACCAGCCTATGTATAATTGGGTTGTGTCGAATAACTACACTCTAAATCGGTTGGCTTAAAAATCAACCCAAATCGACTGGGTTGAGTGAATATGAACCCAATTTGGGTTCATATTCACTCAACCCAGTCGATTTGGGTTGATTTTTAACCCAACCGATTTTAGAGTGTATATATTTTTGGTGAATGGGCAAGAACTGTATTTTCAATCAATGTCTATGGCCTATTAAATTCACCACCCCCAACACGTGCCGTGCCGGAGGAAAGAGATGGGTTTAACAAAATATTAACTTCTCCACCCCCAACACGTGCCGTGCCGGAGGATAGAGACATGTTAACATTTTGTTTTTGCACAGACTCATATTTATTTATCTGGGGTACTGCAGATAAAATACTATTTCTTGCCGCTATATTATTTCTATTCACCAAAACTTGTTGTGTGGGCGAAAGGTGTGTTACCTGGGATGCGTCATCCTGATACCTAATGACCCCTAAATTACTTTTTGGAGTTGACGTATATTTTAGGAGAAATCCTCTGGTATCGACCATCCCAAACCATCGACACCTGCTGATCAACCTTTCGGCCAAGCCCTGCAGTGCTTGCAGCGCCCATTGTCAAATTCAAGGGCTCCTCCGATGGAGTACTTCCGGTCAGAGGCCCCTCAGTATAAAATATCTGGCTATCAGCAGAAGCCGGTGCCTCAGAACTTACTGACACCTTTGGCCTAACATCCGGGTTATTTTTCAGCTCTAACCTCTGAATTTCTAATTGCAATGCCGCAATTTTAACCCGCTGCATAAGTTTCTCATTTTCTCCCCTGATCCTTTCATATTCTGCACTCATACTATCAGAAAGCCGAGTGTATGTAAGCTCAGGTGGACTCAGAAAGCCTTCCTCCACCTCTACTTTAACCTCTGTGCTCTGATCAATACTATGCAGATATCGGCTGTCAGGGTTTCCTGAAAGTGTTAAATGAGGTGGACTCAGGTAGCCATCCTCCACCCTGAGTCCACCTTTAGAAATTTGCCCACTTTGACTTATCAGCTCAGTCGATGGAATCAGGTCGCCTTCAACCACTCGACTAGCTGACAAATTCTGAGAATACTCAGTTTTTCTCAATAGACCAACAGGCTCTGCCCCTACTGGAACATACACTGAACTTGCTGGACTTACTGTGGGTCTAGAACTACTTATCGATTGTTGTGTCGACAAAATCGAATACGTAACTTCCCCTCTATCACTTAGCATAGGATTTTCCATATCCATTGGATCTATGCGAAGAGATTTGGTAATTGAAAGGTGTGGAGTTAAACCCTGTACCAAGACCTGTTCATCTATTTCGGTTCTTTCCCTAACTGGGTTACAAGGTCTGCTATAGCATTCCATTGATCTCTTGAACCTCTAAAATATGGTATTGAAATTAGGTCTTCCCTGGTCAAGACTCCTATATTCTCCCTCCTTTCAATTATTTCACCCGCAATTGCTGGGCCTACGTGGGTTATATTCAGTAGTTCTTCATAAGAAGCAATATTAACCTTTATGTTACTGGCCATGGCTTTTGAATATGTTTCAGAAATTCTTACAAGAAATTCCAAATGGAAAGAATGAAAAAAAATTGTTTTTGTTTTTGGTTTTTTTTTTTTTAGAAGAAAAAATTTAGAAAGCAAAAAACTTTATACACGAAAATAATATTTTTGGCGTTACGTGCTGGTCAGTCGAAAAATATATTTTCAAAACATATTGAGCAACATCCCAATATTAAACAAAATTCAAAATATTGAACTCTTTAACACCCTTTCAGGAATCACCAGACTGTTCAAAACAAAGGCACCGACCGATATTTCAAACAAGTCAGGAAAAACATCAAAGAGCACCAACTCAATGAAAATTAATTTCCTAAAGGTCAAAAAAGAAAAGAAAAAAGAATTCAACACATATTCAAAAGTAATTGAAATAAGGCAACAACCGTATTTCAAGTTTGACCTTTAGTGATATTTTCCAAATTTCAAAATGGAGACGCTATCAATTTTTTCTGACAAGAAACATGGCCGCGAGTGGTACTCACCCTGCAGTCAGTTCGAGTCATATCGTCGCCAAATATTGAATAATTAATGATAATATTTATATATAGCAATAAATATATAGCAATAGCAGTTGTTTTCAATATGATATGTCAACTCACTTTCCTGCTATTGACTACAAGGTGTTTAGATGATATCTTAATATCACTATTGCTTCTGCTTCTTGAGAAACGTCTGCTATCTTGCGTCACTTCTTAAGTTCTGCAACTTTCAATGGCTGAGATCTGGCGAGATCTTGTTTATCATCCAATCGACCAATCAGATGGATTCGGCCAACATCGGTTCTTCTCGCCCGACAAGACAACGGCAACACAAGTCGGGCGTAATCTCAATACTCAATTTCACAACAGCCATATTGTCTCAAAACCTTTTCCATGAGAGGATTGGGCCTTCATCCAAGAACAATTTTGCTGTTATATATTTTATTCAAAGTTTTAACCTTCATCCAGTTTTCGAGCCTTGAGTTTGAGTGCCCTAAAATTCTTCATAACATTGGCTAATTTGGAGCTCACTTTTCTTCCATTTTCGAAAGGAATATCGGAAAATGATTTACATGTTGACATACAGTGAATACTACTCACTAAGAGAACAAGAAAATTTTCTACTCGGAACTGTTTATAAGTATTTTTTTTAATATTAGTTTTATTTCAGGGAAGTTTTTATATATTTAGTTTGCAAGTGTGTTTGGGGAGGACCGTAGGGTGTAATAAGGAGGTTTAGTTCATAGGTTTGTCCAGTTTTGTTGTTTGTTTACCTTAGTTACCTTTTTTCGTGTGTGTTTGTTGCCCTGGTGTTTTTGTCGTTTTCGGTCATTGGATTCTGTATAATATTTGTAATCATGAATGGTAAGTGCACGACGGCGGGTGTTCAGGCGGAGGTAAGTATGGGTGTTAAGGGAGGTCTGGGGGAGGTGAGTCGAGGGGTGCAGATGGGGGAGAGTGAGGATACGGAGGTATGCAGACAGTGTAATATGAGGTATGGTGGTGGTCGGTCAATGGAGAGTAGTGGGGTATGTGCGAATTGCAGGGATATTTTACAGTTGTTAGAGAAGTGTGTTGGATTCGAGCGGGAGATTGCAGAGCTAAGAGGGAGGTGGGGGAAGGCCGGTGTATCTGGAGTTACCCCGTTGAAGGTTACCTACGATGGTGAGGTTGAAGGTGGGTGGAAGGTCGTTGTGGACTCAAGGAGGAAACTGGGAAGCAGGAAACGTGGGGGAATAATGCTTGATGTGGGGGGGGGGGGGGGGGGTGTAAGTGAGGAGGGGGTTCTAGTAGGAAAATTCGGAAGGTGGCGTCAGGTCAGGGCTGCGTCGAGTCCGGAAGCCAGAGTCGGCGCAAGGCTGCCAAGGTTGCTAGGCGGTGGTTAAAAAACAGGTTTAGTGTTTTAGACTCAGATACCCCTGGGGACGAGAGTGAGGGGGAAAGTGTGGGGGTGAGATGGTTGTTGATGATCATTGATGGTAGGCCAGACGGGGTAAGGAGTGCGGTCAAGAGAAGAGGGGGCCAGGAGCTTGCAAAACGAGAGGAGGTGCAGATGATATAGGAACTGGGGCCAGAAGAAGAAAATTAGTTGTAGCGGGGAGCAGCATTGTACGTGGGATTGACAATGTAGTTTGTGGTCCTGATAGTTCCAATCGAACAGTCTTGTGCTTTCCGGGGGCAAAGGTGGAGGATCTTAGGGACCTGGTAGATGGCATTGTGGCAGGGTCAGGACCGGAACCGGTAGTGGTGGCCCATGTGGGGACGAACAATACCAGGGAGAGAAGACCAGTAACTTAATTGCTAAGTAGGAATTCAAGGGTAGTCGTATCCGGGGTCCTTCCTGTCCTTGGAGGTGGGGACGAACGGAGCTCAAGGATTTTGGCCCTAAATGAAGAGTGGAGGACTACTGTGTTGATCTGGGAATACCCTTTATCGACCATTGTGACACGTTTTGGGACAATGGGAGCATGTACGGGCGTGACGGGCTGCATGTTAGCAGGGTGGGGAAACGGGTATTGGGGGATAAAATTCTACGGGTAGTAGAGCCTTTTTTTGAGAGGAGCGGGGTGGGAGGTCAGAGGCAAGTTTAACTAGAGTGGACATAGGTGGGGTAATCAAGAGTGAGGGGGGCAGAATAAGTTTACCAGGACTAGCGCCAGAAAACAATGGGCCCAGTAGGCGGAAGCCAATGAACCTCGGTACCCTGAAAGTGGGTTATAGCAACATCCAGGGTCTCCACCGGAAAGTAAGCGAAATTGCTTCATTGATCGAGGCAGAGGAGTTTGATGTCATGGGCTTAAGCGAGATGTGGGTAAGACACGAGGAACAGGTAGACCAAGTAAGCGGGTGTGTGTGGATAGGTGTAGGGCGAACGGAAGGCCAAAGGGGGGGGGGGGGGGGTAGGCATGCACATTAAAGAGGATTTAAAACCGTCGCTGATCACAGATCTGGAAGATATCATCACCTCGGCTGATGTATCGAAAGAAACTGGATGGGTAAAGACCAGTCTGAGAAACAAAAGTATTGCCCTTGGGATTGTGTACTGTGCGGGGGGGGGGGGGGGGGGGGGGAAGTAAACCCGAGTGGAATGACTCGATATACTCAACACTAAGGTCCAATATAACTGAACTAGAAAACAGGGGGCTCGGTATAATTCTGATGGGCGACTTCAATGGACACATAGGTGATAAGGAAGAAGGCATAGAGGGTGGGGACAAGAAAGTCAACAGGAATGGAAGGAAGCTGTTGAACTTCACGAATGAGCTCGGTCTGAAGATTCTGAACAGGGACGCTAGATGTAAGGAGAAATGGACCTGGGAGAGAAACGACAGAAATCAATAATTGACTACATTCTCACAGATATGAATTTATGGAGGGAGGTGATAGGGGTAGAAGTGGACGATGAGGGAAAAATGAAGTTGGATAGTGATCACAACTTGATTACAGTGACGATGAGGGCCAAAAACCTAGAGAAAAGCAAAGGAAGCTTCAAGGAGGTTTGGGAACTCAAAAAGGATGCCGACTGGGCGAAGTTCGAAGAAAAACTGAAACCAAAGCTTGTAGCCGTACACAAGGGGGCAGTGTCCAGAAGATGGCCGACGCCATAGTTGCGAGCCTAGTGGAGGCAGGGAAGGAAAGTGTAGGAAAGATTAGGGTGCCAACACGGGAACTTGGGTATAGAGTGAACGAAGAACTGAAAAGGGACATAAAGGTTAGAAAAGCTAAATGTGCTGCATGCATGAGAAGTAGAAAACTTAAGGGGGTGGAAAGCAATGAGGCCATGGTAGCAAAGGAAGAATACCAACAATCACGAAATAAAGTAAACAAGATTAAAGACGACAACCGGAGAGTGCGAAATAGCAGTCTTATTAGGACGATAAGAACGACAGGGGGTCGAGTTCGAGCGTATTTTGGAAATGGGTGAACAAACGTAACAAAGGGAATAACCCACAGAGCATTAAAGTAGATGGCAGAGTTACAGAAGAGCGAGATCAAATCGCATTAGAACTAGTCAAGCACTGGGAAAAGGTAAACGATAAGCGATGGGGCATGGGAAACCCACCAGAGTGTCCGAACCAGGTCGAGGAAAATCTATCGAACTTCGTGTGCAGCGAAATCAAAACTGAGGAGGTACGAAGGGTGATCTCGAAATGAAGGAATGGAAAAGCGGGAGGGGTGGACGAAATTCCTAACGAGTTTATCAAAAAAGGGGAGAGGAACTCTTGGAAAGCCCAACTGCCCTATTCAATTTAGCCATAGAAAAACAAGAGGTCCCAAAGGAGTAGAGGGAAAGTAAAGTGACATTTATTCACAAAAAGGGGGAAAAAGACGTCTTGGATAACTATCGAGGGATCTCTGTCAGCAGCAACATTGGAAAAAGTCTTTTGTAAAGTCCTGTATGGGAGGTTAGAGGAGGTGATCGAAGAGAAGGGTTTTTTGGGAGAAATCCAGAATGGCTTCAGGAAGGGAAGGAGAGTCACTGACCATCTTTTCACGCTATCCCAAATGATAGAATCCGCGAAAGCAAAAAGGAAAAAGATGTTCATGGCCTTTTGGGATGTTAAAAAGGCATATGATAGAGTATGGAGGGAGGGTATGTGGCGCAAGCTGGAGGCTCTGGGCTTGGGGGCGTGTTTGTTGGGATTATGAAAGCATTATATAAAGATGTACAGAGTGGACTTAGCCTGGGAAACATTACAACAAAACGTGTGCCTTTGGAGATAGGTCTAAAACAGGGGTGTATCCTTTCGCCAATTCTTTTTGCATTGTACATCAAAGGTTTAGGAGATGAACTCCTGCATAGCGACGAGGGGGTTGCAGTTGGTGACTTGAAGATCCCAGGGCTATTTTTTGCAGACGATATGGTGCTAGTGTCAGAAAGCGAAGATGGGATAGCGAAGATGCTGGGAATTGTTGGGGAATATGGGAGCAAATGGAGACTCGAACTTAATGAAAGCAAGAGCAAAGTTATACCCGTGGGCCGCAAAGTGGACTCCACTCGAAGGTGGAGAGTGGGGGAGTTCTGCATTCCGGAAGGTAGCAGTAGACTTCTTAGTGTAGGAGAGACTAGTGACTATGAGTACCTGGGGTTAAATATAAACATCACAGGAAGAGGCATCTACCGATTCTGAAGGGGAAGCGAATCATTAACTAAATGAAACATGTAGGGAGAAACAGTTTCAATAAGGTTTTCGTGGGGAAAAATATTTGGAAATGGTGGGTCTGCCAAGTATAACATACGGTACGGAAGTTGTACCCCTAAATCACACAGCTGTTAAGAGCTTGGAAATCCTACAGAACGATGCAGGCCGGTGGATAACAGGCTCGAGTAATGCCGCAGCGCTAGAAGCGATCAGGACAGGATAGACCTATTGAAACTCGGTTATCTTAATTATTTGGTAAATCTCCCCGTTAGCCGATGGTGTAAAGTAATGTTCCTGAGAACTTTCAACTCAAATATCAAGACGGGGTGGATGGTCCAAGTGAGGGAGCTAGTAGAAAACTACTCATTGGAGATCTCGGACCTTGACGTTGGGGCAAACCAGGGCAAAAAGATCGTCAGAGAAAGGGTCATGGAGGACTGTAACCGTAATTGGCGAGATAGGGGTCAAATCAAAGAGATCTTTGGGTGGCCTGCGTGATAAAGAGAAGCCTGGTTTTGAAGAGTACCTTGATGGCACCTTTGGGGGGGGATCACTGTTGTTCAAGCTGAGGTCGCGATCCCTGGAGCTGAGGGGAAAAAATGGGAAAAACAGTGAAAAGGAGTGCCAGATGTGTAACTTGGGCGTGGTGGAGACCCTGGAACACTTTCTGATAGAATGCCCAAAATACCAGTCTAAAAGAACAAGATTCACGGGGAGTATAATGGGGAAGTGGGATGGGAGAATGAAGGACATGTGGTTAGGGGGCGACTCAAAGGAGAGAGTTAATATACTAATCGAAGAGATTGGGAAGAATGGGGCAAGGGATGTCATCAAGCAGTTCGTCTCCGAGTGTTGGAAGGAGAGAAGAAGCGCGGGAAAAGGGAGGCAGTTGGTAGAACATGGGTAACCAAAGCCTTCTCATACGAGAACCGCGACAAATCAGCGGCCGACCGAAGTGTTATTATTATTATGTTCGTATTTACAATTGCCTACCGAGCATATTTGCTGTTGTAAGTTTGGTTGTAAAGCTTAACACTATGCTCGTTCTGTTTGCATAAAGATAGGTGCAGTCCAAAAAACTTTCGTTTTCAGAATTTGGTAAGTTTAAGTGACGATTTATTCCATTCCTAATTGATTGAGCGCTGAACGTTTTCGATGGCTGCATGCAGCAGTCATAGTATGACAACTTTTGTTTTATATGTCATTATTAAAAGTTTAACCGTTGGCAGATTCGAGACTGCCCATATGGGTAGGGTCGGAATAATTTTAATTTTCATAAAATCACTGAATATTGATAAGCGTGCAGTGGTAGTTTGGAATAGAATATCCGAAAATGCTTTCGAAATTCGGATTAACAGTTCAATTCCAAGAATATTTTCTGTGATAAGGTTGCTGTAAAGTTTTACCCAATCCCTGTCTCAGATGCATAATGGTAGATGCCGTCGAAAAAAAACTCATTTTTTTAGAATTTCGTAGGTTTAAGTGACAATTTACTCCATTCCCAATTCATTGAGCGCTGAATGTTTTCTATGACTGCATGCAGCAAGCATAGCATGACAACTTCTGTTTTATACGTCATTATCAAAAATTTAACCCTTGGCATATGTAGGAGTTCCCAAGTGGGTATAGTCGGAATAATTGTTATTTTCGTAAAATCAATCCCTGAATATATTGGTAACCGTGCAGTGGCCTTTCAGTGGTGCTACATGAAGCCGCAAATATAGTTAAGGTTAAAAAGTTCATTAAATAGACAAATATAGTACCTAACTCAGTCGGTGACAGGTAAATAATGAATGGAAAAGTCGTTGAATTGAGAATAAAGTAGGGACGAATCGTGCCCTCGGTTTCCACCTGATCCACAGTGTTTCCACGCGGTCTCGGCACTTGACAAAGATACTAAACTGTCGGGCAGGGACAGTAGGAAACATTCTGAGAATTTCAAGTTGCTGCCTTGCATGATCGGGACATAATTGGAATATATCCGACATTGTATCTGTCGGATATATTCCAATTATGTCCCAATCAGGCAATCACTTCACCCCGACTGTACACACGAGGGCACCGTGATGCCGTGTACTAAGGCGTACTGCGCGTCGATGGTGCGCATGTCTTCAACCAATTATAACCCTGCTTATGCTACAGTGCGGAGGCACTATGTTGAGGAGCTGGCAGCTGCTCGTCATTGCTCGGTGGTTCTCTCTGGGTACTCCAGCTTCCTCCTCCCATACAACTGTCACCGACATAATATGACCTTGGCTGTTAATGTGTCGTTAAAACCTAATAAGTACAGTTGGCTTCAGCAAGGATAGTGACTGGCGCAACCATGAGTGCTTGGACTTCCGCGTTGTACAATGAAACCCACTGGGACTTACTTGAGGAAAGACGTCGCAAATAAATACAAACTGAAACAATTTTTTCCGAATGTTCCACCATGCGACGCCCCCATATATTGCTAATAAGGTACCTCCAACAGACTCCTCCACCAGCCGATGTCTCAATCTCCGAGCAGGTAATGACCTCCGAGTTCCCTTCTGCAACACCTAACTGTACCAGTCATCATTTATACCGAGAACTACAAGCCTATGGAACGACATACCTTTATCAATCAGAGAAAATTCATCAGTGAGTAATTCAAGTTATCTTAACAGGGGCAATCTGCGACCCCCGTCTTTTTATGGCCATGCGAAATCACGAATAGGACAATTCTATCACTGCAGATTGCGGTTGTGTTGCAGTAATCAAAGCACCCATTTATTCAATAACCACCTGTCGCCTTCGCCCCTGTGTCAGTGTGGTGTCCTCGAGACAAGCGAACACTTTCTTTTGTTCTGTCCTGTCTTTGAAGAGGCAGCAGGTCAACAATAAAATCACTTCCATTTCCACCAGATGTGACAACACTCCTATTTGGCTCCGAATTCCTTACCAGTGAAGAAAATGTGTCTGTATTTGAAATGGTGCAGGACTTCATTCTACTTAGGAAACGCTTCCAATAATTGCGACCCTACCGCTGCTCACCTTATAGTTTACAATGGGTGGAATCAGGGCCTAGTCGCCTTCTGGATGATCTCTCAATACAACATCTCTTTCAAGTGAACTCCTATCGTATTATCCAATTATCTCTTCTGTTACTGGACCATCAAACTAACCTGATGATCGGTGGCGGGGGGTTTGCTTGTCTGTCTTACGTAAGTTTTCTTTTTTAGTAAAAGCCTACATCAAATGAAATATCTGCGGGTTGAGGGCCTGGTTATTAGCTTCTCACACTGTTTGTTTTTTTTTCATGGAGGAGGGGGGGGGGGGCAGGGTTCCGAGTTATTGTTGCCGCGCTGTGTGCCGCGGGTGACGAGCGGTGGTTCGTACATTATTGAACAAGACATTGCATACTAATGAATAATGCGTCTTCCACTTGCAAGACACTGTTCGTTTCTCGGCGGTGCATGGTGCTGGCGGCGGTCCTCCGGAGTCGTGTCTTACTGAAATGAAAAACGTTATCAGCGCTCGCACCCCCCCCCCCCCCCACCTCATCCGTTGTCTATTAAAATACCCTCGTCTTATATTAGCGTTAGGCTGCGATTTCCAAGTGAGTCAGTTCCCTAACTGTTGTCGATCAATGTTCATGTCTTTTGCATTCAAGTTGGCCCTTTTCAAATGTCATCCTTCTCCTTCACTGACCCTCACTTTTCCTCTCGATCTACTTTCTTCATTTTTTTTCTCGTTTAAACAATATCTAAACAGACCCAACCGTTCTATCTGTCGAACTGAAATTGTGTAATCTTGCAGACTTGGGAGACGGTTTACATAAGCATTCAGCTTTCTTCCGAATCCCCTACTACAACAAGTTAGTTTGACATTTTAAGTGTTAAATGTATTCACTGAAATTTATGTACAATACATTCAATACGTTTACACTTGTTTGCATGTATACAGTTAACTTATCTTTTTCAATAAATATTGTTTAAACTAAAACCTAATAAATAAATAAATAAATCCAGTACCAGTTTTGCTCGTACAAATATTAGTACCGTCAGACAAAATTCGTTTTCTGATTAATTTCGTACTTTTCTGTACTCGCCTTCCCTGAGTAAGATTGGTATACCTTTTCAATCTCAGATTTAACCCTCAAGCACAATGAGAGTGAGAATAAGTGTACCATTTGGAAATACCCAAATTATCCAACTTTGGTTACTCTCTACTATCATTTTGGAATGGTTTAATTTGAGACACTTTGCTTTGCTATATGCAGAGATGTTTAATCAATATATCCGGCTTTAGTTATGTTCTGGGACTTAATGAAACATGTGCTTTGGCCACTTAAAAATAGCACTGTCTGCAAAAAAAATGACTTTGAGTGAATACTCACTTGTCCAAAAACAAAAAGGAAAGAGCTCTTTGAGCTTTCCATAGCTGCTTTCAAAATGGGGAACAAATTTTGTGTTATATGCTTTGGTGTTCCTTGTTATCCAACACCAGTTTGGCCGTACAAATATGAATACCGCCAGGAAAGAAAGCACCTTTTCTCAGTGGTAGACTGTTTGACTTCTATGATAGAGGTCCCGAGTTTGATCCCTATCTGGGACGACCCACGTAATGTCCTTGGGCAAGGCACTTTATCCCGGTTGCCAACATGAGGGCACGATGATGCCATGTACTAAGGCGTACTGCATGTCAATGGTGCACATGTCTTCTACCGCCGGTACCCTGCTTCAGCGGAGCTTGAACATAATTAGAATGTTGAGCTGACAGTTGCTCGTCGACGCTCGGTGGTTCTCTCTGGGTCCTCCGACTTCCCCCACCCGTAAAACTGTCACGGTCACGATTAGCCATTGTGGATAAGTATGTGTCCGTAAACACCAATAAATAAATACCGTCAGGGAAACCCTCTGTGAAATCCTTCTGTCAATAAATAGCAAAGTAGTAATGTAATGCAAGAAATATTAACAAGCCGTTCAACATCCCTTTAATCAACTCATTTTGACTTGAACTGAACCCATCACTGTGTATACTAGCTCTCTAGATGGTTTAAACCATCTAGAGAGCTAGTATTCACAGTGATGGGTACAGTTCAATGTGAAAAGGCAAACTGTATTGTACACAAAACTATCGATCAGTTTTGATAACAGAAAATTTAGTGGAAATCAAAGTTTTTGTGATGCTACTAGTTTTTATGCAGCCAAAACAGATATTTGAGATACAGCAGGACACCAAAACATTTAACACAAAATTTGCTCTTCAATAATTACAGAATATTTTCATAGAAAGCAAAACAAGCGATGTCCTTAGTGCTTTGGAAAAAAATAGTACATATGAATTATGGGCGTACAGGCCGGGGTTTCATGAAGGACTGTGCCCCGACCCATCCCTGAGTCAGGAAGGAGCCGATTTTTCGGCCAATATGCCAGAAAATTTCGGACAGTTTAGTTGCCAGAAATGACCACAAAACATTCAGGTTTTCTCATCACTTAGAAGTTGCAAGTAAACTGACCATTATACTGTACAAGTTGATTCAGAGGAACCGTATCCACGTTAATATTATTCATTTATAATCACACAAGTACACATAAAGAGCTCTATTACTGCATATTACGGGAGCACGGAGGCTCAGAAGGTAGAGATGATTTTTGCAATCCAAGAAGTCCTCGGTTCGAATCCCGCCTGTGGCAACCACACTGTGTGCTTGAGCAAGACACTTCATCCCAATTTAATTTCCCACGGGGGGGGGGGGGGGGGGGGGGGCATGATGGCGATGTGTACTAAGGGTACTTTGAGGGTGCACTTGTCTTCAACCAATGCTAACCTTGCTTTTGTGGAGTAGTATGTTGGGGAGTCTGAGTCGCTTGCCATTGCTCGGTGGTTCTCTCCAGGTACTCCCATACCCACATTTGGCATTTCCTCCTGAGATTAAACTTTTTCGGGCGAAAAGGATTCATCCCCCCCCCCCCCCCCCCCCCACTCCCTGAAAAATAGCCCTGTACGCCTATGCAATGAATATCTGGACTTGAACAAATACCTATATTATGATCATGATATAGCTGTAAATGCTGAAAGTGACCTTAAATATCAAAAATTAATTTATTCTCTATCATTTTGTTTGTTTGTGAATGTGTGGGATTTGTCAACAAACGAGGGTAAGCTTCCTACTCCATGATTTCACAATTTTTCCAACATATCTGTTTCAGAAACAATGAAATACATGTAATATGAGTTACTGTCACACACAAATTAGTTGTTTATTTGATATGGTTTAAACCATCTAGAGAGCTAGTATACACATTGATGGGTACAGTTCGAGTCAAAATGAGTTGATTAAAGGGATGTTGAACAGCTTGTTAATATTTTTTGCATTACATTACTACCTTGCTATTTATTGACAGAAGGATTTCACAGAGGGTTTCCCTGACGGTATTTATTTATTGATGTTTACGGTCACATACTTCCACAATGGCTAATCTTGACCGTGACAATTTTACGGGTGAGGGTAGTCGGAGGACCCAGAGAGAACCACCGAGCATCGACAAGCAACTGTCAGCTCAACATTCTAATTATGTTCAAGCTCCGCTGAAGCAGGGTACCAGCGGTTGAAGACATGTGCACCATTGACATGCAGTACGCCTTAGTACATGGCATCATCGTGCCCCCATGTTGGCAACCGGGATAAAGTGCCTTGCCCAAGGACATTACGTGGGTCGTCCCAGATAGGGATCAAACTCGGGACCTCTATCATAGAAGTCAAACAGTCTACCACTTAGAAAATGTGCTTTCTTTCCTGGCGGTATTCATATTTGTACGGCCAAACTGGTGTTGGATAACACGGAACACCAAAACATATAACACAAAATATTTGTTCCCCATTGATTTTTGAAAGCAGTTATGAAAAGCTAAAAGAGCTCTTTCCTTTTTGTTTTTGGACAAGTGAGTAACTCAAAGTCATTTTTTGCAGACAGTGTTATTTTTAAGTGGCCAAAGCATATGTTTCATTAAGTCCCAGAACATAACTAAAGCCGGATTTATTGTTTAAACATTTCTGCAAAAAGCAAAGCAAAGTGTCTCAAATTAACCCATTCCAAAATGATAGTAGAGAGTAACCAAAGTTGGATATTTTGGGTATTTCCAAATGGTACACTTATTCTCACTCTCATTGTGCATGAGAGTAGTATGTCATGTACCCGGACAGGGAATATTTGGGGGACCTCGGTGGGCGACCTCGGAAGTGACGTCATGTCACGTGACGTAGTGGCGCCATGTTGTGTTGTCATGGTAACCCGCATGAGCGGCCATGTTGTGACGTCATCTCCATAGTGATACGTGGCGTGAGTGCGCATGTACAGCGCGTGTTGTTAGGGTGATACGTGTTTCCGTCGTCCATTTTGTATACTAGAGGCCGCCATCTTGGTTTCTATGGTAGCACGTGATTGCTATGTTACCTAAGACCTACAATAGGACAGGGGTATGTTTTGGGGGTATGTTCGATTGAATCGGAGTATTTTCTGGAACGACTTCCCTGGATAATTACCACAAACAACCCGACAACTTGTATTATTTCGAATTCTTCCAGAATTCTCTACTTCTATCTATATATCCAGTAGTTTACGTCTACCTAGGCATGTTCCTTTATTCTAGAGTATACTCCAGTAGCGTAGAAGAGCCTATTAGTTGGAACAGTTTACCTTATTATTACTATATTTAGCTATTTTTGGTCTATTCTTGTTACTTCTGACCCTATTCCAAGTACTCTTGTTGTTTCATTTATATAACTAACCAATCAGATTGCTTGATTTCCCATAATCTGTATACAGAGTTATCTCCCTTCTGTATAACAAAAGACTATATCCAATGGCAATATCCCAAGGAATCCCATTTTTTGCAAAACACCTGTGGCTATGGAATCCCTTTTTTGTCGTATGAGGCCATGAGGGCTATGTAAAAGCCCTCAATGAGTCCTCATTTATTATCCCTCATACCCTCATTGAATTTTGAGGTTATGAGGACCTTGAAAAGTCCCTCAATGAGGTATAATTTACTACGACTCTTATCCTCATTTCAGTATTTAACAGGTATATCCTATGGAATCCCATTTTGGAAAACGCCCGTGGAATCCCTTTTTGTCGTATGAGGCCATGAGGGCTATGTAAAAGCCCTCAGTGAGTCCTCATTTACTATCCCTCATAGCCTCATTGAATTTTGAGGTTATGAGAACCATTAACAATCCCTCAATGAGGCATAATTTACTACGACTCTTAGCCTCATCTCGGTATTTGAGGATACCCATGGCCTGGTATTGTATTATTCGAGGATACCTATCGAGGATACCTTTTATAGGATACTTATCTGAGATTACTATATAGGCTGTTCATATCCCTATAGGTCTCTTGCTGGCCCTTAGTACTATTAATCCACCTGATGCTTTATGTTATCCTATGACTGGTATAGGTAGTATGCAATGCTAGGCATAGGGGTATTGTGGGTAGGGGTACTGCCTGATAGTTTAGAACGGTACTATAGTATGGGCGGTATATACACTTATAGGCCCATTTTAGTGCTTGGTACTATTAACCAACCGATTGCTTTGTTTTATTATATGGCTGGTATATGTAGTACGTTATGGTAGACCTAGTGATTTTGTGGGGGTGGGGGTGATGATTGGTAGTTTAGAACGGTAGTATAGCATAGGCTGTACATATCCCTGTAGGTCTCTTGCTGGTCCTTGGTTACTGATCCACCAGATGCTTCATATTATTGAGCGGTATTCTGGGGTGGGGTCAATGCCTGGTAATACAGAACGGCAGCAGAGTATGGTTGGTATATTCCCCTATAGGTCCCACCCTAACCGTTCATAGTATTAACCTACCAAATGCTTTGTATCATCCTGTTACTGGTAAGGTGGTACGTAATACCAGTAGTTCCTACCTTATTCCGAGTACTCTTGTTGTTTCATTTATCTAGATCATTTATATAAAATATAATTAACCAGTTAGATTGCTTGATTTTCCATAACCTGTATGCAGAGTTATCTCCCTTCTGTATAATAAAAACCTATATCAATGGCAATATCCCCACCACCCCAATTTCGGCACCCCTTTTTTGGAAAAGCATATGGCCTTCGGCAGCCCTTTTTTCTGAAATGAGGATAAGAGTCGTATTAAAAATCCCTCAATGAGGGATTTTTAATACGACTCTTATCCTCATTTCAGAAAAAAGGGGTGCCGAAGGCCATATGTTTTTCAAAAAAGGGGTGCCCAAATTGGGGTGCCTTCTGGAGAATCCCATTTTTCTGAAATGAGTATAAGAGTCGTAGTACAATCCCCCAACGTAGTGCCTCCACACTGTAGCACAGGCAGGGTTAGATTGGTTGAAGACATGCGCACCATCGACGTGTCATAATGCCCCCATGCGGACAGTCGGGGTGAAGTGATCGGGACATAAATTCACATAATTGGAATATATCCGACAGATACAATGTCGGATATATTCCAATTATGTCCCGATCATGCAAGGCAGCAACTTGAAATTCTTAGAATGTCTCCTACTGTCCCTGCCCGACAGTTTAGTATCTTTGTCAAGTGCAGAGACCTCGTGGAAATACCGTGGATCAGGTGGAAACCGAGGGCACGATTCGTCCCTACTTTATTCTCAATTCAACGACTTTTCCATTCATTATTTACCTGTCACCGGCTGAGTTTGGTGTTATATTTGTCTATTTGATGAACTTTTCAACCTTAACTATTTGCGGCTTCATGTAGCACCACTGAAAGGCCATTGCATGGTTACCAATTTATTCAGGGATTGCTTTTACGAAAATAACAATTATTCTGACTATACCCACATGGGAACTCCTAAATATGCCAAGGGATAAACTTTTGATAATGACGTATAAAACAGAAGTTGTCATGCTTTGCTTGCTGCATGTAGGCACAGAAAACATTCAGCGCTCAATGAATTAGGAATGGAGTAAATTGTCACTTAAACCTACGAAATTCTGAAAAAATGAGTTTTTTTCGACGGCATCTACCATTATGCATCTGAGACAAGGATTGCGTTAAACTTTACAGCAACCTTATAACAGAAAATATTCTTGGAATTGAACTGTGAATCCGAATTTCGAAAGCATTTTCGGATATTCTATTCCAAACTACCACTGCACGCTTATCAATATTCAGTGATTTTATGAAAATTAAAATTATTCCGACCATCCCCATATGGCTAGTCTCGAATCTGCCAACGGTTAAACTTTTAATAATGACATATAAAACAAAAGTTGTCATACTATGAATGCTGCATCAGCCATTCAAAACGTTCCGCGCTCAATCAATTTGGAATGGAGTAAATCATTTAAAGTCATTTAAACTTACCAAATTCTGAAAACGAAAGTTTTTTTTTTTTGGACTGCACCTATCTTTATGCAAACAGAACGAGCATAGGGTTAAACTTTACAACCAACTTACAACAGCAAATATGCTCTGTAGGCAATTGTAAATAAGAACATGTAAATCATTTTTCGATATTCCTTTCGAAAATGGAAGAAATGTGAGCTCCAAATTAGCCAATTTTATGAATAATTTTAGGGCACTCAAATTCAAGGCCCGAAAACTGGGTGAAGGTTAAAACTTTGAATAAAATATATAACAGCAAAATTGTTCTTGGATGAAGACCCAATCCTCTCATGGAAAAAGTTTTGAGACAATATGGCTCCAGTGCTGAGAAAGTGCATGTAAACGTTGGCGAAAATAACAATTATTCTGACAGTACCCTTATGGGAAGTCTCAAATCTGCCAAGGGTTAAACTTTTAATAATAACATATAGAACAAAATTTGTCATACTTTGACTGCTCCAAGCAGCTATAGAAAACATTCAGAGCTCAAGCAATTAAAATGGAGTAAATCGCCACCTAAATTTACCAAATTCTGAAAAAATTGGAAATTTTTTGGACGGTACCTACATTTATGCAACCAGAATGGGATAGGGTTAAACTTTACAACCAAACTAACAACAGCAAATATGCTCGATAGTCAATTGTGAATATGTACATGAAAAGTGTTTGAAATTAACCCTTTCCAAAATGATAGTAAAGGCAACCAAAAGTGGCTAATTTTGGCATTTTCAAACGGTACTCTTATTCTCACCCTCATTGTGCTAGAGGGTTAAATCTGAGATTAAGAAGTAAACAGTAACTTTCTTCCACAATCATTGTTGCATCTAGCCATACCAAAATAATTATTACAACTACCTAGCAATTAGAAACATTTGCTCTTGAAGTTGGCGAAAATAACAAATATTCCGACAGTACCCTTATGGGAAGTCGCAAATCTGCCCAAGGTAAAACTTTTAATAATAATATATAGAACAAAATTTGTCATACTTTGACTGCTCCAAGCAGCTATAGAAAACATTCAGAGCTCAAGCAATTAAAAATGGAGTAAATCGTCACCTAAACTTACCAAATTCTGAAAGAATTGGAGTTTTTTGGGACGGTACCTACTTTTATGCAACCAGAATGGGATAGGGTTAAACTTTACAACCAAACTACCAACAGCAAATATGCTCGATAGTCAATTGTGAATACGTACATGAAAAGTGTTTGAAATTAAACCTTTCCAAAATGATAGAAAAGGCAACCAAAAAATGGCTAGTTTTGGCATTTTCAAACGGTACTCTTATTCTCGCCCTCATTCTGCTAGAGGGTTAAATCTGAGATTAAGAAGTAAACAGTAACTTTCTTCCACAATCATTGTTGCATCTAGCCATAATAAAGATAATTATTGCAACTACCTTGTAATTAGAAAAATTTGCTCTTGAAGTTGGCGAAAATAACAAATATTCCGACGGTACCCTTATGGGAAGTCTCAAATCTGATAAGGGTTAAACTTTTAATAATAACATATAGAACAAAATTTGTCATACTTTGACTGCTGCAAGCAGCTATAGAAAACATTCAGAGCTCAAGCAATTAAAAATGGAGTAAATTGCCACCTAAATTTACCAAATTCTGAAAAAATTGCAATTTATTTGGACAGTACCTACTTTTATGCAACCAGAATGGGATAGGGTTAAACTTTACAACCAAACTAACAACAGCAAATATGCTCGATAGTCAATTGTGAATACGTACATGAAAAGTGTTTGAAATTAACCCTTTCCAAAATGATAGAAAAGGCAACCAAAAAATGTTGGCATTTTCAAATGGTACTCTTATTCTCGCCCTCATTGCGCTAGAGGGTTAAATCTGAGATTACAAAGTAAACAGTAACTTTCTTCCACAATAATTGTTGCACCTAGCCATACCAAAATAATTATTACAACTACCTTGTAATTAGAAAAAAATGCTCTTGAAGTTGGCGAAAATAACAAATATTCCGACAGTACCCTTATGGGAAGTCTCAAATCTGCCAAGTGTTAAACTTTTAATAATAACATATAGAACAGAATTTGTCATACTTTGACTGCTGCAAGCAGCTATAGAAAACATTCAGAGCTCAAGCAATTAAAAATGGAGGAAATCGTCACCTAAACTTACCAAATTCTGAAAAAATTGGAGTTTTTTTGGACGGTACCTACTTTTATGCAACTAGAATGGGATAGGATTAAACTTTACAATCAAACTTACAACAGTAAATATGCTCGGTAGTCAATTGTGAATACGTACACATAAAGTGTTTGAAATTAACCCTTTTCAAAAATGATGGAAAAAGCAACCAAAGTTGGCAAATTTTGGCATTTTCAAACGGTACTCTTATTCTCACCCTCATTGTGCTTGAGGGTTAAATCTGAGATTAAAAAATACACAGTAATTTTCTTCTGCAATGATTGTTGCATCTATCCAAACCAAAATAATTGTTACAACAACCTTGTTATCAGAGAAATTTGCCCTTAAAGTTGGTCAATTTTGAAGAAAAATTCTATATTCAAGTCATTTTTGGCCAGTAAGGGTTAAAGTTGAAAGATCTGAGTGGTGATTGTGGTGTATCATGTTATGCTCTAAATGTGTGGAAAATTTGAGCTAAATAACTGTAAACAATTTTGAGACATTCGAAAAATGTTGAAATTTTGAAGGTTTTGGCAGAATATTTTGAAAACACGCGTTTTCACAGAAGTAGGTATAAAAGGCCGATTCTAACCCACATGTACAAGATTTCGTACATGTACACGTACATCGATGTACACCTCCATAGGATTTAGTGTTAAAATCGTGTACAGGTACACGATTTGTCGTTTTTCATGGTGATTTAGAATCGGCTTTGCCGATTCTAAATCACTGGATTCTATATACATATGGCTCAAGAGTGAAAAAATGTATGAAATTTTAAGGAAAAAGAGGTGTATCGTCTGATTTAGAATCGGCAAATGGGTTTCCCCCATAGGATTCAGTGTTAAAATTGCGAGCAAAAAAACGTGTTGCCGTTTCTAAATCATCATCAAAAAGTGGTTTGCCGATTCTAAATCATCCGTGTTTGTACACGATTTTAACACTGAATCCCTATGGAGGCGTACACGGAAATCCATTTGTGGATTGTACATCAGAAATCGACTCGTGTACGGTACATGGAAAAGAGGTGATACTGAACCGGCAAACCCACTGTCACGTTTCCCGAGGAAATAAAAAAAAGTGATTGATATATATAGGAGAGAGAAAAAATATATAAATAAATAGTTATTTAAAAAATAAATATATCAAATTGAATAGATAATAAAAAAAAAATACGTAAATTATGAACGCTTCCCAGACTATTAGAACAAGGTTTCTTTTAAAAATGCTGATGAGAGCCTACGCATTCTGTGTGAATGAACAACTAGGTCGCCTCTTGTTAGAACGATGCGTCGGATGTCGGGATCACCTAGACTTCGATCACGAGAATCATTCGTGTCTGACGATGGAAAGGGAAGATATGGTTGTCAAGTATTTCGAACCAGCGTTCAAACGTGTTCAAATCGACGAAGTGATCGCGTTTTGGAAGAGATTACTCTTCTGTGAGGATCGAAGCAAGCCCACAGTTTTGGAAGAACTGAAATTGGCGCGTAAAAGTCTGACTTTAGAAGACAAGGGATGCGTCATGAAATTATTGTTCAATGAAACATACGTCTAAGTTTTCTCGTTGATATAAAATAAGGGAGAATAGAAAATAAAAATAAATACACACATAAATTTTTTATCTAATATTAGAAAGAAAAAAACCCCACAAAAATGAGAACCAGAAATAAATTGTATCCGACGTTAGATGACGACGAGGATGAGAAAATGAAAACAAGAAATAAATTGTATCCGACGTTAGATGATGACGAGGATGAGAAGCCGAATGGCGTTTTGCCGACGGCACCGTCGCTAGAAGAAAAAGAAAGAGGAGAGAGGTATAGCATCGATCAAATCAGTAGAATCCAAGAGTATCTAACTCGAGAGAGAGATTTTCGTCGTTCTCTCAAGAAGAAGTATTCGCATTTCGTGAAATTCGTCAACGCGATCAACACGACACTCATCACGATTTCCATGGGTTACACGCGGCCGGCATCAGATTGTTGTCAACCGCGGTCGGCATTCCGATCGTGTTAACCGTAGAAGGAGTGGCTCTCGCCGCCGGATTGTTTAGCACACTCGGAAACTTTTTGAGAAGGAAATTATATCTGAAGGCGAGGAAACACGACAAGATTCACGTCTTGGCCGACTCCAAGATCGACACATTATCCGAAATGATCTCGATGCCATTGAAAGACGGTAGGATATCGGACGGAGAATACGATATTGAGCGAGAAAACGAAATACGAAGCCATGAAAGAAGCCGTGAGAATCAAGACTTGTCAGATCATCAAGGAAGAGATGAAGGATTCTCTCGTGGAAAAGGGGAGGAAAGAGGCCAGGGAGGAATTCAGTAAGATTATAGAACTCAAGAGCAACGACTGAAAAAAAAAATATATATATAATAATAAGAACAGAATTTTAAAAAAAATATTAAATTTATATATAAAATAAAAACGAAATTAATTTAAATAACTCCTAAAAATGTATTGCATAAGGTGTAAGAGAGTTACCGAGACGAGTAATTCTCGAGAAGTACGAACTAAAAACGATTGACAGATGCTTCGCGGAATTTGCGACGTGTGTGGTTGTATCAAGACTCGATTTGTCAAAAAAAAAGAATGCGAGCAAAGGTAAAGGCATCGTGAATAAAATGATCAATAATCTACCTTTCGAAATGCATCTGCCTGGTCACAGTTTCACGGGACCAGCAACGAAATTGAACAAGAGACTCAACGCCGATCTGACTCCTAAATCTGTGAGCAAACCTGTGAATAGGGTGGACGCGGCCATGTATGATCACGATCTGTGCTACGCCGGACATCCCGACACCAAGATTAGCAACGACGTCTGCGATAAAAACATGTTGGGGAAATTGAGAGGCATATCGAATCCGACCAGGAGAGAGAAGATAGAACGTTCGCTGGTCGGCAATTTGATCGGTGCAAAACGTCGATTTGGATGGGGCGTTCAAAAAAAAAAGTGCATCTGAAAATAAGAAGAAACGAGTATTGACGAGCGAATTGGCCGAGGAGTTACACAAACCCATCGTGCGTAAATTTCGAAAGAGAAGGGTGTTCGTGAAGGGTTTGGATGATATTTGGTCTGCCGACTTGGTCGACATGAGATGGTTTTCGAGGTGGAACGAGGGTGTCAAATATCTATTGACGGTCATCGATGTGTTTTCCAAATATGGTTGGATCAGAGCTTTGAAGAATAAATCGGGACCTTGCGTCACCGAGGCTCTGAAGAGCATGTTCGACTCGTCTTCTCGAAAACCGAGTAAATTGTGGGTGGACAAGGGAGAGGAATTCTACAACAAGCATGTTCATCGATTGGTCGACCTCTACTCGATCGAAAATGAAGAGAAAGCCAGCGTGGTGGAACGTTGGAATCGAATGATGAAGGAAAAGATGCACAGATACTTCACGGCAAATTCGACCAAGAAATACATATATGTTCTGAACAATTTGGTCAAAGATTATAACAACACGCGACACAGATCGATCAAGACGACTCCCGTGGAAGCTAGCGATCCTCGGAATGGTCTACGCGAATCTATATCCTTTAAGATCTAAGATTAGGAAGAAGTCTAGAACGCCGAAATTTGCAGTCGGTGATCGAGTGAGAATCTATGCTTATAAGAAGCACTTATACTCCTCGATGGACCTCGGAAATCTTCGTGATAATCAAAATATTTCACACCGATCCGGTGTCTTACGAAATCAAAGCTTTGGATGGAGAAGAGATCATCGGAAAGTTTTACGAACAACAATTACAGAAGACAAAGTTTTGATAAAGAAAACAAATTTCTTTTTATTTACTCTCTTTAACATTTTCTTGTTTACACAAATATATATATATATAGAAGAGAAAAATAATAATAAACATAATAATTAAAACTATTTTTAGATAAAAAAAAAGCAAGCTAATTAATAAACAAAAAAAACAAAAATCCTTTAAAAATGACAAATATACTAGATATAGCACAAAGCATAGTGAAAGATGAAAGTATTCAAGAATATGAGGTTCACGAATACGAACCGGTGACCGGAACAAGTTTGAACAATGCGGGAGAGATAAGAATCAACATTGAAACTCAAGATCTATTCGTCCATCCTAGCGAGAGTTACATAGTGGTGCAGGGACGTCTCACCAAGGAAGATGGGAGCGACTACACCGACGATGACGCAGTTACTCTAGCCAATAATGGCATCATGCATCTATTCAGTAATATAAAATACATGCTGTCCGGACAAGAGATAGAATCTGTGTTTCATCCCAGTCAGGCCACCACGATGTTCAGACTCTTGACGTATCCTGATGATTTTTCGAAATCCAGAGGACTTAATCAGTTGTGGGTGAAAGACACCGTCTGCCCTGCTAGCCCCGGCACCGCCTTGATATTCGACTACGTCATCAAGACGTCCAGACTTAAAGGAACGTTTTCGTTCAGGATACCTTTGAAACACATCTTCGGATTTGCGGACGATTACAACAAGATCATGTATGGATTCAAACATAATCTGATGTTGATTCGAAAAGGAAACGATGACGCAATAGTGAGACTCACTGTGACCAATGTGGGTAAGATAACTCTACACAAGATATCGTGGTTCGTTCCGCACATGGAGCCTTCGATCGTGGAAAAAGCGCGTCTCTGCAAGATCATAGAATCCAAGAGTAAATTACCCGTGGGATTTAGAATGAGACAGTGCGACACGGCTAGCATTCCTCTCTCCACGAATCACTTCGATTGGAGATTGACAGTGAAATCCGCTTCTGAGAGACCGCGTTTCATCGTGGTTGTGTTTCAGTCCGATAGGGACAGGTCTCAGGAAAAGAATGCGTCGCTGTTTGATCACTGCCATTTGAGAAACATGCAAGTGTTTCTGAACGCCACGAGATATCCAGCAATCGATTACAATGCGTCATTCGACAAGAATGATTTCTGCAGACTGTACGGCAATGCCACTGATTTTAGAAAGAAGTATCACGGTCTAGACAAATTGATGAGCAACCTACCATATCTCCCGGCGAATACAAGCCGATGTATCCCATGTTCATATTTGACTTCAGTAAACAGAGTGAACGACTCAAGAGTAGCGTCTTAGACATTCAGATCAAGATGCAATTCGATAGGAACGTGCCGAGAAAAAATGAAGCCTTAGCCCTGGTCCTGTCGGACAGAGAATTACAATTTGAATCGGATGGAAATAAGATGTCGATCATTCGATGAGAGACGTGTGTGAAAAAAAAAAATATATATAAATAAAAATTCAAAAAAATTATTATAAAAATGAATGATAAAGAAAGAGAATACTTAAGAAGAAACAGACGTGTTTTGATTAAAAATATTTCGCAAGATTCGTTAGCAAAAATTCTAGACACTTTAGTCGAAACAGAACCTTTGATATTGACTGATTATATGAGACGTGAAATCGAAAGTAAAATCTTGATAGAAGATAAGACCAGAAAACTTTTAGACACGTTGACAGATAGAGGACCGACTGCTTTTCGAAAATTTATAAAAGCTCTTTGAAATGCTAAAATAGATGTCGATGCGTGTTTCGAGATAGATGATCCAATTTCACGAGATGAAACATTATGAGAAATAACGTATTAAAACAAAACCAAAAAAAAAAAAATAAAGTAATGTGATCTAGAAAGATTGAACATCTTTCTGAATCTCATCACTTTTTTTTGTTGTTTTTTAATAAATCACACATTATTTTTTTTAATTCATTATTTTCCACGGGTTCACTGTTTGTTCAAAGGAACTAGTTCGATCAGTAGACTCACCATGGAAGTGGCGGCTTCGGGATTATTGGTTTTCGTAATGAAATTAATCCTGTCTCCAGCATTCACTTTGAGAGGCGTGCCGAATGTGCTAACATTCGCATGTTGATTCTCAGTCTTTTCGACGCTGTATCTCTTATTGCTCTCTACTCCATTCACCATGAGATTGACGACCGCTCTGTTATTCAAATCCGAAGAAGCCAGACTCATTCGAAGGATTTCACCTCCCAGCGGCATGGGATATCCCACCTGACCATGTTTCGATCCGCTACCTCCATTTCCGAAAGACCACTCAGCTTTTCCCTCATCTAAGGTGCCGGCCTCCTCGGCCCACACGGTGATCAATTGTCTAGCATATTTGACTTTCTCCACCACCGAAATCAAGGTGCAGGCATCCGTCATGTTCACGGGATCCGGTAGATTCGTGAGCACGTGTCAACCCATGTCTAGTTTACCTTCCATGATGTCGCCCTTCCTCCAGACCGAGTTGTCGTCCACGTACTTCCTGCTGACTGCGCAGGAATCGAATTCGGGATCGTGACTGAGTCCGAATAAATTCTCACCGTTCATGTCAATACCACCCTCCATGGTTCCGCCAGATTGTTTGTTCAGGTAGAGATCGTCCACTTGCGATTCTAGGTACTCTTGTAAAACGAAAAAACCTTCATTCACACCACAACAAAAACATGAGTGTCAATTTCATCAAACATTCCATAAAGTATTTTATTAAGATTTACTTCACAAAATAAGCAGTGGATTTGTAAAAGAAAGACGTTTTTCGTCTCTGGTCGTGACTCCCACCCCGACATAAAATGAAAAAAGTCATTTTCGTAATGTATTCATCGATCCCTTCATATTAATACCTCACATGCCTGGCTTTGTATAAAGAACAACGTTTTTCGGCTCTGGTCGTGACCCCACCCCACGACGAGGGTTAAAATTACAATCTTCTTAATCCACTCTTCGAGACCTTCAATTTGATAGGTCACGTGACCACCTTCTCGAAACTTCGATTTTTCTGATGGGCGTGACCCCCACCCCCACATAAAATGAAAACACGTCATTTTTGTAATGTATTCATCGAGCCCTTCATATCAATACCTCACATGCCTGGATTTGTAAAAAGGAAGACATTTTTCGGCTCTGGTCGTGACCCCACCCCACGACGAGGGTTAAAATTACGATCTTCTTAATCCACTCGTCGAGACCTTCAATTTGATAGGTCACGTGACCACCTTCTCGAAACTTCTATTTTTTTGATGGGCGTGACCCCCCACCCCCACGACGAGGGGAGATACCTTTGTATGATTAAGTTCATGAGAATCAAGCAATCTGATTGGTCAATTAGCATTAGGAATGTGAAATGATTGGGTGATTACTTATTTCAAGCTCTTCAAGCTTTTGGGCATCGTGGCAGTGGGTTTGCCGGTTCAGTATCACCTCTTTTCCGTGTACCGTACACGAGTCGATTTCTGATGTACAATCCACAAATGGATTTCCGTGTATGCCTCCATAGGGATTCAGTGTTAAAATCGTGTACAAACATGGATGATTTAGAATCGGCAAACCACTTTTTGATGATGATTTAGAAACGGCAACACGTTTTTTGCTCGCAATTTTAACACTGAATCCTATGGGGGAAACCCATTTGCCGATTCTAAATCAGACAATACATCTCTTTTTCCTTAAAATTTCATACATTTTTTCACTCTTGAGCGATATGTATATAGAATCCAGTGATTTAGAATCGGCAGAGCCGATTTTAAATCACCATAAAAAACGACAAATCGTGTACCTGTACACGATTTTAACACTAAATCCTATGGAGGTGTACATCGATGTACATGTACATGTACGAAATCTTGTACATGTGATTTAGAATCGGCCTTTTATACCTACTCACAGATATGACGATACTGCATTTCACTAGATTTTATGACATTACATAACTGTGCCAAATTTGATCAAAATCGTACAGCTTGTTTTTGAGAAGTTCAGCAGACAAAATTTAGGGAGGAAAAAAAAAAAGAAAAAAAACTTTTTAGTGTGAAAAGGCAAACTGTATTGTACACAAAACTATCGATCAGTTTTGAAAACAGAAAATTTAGTGGAAATCAAAGTTTTTGTGATGCTACTAGTTTTTATGCAGCCAAAACAGATATTTGAGATACAGCAGGACACTGTAGCTCTGAGTGGTGATTGTGGTGTATCATATTATGCTCTAAATGTGTGGAAAATTTGAGCTAAATAACTGTAAACAATTTTGAGACATTCGAAAAATGGGGAAATTTTGAAGGTTTTGGCAGAATATTTTGAAAAGATGCGTTTTCACAGATATGACGATACCGCATTTCACTAGATTTTATGACATTACATAAGTGTGCTAAGTTTGGTCAAAATCGTACAGCTTGTTTTTGAGCAGTTCAACAGACAAAATTCAGGGAGAAAAAAAAAAACATTTTGTGTGGAAAACCAAAATGTTTTGTGGTCATTTCTGGCAACTTAATTGTCAAATAGGCAAAACCACAGAGTTCCATTTTGTCGAACAAATCTATATCAGCCCTCGTTCATCCCCAATGTTACTGAGGGTACGTTGTAGTAGTCTTAAAGTTCACTTATACGAAAATCACCTAGCACCAAGTCCACATTGTCAGTGTGGCGAGCACGAAACACCTGAGCACTTTCTCCTCCACTGTCCAATCTTTCTTAACGCACGTAATGAAATGATCAACTTACTCCCTTTTTCTATAGACATTTCCATACTTCTGTTCGGTTTTGAATTTTTGAACAACAAGGAAAACAGTATCATTTTTGATGTAGTGCATGACTTTATCTTATCGAGAGGCAGGTTTCGGTGACAACAACTCATATTCTCACAAACTTCATCTTCCCTGGACTTTGCGCTTTAGTATTAACATCATCAAGATAAAACTCTTCCTACTAATGCAATTATCAAATCAGCTGCCCAAAGGCAAGGATTTGAATTCATATTGTTGACAACGCATCATCTGAATTCTTATTCTAATGGCATCCTGTATTCAGGATGACCTACTTCTGCTTCTTATTCATTTCTTCCCTCTTCTGTCTAACTTCTTCTACTCTTGTCTTTTTATAGTTTAAACAATCTCGCAGATCGGTGCCCGGGGGCTGGGGCCTGTGGGGCCTGTAGGGCCTGTAGGTCAAGTTCTACTGTTTACGAAATAACACTGACCTCCCCTTTAATCAGTTTTTGTGATGGGCCTTCGCCGCTTTATTTGTAACTGCTTACGCAAGTTTTGGTGCTTCTCTGTGTAGATGTGGGCAAATGAATAGCAGTACCCTAAATGACAATTTGGCTACCTTTTCAATTATGGTGTGGTTCATTGCCAGCGGGGTTCATGCCCCTGGGCAGCGATATGCGAGGTCCACTGCTGATTCATGCCATCATCCTTTGAAAAGTATTTTTGAATAAAGGAGACGACTCATATAAGCCTATGGCTTCCTGTCGAATCCTCGTCTACTTACAATCCCGATTACTTCTGTTTCTGTTATACCGTGTACAACCATGAAAAATGTTTGCCGTTCTGTGGTATTATTATTATGTAATGTATACGTGTAACACTGCTTTATGAATAAATATTGTTTAAACTAACTAAATTGTCCAAAATTTTCTGGCATATTGGCTGAAAAATCAGTTCCTTCCTGACTTAGGGGTGGGTCGGGGCACAGTCCTTCATGAAACCCCGGCCTGTACGCCCATAATTCATATGTACTAATTTTTTCCAAAGCAGAAAGGACATCGCTTGTTTTGCTTTCTATGAAAATATTCTGTAATTATTGAAGAGCAAATTTTGTGTTAAATGTTTTGGTGTCCTGCTGTATCTCAAATATCTGTTTTGGCTGCATAAAAACTAGTAGCATCACAAAAACTTTGATTTCCACTAAATTTTCTGTTATCAAAACTGATCGATAGTTTTGTGTACAATACAGTTCGCCTTTTCACATTAAAAAGTTGGGAAAGCCCCTAATTTGTCCAACAAATTACAATTCTCTAGTTTATTTTTTTTTTATTCCTCCCTGAATTTTGTCTGTTGGACTGCTCGAAAACAAGCTGTACGATTTTGACCAAATTTGGCACACTTATGTAATGTCATAAAATCTAGTGAAATGCGGTATCGTCATATCTGTGGAAACGCGTGTTTTCAAAATATTCTGCCAAAACCTTCAAAATTTCAACACTTTTCGTCACCATTTTTCGAATGTCTCAAAATTGTTTACAGTTATTTAGCTCAAATTTTCCACATATTTAGAGCATAATATGATACACCACAATCACCACTCAGATCTTTCAACTTTAACCCCCACTGGCCAAAAATGACATGAATATAGAATTTTTCTTGAAAATTGACCAACTTCAAGGGAAAATTTCTCTAATAAGAAGGTCGTTGTAACAATTATTTTGGTTTGAATAGACGCAACAATGATTGCGGAAGAAAGTTACTGTTTACTTTTTAATCTCAGATTTAACCCTCAAGCACAATGAGGGTGAGACTAAGAGACAGTCTAAAATAAGCAGATTAACTCAAAACTTTCTGTCCCATATGAATGTGCGAATATTTAAAGCTGAACAGTTCATCAAATAGACAGAAATAATGCCAAACTCGACTGGTGATAGGTAAATAGTGAATGGAAACGGCATTGCATTGGGAATAGAGTAGGGACGAAGCGTCCCTGGCGGTTTTGACGCGATCCACGTTGTTCCCACGCAGTCACGCCACTCGACAAAGATACTGTCCTGTCGAGCAGGGATAGTAGAACAACTTCTGAAGATTTTGTTGTTGTCAAGATGCTGTGTTAAATGGTGGACGTTGCTGGCTTGCTCCCAGACGATTATAGAATCATGGTTTTATGTTAGAGGATTGCCTGTGTACAATCTTAATATTTGTCTGTGTGACAAAGTACTGCTGTGTGCGGTAAGAGTTATTGATGTATTTATATTCTCATGTTAAAACTGTATAATCAATTTTGATTATTTCAATTGCCATTTTATTGAACACCGGAAAATACAACAATATTTGTATGAGCGACACTGCTGTCTGTTCAATTTCAATGTCAAATTAGCCAAATTACCACCTTTTCGCCATTAACCCATGCGCGATTTCTGTCCACTTCTCATTTTTGGTAATTATCTAACTGCTATCCAAAAACGATTTTGCAGTTATATGTTTTATTCCAAGTTTTAACCCTCACCCAGTTGTCAGTCCTTGAACTGGAGTACCCTCAACTTGAACATGTTCATTCAAATACCAAGATTCAAGATTAGTCAATGTCTCTTTTCAGACACTCAGTCTGTGGTTGATGTTCACACATTAAGAGCATAATATGATACACTAAAATCACCACACAAATATTTCAAAATTAACCCCTATTGGCCACAAATGATATGAATATATCATTTTATCTTCAAGATTTACTAACTTCAAGAGCAAATTTCTCATAATTGCAAGGTTGTTGTAACAATTATTTTTGTATGCATAGATGCAACAATGCTTGCAGAAGAATGTTACGGTTTAGTTTTTAATCTCATCTTTAACCCTCGAGCAAATGAGGGTAAGAGTACCATCCGAAAATGCCAAAATTAGCTAACTGTGGTTGCATCTTCCTGTCATTTTAGAAAGGGTTAATTCTAAACACTTTGTTTTGCTATAGGGAGAGGAACTCGTGGAAAGCCTAACTGCCCTATTCAATCTAGCCATAGAAAATCAAGAAGTCCCAAAGGAGTGGAGAGAAAGTAAAGTGACATTTATTCACAAAAAGGGGGAAAAGACGTTTTGGATAACTATCGAGGGATCTCTGTCAGTAGCAACATTGGAAAGGTTTTCTGTAAAGTCGTGTATGGGAGACTAGAGGAGGTGATTGAGGAGAAGGGTTTTTTGGGAGAAATCCAGAATGGCTTCAGGAAGGGAAGGAGAGTTACTGACCATCTTTCCACACTATCCCAAAATGATAGAATCCGCGAAAGCAAAAAAGAAAAAGATGTTTATGGCCTTTTTGGATATCAAAAAGGCATACGATAGAGTATGGAGGGAAGGTATGTGGCTTATGGGCTTAGGAGGCGAATTTGGTGGAATTATGAAAGCATTATATAAAGATGTACAGAGTGAACTTAGCCTGGAAAACATTACAACGAAACGTGTGCCTATGGAGATAGGCCTAAAGCAGAGGTGTATCTTTTCGCCGACTCTGTTTGCATTGTATGATCAAAGGTTTAGGAGATGAACTCCTGCGTAGCGAGGAGGGGGTAGCAGTTGGGGACTTGAAGATCACAGGGCTATTTTTTGCAGACGATATGGTTCTAGTGTCAGAAAGCGAAGAGGGGCTAACGAAAATGCTGGGAATTGTTGGGAAATATGGGAGCAAATGGAGACTCGAACTTAATGAAAGCAAGAGCAAAGTTATACCTGTGGGCCGCAAAGTGGACCCCACTCGAAGGCGGAGAGTGGGTGAGTTCTGCATTCCGGAATGGAGCAGCAAACTTCTCAGTGTGGGAGAGGCAGGTGATTACGAGTATTTGGGGGTAAATATAAACATTACAGGAAGAGGCATCTACCGGAACCACAAAAATAAATTGATTCTGAAGGGGAAGCGAATTCTTAACCAAATGAAACTTATAGGGAGAAACAGTTTCAATAAGGTTTTCGTGGGGAAAACCATTTGGGAAATGGTGGGGCTGCCAAGTATAACATACGGTATGGAAGTGGTACCCCTAAACCAGACGGCCGTAAAGAGCTTGGAAATCCTGCAGAACGATGCAGGCCGATGGATAACGGGGTCGAGTAATGCCGCAGCGCTAGAAGCAATCAGGGGTGAGCTTGGGTGGATGAGGATCAAGGACAGGATAGACCTGTTGAAGCTCGGTTATCTTAATTATTTGGTAAATCTCCCCGACAGCCGATGGTGTAAAGTAATGTTCCTGAGAATTTTCAACTCAAATATCAAAACGGGGTGGATGGTCCAAGTGAGGGAGCTAGTAGAGAACTACTCATTGGAGATATCGGACCTGGACGTTGGGGCAAACCAGGGTAAAAAAATCGTCAGAGAAAGGGTCATGGAGGATTGTAACCGTAATTGGCGAGAGGGGGTCAAATCAAAGAGGTCTTTGTGTGGCCTGCGTGATAAAGAGAAGCCAGGTTTTGAAGAGTACCTTGATGGCACCTCTGTTGTCACTGTTGTTCAAGCTGAGGTCGCGATCCCTGGAGCTGAGGGGAAAAATTGGGAAAGACGGTGAAAGGGAGTGCCAGATGTGTAACTTGGACATGGTGGAGACCCTGGAACACTTTCTTCTGGAATGCCCAAAGTATCAGTCTAAAAGAATGAGATTCACTGGGAGTATAATGGGGAAGTGGGTGGGAGAATGAAGGACATGTGGTTAGGGGGAGACTCAAAGGAGAGGGTTAATATGCTAATCGGAGAGATTGGGAAGTATGGGACAAGGGATATCATCAAGCAGTTCGTCTCCGAGTGTTGGGAGGAGAGGAGAAGCGTGGAAATAGGGAGGCAGTTGGGAGTACAGGGGTAACCATGGCCTTCTCGTCCGAGAATCGCGACAAATCAGCGGCTGGCCAAAGTGTTATTATATTATTATTAGATAGAGATGCCTAATGAACAAATCATCTGCTGTAAGTTATGCTTTGGGGCTTAACACAACATAAGCTTTGCCCATGTAAAGAATAGTACTGTCAGAAAAAAAAATTGATTTTCAGTGACTTTAGCAAACATCTGTACTCATTTCCTCTAATTGCAATGTTGTTGTAGCAATTATTTTGGTATGGATAGATGCAACAATGATTGTAGAAGAACGTTACTGTTTACTTTTTAATCTCAAGATTTAACCCGCAAGCAAAATGAGGGCGTGAATAAGAGAACCGTGAGAGAATGCCAAAATTAGTCAACTTTGGATGCTTTTTGTCTATCATTTTGGAAATGGTTAATTTCAAACACTTTGTTTTGCTATATCGTCCCCTGAGTCCCAATGTGTTCTATGTGCCAGTAGGCACATAGAACACATTGGAACTCGGGGGTCGATATGTAGTCTGCATTTTCACATAGAAAAGTTGGGAAAGCCCGTAATTTGTCCAATAAATTAGAATTCTCTAGTTACAATTGTTATTTCTTTTCTCACCAAATTGATTTGTATTAAATAAACATTACGCACCAGTTAGCAGTTGTTAATTTAACCACTCACTTACATTCTTGTTTGTAAAACATCTAACTGTTTGATTGAAATATCATCGTATTGCTTCGACAAAACATTATTTAAAGTATGGCGCCTAATTATGAACCAGATTATTTCTTTTCTCACCAAATTGATTTGTATTAAAGAAACATTACGCACCAGTTAGCAGTTGTTATTTTAGCCACTCACTTTCCTTCATGTTTGTAAAACATCTAACTGTTTGATTGAAAAATCATCATGTTGGTTTGATAAAAAGTTATTTAAAGTATGGTGCCTAATTATGAAGCAGATTTTCGGTGTCTTTTTTGTTGATGTGGAATCATTTTGTTGTTTAATTACTGATTGAAGTCAACTCACCTTTATATTGATCACATATTGTTTTTGCTAAGATTTTTTTTCTATAAAACTGTAAATCTTCAGGTAAGTCGTCCATCCATGTCATAAAAAATGCAAAAATTCGTCCTCGCCCGGCGAGGATGAAGTTAGTTACAAAATTCTGAAACAAAGTCCAAACTCCCTAATTGACAAACTCAACAACCTATTCAATGCATGCCTCACCCATGGCTACTTCCCAAAATGTTGGAAAACAGTCATTGGAGTCATGATACCGAAACCAGACAAAGATCCCTCTGATCCGGCCAGCTAGCGCCCAATCAGTCTCCTCAGCTGCATTGGCAAGGTATTCGAAAGAACCCTTACCAATCGACTGAGGGGGCACCTCAAATAAACCGGGTTTTTCAACAGATGGCAAAGAGCCTATAGAAACCGTAAAGAAGGCATACCTACGTGTCTACCGCCTAGTCAGTCAAATGAAAAACGCTATCAACAACCAGCAAATAGGCGCGGCAGTCCTACTAGACGTCGAGAAAGCGTTTGATTCGGTATGGCACAACGGAATGCGCCTCAATCTATCTAAAATGAAACTCCCCACGAAACTGCTTAGATTACTCTCTTCCTTCCTTAACGATCGGGAAATAAAAATCAAAGTAAACAACGAATTGTCCAACAGCGTCCGCCTGGAAGCAGGCACCCCCCCCCCCAAGGATCCGTCCTCAGTCCCCTCCTATACATCATCTACGTCAATGACCTCCAAATTGCCGAGAGTCGCGTTCAAATCTCACAATTTGCTGACGATAAGGGTCTCTAGGACTCTAATAACATATTAACACTGCCAATCTATTTCAAAAACCCCCTCCAACGCGCTCCCGACGACATAGAACATTGGTGTGCCACGTGGAGAATCAAGCTGAACTCAAGTAAAATCCAAAGAATCACGTTCACCCGTAAGAAAAACAAACGCGACTTTTACTTAAAACTACTGGACAACGTCATTCCTGTATGCACAGATGCAAAATTCCTTGGCATTACCATTGACCAGAACCTATCATTTAATAAACACACCAACGATATTGCCAGCAAAGCAACCAAACGTATTAACTTATTAAAAATGCTAAAGGGTACATCCTGGGGAGCCAACCAGACTATTCTCCTTAAACTATACACAGCCTTTGTGTGCCCAGTACTCGAGTATGGGGCCATCATCCTAACTGAGCTAAATCAAACAAATATGGGGAAACTGCAGAAGGTCCAAATCCCGCGCTTAGGATCGTCCTCCGTGCCCCATGGGATACACCTATGAAAACAATCCATGACAGAGCCGAAATCTCCACCATAAAAGACCGCCTTGCCTCCCTAGCCGCGAAAAATCAGGACCGGTTAGCCGACAGCCAACTAATTTCTGAGCTAGAAGTAATTTGCGAAAGCCGACAAAAACCCAAATACGCCAAATTATAGTGAAATAACTGCGTAAATAGGATCCAAACCGTGGAGGTTAGGGCAGAATACACCCCCGGGTTTTTAAATGACGATGTTGTTGAACAAGCATTGAGTGGTTGTAAAATTTCAGAACAATTTGTTGAGACAGTGCCTGAATATCTTCCATCTTCTAGTCTAGATGCAAACATTGACCTCAATCTGATGCGTACTTTCTTTGATGATGATGCGTGGACCGCTGTAACATGTGCCGTTGATGCATTAAAATTGCTTCCTGATCTCTGTATTCATTGTAATGGTGATTTGTCGCATGTTCGCTCCGTAGGTTGTGATAGTTGTTTGAATTGGTCACACCATTCTTGTGCTGGGTTAAAAACAGAGCCCAGGGTAAAATATTGGTATTGTAAAAAATGTAAATGAGATCATAATATTGTGTCTGTTGTAAATATATAGAATGCGTTTCTACAGCCTGTGTTTTGCGTACTGCTAATTATACAATAACATTATTTTTGAGGGCGTTATGGTTCATTAACGGCCCTACGAAAATGATTAACAGCCCAAGGGTCTATTAGTGGCCCGAGACGAAGTCGAGGGCCAATAATAGGCCCAAGGGCTGTTAATCATTACACAGCTGTTAAGAGCTTGGAAATCCTGCAGAACGATGCAGGCCGATAGATAACAGGCTCGAGTAATGCCGCAGCGCTAGAAGCGATCAGGGGTGAGCTTGGGTGGATGAGGATCAAGGACAGGATAGACCTATTGAAACTCGGTTATCTTAATTATTTGGTAAATCTCCCCGATAGCCGATGGTGTAAAGTAATGTTCCTGAGAACTTTCAACTCAAATATCAAGACGGGGTGGATGGTCCAAGTGAGGGAGCTGGTAGAAAACTACTCATTGGAGATCTCGGACCTTGACGTTGGGACAAACTAGGGCAAAAAGATCGCCAGAGAAAGGGTCATGGAGGATTGTAACCGTAATTGGCGAGAGGGGGTCAAATCAAAGAGATCTTTGGGTGGCCTGCGTGATAAAGAGAAGCCTGGTTTTGAAGAGTACCTTGATGGCACCTTTGGGGGTCACTGTTGTTCAAGCTGAGGTCGAGGTCCCTGGAGCTGAGGGGAAAAATTGGGAAAAACTGTGAAAAGGAGTGCCAGATGTGTAACTTGGGAGTGGTGGAGACCCTGGAACACTTTCTTATAGAATGCCCAAAATATCAGTCTAAAAGAACGAGATTCACGGGGAGTATAATGGGGAAGTGGGATGGGAGAATGAAGGACATGTGGTTAGGGGGCCACTCAAAGGAGAGGGTTAATATACTAATCGAAGAGATTGGGAAGAATGGGGCAAGGGATGTCGTCAAGCAGTTCGTCTCCAAGTGTTGGGAGGAGAGAAGAAGCGCGAATAGGGAGGCAGTTGGTAGAACATGGGTAACCAAGGCCTTCTCATACGAGAACCGCGACAAATCAGCGGCGGCCGAAGTGTTATTATTATTATTATTATTATTATTATTATTATTATTATTATTATTATTATTATTATTATTATTATTATTATTATCAAAGAGGTTACATGTTAAACCAAGAAAAATCAAGATTGCTATTTTTTCATCATTTGTATATTATTTAAACACAACTAAAATTCAATAATTCTTAGAAATTTAACTCTTATCATCACTAGTCACTAGTATTTGGCTTATCTTCCAGAAGTTGGCCCAGAGGAATAATTCATATTGAAGGTGCAGTTAATGGTGGAAGGTAGAGCCTGCCATTATATTGGGTGCCATCTGAAGGGCCCGTGAATTGGAATTGTTCATGAAATGGTTACAGTTAGTGGCAGCATCATTTGATTGAAAATTAGGCTGAGGCACATCAACACTGAACATTGACGTCAGTAAGGCTTTCGACAAGGTATGGCATGTTGGTCTTATTCACAAGCTGGAGAGAATCGGTGTCGCGGGTGAACTACTGTCGTTCCTAAAATCATATCTTTCAGGTAGGTCACAACGGGTAGTAATAGGATCCGATGCCTCAACATGGAGACCCATTAATGCTGGTGTTCCGCAGGGCTCGATACTCGATCCCATACTGTGTTTAATCTATATCAACGACATTACTGAAAACTTATTCAGTAATATACGTCTATTTGCTGATGATATTTCCGTGTATTTAACAGTAGAGAATCCCGTGCAAGTCTCAACTTTAATCAACCAAGACTTGGTCACAATTGAACATTGGGCCAAGACATGGCTGGTAGAGTTTAATCCCCATAAAACAGAGAGTATGTTGATATCGCGCAAAAACATCCCTGTTGCCCACCCACCACTATTCTTTAGTAAAACTCCGATGTCTGAAGTAAAAAAAACACAAACACTTAGGAGTCATATTAAACAGTTCTTGAACGCGGGACGATCACATTGACCATATCTGCTCCAAAGCTTGGGTTCGTTTAGACTTATTAAGAAAGCAGAAATTTAACCTCGATCGGGACGTCCTAGAAAAAATTTACTTTGCCTTCATCAGGCCATTACTCGAATATGCGGATGTTGCCTGGGACAATTTTCTGCAACCGAAGCTGAAAAATTAGAGAAAATACAGATTGCAGCTGCGAGAATCATAACAAGAAAGGAGAAATTGTGTAAAAGTCACCAGTTTTTTTTCTGTTTTCCAACGAGTTTTGAAACTTTTTTACTCCATACTTTGTAGCCAGAGCTGTGTTGTGAGGCACTGAACTTTTCTCCATGTTTTCCAAATCGTCTTCCCTAAACTCACTCGATTGTGACATTTTGAAAAAATGAACGCCGAAATTTATTGAAAATTGACGCGTGTCGTCTGTTTATCAACACGGTATGTTTAGCTAAGTATTGTCACGTGATTAATCAGTTGACGCCCAACGCAAACAAGTACCGAAAGTCATTTCTTGTACACGAGATTAGGAAATTTTAAACTCCGCGATTTTTCATGTCAAAACTATCAACTTTTCCACACCAAACCTTATAAAATCATAAATCGGAATTTTTTCCGGAAGTATTACGAATATTTTCACAGTATTTAAGGCCCTGGTTCACCTGTGAATAATCTGTTTAAAACTTGAAAATTTTACTTACCTTGGCGTGTCGCGCGTTTGCGGTTTTCACCTGGCCGCTTCCCACGCTGATAAATTGAATGCCTTGCACTTATGATTGCTCATTATTATCATTTTTCAATGTACTAGATGTGTGAAATTCCCACACAAGCATTGTAAGCAACTAACTCATGACTTAAATGCGAATGTATATCTTAATTCTTTCACTCCAAAGATCACAAAATTCCGCCATCACAACTCTCTTCTTCAAATATTCAAACTCAAGGAGTGTTACCTCCCCTACATCCGGGATGTGCGGGCCGCCGGGCCATATTGAAACGAATTTTTCATTATTGCCCGGGAACCCGGATGTGAACGGAAACATATGAGTTTTGTGCAGCCCCCGAAAATGAAAATATTCGCCAGGAGTGCCCTATAAAATGATAATAATATCAGATACAAATTTTATTTCCTCTTCCATATTTTCCACAATAAAATCAGTAAAATATTAGATGAGTCTTTTATATATAATATCTGTCATAATCGACGAATATCCAAGAGAGAGCCGTGAAATAGCCTGTGGCGTATCTATTGGCTATTTCACGGGCGCCCGTGAAATAGCCTGTAGACTATATCACGGGCGCCCGTGATATAGCCTGTAGACTATATCACGGGCGCCCGTGATATAGCCACTGCCAAATAATATATACGGATTTTAATTCTTTTTGCAGTTTTGACACAGTGAGATGCCTAGAGTTATGTATGAACCTTGTGTAACAAAGACAAATATTTAGACGTGGGCCTACACAGAAAGCGGTGTGCAAACTGAACTTTCAAATCATCAAATAATTTTTTTACCTAACGAAACATTGCATTAATTGTCTAATTAAGAACTAATTTTTTCTTCACCATGAGCCAAATGTCCCAAACCCTCGGCCATTGCCTCCACTACCCACGTCCCTCCTGGAAGGTGGGAATTGGAGGTGATGACCGCGCTGCAGGGGCGTTTCTTCATTCATTTGGTATGCACAAATCACGGAGCCATGAGTTTGAGGTGGTATTATTGAGCATATCTCCGTCATTGGCAAGGAAACATCGAATAATCTCCCTTTAACCGATGCATTACAAACAACACACAATGAAGACGAAGAGAATCTAATGCACTCCATGCACTTACCGTCACGCGACGCCCCGGGGCACTCAATCCAAATCTTAACGAATTTTGAAATTCAAATGTGACACCCTCAGCCTATGTTGCCAACCTAATAATAATAACTCTTTGGCCAGCCGCTGATTTGTCGCGGTCCTCATAAGAGAAGGCCATCATTCCCCCTGCACCCCACCCCCTCTTCCCCTCCTCTCCTCCCAGCATTCAGATATAAAATTCAATTCAATTTCTTCAATAAGCATTCCTACCCTCTCCCTCGTGTCCCCCTTCAGCCATCTATCCTTTGTTTCTTCACCCCACTTCTGCATTATTCTTCCAGTAAATTTTATTCTATGAGGTATATACTGTGGGCATTCCAAGAGAAAATGTTCCAGGGTCTCCACTACTCCAGAGTGGCACATTTGGCATCCCTTTTCCCCATCTCTCCCAATTTTTCCCCGAAGCTCCAGTGATCTTGATCTCAGTTTGAACAGCAGTGACCCTCCAAAGGTGCCATCTAGGTACTTCTCAAAAGCTGGCTTTTCTTTATATTGTAACCCCTGCAGTGATCTTTTCACGCTAACCCCTGCTCGCCAGTTTCGATTGCAATCTTCCATGACTCTCTCTTTGACAAACCTTTTGCCTTCTTTCATTCCTACTTCTATGTTTGTGACCTCTATAGAGTAATTGTCCATTAGTTCCCTCACATGTTTTGACCACCCCGTTTCTATATTAGAATTCCAAATGGTATCGAGCATCAATTTGCACCACCGGTTGTCAGGCAGGTTTCTCAAGTAGTTAAAGTAACACAGTTTTCCCAAATCTACCCTGTCCTTGATTTTCATCCACCCAAGCTCCCCCCTTACTGCTTCCAAAGCTGCAGCATTACTCGACCCTGTTATCCACCTGCCGGCATCATTCTGAGTATTTTCCAACTTCTTAATAACGGTTTGGTTTAATGGAATCCAGTCCGTGCCATACGTTATACTTGGTAAACCCACCCTCTCCCACAGTGTTTTCCCCACAAAGACCTTGTTGAAACTATTTTTCCCTAAAAGTTTTAGTTGGTTCAGAATTCTTTTCCCCTTCAGAATCAGTTTGGCTGAGTAATTTCTGTACACCCCTCTTCCCGTTATATTTATGCTTACCCCTAGATACTCATACTCTCCCGTTTCTCCTACAGTGATTTGTTTGCTTTCCCCTTCGGGGATTGAGAACTCCCCCACTCCCCATCTCTTCGTCATATCTACCTTGCGTCCAACGGGTATTACCTTGCTTTTATTTTCATTTAGTTCGAGCCGCCAACCAAGTAACCCACCACAACCCATTCTCCGTTGTCATTTCAGGCCATGTCTTCCGTTCTGTGGAGTGTGGCGCTTTACAAATTGTAGCCTATCATTACTTAAATGATTACTATTTCTGGTTTTCTCTTTTATTTCTCTTCTTCTTCTTTCTATAATTTCAGAATTTCAGAAATGTGTTTCCAACCTATACCAAACCGTATTATTACTTAGTAAATTATTTACTGGTTTGGATTTAACATATTTTATAGCTGTTTCTCGAATATATTATAGGTAATTAATTAATGGTGTGGAAACGACCTTGTACAAGCCAACGGCTTACTGTCGAATCCACAAACATCTTCATGTTGTATACTGTACTCACTGAGGTTGGAAATAAATATTGTTTAAACTAAACATTGCATTAAAATTTAGCTTTAATGATTTATGTTTCGCTTTGGACGCTGGACTCATTTCATCTGGTCATTCTCTTTGTTCTACAGCAAAGACTAGAACAGAACCACCACAGCTTCTCAAAGCTTCAAATGTAGAAAGAAAATCATCATTTATTATTTTATCGCGACTAGAGTGTGAAGGAGCTTTACAAACCTTATAGTTTTAAGTTTTAATATATACTCTGAAAGGCAACCACGTGGGCTGGATTGTAATGGACCCTTAACCTAACGTAACGTTCATATCCGGACAGCGTTATTCAAATAGAACCATCAACGGGAAAAAATTAACTCCAGGTTGCCCCAACTGCCCACTACAAACATACTTTCTACTAAGAGTGGTTAAACAGACTGGCTTTCATTAAAAGTTAATTAAGGGCCTACTGTAAATTACATTTGCTCAAATTCATACACAATATATCGTCATTCCAGTTTGATCGTTTTAATTCACTACATCCAACCTATCCTACATGTAAGCCCACACCCAGCCAACCATTTTTTTGATTCCGTATAGTGGTCGAGTTTGTCATACTGTTTGAAGTTGGATACAATTAAAACGAAATAATTTTTGGGGGTTAATTGGAAATAAGTATTGGCTAATTTTGCTTTACTTGAGGGTTAATTAAATTGCATTTAACAATCCGAACTCTGTTTGTTTCATACACCGGTATCCCAACACAATTATTCTGGCTTACTTTCGGTCAATCAAATTCAAGATTATTCACTGGATTATTGGGATAAATTTCACTTGTGTTGAGATATCGGTGTGATGCACTCCCAGGGGGTCTGGGTCTTTTCGGCCCCAGGTATTTTTCCGGGAACATTCGGCCTCAGTCGAGGCCGAATGTTCCCACTTTTGAGGCCGAATGTTCCCACTTTTGGTAAAGCATTTCCGAGTTTGGGAGTTGAAAAATAACTTTAAAAAATATTTTTTTAGTTCATTTTGTCGTGTTTTTTTTTTATATTAGGTGTTTTTCCAGAATATTTTTTTAAAGAATAATATATATGACCTACCTTTATTCCTAAGTCGAAATATATTAAGCACGAGACCAATCCATAATGAATAATGAAATATAAAATCCATTGTATTGAATAACAGAATAACAATATGTGTGCTCCAATGCCGACATGCAAACCCGAAATGATATACGTCTTCTTGGGTGTTGTTTGGCACAACTCAACTTTAAAAGTTTGTTTTTATAAGTTCTTGTGAAGTGGTGATCAAAGTTCTGGCCTCTGATGAGATACTCATACAGTGTTTTTACAGTACGATTGAAGCTTGATTGATTTAATCGCACTTGATTAGGCGACCATATATACTGTTTTTACAGTTTCTTTGAACCTTTTTATGTAGACTGTAACTATATCCCTCTCCCTTATCGGTTGATGGATGACTTCCAGCTTTAAAAAAAAAAACTCTCGTGGATTCGTAAGCAAATAAAGTTATAAAGAAAATAAAGTTGTTCAGGTCTCAAGGGATTTAAATTCCACATCGTCCCTGTGCGCCTTCATTTCATTAAATGCTTCAGCTTTCAGAAACACATATCGGTGGATTTTTTTCGTTTTTGTAACCGTTATGGATAACATGCTGGAACTACTCCCGAACCAGCGACTGTTTGGGTTTCTTTGTCTGTTTTTCTAAAACAACCAACAAACTGCGATTTCAGTATTCATAGGGAAATAAAATTATAAAACAAAGTTATTCGGGTCGCGCAAGGGATTTAAATCCCACATCATCCCCGTGCGCCTTCGGCGCGCTGAAACGTTTCATTCATTCGTGTCCAGTATCAATCTTGCTCGCTTACTTGCTTGTCCAAAGGTATCCAAGAAGTTAGAGGAAGCATCGGAGAAATATAAAGAGAATGACATAATTACATCTCTCTTAGTCTCCCTTGTTGAAAACGGAGGCCGAATGTTCCCGGGCCGAATGTTCCCGGGGTTGAATGTTCCCGAGGCCGAAAAGACCCGCTCCCCTCCCAAGCAAGTAGAACGTATCCAGTTATTCAAATTGGTTTCTAGACAATCGTGCCCACGGCAACTCGTACCAGTCAAGTCGTACCCAAAATTGGACGACTCGTACCCATTTTCGGCTGGACAACTCGTACCCACAATTGGACAACTTGTACCCAAGGTTGGACAACTCGTACACATGGCTGATCAACTTGTACTTGGTGTTTAATTGTATGGGCGAATGGCCGTTAATGGCCTAAGAACTATAGAAGCGGGGTTTTTGCTTTTGTTTCTTCCGTTTAAGGTGCTATAACAGTAATGGAAATCAGTTTACTTTGAAATTCCTTCGTCAGATATTCCATGAATATGAATGAAATATACACAAAGTTTACGTCTAAATGACGGCTGTGATACACAGAACAGGAAACATATATTCATTGACCGTACTTTGTTGATAGCAGGCACCAGTGGTTCCTGAAAGTCTGCAATCGTATTCGTACGAGAACTGGCGTGAATGACACCCCCCCCCTCCAACCCCGACACCCGATTTCTGTGCTTCAGTTTTTGGAAACAGAGTACTGGAAAAAACTAAAAGGCCTCGCATGTAGGTCTAGGCTCTGCAAATTATCAGGGTGAAAACCATAGCCTTCGTCGCATTAACTCTTGCCTTTCCTAATTAATAATGCCACTCTCCACCTTTAGATTATTTTTCGTGTGGCAAAGTTACATCACTGGTGAGGCGCCACTCCGGTCAGGCGAGAAAGGATTTCATTGTAAATTGAGAGTCCAGCCGGATTTTGTACTTGAAGCCTAGCACATTTACCCGCTCGGAAGAAAAACGGCAAACAATGACCAGTGATAGACTGAATCAAAAAGAACACAAATGATGTTCATTTTACAAAAAATCCAATTAAAAAGCTCTAATACATCTCTCTCTATGAGTCCACCAGCTCGCATCAACTGATTTCTGTCGGAAATTTTATGGTCAACACCGACACACCTGAAAACTCGACAGTCATTTAATTTAGACTTACCCGGCAGTGACAGGTGTGAGATCACGAAGAATTATTTTCTGTCGTCTATTTTTGTTTGTAAACAGTGTTCTATGATGTATGGGGACTGTCGCTCGATGGGATATGGAGAGGTATGTGTAAACTGTCAGGAAATCCTCCGCCTACTTGAGACAATTGTTAAGTTTGAGGGGGAGATTGCTGAGCTGAAGGGAAGACTTGGTAGGGCGGGGCTGTCTGGAGTTACGCCTGTGAAAGTGGCTTTCCGAGAAGGATGGAAGGTTGTCGGTGGTTCCAAGAGGAAACATGGGGGTAGAACCTTTGATGTGAATGAGGTAGGTGATGAGGTGGGGGCTGCTAGAAAAGTACGTAGGACAGATGAGGGGGGCCCAGGCCGGAGCAATGCTGTAAAGCGTTTGGCGTGGACTACCAAAAGTGGTAGGAAAGGGGGGCCAGAGAAGCAGGTAGATAGGGGTGTAAAGTCCAAAGGCAGTGGGGAGTGCAGCACCAGAAACAGATTTGATGTGCTCGATTCGGAAGAGACAGAGGAGGAGATGGAGGTAGTTGCAACAGATAGTAGCTTGGGGTCTAGGCCAGGAAAAAGGAGGAGGGATCCGGGGGAAGACCAGGGGAGTAGTCCAGGTAGCTCAGGGCCTGGAAAGAGACGGAGGGACAAGGATAGGAGTAATCCTAGGTCAAAGATACCGATACCGATATTGAGTCCGAGGGGGGCTGTTGGAGAGGAAGAGGACGCTGTAAACAATAGGAGACTAGAGGAGATAAATAGGGCGAGGTCCAAAAGTAAGTTGGTGGTTGCGGGAAGTAGCATAGTTCGGGGGATCGACAAGGTTGTCTGTGGTCCGGACAGTAAAAATAGAACAGTTCTGTGCTTTCCGGGGGCTAAAGTGGAGGACCTGAGGGATAGAGTGGACGGTATTGTAGCTGGGTCGGGGCCTGATCCGGTAGTGGTATTACATGTGGGGTCCAATAACATCAGGGAGAGGAAATCAGTTCGTTTGGTGGACACATACAAGGACCTAATTAGTAAGCTACTTAGCAGGGATGCTCGGATCATCGTTTCAGGGGTGCTCCCCGTTATGGGTGGTGGAAATGAGAGGAACTCGCGGATTATGGCACTAAACGAGGAGCTGGAAGAGCACTGCAAAGACTTGGGAGTACATTTCATTGACCACTGGGATTCATTCTGGGGACAAGGAGAGTTGTATGGGCGAGACGGATTGCATTTAAGTAGGATGGGTACAGACCTGTTGGGCCAAAAAATCTTACAGGTGGCTGGGCCTTTTTTGGAGAAAAGGGGGGTAGGGGACCACAGCCGGTAACCCAGAGTGGCACAAATGCTGGGAACATGGGAAGAACAACAAACATGCACAATACAGGGACATACCAGGGTTATAATAATGTGCCAGTGATGACAAAAAAACAAAGATTCATTAAGTTTGGGTACTGCAACATCCATGGTCTGCACAAGAAAGTAAGCGAAATATCAACAATGATGGACGAAGGAGACTTCGATATAATGGGTCTAAGTGAGACGTGGATACGACGGGATGAGCGGGTTGATCAGATGAAGGGTTGCGTGTGGATAGGAGCTGGGCGAACTGAGGGTCAGAAACGGGGTGGGGGTGTTGGCATCTACGCTAAAGAGGAATTACAGCCCTCATTGATTACAGATCTCACAGAAGCAAGGACTCAGATTCCAGTATCCAACGAAATAGTCTGGGCAAAAATCAAGTTAGGAAACAGGAGTGTTGCCGTTGGTGTTGTATACTTAGCAGTGGAGGGAAGTAAGCCCGAGTGGAATGATTCAATATATACAACTCTTAGATCGAATATCACAGAGCTTGGGAGCAGAGGGTTCAGTATTGTCCTAATGGGGGACTTCAATGGGCACATCGGGGATAAGGAGGAGGGCATACAGGGAGGTGATAGGAAAATTAACACGAATGGGAGGAAGATGTTGGACCTATCAAAAGAGCTTGGTTTAAAGATCCTGAACAGGGATGCGAAATGTAAAGGTAAATGGACCTGGGAGAGGAACGATAAGAAAACAATAATTGATTATATACTCACTGACATTAGCGTATGGAGGGAGGTTATAGATGTAGAAATAGATGACGAGGGAAAAAATGACTTGGGTAGTGATCACAACCTGATAACAGTTAAGATTATGGGCAAAAAGACGAATAGAGACAGAAATACCTTCAAGGAAGTTTGGGGACTTAAACAAGGAGCCGACTGGAAGCAGTTTCGGGAAAAACTAAAACCAAATCTTGAATGTATACCTAGGGATGCAAATGTCCAGAGTATTTCAGATGGCATAGTAAATAGCCTAACAGAGGCAGGGAAGGAGTGTATAGGAAGGGTGAGGGTCCCAACGAGAGAGCTTGGATACAGGGTTAACGAGGGACTGAAAAAGGCTATAAAAGAAAGGAAGGTAAAATGCGCTGCTTACAGAAGAAGTAGGAAGCTTAAAGGGGTGGATAACAATGACACGAGACTAATGAAAGGAGAATATGAACTGGCACGGAAAAAGGTGAATGAGATAAAGAATAATAATAGGAAGGAGCGCAATTGCAGTCTTGCCAGAACAATAAAGAAAACGGGGGGTTCGAGCTCAAACGTATTTTGGAACTGGGTAAATAAACGGGGGGAAAGTAGTGTGCAGAGTATCAAAGTGGATGGGGAAAGTACAGAAGATAAAGGCCGTATCGCTTCAGAGTTAGTCAAGCACTGGGAAAAGATAAACGATAGGCGATGGGGCAGTGGGTCCCCACCAAAAAGAAATACACTGGTGGAGGAGAACCTATCCAATCGTGTATGTAGCGAAATAACGGCAGAAGAAGTGCGGAACGTGGTCTCGAAATTAAAAAATGGTAAAGCGGGAGGGACTGATGAAATTCCGAACGAATTCCTCAAAAATGGAGGGGAGGCACTTATTGAAGTCCTGACAAACCTTTTCAACCTGGCTCTGCGAAAGCAAGAGGTCCCCAGAGAGTGGAGGGAAAGTAAGGTGTCGTTCATACACAAAAAGGGGGATAAGGAAGTTCTAGATAACTATAGGGGGATATCAGTTAGTAGTAACATCGGAAAAGTATTCTGTAAGGTCATATACGGTAGACTAGAGGAAGTTATTGAAGAGAAAGGTTTTTTAGGAGAAATTCAAAATGGTTTCAGGAAAGGACGAAGAGTCACTGATCACCTATTTACACTCACCCAACTGATAGAATCAACAAAGGCTGAAAAGAAAAAGATGTTTCTGGCATTTCTAGATGTGAAAAAAGCGTACGACCGAGTGTGGAGGGAAGGTATGTGGCGAAAGCTCGAGGGCATCGGACTGGGGGGTGACTTTGTGGGAATCATGAAAGCACTGTATACAGATGTGCAAAGCCAACTCAGTCTAGGGAGTATCACTACAAAACGAGTCCCTATGGATATAGGCCTCAAGCAGGGGTGTATCTTTTCACCGATTTTGTTTGCATTGTATGTTAAAGATTTAGGGGACGAACTAATTCAGAGTGCGGAGGGGGTAAATGTTGGAGACATAAAGATACCAGGCTTATTCTTTGCGGACGACATGGTGTTAATGTGTAGAACTGAACAGGGGCTAGAGAAACTGCTGGAAATTGTTGGTAGATATGGGAACACTTGGCGGCTAGAACTAAATGAAAATAAAAGCAAGGTAATACCCGTTGGACGCAAGGTAGATATGACGAAGAGATGGAGAGTGGGGGAGTTCTCAATCCCCGAAGGGGAAAGCAAACAAATCACTGTAGGAGAAACGGGAGAGTATGAGTATCTAGGGGTAAGCATAAATATAACGGGAAGAGGGGTGTACAGAAATTACTCAGCCAAACTGATTCTGAAGGGGAAAAGAATTCTGAACCAACTAAAACTTTTAGGGAAAAATAGTTTCAACAAGGTCTTTGTGGGGAAAACACTGTGGGAGAGGGTGGGTTTACCAAGTATAACGTATGGCACGGACGTGATTCCATTAAACCAAACCGTTATTAAGAAGTTGGAAAATACTCAAAATGATGCCGGCAGATGGATAACAGGGTCGAGTAATGCTGCAGCTTTGGAAGCAGTAAGGGGGGAGCTTGGGTGGATGAAAATCAAGGACAGGGTAGATTTGGGAAAACTGTGTTACTTTAACTACTTGAGAAACCTGCCTGACAACCGGTGGTGCAAATTGATGCTCGATACCATTTGGAATTCTAATATAGAAACGGGGTGGTCAAAACATGTGAGGGAACTAATGGACAATTACTCTATAGAGGTCACAAACATAGAAGTAGGAATGAAAGAAGGCAAAAGGTTTGTCAAAGAGAGAGTCATGGAAGATTGCAATCGAAACTGGCGAGCAGGGGTTAGCGTGAAAAGATCACTGCAGGGGTTACAATATAAAGAAAAGCCAGCTTTTGAGAAGTACCTAGATGGCACCTTTGGAGGGTCACTGCTGTTCAAACTGAGATCAAGGTCACTGGAGCTTCGGGGAAAAATTGGGAGAGATGGGGAAAAGGGATGCCAAATGTGCCACTCTGGAGTAGTGGAGACCCTGGAACATTTTCTCTTGGAATGCCCACAGTATATACCTCATAGAATAAAATTTACTGGAAGAATAATGCAGAAGTGGGGTGAAGAAACAAAGGATAGATGGCTGAAGGGGGACACGAGGGAGAGGGTAGGAATGCTTATTGAGGAAATTGAAAAAGAGGAAGTGAGGGACACTATTAAGCAGTTTATATCTGAATGCTGGGAGGAGAGGAGGGGAAGAGGGGGTGGGGTGCAGGGGGAATGATGGCCTTCTCTTATGAGGACCGCGACAAATCAGCGGCTGGCCAAAGAGTTATTATTATTATTACCTTATAGTCGATTGGTGTTTAATTTTCTTCCAATTATCTGTGCATATTATTATCGCCAATTAAGTTAATCTTCCAGTTGGGAGGTGTGTTTTTCTAACAATTATCTTCCATGACAATCATGAAAATTAAATGATAATTAGCATTTTTGTTAGGTTTGCAATAAGACTATAAAAGTGAATCTCTCTCTCTCTCTCTCTCTCTCTCTCTCCTCTCTCTCTCTCTCTCTCTCTCTCTCTCTCTTACGAATGTAAAGATTCGTGCATTTCATACTCTCACCCATAGCGACAAGCACACACACAGTACAATACCACACGAGAGTATGTTACTGCTCTTACGAATGTAAAGATTCGTGCATACCATACTCTCCACACACACACAGCAGATACCACAAGGACACGCAACTAAAGAGGTGCTACTTTTATCTTTACAGTTTACATATTCTAATGAAAACTAATTCTACCTTCTTCTTTTAAGCAGGTACACAGAAGATGTTTTTTTTTTTACCAGCACCCCAATAACCGCTACAGACAGTCTAACCGTTATGGAAACAGTCACGCCCACTGTTCCTGAACATCCTCCGCTCCATCCCTAAAAGTGGTCAACCACTTTAAGGGAGGCGAGCGTTGGTCCTGCGTCCCGCCTCTGCCCCTTTTTGTAAGCGCAAGGCGCATCTTTTGTCCCAACCCAATAGGATTACAATGCAGGCCTGCCCCCGAACCAGGGAAATTTGGGTCTTCTTCTTGGTGGTCCCCGAAAGGGGTCATTGTTGTTTTCCTCCAAAGAGTCCAACTATAACAGAGAAAGTCTGAGGCAGATTATACTTGCCAGTGATGGCCATCACTCATTATCATCCTCGAAGCGGCAGACTATACTTGCCCGAAAATCCAGATCGACTGCACCCTCGGGGAGAGGTAGTACCTTTGTGAGAGGACCCAACCTCCCACACTGGTCCTCACCCGAGGGTCCAACCGACATCAACCTACCCACAACTGGAGACACCTGCTGAGTACCGGATCCTTTTCCTCCTTCAACACTCCTAGACATGTGGGAACGAATCAGCTACAGTCAAAGAGGGTCGAAAGGGGCTTGTCGCCCATACCGTCCCTGCGCGCCTTCGGCGCGCGAAATCATTCCTTTCGGGTCTCTCTCTCTCTCTAGGCACCTGACTCTCGTGCCTCGACCGATCGAAACAAAAATTGGCACAGGTCTATATAGATGTAATTTGACCAGGAAAGGACTTCTGATGGCCACGATCGTGTCCGACACCGCGTCAATCCTTCAACTAATGAAGGGGTGGGTTAGGATGGGGGAATGAGCCCCGATCGCATCTGATTTTGCATTAACCCTGCAACACGTGAACTGCTGGGTATGACTACCAGTACAACACAATATTACGTAGAAAAGCCCTCAGAAGTTTAACGAAGAGCCAAAGATTACCCGATTTTGGGGAGGGGGTGGGAGGGGGGGGTCGTCTCCCGTATCTACACCACTGTATTAATATATAATTTAAATATTTCCTGTTTCCTTCGAATTGCTCTCTTGATGAAATGTCCATACCGGCGAAGTCTGTTCAGACTGTTCTGCTGAGATAAATGCTAAAAATGGAAAGTTTTTGCCTTTATGCACACCCATTGAAAGCAGACACAAATCTTATCAAGTCCTTCAGCCAATATTCGCCTTCGCCCATACAATTAAAGACCAGGTACATATTGACCAACTGTGGGTACGAGTTGTCCAACCTTGGGTACGAGTTGTCCAACTGTGGGTACGAGTTATCCAGCCGAAATTGGGTACGAGTCGTCCAATTTTGGGTACGATTTGACTGGTACGAGTTGCCGTGGGTATGAATTGTCCTGATACCTTCAAATTCACTCCCTGGAGTTTGCTCTTCAATATTTGAAGACAACAGACAGCGTACATGAAAACTTTCAGGAAAAATGACTGTGGGCCAATCTTGCAGACAAAAAGAAAAATGGAAATAAATATATTTCCAGATGAATTTTCTGGGAGTTAGTCGTGTCTGCAGGAGGATTATTCTTCCTTCGCTGCATTGAATGATTTATTTATGATTTAGCATGTCTCGCATGGACACTTTGAATATGATATCGGGAGGTTTGTTTTTCGTTGCAGACAGTTTGGCAGTGGCGAGTCTGGCGATGCCAAATTGGATAGAATCTGATATAGGAGGTAGAAAATTGATTTTACAAATATATTTTACAAAATAATTCTGTATATTTAATATAAAATAGGTGTCAACTAAAAGCGAAAGCAGACTTTAGATCCCATGACGAGGGGTAGGGACGTAAAATTGAGGACACACTAAAAAAGTGTAGTCCGTGTCGGAGAAAAAGTGTAGTCGGGAATTAAATTATCATTTTCTCGTTTATTTGTTGGTTGTTTTCTATGAAATTTGGAAAATATACTCTGGGCACGATACGAATTATATATGCCAAAAGAGAAGTCTGTACGATGATATTTTACGATGTAGAAGACATTTTCTCTTTCAAACACACCAAAAAGTGTAGCTGACTCAGCGCCGTGTTAGCTAATTAATTGGCATACGCTGTGGTGACTGGTGAGACATGATTATGAGGAGATTAGTGGGGTGTTCATTTGATTGATAGATTTTCTTTCATTACTTTTTTCCATTTACATGGCGTAAAGTACAAGAGTAAGAGTATAATAAGATTATTTCACATAAGATTGTGTTAAATGTCCGTGGTGGGTAGTTGCACGTTCACACCCCAGCCTCCCTCCCTCTGTGTCTCTTGAGCCCCCTCCGAATCTCACTCTCTGTTTCACAAATCGGTTGCGATGAAAGAATGAATGAAATTGGGACTGATAGAGAAGAAAATGCCTGTTTGGTAGTGGCCCCGGTATATTGACCATAGCGGTTACAAAAGAGGTGTGGAGAAAGCTCCTCCAGTATAGTTTTGAATAACCAGGAGTAGTCATACATCAAGCCTTCAGGGAGATAGGATGCCTTGTGTGATATATGAGGTATCTGATTATCCTTCTGGAATTTCAAATCCCCTCACCCCAGCAAAAAAATAAATAAATAAAGCCCTTAAAAGGGCTGTTTGTTGGCAAGATTGTTTCAGTCGGTTTCAGTAATAGGCAGCAATATAATTTGGGCATTGGATCTTGCTCCACATGCTTTCTTTGTAGAGAATTGTTCAAAATCGCATAGTGGAAACACACATTTAGTTGTAATCCACCCTCCATGGCAGGGTGTTACTGTAACATGTATATGTAAACTGAACACAATGTAATAAGTGTTTTTTCCACTCGATGAGAATGTTTTCTTTTTTAAAAAACACAATTAACACTTCGGAAAATTTTAGCTCATGGACCATCAGTTTACACCTGATCGACCATCTTTTCACGCTATCCCAAATGATAGAATCCACGAAAGCAAAAAGGAAAAAGATGTTTATGGCCTTTTTGGATGTCAAAAAGGCATACGATCGAGTATGGAGGGAGGGTATGTGGCGCACGCTGGATGTTCTGGGCTTAGGAGGCGAGTTTGTTGGAATTATGAAAACATTATATAAAGATGTACAGAGCGAACTTAGGCTGGGAAACATTACAAAACATGTGCCTATGGAGATAGGCCTAAAACAGGGGTGTATCCTTTCGCCAATCCTGTTTGCATTGTACATCAAAGGTTTAGGAGATGAACTCCTACGTAGCGACGAGGGGGTAACAGTTGGGGACTTGAAGATCCCAGGGCTATTTTTTGCAGACGATATGGTTCTAGTGTCAGAAAGCGAAGAGGGGCTAACGAAAAAGCTGGGAATTGTTGGGAAATATGGGACCAAATGGAGTCTCAAACTTAATGAAAGCAAGAGCAAAGTTGTACCTGTGGGCTACAAAGTGGACCCCACTCGAAGGTGGAGAGTGGGTGAGTTCTGCATTCCGGAAGGGAGCAGCAAACTTCTCAGTGTAGGAGAGACAGGTGATTACGAGTATTTGGGGGTAAATATAAACATTACAGGAAGAGGCATCTACCGTAACCACACAAATAAATTGATTCTGAAGGGGAAGCGAATCCATAACCAAATGAAACATATAGGGAGAAACAGTTTCAATAAGGTTTTCGTGGGGAAAACCATTTGGGAAATGATGGGGCTGCCAAGTATAACATATGGTACGGAAGTGGTACCCCTAAACCAGATGGCCTTAAAGAGCTTGGAAATCCTACAGAACGATGCAGGCCGATGGATAACGGGGTCAAGCAATGCCGCAGCGCTAGAAGCAATTGGGGGGTGAGCTTGGGTGGATGAGGATCAAGGACAGGATAGTCCTGTTGAAACTCGGTTATCTTAATTATTTGGTAAATCTCCCCGACAGCCGATGGTGTAAAGTAATGTTCCTGAGAATTTTCAACTCAAATATCAAAACGGGGTAGATGGTCCAAGTGAGGGAGCTAGTAGAGAACTACTCATTGGAGATCTTGGACCTGGCCATTGGGGCAAACCAGGGTAAAAAAATCGTCAGAGAAAGGGTCATGGAGGATTGTAACCGTAATTGGCGAGAGGGGGTCAAATCAAAGAGGTCTTTGGGTGGCCTGCGTGATAAAGAGAAGCCAGGTTTTGAAGAGTACCTTGATGGCACCTTTGTGGGGTCACTGTTGTTCAAGCTGAGGTCGCGATCCCTGGAGCTGAGGGGAAAAATTGGGAAAGACGGTGAAAGGGAGTGCCAGATGTGTAACTTGGGCATGGTGAAGACCCTGGAACACTTTCTTCTAGAATGCCCAAAGTAGCAGTCTAAAAGAATGAGATTCACTGGGAGTATAATGGGGAAGTGGGATGGGAGAATGAAGGACATGTGGTAAGGGGGACTTATAGGAGAGGGTTAATATGCTAATCGGAGAGATTGGGAAGAATGGGGCAAGGGATGTCATCAAGGAGTTCGTCTTCGAGTGTTGGAAGGAGAGGAGAAGCACGGGAGTAGGGAGGCAGTTGGGAGTACAGGGGTAACCAAGGCCTTCTCGTCTGAGAACCGCGACAAATCAGCGGCTGGCCAAAGTGTTATTATTATTATTATCATGAGCTGAAACTTTGCTAGTTGACCATGTGCTTCTCCTACATTTTCCCAAAATTTGTTGATAATCGCAACACTTGACATCATTTGTAAGGTAGGTCTCCATGCTTGAGACCTTCCCAAGAATTGATGTCAAATGTTGGAATTATAAATAAGCAGGTGAAAAAAATCTTATGCTTATTTTGGCTGGTTTTATAACACGATCGACACCTTTTGTCTACTGTCGCAGGCGAATCCAACCACAAAACACTCGGAACGCCATACCAACTAAATTTGCATTTGCTTTTTATATATATATGTTTGTTATTTGTTCATGTTTGTGCTGTATCTCTATATCTTTGTGCTATGTTATATCCATTATGTCCTGTATTTATTCTTTATACTGAAAATTAAATTAATCGTTTCTTTCATCTACACCCCACTAATCTCCTCCTAATCATAAAAAGAACCAGGATAATCAGCCCGCCTCGCTGTGTCAACGTGCAGCGTAAACCAATAAATTAGCTAACACGGCGCCGAGTCAGCTACACTTTTTAGTGTGTTTGAAAGAGAAAATGTCTTCTAACATCGTAAAATAACATCGTACAAACTTCTCCTTTGGCATATATATTTCGTATCGCCCCCAGAGTATACTTTTCAAATTTCATAGAAAATAATCATCAAATAAATGAGAAAATGATAATTTAATTTCCGACTACACCTTTTCTCCGACACGGACCACACTTTTTAGTGTGTCCCTAAAATTGGGAGCCGGTCAAAACGTCATATAAACCAAAACGTCACAACTCAAATTTCAAAATTACTGTCTTTTCCATATCATACTGTGCGTTCGACTATATCGCATATCTCATGATCTGTTTGTTACTCAATTATGAACAACCACTCAAATTAACGAATAGGTGAAGGAGAGAATTTTTGCATTACTACCTTATCGGGGGGTCTTCATTTTCCCCTGATTTCACCCAAAAGCTCGCTGTTGTTGCCATTTTACGCCAGCAGCTGACATGTTTGTTTACCAATGACATAACGGATAGCCAGGGTTTCTGCTAGACCGGCTGCAGGTCCGTCGACCGGACCTATTCCCCCCCGCCATCAGTCACTCGGATCCTTTGTTTCCACGTAATATAGGCATAATTATGTTGTATACTATGCCTACTATTACTGGCGACAACCTGATACTTTATAACCCCCAGACGAGAGGGGAAAACAAAGTTCAAATCCTAAACGTCGCCTATAAAATTTCAGACTCAAATTGTCGTGTTTGGTCCGAAATCACTGGCTTTTATTTCGAGCGATAAATGATGTAATTGCACGTGCATGACGTCACACGTCCGCATCATGGTTCTTTTCGAATATTACCACGAGCGGTTGTAAACAAAGCTCTAATTTTAGAAAAAAAAACTTTTAAACGCTAAAACCAATTTCGTTTTGTTCTCTCTGCATTTCCAATTATTTACGTTGCCACGGATCAGGTTGTATAAAAAAATTGAGGTCAAGTGTCGCAGTCACTGTCAGGATTCGTGGATTTTGTGTTGTTTTGGGTTTGTATTTTTATGAAACCTCCGACCAGATGTAGTATTGTGTGTCCCGTGGGAATTTAAAGAATTGTAGGAGGAAAAAATACATCTTTTCCACTTCAATTATTCAGTATTTTAGCGGCCAGAATGCCCCCAGAGGCCACCAGAGAGCACCTAAAAATCAAAATTTTCCTGAGGGGAGAACCCCAGACCCCCCTTTATACGCATGTGCCTTCGGCACGTGTGGCAGACACCTACGGCGGCTGAGTTTCACTTTCTTTAAACTACCGGACACACAAATTTTCCCCTAGCGGAAGCCCTGGGATAGCATAATCTATTTTTACCTGAGGGTTTCGAGGTTGTTGCGAGGAGTTGTGCTTTGATGGACTTGGATACAGATCAGAACATAAATCTGAACCATTCCATGGCATCGGTATGTTTGTTACGAAATTCGGACCCAAAAATTTGGACCCAAGTGAAACTTCCGATCACAAAGTGATGACCGTTTCTGTAAAATAAATAAAATACAACGGAAAATAACTCTAGAGGCTTTCTAAATAAAATTTTGAAGTTCACACTGATAAATTTTGTAACAGCTTTAGAAACATTGTGCACGAAAGGAGACTTGTGAATGATTTAATAATGTTTTTGTGCCAAAAATTCCTTTCCGATGAAAATTCTTTTGTAGGATCGATGTTTAGCGCCAATTGGGGTGGGGGATAAACCACATATTTTTCAACAGACCAAAACACTGATTTCAAAAGATTTCTGATTGAAGAACCAAATTATGTACCAATTTTAGTTAGTTATTGGTGTTTAAAGTCACACATTTCTGCACAATAGCTAATCATGTCCACAACAGTTTTACGGGTGGAGGAAGCCAGAGAACCCAGAGTGAACCACTGAGCAACGGCGAGCAACTGTCAGTTCCCTTCTCCAGTCTAAGTTAAGTTTTAAAAGTTATTTCAAATTGAGCATCAGTCTTTCTCAAATTTGTTCAAATCAGTGCCAAATTTCTTCCACTATGCCTGAAACGAGTAGATGAGGAGGCAAATATTCTAGTTTATTTTACTAGTATACCATCAACTCACAGTGGATGAGCCGTCATAAGTGGAAAATACAGAAACCGAAAGTTGGAACTCGCGAGGCGGAGAATATTTTGCTCCGCCCATTGGGAGTGATCTGTTTGAGTGGGTTCAGGGGGCGACCAGAGGTGCCGCCCCCCCAAAAAAAGAGGTGAAACGGTAAAACAATTGAGAGAAGAAAAGGAAGTATGCGAAAAAAGAAGGCAGACTGTTTTTATATGGGCCTACGGGCCTCATCGTTCGGACGCCGAACACCAACATTTTCTGTCCGATGCCGATTGGATTCACAGCAGCAAATTCAGTTTCGTACACAACCGCACACATGTTCCGAAGTCAATGAGTTCCTATATCAATTTTCTCTCTGACAAGCGCTTCCGGTAAAAATAACACATCAGACCCCAGATCATTGCCGCAACTGCAAACATGTGCGCATAGCTTCACTTACAAGCCACACGGAACGTGCTGCGTGATGCAGACTAATATGCCCAAGTTTTGAATTTGAATTCGAGAGTGAAACAAAGTTGCAGGTATAACGGAACTAAATATTTTCCCACAGGCGACAATTATAACGTTCAGGCAAAAAAATATGATCGCATCACTTTAAGTTTGCCATTCAAATATCTTCGTCAAGTATAGTTCTTCAGACAACTTTTTCTCACCTGAGAACAGGGGTCATGCAACAAATAAGAGAGAAAAACTGACACAAAGGGAAGTACCGGTCACATGCTTTTTTCAGGCAATTCCCTACAAAAACACACAAAAAGTAAATTGAATTTTTTAGGTCCAAGAGTCATCAAATCACCCTCTTTTTTATCAGGCTTATTCAACGCTAGTGCAAGATGTCAATAGAATGTTTCAAACCTTTATTGAAACAATATATTTTCTGAAGGCTGTTTATTTTTAGAGATTGTGTTGTGAAGTTGGCCCACAGAGGCTAATCAAGCTCGAAAGATGAGCTATAGCTGTTCCACAAAAATTAAAGAAATAACAGGACACTTTTCTATTAGTTTGAATGGGACTCATATTATTGCTGTTAATTTTCATCAGAGCCGATATTCATAGAATTGGATAAACTAACAGAAATACTCTGACCTACACTCGACCGACTGACCTACACTCGGTGGAAGAACTGATCAGAGATAACGCCGGTAGTCGAGTTTTATTTGATAAATATCACAGGCGGAAATCTCCGAATTGGTACTATTTGAACTGTCATAGCTGTCATCACTCATCAACCCATAAATCACACCCCCAGAACAAACGGGCATCACATAATGCTGAAGTTGCAGAATTGTAAATTCTATCACACAATTTCGCCGATTAACAGAACCCTGGTGGAATGTGTTTGTAGAACAACCACTCGATAGATTGCATGCAGATTGCCGACAGTCAGCATGGCAGTACAAGTGTCTAACAATGGCGACTGCCACGTCATGGGGGCTTTCCCTAACTATTCCGCTGACTGGTAGTCGTGTGATCAGGTTTGGCATAAAAAATCTAGTGGATATAAGCACCGATTCCTGGATGTTTGGGAAGTTGTCTCTGGGCTCCTTACGAGCAAGTACCTACCTACAAGAAGTAAAATGGATGCCGCCACTGTTGCTATAAGGTATGAACTTTGACTGAACATTGTGAATTTTACTTTATACCAGAGAAAACGATTGATAGTTGAGTTTTGTTTGTTAATAAAAATTGTAGATAACTGGTAAACTGGTCTTCGTTGTGCTGAACACGACAAGTTTGTGAGGTAACCAACCTGAACCCAGAATCTGGAGCCTGTGTCTGATATCGTCTGGTAAGGAATCACAAAACGCCGCGGTTGATGGGGCTCCGTAGTTCTCTCAGTAATCACAACGCTTAGAGTCAGAATTTACGATCGCAGATCAATAGACTTTTTACTCAATTCCGTAACAATTGCATCATTTCCGAGTGCAACCTTCAAGGCGGGTAACTCTAATTCAAATTTTTGTTCCCTGATACCTGTTGAGAGTATCTACAATTTAATAATAGAGGTTCCTCATTCTTATAAAAAACAATCTCAGATCCACTGTGTGCTGCGACAGATTAGGCGGCCGCGTGATGGCAGCTATTGAGTCATCGGAAATTAAACGACTTGACATGGACACTGTGGATTGAAGATTTTGCAGCGCTAAAGGCAAGGAAGATTTCACACAAAGAGTCAATCATCAATGAATGATCATGCCCAGTCTTTTCCCCGCCCATCAAATCTGTCGTAATTTTGACGATACACATCACAATAATTTTGATGATACAATCAGTGTGATGGTATTAAAAAGTAAAACTCTACTCACAGTTGCGACAATTGGTTCAGTTGTTTTGGCCAATATATGTTTATCAAGTATCATATGATAATAGAATTAATAGTGAAGTGTCATTTGGCATTTAGTTTGGGTTTTGGGATTTGTTGCATCACTGATGTTTCATGCTATGACAGTGAATGCATGTCTGACAGGATCGTATCCTGAAAATTTACCATATCAGTGTGTGCGCTTAAGCTTCGGACGCCCCGTGGAAAAAATTTATCAAATTTATAAATAAGTGTTGGGAAGGTGGGGGACTGTCGTTACACGTGTAATAGAAGTGATTGATATCTTGGGTTTTCGGTCACTTCGTCTTTATCAACGATTATAAAAAATATAAACTTCATCATGCAGGACGCTAATGTTAACTGTATTTCTGAAAGTCTACCTGCATGATGTACTGTGCATTTATGTAACATCATTAGTACTAGATATGGAGATAGTGGCACATGGAGGGGGTTGGGGGAGGGGGGGGGGGCTTAGTGGGAAACATGGGAAGGACGTCATAGTCATGTGACCCAGTTACGTCAAGTTTGGTTGATGTGGTAGCTTGTGTGAGCGGCCATCTTGTGGCGTCATTTCATAGTGATATGTGGTCTTGGTGCACATGCGCAGCTCGTGTTGTTAGGGTGATACGCTGTTCCGTCGGGCATTTTGTATACTGGCTTTCCTCAAATATCTAAATGAGTCGAAGAGCAGTATGTTCGAGTCACTCAAACGAGCGATTGTTCTATAGCTCATTTGCTCGATGGGATTCGAGTCATTTGAGCAATGACTTTTCAGTAACTCTTCGATGGATTCGTGGCTTTAAGAATCATATAGGCTTTCGTTATACACACTGAAGATAACTCTGCATACATGTTATGGGAAACCAAGCACTGGTGATTATAAGGCTTGGACGAGGGAACGAACTAGAGCTAGTTTGGGCTAGACATACTGTTAGTGTTAGAGTAGTATCTGTCATAGGCACAAAAATAGGGTTCTTGGAAAATCTGGACCAGTACTCCAGTGTAATGGAACATACTCTCGATCCTATAGCACTATGTGCTACTACTGAAAAAGCCTAGATGGGGAGTACAAGTCCGTTACGGTGGTTTTGGGCTCATTTTGGTGATTTGGAGGGATTATCGGCTTGTTCGTGGTAATTCTATAAAGTAAAACTACTCCTATACAAAGGGACGTACCTGTTATTGAAAAAAGAAGGATTCGTGAAGAATCCGTATCAAATAGTCGTTTTGGGTGGTTTGGATGGATTGGTGGGTCTTTCTGGGTAATCAGTTTTACTCCTATTCAAACAAACAAACCCTCCAAATATACCCCTGTCTTGTTGTAGGCCATTCAGACTCATAGCAATCATGTGCTACCTTAGAAACCAAGATGGCGGCCTCCAGTAGACAAAATGGCCGTCAGAAATACTATCACCCTAACAACACGCGCTGCGCATGCGCACTAAGACTATGGAGATGACGCCACAAGATGGCTGCTCCCGCGGGCTACCATGACAATCTAACATGACGTAATTGGGTCACATGACTGTGATGTCACTTCTCAGGTCCCCTCACTAGGTCCCCACAAAACCTTCTCAACTGAGAACCACAGCAAATCAGCGGCCAGCCAAACTGTTCGTAATAGTATATCGACCCACGTATATATTGTCAAAGCCTCATCCATCTGTATCGTTCGATCCTCCAATGCTATGGGCACACAGGCCTTACATTACACGTATTTACTCCAGCTGAATCCTCGGAAGCATATAATGTTTTATTGCAGTTGACTGATACCAGACGAGACTGCTCGAACACATTCAGCCAGGCACCTCTACAAAAGTGATCGTCTTTTCTTCCAATTACAAGGTTCCAAAGGGCCTGGGTTCTCTAGAAACCATCCAGCGGATCAGATTTTTAAAAATGTTCCCGGGGAGGGTTCCCTTAACCCCACCAGTAGGAGAAGACATGCCCATGAACATCCACACCAGGACTACGCGTAGCTACTTTTCGGGCAAAATCTTCCAGCCCCCCCCCCCCCTCCCTCCCACCAGCCACGGAAAAAAAAGTTGGTCTGTTGGTCTATATACGTCTATGCTGGGTATAATCAGTGAAGTCGAAATATGATTAATATTACATAAATTCTCTAATCAACTTTGCCGAGTGATTTCTCCCTCAAAAGGTTTATCGGGTGCTTGCTAAGAAATGGTGGTGGTGGTGGGGGGGGGGGGCAGCATGATCACTTAGTGACGTATTCGTGATGACCCTCCCCCCTCTCCCCCTCCCCCCCCTACAATTTTCCAATAAACTTTCTAGTGATTATACGTATTTGCCAGGGTTGCATTCGAAGATGTCAATTCTCTCATGCTATTAGTAAAATATTTTCTTAAAAGAAAATTGGTTACTTAGACTTGTGTCGGGTTATACTTACAGCGAAAACGGCACCTGGAGTAAACGGCACTTAGTGAGCGAAACCGACACCAATTGGTTGCGGCGAGAACGGCACCAGTTCCGATGGTGAAATTAATTCATTTCATTCTGCCTTTTTCTGTGTTTCGTTTTGAAACTGACTATTTAGCCTAAGTTTGCGGATGCATTTTACATGTAGGTTCTCTAATAAATTTGTTGAAAATTGAGCAATTAAAAATGAGAGGATATATCTCCCCTCCCAACTATCTTTAAATGGTTTTCTTGTTTAGCAGTGATTTCTAAACATTAAAAGCAATAACACCCCTCCCCCAACCCAGGCCCCACCCTTTCCTTGGCCCTGGAATCTATTCAACCAGGATTCACGATACACCTCCTTCTTTATTATTGACGCAGAAATCAGAATCTTGTGTGTGTGTGTGGGGGGGGGGGGGGGGGGGGGGGGGGGGCGAGATTCCAAATTCAAAAGATGTGCCAAGGTAAAAAATTAAAACACGGTCTTTTAGGCCATATTTGGATGAGGGCAGTCCAAACCCAAGAAATCCGGACTCCTGTGCCAAACCAAAAGTAACGGGCCCCGGATTTCACACGGTGCTCTTTTTGCCTGTACCCGTGTCACTGTCACACAAAAAACCAGAGCTTAAAATGGAGGTCTGTAGCAACATATTACTGAGGGCAGTTGTCGGCAAGACATGACAAATTTGGAAAACTGGTACGGCACGTATTAATTAAATCATTTACGTCACAACTACAATACATGTATATTTTATTTATTCACTAATTCACTAACGCGTTTTGAACAAGACTTGAGTTTTATTTTGAACTATCATCACGACTAACTGATATACCAACTTCGTCAAAACACACCTTCTGCAAAGGCAAGCCGTGAAAGTTCAAATTTTACCTGTTCCTGTTCTCAAATGGACCGTCCCAGTTACAAAATGGACGCTCTTCCGAAAATACACACAAATTCCCATAGAGAATTAAAAAATTTGTTCATATAATTTTCGAGCGAGCTAGAATCACAGAAATGTAATGACGGTGAAGTTAAATATATTACACTTAATCGGGAGCTGAAAACTAAAAGATATTTTCTTGATTTTGTATTATTCCAGAGTTTATTTACCATTGGGGGGTTATGGAAAGGACAGTAGTGCATGGAGATTGTTCTTTCAAGGTCCTGTTTTGGTTTTATTTTTTTTTAAACCTTGGCTTCGGTTCGGTTTTTTGATATTATTTCCAGGCCCTTCAATTAATTTGAATCACTATTGTCTTACTCAGTGCTGGAAAATGAACAAAATTGACGGGTGCAGTTTTAAGCTCCTGCAAAATCAGAGATGAGAGTAAATTGCACCCGTAAAATATTAGTATATGAATTTTCGAGGGAGTTGCTGCCGAAACAGATATCGATGCGGAATCGGAAATACGATTGCATTTGCACAGTCGAGGTTGATTATGATCATTGCGTGGGGGCTTTTTATTAGGAATTACCGTTTCCGCATCGATATTTGTTTCAGCAGCAACTTCGGGTTGTGCAAAAAACATGGGCGACATCGAAGCGATTGTTGACGCTTGCCTGTGTTAAAATCACGACAAAGGATAAAACGTAGTTTGGATCAATAAACTCTGCCCAAATGTAACGAAATACATGTACAATATCGAATTCTGCTGGTAATAAGGACGAAAGCTTATATATATTCCTATTTTCGTGTTTTGAGTTCCCAACAAAACTTGTTGGGGACTTTTACCACAGATTTGATTGGGAGGAATCTGAATGTAGAGGGGTAGCCACTATGTTCAGATCGCTGAACTGCTGAGAATGGGATACAGACATTTCGTCTGCTAGCCGAATCACCTGCTTGCAATCTTACCCAAATTGTCTGCCAGTGCGCCGAATCGTCTGCTTGCAGTTTGATCCAAATTATCCGCCACGGCCCACGGGATTGGAAATGAGCAAAACCTCAGATGGAAAATAATTTTAATGATATTTATTCAGTATCATATAGTACAGAACATTAAACAGTTACCATAGCTTTTTTTAAAATATACAGTATAGTACATGGTTCAAATATGCTTCTTGACATAAATTCTTATATATTTGTGGACTAATTTTATAATTATTCATTGGCCAATTACAATTTCCTTTACTTTTTTTCCGAATTTTGCGATTATTCACGGTTCAGCATGATGTAGAGCATGGAGGTTGTTCGGTTTCGGTTTTTGCCGCTAACCGAAAAACTGAACCGACAGGTGCCAAAAAACCCCATCCATACGTTTTTGCATACTTTGACGTTAAACTTTGAAATTTATGACGAACCCCTCGAAATCTCATTTTGAAAATGACAGCGAACGTCAGCAGAACGGGCAAATCCCAAAGTGATTATTCCTGTATAATTATGTCCGTGTTTTAGTCACTCCCACGTATACATCGCACCCAATATTTTCAGCCAAAATACCTCCCCTGCGACTATTACCTTTGTATAAGTCACACCCCGACTGTGAGAATAGCTGATGGGGCCTACACAAGAACGAATATGGCCAGTGAGTGTGGGCTTTCACTGCACGAAATTAGGTGAGTGTCGGAACACGTGAATGTTTTGGGGTTTTTTTTATCATTTTTTCGTTTCAATCATATTTATCTCATATTAAATGCATGAAATAAAATAATAATCAAAATTATATAGGGTTATTTACTTTGGCCATTTATTCCTAACATGGTCTTCAAAGGTGCCCAGGTTCTGTCAGATCCCCCCCTCCCCCCCCCCCCCCCCCCCCCCCCCATGCAGGAAAATAATCAAATGACATACAATCTACCCCAAATTCATATTAACACTTTGTCAACTGTGTGCTAGGGAAGTGTGCTACGCCCCAATACTGCCAGTAGGACGTAGCACAATTTAAATAACTCTCAGGTGACATTTCTACCATCTTTTCTAGTAAGACGATAGTGATTTAGATTAATTGAAGGGCCTGGAAATAATACCGAAAAACTGAACCGAAACCAAGGTTTTAAAAAAAAGTGAAACGGAAACTGAACCTGAAAAAAAAAACTCCATACACTAACACAATGGTGCCTTTCAATGAATACTTGCAAAATTATAAGATTTTTTTTCACAGAACATAATATTCCGTAAGTTTTGATGAGTTTCTTGGTATTGTTAATTTTTATAATATATTTGCTAATTATTTTGCAGTTATTCATTGTTAAGTGCCTGTGGTGCTTTTCGATGAATAATTACAAAATTATAAGATTTTTTTTATCAAACCTAATACACTTTAAGAAGTTTTGCAGTCTTTAAGAATAATTTTATGTAATTTAATTATTATAGTTGATTCTTTCAATGAATGATTGCAAAATTGAGCACTGTTGGAGGATTGCAAATTAATGTTAGCTGATCAATAAATTAATTTCTACCAATGTTTATCTAGCTAAACATTGAATAAACATTAATCAGAGCTGTGTTTAACAATGTAGAAATTAAGTAGATGGCTAAGTAGTTTATTGTGTTCTGGCATGTCTGTGTTCACAGTCTCGTATAAGTATATGAAATTTTAATCCAAGATTTACATCATGATTTATTATAATAGATGATATACGATAAATTTGAAAAAAAAATCCAAAATAAATAAAAAAATGATTCAAACTACAAAAATTCTAAATTTTCCCCCAGTGGACAAATTTGGACAATTTGGGTAAAATTGCAGCGGACGACTTGGGTGAAATTATAGCGGAAGGTGTGGGTGTAATTCCTGAGAGCTATTTAAACTTTAAAGTGTGCTATGTCCTACTGGCAGTACTGGGACATAGCACACTTCACTAGCACTCAGCTGACAAAGTGTTAATATGAATTTGGGGTAGATTGTATGTCTTTTGTTTATGTTCTTGTTGTATATGTCCTGTTTGGTAAATGCTCAAATTGCTATCTAACACAATCTGGGCACCTTTGAAGACCACATAATGCATTGTAGAAAAGCTCAGATATCGCTCCCATGACGTCCAAATTATCCAAATATGAAATTTTTTCCTGGCAGGGCCCCCAGATCCCAAATAATGGGTGGGGAACACACCCTTCCATACCCAATCCTGGCTCAGACCTACGCCCTTCAGGAGATGCCAAAGGCATCTCTACCTTGGTCCCCCACATCTTACTTACCCCCTCCCCCGAATCGAAATAATTTTTTATTTGGTCCAAAATGCATTTCTGAGGATTTAGAGTAACTACACGCAGAAAAAAAATTTACTCCTATAACACCATCTCCTACCCCCCTCTTCCCACCATTTAAGCAATATTTTTTCTTTGGTCCAAAATGCATTTTGAAGGATTTAGAATTGTTACGGTATGGAAATATTATTGATATTGGTAACAGAAAGAAATCTGAGAATCAGCAACAATAACTATGAATTTAATTATTCTGAAATTTAATTAAAAAAAATTAATATAAAAAAAAATGATACAAAGATCTTTTACAATAATTGGTTTACAGAAAATAAAAAAAAACAGTGGTACTTATCAATTATCGAATTAGTTCAAAATACAGTTTGACAGAATCCAGTAATCCAGTGGTGAAGAATCTTGTGAAGAGTTACCAGCTGGTAGTATTAAATCCAAGAATGTCTCTTCAAAAACAGTATCCCGCAGATATGTAATAAATTTTTCACTTAGAAATTTGAGCAGTCTCCAATAAATTATAATAAAATGCTCCGCAAAATTCAAATGGAGTAAACATCCAAAAAGTATTGGCGCCACAGGTAATTTCCAAATAATCCAGTAGAATCCTGGCTTTTCACAAAATAATATTCTGTTTCACAGAAAGTATAAAATTCTTTTCCAAGACGGAATAGATTCTCTTCAAAATTCTCTTTGGAATCAATCTTCCAAATTCGCAAAGAAACAATGCTTCTATAATAAATGCACTGTTCTGAAACAATAATCTCCAATGGAAACAACCGAAGTGAGTCTTTCTGAAATGGCTTTCTAAAAAAATAAGTTTTTGAATTCTGTTAACAAACCTTTATATAGAATGCCCCAGAAGAGGAAGTTTCTGCAATGTTCTGACAGTTTCTAGGGGATTCTGTTAAAGTTCAAGTAAACAAGGTCATTGACCTACTTAAACAATCAACAGCTATATGTAATAATAATAACACTTTGGCCGGCCGCTGATTTGTCGCGGTTCTCGTATGAGAAGGCCTTGGTTACCCATGTTCTACCAACTGCCTCCCTATTCCTGCGCTTCTTCTCTCCTCCCAACACTCGGAGACGAACTGCTTGATGACATCCCTTGCCCCATTCTTCCCAATCTCTTTGATTAGTAGATTAACCCTCTCCTTTGAGTCGCCCCCTAACCACATGTCCTTCATTCTCCCATCCCACTTCTCCCATTATACTCCCCGTGAATCTTGTTCTTTTAGACTGGTATTTTGGGCATTCTATAAGAAAGTGTTCCGGGGTCTCCACCACGCCCAAGTTACACATCTGGCACTCCTTTTCACTGTTTTCCCCAATTTTTCCCCTCAGCTCCAGGGACCACGACCTCGGCTTGAACAACCGTGACCCCCCAAAGGTGCCATCAATGTACTCTTCAAAACCAGGCTTCTCTTTATCACGCAGGCCACCCAAAGATCTCTTTGATTTGACCCCCTCTCGCCAATTATGGTTACAATCCTCCATGACCCTTTCTCTGACGATCTTTTTGCCCTGGTTTGCCCCAACGGTAAGGTCCGAGATCTCCAATGAGTAGTTTTCTACTAGCTCCCTCACTTGGACCATCCACCCTGTCTTGTTATTTGAGTTGAAAGTTCTCAGGAACATTACTTTACACCATCTGTGTACAATATATTAGTGTAACAAAGATGTAAACAAAGGTCACTCAGTGCAAATGAGTCAGACCAGTCAGAAAATGCAGAAATAAAAATATCTATCTCAGTATAATTATTCACTAAGGATATATCAATCTTGATATAATATGGGGCTATATAACACACCCCACCTTAAAAGAAAAATTTGAAGGTACTGAAAACTTTTTATATAACTTTAGCAGTCTCGGACTGGTTTACAATACACACACACCATAATCTTCACAATTTTTTTTTTTTTTTTTTAATAAACATATATACACGTGAAGTGAATGGGGACCGATCATATTTTAAATTAGGATATTCTGGAAAGAGCATCGTCTACAACATTATCTCTTCCTGAAATTTGTCTAGTCTTTAAATTATATTCTTGAAGGGCTAAACTCCACCACAGTAATCTTTGATTCTTGTTTTTCATTTTATTGATAAAAGTTAAGGGGTTATATAACGATCGGTGTAAACTGTAATTGGGCATTGGGCGGTTCCTAGATACACATCAAAATGAGTTAATGCCAAAATTAGTGCCAAAGTTTCCTTTTCTACTGTAGAGTAACTCTTTTGATGTTTGAGAAATTTTCTGGAGAAATAACATACAGGGTGATCAATACCTTGGGAATCTTCCTGGGCAATATACCCACCTGCTCCATTGTCACTTGCATCTATAAATAATTTGAAGGGCTTTTCATAATTGGGACTGGCCAGGACAGGGGAATTATTTAACAAAGTTTTTATTCGGTTAAAGGATTTCTGGCACTCCTCAGTCCAAACAAACCTAACCCTTTTGCTCAATAAACTGATCAAAGGGGAGACAACATCTGAGAAATTTAAACCAAATTTTCTATAATATCCAGCCATGCCTAAGAATCTTATGAGCTCTTTTTTAGAGCTTGATACTGAAAAATTTACAATGGCATCAACTTTTGCCGCAATCGGTCTCACCTGCCCCTGACCCACAACATGACCTAAATAATTTACAGATGCTTTGCCAAATTCTGATTTTACCAAGTTAATAGTTAGGTTGGCTTGGGTCACTTTGTCAAAAAATTCTTGAATATGCTTTAGATGATCAGACCAATTTGTATCTGTGTGTATAATAATATCATCAATATAAGCTTCACTGTGATCTAGGTCTGCAATTAAGTGGTTAACCATGCGCTGGAATGTTGCCAGAGAATTTTTCATGCCAAAAGGGGTGACTTTATATTGATACAATCCAAATGGGGTAACAAAAGCAGATATTTCTTTTGCTTTTTTCTGTTAAAGGGACTTGCCAATAACCCTTTAACAAGTCAAATTTTGTCACAAATTTAGCATGGCCAAGTTTGTCAATGCAGTCATCAATTCTTGGAATTGGATATTTGTCTGTTTTGGTGAGGCTGTTCACCTTTCGGTAATCCGTACAAAATCGGTAACTCCCATCAGGTTTTGGGAGAAGTATACAGGGCGAACTCCAGTTGCTATGGCTAGGTTCAATGATATCATTGTCCAGCATATACTGTATTTCCTTTCGCATGATCTCAGCTTTGAAAGGGTTCAATCTATATGGATGCTGTTTGATGGGATTTGCCTCTCCTACATCAACATCATGAAAAATAACAGATGTCCTACTAGGCACATCGGGAAATAAGTGTTGATATTTGAAAATTAAATCAACTAAATCGTTTCTTTGGTCTGGCAGTAAATAATCTATTTTATTTTGTAGATCTCTCAGGACATCTGAGTTCTGTAACTTGAGAGGTACATTTCACTGCCTTCATGAACATCCTCCACAGGATTTTCCAGCTCATCCATGTGGGTGACTGTTGAGACTGGTAGAGAATTTGGTTCTCTCTCATAATATGTTTTCAGCATTTATATGGCACAGCTGAGTAGTTTTGAGTCTATCGGGAGTCTCAACAACAAAATCAGTATCACTGATCTTGTGCTTAACAATATAAGGACCTGAATATCTTGCTTGTAAAGCATTGCCCTTTAAAGGGAATAATACTAGCACCTTGTCCCCAGGTTTAAAAGTGCAAAATTTCGCTTTTTTATAATACCAGGTCTTCATATGACTCTGGGCTTTCTGTAAATGTTTATTTGCCATTTCTCTGGCCTGGTGCAATTTTTCCTTAAAAGTGGACACATAGTCCAGAAGAGAAATTTCAGATGGCTCTTCCTTGAGCCATTTCTCCTTCAAAGCAGTGAGTGGACCCCTCACTGAGTGTCCAAACACTAATTCAAAAGGGCTGAACCCCAGAGATTCCTGTACAGTCTCACGGACTGCAAATAAGAGGAGATGTACTCCTTCATCCCAATCCTTCTCATTATCCTCCCCATAGGCCTTTATCATGGTCTTCAGTGTTTGATGAAAGTGTTCTAGAGCTCCTTGACTTTCGGGATGGTAGGCACTTGATGTGTACTGCTTAATTTTGAGCTCATACATCACCTGCTGAAAAATGTTTGACATAAAATTTGAGCCTTGGTCCGATTGCACTGACCTGGGTAGACCGAAAGTTGTAAAAAATTTTTATCAAGGCCTTAACTATAGTCTTAGTTTTAATATTTCTTAGAGGAATAGCCTCAGGAAATCGAGTAGAAGCACACATGATGGTACGAAGATATTCATTTCCAGACCTTGTTCTGGGCAATGGGCCAACACAATCAATAGTAATTCTACTAAATGGCTCCTCAAAAGCAGGGATTGGTTGAAGGGGAGCAGGAGGAATCTTCTGGTTGAGTTTTCCTACAATTTGACAGGTGTGGCAGGTTTTACAAAATTTGACAACATCCTGTCGAAGCTTGGGCCAGTAAAAACATTGCTGAATACGAGAGTAGGTTTTCCTAACTCCCAAATGTCCAGCCATTGGATTTTCATGAGCCAGGCTTATTATTTCATTCCGGTATTTAGTGGGGACAACTATTTGGTAAATAATCTCCCAATCACTATTGGAAGGTACTTCTGGTCGTTGCCATTTCCTCATGAGTACATCAGATTTTTTTAAATAACAGACAGGGGTATTTTGGGCTTCTGCCTCTGTTAGAGCCCTTTCATGTGGCTCAGCAAGGTTAGGATCACTTTCCTGTTCCTGAATTAAAGAAGTCCGGGAAATGACATTCAAGGAGGTCCCCCTATCACTCTCAGGTGTAGTGGCCTCTTTACATTTTCTGGAGGAGTCATCACACTGACTCAAAAATGCCTGAGACAAATCAATGTCTTCAGAGTCCGTAATTCTGTGACTGTTCTTATCCTCGGCTTTCCTGTTTAAATCAACACAATTGGGGTTGTTATCAGCCTCAGCTTTCTTTGCCATGGACCGAGTCACAGCACATGCTGGAAAGGCAAAAGGAAAACATTCCTTCAAATTAATAATACTTTCATCTATGCTCGGTTTATCCACCACTTGAGGTTCTACAGTGACTTTGTCACCAGCTAAGTCATTTCCCAATAATAAAGAAATACCTTTTACAGGTAGAGTAGGTCTGATTCCTACTGTCACAGTCCCATTTACTAAACTACTTCTCAAATTTATTTTATGAAGTGGGACATTTAAAGAGTTTGACTCAATACCTGATATTAGAACTTGTGCCCCGGTCGCACTTTCTTCAGAAAATGGCAAAATGCCTTCTAACATTAAAGACTGAGTAGCCCCTGTGTCTCTCAGTATTTTTATTGGTAAGGAACAGTGCTTATCCCCCTCAAGGGAAACAAAGCCTTCAGAAATAAATGGCTTATAATTTTCTAAAGCATCTTGCTTTATTACTTAATTTTCAGGGCATGGAGCACATGCTAGTGCATTCTGTGAAGTAGAGGACTCATTTTTCCTTTTTAACAGCCAGCAATCAGATAATAAATGTCCTGGTTTCTTACAATAATTAAAGGTTTTTTTTTAACTGTTGGGTCGTAATGGTGTTGGACTGGCATTCGATGACTTATTCTCATTAGGCTTCCTATTAAATTTGGGTGGTGAAAAGTTTGGAGGACTGGAAGGATGAGTTTTATCTGAAGTTGGTCTAGGTCCACTTTGGAAAGAATTCTTGTGAAGCCAAAAATTTGTAGCGTTATGACTCATTTTATGAGTTAAGGCATAGTCATCTGCTAGTACTGCAGCTCTGTTTAATGTGTCAACTGTTTGTTCATTCAGGTGGGCCTTTATATCTGAATGTATCTTTCCTTTAAACTCTTCAATCAGCATCATTTCTTTTAATCTCGAGAAATCTTTCCCAATTTCTTTGGAATGGCACCACCTGTCAAATAAATTTGGCTTTTCTCTGGCAAATTCCACATGAGTTTGATTTTCGTTTTTAGCTCAACTTTGGCGAAGCCAAACTTGAGCTTATGCCATGGCCCGTCGTCCGTCTGTCTGTCTGACCGTCAACAATTGGATATGGCTCGGGCTAGATGCCGTATTTATGAACTGATCTTTACGAAACTTCTTGGGTACCTTTGTTATGACCATGGGACGAGAACGAGTGATTTTGGGTGCGGTCCGAAATTCAAGATGGCTGCCAGCCGCCATTTTGTACCGACGATGCAGAAATCTGTTTTTTGTACAGAACTTCCATATGAAAGCTCTGATTTGAATAATTTTTTGTATGAATGTTTAGAACCATGGGATACATCACATATAATACAGGTTTTTTTTCTTGTGCATAAATTATGCAAATTAGACTAACTTTGATGTTTTTTGGTGTTACTTTCAGCCCTGTAAGTGCAAATGCCAATACAGCTCGGGCTAGAGGCCGTATTTATGAACCGATCTTTACGAAACCCCTTGGGTACCTTTGTTATCACCATGGGACGAGAACGAGTGTTTTTGGGTCCGGTCCGAAATTCAAGATGGCTGATGGCAACCATTTTGTACAAAATTTGGTGCAATCAGATTTTTGCACAGAACTTCCATATGAAAGCGCTGATTTGAATAATTTTTTGTGTGAATGTTTAGTACCATGGGATACATCACATATAATACAGGTTTTTTTCTTGTGCAGAAATTATGCAAAGTAGATGAACTTTGATTTTTTCAGTGCTACTTTCACACACTAAGTACACATGTCAATACGGTTGGGGCTAGAGTCTGTATTTATGAACCAATCTTCACGAAACGTCTTGGGTACCTTTGTTATCACCTTGGGATGAGAAGGAGTGTTTCTGGATGCGGTCCAAGATTCAAGATGGCTGCCAGTGGCCATTTTGTACCGAAATTAGGTCTAATCAGTTTTTTGTACACAACTTCTATACGGCTCAGGCCAGAGGCCGTATTTATGAACCGATCTTTACGAAACTTCTTGGGTACCTTTGTTATCACCATGGGATGAGAACGAGTGTTTTTGGGTGTGGTACGAAATTCAAGATGGCCACCAGCAGCCATTTTGTACCAAAATTAGTGCAATCAGTCTTTTGTACAGAACTTCTGTATGAAAGTTCTGATTTGAATAAATTTTTGTATGAATGTTTAGTAACATGGAATACATCACATATAGTACGGGTTTTTTTCTCATACAGAAATTATGCAAACTAGATGAACTTTGATTTATTCAGTGCTACTTATACACTGTAAGTGCACATGTCAATACGGCTTGGGCTAGAGGCTGTATTTATGAACCGATCTTCACAAAACTTCTTGGGTACCTGTGTTATCACCTTGGGACGAGAACGAGTGTTTCTGGGTGTGGTCCAAAATTCAAGATGGCTGCCAGTAGCCATTTTGTACCGAAATTAGGTCCAATCAGTTTTTTGTCACAACTTCTACACAGCTCATATTTGTGAACTGATCTTCACGAAACTTCTTGGGTACCTTTGTTTTCACCTTGGGACAGGAATGAGTGTGTTTTGGGGTGCCTTTGTTATCACTGTGCTATGAAAACAAATATTTTGGGGTTCAGTCAGACCCACTCTGGGACTCAAAGATTTTTTTCTAGTTTAGCATCTGACTGTCACCCACCTTTACAATACTTTACCTATACATTTGTTACAGGCAACGGTCAGTATTTATGTACAGACCGTTACAGTACTTTATATGTACCTTTGTTATCAGGTCATTACCTAGATGTTTGTCATTGCTGTGTCACATACTATACATGTACATGTCTTTGTCTTGACAAGTTGAGCTGCAGTGTCATTGACACTTTCATTATAATAATTTCTGAATTTCTGCCTATAGGCCTCTGGAACAAGTTCATATGCCTTAAGTATAGCCTCTTTAACAGCGTCATAATTATTGCTTTGCTCAGAAGATAGAGCGGAATAGATTTCTTGGGCCTTCCCTTTCAAAACACTTTGCAATAGCAAAGTCCAGACGTCCCTTGGCCCCTCTAAACTTGTTGCCACTTTTTCAAAATGTAAAAAATATTTATCCATTTCTTTTTTTTGGAAGGGGGGAACTAGCCTTACATGTTTAGTTGCATCAAATTTACTTGGCGAAATTATATTTGAGCCTTGACATTGAGATTCCAATTCTTTTATTTTTATTTCCTTTTGGGCCTGAATTTTAATTTCCTTAAATTTTAATTCCTGTTCCTCTTTATCTTTTTCAGCCTGAATTTGTTCCCTTTCTTTTGGAGCCTGAATTTGTTCCCTTTCTTTTTGAGCTTCAATTTCTTTTAATTTAATTTCATTTTTTCTTTCTTCTTTTTAGCTCACCTGACTGAAAGTCAGGGTGAGCTTTTCTGATCACTTTTCGTCCGTCGTCCGTCGTCCGGCGTGAAGGTGGTGTTTGGGTCTTTTTCTTCCAAACCACTGGCCGCATGTTAATGAAATTTCATGTGAGTAGGGGTTATATAGCGGCATTTTGATTTTTGGGCAAATTAGGTTTCGGCTCATATTGAGCAGAGGGGTGGGGCAAAAATGCTCCAATTCTTAAAAAATCTTCTTCTCAAGAACCAGCAATAGCAGAGACTTGATATTTGGTATGCAGCTTCCTTTTGAGGTGTAGACTCAAGTTTGTTCAAGAGAAGTTTGTAGGTCTATACTTGGCGATGTTATGGGAGGAGCAAAAATTTTGGCCCCACCCCAAATTTCTATTTTTTAAACCGAGAGGCCAATTTGAACCAAATTTTATGTGAGGGCTTATTGGGTCATAAGTACCTAATTTATGCAGAAATTTTTTTTCCTGTAGCCCCGTGGGAACCACAGGAGCTAAAAATAGAAAAAAATTAAAACGCCTATATCTCAAAAACTGCACGGCAGTGAGAATTTTTATTTGGTGTGAAGCTTTCTTGGGACCAACAGAAAGGATTGGTAAAAAAAAATTGCTATCGGTTTTATCATAGGGTACTTTTTCGGGACTCTGAAAAAGTGCTGAGTCAGTATTTTTTAACACAGTAGGCAATGGGAAAAAAATAAAGAATTGTTTTCTTCCAAACCACTGCTCTAAAAGCTTTCATATTTTACATATAACATCTTTGGAACATTGATTCACATATTTGTAGAAATCAAATTCCTCGGTCCATATTTGGGTTCCCTATGGGAACCCAAATGTTCAAATTAGTGCAATATGAGGGATATATTTTAAAAATCTTCTTCTTCGGATCCACAAATCAGAATCTTTTGATATTTGCTATGCATCATCCTTAGGGGGGTGAGATTGATGTTTGTTCAAGCCAAGTCCCTGAGTTCATATTTGGACTCCCTTTGGGAACCCAAATTGTAACTTAGTGCAATACGAGGTATATTCTTTTAAAATCTTCTTCTTCGCATCCACCGGTCAGAATCTTTTGATATTTGGTATACAGTATGCTTAGGGAGGTGAGATTCAAGTTTGTTCAAGTCAAGTCCTTCGGCTCATATTTGGTCTCCCTGTGGGAGCCCAAATTATAACTTAGTTCAATATGAGGAATATTCTTTAAAAAAATTTTTTTTTTCAGATCCACCAGTCAAAATGTTTTGATATTTGATGTACAGCATTCTTAGGGGCTGAGAGTGAAGTTTGGTAAAGCCAAGTACCTGGGTTCATATTTGGGCTCACTGTGGGAGCCCAAATTATACCAAAATTTTTATTTTCCAAACCAAAAAGTCGATTTGAACCAAATTTGATATGAGGGCTTATTGGGTCATAAGTACCTAATTTATGCCGAAAATTGTTTTCCTGTCCCCCACGGGAACTGCAGGAGCTAAAAATTTTTTTTCTTTTTAAATGCCCATATCTCCAGAACTACATGGCACTGAGAATTTTTATATGGTGTGAAGCTTCCTTAGGACCGGAAGAAAAAAATGGTAAAAATTTTATCATAAGGTTCTTTTCTAGGACTAAAAGTGCCGAGTCATCATTTTTTAACAGTGTAGCTAATGGGAATAACGTTGAAGAATCTTCTTCTCCCAAAACACTGCTTCAGAAGCTTTTATTTTTGGGCTCCCTATGGGAGCCCATGTATAACTTAGTTCAGTATGAGAAATATTCTTAAAAAATCTTTTTTTTCTGTTACTCCTGTCAGAATCTTTTGATATTTGATTTTTGATTTTCTTAGAAGTGGCAAATTGAAGTTTGTTCAAGTTCTGCTTTATTGATAAAATTGGGCCCAGTAGTAACCAATTCCTGCATTGAAAGCCCTGTAAAGTGGGCAGTGATAGGCATAAACGATTGACCAAACTTGATATTATAATTACGCCTCTGTAAGATGTAGCCTTAGATGCTGAAAGTGACCTTAAATTCCAATAAATAAATAGATAAATTATTGAGTACCCAATATGGGGATCTAACATATGAACACTCTGGGTTACTAAGTAGAGAAAACACTTTTATGTTGAAAAACTGATAATAACCACAAGGCAGAATCCCTTGCTATTTTGGTGATATGACTCGGCCAGTATCAGGTGAGCGCCCTCAGGCCCCGTGGGGCCTCTTGTTTCTTTTTGGGCCTGAATTTCAATTTTCCTCATTTTTTGTTGCATTTCTAGCTTTTTTTATTTTGAGTTCATGGGCATCAGTAGGTTGTGGTTCAGAGGGAAGAGTTTCAGGCTGAGGCAAAAGGCCTTCCTCCATATAATGATTAACAATGAGCTGTTTAAGTTTATGTTCGTTCAGACCAGGGGTGGCAGGTAATTTTAGATACTGAGCAAGTTGAAATAAATCCTCCTTCTTAAGAGATTCTAAAAGGGCCAAACTAGGAGACTTTTCAAATTCAGATACACATTTCTGTCACAATAAATACCATGATGAAAAGGTTTTCTGGCTCTCAGATTATATAAATAATAATACAGAAATTTTCTAAGAAAGTTTAAATGTTTTGAAAGTGAGCCAAAATAATAATTGCAATATGCAAATAAAGCTTTCTCATTATCTAATATTCAATCTCGGCAACACAATTTCTGTTACAGTGTAGTAATATTAATAATATTGGTAACGGAAAGAAATCTGAGAATCAGCAATAATAACTATGAATTTAATTATTCTGAAATTTAATTAAAAAAAATTAATATAAAAAAAAATGATACAAAGATCTTTTACACTAATTGGTTTACAGAAAATAAAAAAAACATTGGTACTTATCAATTATCGAATTAGTCCAAAATACAGTTTGACAGAATCCCTAATCCAGTGGTGAAGAATCTTATGAAGAGTTACCAGCTGGTAGTATTAAATCCAAGAATGTCTCTTCAGAAACAGTATCCCGTATATTTGTAATAAATTTTTCACTTAAAAATTTGAGCAGTCTCCAATAAATTATAATAAAATGCTCCGCAAAATTCAAATGGAGTAAAAATCCAAGAAGTATTGGCGCCACAGGTAATTTCCAAATAATCCAGTAGAATCCTGGCTTTTCACAAAATAATATTCTGTTTCACAGAAAGTATAAAATTCTCTTTTCCAAGACGAAGAGATTCTCTTCAAAATTTTCTTTGGAATCAATCTTCCAAATTCTCAATAATAGTTCTTCCATAATAAATGCACTGTTCTGAAACAATAAAAATCTCCAATGGAAACAACTGAAGTGAGTCTTTCTGAAATGGCTTTCTAAAAAAATGAGTTTTTGAATTCTGTTGACAAACCTTTATATAGTAACCAGATAGAATGTTCCAGAAGAGGAAGTTTCTGCAATGTTCTGACAGTTTCTAGGGGATTCTGTTAAAGTTCAAGTAAACAAGGTCATTGACCAACTTAAACAATTAAACAATCAACAGCTATATGTACAATATATTAGTGTAACAAAGATGTAAACAAAGGTCCCAAGTGCTAATGAGTCAGACCAGTCAGAAAATGCAAAAATAAAAATATCTATCTCAGTATAATTATTCACTAAGGATATATCAATCTCGATATAATATGGGGCTATATAACAAGAATGACTACATGCGAAAAAAATTTTGATGGCTATAAACTCCAATAACCCCCCCCCCCCCCCCCCCCCCCACTGCATCCCCTACAAATTTGGCATTTTTTGCCTGTTTTCAGTTAGGGCAAAAGTCATGACTTTCGTTCATCCATCCATTTGTCCATCTGTTAACGTTTAGAGTTTTGGTTAAAGTTTGTGGTTAAAGTTTTTTAGTGAAGGTTACAGTTTGTTTTTCTTAACAATTATTAATTACTATTGATTGTATCATATATATATAGCATAGAGCTCTGTCCGTCTTCTATACCCATCCCCCCCCCCACCCATCCCCCCCCCCCTCCACACACACACACACGGTCAGTTTGGCAATTTTTCCAAAGATGCATTTTGGAGGATTGGGAGTTATTAAATGCAAACAAACAAAAATTTATTACTATAACAACCCCCCCCCCACACCCCCCCCGCCCCCCCCACCCCCCCACCCCCCACCCCCCCTCCCCACCCCCCCCATTCCCAAAATGCATTTTGAAGGATTGGGAGTTATAACATGCAAAAAAAAAAATTGACTCCTATAGCTCAACAATGTACTGCATCTTTAACCCTTTACCTAACACAAGTTGAAGCCAACAGCACAAATTATTTTTCTGAAACATCAGATTTTTTCATTTTTTACTTCTAACCATTGCTTATTATTCCTTATTGGAACAAGCTCATCAAGCTTGTTCCATTAATAGATCATGAGGTATGTTTTGGGAAATGAAAAAATAAAATTAGAATCGCAATTTTTGTATATTATGAGTGCAGATATGGCAGCTTCGTTAGGTAAACGGTTAACAAAAAATGGCTCAAACTATTTTGTGTCTAGGCAGTGCCATTGCTGGGACAGTTGGGCTGCATGCATGACATCACTCTAGTTATTTATTTCAAGCATTAATATGAGATAAATATGACTGTAATGAAAAAATTAAAAAAAAAAGAAGTTTGCGTGTTCCGACACTCACCTGATTTCATGCAGTAAAAGCCCACACTCACTGGCTATAGTCATTCTTGTGTAGGCCCCACTGGCTATTCTCACAGTCTGGGTGCGACTTTAGTCGCAGAGGAGGTATTTTGGGTGCGACGTATACGTGGGAGCGACTTTTACACAGACATATATGGAAATAATCGCTTTTGGATTTGCCCATTCTACTGGTGTTTGCTGCCATCTTCAAAATGAGATTACGAGGGAGTCGTTTGGATTATGTGATCTCAACCAAAGTTGATATGTGTATTACCCAGCTAGTAATACACGCCAAGTTCGAATATGGGTTCTGTGCAGTTATTTTTACATGAGTTACGGCCCTTTTTCAACTTAGAATTCATCTGTCTATTAACATTCTGGGTTTCCGACTGATAACTCCAGTTTGGATTATGTGATCTCAACCAAAGTTGGTATATGTATTACCCAGCTAGTAATACAGGCTGTGTTCGAATATCCATTCTGTTCAGTTATTTTTACATGAGTTACGGCCCTTTTTCGACTTGGAATTTGATCGTCTATTAGTGCTGTGCGGTAATCCGAATTTAGCTTAACTTGACAAAGTCAAGATAAGCTATTGCCATCACGCATGCGAAAGTCTGTTAGTCTGTGAGTCTGTTCACATTTTCCTTTAGCACAGGCTACACCCCGTAGTTCTTGTCTGATTGTCACGAAAATTCAGGTTTGGGGTCATGTCTAGATGAGAACGTTCCCTTTTGGTCGCTATTGGTCCACCGGTATGGCTGCCCGAGCCCAAAACCTGAAAACCATTAACACAGTCTGCAGGTTGTATTTATGAAGGAATTTCATTGTAACTTCGTAGGATGCCTCTGTATAATGCCTAGATGAGAACGTCCCCTTTTGGTCATGATCTGTCAACTGTGATGGCTGCTCAAGCCCGAAACCCCAAAACTTTTAGCACAGTCTGCAGGTCATATTTAGTTTGGAGGGATTCCATTTTAACTTGGTAGGATGACTCTGTATGATGTCTAGATGAGAACTTCCCCATTTGGTCGCGATCTGTCAACCGTGACGACTGTCCGAACCCAAAACACGAAAACCTTTAGCACGGTCTACAGGTCATATTTATGGAAGGATTTCATTGTAACTTGGTAGGTTGACTTCATATAATGTCTAGATGAGAACGTTCCCTTTTGGACGTGATTGGGCAACTGTGACGGCTACAGGAGCCCGAAGCCCGAAAACCTTTAGTACAGTCTACAAGTCGTATTTATGAAGGGATTTCATTGTAACTTGGTAGGATGACTCCAAACAATGTCTAGATGAGAACGTCCTCTTTTAGTTGCGATCATTCAGCCTTGATGGCTGCTCGAGCCCAAAAATCTTTAGCATAGTCTATAGGTTGTATTTATGGAAGGATTTCATTGCTAACTTGTTAGGTTGACTCCATATAATGTCTAGATGAGAACGTTCCCTTTTGGACGTGATTGGTCAACTGTGATGGCTACAGGAGCCCGAAAACCTTGAGCACAGTCTACAGGTCATATTTATGAAGGGACTTCATTGTAACTTCGTAGGATCACTCCAGATGATGCCCAGATGAGAATTCCCCTTTTGGTTGCGATCATTCAACCATGATGACTGCCCAAGCCCGAAGCCAGAAAACCTTTAGCACAGTCTACAGGTCATATTTATGAAGGGATTTCATTGTAACTTGGTTGGTTGACTTCATATAATGTCTGGATGAGAATATCCCCTTTTGGAAGTGATTGGGCAACTGTGGCGGTTACAGGGGCCTGAAAACCTTTAGCACAGTATACAGGTCATATTTATGAAGGGATTTCATTGTAACTTGGTAGGATGACTCCAAATAATGTCTAGATGAGAACGTCGCCTTTTGGTTGCGATCATTCAATCATGATCGCTCTCTGAGCCTGAAGCCCAAAAACCTTTAGCACAGTCTACAGGTCATATTTATGAAGGGATTTCATTGTAACTTGGTAGATTGACTTCATATAATGTCTAGATGAGAACGTCCCCTTTTGGACACGATTGGGCAACCGTGACGACTGCCCGAGCCCAAAACCCCAAAACCTTCAGCACAGTCTATAGGTCATATTTATGGAGGGATTTCATTGTAACTTGGTAGGTTGACTTCATGTAATGTCTAGATGAGAACGTCCCCTTTTGGACGTGATTGGGCAACTGTGACAGCTACAGGGGCCCGAAGCCCAAAAACCTTTAGCACAGTCTACAGGTCATATTTAAAAAGGGATTTCATTGTAACTTGGTAGGATGACTCCAAATAATGTTTAGATGAGAACGTCCCCTTTTCGTCACGCTCATTCAGCCTTGATGGCTGCCCGATCCCAAAAACCTTTAGCATAGTCTATAGGTTGTATTTATGGAAGGATTTCATTGCTAACTTGTTAGGTTGACTCCATATAATGCCTAGATTATGACTTCCCCTTTTGGTTGTGATTGGTCAACTGTGATGGCTACAGGGGCCCAAGGCCCGAAAACTTGAGCACAGTCTACAGGTCATATTTATGAAGGGATTTCATTGTAACTTTGTAGGATCACTCCAGGTGATGCCCAGATGAGAATTCCCCTTTTGGTTGCGATCATTCAACCATGATGGCTGCCCGGGCCCAAAGCCCGAAAACCTTTAGCACAGTCTACAGGTCATATTTATGAATTTATGAATGAATTTCATTGTAGCTTGGTTGGTTGACTTCGTATAATGTCTAGATGAGAACATCCCCTTTTGGTTGTGATCACTCAACTATGGTGACTACAGGTCATATTTACAAAGGGATTTCATTGTAACTTGGTAGGATGACTCCAAATAATGTTTAGATGAGAACGTCCCCTTTTCGTCACGATCATTCAGCCTTGATGGCTGCCCGATCCCAAAAACCTTTAACATAGTCTATAGGTTGTATTTATGGAAGGATTTCATTGCTAACTTGTTAGTTTGACTCCATATAATGCCTAGATGATGACATCCCCTTTTGGTCGTCATTGGTCAACTCTGATGGCTTCAGGGGCCCGAAGCTCGAAAACCTTGAGCACAGTCTACAGGTCATATTGATAAACGGATTTCATTGTAACTTTGTAGGATCACTCCAGATGATGCCCAGATGACAATGTCCCTTTTTGGTTGCGATCATTCAACCATGATGGCTCACAGAGCCCAAAACTCGAAAAACTTTAGTACAGACTGCAGGTGGTATTTGTGAAGGGATTTCATTGTAACTTAGTAGAATGACTCGGGATAATTTCGAGATGAGGACGTCCTCTTTTAGTAGTAATCGGTCAACCGTCATGGCTACACAGGCCTGAAGCCCGAAAACCTTTAGCACAGTCTACAGGCCATATTTATGAAGGGATTTCAATGTAAGTTGATAGGATGACTCGTTTTGGAATAATTTCACTGTAACTTGGTAACTTTCGTTGACAAACGTTAACTGTGAGGGCCACATACATTAACTGTGAGGCCCACATTAACCCACCCTTCAGCTCTTTAGTACAGTGTACACCTCATATTATTTTTATGTGTACCCATACTATGTATGGTACACATAATGCCGGCATCCGGGGTGACCATCCGTCGTTCGTCCATCCTTTGTCTATCCGTCTGTCCATCCATCCGTCCGTCCGTCTGTCCGTCCGGCGTCCGTATCCATTTTCTTTGGCATTCGATAACTTGAAAAATATTGCTTGGATTGTCAAGTTACTTTATATTTGTGTTCAGGTTACTGATGTGCCGAGCTGTATAGTTTTTGGTGTAAATCGGATAATTTGATCCTGAGATCTTAACCCTTTATCCTTCAAATTGAAAATTCCTCCAATCCCTTTGGCATTCAATAACTTGAAAAATATTGCTTGGATTGTCAAGTTACTTTATATTTGTGTTCAGGTTACTGATGTGCCGAGCTGTATAGTTTTTGGTGTAAATCTGTTATGTTGATCCCGAGATATTAACCCTTTATCCTTCAAATTGAAAATTTCTCCAATCCCTTTGGCATTTGATAACTTGAAAAATATTGCTTGGATTGTCAAGTTACTTTATATTTGTGTTCAGATTACTGATGTGCTGAGCTGTATAGTTTTTGGTGTAAATCGGATAATTTGATCCTGAGATATTAACCCTTTATCCTTCAAATTGAAAATTCCTCCAATCCTTTTGGCATTTGATAACTTGAAAAATATTGCTTGGATTGTCTAGTTACTTTATATTTGTGTTCAGGTTACTGATGTGCCGAGCTGTATAGTTTTTGGTGTAAATCTGATGATTTGATCCCGAGATATTAACCCTTTATCCTTCAAATTGAAAATTCCTCCAATCTCTTTGGCATTCGCTAACTTGAAAAATATTGCTTGGATTGTCAAGTTACTTTATATTTGTGTTTAGGTTACTGATGTGCCGAGCTGTATAGTTTTTGGTGTAAATCTGTTATTTTGATCCTGAGATATTAACCCTTTATCCTTCAAATTGAAAATTCCTCCAATCCCTTTGGCATTCGATAACTTGAAAAATATTGCTTGTATTGTCAAGTTACTTTATATTTGTGTTCAGGTTACTGATGTGCCGAGCTGTACAGTTTTTGGTGTAAATCTGATAATTTAATCTTGAGATATTAACCCTTTATCCTTCAAATTGAAAATTCCTCCAATCCCTTTGGCATTTGATAACTTGAAAAATATTACTTGGATTGTCAAGTTCCTTTATAATTGTGTTCAGGTTACTGATGTGCTGAGCTGTATAGTTTTGGGTGTTAATCTGATAATTTGATCCGGAGATATTAGCATTTCATTTTTGTTCAACTCAGCATGCCCAGCCCCATAGGGAGTGAGTGGGGAAAAATGCTCCAAAATATTTTAAAAACTCTTCTTCTCAAGAACCAGTGTGTGCAATGACTTGATATTTGCTATGGAGCTTCCATATGAGGTGTAGAATCAAGTTTGTTCAAACGAAGTTCGTGAAGTAATATTTGGCTTTGTAATAGGAGGGGTAAGATTTTTGGCCCCGCCCAAAATTTCTATTTTCTGAACCGAAGGTCCGGTATGAACCAAATTTGGTTTGTGGTAGTATTGGGTCATAAGTACTTGGCCCATGCAAAAAAAAAAATTCCCGCATCCCCATGGGAACCCTGGGAGCTAAAAATAGAAATATTTTCAAACGCCCATATTTCCCAAACCCCACGGAACAGAGAGCTTTTATTTGGCATGAAGTATCCCTATGACCAGTAGAATTGAATGGTAAAAAAAAATTGCCATCGGTTATGTTAGGGTGTTCAGTAATGGGCATCGAAAAAATGCTGAGTCAGCATATTTGCAAAAATTTTAAAAAATCTTTTCTCCAGAACCAATCATCAGAATCTTTGATATTTGGTATACAGCATTCATAGGGGGGTCAGATAAAAGTTTGTTGAAATAAAGCTCATTGGTTTCATATTTGAGCTCTCTGCAGGAGCCCGAAGTTTTAACATAGGGTAATATGGGGAATATTCTTTAAAAATCTTCTTCTTCAGAACCACTTGTCAGAATCTTTTAATATTTGGTATACATCATTGTTATGAGGGTCAGATTCTAGATTGTTCGAACCAAGTCCCTAGGTTAATATTTGGGCTTCCTATGGAAGCCCAAATTTTATCTTTGTTCAATATGGAGGGTAATTTAAAAAAATCTTCTTCTTCAGATCCATCAGTCAGAATGCTTTGATATTTGGTATGCAACATCTCTATGGGGGCAGATTCAAGTTTGTTCAAATCAGATCCCTAGGTATATATTTGGGCTCACTATGGTAGCCCAAATTTTTACTTAGTGCAATATGAGTAAATTTCTTTAAAAATCTTCTTCTTCAGATCCACCAGTCGGAATGCTTTTATATTTGGTATACAACATCTCTAGGGGGGTGGGGGGGGGGGGGGGGGCAGATTCCAGGATTCCAGGTTGTTCAATTCGAGTGCCCAGGTTAATATTTGGGCTCCATATGGGAACATGAAATTTAACTTAGTACAATATGAGGGAATTTCTTCAAAAATCTTCTTCTTCAGATTCACTTGTCAGAATGCTTTCACATTTGGTATACAACATCTCTAAGGGGGTCAGATTCAAGTTTGTTCAAATCGGATCCATAGGTCAATATTTAGGCTCTCTATGGTAGCCCAAATTTGAACTTAGTGCAATTCGAAGAAATTTCTTTACAATTTTTCTTCTTCAGATCCAACAGTCAGAAAGCTTTCATATTCGGTACACAACATCTCTAGGGAAGTCAGATTTAACTGTGTTCAAATCAAGAGCCTGGGTTAATATTTGGGCTCTCTATGGGAGCCGGAATTGGCCATTTAGCTGAAGAATTAAAAATTTTGTATTCAGTACCCTCTAGAGGTACTAAGATTAATCCACATAGGTTGTATCAAGGGGCTTCATAGGGGAGCTCTACATTTTACTTATGATCAACTGAAGAAAAGGCATGATGCCCAGATTATTTTTGTCACTCCTGAGGGACTCCAGGATTGACAGTGTATCCTATGGAGATGGCTTGCTTAATGTAGACTCATTCTTGGACTGTGTTTAAATTGTGTTCTGTAAAAGATGAGCGCTTCAGGCCCCGTGGGGCCTCTTGTTTGTATTATAATCACACTCGAAGCATTGGACACCGGTGACGAAAATACTTGTGCTATACATTATGCGTACATGTACATGTTCTTGAAGTTGAATAGTAATTAAATTTAATCCCAATCACCCAGAATATCATCGGATCGCTCATTCAGAAGCACTTTCAGTTTACAATACCCCACTGGTTCATTAACAGTACTAATCCTCAACGCTCGCAGTTGCAGTGGAGGATTGTTGACCTCAGCAATCCGTGGCAACATTTAATCCCCTCCACTCATTGTCGCTGTCGCAGTGACGGGCGTTTTTGTGATAAAACCCCTGGCACGTACCGCATGAGGCTCCCATATAATCCCAAAACCTTCATCCATTATATGTAGTATACCAGTACCTTGTACTTTCCAGTACTCACTACTCTTCCTCCTGAAGCCTTGCCAGTTTTAGCAGTAATTTAACACCCAGTACATGTACTTCTCAGTCCACATTACTCTCCCTCCTGGATTTTAACTGATTTTTTCAGTTCCTCACTAAGGTAAAAATGGGGTATATCGCGCACATTATCATCGATATAATACGTTTTTGATGGTGCAACAACTGATCGTGATAATTCGTTTTGACGCAGGTAGCAGACGATAAAAGTGAATATTTCCAAACCTCACAGGAGAAGGACGGAGCCTCTTCCATGAAAATACGTTTTGCTAGTGCTATTTAATGCAAGTGCACGCTAAAACAACCAACGTTCAGGCAAATATCGGGCATTTGGGATATCACGTCTTGAATTGTTTTGCAACATGCACGCAGGGTTATACCGCACACTCAATGCTTTTTGAAAAGAACTTGTGTTATTACCTATTCAAGAGTAACAAAACATCAGCAAAGGGTTAAAATTTAACAACGCCAAGAAAGATTGAATGCACAACATGAAAAATTGACGTTTGAGTATGAGGGGATTGAGGAGGGGTGGGGGGACCCAGAAAAGAAAACGCCAAATTTTACGACATCAGTACATACCAGTACATGGAGGCACACCCATTTCTTTAACTGAGATTTTCCATCTCTTGCGCTGTTATCCAATAAAACCCACCAGACAGCATTGCATGAACACCATTCACACACCCAAAAGTGATTAGTTAAAACCACCATCAGTATTTAACTTATATTTAGCATATACCCACAATCATTAAATCCATACCAGAGGGCCCTTTTACATCTTGTTGGTTTGAAAAGCCTGGGTTAGGCGAAACTAGTTACCCTCCAAGTGGATATTACTTCCGTGTATAGGACCTCACATAGTACCAACACTAGTATCAATGTTTTCCAAAATGAATACACTCAATCCAAGTGCCCACAAGCGTTTAAGTCGGCACTTAAATAATACCAGATCCCTATTGTACAAAGAAGCCTGCACTCTATCCTTCCTCCTTAATTATGGACAATATAACCTAACCAATGTTGTCCCCAATGAAATTTACTGGCCAAAACTTTCTTTACCTCTACCATAGCGACCAAAAAGGGTTAACTGTCATTTTTTTCCCATTCTTTCCAACAAACCCAACACTGAAACCCTAAGCAGTCGATGAAACCCTAGGGTTGAAATCTCAACGCCGACTCAACTGCAACAGTCAGCTCTTCGAGCCCTAATTACCAAACCCAAACTGCCAGATTAACTATCTGCTATCCCAGCCACAACCCCGCACATGCAATTAATGATATCCCACAAAGACCTAGCAGACACTAGAGATGGGCGTTAACTGAAAATTCAGTCTGAAATTGAAACGGTTACATACAGAAAACTGTCGTTGCGCATTTCAACTTCAGTGTTGAAAAACTCTAATCAGGTCTTCAATTCTCAGAATAAAGAGATAAACATCTTAAAATTAACCTATTTTCAAACTTCAGAGTTGCAATACCCCCTTTTCAGAACAGCTGCAGTAATTGGTATTGTGTTCGAGCATGGCATTTACCACGAAATTAGGTGACAAAATTACTTCTTACGCATTGTGTTTTAAACGTTCATCTGTTTATCTGTTATCATCTGTTTATCAAATGCTATTTCCTTTGCTGAACTGGAACTTGTCACTTGTTCCACATTTACAAATGACAAATATATGTATTTCTACACGTAATTTTGAAGTCATGAACTCCAAAGCCAGTGTCAAAATCACAGTTGAAGTTGAATGGAAATTTTGGGTTACAATGACCTATATGAGAGACTTTTACTCGATAAAATTTTTATGGTCGGCATAATATTTTAGGGTGTGTCGGGTTACCCTAAACACAGGTATTTGGGGAGGAGGGCTAAATTTGCAACAGACTCTAGGCAAAAATCATTTTTCTCAAACTTGAAACTCTTGAGATAATTTATGCAAATACTTTGTGCTCAAGAAATCAGAGTACCGGTATAGGCTATTACACAGGTGAGTTGAACTGGAAAGGGAGTCCCAGTGACACAGACTGGCGTCAAATACATCTTATATGCAAAGCAATGTATTGTTATGTTTGTACAATGAAAACCGAAACCGAAAACCTGACTCTTAACTTAACACTCACCGCCATGTCTTAGTGTTTGCTTTGTTGGTCCTTTCCTTAAGCCTTGTAGTAGACGATATTCATAAAAAAAACTCTCATGTAACTAAAAAAATTTATTTTCTGCTTCCAAAACGTAGGTTATGACCCTCATTGGAACGAGAGTGATGCGCTCGTTCCAATGAGGAGTCATAACCTATCTTTTGCAAGCACAAAATGAAAATATAAAAAAGATTGAATTGCGATTTTCGTGTATAGCGCTGGCCAGTTTTGGCCGTTACGTTAGGTAAAGGGTTAGGGCACGCTAAGTCCTTTCTCCTCTCATTAGTCCGCAGTACTCTGCACTCCACACAAGAGTCAGTTGAAGCGCCGTCAGTTTCTGCAGAGTTCCTGTGCTTAAACTGACTCTTTAACCTGTATCTAAGTGAATCTTCTTTGAGCCAATTGCCCTGTCTTCCTCAGAGGTAAATCAGTGCCATAGCTCCATATTCTATGATATTACTGCACTGATTTGGGTGTGAGCTGGCGAAGACCGAATATGAAGAAACTGTCCGTCACAAAGTTTGACCCGGGAGTTTTTAATTAATTGCACTGTGCAAATGGCAGCACACTTCAAACATTTTACAAATTCACGAAACTTTTGTTTTAACATCATTGGGTACTTTTTCCACTGTACAGACAGAGGACTAGGAGGCACACACTTCCCAGGTATTCTATTTTTTTTACTGAATGGTTAAAGCTATAATATGCACAACGTTTTAAAAAACTCAAAATACAAAAAAGAGAACAGCTACGTTTATTACTTTGACAAGGAAACTTCATCAAACACCTGTCAAACGAGTCATTAAACGAAAGGGTTATCAGCTTACATGTAACAGTCTCTTATCACCTAATTTACTGAGACAATAATGTTTTCAACAGAAAAGCCGACTAGTTGATTTTGAATCGATTTCTCCCGTCGACTTTGAAAAATAGGTAATCGTTTCAACACTAGACTCTTTGAATGAAACCGACATGGAATTTGAAAACCGCCCATCTCTAACAGACACCCAGACAGACAGAGTCACACTGAAACTACCCACCATAAAAATAAAATACAGCGTGGAGGTTTAAACAAACACCAAATATGCAACTCCACCCTGACCCAGCTGGCTAACTCAGCAAACAAATATATCACCAATTTATCCAAACACTCCCTGAGTACCCATGAAAAAAATTGCCTTAGGAAAAGGGTTAAAATTCATTCCCACCCAGGTGAAAAACACCATCCTATGTCATTTCCAAAAGGACATCAAACTATTATGCAACGGTTGAACCGCATGTGCCTGAGAATCCATATGCTTCCCTCCTTCCCTCCCCCCACCCCCGGGTTATTATAATAGTTTGTGTTTAACTCCTAACCCCCAATCACCCACTTTTCTGATTACTGTGAATGACTCTCCTTCCAACTAGTGTATACTGTATAACATCACATTAAAGTTGTCATCCCTCCCTATGATGCTACTACCTATCCCACAAGGAGCATCTCCTTCCATTCCCACAGTAGCACCCCATTTCCATGAATAACTAGCAAATTCAGGCCAGCCGCCTGTATATGCCTCCACCCTTGAGATTTTTGCCTAGCTTGGGGTAGGCCATTACCTTCTTATTTAATCATTCAAAAGTTCATGCATTATCGTTATAAAAACAAGAAAGCCGCACTTAAGAAAACTGTTAAAAATCAAAAGCGTGTCGCTTATTACAAAACCAATTATGTTGTACATCAGTAGAATTGTTTGACAAACAATAAAACATCCAACATAGCAGATAGGCAACAAAGAAAATTAAAATAGATCCCAGTTAAAAAATAATAATAATAAATAAATAAAATATAAACGAGACAAAATTTCAAACCACTCATTTATGCAAGCGGTAATACGATACAATATTGACAGCTGATTAATTACCCGCTGTCTCAGTTTTTAGCTCACCTGAGCAAAGCTAAAAGGGAGCTTAACTGATCACTTTCCGTCTGTCATCCGTAATCCATCGTCTGTCGTTAACTTTACATTATCGACTTCTTCTCACGAACTGCTGGACCAAATTCAACAAAATTTGCTGCACATGTCCCCTATCATATGTCAATTCAAGTTTGTTCAAATCAAGTTGACCCGCCCCTCGGTAGGGCCATGCCCAAAAAGTGTGCTTAAATCTTAAAAATCTTCTTCTTAAGAACCAGCAGTAGCAGAGACTTGATATTTGGTGTGCAGCTTCCTTTTGAGGTGTAGACTCAGATTTGTTCAAGAGAAGTTCGAGGTGCTATATTTGCCTTCGTTATGGGAGGGGCAAGAATTTTCGCCAAGCCCAAAATTTCTATTTTCCAAACCGAGAGGCAGATTTGAACCAAATTTGATATGAGGGCTTATTGGGTCATAAGTACTTAATTTTTGCCCAAATTTTTTTTCCCGTCGCCCCATGGGAACCGCAGGAGCTAAAAATAGAAAAAAATTAAAATGCCCATATCTCCAAAACTACATGGCACTGAGAATTCTTATTTGGTGTGAAGCTTCCTTAGGACCAACAGAATGGAACGGTAAAAAAAAAATTGCTATTGGTTTTATCATGGGGCACTTTTTTGGGACTTTGAAAAAGTGCTGAGTCAGCATTTTTTAACACTGTGGGTAATGGGAAAAACATTTAACACTACTTTTCTCCCAAACCACTGCTCCAAAAGCTTTCAGATTTCACATTTAACATCTTTGGAAGATTGTTTCACATGTTTATTGAAATCAATTTCCTGGGTCCATATTTGGGCTCTCTATGGGAGCCCAAATTTTTAAATTAGTGCAGTATGAGGAATACTCTTTAAAAATCTTCTTCTTCAGATCTACCGATAAGAATCTTTTGATATTTGGTATGAAGCATGCTTAGGGAGGTGAGATTCAAGTTTGCTCAAGCCAAATCCCTGGGTTCATATTTAGGCTGAAAATTTGGGGTCCCGCTCCGGACTTAGAAATTTTGGACCAAAATCCAGAAATGAGTTTTTTGTTTTTTTATTCATTTTGGTCAATCTTAAGACAAAATTTATTTTTTTTTTACACAAAAAATTTGTGGTCCGGGTGGGACTTAGAAATTTTGAACCAAAATCTGGAAATGAGTTTTTTTTTTGTTTTTATGCATTTTGGTCAATTTTAAGACAAAAAAATATTATTATTTTTTACACTGAAAATTTGGGGTCCGGGTGGGCACCCTAAGGCCCCCCTGGGGCCTCTTGTTTTGTTAAGGGGGCGTTTCGGTTTTGAAAAAAAAACCCAAACCGAACCAATAAACCACCCAGCCCTACTGAATGTCGAGGAAAACTGCAACATTCAGATAGCAAAACTATCGCTTCTCTCATTTCAACAAATCTCCTCTTACGATTCCGGATCCGAGTTTGCATTTAATTTTGTGTACAACTCTCTTTTTTTTCTCTTCTTCCAGACTTCCACCTTATCTTTACTTATTGCCATTATTAATAACTCATCATACAAAAACTACTCCCTGTTGCCTGGTAATGCAAATTTTACTGATTGATTGCCTTTGATGAATAACGATTTGACTGTAATTGTAAACAAAATGGCTGTGCCTAGTAATGCATCAAGGGGAACAACACAGGCTTGGTTCATATTGGCCAAGATGGCATCATATCAGCTGAGGTTGATAATGAGCAATTCTGGAAAAGAAAATCATAACTAATAAATAAATGTACATTTAAAATGTTTTACAGTGGAGCCCACTTAATTGGATATCTCTTAACTGTATATCCTTGTTAATTGAAAAAAAATTCCAAACACAAAACCATTTCCCATACCTTCAGTATAAATTTAACCTGTTAATTGGATGTGGGTTATAGAGTATACTCCTGTTAATTGAATAAAAAATATCGCAATATCTCAAGAAATTACCTGGACAGTCTTCAAATTCTCCTTGTTTATAGACCTTTTTTGCCTCAGTGCATCCAACACAGGCATTTAATCTATTATATCTTGTTTGGCAGAGCTCCATGAGCTCTGTCAAATACGTTATAATAGAATAAATGCTCAGTTTATATCCAGAACAAAGGAAAAGGACCAAATCCCTGTTAATTGACTACTGTTAATGGAATAATTTTCACTGGCAAGTGTGGCTATTCAGTTATCAGGGTTCCACTGTATATTCTGTTTATCAGGTAGTGTGATGAATTTTTTAAATATTTTGTAGGAACACAGATCGGTCTACTGAGGACTTGTCTAACAATTTATCAGCGACCACCAGTATGTTTTACACCCAACCAGATTCGATCAGAGTGGTTACTAACATGTGTCTGTATAATGTTGGGCATAGTTTGTATAAGTACAGCAGTTCTACTCTTATTTATGTCTTACTGGAAGTACACTGTTGTCAAATTTGCAAGATGGCTGGGATTTGTTGCAAGTAAGTGACCAGTTGCTAATGATTTTCACAGATTTGTTGAGGATCTTATAGGCCACTCTGGATAAGCAAATAGCCTTTTTAACTGTTTTACGTGGAGTACCACGATCTATTTCAGAATGTTCACCTGTTATCTACATCTAAAATGATATAATAAATAAATATTAATAATTATTATATACTTTATAAATAACCACATTTCTATTGGCTGGATCTTATACACATGACTGGTACTCAAAAATCAGTGTACACCGGTTTTCCAGTGAATATCAGCTTTCTAAATATAGCTTTTGGAAACCCCCTCTCTAGTTCTATTTCAATCGATGCAATCTCTATAACATTGTTTATTTTTATGTTATTCTGCAGATAACTATTTTATTGTTAAATAAAAGTATTTCTGGTTGATATAATTGAACTTTTAATTGACAAATAGACGATTGTTTTCTTTGAGGATGGTGTATATAATAAAGATATTATTGAACTTTTAATTGACAAATAGAAGATTGTTTTTTTGAGGATGGTGTTTATAATAAAACAGTTATATATTTTTGTGATGGTAAATATTATGTGATATGAAACTAAAAAACTTATATTGACCTCAGCTTACGCCTTGGTCAGTATAACTTTTTTAGGTTCATATCACATCATATTCACCATCACAAAAGTCCATAATTGTATAATGTTCACCCGTTATCTACATGTAAAATGATATAATAAATAAATATTCATAAATATTTTCATTTTTTATCTTCCAAACATAGTTTATGACCCCTCATTGATTTTGATGAGTTCAGCCCAATGAGGGGTCACAAGCTGTGTTTTGAAGACAAATTTTTTTTAAAAACATTAAAAATTTTATGTCTGTTTTTGTGAATAGTGCTGGCAGGATGTGTTTGTTATGTTAGGAAAGGGTTTTGATGAAACGCTTTAATGTTCCTATTTCGTTGGAAAGGGCAGGTTGAGATTGTTCCATCTGCGTGTAACATTTTCTCATTACGGCATTATATAATTTTTGCAATCCTTGCCTACAGTGCAGGTAAAAACTGCCTGCCACAGAATCCCCTAACATTAGGCCAAAAACTTAAATATCTGTTTCTCAGAGGCCGTGTTTATGAACCGATCTTTACAAAACATCGTGGGTACCTTTGTTATGACCGTGGGACGAGTACGAGTGTTTTTGGGTTCTGTCCGAAATTCAAGATGGCAGCCAGCCACAATTTTGTACCGACGATGCAGAAATCTGTTTTTTGCTCAGAACTTCCATATGAAATTGCTGATTTGAATAATATTTTGTATGAATGTTTAGTACCATGGGATACATCACATATAATACGGGTTTTTTTCTCGTACGTAAATTATGCAAATTAGACTAACTTTGATGTATTTAGTGTTACTTTCAGCACTGTCAGTGCAAATGCCAATACGGCTCGGGCTAGAGGCTGCATTTATGAACCAAGCTTTACAAAACGCAACTTCTTGGGTACCTTTGGTATCACCGTGGGACGAGAACGAGTGTTTTGGGGTGCAGTCCGAAATTCAAGATGGCCGCTGGCAGCCATTTTGTTCAAAATTAGAGGCAATCAGATTTTTGCGCAGACCTTCCACATGAAAGCACTGATTTGAATAATTTTTTGTGTGAATGTTTAGTACCATGGGATACATCATATATAATACCGGTTTTTTTCTCGTGCAGAAATTATGCAAATTAGATGAACTTTGATTTTTTCAGTGCAACTTAAACACAGTAAGTACACATGTCAATACGGCTTGGGCTAGAGGCTGTATTTATCAACCGATCTTCACGAAACGTCTTGGGTACCTTTGTTATCACCTTGGGACGAGGACGAGTGTTTCTGGGTGCAGTCCAAAATTCAAGATGGCTGCCAGTGGCCATTTTGTACCGAAATTAGGTCTAATCAGTTTTTAGCTCATCTTGACAAAGTCAAGCTGAGCTAATCTCATCGCTTTCCATCCGTCGTCCGTCGTCTGTTGTCCGTCGTCCGTCAACACCATGTTTTGGTCTTCTCCTCCAAAACCACTGGGCCAATTGAAGTGAAAGTTTGTGTGAGTGATGGTCCCAAAGGGGCATTTCATTTTTGTTCAACTCAACTTGCCCAGCCCCATAGGGAGGGAGTGGGGGAAAATGCTCCAAAATATTTTTAAAATCTTCTTCTCAAGAACCAGTGTGTACAATGACTTGATATTTGCTATGGAGCTTCCATGTGAGGTGTAGAATCAAGTTTGTTCAAATGAAGTTCGTGAAGTAATATTTGGCTTTGTAATAGGGGGGGGTAAGATTTTTGGCCCCGCCCAAACTTTCTATTTTCTGAACCGATGGTCCAGTATGAACCAAATTTGGTTTGTGGTAGTATTGGGTCATAAGTACTTGACCCATGCAAAAAAAAAAAATTCCCGCATCCCCATGGGAACCCTGGGAGCTAAAAATAGAAATATTTTCAAAATGCCCATATTTCCCAAACCCCATGGAACAGAGAGCTTTTATTTGGTATGAAGTATCCTTATGACCAGTAGAATTGAATGGTGAAAAAAAATTGCCATCGGTTGTGTTAGGGTGTTCTGTAATGGGCATCGAAAAAATGTTGAGTCAGCATATTTGCAAAAATTTAAAAAAATCTTTTCTCCAGAACCAATCATCAGAATCTTTGATATTTGGTATACAGCATTCATAGGGGGGTCAGATAAAAGTTTGTTGAAATAAAGCTCATTGGTTTCATATTTGAGCTCTCTGCAGGAGCCCGAAGTTTTAACATAGGGTAATATGGGGAATATTCTTTAAAAATCTTCTTCTTCAGAACCACCAGTCAGAATCATTTAATATTTGGTATACATTATTGTTATGAGCGTTAAATTCTAGATTGTTCAAACCAAGTCCCTAGGTTAATATTTGGGCTTCCTACGGAAGCCCAAATTTTATCTGTGTTCAATATGGAGGGTAATTTAAAGAAATCTTCTTCTTCAGATCCACCAGTCAGAATGCTTTGATATTTGGTATTCAACATCTCTATGGGGCTCAGATTCAAGTTTGTTCAAATCAGATCCCTAGGTATATATTTGGGCTCACTATGGTAGCCCAAATTTTTACTTCATGCAATATGAGGAAATTTCTTTAAAAAATCTTCTTCAGATCCACCAGTCGGAATGCTTTTATATTTGGTATACAACATCTCTAGGGGGTCAGATTCCAGGTTGTTCAATTCGAGTGCCTAGGTTAATATTTGGACTCCATATGGGAACATGAAATTTAACTTAGTACAATATGAGGGAATTTCTTCAAAAATCTTCTTCTTCAGATTCACTTGTCAGAATGCTTTCACATTTGGTATACAACATCTCTAGGGGGGGGGTCAGATTCAAGTTTGTTCAAATCGGATCCGTAGGTTAATATTTGGGCTCGCTATGATAGCCCAAATTTGAACTTCGTGCAATTCGAAGAAATTTCTTTACAATTTCTCTTCTTCAGATCCAACAGTCAGAATGTTTTCATATTCGGTACACAACATCTCTAGGGAAGTCAGATTTAACTGTGTTCAAATCAAGAGCCTGGGTTAATATTTGGGCTCTCTATGGGAGCCGGAATTGGCCATTTAGCTGAAGAATTAAAAATTTTGTATTCAGTACCCTCTAGAGGTACTAAGATTAATCCACATAGGTTGTATCAAGGGGCTTCATAGGGGAGCTCTACATTTTACTTTATGATCAACTGAAGAAAAGGCTTGATGCCCAGATTATTTTTGTCACTCCTGAGGGACTCAAAGATTGACAGTGTAGCCTAAGGAGATGGCTTGCTTAATGTAGACTCATTCTTGGACTCTGTTTAAATTGTGTTCTGTACAAGATGAGCGCTTCAGGCCCCGTGGGGCCTCTTGTTTGTACAGAACTTCTATACGGCTCAGGCTAGAGGCCGTATTTATGAACCGATCTTTACGAAACTCCTTGAGTACCTTTGTTATCACCGTGGAATGAGAACGAGTGTTTTTGGGTGTGGTCCAAAATTCAAGATGGCCACCAGAAGCAATTTTGTACCAAAATTAGTGCCATCGGTCTTTTGTACAGAACTTCTGTATGAAAGTTCTGATTTGAATAAATTTTTGTATGAATGTTTAGTAACATGGACTACATCACATATGGTATGGGTTTTTATCTCGTGCAAAAATTTTGCAAATTAGATGAACTTTGATTTATTCAGTGCTACTTATACACTGTATGTGCACATGTCAATACGGCTTGGGCTAGAGGCTGTATTTATCAACCGATCTTCACAAAACTTCTTGGGTTTTAGACAGCTTGTATTTATGATCTTCACGAAATTTCTTGGGTACCTTTGTTTTCACCTTGGGACAGGAATGAGTGTGTTTTGGGGTGCCTTTGTTATCACTGTGCTATGAGAACAAATATTTTGGGGTTCAGTCAGACCCACTCTGGGACTCAAAGATTTCTTTTCTAGTTTAGCATCTGACTGTCACCCACCTTTACAATACTTTACCTATACATTTGTTACAGGCTACGGTCAGTATTTATGTACAGGCCGTTACAATACTTTATATGTACCTTTGTTATCAGGTCATTACTTAGATGTTTGTCATTGCTGTGTCACATACTATACATGTACATGTCTTGACAAGTTGAGCTGCAGTGTCATTGACACTTTCATTCATTGTAACATAACACAAGAGTGTAACTATGGTTACCTACAGTTTTGTTTTACGAGAGTCAGATTCCTGGATTCCCATCGCAAAACGAAGCCTGATTGTGTAGGACCTATTGCATGTCCTTGTATTGAATTCCAAGCTGGCAAAATACAAACAATCCAAATCCTGGGATGATTCAACTCTCTGGTCCAACTGTATACCATGGACTCCCAACACCTGTCCTATAACCTTCCTTTTGTTTCTTCCCCCACCTTTCAATTGGCCCATACATACAGTTAAAACTAGAAGTCCTGTCATGAACTGTGTGCTTATCTAGGCTTAATTGCATGTAGGAATTGCACGCAATTGCCATATCGAATGGCATCCAAAGCACGGCAGCTTACCCGAGGTCCATTGGCTGAAACATTGCATGTGCACAGGCCATATGCACAGAATTTGATAGCCTTACTATGGTCATAACGCGCAGATCGACGTGCTATTTATGCGCATTTCATGTCAGGACTTCTAGTTTTTACTATATTTCAACACATTCAAGATCATACTTGCAGGACTTATAGTTTTAACTGTATTTCAACACATTCAAGATCATACTTGCATGTCAAAAGTCAGTTGCACATTAATCATGTATGAGTCAACTATTGCCGTAAAATTTTTACAATATAATCTAATATCAGACATGCATAACTGCCATTTATAACATGATGACCTTTACTCAGATTCTGACAAACAAAAATGTGGAGATGAGGGTGAGAGGCATATTTATTGACAGTTCTGTCGTGTTTGATGTTCAGAGAGATATGTAACACTGCAGTTTCGAAGCTGATCTGAATGTAAATTCCAACATGAAGAGATCACGGGTGTCATTTGAGGCTGTGTGGATGGGTGCTTGAAAACAAGGTGTTCATCTATTATGTAACTGACACAGGCTCCCATAGGGAACCCCAGGTAATGGAGCAGTGCTTGTTTACTCTGGTAGGCAAAATCTGCTTTACTATGAGTAAATTACTTACAAATGCCTGGATGGGATTCCTCTGAAGCCACAACATGTTTATAAATGATTGGCTAAACTTGACTTCATACTTGTGTTGCAGTTATGACATACATTTGTAGCCATAGTTGCTGAAAGTTCTTTACCCAAAATGAATTACAGAACGACACTTCAAGAAAGATTGTTGAATAACCCCAAAACTCTTGTTTTACCTCAAAAACCTAGCTTATGACCCTTCATTGGAATGGTTCTAACAAGCTCATTCCAATGATGGACCATATGCTATATTTTTGAGACAAAACTTGAAAAAATAAAATTTGAATTTTAGCTCATCTAATTCAAAGAAGTGGTGAGCTTGTGTGGTTACTCTAGCATTGGCGGCATCAGCGTCGGAATTACGTGTCCAATTTTGTCAGAATTAGTGTTTAGGTCATTTTTTCAAAGTCCAGTGGGCCCAGGGCTTTAATATTGCACACATAGGTTGTAGAGGCCTAACACAACATATCCAACCCTAATACTGCGACTGTTTCCTAATTCATGTAAAATTATCAGCCCAAACTTAGTCAAATTTTGCTTGTAAGACTTAGTGTTTAGGTCAGTTTTTGTGCGAATTCTGGGGCCTTAACTTCTAATAACTGTTTATTTTTTTGATTTGAATAATATCTTTAGGCTAACACACTTTTGTACCCAGAAGTTTAACTGAATTTCCCTCTTTTTTTACTCAAGATGTTCATGTTTTTCTCAGATGTAGTCAATTTTAAGTTAAAAAAGTTTGTGTTAAGGGGAGTTTTGTTTCTATACACCATGAACTTAATTAAGCACCCCCTGTTTTTTTTCTCGGTGGTGCTAATAGAAGCTGTCATTACTTTCCTGCTATCTTTCAGATGCCCAAAAGTGATTGTTTGCAGAAAGAATTGTCTATTATTTATTTATTTATTTATTTATTGTTGTTTAAGGTCACATACTTATGCACAATGGCTAATCGTGACCGTGACAGTTTTACTGGTGGAGGAAGCCGGAATACCCGGAGAGAACCACCGAGCAACGACGAGCAGCTGTCAGCTCTCCAACATCGTAACTCTGAACTCTGCACCACAGCACAGGCAGGGTTAGATTGGTTGAAGACATGCGCACCATCGACGTGCAGTACGCCTCAGTACACAGCGTCATCGTGCCCCCATGTAGGCAATCAGGGTGAAGTGTCTTGCCCAAGGACACAATGCGGTTGCCGCAGGTGGGATTCGAACCGAGGACCTCTCGGCTTGCAGCCTGCACCTCTACCAACTGAGCCACCACGCCCCCAAATTGTCTATTGACAAATGAAAGACAACACAGTGATGAAAATATGCAGTATTTTAATGGAGCTAATTACACATATCTGTCACTAATGTTTTTGATGGAAAAATGTTCTCTCGACAAATATGGTGCTGGAACGGCCCATGATGAAACAGTGCTGGTTATTACTGACAAAAATGTAACTTGTGATCTCTTGAATACAATAGCAGTGTCTTACATCAGTAGCGAGTGTATCCACCACGTGCCCGGATAACAGCCTGAACCCTCCTCATAATGCTACCAGTGAGCCTTCTGATATGGTCCTGGGGCAGCTGCTGCCACTCCTCATGCAATGCAGCTTCCAAATCGGTCAAATTCTGTACAGGCTTGCACACAACGTCAAGAAACTTCCACATGTGTTCTAAGGGATTCAGATCAGGGCTGATTGCAGGCCAAGGCAGTATTGTAATAGCATTGTTCTGAAGGAATGCTCTCACAGCAAGGGAATGATGTGGCCTTACATTTTAATGTTGCCATGCCATACATCACTCCAGACATCATCCTTGATTCTGATCGGACAGAGCTGGATGCTTGATTACCCTTCTTGACCTCATACCCAGTGCTTTGAGATGGTTTCAGACCATTCTGTTGCACAAACGCCTGTTGGGGAGCCAAAGGCACTTCAAAATCCCAACTTGAAGCAAAGGGTTCACGCCTAACGAGGCATCCCAGACTCCAGTCTTTCCAAGGAGAGATCTTTTGGGGTTGTCCAGGACTTGGTCGGTCCTTAACATTGTTGGTTTGTTGATGTTTTTGGACAAGTCTTCTGATGACAGAATGACTGTAGTCAAGTTGCCTTCCAATAGCTTTGAATGATATGCCTGTTGCATGTATTCCAGCGGGGACTGTCGGTGGCCGAGTGGTGTGCGTGGTTCAGTATAGTTTCGCTAGGCGGTTGGTGCCGAAGGAAACTCTCTTGGCGTGGGTTCGAAGCCCTGCCATGCCAATGTATTCCAACGATTTGCCATCTCAGTGCCTCTGACTGTCTCCTTTTGTCCTGTCAACATTTATTGATAAAAGAAGTGACAATTTTTCTTGTTTCATACCCAGATATTGTATGTGGATGATAGTGTTTTGTAAAACTTAGTGTTCCAGTAAGCTTTTATGCACCTTGTGGTGCCTTAACTTTTCATTACTGTATTTTTTTTTTATTCGAAGGACGTCTTCAGATATTAATCCTTCTGCAGGGTTTCCGCTTGGGAAAAGGGAATGAGGCCGTCAGCGTGTCGACCGATGATCGGCAGTCTCATGGGCCAACCATGGTTTGGCCCACGGTAGGAAAATTTTGAATTCCGGAATCCCAAAACTCCCATTTCCTTGCATCTGACAGGATATTTTGCGTCTTTTCACAGAGATATTTCTGTCCGATTTTACACATTGACAGCCAGTTAGTCTGAGTGAGTAATTTCTGATTGAATAAGACGTAAATAAGAGAAAATCGTTGCTCAACCGAAAAATAATTTGTAGTGTACATGACTTTCTATTCGCCCAGGGCGTTTTGTCCCAGTAAAACTGTCAAGCCTTGGAATTTTCATTGAGACTAAACATCCAGGGCGAATAGTAAGTTTGAGTAGGAAGGGTAGATCCACCCATAATTTAAAAATTCTATTTTAAATTAGGGGTGAAACGATGCTTGTGAGATATTCTAGCAGACACAAGTACTGCGCAAAAATCTCATTGTACGAGCATGGTACAAATTTTGACATTTGCCACCACTGTGAAAACGAATACTCGATATTACTATTGTTTGATGACTCTGATGTTGAAAAATGCTTTGAAATCAATTACTCTCCAGGTGCTGCGACAGAACGGTGAAATGGACATATGTTTTCTTTTCAATGAAATATGTGTACGGAAATCGGCAAAAGAAGTTTAGAAATGGCAATTCTACAAGCTAGGAACTAAATGTATTCTCGGGGGACGGGCAGATCATGGCAAATTTTAAAAATTCTGTTATGTCAGGAAGGTGACCTGGCAGGTGAATGTGGCCGTTTGACGGCCACTGTACTGGTATAGTGGAAACCCAGCCTTCTGTAATCACAAATTTTATGAAAAATGTTTTTTTTATTTTCATTCAAAATATTCGTATTTTCTGGACATAGTCAAGGTTAGGTTGTAAAAGTTTGTGCATTGAGGGGCATTGAAAAAATGCTGAGTGCGCACATTTGCAAAAATTTTAAACAAAATTTCTCCAGAATCACTGATCAGAATCTTTTGATCTTTGGTATAGCATCCATATGGGAGTCACAGATACAAGTTTATTAAAATCAAGCTTCTTTGTTCATATTTGGGCTCCCTATGGGAGCCCGAATTTTCAATTTAGGGCAATATGGGAAAAAAATCTTCACCTTCAGAACCACCAGTCAGAATCTTTTAATGTTTGGTATACATCATTGTTATGAGGGTCAGATTCAAGGTTGTCCAAATCAAGTCCCTTGGTGAATATTTGGGCTTCCTATGGAAGTCCGAATTTTAACTTAGTGCAATATGGGGGATAATCTTTAAAAATTATATTCTTCAGATCCACCAATTAGAATGCTTTCATATTTGTTATACAAAATCTCTAGGGGGTTCAGATTCAAGTTTTGTTCAAATTGAGTGCCTGGGTTAATATTTGAACTTGGTGCAACAGGAGGGAATTTCTTTTTTCTTCAGATTTGCCAGTCAGAATCCTTTCATATTTGGTATACAATATCTCCAGGGCAGTCAGATCCAAATTTTTTCAAATAGGGTCCTTGGGGTTAATATTTAGGCTCCCTATGGTAGCCTGAATTTTAGCTTAGTGCAATATGAGGAAATGTCTTTAAAAATTTCTTCTTCAGATCCACCAGTCAGAATGCTTTCATATTTGATACACAACATCTCTAGGAGGGTGAGATTCAAGTTCGTTCAAATCGAATGACTGGGTTAATGTTTGCGCTCTCTATTGGGGGAGGGGGTTGCAGAGACTGCAGTGACATAACAACCCTTGGAAGTTTGTCAGTGCTTGTCTACAGATGATAGAATTGGAAGCATTCAGGAAGATCTATGATAATAATCATCTGACATGGACACCAGAGTTATGAATAATTTCATGACTTCATTCCTCTGTATTGTTGATGAACCATAACTAACTGAATGTGACCCAAAATACTTCTTTGAACCACTTTGTCAGGTGAGCGATTAAGGCCCTGGGGCCTCAGGAGCCGCATGTTTCTGGTTCAGGCACAGAAATCCTCTGCGAATGATCATTGAGATTATGTCAGGGTTCCTGCTAGGAATGAATTAGTGGATCTGGTAGTAGGGGAAAATCACAAGAAAATTTTAGAATTGAACACTGCAGGAAGGCCATTTCCTTGCATCTGAGACGGCGATTCATGTTTTAGTGTGAACGATTTTGTGAGAATAATTATGTAGAATCTTCAGAGAAACATCCAATGCTATCACCGTTTCTTCACTACAGTCAACATGTGACATCTTACCTAATCATCAAACAGTGGAAAATAGTGATAGTTTCCAAATAACATTCAACAGTCTTAAGTTGCAGAACGGTGTCATGTTCTTTGTTTTTTTGAGCGGATTTTATGCTTTATCAGTAAATGATCGGCATGGGGAATGGGTCCAGTTGCCAGTCCCTCAGCCGTGGTAGCAGAAACCCTGGTTATGTCAATTGTGAAATATGTGAACGAACTACAGGTTACGGCAAAATAATACAACAACAAAATAATTCAACATAAATTAAATTCCTAATCCTGCATATTTTGCTTGTGAGACCTGACATTCTCTTGGGACTAGCTCAACTCAGTTGTTGCACATTGCATTCACATATAAGTAGAATGGCCTGCCATTTATGTCTTAACAGAATTTCCGTTTGATGTGAGATTGCATGTTGTTTCTATTTATTGTGGCAGAAATTCTGTTAAGATGTATTCAGCATGGCTGACATAGTAAAACATGGAAAGCAGAAAAGCATCACAGCACATTATTTCTAAAAGTGATCACCATGTTATTTAGCGTAACATGCTCAAGAATTATGATATAAGCTCTTTATATCAAGGCCTGTTGTTGTAAGGATTAGCATTTAGGTAAGCTGTAATGCAGATTGTGGTGTCTTAACATCTCAGTATTGTGTATATTTTTATACTGTACCAATGACCCAGACTTAGCTGGTGCTAACTCTAAAAAATCCAGGGCCAAACACAAATTTTGCCCCCCCAATCCCCAAAATTTGCATCTAAAACCAAAAGAAATCATGTCCTATAGGACCTCCATACTTTGCCCTTACTGCGCATGCGCAGTGTCAAGGACGTTCCGAAATTGGCGCCAATTATCATTCTCTGTTTGGCCCTTCATCAGTCAACATCTCACTGATCTTTGTGCTTGTAAATCTCAGTTTAAAGGATGTCAGACACGTAATTATTGGAGAAATGGTGATTCTAAGGAGGATATAGAAGGAGGAGAGGAAAAAGGAGTGACAAAAAATAATCAGGGCTGTTCTTAAAATTTTTTATGAAATTATGTTAAGTTGCCTATTATCGAGGCATGGGCCTCTTGTTGTCATTCTTGCTATAAAGTTGCACTGCTTATTCAGTGTTTCCTCTCCCCTGGTCTTCTAAGTCCCCCCTTGCAATTCTCCCATGCTTTTGGCATATTTTTGAGAAAGATCATTTCTAAATTCTCTTGGGAGAGTTAGCTTGGTTACAGAATGTTTTCTGTTATTTTCCCCATAGTTACGTTTTCACCCATGGGTGTATAAACGTTGTGTTCTGCATCTTCCATCTGATGTTCTGCAGATTCTCCCCTGGGAGTCTCTGTCTTGCATCAGATAGAGTGTAATTTTGATGACTGATTTCGGGCCAGTTTTGTCAGTGCCTGGAGTCATGTTTTCTGGTGTTTTTACACTGTTTGTTTACATTGGCAACAGTCTCTTTTGAGGGGGGCTGTTTGCCTTTGGAGTAGTTTATCTCACTATAAGATACATTTTTATTATCCGTAAGTGTTGCATTAATTATTTAATATAAATTTAAAATTTTTGACCACACTTAGCCATCGGATCCATTGGGGCTCAATGTTACTTTTCAGAAAATTGGGCTTCGCTGAAAAAATATTTTTCAAAAATTATTTTGATTTTCAATTGTTTTTTCATTATTAATGGATCATGTTATTATGTATCTTTGTGTTAGGGGTTTGTGCGAGTAACTAGGACTTGTTGTTGACTTTTCACAATGAAAGGATATTGTTCAAATTGTAATAGGAAGAAATCTTCCTCTGACTTTCATGATCATTGCATTAATTGTAGTCAGTGTTCTCGCACTAATCCCTGTTCTATATGTCAATATTGGGATGACAAACATTGGAAACGTGTGTCACGATATGTTGTTAGTGGAGAAAGGGCTATGCTGGCTCTTTCTCCGCAGGGTCACTCTACTCTCTCAGTTTCTATTTCAGAGGAACAAGAACAGGGTGATGTTTCCATGTTATCTTCTGCAAGTGCGCTTCCGTCGTCACAAATGAATACAGAGCTAGCGGCAAAAGTGCTCATGGAGATTAAACAAATGTCGTCCGCTAGCTCGCCCGGTGTAGCGTCCATTCACCGAATGGTTCGGCAGCCGGGTTCGTCCTATGCGGTCCAGGAGGAAATGTTGGGTGATGCGAGCACTATAAACATTCAACGTGCACACCCAGTGATGGCGGATAGTAGGAGAGATCGGAGGAAGCCTTTGAGTCCGGTTCCTAGCTCGTCCAGGTCCAGCCGGGCCGCGAGCGAGAGAGGCCCCTCTCTCGTACAACAACATCTGGGACCAGATGTTGTGGTACAAAATGTGTCGCAAGCGGAGCACACGTCCGTCGCTCGGGACACTCCGTTGTATAGGCAGTCCGTGGAGACTGCTCAGGCTTCTTCCTCTCATCAGCGCACACGACCGCACCTTGGCTACGTGACCGCCGATATTTTACCAGCTTCGCCGATCAGGGATTCTTCGGCGACCAGGTCACACCATCCGGTAGCCAGGGACACGAGGCCGATGGACTCCAGACGTTCGCATAGGAAGAGTATGCGGGAGTCATCAGATGCGGAGCTGCCCTCGGCGAAGCAGCGAAAGACTGCACCTCCGCAGGCCTCGATGTCGGACGTACTTGTGCAAATAGCACAACTTATCGCAGCATCCCAGCAACCGACAGAAACGGTGTCGGATCGGGAATTATCCGACGGCGCTGGGTCGGTACGCTCCGCCGAAGCATCGGGGGCGGACGACCAGAAGCATCATGAGGTCCGACTGGATGGTGAATGGGATACGGATGATTTGGAGGTATCCCTTTCGGAACAACATAAAGCTGCCGTGGACTTCATCCGGCACTTTCTCCCTCAAGTTGTTCCGTCGGGCCAGACTGCTGCGGTTCCGGACAAGAGAATTATAGCGTCATTGGACTCTGATTTCTTTGAGCGGTTCAGGGACATCGCTCCCGAGTTTCCCGTCTCAGTCCAATAATGTTGCAAGAACATTTGAATTATTGAACGACGCTATATTCAAACTTGCTTCCAAAACGGGAAAAGCAGGTTTCTTGTCCGCCAATACTCTCAACCTGCCTTTCATTAATGCAAGGAACAAATTCGATACGGCAGGACAGGGTATCCCAAGAGTTCCTCTGCGTATGGACGACGAGGCGGAAGACTTAGAATTATCATTACCGTCGTCGGCGTCTATTCCAACCGCGGTGTTGGAAACAACTATTTCGTCTAACAGAGCCAGTTTAGATGCCTTATCTTACGCAGATCACCTTACTAAGGCGTTATCACTGCGCCTTCAAGGGAAAGAATTTCAGGATATTCAATCCTCTTTAAGACTTCTTTCAAGGGCAGTAGCTTATTCCACGTGTAACTCCGCCCTTTCAGTGGCAAACCTGGAGTTGGTTAGACGTGACGTAGCCCTAGCTACATCCACACTCGTGGATACTAAGCTGAAGAACTCTCTCAGAGTCGCTTCGGTCTCCGGAGAACTTCTCTTCGCCGGCAACCTTTCTGCAATTTACGATAAAATTACAAAGAAAGCTTCGGATTCTCTGCTGTTCAAATCTGCTTCTAAGAAGTCGGACACGGCAGATAAGAGTAAGACAGGCACTTCTGGGTCTAATGCGCCCAAGAGAGGTTCCTATAGAGGTTCCGGTGCGTCCTCTTGGTCTTACTCAAGAGACCGTCAAGGTAGCGACTCACGTTCGGGACGTCCTTCGGGCCGGGACAACCGGTCAGATGCCCCGAGGTCGACGGGACGAGGTGCGGGTCGTGGAGGACGTGGTTTCTCCTACCGCAGGCCTCGCAGGTCCAGGAGGTGATGGCTTCAACCTCTATCGCGTACCGGTTGGCGGAAGGTTGTCGAGTTTTTCACAAGAATGGGCGTCGATTACGGACGACCCTTGGGTGAGAGGGGTGATTTCAGAAGGTCTAAAGATATCCTTCAAACGAAAGCCTCCATTAACTCGAAGTCCAAAATGGACTCAACTTCCGTCAAATCCGCAGAAAAGAGACGCTCTATTATCAGAGGTGCAGTCTCTTTTAATGAAGAACGCGGTAGAGGTTGTAGAAAACCAGGAGACACCGGGATTCTACAGCCATCTGTTTCTGGTTCCGAAACCAGACGGCTCGTTCCGTCCAGTCATAGATTTGAGCTGGATAAACAAGCTGATCGTCGCTCCGAAGTTTTATATGGAGACGATTCGATCGGTCAGAGCGAGTATTCGGGTGAACGATTATGCAACAAGCATAGATCTCAAAGATGCGTACTTTCACGTCATGGTACATCCGACATTCAGAAAGTATCTACGCTTCGCAGTCCTAGGGGTGGTGTATCAATTCCGGGCGATGTGCTTCGGATTGAATCTAGCACCCTGGGCTTTCACTCGGGTAATGAACTCGGTAATGATGTATTTCCGAGCTCATTCGTCTGCGGTAACGTCGGCCTACCTGGACGACATTCTTCAGAGGTACGGCAACGAGTTAACGCTTCAGAACGATGTGCAGAATCTACTTCTATTGCTCCGACGTCTCGGTTTTATAATAAACGAGGAGAAGTCGGATCTGGTGCCGTCCATGTCATTCACACATCTGGGAATGAGCTTCGAGACGCACAACAATCTCGTTTGTCTGCCGTTAACCAGAGAAAAATTAGTCAGTTGTTACGCTCGCTATTGTCTGCTCGCAGACAAAGTCACAGCGAGAGAATTTATGAGACTGATATGTCTGTGCGGAGCCGCTGCGGATCTCATTCCGATGGGGCGGTTACGCACGCGTCCTCTCCAAATTTTCTTGACTCAGAATTGGAGTGTGAAAATTCATTCGCTCGACATAGACGTTCTCTTGTCAGATCAAGTGAAACGAGAGATTCAGACTTCGGCAAACATTCAGGGGTTAACTCAGGGAGTTCCGCTGCAGTTGCTGGATCCGAGTTTTACCATTATGACGGATGCCAGTCAAACAGGTTGGGGTGCATCATTGATCCCAACGGATTCGAGATGCCAGGGTCTTTGGGATCCGCAATTCCTGGGCAAGCACATAAACATCAAGGAAATGATGTCAATTTGGCTTGCGTTACGTCATTGGATGGACATTATTCACAATGCTCATGTCCAAATCCTATCCGACAATACGACAGTAGTGGCGTATATACGGAATCAGGGAGGCACTCATTCAATTCCGTTGTTCAATCTAACGGAAAGAATCCTTCTGTTTGCTCTAGAACATCAGGTTCTTCTTTCGGTCCGTCATATACCGGGTCGTCTGAATGTACTAGCAGACTCCCTTTCACGAAAGGGTCGCTTGTTGCCATCAGAGTGGACTCTCAACAAACAAGTATTCAATCAGATTTGCTACCAATGGGAACGGCCAATGATAGACTTATTTGCGACACATCTCAACAATCAGTTGCAGACGTATGTGTCTCCGTGTCCGGATCCAAGAGCATTTGCAGTAGACGCTCTGTCGATCCCTTGGGACGGAATGATAGGATATGCGTATCCTCCAGCGCCGTTAATTCAGCAAGTATTGCTAAAGATAAAACAATCTCAATGCAAGATTCTGTTGGTAGCATCTCTGTCTCCACAGAGACCGTGGATAAATCTACTCAGGTGTCTGTTGTGGGACCTACCGCGAAAGCTTCCTCCACGGGAGGATCTTCTTTCGCAGGGGAAATCGCGTCAACTCCATCACAACCCGCAAGGTCTCAACCTTCACATTTTTCCGTTGTGCAGTCCTTCTTGCATGGCAAGCACTTTACAGGACGAGCAGTGGACGCGATTTCTAACTGTAGGAGGACCTCCTCTTCGCTAAACTATGCGGCTAAGTGGAAGGTTTTTCGTCGTTGGTGTAGGGATCATTCTGTTGATATTTTTGATCCCTTTATACCAGACATTGCAAACTTTCTAGTATACTTGTTTGACGAAATCAAACTGCAGCCTGTTACTATTAAGGGTTATAGGTCTATGTTATCTGATACCTATGCACATCATGATAGTTTACAAATTGGATCTAATGTCTCTTTATCTAAGTTGGTTAGAAACTTCTCGATAAATAGACCCAGAACTCTTAGGTTAATTCCTAAATGGAATTTAGCTTGGGTTCTTCTTAAACTGAAGGAAAAGCCATTTGAACCTCTTGGGACAGTAGATTTCAAATTCTTGTCTTATAAGACAGCTTTTCTCTTAGCTTTCTCTTCTGCTAGAAGAGTCAGTGAGCTTCATGCACTGTCGGTGGATGATTCTCACTATCGTAGTGTCGGGAACACTATCACCTTCACTACTAATGTGGGATTTTTAGCTAAGAATCAGGCTCCTAATAAATATCCGGAACCTATTGTTATTAAGGCTCTTCCGTCTTCAGACGGGCGTAGGCCTTTACTCTGTCCTGTTAGAGCATTACGTATCTATAAACAGAGATCTCAGTTTATCAGAAAGGGACGAAAACATTTCTTTCTGTCTCTGATGCCTAATAGAAAGGACATTTCAGTCCATTCTATTGATAGATGGATTCAATTAACTATCCGTACTGCTTATGAAAATTTATCTTCTTCTCAGCAGTCTGTGCTTAAGATTTCGGCTCATGAAGTAAGAGCTCTTGCTACTTCTTTGGCTTACGCTAATAGTATTGCTATTACAGATTTAATGAAGGCTGCTTATTGGTCTCAGCCATCCACTTTCACGAATTTTTATCTCAGAAATATTGAGTCCATTTCTGGAGACCTGCATTGTTTAGGTCCGTTATCTGTTGCTCAGAATGTCGTCCACTAAACAGTTGCAACTATAGTTATGCAGGCTTTCTGTTCCGGTAGTGACTCCGTCCGGCTGCCCTCTTCGCTCTGGGCTATTTGACCCAGGGCAAGGGGAAGGGGGGGAGGGGGGGAGGGTGTTCCCTTAGGTCACCTGCTTTATAGTGAAAAGCAAGGGAATGCCTCCTCCGAAGTCAGTATTTCTGAGTCGTTTCCGGGATGGTTTTAAAGTGTAATATTAATGTTAAAATTCATTCATGTCATATTTTTAAAGTGTAGCTCGGTGTGAAGCATTTGTATATGTCAAGTGTCAAACGGGCGTTAATATACAATCCTCGGACACTTTTAAAGAATATAAAGAGTCTCAATTCTCTGGACTTCGGGGCCCCCCGACTTGACCACGTCTGGTGTGAGTTTGACCCCCTCCGTGGGGGATGTGCAGCTCCTCCCGCTCCCGCGTGGGGTGGTGAACGCTTTCGTTTCGGGTCGCCCGATTCGACCACGTCGGATGAGAATTGCTCCTCCTCCGTGGGGGATGTGCAGCTCCTCCCGCACCAGTGGGGGGTGGGGACCGCTTTCATTTCGGGGGCTTCCCGATTCGACCATGTCTGGTGAGAGTTATTCCCCTTCCGTGGGGAATGTGCAGTGTTTTACCGTGGTGGATACTGCAGGAGCTGTTGGTTTTCTGGTGTAGAGATGCCTGGTTCCGGGACTATGCTCCCTCTCCAGTCGACATCTGAGGCTGTCACTAGGGTTGTGACTCCTCCTTTCAGGGTTTGTGTTTTGTCGCGGCCGAGATCGGCCGCGAGAAGGTTGTCGTGGAGGCCATTCTTCCGGCCGCGATCGATCCGCGTACTACAATCTAAACTAACCCATCTGCCGCGAATATGCAGTCCTTCGATTTTAGCGTGCGCTGGCGCACGCAGTGCGCAGGTAAATGCCGATGGTAGCCTGTTATGTTGGGCGCACGTAGCCGTTCAAAAAGTAGCGCTTGCAAATAAAAATAGACAGTCAAAATGTCCGAGGCCAACATTATCTACCCCAAATCACAGGCCCTCATGGTTTGATCAGTATTAAACACTGGCTTTTTTCAAATGTAAACAACACTTTCAAAGGAAGTATCTCTTACACCTGCGCAGTAAGGTTACTTCAGGAAAACATCTGTCAAATATTGAACATCGAGCAACGTTAATGCCACGACAATTGTCAGTCTCCAACACTTGCACGGAAAATACGCCCACTCAATCACCAAACATCTCGGCACTCACCAGTTTCACCTGTCAATAATTTTGCAGTCTGCTCACACACCTACCAATTTCCAATATCAGGGACAAAACGTCTCCAACTGCTGTAAATAACCGTATTTCATACATTTATTTTGCCAAGAAGAAAATTTCTTTCACAACCTGTCTTAGAAAATCGTGAATCGGAAATTTTTCCTGATAGATTAAAAATTACCGCAACTCATTTGAAGGAGTGAATCAATTGCAAAAAGCCAAAAATATTTTTGGAAAATCCGAAACACACAAAATCAAATCTTTGCTGTTTTTATCACCCAACTCGAATGCCCATAATTAATAATATGCGTTTCATTTTGACATACCATTATATTTTTTTTATATCAATCAAGGGTGAGTGATAGATGTATCATCAGTTCCAACAATTATCCCGCCTCATAAATTTATTTATATCGCCCAACTTGGGCACTTGACATACGTTTCGAACAACATAATGGCACCAGTCATTCCAAAAATAAACAAAAGTAACAAGCCATCTGAAGTGCAGGTTTGGGATGTTTCGGCCTTTTACAGTTTAGCCTTGGGACGTTTTGCCCCGGGATATTTCTGCCCCGATATGTTTTGAAATCGAAGACGAAACAAAAGAAGAAGAAGAAAAAAATGGGGGTGTTTTGGCCTCGACAGGCGGTACATTTCGGCCCCAGTTGAGGCCGAACGTCCCCCCCCCCCCCCAAAAAAAAAACGAGGCCGAAACGACCCAGAACCGACGTGATTGTGGCATTTCAAACATTTTTTTACCCTACAAACCTGCGACGCTGTATTTGTAAACACAAAGCCCGGTGGATTCAGCTCTGGTCATGTACCCAGATGTATGGGTCGGAAGTCTTTCAACCCAAATGGGGGGGGGGGGGGGGGGGGAGGGGGTGCGACAGCATATATGTAAAGAAAAAGGGGGGGGGGGGCTATTTTGAGTTTTAACTGTAACTTATATGGTATTTTGGGTGGGGGGGGAGCGGGGGTATTTCTAGTTTAAATTGTAACTTATACTTATAAAGATTTTTCAGGTGTTATTCTGAATGTCAGTCTTAAGTTCTGAAGTGTCTGACATGATTTATCTGGTGCCTGACATTTTGGCCGACACTCAAAACAAAATTATTTTCAGGCTTGAAATCAACTAAATGTATCTGGATTGGGGTGAATTTTATTGTTTCCTGGAATATTTCAGAATGATTATTCATAGAGTCATTTTCTTTGACTTTGAAAAATTGGCCCTGAATAGGCCCCGACCCTCTGATCCCAGGGCCAATTTTTTGGCCTCGACCATTTTCTAAACCACGAACCCTGTCCTTTGGAGGCCGAGCTTGGTGGCTCACTCCGCTTTTCCGCCAGTTCCAACAGCTCCCGTCGTATCTGCTGCTACTGCTGTTCCGTCTACAACGTCATGGGCACCGTTTTTAGCCGGCCTCGGCTTCTCCCTGCCAGGGTCTGCAGGGATGTCTGTAGTATGGTTGTGGGGTTTCGGCCTCAGCCTTCCCAGACTTCCACTCGGCGAAGTCAAATGGGGCTGCCGACTGAACCCTATACTGTGTCCTCTCAGCCAATGAGCACAGTAGTTTTTTACCTGCAGTGGTCTGCTGCGGTGTCTGGTTGTGTAGACGTGGGGGTATCGGCCTCAGCCTTCCCTGACTTCAACTCGGCGAAGTTGGAAGTGGCTGCCGGCCGGACCCTCTCCTGTGGTCTCTGCGGTGTCAAGCACCACAGTTGTCATTGGTTTCGGTTGTTCTTAGTGGGACGCTATGAACTCCGTGGCGTTTCCGTCCCTCATTCTGGTCACACAACCAGTTTTGGGAGTCCAACGTCTTTTGTGCAGCCTGGACCTTCTGCCCTGCAGAGGTCAGCGGTGACTCTCATGAGTTCCTGCTATGTTGATCCTCGGGGTGTGTCACACCCCTATACACATCTGGCTTCAGACGTTTTCGGCTGCCGCCCGTCGTCCCATGTCGGGTCTTTTGGAGGATCGTGACCCTTCGCTGGTTCAGAGGGTCAGCGGTGAAGCCACTTTGCCGGTTCGTTCCCCTGTCGAACCGGCCAGTACGGGCAGTGAGCTTAGGGAGGCCCTCTCCTTTACTCACTCAGGTTCTGTCAACGAGCCTTCCTGTTGCTTCCAGCGAGTGGTTTCCAGGCGCCTCCTGTGGCGCCGCCTCCCGGGATTAGAAACAGGCCGCTTTCTGATCCCCTGGTGTTCCGACACCATGGGAGGCGTCGGCTGGTTTGCCCACGATGGGCTATGTGTCTTCCGACTCAGGGGAAGAGTCAGACATGCTTGATGTCGAGAGCCAGCTGTCTTCGGACTTGGGGGCAGCTCTTGATTTCGTGTTTGGGTTCTTTCCGGATCTCAAACCATCTAACCAGTCGACAGTGTCAGCCAAGCCGTGATCATCAGTCGCGCGCCAACAGTCTATGGAGCAACCTGCTTCTGGGCGTCTTCGACCGTGCCCTTCGGTACAGTTGGTTGAAGCATTTTCAGCCTTGGACTTCAAGCTAAGTTCCAAGGCTATGAAGGCTCCGTTCTTCACCAGGGTTGACACCTTTTTGCCTCCGGCGCGTTATCGTTCCTACGATTCCGCCAATCCGTCGGTCTACCAGACTTTGACGGTTTTGGATCAGGACTCCAATTCCCTCGGGCTTTCCAAGTCCAAGTCTGCCGTCATTCCGATGACGACTCTGGAGTCCACATTGGGCTTATCGAGAGAGATGCTTGGTATGCTTTCTCTTTCCGATCACGTCGTCTCAGCTTTTGCTGCCTATCTGCCTTCAGATAAGATTGACGAGGTACAGGCTCCTTTGCGTGTGCTGTCCAAGGCGCTCATGCATCTTCCTCACGCGCATGCCTGTAACACGGCTAATCTGGAATTAGTTCGAAGGGACTCTGTGCGGGACACAGGCCGATCCCTTCCTGAGGAGCAGTACGCTGCTCTTCGATCTGCTTTTTTGACAGGTCCGCAACTTTTCCATGATTCTGTGTTGACGGTCCGGGATGACGTCCTACGTCATTCCAACGATCAGCTGCTGTTTCTTCAGCTTGATCAGCCTTCTAGGGTAGGCACGGCCCATTCCAAGCCTAACAAGTACCCTCTGCTTCCTCTGCGAAGCAAAAGGGGCTGATCCTTCTGCCACCGCTTCTACTTCTTACTCAAGGGGTAAGGGTAAGTGTCGGCAGTCTTGAGGGAACTCCCAGGATTCTTCATTCAGTAGAGGTGTTTTCTCCTCTCGCGAGCCTCGTCGGGGTTCGCAATGAAGGTCCTCACCTCGACTCGTCCCAGGTTGGAGGAAGGATAGCAGAGTTCGCAGACCGTGGGCCACCATCACATCCGATCCTTGGATGTTAGATGTTGTTTGGTCCGGGCTGCGAATATCCTTCCGACAGCACTCCACTCTGTCTGGGGTGCCTTTTCCAACCACAGTTCCTTCAGACATTTTACGTCTGGAACTTTTGTCCACGGAGATAGACAATCTCCTGACAAAGGGGACGATTGAGGTCATCAAGAACATCTATTCCCGCCTGTTCTTGTTGCCAAAGAAGGATGGCCGACTCCGACCGGTTCTCGATCTGAGTTTCCTGAACCAGTCTATCATTGCTCCCAAGTTCAGCATGGAGACTTTCAGGTGGGTCCTCCGTTCAATTCACCAGGGAGATTTCGCTTCCAGCTTCGACCTGCGAGACGCTTACTTTCACGTTCCGATTCATTGGGTGTTACGGAAGTATCTCAGGTTCATTTTTCTGGGGCGAGTTTACCAGTTCAAGGCCATGCCTTTCGCCCTCAACCTGGTTCCTTGGTCTTTCACCAGACTGATGTCGCATGTGATAGCTTTCCATCGCATACAGTCCAGGGTGACTACTTCGGCATATCTGGACGATATCCTCCAGGGGCATTCCAATGCTGCCTTCCTGGAGTCGGATGTCGCCACTCTGTTGAGCTTGCTCACGTCGCTACGTTTCAGAGTCAACGAGGAGAAGTCGGACCTGGTCCCTTCTCAGTCGTTTTATCATCTGGGGATGGCTTTCCGCACACAATTCAATTTGGTGGCGTTTCCCCAGGCCAAGGCTGTGATTCTCTCAGCTTTTGCTCCGACTCTCCCAGTCCACATCCGCGACGGCTCGGAGTTTTCTCCGGCTAATCGGTCTCTGCTGTTTGGTGACGGATCTCATTCCTCTAGGTTGGCTGCGTGTCAGACCTCTCCAACACTTTCTGCTCAGTCGTTGGAGGCCGAATGTAGATTTTCTGGATCTGGTGCTTCAGTTTCCAGACTATCTTTATCCTCACCTTCTCCTCTGGGCGGATGTCCAGTGGCTTTCGCAGGGTGTTCCGTTGGACTTCCCCACGTCCGATCGCGTTCTGACGGCAGATGCCAGCGATCTTGGATGGGGTGCAACGTTGGATCCTCTAGGTCTTTCCATTCATGGGATGGTGGACCAGGATCATGCAGCTCTACACATCAACCAGAAGGAGCTTCTTGCTCTTCTGCGTTTCAGGCAGTGGATCCCTCACCTATCGAATCGCCAGGTCCTTCTGTTGTCCGACCATTCGACGGTGGTTGCTTACATTCGGAACCAAGGCGGCACGCACTCTGTTCCAATGTACGAATTGGCTTGGGATCTTCTACTGCTCGCTCAGGATGTCCGCGCCGGGGTGGCTGTTCGTCACATTCCCGGTCGCCTGAATGTCCTAGCCGACTCCCTGTCCCGTCGGGGCAGGGTCATTTCCACCAGGTGGATGCTCCACATGGCGGGTTCCATCGATCTATTGTGACTAGTTGGAACCATCAGGTGGACACTTTCGTGTCCCCGTGTCCAGATGCTCTGGCTTTTGCCGTGGACGCTCTGGCCCTCCTTTGGGATGGTCTTGTCGGCTACACCTTCCTACCGGTTCCGATTCTGCTTCAGGTTCTCACCCAGATATGAACCTGCAGTCGTCGAATCCTTTCGATCACACCTGTCGCTTCGGTGGGTGTGGATCATTCTGCTCCGCTCTCTGTTAGCGGCGGTTCCGGCATGTCTCCCTCTACCTCGCGACTTTCTTTGCCAAAGTCGCCCGGGAGGTTTTCAAGTTGACCCGACTTCATTGTGCCTTCGCACATGTCTTTTATCGGGTCCTGTCTCCTCCGTAGTGGTTTTTCGAGACACGCAGTGGAGTTGCTTTTCTTCAAGGAGGCACTCACTCCATTGATTTAGCCTCTGTGGCTAAGCGGAAGGTTCTTCTGTCGATGGTGTGTGATCACTCTGTTGGTTCTGTCATTCCTTCGATCACACTGCTTGCGGAGTTTTCTGTTATATGTTTGTTTCTGGGGGTCTCCAGCTATGTGTACTTGTCCATGCTTCGGAGACATTTTTTCCTATGTGATACCGCATTGTTTCGACACTCATCCTTGCCTCTCCAAGCGTGTTCAGCTCTTTTCCTTGAAAAGGCCTTGGACTTTGCAGTTTACTCCAAGATGGTCACTTTCTTGGGCGCTGCTCTGCTTGGGGGTGGGGGGGGGGGGGGGACGTTCACGCCTTTATCCTGGATGAATATGCGTTTTCCCACATGCCAGATCTCTCCAGCATCCTTTTCTTGATGGACTTGTCTTGCTATTCGTGCAGCTTCCGCTCGTCTAGCTACTGGTGATTGTATTACCAATTGTTTTTTTCTGCCAGGAGGTGCGTGCATTGTCTTCCTCTTTTAATAACTCTGTCATGTCGGATGACTGATGTTATACTGGCAGCCTTCTGGAGAAATGCTACATTCTCCTTTTCTCTGCGACAGTTGCAGGAGCCGACAGAGACCCTTGGGGCCCTCTTTCTTCGGCTCAGGATGTTGTCTATCCAAGCTTTTCAGCTTTTTTCAGGGTCGGTTCCAGCTTTGTGCTGTTACTGCCTTTTCTGTCTGTGCGTCGCACTACACCATACGCCTCATCTTTCATTGGCTTTTCTAATGTTTGTGATGCTATGGTTTGATAGGCCTAGGGATCTCTTCCTCTGTCCATGGTCCCAGTGCTATTGAGTTATGTGTGGGTTGGTTATGTGATTCCCTCCAGCCTTTTGTCTATTCAGCCTGTTGTAAACAATTGAGGTAGGTTGATAAGAAGTATAAATTTTATAGTAAATTTCCTTTCTTATTATACCTACCGAAATTGTTTACATGGAGGCCCTCCCGTCTTCTTATTCGGGTAAGAATCCTTACTCCCTGCTGATCACATAACTCCTGTGTTGTTCGGAATCAAAAGAATGACGAATTGATGCATTGAGCACTGTGACGGAAGTCAGGGTTTTGTACTATGGAAGAGTGTCCCATACTGGGTGTGCGCCGATGGCGCTCGGCCCAGTTTTGGCTTATTTTTTCGTGGTGTTTTTACACCACTTTTCTTTCCCAAATCTTGGGAAAGATTAAAATAGAGAGTATTTTATCCGAGTTAGGTTCTTCCACTGTAGTGCAAGCCTATTGTAAACAATTTCGGTAGGTATAATAAGAAAGGAAATTTACTATAAAATTTATACTTTTTAGAGTTAGCACCAGCTAAGTCTGGGTCATTGGTAAGTATAAAAAATATATAAATTACTATAAATTTTTTAACTTTTTCTATTCGAATAACATTTGGTATTAATCCTTCTGTATAAACAAAGTTTATGGAATTTTTAAATATATCAATTATTAGGGGTGATGTAAACAAAATATACACAGCTTCAAGGAGCTGTCTTGAAATTGGATCAATTCATCAAGCAAAGATACAGGTGAGCGGATGGTACAGTACAGTTGCTATGGACTGGTCAAAATCCTTGCATGAGTAGACCAGGTAATAAAAATCAGTGCTTCATTGATTAAATTTTTGATGATTATTCCTGTAATTAGAGTTTGGAATCTAATATTATTGCATCTGTGGAAATATTGCCCACCTGTGGAAAGTGATCTGGCCATGGTAGCTGTACTTTATATGACATTCCTGTTGTTGCAAATAGTACTCGCCAGGTTTGTCATTTTTGCTAAGTAAAATGTTAAACTCTTATAAGCAAACAAATTATCAAAAGCATGCATATCTTGAAGCCACAGAATGCTAAAGTATTGTGATTACAAAAGTCGTATTCTTGATCAGATTGTGATTGGGTTGCGACATACTTACACACCAATGGGTCAGGATTTCATTATAAATAAGGCAGGGCCATATCCAGGACTAATTTGGGGGCACCTGTCCACATATGCCACAGGAATAACTGAAGGCCATAGGTGGTAGAGACGGAAACTGAAAATAGGATTGCCATACTGAAAGCAACATTTTTAAAAAACACAAAAGTTGAAATTACCCTGATGCCTCCACGTCCTTTCTGCACACCTGTTCCGTGTGTTATTTTTAGTCAGCTGAAGTATCCTAGTTTGGGATTCAAGGGATTAGCTTCATGTTGATTTTAGTCATGTATAATTTTTGTTGAATTTTGAATATTTTGGCAGACTATGGGATGGAGATTATACATGAATACAATCAGTTTGTGCACCCAAACCGGTACACCGGTACCAAAAACGTCCTGGATATGGCCCTGTAGGACTCTGTGATTCTCAAATTTTGTTTAAAATCAAATCCCAAATTGGATCAGAAAGAGTTTTTGAATCGGAATTGAATTTTGCAGATCTTCAAATTGTAAGTTTAGCACCATACAATGGTCGTTGTACAACCAGAAATATTGCCAGTCTCCATGTGAGTGCAGTAGCACAGTGGTTACAGTATTGGACTTCAGACCGAAAGGTCTACAGTTTGATCCCCTCCAGGGGGAACAGCATAGTGTCCTTTGGCAAGACTCTTGATCCCCTGTACTACTGCACTACGGCACTACTGCACGTTGATGGTGCACTTGTCTTCAACCAATGCTAACCCTGCTTGAGTGGAGTTACAACATTGGGGAGTCTGATTGTTGTTCGATGTTGCTCTCTGCTTCTCTCTAGGTACTCTGGCTTCCTCCACCCATAAAACAGTCCGACAAAAGTTGACCCAGGCTGTCAAAAGTGCTGTTAAACCCCAATAAATAAATTGCCAGTCTCCATTCAAGTATTGTAACCAACTGCGACTTGCCTGTTTGGGCAGCTCAGTGCAAAATGAATAGTCAAGAAAAGGAATCGAAAGTAGTTTCAGAAGTGGAACCTACCTGAACTTTCTTTTTTTCTGTAAAGGAGACCTGATGATAAAAGAAGCATTCAAGAGGAGACACTTTGTAGGATTTCAAAAATCTTGATGATTCGAAAATTTGAGCCATATTTGAAGACAATTGTGGTGTCCTTTAGGAAATGTCAGTAACTGGAGATTGTAACAGATTGCTCAACATATTAAAGTTAATTTCCCCCAAAAATAAAAATGAAAAAGCCTCTTTTTGCTCAACATTTTCATTGCAATGAAGTTCAAAATCAAAGAAAAAGAGTTCAAAGGAAAAATATTTTGCATTTTGCACCTGTTAATGTAGCAAAGTTGATTTGGACATTATGCTGAAGGTAAATTAAATATTCACTCTTCAGGACAATACTTATTACTGAGCATGCAGTTTTTGTTAACTTGTTAAATAGAACTGGTAACCAATGCTAGGGAGGTGAGGGGTCTGCTAAAGTGAGGTGCATAGGTTAAAACAATTGGCTTAATTTGACCATAAACTTGTGTTGCAGTCAAGATATGGCCATGCCATAGATGCTTAAAGTGACCATAACATTCTCCCCAATGCACACAGTATCAAAATTTATTATCATCTCATCTGACTGAAAGTCAGGGGGAGCTTAAGTGATCACTTTCTGTCTGTCGTCCGTCCGGCGTGAACTTTACATTATCCACTTCTCCTCATAAACCACTGGGCCAAATTGAACCAAATTTGATATGCATGTTCCTTATCATTATATGTCAATGGAAGGTTGTTAAAATAAAGTTGCCATGCCCACAGGGGGCACCACAAGGGGTATTACTCTGATAGCACGAATAAATTGTTTTCCAAAATTAAAAGAATCTTCTTTTCCAGAACCATCAATTAGAATCTTCTGATATTTGGTATATAACATCTCTAGGTGTGTGGTGGGTGGGCAGTGTTAAAGCCCAAATTTTTACTTAGTGCAATATGAGGGAATTTCTTTTAAAAATTTTCTTCAGATCCACCAGTCAGAATCCTTTCATATTTGGTATACAACATCTGTAGGAATGTCAGATTCAAGTTTGTTCAGATCGAGTCCATGGGTTAATATTTGGGCTCTCTATTGGAGCCCAAAGTTTGACTTTGTGCAATATGAGGAAAGTTCTTCAAAAATCTTCTTCTTCAGATGCACCCAGTCAAAATCCTTTCATATTTGGTATACAGCACATCGAGTCCCTGGGTTTATATTTGGGCTCTGGGTAGTGATTAACCGATGTTTGGCAATCGCATCTGACATCGGCCGATATTCAGCCATCGGTTGACCATCGGTAGAAGTGTTTGAATATCGGTTCGTGCCAATGGTTACATGGAACACCACAGGATCAAAATCGTTCATATTTACGTTTGATTCACGACCTCATACAAGCAGTAACAAGCTTAATAAGTTGCCACGTTGATTGGCAGTAGTGTTGAAATGATTCAGCACAATATCCCACTCCCTGTACAAGTTACAAGAACACAGACAGCACCCCTCCAGTACTATGAATTGCTGTTTCATCATTTGATATCACTGTCAGCTCATTTGTAAACAATCTTGTTACCCAATTCTTCTCTATTCACTGTCAACACAAAGTGGGCAACAACAAATGAACATAACATACACTCATCAGCAGATTGTTTTCATAGTGAGAGTGTAACTTCAATCTGTGGTGCTTGTTACTTATTTATGTAAACAATCTAAAAATAGTGTATGTCCATTTTGTGCATGGACTTCTGAGATTGGTTATCATTTGTGAAACATTATATTTTTCCATTTGCGATTTTCCGGCACTAGATTCTTGAATACGAACCTACAAAATAGACTGAATTGCCATGTTAAAAGCTATTTGAAAACACAGCCGTTATGAATGTATTTTCAGTTGTTGATTTCTGCCCCACAACGAAAGCAATCTGAATTACTCTGTACAAAACGGGACCTACTTTTGTTTTGACCTGTATATACACGTGGGTTTTGAATCTAAAATTCAAATTAGAACATAAATCAGTAATTAAATCAAGAAAATAAATTGTTATTTAATTTCCCTTTGATATATTTTATTCAATTTCATCTTGAAACTTAATTTAAATGGAGGGGGAATTTAAAAATAGTATGAGCGTAAGTCACCTATTTTCACATCGATCAAAGATGCTGTGCTTTTAACTTGTTTCCGCTGATCTTGTACTTTTATTTTGATACACATAGTGACTCACTCTTGAGATCAATGGACATATCAACATGACCGTACTGTAAAATTAACCCTATTCTGTGTGTTCTTGACTCTACTAATCTTTTTTGGTTGTGATTTCTGGCATTGCACTCACAATTGGCCAGTTGTGCACTCAACTAATCGGCAAGTGGATGATGGTTGCAAATCCTTATCGGTTAATCACTACCTATGAGAACCCAAATTTTAACTTACTGCAATATGAGGGAATTTCTTTAAAAATCTTCTTCAGATCCACCCGTCAGAATACTTTCATATTTGGTATACAAAATCTATAGGAGAGTCAGATTCGAATTTGTTCAAATTGAGCTCCCGGGTTATTAATTTGGGCTACCTATGGGAGCATGAATTTTAACTTCGTGCAATATAATAATAATTTAATAATAATTTATTTATATAGCGCTTTTCCCAGTGAAACGCTGCTCAAAAGTGCTGAAAACATAGGTGACGGTAACAATGGTATAATCAGTGGCCGAAGGCTGCTTGAAAGAGATAGGTTTTCAGAGCTTTCTTGAAGTGATCTGCATTTAGGGTTTTTCTAAGGTTCTGAGGGAGGGCGTTCCAGAGTGAGGGAGCTGCAAAAGTGAACGATCTCTTCCCTGCCGTTGATCGAATTCGAGGTACAACAAGGAGACTCTCAGAAGCTGATCTGAGATTCCTCGACGGTGTGTGTACTTTGATGACCTGCTTAAGGTAGATTGGTGCTTTGTTGCTATGTAAGATGTTGTGTGTCACTGCCAATACCTTATACTTAATGCGAGACTCAACTGGCAGCCAATGCAGAGATTTCAGGATTGGTGTAATGTGGTCATATTTTTTCGCACCGGTAATGATCTTAGCTGCTGTGTTTTGAATACGTTGAAGCAGGTACATTGATTTCAGAGGAAGGCCGAAATAGAGAGAGTTGCAATAGTCCAAACGGGACAGGACCAAAGACTGTATAACAGTTTTCAGAGTGTTTTTGTCAAGTAGCTTTCTGATTTTGTTGATGTTTCTTATTTGGAGGAAGCAGCTTTTGCTCACTTTTGTGATTTGGTTATGCAGATCAAAGCAATCATTAAAAGTGAAACCGAGGTTTAGGGCAGTTTTACTTGTGCTAACTGCGCTATTGCCTATTTTCAAGCAGTTAATTGGAACTTTGTCTAGCTGATGTTTGGCGCCTAACTGTACAAATTCTGTTTTATCATAACCCTGGGTTAATATGAGGGAATTTTAAAAAAAAAAGCATCTTCTTCAGATCCACCAGTCAGAATCCTTTCATATTTGGTATACAACATATCTAGGTGGGTCAGATTCAAGTTTGTTCAAAACGGGCCCCTGGGTTAATATTTTGGCTCTCTATTGGAGCCCAAAGTTTAACTTGTGCAATGTGAGGACATTTCTTTAAAAGCCGCCTTCTTCAGATCCACCAGTCAGAATTATTTCATATTTGGTATATAACATCTCAAGAGGGATCAGATTCAAGTTTGTTCAATTTGAGTCCGAGGCTTAATATTTGGGCTTGGGGCCGGGGGGGGGGGGGGGGGGGGGGGGTGGGGGGGGGGGGGGAGTCAGGTTAGGTTCAAGTTTGTTCAAATCCATTCCTTAGTGTTTTTCCATAAAATTTTCTTTTCATGACTTCATTCCTGTGTAGTGTTGATGAACCATGTCTAACTGAATGTGACCCCCAAATACTTCTTTGAACCACTTTGTCAGGTGAGTGATTATGGTCCCTTGGGACCTCTTGTTTTAATTATTGTTTTAATTTTTCAAAACATTTCAACAAAACCATATCATGTGACCCCTCATTGGAATGAGCTTGACAAGTTTGTTCCAATGAGAGGTCACATGATATGCGTTTGTTGAAATTGCTTGAAAAATATATCTTTTTTAACTGCTTAATTTATAAATTTACATGGGTGGATGTGACATTCGTTGCGCAAAGGCTGAAACAACAATAAATGAATGGACAGCCCAACATAAAAAAATTGCATAACTGGTTGAGTGCTAGAAGCCGCTATCAGGGCTTTTAAAAAAATTGAGGGTACTGGAGCAAAATTCAACATTTTCTTTTCTCATGTTTCTTATTCAAACACAAAAAATATTTTGTTTATTTAAATTTATTTCATTACATATTATTGGAGAGTGCCTGTGGGCACTCTCCAATGATTTGTAATAAAACAAATTTTGCTAAACAAATTCTGACCACTAAAAATAAAATAGCCATGAACCAGTTAACTTGACAAAGTCAAGATAAGCTATTGTCATTATGCATGCATGCAGGCATCTGTGAGTCTGTTCACATTTTCTTTTGCACAGGCTACACCCCGTAGTTCTTGTTTGATCATCACAAAATTTCTGCAGATTTGAGGTCATTACTAGATAAGAATGTCCCATTTTGGTTGTGATCGATCAACTGTGATGGCTGTGGGCCCGAAACTCCAAAATCTTTAGCACAGTCTACAGGTCGTATTTATGAAGGGTTTTCATTGTAACTTGGTAGGATGACTCTGTATAATGTCTAGATGAGAATGTCGTATTTTAATCAGGTTCAGTCAACCGTAATGGCCGCAGAGGCATGTTACATAGATTCCTTTAGCACAGTCTACATGTTGCATTTATGAAGGGATTCCATTGTAAATTAGTAGAATGACTCTGTTTAATGTCTAGATGAGAATGTCCTATTTTAGCCGTGATCGGTCAACCATGACAGCCACACAGGCACGTGATCTAGATTTGTTTAGCACAGTTCATATTTATGAAGTGATTTCATTGTAACTTGGTAGGATAACACGGTATGATGTCTAGATAAGACAGTCCTATTTTGGTCACTATCGGTCAGCCATTACTGTCACTTGGGCAGTGACACATGGGAAAGGTGCACGATCATCCTCGCCTGTGATCGCTCTCGCAAAAAAATGTCCAAGGTGTGCGAATAATCGCTCGCCTCTATTCTTGGGTGTGTTTTCATCATTTAGAGTTGCGTCAACAGAAACATTCAATTTAGTTTTGTTGGGAACTTTTTCAGAATCACTCACAATTTGAAGCATTTAATGTACAATTCCAAACAATTTCCTTTCCGTCGTTATGAACATGACACACAGTAGTTCGCTTATGCATCCACACATGACACGCTAACAGTAAGAGGGTTGTACATTGTGAACACGCCCAGAGTTTACTCCCACCACAAAATGAACATGCATGTTCAGATAAAAAAACGGTGGCCATTCCGAGACCTGAGAAATGTTTTAATACCGTATTTTTTTTTTATCAAGGACATGCGGTATGTTGTCCCAATCCTTATTTTCTTTTATACTCGTGACACCTGTCGCTTCAATTCACCATTGACACAAATTAATCTGCCCAATTTGAAATTTGCATTCATTTTCCACAATTTTAATAATCTACCATTTAAAATTCAGAACTAATTTTAGTGGCTTACATATATTTTCACTGTAGAAATTTCCATCCATCTTCAGTTGCATTCATACATTCGTTTCGAAGGACGCTTGTCAATGGAAACTGCGAAATAAATTTTTGTACATGCCATAAAATATAGTTCACTCACTTCAGATTTTCTAGATCTTAGAAGTTAAAAGTTCATTTCAGGAATTCTGGTAATAAATTTAATAAACAAACACTAGATTTCAAGCTTGCAGTTTTATTCTGAACCACAGGCAAACAATAACATTAACTTCAGTATATTTAGAAAAAAATACACTTTGAATGTACAATTATTATTCAACAGTCTTAAAAAAATGAAGTTATACATTGAAATCATTACTCTCAATCAAAATCACTCTCCTCACATTTTTCACTCTCGCAAACTTTATTTGAGGTGAGCGACTTTCCACTCTCCTCCATTTTGCTCCCATTCGTCACTGCTTGGGCATGTGACCTAGATTCCTTTATCACTGTCTACAGGTTGTTTTTATGAAGGGATTTTGTTGTAACTTGGTAGGATAACTCGTTATGATATCTGAATGAGACGGTCCCATATTAGTCACGATTGGTCAACTGTGACTGACGGACTGGCATATGACCTACATTCCTTCAGCAAAGACTACAAGTCATACATGTATGAAGGGATTTCATTGTAACTTGGTAGGATGACTCATTTTGGAATGATTTTACTGTAATTTGGTAACTTTGCTTGATGTACGTTAAATTAACTGTGAGGGCCACATCAACCCAAGCCTCAATTATTTAATACAGTCTACACCTCAAATTATTGTTGAAAACATAGCATGTAGGGTACAGAACTTAACATATTCTCAATTATCACAATTCTTGTCTTATTTCATAATCCTTTCATAAACATTGAACATTATCCTTTTTATCAAAAACACTACACATAGTCAAGTTAAGCTGCAGTGTCATTGACTCTTTAATTTGTTTTTTTTTTCAGTGATATTGTTCTGCTTAGCAGCTGTGATCTTCCCAATAGGTTTTGATATGGACCAGATTGGAGGATATGCTTATCAGTTACCTGCCAACTACCGGGTTGGACTTTCATACATTTTCTTTGTACTATCACAGTGGATAACAGTTGTGGCTGAACTGGTAGCTATCAAGGTGTGTCTTCCTCACATATGAGTGTTCCCTTTTTGACTATTGGGAACAATAACAACCCTCCATTCTTTGATGTTGTTTTAAACATCCATATTGAAACGTCCAATATTAATAAGTTGACAGATTGTCTACTTACAGAGCAAGAAAGACAAGATTTACCCCTTTACCCAGTGCACAGGATATCAAAATTTGTTCCTATGAAGAGGGGCCACATGATATGGTTTTGTTGAAATTAAATTTTTTGAATTTTTTTTTTTTTAACTGCTTAATTTGTAAATTACACTGGCAGATATGTCTGATTCGTTAGGTAAACTCGTAACCCTTAAAGGTCTGGAGATTTTAGACATTTCTGCTGCACTTTTAAAGTTTAAATCATGTGGCTTTGCAGTTGTTTCAAGCCAAGTCTTGGCTGCCTATATAGGCAACCAAGACTTGCCTTAAAACAACAGACAAGTTATTTAGAATGTAACTCGCAAGTTCACCCAAGACTTTACATTGGATTGTTTTTTGTTTCATCAAAAATTAATCAAAGTAAAAAAAAATTAGGCCTCTACGTGTTAAAGATAGATGATTTTGTTTTGCAGATAACCATATAAAATAGACAAATATATATTCTAGGAAATCAAATGTGGACCGATAACATGAATCAATGTGTCTGATGGTTGAATCCTCTGTCTTGCTTATCAAGAAAATCCATGCATATGACCTGTCAGATTTTAGGGTTTTTTTCCATACCAAAGATTCTGATCCTTATTGGGATGAGGACAATTCATGGAGGGAGTCATAAACTTTTGTTTGAAAGGACAAAACAAAACTTTCTACTCTACATGTAGTTGACCTCTAACAGTCAATAATGCTGAAACAATGAACTGATCGACGTCGACTAGATCTTTGTTATTAATCAATAGCAAAAATGCCAATTGATTAGTTGCCCTCATCTACCAATCACAACCTATCATTGCCCATATGCAAATGTCACCAGCACGCGAGCGGTATTCAGTCATAATTTACTTCGGAAAACACCCGCGGATGGAGAAAACTTTAGCAATAATATATGCCACCAAGTGTATTAGAAGAATTTTTACCAATAATTAACTATTTATAAAATACATGTGCTAGTACTATATTGTCATAGAGTATTGTGAAACATTACAGCCAAGGGAAACTGAAACCAGCTTTTTAAAACAAACTGTAATTCCAGGAACTACTGCTTGTAAGGCCATGTGCTTTGTTAAAAATAAGAAACAATGATTAATGGAGTGACCAACATCTCATTTATTGTATTCAGCTTGAATTTGGGTCACTTAGTGTTAATATTGATTATCACTCAACTTTCTGACACCAAGTCACTAGATGAAAACTTACATTTGAGGATTAAAACATTGTTAAGAATAAGTTATGTTTTTTAATCAAAACAGAAGCAGGGCACTTATTTTCATTTCACTTGAGTAATAACACTTTTGCCACCTGCTGATTTGTTGCGGTTCTTTTGTAGGCATGTTTTATGCTTAATTCAGAACACATGACTGAAGGGACAAGACAGTGGTATGTACATTGCACATGAGTACTGAGAATTTTCTTTTGTTGACATTCAAAAATGGGTGATAATCAATAAGGAGAACAACACTAAACAATGATGTATTTGAATAAAATATCACTCACTTTGTCGCAATTATATCGAGTATAGAATTTCAAAACAAAAGAGATCTTAACATTTTTGAGGAGATTTGATCATAAAATGATAATGACTGCCAAAAATTTTACAGATTTTTCTGATTCAAAATTGCTGAAAAAATAATTATCTGACACAGACGCCAGTTCAGTTGTTTTGCAACAGGATTCACAAATTATTCTGGTATATTACGTCAAATGAATAGCTATTTGATTTTCAATGTACATTTAAAATATGTGAGAAGACATTTAGCAGTTGATTCTGATGAAACCAGGAAATTAGAAGTGGAAAATCGCCAGTATTTTTTCTTCAGGCTGGGTTTAACGATAGGTGCTGCCTGCCCGTATATGATAGTGTTGTGGTGATGGGTGTCGATTAGTTGTCGACTAATAGCCGCCGACTAGTTGTTTATGAAATTCTCTAATTGTTTCAACACTAACACTCAGACAGCATAATATATGTATCAATATCTTAAATGATAATGTATTGTGGTCAAATATTTAACTCATGGTTTCTTGATAGAGAGCTCCATGAAGTCTATCAAATAAGATCTAATTGGGTAAATTCCTACTTGCAGTATGTGAACATTTGGCCGGTCAAACAAAACATGAGTCATTCAACTGAGTAAAATGTTAACCCATCAGAGTTTGATTAGTGACAATGTTCTGATTTGCTTGTATTATTAATAAGGAGACAGAACCAATGCTTGGTGTGTGAAGCAACATAATTAACTCTTTAACTAACAATCGGTTGCATCCGTCCATGAAATTTACATTGTGCAGTTAAAAAACAAGTTTTTTCAAAATATTTTAACGAAACTATATTGTGATCCATCATTGAAATAAGCTTGTCAGTGCATGTACTTAAAACATTTTGTGAAAAAGTTTTGAAAAATAACTAAAATAACAATTTTTGATATTGTGTGCAGTGGGTAAAGGGTTAAAAACAGTTGGCTAAAATTTACTTTATATTTGTGTTGTGGTCACAGTATAGCCATGGAGATGGAGATAGTTACCTCAAACCACAACAAATAAGACAAAGCCACACAGTTATCTCTGTTTGTCAGAGTCTTTCGTTTCATTGTAAATGTCCACAGCAAATAACAATATTAACCTTCTTCACTCTGATGTCAAAATGGCAAAATTTTCAGCAGCAATTATTTCCCACAATGCAGTTTGATATTTAAACAAATATACCTTGTTTGACAGAGCTCAGTGAGATCTGTCAAACAAGATATAATTGGTTAAATTCTAGTTACACAAGCATAGAACAGTGACTGGAGTCCAAAAGGTTAAATTCACATCAAATTGGGTTTTCAAAGCATTTTGCGTAAATTCAAAAGCTCCAGAATATTCACTTTTGCATAAACTGTTTGAGTGCTAGAAACCTGTATTTGGCCTTGACGGAAATGTGCCAGAATCACAAATGAATGACCACATATTCTGTGGCTATGGTTCATATTCAGATAAAAGCAAATAATTTTTTCAGTGGATTTTTCATGTTACAATTTATTGGATAATGCCTGTAGGCACTCTTCCATAAATTATAACACAACAAAAATTCCAAACTTAATCTACAACTTTACCAGTTAACTGAACAGAATATCAAATTTGGAACAAAAATATTACTTTTAAAACAAATTAATATACATGTAACAAAAACAGAATCTTAGCTACATTTAGATAATTTTATGACGCTGATCTACTTCTTGAGCTGTATTGAATTGAAGAAACATTTAACAAGCAATGCTTGTCATACAGCTTTTCAAATTAAATTAAATGCACTTACATATTAATACATGAATGCAGAATGTTTTAGAAGCAACCCTCAGCCATCCTTCTGTGGAAGAGTGACAGAACGTCCAAGGATTGCTCCTGAAAACATAACAGTGCCAGAGAATGTTTGTTGCAGTTGTCATTAAAGAAATTCTTTTGTATTTGCAAGGCCAATACTTGAAGTTACTTATCTCTCGAGGCTCTCGGGTAAATACTAATGCAGGTGAGTAATGTATTGTGAGAAGTACTCTGCTGTGAGAAGATACAAGACAAATGATTGCTGTTATTCCTTCAGTGAGCAGATGTAGATATTTCAAATGTATAATTGATCAGTACAGAAATGTGATTATCAAAGTGGACTTCGATTGCCCATTTGGGGGCACGGTGGTGCTGCGTACTAAGGTGTACTGCACGTCAGTGGTGCACCTGTCTTCAACCAATGGTAACCCATCTTGTGCAGAGTTAGTATGCTGGGGAGTCGTGACACTTGCTCGCTGCTGCTTGGTAGTTCTCTCCGGGTACTCAGGCTTTCTCCACCTGTAAAACTGACTGTCAAAAGTGTCATTAAACCCCAATAAATAGATCAAAGTGGACAGAGACTTCTGGGTCACAATCTGGTTGAAATGTATTGCCAATTTTCCTCCCCACATCACTGAAAAATCTCACCTGTCAAAAAAGAAATGCAAGGACATTCAATCAATGCCATTTTTGTTTGTTTTTCTTGCTTCACTCTCCATTTTGTTATATTTTATTTTTGAAAATCTCGACCAACTAATGTAACAGACATTAAATATCAATAAATAAATAAATACTATGCACAAGTCAGTTTGGTACTCTGCCACCTTTTGAGTGGACATCAGTGCACACTCTTAACTGGTGGAGTGCTAAGTTATTTCAAGTCATCAAAATTTGTTCTAATGCAGATCTCGCAGATGAAATGGTTTTGCAAGCCGAAGGCGCGCAGGGACGATGTGGGCAAGCCCCTTTCAACCCTTGTTAACTGTTGAATATAGTTTCTTTCAACATGTCTGGGTGCATCAAAGAAGGAAAAGGTGGGGTACTGTGCAGATCATAGTGTTCTTGGGAGTTGTGATGATTCAATGTTTCGTGGCACACTTCTGGTGTTCTTTTGATGTTAACCCTCGGGTGAGGAACAGTGTGAGAGGGGGTCCTCTCAACGAAGGTGCTACCTCTTCCTTTCTTGCAGTTAAAACTAGAAGTCCTGCCACGAACTGTGCACTTATCTAGGTTTGATTGCGCATAGGAATTGCGTGCAATTGCCATATCGAATGGCATCCAAAGCATGGCAGGTTCTCCTGGTTGCTCATAGCAAACACAGGCAATGTTTCTGCTAATGGACCTCCGGGTTACCCAGAGGTCCATTGGCTGAAACATTGTATGTGCACAGACCATATGTGCATAATTTCATAACACGTAGATTAACGTGCAGATCAACGTGCTATTTGTGCGCATTTCATAACAGGACTTCTAGTTTTAACTGTATGTCCTTGTCTTGTTACAATTTATGGGAGAGTGCCAACAGGTACTCTCCCATAAATTGTAACAAGGCAAATCTTTAAAGACAAAATAATTTTAACTTCAAAGATAATATGAAGCATATCCATTTGCAATGGAGCCTTTAAGTTGCAGTACCTATACTTCTGAAGAAAGCCCAATTATGGGCTTCCAGCACTTTACCAGTTAATTGCTGGATCTGTAGATACAGTACAGTGAAGCTTATTTAATTGGATATCACTTGAATGAAAAACCCTGTTAATTGAATATAATTTGCGAACACGAAACTACCCATCATACCTTCAGTCCAAATTTGAGCTATTAATTCCAGACAGGTTATAGAGCAAACTCCCGTTAATTGAATAACAGCTCTTGTAATACAGTCACTGTGTTCCCCTTGCTTATTGACCTATTTGGCGTCAGTACATTTACATAAAATACAGGCATTTAATCTATTATATCTTGTATGACAGAGTGCCATGAGGTCTGTCAAACAAATATATAAAAGAAAAATCTCTAGAACGTAGGAAAGTTACCATATCCCTGTTAGTTGAATACCGTTAATTGTAGTGCTGCCGTGGTTATCCGGATAACCAGTTAACCTATGGTTAAAACTTTGACCGGTCAAGAAAATGTTTTAACCGGTTAACCTTACATTCACTATCCTCACCGTATATGTCCGTGTATAAGTCGCCCCCATGTATAAGTCGCACCCCAAACTCACACTTGGAATTCCTCCCTTTTGCCTAAAGCCCATGTATAAGTCGCACCCCCATTTTTAAATATATGCAGTCAAATAGAATTAGTTGCAAGTTACGTTTTGCCAATTAGGGGCAGTTTGGGATGCAACGGAAATAGGTAAGTTTTCACGAGTTACCACGTGGTGAATAAGATAAAAGAATAAAGGAAAATTATTATTAAAGATTTAAAAAATACTCACATTTATTTGTTTTTCATTGTTTGTTTATCACCCCAATGTCTTCATCCCTGTCAAGAAAATCCAACGCTTGTTTGTGACTGAAACTTCATAGTTTCAGAATCAGAGCACCATTTGCGCTGTAACCTGCGCAGTTGTAGTGATTAAGTTGTTTTTTTCCGGAACGCGAGAACGTTCCGGAAAAACCAATAAAAATACAACAAATGCGCAGGTTACAGCGCAAATTATTTTCAAATTGTTGTCCCACTTAAACATTGTTGGTGCTATTGAAACTAACTTTACCTGGTGCACGTGTGCGTAATTTATAACCGGACATTACACATCAGTGAATTGGAGTTCATGGAATAAATAAATACATCTCTCCACGTATTGCTGGCAAACATTTAATGTGTTATTATTTATTTTTTCATTGTTATTTTGATGATTTTGTATTTTTTATGGTTTCATCCATATTGGCCCCACAGACCTGTTGATTTCTGGTACACGTGCTGATGTAAACACATGGGCGATTGAACAACAACGATTAAATAGAATACTTCTTTATTAATATTTATGGTCAATGTAAATAACATTGGCCGGCCCGATATAATAGTTACAGTTGAAGCAAGAACACACTACAAATATAGGTACCTTAATTGCCATGGTCAAACACGCTGGTTAACCAGTCCGAAAAAAGTCTTAACCATGGCAGCACTAGTTAATTGAATAATTTTCTTTGGAAAAGTGGCTATTCAATTAACTGAGTTCCACTCAGGCCTGGCATTCTTTAGGAGTGCAGGAGTGGTGCACACCATCTGAACGCCTAGAAAAAATTGAGAGCAATTTTTCGCACCCCTCGAAATTCTGGAATGCCAGACCTGTTTGGGGCTGCCTTTAAAATCTATTATCATTTCGTCCCCTGAGTTCCAATGGGAACTCAGGGGACGATTTGTCAATATTGCATTGATTCGAAATAATTCCTGACCCATTCTGTGTCGCATTTCAATAGATTTTGCGTGTAGAAGACAGTCACGTAAGAATTGAATGCACCATTTTGAATAATGAGAAGTGTGTGCCAATTTCTTTTCAACCTACCTTACAATTGTTTACTACAGGCTTGCACTACAGTGGAAGACCCTAACTCGGATAAAATACTCTCTATTTTAATCTTTCCCAAGAGATGTGGGAAAGAAAAGTGGTGTAAAAAACACCACGAAAAAATAAGCCGAAACTGGGCCGAGCGCCATCGGCGCACACTCAGTATAGGACGCTCTTCCCTTAGTACAATCCACGACTTTGTTAACCAATGTGCAGTGCAGTCATCAATTTATCATTCTTTTTTTGTCCGAGACGCGTGAAGGATGTGTCTCTGTGATTTGCATTACAAAACAGTGATAATTCAACTCGTCAATAATGGTTTTCCTGTGACTGGAATTATGGATCTGAAGATCGTATAATAACAGGACTGTGTTTTATATATTCTTGTTAATATTTTCAACCACATTCTCATTGAATTTTATTTATATATTCCGTTTTCGCGAATGTTTTTTCGACGTCGTGTCAACGCGGGTCGGAAATAAAATTTTTCGGTTGATAAATTTTATTATTATTATTGGAGTTTGGTGTCAATGAGGGACTGTATAGACAGGATTTCTTCACTTTGTTGAGGGCTGAATTTCTGTTTTTTAGGTCCCTGTCGGCCGTCTGGGTTCTGTCGTGTACCCACCGGTTATTTTTTTGCCACCTTCTCTCGTAGTTGGGGGTGTTCTTCTACTTTATGTATCTGTTGAGTTCACCTTTTTCTTCTACTGCTCTCACCTCTGTTTTTTCCAGTTCAGTCGCTTTAGGGCAATTCCTTTTGCCCTCACTCTTGGTGCATTCTCGTGGGGTATGTTTCAGTGAGCTATTCCGGTTTACTTGGTTTATTGTGAGCATGCATGGACACACGGAATAAAAACTATGTCGTTTCATTGAGCAATTTATATTCTGGTTTACCATTCTGGATTAAACCAACTGAACCTCCTTGAGAGCAGGGTTATCTGGTTTATCATTCTATTCTTGACATGCGCAGTGGAACGCACATAACAGTTCTACGCCTCGCACAACGATAATATAAAACCATTCAATTTCGAGTGTCAAAAAAGAAATAAACAGTGCAAGGTTCATGAAAAATGCTATAACTCAAGAGAGAGAAACTATAAAAAAGTTAATAACATTTATTTAGCCCATAAAAGCGGCATTTCAAAAATATTCGATTCTCAACTGAAAGGGTGTTTTTCTCTCAGAAAAAATTATTACAACTTTCAGAAGATCCTTTTTGGCCATTTTATTTCCATGATAGCAGTCACGCAATTTTTTACACCATCACTGGAAAGTTTTTGATGAGGGCCTTTTTAACGATGGGTTTCTGAGATTGTTTAAAAATGAAAGCAGGGATATGTTTCCCACGCTTTGGATGTCCCCCTCCTAACAATACTTTCACGCATTGTGTTTCCCAGCAACATCAAACAGGGGTTTATGTGGAATAGTATTCACATTAAACATATCGTTCTGTTGTGATTTCTAAACCTAGTTTAGGTTTACATGGAATAGTAATCTAAGTAAACCGGAATAGTTCACTGAAACATACCCGTGGCTGTTTCTCCTGCACCCGTGTGTGTGTGTGTGGGGGGGGGGGGGGGGGGGGGGGTGAAGGGGGAGGAACGCTGTCATTTTGGGGCCTCCCGACACGACCCTGTCTGGTGAGAGTTACACCCCTTCCATGGGGGATGTGTGGCTCCTCCCGCACTCGCGGGGGTGGGGAACACTGTCGTTTTGGGGCCTCCCGACACGACCACGCCTGGTGAGAGTTATTCCCCATCCGTGGGAGATGTGCAGTTTTTTTACTGTGGTAGATACTGCGGGAGCTGTTGGATTTCTGGTGAAGAGATGCCTGGTTCCGGGACTATGCGCCCTCTCCAGTTGACATCTGAGGCTGTCCCTAGGGTTGTGACTCCTCCTTAGGAGGCCGAGCTAGGTTGCTGTCTCCCCTTTTCCGCCAGTTCCAACAGCTCCCGTCGTATCTGCTGCCACTGCTGTTGCGTCTACAACATCATCGGTCACCGTTTTAGCCGGCCTTGGCTTAACCCTGCAGGGGTCTGCAGTGATGTCTGTAGTGTGGTTTTGGGGTAGCCGCCTCAGCCTTCCCTGACTTCAACTCGGCGAAGTCGGAAGTGGCTGCCGACCGAACCCCCTGCTGTGTTCTCTCGGTCGTTGAGAACAGCAGTTTTATCCCTGCAGGGGTCTGCTGCGGTGTCTGGTAGTGTAGACGTGGGGTACCGACCTCAGCCTTCCCTGACTTCAACTTCGTGAAGTCGGAAGTGGCTGCTGACCGAACCCCCATGCTGTGTCTTCTCAGCCATTGAGCACAGCAGTTTTATCCCTGCAGGGGTCTGCAGGGATGTTTGGTAGTTTAGACATGGGGTATTGGCTTCAGCCTTCCCTGACTTCAACTTGGCGAAGTTGGAAGGGGCTGCCGGCCAAACCCTCTACTGGGGTCTCTCAACCGTCGAGTACCTCAGTTTTTAGCTCACCTGACTGGAAGTCAGGGTGAGCTTTTCTTATCACTCTTCTTCCGTCGTCCGTCCATCCGTCGTCGTGCATGAAGGTGGTGTTTGAGCCTCTTTCTCCTAAACCACTGGCCACATTTTAATTAAATTTCATGTAAGTAGTGGTTATATAGGGGCATTTGGGTTTTTCTTCAAATTGGATTTCTGCTCATATTGTGGAGTGGGGTGGGGGCCAAAATGAACAAAATTTTAAAAAAATCTTCTTCTCATGAACCAGCCATAGCTGAGACTTGATATTTGGTATGCAGCTTCCATTTGAGGTGTAGACTCAAGTTTGTTTAAGAGAAGTTTGACGGGCAATATTTACCTTTGTTCTGAGAGGGGCAAGAATTTTTGCCCTGCCCAAAGTTTCGATTTTCTGAACCCAGAAGCCTATTTGAACCAAATTTAATATGAGGTATTATTGGGTTATATATAAGTACTTGATTTATGCCCCAAACTTTTTCCTGCAGCCCCATGGGAATCACAGGAGCTAAAAATAAAAAAAAATTAAAATGCCGATATTTCCAAAACTGCACGGCACCGAGAATTTTTATTTGGTGTGAAGCTTCCTTAGGACCAACAGAAAGGACTGGTGATAAAAAATTGCCATCGGTTTTATCATAGGGTACAATTTCGGGACTTTGAAAAAGTGCTGAGTCAGCACTTTTTAACACTGTAGGCAATGGGAAAAACATTAAAAAATCTTCTTCTCCAGATCTAGCAGGCAGAATCTTTTGATATTTGGTATGCAACATTGTAGGGTGGATCTGATTCAAGTTTGTTCAAATCAGCCCCCTGGGTTCATATTTGGGCTCAGTATAAGAGCATGATTTCGAACTTAGTGCATTTCAGGCAAATTTCTTAAAAAATCTTCTCCAGATTCAGCAGGCAGAATCTTTTGATATTTGGTATGCAACAATGTGGGGTGGATCTGATTCAAGTTCGTTCAAATCGGCTCCCCTGGATTCATATTTGGGCTCACTATAGAAGCCTGAATTCGAACTTAGTGCATTTCAGGCAAATTTCTTAAAAAATCTTCTCCAGATCCAGCAGGCAGAATCTTTTGATATTTGGTATGCAACATTGTGGGGTGGATCTGATTCAAGTTTGTTCAAATCGGCCCCCTGGGTTTATATTTGGGCTCAGTATAAGAGCCCAAATTTGAACATAGTGCATTTCAGGCAAATTTCTTTGAAAATCTTCTTCTCAAGATCCAGCAGGCAGAATCTTTTGATATTGGGTATGGACCATGCTTAGGGGGGGTGAGATTCAAGTTTGTTCAAGCCAAGTCCCTGGGTTTATATTTGGACTCACTGTGGGAGCCTGAATTATAACTTAGTTCAAAATGAGGAAGTTTCTTAAAAAATCTTCTTCAGATCCAGCAGCCGGAATGTTTTGATATTTGGTATGCGGCATCCTTAGGGGGGTGAGATTCAAGTTTGTTCAAGCCATGTCCCTAGGTCCATATTTGGGCTCACTGTGGGAGCCCGAATGATAACTTAGTTCAAAACGAGGAATTTTCTTTAAAATCTTCTTCTTCAGATCCAGCAGTCGGAATGTTTTGATATTTGGTATGCAGCATCCTTAGAGAGGTGAGATTCAAGTTTGTTCAAGCCATGTCTCTAGGTCCATATTTGGGCTCACTGTGGCAGCTTGAATTGTAATTTAGTTCGAAATGAGGAATTTTCTTAAAAAATGTTCTTCTTCAGATCCAGCAGTCAGAATGTTTTGATATGTGGTGTGTAGCATCATTGGAGGGGGGGGGGGGACTTTCAAATTATAACTTAGTCAATATGAGGAATTTTTCTTTAAAAATCTTCTTCAGATTCAGCAGTCGGAATGTTTTGATATTTGGCATGCAGCAACCTTAGGGGGCTGAGAGTCAAGTTTGTTCAAGCCAAGTCCCTTGGTTCATATTTGGGCTCACTATGGGAGCCCGAATGACAGCTTAGTTCAAAATGAGGAATTTATTTTAAAAATCTTTTTCAGATCCAGCAGATGAATGCTTTTGATATTTTTTATGCCGCATCCTTAGGGGGGTAAGATTCAAGTTTGTTCAAGCCATGTCCCTAGGTCCATATTTGGGCTCATTGTGGGAGCTTGAATTGTAACTTGGTTCAAAATGAGGAATTTTCTTTAAAAATCTTCTTCTTCAGATCCAGAAGTCGGAATGTTTTGATATTTGATGTGCAGCATCCTTAGGGGGGTGAGATTCAGGTTTGTTAAAGGCAAGTCCCTGGGTTCATTTATGGACTCCCTGTGGGAGCCCGAATTATAACTTGGTTCAATATAAGGAATATTCTTTAAAAATCTTCTTTTTTTTTAGATCTACTGGTCAGAATCTTTGGATATTTGGTATAAGCTTTTCTTAGGAGGAGGAGATGCAACTTGTTGAAATCAATTCTCTGGGTTGATATTTAGGCTACCATGTCAGGTGAGCGCCCTCAGGTTCCCCGGGGCCTTTTGTTCTCATTGGATTTGGATGTTCATGGTGGGGTCACCATGAGCTCTGTGGCATTTCTGTCCACGCACTCTAGTCCCATGGCCAGTTTTGTGTGACCAACGCTTTTTGTGCAGCCTGGACCTTCTGTCCCGCAGCGGTCCGCGGAGACTCTCCTGAGTTTCCTCTCTGTTGATCCTTGGGGTATGTGATACCCCACTACACATCTGCCTTCAGATGTTTTCCGCTGCAGCCCGTCGCCCCGTGTATTTGAGGATCGTGACCCTTCTCTGGTAAATGGGTCAGGAGTGAAGCCACTTTGTCGGTTTGTTCCCACGTCGTTCCGTTCCGACAGTCAGTGAGCTTAGGGAGGCCCTCTCCTTGCTCACTTAGGTTCTGTCCAAGAGCCTTTTTTCGTTGCTTCCAGCAAAGCTATGAGTGGTTTCCGGGCGCCACCTCCTAGGATTGGAAACGGGTCGCATTCTGATCCTCTGGTGTGCCCACACCATGGGAGGCGTCAACTGGTTTGCCCATGATGGGCTATGTGTCTTCCAAGTCATGGGATGAACCTGACATTCGTGATGTCGAGAGCCAACAGTCTTCTGACTTGGAGGCAGCTCTTGACTTTGTGTTTGGGTTCCTTCCAGGTCTCAAACCATCAAACCAGTCAACAGTGTCAGCCCGGCTGCGATCATCGGTCGCACACCTACAGCCTGTGGAGCAACACGCTTCTGGGCACCTTCAACCATGCCTGTCGGTACAGGTGGTTGAAGCATTTACTAAGCTGAGTTCCAAGGCTACGAAGACGTCATTCTTCATCAAGGTTGATACTTTTGCCTCTGGTGTGTTATCGTTCCTACGATTTCTCCAATCCGTAAGTCTGCCAGACTGTGACAGTCTTGGATCGGGACTCCCTCAGCCATATGGAGACTCTGGAGTCCAGGTTGGGCTTATCGGGAGGGATGCTGGAATGCATTCTTTCTTCGATCATGTTGTCTCTGCGTTGCTGCTTATCTGCTCCCAGATGAGTTTGCCGACAAACAGGTTTTTGTTTTGTGTGTGCTGTTCAAGGCGCTCATGCATCTTCTCATACACATGCCTGTTATGTGGCTAGCTTGGAATTAGTTCGCAGGTACGCTGTGCTGGACACAAGACATCCCCTTCTTGAGGGGCAGTGCACTGCTCTTCGATCTGCTCTTTCGACAGGTCCGCGACTATTCCATGGTTCCTTGGCGATGGCTCCCTTTTTATGTGTACCCATACTATGTATGGTACACATAATGCCAGCATCCGGGGTGACCATCCATCGTTCGTCGATCCTTTGTCTGTCCGTCCGTCTGTCCGTCCAGCATCCGTATCCATTTCTTTGGCATTCGATAACTTGAAATATATTGCTTGGATTGTCAAGTTACTTTATATTTGTGTTCAGGTTACTGATGTGCCGAGCTGTATAGTTTTTGGTGTAAATCGGATAATTTGATCCCGAGATATTAACCCTTTATCCTTCAAATTGAAAATTCCTCCAATCCCTTTGGCATTCGTTAACTTGAAAAATATTACTTGGATTGTCAAGTTACTTTATATTTGTGTTCAGGTTACTGATGTGCCGAGCTGTATAGTTTTTGGTGTAAATCTGTTATTTTGATCCTGAGATATTAACCCTTTATCCTTCAAATTGAAAATTCCTCCAATCCCTTTGGCATTTGATAACTTGAAAAATATTGCTTGGATTGTCTAGTTACTTTATATTTGTGTTCAGGTTACTGATGTGCCGAGCTGTATAGTTTTTGGTGTAAATCTGATGATTTGATCCCGAGATATTAACCCTTTATCCTTCAAATTGAAAATTCCTCCAATCCCTTTGGCATTCGATAACTTGAAAAATATTACTTAGATTTTCAAGTTACTTTATATATGTGTTCAGGTTACTGATGTGCCGAGCTGTATAGTTTTTGGTGTAAATCTGATATATTGATTCTGAGATATTAACCCTTTATCCTTCAAATTGAAAATTCCTCCAATCCCTTTGGCATTCAATAACTTGAAAAATATTGCTTGGATTGTCAAGTTACTTTATATTTCTGTTCAGGTTACTGATGTACTGAGCTGTATAGTTTTTGGTGTAAATCTGTTATTTTAATCGTGAGATATTAACCCTTTATCCTTCAAATTGAAAATTCCTCCAGTCCCTTTGGCATTTGATAACTTGAAAAATATTGCTTGGATTGTCAAGTTACTTTATAATTGTGTTCAGGTTACTGATGTGCTGAGCTGTATATCCAGATAGTTTCATTAATGCAACTATCTGTATTTATGGTACACATCTGACGATTTCATCGGCCTATTTTTGTCATTCAATTGACCTGCTGCTGCTTAGTCAGCTTGATTGGCCTTCTGCTGGAGGCCGGCGCCGTCCAAAGCCTAACAAGTACCCTTCTGCTTCCTCTGCGAAGCTCAGGGCTGATCCTCCTACCGCCACTTCTACACACTCACAGGGTGGGGTAGGCGTCGGCAGTTGTCACCTCGATTTCGTCCCAGGTTGAGGCACTCCACTAAGTAGAGAGTGCCTCTTCCAACATGAGTCCCTTTCAACGTTGCACGTTGGGAACGTTTGACCACGGAGATAGGCGATCGAGGTAATCAAGAACTTTCTTTCAGTGGGATTTTGTTCCCGCATGTTCTTGGAGTCGAAGAAGGACGGCCGACGCAGTCTATCCTTGCTCCTCAGTTCAGCATGGAGGCTTTCAGATTACTTCGCCGCTCCATTCCCCAGGATGTTTTCCAGTTCAAGGCCATTCCCTTTGGCCTCGGCCTGGATCCCTGGGCCTTCACCTGTCTGATGTCGCATGTGTTAGTCTTACATCACACACAGTCCAAGGTGTCTTCTTCGGCTTGTCTAGTTGATATCCTCCAGAGGCAATCCAATGCTGTTTTTCTGGAGTCTGATGTTGTCACACAGTTGAGCCTACTCACATCACTAGGGTTCAGAGTCAACGGAGAGAAGTCGGACCTGGTCCCTTCTCCGTCTTGTCATCTGGGATAGACTTCATCAGCTCGGAGTCTTCCCCGACTGCTTGGTCTCTGTGTTTCGGTGACGTATCTCATTTCTCTTGGTCAGCTGCATGTCTGACCTCTCCAACACTTTTTGCTCGGTCGTTGGAGGCTGAATGTCGATCCTCTGGTTCTGGTGCTTCTGTTACCAAAATCTCTTCCTCGTCACCTTCTCCCCTGACAGATGTTCAGTTTATTATGCAGGGAGTTCCATTGGACTTCTCCACGTCCGATCGTGTTCTGACGGTAATCGCCAGAGATCTCGGATGGGGTGTGACGTTGGATCCTCTAGGTCTTTTCCTTCACGGGTCATGGGACCAGGATCTAGCAGCTCTTCATGTCAACCAGAAGGAGCTTCTTGCTCTTCTTCTCTGTTTCCGACAGTGGATCCCCCGCTTTTCGAATTGTCAGGTCATTCTGTGGTCTGACAATTCTACGGTGGTTGTTTACATTCGGAACCAGGGCGGAACGCACTATGTTCCCATGTACAGTTTGGTTCAGGATCTTCTACTGCTCGCTCAGGATGTCAACGCCGGAGAGGTGGTTCGTCACATTCCCAGTCATCTGAACATCCTAGCCGACTCCCTGTCCCGATGGGGCAGGTTCTTTTCCACAGAGTGGATGCTCCACATGGCGGTGTTCCAGTCTCTTTGCGATCTCTGGGGTCATCCCCACATCGATCTCTTTGCGCCTTGTTGGAACCATCAGGTGGACACTTTCGTGTCCCCATGTCCAGATGCTCTGGCTTTTGCTGTGGACGCTCTGACCCTCCTTTGGGACGGTCTTGTCGGCTACGCCTTCCTTCCGGTTCCGATTCTGCCTCAGGTTCTAGCCCAGATATGAACCTGCAGTTGTCGAATCCTTTCGATCACACCCCTGTCTCCTCGGTGGGTGTGGATCAATCTGCTCCGCTCTCTGTTAGCGGCGGTTCCCGCATGTCTCCCTCTACGTCGCGACTTTCTTTGCCAAAGTCGCCCGAGGAGGTTTCAGGTCGACCCGACTTCATTGTGCCTTCGCGCATGTCTTTTATCGGGTCCTGTCTCCTCTGTAGTGGTTTTTCGAGACAAGCAGTGGAGTTGCTTTTCTTCTTCAAGGAGGCACTCACTCCACTGGTTTAGCCTCTGTGGCTAAGTAGAAGGTTCTTCTGTCGATGGTGTGTGATCACCCTGTTGCTTCTGTCACTCCTTCGATCACACCGATTGCGACGTTTCTGGTATATGTTTGTTTCTGCGTGTCTCCAGCAATGGGTACAAGTCCATGCTTTGGAGACCTTTTTCATAAGAGGTACTGTATTGTTTCGGCACTCATCCTTGCCTCTCCAAGCTTGTTCAGCACTTTTCCTTGAAAAAGCCTAAGACTTTGCAGTTTTCTCCAAGATGGACACTTTCTTGGGCGCTGCTCTGCTTGGGTGGGGGGGGGGGGGGGGGGGAGCATTCGCGCCTTTATCCCGGATGGATATGCATTTTCTCACATGCCTGATCTCTCCTGAATCCATTTCTCGATGGATTTGCCTTGCTAGTCGTGCAGCTTCCGCTTGTCTAGCTACTGGCGATTGTATTACCAATCGTTTTTCTGCCACGAGGTGCGTGCATTGTCTTCCTCTCAAGTCTTATACTAACTCCGTTATGTTGTTGGATGTTATGCTGGCAGCCTACTGGAGAAATGCTACCTTCTCCACTTAACTGTGACAGTTGCAGGAGCAGACAGAGGACCTTTGTTCTACGGGCCCTCTTTCTTCTGCTCAGACTGTTGTCTATCGCAGCCATTCAGCTTCTTAAAGAGTCAGTTCCAGCTCCGTGCTGTTACTGCCCTTTCTGTCATCTTTCATTGTCTTTTACTAATGTTTGTGATGCTATGGTTTGATAGGACTAGGGATCTCTTCCTCTGTCCACGGTTCCAGTGCAGTTGAGTTATGTGTGGGTTGGTTATGTGATTCCCTCCATCCTATTGTCTATTCAACCTGTAGTAAACAATTGTAAGGTAGGTTGATAAGAAATACAAATTTTATAGTAAATTTCCTTTCTTCTTTTACCTACCGCAATTGTTTACATGGAGGCCCTCCCGTCTTCTTCTTCAGGTAAGAATCCTTCCACCCCGCTGATCACATAACTTCTATGTTGGCGGACTCAAAAGAATGATGAATTGATGACTGCACTGTGCATTGGTTAACAGAAGTCGTGGATTTGTACTAAGGGAAGAGCGTCCCATACTGGGTGTGCTCCGATGACGCTCAGCCCAGTTTTGGCTTATTTTTTCGTGGTGTTTTTTACACCACCTTTCTTTCCGACATCTCTTGGGAAAGATTAAAATAGAGAGTATTTTATCCGAGTTAGGGTCTTCCACTGTAGTGCAAGCCTGTAGTAAACAATCGCGGTAGGTATAATAAGAAAGGAAATTTACTATAAAATTTATATTTTTCCAGCATGTAGCTGAATGTAGTACAATTTTTCAGTCACAATATTAATACCTTGAAGTGAATATAACCAAAATAGCATACAAGTTTTTGCACTGAAAATTTCAGGTGCAATCACATGCCCAAGCAATCTGAGGAGGGCAATCATTTTCTTCTGTGAAGCAACTAGGAATTTAACCAATTCTGTCTTGTTTGACAGAGTCACATAGCTCAACTAGCTCTGTCAAACAAGTCTGAATTGGTAAAATTCATAGGTGCTCTTGAAAAAGTTTACTTCTTGAAAATTTGATATTAAGACATCAAAGTGCAGAGGGATAATCTACTGAATAACATGGACAATGGTGTATTTTATCCATTTTATTAATGTGAGGAATTTATTTGATATCAAGAAATTTGTATTTTTTCTCAAGTTAGCATTGGATAACTGTTTAATTTCATGAAAAGCAGACGACACTTGCAAAAAAAAATTCCTTGAATAACTAATTTTTTTCTATTTTTTTGTCTTAAAAACATAGGTTGTGACCCTTCATTGGAACGAGCTTGTTCCAACGAGGGGTCATAACCTTTGTTTTGGGGACAAAAATGAAAAAATAATGAAAAGTAATTGGCGATTTTTTATTTAGAAAAGTGCTGGCCGGTTTTGGCCATTTCATTGGGTAAAGAGTTAAGACATCAGAGTGCAGAGGGATAATCTACTGAATAACATAGACAGTGAGTGGTGTATTTTATTAATGTGAGGAATTTATTGGAGATCAAGCAATTTATATTTTTTCCTCAAGTTAGCATTGGTTAAAACAAAAAGGCCATGCGATAGTCAAATTGATGCGCAGAAGGGTCTGAGAAACAGATTTTTATCTCTTTAGGTCTTATTTTTCCTTTGGTGTTGATACGTATTCGGGGACAGATCCAGGAATGTTCTGGGGACACCTGCCTTTCAATTGAGGATGTCCCCCAAAAATTTAGTTATCTTAATGCAGATAATGAGACCACTGCATGTGTCTTGAAGTCAGGGTTTGCAATTGGTACTGGAACCGATACCGACTTGACTCGGCCTTTTAATCAGTACCGAATCCCATCCTTCAGAACCAATGGTTCCGGTACTCGTAGTTATTATATGTGAATGTGATACACGAGTAACACGACAGAATCTACTCAGGCAGTAAAGAGTTAATTGAATGTTTCCATAACTTTGGAATTTCAAAGACTAGACTGTTTTTGATACAGTTTGTCTGGAATGAGTGTATGAAGTTCAGGTATACAATATAATTGCTTTTAATATTGTTATTTAATAATGCTGCATGTGCAAATGGATGGGAGGGGCGAATTAAACATTTTCACTAAAATTTAAAGGTTTTCCAAGCGGCTAAGCCATATGTGAACTTTTGAACTTGAAATTAATACATAAATGTGGGCCATTCTGTCTTGAAAATTAGGCTGTTGACGCTGTTCCATCTCAAATTCTGCACCATTCTGACCTAAACCAGTCTGGGCCATTTCGGCCATGGGCACGGTTTGTTTTGTCCAGAGTCCTGACTCCTGCCACCCGTTTGAAACGGACTATAGGATGTCGGATAGGTGAAGTCTATATAGTCTACATCAAATTATTACTGTGTCTTACTATTAGGGTGCCCATTGATTCCAATTTCGAACATGCGGAGTTGCAGACATTGATGAAAATTGATGCAAACAACAAATTGAAAATGCATTTTTTCTGCTTTTAAATTTAACTTGGTAAAAAAAAATTACCAGTTCAAAAAATAGTAAATACAACCAGAATCAACATGTGACTGTGACTTTGGCAACTTGGAAATCACGCACAGTGGACCTATTGTTCACTCCCCACCCAGCCCCTGTGTTTCTGACAATGCGCGATCGGCGTTTGTGGCAGCCTGGCAGGTAGGTCAACAGATAGATTTTTAGCTCACCTGACTTTCAGTCAGGAGAGCTATAATGATCACTCATCGTCCGTTTTCCGTGAACATTGTGTTTCCGTCTTCTCCTCCCAAACCGCTGCACCAATTTAATTGATATTTGAGATAATAGTTTGTTATGACATCGCAATTTGATTTTGTTCAAATCAAGTTGCCTCGCCCCTCGGTAGGGCCACTCCCAAAAAGTGTGCTTAAATCTTAAAAAATGTTCTTCTCATGAACCAGCAGTAGCAGAGACTTGATATTTGGTGTGCAGCTTCATTTTGAGGTGTAGACTCAGATTTGTTCAAGAGAAGTTCAAGGGTCTATATTTGCCTTCGTTATGGGAGGAGCAAGAATTTTCGCCTCACCCAAAATTTCTATTTTCCAAACCGAGAGGCAGATTTGAACCAAATTTGATATGAGGGCTTATTGGGTCATAAGCACTTAATTTATGCCCAAATTTCTTTTCCCGTCGCCCCATGGGAACCGCAAGAGCTAAAAATAGAAAAAATCAAAACGCCCATATCTCCAGAACCACATGGCACTGAGAATTCTTATTTGGTGTGAAGCTTCCTAAGGACCAACAGAATGGAATGGTGAAAAAAGATTGCTATTGGTTTTATCATCATGGGGTACTTTTTGGGACTTTGAAAAAGTGCTGAGTCAGCATTTTTTAACCCTTTTTTTTTTTTTTTTTTTTTTTTTTTTTTTTTTTTTTTTTTGTGAGTAATGGGAAAAACATTTACAACTACTTTTCTCCCAAACCACTGCTCCAAACGCTTTCAAATTTCACATATAACATCTTTAGAAGATTGTTTCACATGTTTATTGAAATCAAATCACTGGGTCCATATTTGGGCTCTCTATGGGAGCCCAAATGTTTAAATTAGTGCAGTATGAGGAATATTCTTTAAAAATCTTCTTCAGATCTGCCAATCAGAAAGTTTTTATATTTGGTATGCAGCATGCTTAGGGAGGTGAGATTGAAGTTTGTTCAAGCCAAGTCCCTGGGTTCATATTTGGGCTCACTGTGGGAGCCCGAATTATAACTTAGTTCAAAATGAGGAATTTTCTTTAAAAATCTTCTTCTTCTTCAGATCCAGCAGTCGGAATGTTTTGATATTTGGTATGCAGCATCCTTAGGGGGGTGAGATTCAAGTTTGTTCAAGCCATGTCCCAAGCTCCATATTTGGGCTCACTGTGGGAGCTTGAATTGTAACTTAGTTCAAAATGAGGAATTTTCTTAAAAAATCTTCTTCAGATCCAGAGGAATGTTTTGATATTTGGTGTGCAGCATCCTTACGGGGGTGAGATTCAAGTTTGTTAAAGTCAAGTCCCTGGGTTCATATTTGGGCTCCCTGTGGGGGTGTTGGGGGGCAGATTCAAGTTTGTTCAAATCGGGTCCCTGGTTGAAAATTTTGGGTCTGGTTTGGACTTAGAAATTTTTGACCAACATTCAAGAAAAAAAATTTGTTTTGGTTTTTTTATGCGTTTTGTTCAATTTTGAGACGAAACACTCCCCCCCCCCCCCCCCCCTCCAAAATTTTTGACCAAAATTCGGAATTGAATAAATAAAAAAATTTATTCGTTTTGTTCAATTTTGAGACAAAACCCTTCCCCCCCCCCCCCCCCCCCCCCCCTCAAATTTTTAGCCTGAAAATTTTGTTTGGGTCCAGTACCGACTCCGAAATTTTGGACCAAAATTTGGAATTTAAAAAAAAAAAATTATGTGTTTTGTTCAATTTTGAGATAAAAAAAAAAAAATTTTAGCCTGAAAATTTTGGGTCCGGTTCAGACTGAAATTTGGGGTTTTTTTATGCGTTTTGTTCAATTTTGCGATGAAAAAAAAAAATTTAGGGTCATGTTTGGACTCCGAAATTCTGGACCAAAATTCAGACATTTTGGGGGGATTTTTATGCGTTTTGTTCAATTTTGAGATGGAAAAAAAAAAATATATGGCCTGAAAATTTTGGGTCCTGTTCCCACTTGTTTTTAAAATCTTCTTCTTCGGACCATATACTCAGAATGCTTTCATATTTGGTATACAACATCTCTTGGAGGGTTAGATTCAAGTTTGTTCAATCCTAGTCCATAGGTTGATATTTGGGCTACCTGTGGGAGCCTGAATTTTAACTAAGTGCAATATGAGGGAATTTCTTTTAAAATCTTCTTCTTCAGATCCACCAATCAGAATCCTTTCATATTTGGTATACAACATCTCTTGGAGGGTAAGACTCAAGTTTGTTCAAACCTGGTCCCCGGGTTATTAATTTGGGCTACCTGTGGGAGCCTGAATTTTAACTAAGTGCAATATGAGGGAATTTCTTTTAAAATCTTCTTCTTCAGATCCACCAATCAGAATCCTTTCATATTTGGTATACAACATCTCTAGGTTGGTCAGATTCAAGTTTGTTCAAATCGGGACCCTGAGTTAATATTTTGGCTCCCTATTTGAACCCAAAGTTTAACTTTGTGCAATGTGAGGTGATTTCTTTAAAAATCTTCTTCATATCCACCAGTCAGAATTCTTTCCTATTTGGTATATGACATCTCAAGGGGGATCAGATTCAAGTTTGTTCAATTTGAGTCCTTGGCTTAATATTTGGGCTCTATGGACAGAGGTGGGGTGGGGGGCATGGTAGGTTCAGGTTTGTTCAAATCCATTCCTTAGTGTTTTTCCATAAAATTTGCCTCTCATGACTTCATTCCTTTGTAGTGTTGATGAACCATGTCTAACTGAATGTGACCCCAAATACTTCTTTGAACCACTTTGGCCGGTGAGTGATTAAGGCCCCTTGGGGCCTCTTGTTTAAATTTTTACTGATAAGAGTTTACACGAATCGACTGTGATCAACTTTCCACTCGCACTATCGAAATATTAGATGTGTCGTTCTCAGTACCGGTACTGACCTGGTTCTCAGTTCTGAACCCCAGTACGGTCCCGACAACAGTGGAACCGACGGTACTTTGCAAACGCTGCTTGAAGTGTTTTTTATCTACTGCATGCGTCTAGATTTCTACTAAATATTGGAACTAATTGCTTCAAACTGGTAATTTTCTAAGTTGAATGTTATTTTCCTGCAGGAATTTAGGGACATTTGGGCTCCAGAGTTTGGGAGCTCTTACCTGTAACAGGTATCAAATCAGCTCTGGATCCGTCCCTGCATGTATCAGCCATAGTCTTGCTTCCCCCTGAATCGGTGTCAGGAGCTGGTAATTTTATTGAAGAGAAACAGGAGAAAAACTTTCTTGCAGTTATTGTACAACATATTTCCGCTTATATAATTGTAATATGTAAGAGTTTCCATGGATGCCTTGTTGAATTTTGTATATACACAGACAAATAAGAGTACAGAGAAAAGCATTTAGTGACTCGAAGAGTTGTGAAATATGACCTCCTATATAGGGCTGCACGGTATTTGAAACTGAATACTGGTATTTGTATTTACAAAAATGCAGTGGTGTGCCAGTATATTGAAAGACTGTTCAGATATCTGAACATACGTACCATAATCAGGACTTGAACAATGATGCTTTCATGATACAGTTTGAATAAAACTTTACCCAACGCAGATGCTATCAGAATTTATTATTTTAAATATTAGTTTTATCGAATTTTTTAACAAATTTCACCAAACCATATCATGTGACCCCTCATTGGTTGGAGGGGGGGTACATGATATGGTTACCGGTAGGTTGAATTTTTTTTTAAATAATATTTTTTTCTACTGATCAATTTATATATTATGCAGGTGGATCTGGATGATTCGATAAGTAAATGGGTAATATTCATTCAGAACTGCAGTTTAAAAAACTCGTGACATCTTGAAAATTAAATTCTGGGTAAATAAATATTGACGATAAACTGATATTTTTGTAATTACACCGGTATTCAACTGATACTGGTTGGAATACTGGTATGTATCGGTTTCTCGATATACCGTGCAGCCCTATACCTATATATATATAGCTATATATAAACATAAACATTTTATTGACATTTGAAATGACTTGATCATCTTGTCTGTGTGATTTCATGATCTCATTCCATAACGATGTAAATATCATTATCATACTTTGTGAGAAGATACAAGGAAATTAATTATTAATATATGTGTGTGTCAAGAAAGTAAATAAAACAAGTGCTTTAATTTTTTTTCTCCACAAATATGTTACATTGTGTTTGTTGAACTTGATAAGGAACAATGTTGAGACAAATTTAATGTTTTTGTTTCTGTTTTTTATTCTAAAATGACTGCATTTATGGTTACTGAAAGTCAGATAATATTTAGTTTCTTCAGACTTTATTTTTATTACATCTGAAAGGATGACATTATATATTTATTTAGCTTGAGACTTTGTGACCAATCGCTGAGTGTATCAAACTTCTAAGCAACAGTTTAAGAGTTCCCATTTAGCCCAATACCTAACATGAAGAGCAGACGACGCTTGCAGCAAAATTATTTGAATAACTAAAATATTTCCATTTTTTTTTTGTCTCAAAAGCATAACTTATCAATCCTCATTGGAACGCGCCCAATTTTGAGCTCATTTCAATAAGGGGTTACAAGCTATTGTATTAAGACCAGAATGAAAAATACTAAAATTTTAATGGCAATTTTTGTGAATAGCGCTGGCCAGTTTTGGCTGTTGTGTTAACTCCTTGCATGCTGCGGGCAGATATTCCTGCCGAGGGCAAGAAATAATTGCCAATGAAATAAGTATAATTTGGGCACTTTTTATCCAAATTTTCCATTGTACGTTGGATTATCTGTTTGACCAATGATTTCTTGAGTTAAATGTTTTTGAATTTTTCATCAAATCTAGTCAGCAGCAATGACTAGATGTGATGAAAAATATTTTAAAAATACTTAGCGTGTTAAGAGTTAAATAAAGAGTTAAGAGTTAACTCTTCACCTAAGGTAGCAGCAATATCTGACCAGTGCTACTCAGAAAAATTGACATTGATTGTTTTTCACTTTTGCCTCTGAAACATGGCTTTTGACCTCTCCTTGAGATGCGTTCAGTGAGCTCATTCCAATAATGCAGCATCCGTGGTTTGGAGGCAAAAAATGAAAAAGTTTAATCGTTCAAGAATTTTTTTTCCCAAGTGTTGCATTGTAGTCTTGTATAAAAGGTTAACTGTTTACCTTACAAACTAGCCCAGCAGATCCAGCACATATGTATACTGAGTCAAAAAAGAAAGTATAATAAACTTTGAGGAGCAATTTTTTTTAGTATTATCAACTTTAATCCCAAACAAATTATTTTAAATTCATATTTCGAGTCTAGCTGTATGCATTTGCATAATTCTTACTGTTGCCAGCGTCTCATCAGGACGTCGCAATTCAGACATGGGGTGAAATTAAAAGTTCACACATGCAGTCAATAGTGTGTATGTCCACCGTTTGCCTCTTGGATGGTAAGACATCGACGGCGCATGGACCTGATAAGTCCCTGTATGTAGCCCTGGGGTTTTGCGTTCCACTCCTGCCTTAGAACGTTACGTAAATCGCCTAACATCTGAAGATCATGAAGTCATACCCGACGGTCCAATTGATCCCAAAGATGCTCGGTTGGCGACAAATTTAGTGAAAGTGGGGCCCAGGGAAGAAGTTTGATGCTCTGCTCCTCATGAAAGTCACGACAGATAAGCACCACGTGACATCGGGCATTGTCTTGCTGGAATAACTGCAATCTGACGTTAGCGTTGAACAATGGGACAACAACAGCGTTAAGAATTTCGGCCCTATATTGTTGTTCGTTCAGATTACCATCCATGAAGATCAACTGCATTCGATGGTGCCAGGAAATTCCTGCCCAAACCGTTACACTACTCCCGCTGAAACGGTCGCATTCCCACCCGCAAGCATCAGAAAACCCTTCTCCTCATCGATGATACACTCTTGCCCAACCATCAGCATGCCATAGACAAAATCGTGATTCATCAATAAAAAGAACTATGCTCCAACACTGCTGAGTCCAGCGAACACGCTGACATACCCATTTCATTTCTGACGGTACAATGACTTTGGGTAAGAATTGGTCCGTGGTATGGATGCCTACTTCAGATGCTGTGTTCCACGCGTCTGTTGCAGACAGTTTGTGCACTAATTCTATTGTTAGTTCTACCAGGAGTAATTGCTGCTGTCCTCGTCGCCCAAAGGAAGCGATCCCGCAAGTGAGACGTCCTGATAAGTCAGTCTTGTGCAGGGTTCGTAGCTCGTGGTCAACCTGAATGTGGTCGGTCGGCACTCGGCAGTAGATCTAGAGGTTCTATACCTTCCAATGAGACGGTAAATAGTGGCCACAGTGACTCCGAACTCAGCAGCGAGCTCATCTGGAGGTATCCCAGCCTCATGCATACCAATGGCACGCAACCTCTGATTTTCCGTTAACCTTGGCATTTTTTAAAATGACGGAAGACAAAAACTAGCATGTTTTCTCAATAACCCAGGCTCTGTAGCAACAGAACACAAAGAAAATCGTCGGTCACCCATTCAATTTGACATTCTTGGGTAGCATGTGCTATTGTGAAATCCGTAGCAAAATTGTAAAATTGTATACGGTTGGGTGGACAGCAACAACATGTCATTAAACTCTTTGTACGACTTCTTGTCCAGAAACATGCAACATTAGAACTATTATATTTCATCCTTTATGCCATTTTTTCACATTTATTTCTATTATACTTTCTTTTTTGACTCAGTATACATAAAAGTTGCCGTTTTCAAATTTTATTTTTTTAAATTTTATTTTTTCAATGTTTTGCTTTCAAAACAAAGCTTATGACCTCTCATCAGAAATAATTTATTAATCTCATTCCAGTGAGGTATCATAAGTCATGTTATGAAAGCATAAATTGATTGTTTTCAATTATTCCACAATTTTTTTTTTTTTTTTAAAGATGTCACATTAGAAAGAGAGATAATTTGAGGCTTCAGTGAGGTAACTAGTGCATTGTGGTACACTTCCCTTTAGCCATTGTGACCAGAACTTAGGCCCCATGTTTGTACAAATAGACAGAAAGTGACATTTACATATTCCTGCTTGATGGTTATTCCTGTGTATTTGAAATGTTCCCCACCTGCAAAACTGTTCAAAACATGATGTTATTGAGGCCTTTAAAAGTCAAGTGAACACCCAATTATTATTGTGCAGGGATTTTCCAAAGTGGTCTGCTGGGTTCTCCGGTTGGACCGATTCCTCATGCAATTTAGTTTACTTGCTGTACTGTGATTGCAAACGAAGTCTCTCTCTGAGTTTCACAGCCAGATAGTAATCTTGTCTTGACTTACTTTTTCCAGTGGATCAAGATTTCATGAATAAAGTACTGTGAAATCAAGACCAAATTTAGAAATTAAAAATGAAAAAGCATCTGATGTGCCATGTTCGCACTTTTCTTTTTAACCAGGTGAGATTCAAATGTGTTGTACATGTAGGAATGAAAGGAGCCAGAGTATTTCTATCAGATCACAACCCAGTCATGTTCTAATAAAAAAATCTCTGCTTGCATTTGTAATCGCAGTGCTGTATTTCCAGCTATCAACCACAAAATTCCTAATGTGCCTTTGGCTCAGTCAGGGTTTCCGCTATGCAGACAGGGGATCCCATCAACGGCCCCAATCCCCTCGTTGACTTTCCCCTACCCAAAAGGTCCTCGTAGGGCTCTCATCATAGATACTCTTAAGACTCGCATCAAAAGGTCGAAAATTATAGGGAAAAAAGAACAGCAAAAAATCAACCAGATTCAATTTTTTTGTAACAAGTTGCAATAACCTTGACTTTCGAACGACAGGATCTGGTGATAGGTTAGATGGCATGCGTGCACGATTTGGGTTGGGTTCAATTGGCCCACATTAGTAAGTTTTGTGTACACTCTGAGGTCAGCCATTTTAACATGCACAAGGCATAGCTCCTCCACTTGGGCGTCTCAGATGTGCATTTCAGACAGATGAGATGATGAGGCCGGTAATGGTGAACCTAAGGATTCGACGGGGCGACCATGGTCGCCCAGTTGGATCCTTGGATTCCCCATTACCGACCTCAACATTTTTTTCATAGCGGAAAGCCTGGCTCAGAAAACATAAAATTCTAACAGAGTTCATGGGAATATTTAACTGCCATAGACCTGTATAACTAATACGCTGGTTTCTACTTAATTGGATAACCCTTAACCCTTTACCCAATGTAATCGTCAAAACCGGTCAGAGTTACTTGCAAAAATCACCACTCAGTATTCATTATTTCTTCATTTATTTGTCTCCAAAACATAGTTTATGGCCCCTCATTGGAACAAGCTGGTTGAGATCATTCCAGTGAGGGGTCATAAGCTATGTGTTTGATGCAAATCCTGTGTCGTCTGCCTTTCATGTTAGGTAAAGGATTAATTGAATATAACTTCCAAACACAAAACTAATTACCATGCCTTTAGTAGAAATTTGTCCTGTTTATTGCATATAGGTTATAGAGTACACTCCAGTTAATTGAATAAATAATCTTCTAATATGTACTAAAAGTTACCATGACAATCACCAAATTCCTGTTGTTAGAAGGTCTCGTTTGCCTCGATGCATCCAATAGAGACATTTTTTTCTATTATATGCATGAACTCTGTCAAACAAGGAATAAATGCTCAGTTTATCTCCAGAATAAGAAAACGGCCAAATCCCTGTTAATTGAATACTCTTGATAACTGAATAATTTTCATTGAAAAAATGGCTATTCAATTAACAGGGTTCCACTGTTTTTCTTGCCATCACATCATATTAATATATTTCAGCCAGAATCTCAGCTTGTGTTGCAGTTTTTCCTTTTTGCAAAATGAAAATAAAGAGTAATTTCATCTTCTACAGATCACTAATGTTTTTAAAATGAGCTTGTATTAACCCTCTGCAACCAGATGTCCAAATGGCAAAGTTTTCAGCAGCAAATATTTCCCATAATGCAGCTTGTTATTTACCCTGTTTGACAGAGCTCAGTGCTCCTTGACAAACCAACATTAAAGAAGGAGACTGGCTACTGGTTGACTGGTAGAGTGCTAAATTATTTTTGGTCGTCAAAATTTGTTCACATGTCTGTGCCTTGTTATAACCCCATTTGGCAAGGAAAATAAAAAGATTTAACCCTTTACCTAAGATAGTGGCAAAAAACGGCCAGGAAATTGACCATAATAAGCCTACTATAGCCTAAAATATCTTGATAAAACCAAACATATATGGAGTTCATTAGAACTGACTCATCAAGCCAGTTTTAAAGATATCCATATTTGTATGGTTTTATTGAAAAATTGTGAGAATTTTTTTCGAAAAAATTAAAAATTCAATCTATTTTTTAAAAAAAGCTGTGTTAAGTAAAGGGTTAACTTATTCACGGTAGATGTGGTCCTAAAAATACCTTTAATTCAGAAATTCATTTTCAAGGCCTTGATAGTACATGCACTTGAGAGTGGCTTCTTAATACCAGTGGTCCTTGAAAATGCTTGAAGTCTATGTCACAATTTGTGGGTAGTTTGATGAGGAACTTTTTATTAGCACTGGCAACAGATTCATTTTCACCATAACATGCCTATCTGGGTGCCATGACATTTACCAAAGATGGTACATATCAAACGTTGGAGTTGTATGGTTTTTATTATGGTAATTACATATCTGGTGTATATTTGTACAGTAAAATATATTTGTATATACATGTAAGTATTATTGTTGTTAATTTTCTATAAACAATGCAGTGTTGTTAAAAAAATTCAGAGCTTGATGTAAATAAATGCCCCACAGAACAATGTATCCCCTGGATGCTGCATTAGTTATGTGGTAGAAATTACATTTTCAGTTTGGTCACATTGATGCTACATGGTGGATCGTGAAAACTTTTACTTAACCTTATACCTAACAAATCAGCCTCATCTGCCCACGTAATTTGCAAATTGAGCAGTTAGAAGAAAAAAACATCTTTTTTTTTTTTTTAACAAAACTATCCATATCTTGTGACCTTTCTTTGGAACAGGCTATTCAAGCTCATTCCAGTGAGGGAGTAAGGGACACTGGCCTAGTGGTTATGGCACTGGACTTCAAACTGAAAGGTCCACAGTTCCTTCCCCACCAGGATTAACTATATTGTGTCCTTTGGAAAGGCACTAAATCCTGATTGCCTTGTGAAGTGTGTGTTGGGGGGGGGGGGGGGCGGGAGACGTGCATTGTGTACTAAAGTGTACTGCACGTCGATGGTGCACTTGTCTTCAACCAATGCTAACCCTGCTTGTGTGGAGTTTGTACATTGGGGAGTCTGGCAGTTCCTTACCATTGATTGGTGGTTTTCTCTGGGTACTCCAGCTTCCTCCACTCATAAAACTGTTCAGCATGAGGTGACCATGGCTGTTCAAATTATCATTAAACCCCAATAAGTTATATTATGTGTTGGTCTGTTTATTCTGGTCTAATGGCACTTAAAACAGCCAGGGTCACATGGTGTTGGGAAGTTTTACAGGTGGAGGAAGCCAAAGTACCTGGAGAGCTCCACCAAGCAGTGGCAGCAACTATCACATTACAACTTATTACCTCTGTACATGCAGAGTAAGCAGCGGTTGCAGGCAAATGCACCACCGTGTGCCCACGTGGGCAATAAGAATTCAGTGTCTTGCTCAAAGATGATGCAGTTATCATTAGTCAGGATTAAACTGTCAGCCATTCGATTTAACCCTTTACTTAATAAGCAGCCAAAAACGGCCAGAAAATTAACCAGAATAAGCCTACCGCAGCTTAAAATATCTCTGAAGTTTCTCAATAAAACCATAAAATATGGATATCATGAGAACCAGCTCACCGAGCTGGTTCTAATGATATCGTTATTTGTATGATTTTATTGAAAAATTGTGAAATTTGTTCTTAAAAAATGACATTTAATTTATTTTTAAAAAATACTGTGTTAGGTAAACGGTTAAAGTCCAATCACTAAGCCACTTTGCTCCCTGTCTTATGTGTAACCAGTATTAGTTATTTTGTTAATCTATCAAGATTTAAATGTGTGATTTTGTTATAAATAGTACATGCTTATAACTCATACTGCATTCTCTGTGCTTCCAAATTGGTAAATATAATATATAAAGCTGTGGTTGAAATTAAATATGGTACCAGTTACATTTGCAGTACTTGTTTACTGTGGTAAACAAGCTCTGTTTCACTGGTAAAATAGGACTCAGTCACTAATGCTTGGGCTGCAAGTCATCTAAAATTGGCAACATTGGGTATAAACGATTGACTGACCTTGACTTTATCTCCATGTTGTGGTCATTATTAGCCATTGTGAAGAAGTATGTGACTTTAAACACCAATAAATAAATAAATATTACCATGGTCCCCCGTGGGAACCTCCGGAAGGGAAGCTGTGCTTGTTTACTGTGGTAAACTAGCTCTGTTTCACTGGTAAAATAGGACCCAGTCACTGATGCTTGGGCTGCGAGTCCTCTAAAATAGGCAACATGGGGTATAAATGATTGACTGACCTTGACTTTATCTCCATGTTGTGGTCATTGTTAGCCTTTGTGCAGAAGTATATGACCTTAAACACCAATAAATAAATAAATAAATGTTTACCATGGTGTTGATTTCACATTTAACTGGTAGAGTGCTAAATTACTTTTGGTCATTTGGCACTCTCCCATAAATTGTAGCAAAGCAAATCCATTTAGACTAAGTAATTCCATTTCAAAGATAATATGAAGCTCATACACATTATATGAAGTCTTTAAATTGGGGTAATGGCACTTCAGAACCAAGCCCAAATATGGGCTTCTAGCACTCTTCCAGTTAAAAGGAGGATTTCTATAAAGGTATATAATCAACAGATCATCATTATATAGCCAAAGTTTCTGATTTGGCATTAAATGCCAATAAATAAATAAACAGGCCATGATGACAATAAAGTGATTTGGTTCCAATTATTTGATGAGGTTGGATCAAATTTGATACTGTTATCATATTGTTAACTCTTTGCATGCTGCTGGTGGATATTCCTGCCAAGAACAGGATTTCTCTTGCCACTGAAATATGTATAATTTAGGCATATTTAATCCAATTTTCACCCTGTAAATTAAATGGATTTTTTCACCAATGATTTCTTGAGTTAAATTTTGATGAATTTTTCATCAGATCTAGTCATGGCTGCTTTTCAGCAGCCATGACTAGATTTGATGAAAAATATCTAAAAAAATACTCAGCAGGTTAAGAGTTTAACCTCTGCACACTAATGTCAGAATTTCAACCTCCAAAATTTTTCCATAATGCAAATAGCAATTTAACCAATTCACTCTTGTTTAACAAAGCTCATTGGACACTGTCAAACCAGAATGAATGGTCAAATTCCAAGTTGCATGTTGCACAAAGGGAAAAAACTTACTGCTTGAAAGTGGGGTGCGGTGGCTCAGTAGGTAGAGGTTCAGGCTGCAAGCCGAGAGGTCCTCTGTTCGAATCCCACCTGTGGCAACTACTTTGTGTCCTTGGGCAAGACACTTAACCCCCATTGCCCGCGTGGGAGCATGGTGGTAAGGCGTACTGCATGCCGATGGTGCACTTGTCTTTAACCAATGCTAACCCTGCATATGTGGAATTAGTATGTTGGGGAGCGGACAATTGCTCGGTGGTTCTCTCAGGGTACTCTGGTTTTCTCCACCCGTAAATGTGTCATGGTCATGATTAGCCAATGTGCAGAAATATGTGACCTTAAACACCAATAAATAAATAATAATATACTGCTTGAAATTTTGGTGTTTTGACATCACTGTGTTGAAAGTTAATACAGTGATCTGATCTTTTCAGCTGGACAGAATAGAATAATCCTTATCACTTAACTGTCATTATAATCTATATTTAGCACAACAGGTAAAAGAGTTAATATAAAATACCACAATAGGTAGAGGGTTAAAATAATGTTATATTAACGGGTAGTGCAAGAAGCCACTATCATGTCTCTTTCGAAAAGTGCTGGAAGCGACTTTAATGGCTTTACACTGTATGCATTTGCTTGATGTTCGCTCAGCAGTAGAAGACAATTTTCGTATATAAAATTGTTTGGTTGAATTTATTGGAGAGTGCTATTGGCACTTTCCAATAAATTGTAACCAAACAATTATTTATGAACAAAATCTTGCTAAACTAAGGCTGCTCTTGATGGTGGCATCTTTGAAAAAAATACCCATGTTAAAAATCACCTTTGAAAAATAATTTAGCACACAACTAGTTAACCCTTGGATACCTATACAGCCCCAAACTGCTCATTTTATATTGCTCTGTAAATACACAGAACGACACACACGTGTGAATGGGTTAATTGATAAGGCATGAGTGCCAGCATGGAAGGATAGAATGAGAGGCCACAGGCTCTGATTTTATCCTTCCGCTGTGGCATAAGTGCCATATCAATTAACTCATTCACATGCGTGTGTCGTTCTGTTTTTATTACACACCTTAAAGTCTATAAAAAACAATTATCAGAAGGACACTCGGCAATTCATTTGACAACTATCAACAAAAAGAACACATTTTATCACCGACCAAATTTGCGAACCCATGTTACTATTTTGTGCCCTGAGTTCCAATGTGTTCTGTGTGCCTACTGGCACATAGAACACATTGGATCTCAAGGGAGGATTTTTAGCTATCGCTAGCAATTTAAATTGTAACTGTAGTGCACGATTTGTAGAAAATTCCAGTGAAATTTTGCTTCTATAATATAGTCCATCAACGATTTCCATTCTGCAGATATGTGCAGAAAAGATTTTCATTTTCCGCATGTTTTAGTGTTGCTGTAGATGGAGATCTCATTGAACAGGCGTGTAACAAAAGTTGCTCCAGGTGAAATTGCCTGTTTTGTATTGCTCTGTAAAAGATGCTCCAGGTGTACTCTTCCTTGAGAATTTTCGTGGGAACTGTGGTAAACACACTCTGTTTTACTGGCAAAATAGGACACGGTGGTAGAAGTCAACATGGATATAAATGATTTGCCAGACTTGACTTTATATCCATATTGCGGTCACGATTGGCCATTGTGCAGAAATATGTGACCTTAAACACCAATAAATAAATAAATGATTAAATAAATTCTTCCTTGAAAACTTGACTGGTAGGATGCATTTATCTTGGCAGTGTTTTTATACAGGCAGCCAACAATAATGTAGAACCACTGTTCCCCGTAGGAACCCTGGGAAGTGAAGCAGTGCTTGTTTACTGTGGTAAACAAGCTCTGACTTACTGGTAAAATAGGACCCAGTCACCAATGCTTGGGGTGGAAGTCCTTAAAAATGGGCAACATGGATATCAGCATTTGACAAAACTTGACTTTATCTCCATGTTGCGGTCACGATTAGCCATTGTGCAGAAGTATGTGACCTTAAACACCAATAAATAAATGAATAAATAAAACCACTGTTAAATCATCTGCAGCTATGTAAATGTATATATGGTAGTTATTAAAGAAAAATTAATCTTAGGACCTACGGGTTAACCCTTCATCTAAATATAAGGTAGAGGGTTACTATAACATTTGCTGATAAACCCTTGGAATTTATGGACGCTTACTTGCTGGGGTGCATGTCATGTTCATCAAAATCCGTTTATGAAAGCAGGAGTTGTGCACCGAAGAATCTATATTAAATCTATAGGGTGCATGGTGGATCAGTGCTTTCATCATTGGACTTCAAACCAATCGATCCCTGTGAAGGGTAACTGCATTGTGTCCACTTAATTCTGATTGCCCATGTGTAGACATGGTGGCATTGTGTACTTAGGCGTACTGCACATCAATGGTGCACTTATCCTCAACCAGTGCTGACCTTTCTTGTGCAGTAAGTACGTTGGTGAGTCAGATGGTTACTCACCACTGCTTGGTGGTTCTCTCTAGGTACTCTGGCTTTCTCCACCCATAAAACTTTTGACATGAGGTGATCCCGGCAGTCAAAAGTGTCATTAAAATCAAATAATTAAATATTAAATCCATGTTCAAGGGAAGATAATTTGATCAGAATTACTGCAGCTTGAAACATTAGAAATATGCAAACATATATGTCCACTTGCTTGTCATCATGTTTTAAGAAGTTTCATCAAAATCAAGTCATTTGTAGGAGGAGTTGTACACAGGAGAATTTCTTACAGAAATCTCTATGAAACCGTAAGTGGGTACATGGTGGTCTGGTTACAGCATTGGACTTCAAACTGAAAAGTACATGGTTCGATCCCTACTGGGGGTTACTGCATTGTGTCCTTGGGCAAGGCACTTAATCTCAGTTGCCCATATGGAGGCACACTGGCACTGTCTACTACTCCGTGGTGCACGTCGATAGTACACTTGTCTTCAACCAATGCTAACCTTGCTTGTGTGAAGTTAGTATTTTGGATAGTCTTGGCAGTTGCTTGCCCCCTGCTTGGTGGTTCTCTCTGGGTACTTTGCCTTCCATCACCCATACAACTGTCCAATACAAGGTGACCCTGGCTGTCGCAAAATGTCGAAACTCCAGTAAATAAGTAAGATGCATTTATCTTGTTGACAGTGTTTTTACATTATTGTTGGCTGCCTTTACACAATAATGTATTAACATAAAATGAATCTTAGGGCTTAAGGGTTACCATAAGGTAGAGGGTTAATATAACATTTGCTGATGAAAACTTGGAATTTGTGAATGCGTACTTGCTGGTGGGCATGTCAAGTTTCATCAAAATCAGTCTATAAATGCAGGAGTTGTCCATCCAAGAATCTATATTAAATCTCTGTTCAAGGGAAGATAACTTGGTCAGGATTATTGCAGCTTGAAAAATTGGAAATATTCATTCATGTACATGTATGTCCACATGCTTGTTATGTTTAAGAAGTTTCATCAAAATCATATCATATGTAGGAGTTGCACACAGATTTTCTGACCGAAATCTACATTAAATTTCAAGTTCAGAAATATCACAGCTTGAAATATTGGAATATGCACATGTTTTTAAAGAATGCCTTCATTAATGAATGGTATGGACTAATGACTCTTTCCCTGACACTACGAGAAGATGACACTTGTAAAAATATTTTGAGAACTGAAAAAACATTTCGTTTTTCACCTTCAAAGCATTTTGATCCCACACTAGAGTGCTAAATTGTTTTTCGTCATCAAACTTTCTTCACATATTTTGGCTTTGTTACAATTTATGGGAGGGCGCCAGCAGGCACCCTCCCATAAATTGTAACTAGGCAAATCAATACAGACTATTTAATTTCACTTCAAAGATTATTTGAAGCACTTCCACAGATTATGACGCCTTAAAGATGGGGTACCTGCACTTTAGAATAAAGCCCAAATATGGACTTCCAGCACTCTACCAGTTGAGCTATGTTCTGGATTCAAAAACTGAAAAAATATTAAGATTTTTGTGAATGATGCTGGCTGGATATGGCTATAATGTTAAGTACAAGGTTAACAAGCTTGATTGTGACGAGTATAGTAATCTATATATGACAGTGTTAATAAAATGCTCCTCTAACATATTTTTGTGTTCAGTTTTATGATCCTTAACAAAAAAGCATTTCCCTGTGGGGAACTCCAGAAGTGATTACTGTTGAAAAGAGGGAGTCCAATGGCTCAGTGGCTAGAGCTTTAAACTTCCAACTGAAAGGCCGTGGGAACCCCAGGAAGTAAAACAGTGCTTGTTCACTGTGGTAAACAAGCTCTGTTTTACTGGAAAATCACCAACACTACCAGTTAACAAAAATGCATTTCCCTTTGGGGAAGTGATTGCTGTTGAAAAGAGGGGACTGTGATAGCTCAGTGGCTAGAGCATTGAACTTCAAACCAAAAGACCGTCCCCGTGGGAACCCCAGGAAGTGAAACAGTGCTTGTTCAGTGTGGTCAACAAGCTCTGTTTTACAGGAAAATTGGACCCAGTCACCAATATTTGGGGTGGAAATCCTCTAATGAAAGTGTCAGTGACACTGTAGCTTAACTTGTCAGTGTGTTGTGTTTGATGAAAAGAAAACTGACCAGTGTTTATGAAAGGATTATGAAATAAGACAAGAATTGTGATAATTGAGAATATGTTAATTTCTGTTCCTTGTATGCTATGTTTTCAATAAAAATAATTTGAAGTGTTGACTGTACTAAAGAACTGAGGGGTAGGTTAGTGTGGCCCTCACAGTTAATGTATGTCAACCAAAGTTACCAAGTTACAGTGAAATTATTCCAAAACGAGTCATCCTATCAAGTTACAATGAAATCCCTTCATAAATACGGCCTGTAGACTGTGCTAAAGGTTTTCGGGCTTCGGGCCTGTGTAGCCATTACGGTTGATCGATCGCAACCAAAAGGGGATGTCCTCATCTAGACATTGTACTGAGTCATCCTACCAAGATACAAACAATGAAATCGCTTCATAAATACGACCAGTAGTCTGTGCTAAAGGTTTTCGGGTTTTGGGCTCGGGCATCCGTCACAGTTGAATGATCGCTACCAAAAGGGGACGTTCTCATCTAGACATTATCTGGAATCATCCTACTAAGTTACTATGAAATCCCTTCATAAATACGACCTGTAGACTGTTTCTAAAGGTTTTTGGACTTTGGGCTCCTGCAGCCGTCAGAGTTTACCAATCGCGACCAAAAGGGGACGTTCTCATCTGGACATTATATAGAGTCATCCTACCAAGTGACAAGGAAATCCCTTCATAAATACGACCAGTAGTCTATGCTAAAGGTTTTGGGGTTTTGGGCTGGGGCAGCCATCACGGTTGAATGATCGCTACCAAAAGGGAATGTTCTCATCTGGACATTGTCTGGAATCATTCTACCAAGTTACTATGAAATCCCTCCATAAATACGACTCGTAGACTGTTCTATAGGTTTTCAGGCCTCAGGGCCCCTGTAGTCACCACAGTTGACCAATCGTGATCAAAAGGGGACGTTCTCATCTAGACATTATTTGGAGTCATCCTACCGAGTTACAATGAAATCCCTCCATAAATACGACCTGTAGACTGTGCTAAAGGTTTTCAGGTTTTGGGCCTAGGCAGCCATCATGGTTGACAGATCGCGGCCAACTGGGTACATCTAGACATTATATGGAGTTCTCATCTAGACGTGACCTCAAACCTGCATGTGAAATTTTGTGACGATCGGACAAGAACTACTGGGTGTGGCCTGTTCTAAAGGAAAATGTGAACAGACTAACAGACTTCCGCACGAGTGATGGCAATAGCTTATCTTGACTTGGTCAAGTTAAGCTAAAAATGGGTTACATGGGTATAAACGATTGACTGAACATGACTTTGTCTCCATGTTGTGGTCTGATTTGCCATTGTGCAGAAATTTGAAACCTTAAAACACCAATTAAAAAATAAGTAAATACCGAAAGGTTGACAGTTTGATCCTGACCAGCAGTAGCAGCATTGTGTCCTTGGACAAGGCACTTAATCCCGATTGCCAATGTGGGTGCACAGTGGAGCTGTGTACTAAGGCATACTGCACATTGATGATGCACTTGCATTCAACTGTTGCTAACCCTGCTTTTGCAGTGTTGGTATGTTTGGGAGTTTGACAGTAGCTCACTGCTGCTTGGTGGTTCTCTCCTGGAATTCCAGCTTCCTCCACCTGTAAAACGTTCTGACACGATGTGACCCTGGCTGTTAAAAGTATCATTGATCCCCAATAAAACAAACTGACTGTTAGAAACAAAATATCAAATGCCTGGGTTTCAAAGACTCTGATGTGGCCAGCTTGACCCTCCAACACTACAGTTAAAACTAGAAGTCCTGTCACAAACTGTGCGCTTATCTAGGCTTAATTGCGCATAGGAATTGCGCGCAATTGCCATATCAAATGGTATCCAAAGCACGGCAGGTTCTCCTGGTTATTCATAGCAAACACAGGCAGTGTTTCTGCCAATGGACCCCCGGATTACCAGGAGGTCCATTGGCTGAAACATTGCTTGTGCACAGGCCATATGTACAGAATTTGATGGCCGTACTATGGTCATAACGCGTACATTAACGCGCTGATCGACATGCTATTTATGCGCATTTCATGACAGGACTTCTAGTTTTAACTGTAGTGTCAAAATATAAAAATGTTAATGTGCAAATTTTTCCCATAATGCGAGAAACTTAACCAATTCAGTCTTGTTTGACAGAGAGCATTGAGCTGGCATCACAAAAAAATTTGCTGCTTTGACTTTAACTATTTTGATATCAGTGTGCACAGAGTTAAGTACAAATAATTGGCAAAACATGACTTTACTCTTGTGTGGTAGCCTTCGTACAGCCACAGATGTTGAATATGCATGCAATTCTTTGCCTCCAACAGGTACAGTACAGCCACCGTGGACTGGTCACTTTCCACAGGTGGGCAGAGTATCCACGGACACAACAATCAGGCTTTAGATTACCTAAATTTCACACCGATTACAGGTGTGCCCATATTCGAGAAGATGTAAAGACATCAAGAAAAATATATAAATTGTCTGTGCCTCTTCTACATTTGAGAATAACTTCCATCATAATAATGACCAAAGAAACACAAAGAAAGGCATGACATTAAAACATAACAAGATAAGGTTGTTATTTCTTGTTTTAATGTGCCCAAATTACGGCAAAAAGGTGTGTCCAAAATAAATGAATTTAAAGGCCTGCAATAATATTACACTGCAAACATTAATTATAGGAATAATTATCAAAAATTTCAAATTTCTTGTCAGATTTCATATTGCCCATGCAGCATGAAAAATTTGACAAATGATATTTTGTTTGACAGAGCTCAAAGAGCTCTGTCAACAAGGTATAATTTTTAACTCAACTTTGACGTTGTCACTTTTGAGGTTTTGTCATGGGTCTGTCTACAATTCAATACGGCTCGGGCTAGAGGCCGTATTTATGAACTGATCTTTACGAAACTTCTTGGGTACCTTTGTTATCACCGTGGGACGAGAACGAGTCTTTTTGGGTGCGGTCCGAAATTCAAGATGGCTACTGGCAGCCAGTTTGTACCGAAATTAGTGCAGTCAGTTTTTTATACGGAACTTCTGTATAAAAGTTCTGATTTGAATAAATTTTTGTATGAATCTTTAATAACATGGAATACATCACATATAATACAGGTTTTTTTCTTGTGCAGAAATTATGCAAATTAGATGAATTTTGATTTATTCAGTGCTATTTATACACAGTAAGTATACATGTCAATACTGCTCGGGCTAGGGGCTGTATTTCTGAACTAATCTTCACGAAACTTCTTGGGTACCTTTGTTATCATCTTGGGACAAGAACGATTGTTTTTGGGTGAAAGACCTTGAAATTTCTTGAAAATCAAACTTTTTTGGAAGAAGAGACATGAAAAGCCCTCGAAAAAAATAGTTTGGGGGCGACTGATTGGCTCATTTTGGTCCAAATGTTTTCTTAAAAACAGCAGTTATGTGCTTTTGTTGTGAATTGAATTTTTTATGCAATGAAAAAAAAATACATGCAACTGACATGGATCCTTGGGAAACATGCCTCATGGGATGCCATATGGGGACCCCCATTTGTAATGGGAAAAACACTGAACAATCTTCTTGTGTGCTACTGGCTGTCTTGATTTGATGTGCAGTCTCCTTTAAGGGTGGTGATTTTTAGCTCATCTTGACAAAGTCAAGCTGAGCTAATCTCATCGCTTCCCGTCCGTCGTCTGTCGTCCGTCAACACCATGTTTTGGTCTTCTCCTCCAAAGACACTGGGCCAATTCAAGTGAAAGTTTGTGTGAGTGATGGTCCCAAAGGGTCATTTCATTTTTGTTCAACTCAGCATGCCCAGCCTCATAGGGAGGGAGTGGGAGAAAATGCTTCAAAATATTTTAAAAATCTTCTTCTCAATGACTTGATATTTGCTATGGAGCTTCCATATGAGGTGTAGAATCAAGTTTGTTCAAACGAAGTTTGTGAAGTAATATTTGGCTTTGTAATAGGAGGGGTAAGATTTTTGTCCCCGCCCAAAATTTCTATTTTCTGAACCGATGGTCCGGTATGAACCAAATTTGGTTTGTGGTAGTATTGGGTCATAAGTACTTGACCCATGCAAAAAAAAAAATTCCCGCATCCCCATGGGAACCCTGGGAGCTAAAAATAGAAATATTTTCAAACGCCCATATTTCCCAAACCCCACGGAACAGAGAGCTTTTATTTGGTATGAAGTATCCTTATGACCAGTAGAATTGAATGGTAAAAAAAAATGCCATCGGTTATGTTAGGGTGTTCTGTAATGGGTATAGAAAAAATGCTGAGTCAGCATATTTGCAAAAATTTAAAAAAATCTTTTCTCCAGAACCAATCATCAGAATCTTTTGATATTTGGTATACAGCATTCATAGGGGGGTCAGATAAAATTTTGTTGAAATAAAGCTCATTGGTTCATATTTGGGCTCTCGACAGGAGCCCGAAGTTTTAACATAGGGTAATATGGGGAATATTCTTTAAAAATCTTCTTCTTCAGAACCACCAGTCAGAATCTTTTAATATTTGGTTTACATCATTGTTATGAGGGTCAGATTCTAGATTGTTCAAACCAAGTCCCTAGGTTAATATTAGGGCTTCCTACGGAAGCCCACATTTTATCTTTGTTCAATATGGAGGGTAATTTAAAACAAAATCTTCTTCTTCAGATCCATCAGTCAGAATGCTTTGATATTTGGTATGCAACATCTCTATGGGGGTCAGATTCAAGTTTGTTCAAATCAGATCCCTAGGTATATATTTGGGCTCACTATGGTAGCCCAAATTTTTACTTAGTGCAATATGAGAAAATTTCTTTAAAAATCTTCTTCTTCAGATCCACCAGTCGGAATGCTTTTATATTTGGTATACAACATCTCTAGGGGGGTGAGATTCCAGGTTGTTCAATTCGAGTGCCTAGGTTAATATTTGGGCTCCATATGGGAACATGAAATTTAACTTAGTACAATATGAGGGAATTTCTTCAAAAATCTTCTTCAGATTCACTTGACAGAATGCTTTCACATTTGGTATACAACATCTCTAGGGGGGTCAGATTCAAGTTTGTTCAAATCCGATCCATAGGTCAATATTTGGGCTCGCTATGGTAGCCCAAATTTGAACTTAGTGCAATTCGAAGAAATTTCTTTACAATTTCTCTTCTTCAGATCCAACAGTCAGAATGCTTTCATATTCGGTACACAACATCTCTAGGGCAGTCAGATTTAACTGTGTTCAAATCAAGAGCCTGGGTTAATATTTGGGCTCTCTATGGGAGCCGGAATTGGCCATTTTGCTGAAGAATTAAAAATTTTGTATTCAGTACCCTCTAGAGGTACTAAGATTAATCCACATAGGTTGTATCAAGGGGCTTCATAGGGGAGCTCTACATTTTACTTATGATCAACTGAAGAAAAGGCATGATGCCCAGATTATTTTTGTCACTCCTGAGGGACTCAAGGATTGACAGTGTAGCCTATGGAGATGGCTTGCTTAATGTAGACTCATTCTTGGATTCTGTTTAAATTGTGTTCTGTACAAGATGAGCGCTTCAGGCCCCGTGGGGCCTCTTGTTTCAAAGGTAGTCCCTCTGTAATATTTGGGCTTGTACTGGGAGGACAAAAAATGTATATCTCCCACCCAAAATTTCTAATTTGGGAACTGATTGACCAACTTGAAACAAATTTGGTGGGCAGTATTATTTGGTGATGTAGGATTTTTACTGAAAAATACCTCTTCCCACCACCTCCCAATTAGAAACATTCAAATGCCCATATTTTGTGAACTATACAAGACAAGTTTTGTGTATTTGGTATGAAACTTCCTAAAGTGTATTCAAATAACATGGAATGAAAAATTGTTATCAGTTACTTTGGGGACTGCTACGAGGACCCCCCATTTAACACTGTTGGAAAAGGGAAAAACACCAAGCTAATTGCTCATGAACTACTGGGTGCAGTGATTTGATACTTGGTGTGGAGCCTTCTTCAAATGGTATACATTCAATTTTGTTCCAAAAAAGTTCCTTGGGTAATTTTTCGGTCCGTCCTGGGAAGGGTAAAATTTATAATCTATGTTCATAACTGGAAGGCCAGTTTGAACAAAATTTGGTATGCAGTGTCATTGATTTCTAGCGAAATATTTTTTTCACATCCCCATGAGTTGAAAATTTATTTAAAATTCAGGTGCCTGTGTTTTGAGAACTACATAAGAAAAAGTTTGGGTATTTGGCATGAAACTCCCTTAGAGGTAGAATAATAAGTGGAGCTGAAAAAAAATTCTATTGGTTTCTTTGGGGTGAGGCTCCCTATTCTGACCCCCATTTAACCCTATGTTCCCTGTTTTTGCCATTACCAGAAACCTTCTCTTGGTCTACTGGCTGCCATGATTCGATATTTAGTATGCAGCCTCCTGGAATCATGTTGTTCCAAAAAATTTTCTCTGGCAACATTTGAACTTGTCCTGGGAGGGGTAAATTTTATGGACACACCTCAAATTTCAGTGTTTGGAACTGGTCAGCTGATTTTAACTGAAATTGATATGCAGTATTGATGGAGGGACATATACTTGATATATGTATAAAGTTTTCCCCCTGCACTTTTGTGGAAACCACAGAAGTTGTCTTCAGGGACACCATATGGGGACCCGCATTTAACACTTGGTAATGGAAAAAAATGAACAGTCTTGAACTTTTGGCTGCAATAATTTGATATTTGGTATGCAATCTTTTTAATGGTGTTGATTTTCAATTTGTTTAAAATGAAAGTTCTTTATTTGTCATCCTTGGAGGGTCAGAATTTTGGCCCATTCCCAAATTACTATTTTTCAAAAATGGTTGACCAACTCAAATCAAAATTGGTAAGCAGTATTATTTGGCGACATACACTTGATCAATGGAGAAAAGAAATTCCTACATCCCTGTAGGAACCCCAAGACCTTATGTTTTGTGAAGCTCATCTTTCCAGTAGTAGAATAGCGTGGGGAGAGAAAACTTAATGGCTGCCTCATGGGACGCCATATGGGGACCCCTATTTTAACAGGGTTGGCAATAAGGGAAAATACTCAACAATATTTTCCTGATACACTTCCTTCAGCATTTATTTAATGTGTTGTATACAGTCTACTTGGCGAAGATTAAAGTTTATTCAAAGAAAATTTCTCTGGCATTATTTGGAAGGTGAAATATTCACAGCTCCCATCCCCATTTTTAGCTTAACTTGACAAAGTCAAGATAAGCTGTTGCCATCACACATGCAGAAGTCTGTGAGTCTGTTCACATTTTCTTTAGTACAGGCTACACCTCGTAGTTCTTGTCCGATCATCACAAAATTTCATATGCAAGTTCGAGATAACATCTAGATGAGAACGTCCCCTTTTTGTCGTAATCGGTCGACCATGATGACTGCGCAGGCCCAAAACTACAAAACCTTTAGCACAGTCTACATGTCGTATTTATGAAGGGATTTCATTGTAACTTGGTAGGATGACTGTATAATGTCTAGATGAGAATGTCATATTTTGGTCAGGTTCGGTCAACCATGACGGCCGCAGGGGCACTTTACCTCGATTCCTTTAGCACAGCCTACAAGTTGCATTTGTGCAGGGATTTCATTAAAATTTCCTTTAAACTGGTAGGATGACATGGTATAATGTCTAGATGAGAACGTCCTATTTTGGCTGTGATCAGTCAAATGTGATGGCAGGCCGCACAAGCATGTGACCTAGATTTGTTTAGCACAGTTTACAGTTCATATATATATGAAGCGATTTCTTTTTAACTTGGTATGATAACTCAGTATGTTGTCTAGATGAGACTCTCCTATTTTAGTCACGATCGGTCAGCCGTTACCACCACCTGGTCCATTAGCACTGTCTACAGGTTGTTTTTATGAAGGGATTTCACTGTAATTTGGTAGGATAACTCAGTATGATATTTACATGAGACTGTCCAATTTTGGTCATGATCAGTCAGCTGTGACCCCATACTGGCACGTGGCCTAGATTTTTTTTAGCAAAGTCTACGGGTCATATTTATGAAGGGATTTCATTGTAACTTGGTAGGATGACTCGTTTTGGAATGATTTTACTGTAACTTGGTAACTTTGGTTGACATACCTTAACTGTGACGGCCACATCAACCCAGGCCTCAATTCTTTAGTACAGTCTACACCTCAAATTATTCTTATTGAAAACATAGCATGTAGGGAACAGAAATTAACATATTTCCAATTATCGCAGTTCTTGTCTTATTTCATAATCCTTTCATAAACATTGAATATTATCCTTTTCATTAAGCACACTACACACAGTCAGGTTTAGCTACAGTGTCACTGGCACTTTCATTCTATTTTAATTTTTTGGAACTGGTTGGCCAATTTGATCCCATTTTGGAATGCTGTATTATTGGGTGACATGCACTGGATGCATGCAAACGTAGAAATTTAAAATAATTTCTACATTTATCAAAATGAAAAATTTAAATTAATTTTTGTATTTATCATGCATACCACTGGTCCAACCCAGATGGCAACTCAATAGAATAAGACCAAATTCTTAAATTTTGAACAATTATGCCAATATAACAACAACAAAAATTAGAGTCTTCTATGGCACTCCATAGATGATGTCTGCGTTTGTGCAGAGATCCTGGAAGTAGCCTACATCCCTGCCAATAATCATTCTTTTTATGTGCCTGCTGAGTGTTAATAGTCTATTGTGTGGAGGTGTAAGTGAACAAAACATGGGAAGGAACTTCCAGTCTGGGCCAGTGGGAGGTATGATAAATATAGAAATTAGTTTTTAAAAAATGCCGATGGGATCACCGATCCAATGTCGAGTTGTGACAGCACAAAAGTGGGTTTAATCATAATCAACTTATAGACCGAATCAATTGTTTACAATTTACTATGTGAAGGGTCACTGTGACCTTGACCTTTGACCTAGTGATTCTGAAATAAATAGGGCTCTTTCTTGCACCAATGCCAACCTGCCTATGAAGTTTCATGAACATAAGTGGAGCCATTGTCAAAGTATCATCTGGAAATCAATTGTTTACGGTTTATTATGTTCAAGGTCACTGTGACCTTGGCCTTTGACCTAGTGAGTCCAAAATAAATATGGGTCTTCCACTCACCTAGGCCAACCTACCTATGAAGTTTCATGAATGTGGCTCAAACCATTATCAAGTTATCCTCCGGAAACCAATTGTTTACGATTTACTATGTTGAAAGTCACTGTGACCTTGACCTTCACGTAGCAAGTCCAAAAGAAATAGGGTTCTTCCTCTCACTTATGCCAGCCTACCTATGAAGTTTCATGAACGTGGGTCGATACATTATCAAGTTATTATCCGGAAACCAGTTGTTTATGATTTACTATGTTGAAGGTCCCTGTGACCTTGACCTTTCACCTAGCGAGTCCAAAATAAATAGGGTTCTTCCTCTCACTGATGCCAACCTAACTTAAATTCCACGAACATGGGTCGAACCATTATCAAGTTATCATCTGGAAACCAATTGTTTTGATTTACTATGTTCAGGGTCACTGTGACCTTGATCTTTGACCTAGTGAGTCCAAAATAAATAGAGTTCTTCCTCTCACGAAGGCCAACCTACATATGAAGTTTCATGAATGTGGGTTGAACCGTAGTTATCCGGATACCAATTGTTTACAATATACCACAATATACCATGTTCAAGGTCACTGTGACCTTGACCTTTGACCAAGCAAGTCCAAGATTAATAGGCTTCGTCCTCTCACCGATACCAACCTACCTATGAATTTTCATGAACATGGGTTGAACCATTATCAAGTTATCATCCAGAAACCAATGTTTACGCCCGCCCAACCGCCCGCCCGCCCGCCCGCCATTCATCAAACTATAAATCGAGTTTGACTAAGTCAGAACTCGACTAAAAATTCCAGTATTTATCCACCATTGGACCAGACCAGCTGAATAAATAAAAGGCAGAGGACGACATTTTTCCGTCTAAATATCTAAAATATAGTTTATGACCCCTCTTTGGAACGAGCTCAACAAGCTCGTTCCAATGGGGGCATAGGCTATATTTTTTAGACAAAAAAATGATAAAAATAATGAAAATTGAATGTTGATTTTTGTGAATACCACTGGCCGGTTTTGGCCTTTTCGTTGGGTAAAGGCTTAACTAAATAACGTTTGGCAGAAGTGGAGGTCAAATAGGATACACGAATCCTAACCTGGAGTACAGAAGTACCTTCTTTAGAAACTCTATGCATAGCCCAAATGCAAGAATTTAGATCGTGGGAACCAAAGTGTAAATGTGTCTTGGGAATAATGAAAGTGTCAATGACACTGTAGCTCAACTTGACAAACTTGGACTTGGTAAGTTATAAGTGAAATGGCACAATTGAAGATCATTGGTACCAATGTTATTTGGTAAAAAAACATAACAGCATTGTGTATGCACAACATCAGAGTAATCCATGCATTTTTAAATGTGAACTGTAAGACTGGCTGAAAGAAGAATGTTGATACACAAATGCAGTTAAGTTCAGAGGTTATTGTAAATGGCAACTTTTTTCACAGAAATGAATGCTAATCAATAGCTCTTATCTAAAGGTATCGCCTAATGAGCACACCAAGTTCAAAAACAATCCTATGATAAATGTGGCCTGTACACACCAAGTTCAAAAACAATCCTATGATAAATGTGGCCTGTAGACCATGTCAAAGAAGAATGTTGATGCACAAATGCAATAAATTCAAAGATTGTTGCTAACAGCAACAGTTTTTGATGGAAAGGAAAAGAAAATCGATAGATCCTATCTTTGTCAACCTGCATAAGCATACAAAGTTTCAAAACAACCTGATAATGAATGCGCCCTCTGAGGCATGCCAAAGAAAGATGTTCATGCACAAATGCACTAAGTTTGAAGGTTAGTGCTTGTGGCAATGTTTTTTTCTCTCTTTTTTATGGAAATTCATAAATATACCCTGCAGAGAGTGCAAAAGGGATAAGTGCTGCACAAGTGCAATAAGTTCAAAGCCTCGTGATAACGAAAATAATTTTTCAAAGGAAATGAAAAAAAATCAATAGCTCACATCTAGAGGTCTCCCCGAACACACATACCAAGTTTCAAAGTAATCCGATCATAAATGTGCCCTGAAGGGTGTGTCAACGGGAAATATTGATGCATAACTGTTCTACGTTTTTACTAAGTTCATCAGAGGTCGTGCCAAAGGGAAATATTGAAACCTGACTGAGCTAAGTTAAAAGGTCGTTGCCAGCGACATTTGTTGACAGAAATGGAAGAAAATCGATAATTCCTATATAGATATCACCCCACACAAGCACACCAAGTTTCCAAGTGATCCAATCATAAATGTGCCCTGCAGGGTGTGTCAAAGGGAAATATTTATGCATAACTGCACTAAGTTTTTACTAAGTTCATCAGAGGTTGTTGCCAATGCAACTAGTTTTGACGGAAATGGAAGAAAATCAATAGCTCCCATCTAGAGGTCACCCCAAACAAGCACACCAAGTTTCAAAGTGATCCGGTCAACAATGTGCACTGCAGGTTGCGCCAAAGATAAATATTGATGCATACACTACATCGAAGGTCGTTGCCAGCGGCAACATTTTTTACAAAAGAAAGAATTGAAGAAAATCAACAACTCCCATCTAGAGGTAACCCCAAACAAACATACCAAGTTTCAAACCATTCTGATCATAAATGTGCTCCGTTGGGCATGCCAAAGGAATATATTGATGCCTGACTAAACTAAGTTCAAAGGTCGTTGCCAGCGGCAACATTTTTTTACGGAAATGGAAGAAAATCGATAGCTCACATCTAGAGGTCGCCCCAAACAAGCATGCCAGATTTCAAAGCAATCCGATCATAAATGTGCCCTGTCGGGTGTGCCAAAGGGAAATATTGAGGTCTGACTAAACTAAGTTCTGAGAACGTTGCCAGCGGCAACATTTTTTGACGGAAATTGAAGAAAATCGATAGCTCCCATCTAGAGGTCACCCTAAACAAGCATACCAACTTTCAAAGCGATCTGATCATAAATGCTACCTGTGAGGCGTGCCAAAGGAAATTGTGGACGTACGTACGTACGCCGACGGACAAGAAGTGATGGCAATAGCTCAGCTTGACTTTGTCAAGTTGAGCTAATAAAAACGATTTATATCAAGATTACAAATAATGAGGTATTGTGTAGGATGCACCCATAACTTCTAAAACTATATACAAATGTACAATACCAGGCATTGGCATTGCTTGTGATTCCACTAGAATATCTGAGAGAAGCTCATGTGCTTTCCCAAAGTAAAAAGTGTCAGAAATCTGCTACAAACCTTTCCTGTCCCCACCCCTCTTTTTGTGACAAGATTGTGTCACAAAATTAGAGGATAGGAAGCCCACAATAAATATCAAACATCGCAAACAAAGTGTAACTGAATCACTGCAGGATATTTTGTGCCACTGACAGGGGATCCAGCAATCTTAGATCCTCAGATACTGATTCCAAATTTCTGAGGTAGAAAGTAGTAGGTCCAGTAGGCATCCTTCATTATACTTAACAATGCGACTGAATTTGAGGATGCCATTAGGATGAGAAAGGTCACACCTCATGATCAAAAATTCTGTTCACTCTGCTATCTACATTGGACCAACTATTGTACACACTGCAGATAACTGACTGAATCTATTTGGAAATGGAATGTACTGAAATTTCTTTTCTGCCAGGTGTAAGAGAAAGGAAGATTCTTTTTTTAACTTTTCTACAAAAACAAGATTTGCTGACATAAGTTCTTAGGGCGCACACGTTGCATAGGTGGGGGTCAAGAGTTATTGACCTGAGAATGAGGCATTGCTAATAATAGGTGTTGGTCATTTATCTGGTGCCTGTTTTCTTTGTTTAAAAAACGATTTGAGTAGTAAGAGTAATGGTATTTCCCATTCTATGATAGTGATCATTCTCAGTAGATAAAGGGTGCAATTCACTGACTCTCCTGGCTAATGAAAAGGCAAAAGGAATACTGTTTTATATGTGAGGTACTTGAACTCTTATCATTTTAATTTTATTTATTAGGGTTTAATGACACTTTAACAGCCAATGTCATATCATATCGGTGACAGTTTTACGGGTGGAGGAAGCCGGAGTACCCGGAGAGAACCACCGAGCAACGACGAGCAGCTGCTGGCTTCCCAACATTGTAACTCCGCACTGCAGCACAGGCAGGGTTAGACTGGTTGAAGACATGCGCACCATCGACGTGCAGAATGTCTTAGTACACAGTGTCATCATGTCCCCATGTGGACAATCGGGGTGAAGTGCCTTGCCCAAGGACACAACGCAGGAGTCCGAAACGATCGCTCAGACGGTCACCCATCCAAGGATTAACCGGGCTCAATGTTGCTCAACTTCGGTGGTCTGACGATAACCGGTTACCACAACGCCACCGCGCCCCTAAACTCTATCATATCCAAAGGTTCAAACAGAATTTCTTGGAGTTTTAACTGGTGGAGCGCTAAATTATTTTTAGTTGTCAAAATTTTTCCACATGTCTTTGCCTTGTTTCAATTGATAGGAGAGTGCCTATCCCCGGACGAGCCATATGTTGTAAAGAGCTAAAAAGACTCCCCTGAAAGAGCATCTCCTATCATTTTGAGGTGATGCTCGATGCGAAGTTATTGGACCGAATGCTGTTCCTGACCGATCTGATTGGTCCATATAGAATTGTGCAGCTAATAGCAGCCTGTTGATCCAGATGGGGTCTATAATTGGATGAGAGGAGCCATCTGGTCCTCGACACCAGGAACCCTCTGGAATAAAAACCTGGAAAATCTGTGTTGTGTACGATCTCTCTTGCCTTCTTCTGGAGCATTATCTGAATAGAGTCTAAAAGACAATTTCTTTTTAGCTGATCAGGTGATGAATAATTGTGATTGGCATTCTTGTTAAAAGAGGTTTCCTTTTGCATGAGAGGGTCAACCCTTCTTTTATGACCTGAAGAACTCAAGAGCCGTTTGGGAGTTTTCTGCCAACTTCCAATAAACATTGATATTCTTCTGCCGGCTGGAAGGCAACAGAGATGGGGGTTTCATTTTCATTTTCCTTGAAGCTTGTGGTATCACAGAACTAAATATTTTTTCATAGGCGACTAGTATAACGTTCAGGCGAACAAAAATATGATTGCATCACTTTAATTCTGGTATTCAAATATCCTTGTTAAGTATAGCCCTTCAGACAACATTTTCTGACCTGGAAACCGTCGGACATGCAACAAATAAGAAAGAAAAAACTGACCGGAAGGGAAGTACCGGTCACGTGCACATATTTTTCAGGGAATTCCCAACAAAAAACACACCAACAGTCAATTGTATTTTTTAGGTCCAAAGGTCATCAAATCACCCTCCTTATTTATCGGGAATATTCCACAATAATTCAAGATGTCAGTAGAATGCTTCAAATGTTTATTGAAACAACATATTTTCCCAAGGCTGTTTATTTTTCGAGATTGCATCATTTCCGAGGCAGATAACTCTAATTCAAATATTTACATCAGTGATATCTTGTGACTGGAAAAACTCTGTTTCCCTCTATTAGATTTTCTCAAAATGAAGACTGGGGCCATCCCTGAAATAATTTACATTTAGGTGACTGGTATTTTCGTGGAGTGTTAGATTGCAAATGCAACAATCCACGTGTCATGTGCTTGTCGCTGACAGAACAGAAGACTATCCATGACTTGCTTGTTGACTTCTTTGCACACAAAGGTTACCTGGTCAATGAATAAAGTGCATTTTAAAATCAGTTGGGTTAAAAAATTAACCCAAATAAACTGGGTTGAGGAAATATGAACCCAATTGGGTTCCTATTTACTCAACCCAGTTGATTTGGGTTGATTTTAAGCTCAACTGTTTTTAGTGTTCAAGGTGAAAAAATATTCTTGTGTTCATTCATCATTCATTTTAACGCAACTGTTTTCAGAGTGTACAACCATTTACAGGAGCAGTTCGGAGTGATTGTAATTCTGAATCTTAAGGTTGAAGAAGCTGCCAAGAAGGCATTATCATGTCTGATGATCTCTAGATTTGCCACATTGCAGGCTGCAGAGTGGAAAGCACACATAACTGAGCAAGATAACATCAGGCCTTAAAGGAGAGAAAACCTCAAACATAGTCTTCTCAAACTTCCCCTCTGAGGCTAACATAATATGATCCGCAAAAGGACACTACATTTAGAATTTCTCTTGACGTTTCAATGGTTTGATCCAAAATGGAATAATGTACAGACAACTGACTTGCAACCTTTATGTAGAGAGAGGACGATTTCTGTCAAGAGGAAGAACCGGAACTTGGATTAACCGACCCACGGTCTGAAAAAAACTTAAAGACTTGTTGAACAGTAAGTAATGATTCTCCCTTGGAAATGAAAATTCACCATCTGTCTTGCGAACGAGAAGCGAATTGATTTTCTTAAATGCATCAAAACACTTGCGGAGACTTGTTGGAAATGGCAGAGGTCGATCTTGTTTCTGGAAATGCATTTTGTCTAGTGATGAAGAAGACCGTAGCCCCTTAGCGGAAATGGCACCTAGACAAAGTTGTTCCACAAACTGTATGGTTTCTTTATGTTGTAATGTTAATGATAGGCTGTCATATTTATCTCCAGACCCATAAGACTGAAAAAGGAGATGACTGAGAGCTATGAATAGCATCTTCCGACTGACTGGACTGCGAGTAAAATCTGAGCTGTCCGTTTAAGGGGGAGGTATGTTCGAAAGGTGACAATTCCTTTGATGAAAATTCATGCGATAGTAATTCTAAAGCTTGTGTAACAGCCTTACTAGATTCGGCATCTTGGCTAAGCTGTCCTTTATGTTGGTTTGTAGTAGACCATGAAGGGGACACATTGCAATGCAATTTGCATCCATGACGACTGGCTTCCACTGAAGGATGACGATCAGAAGATTCCCTTGTGTACGAAGAACGATGATGACGGCTGTGAGAAGATCCAGGGCTTAAGCGGTGGAGTGTCCACTCAATGAGTCTGTCAGCTGTGGTGATGATGAGGCTGTTGACTCTTGAATAATATGAAACAACAGCCGAAAGTTCTCAAAGTCAAAGGCAAGGTGTTAATGGCTAGATCGAAAGGGCAAATAGTCTCTGCCGTATTTAGCATATTTTGCATCGATGCAGACGCAGAACTTTTCCCTGAGCTGGCATCCAGTGTGCCACTGACTGACCCTGGCCCCAAGGTTGCAGCAGTTGCATTGTTACTTAGCACCTTCAAGGTCAGCTGACCCTGAGCCATGACGCCCCTGGTAGGTCTCGTACCTGACATGGATGGCACAATAGGCACAATATCTGATGTCGCAGACTTCAGTGTCGATGAGTCTTTTATTGACCTTCCTGGAATAGAATACGACATATGTGATTGATACTCAGGTGACGACAAAGGAGTGGGAAGATCCACCCAGTTATGAACGGTTGAACTTTTTGCCAACAATTTTTTTTGTTTGTTTTTAACTGCAGTGGTTCTCTCTACCCTACCCCAAGGAGAGTAGCAACTGTGGGGGAAAAACTCCGAAGAGTATACTTCACAAAGATGCCTTGTACCAAATTATTTTAGATATGTCCAAAGTTCTGAAGAAGAAGACCCAGTTGATGGAGCACAAGAAAGATGATGATTCAGCCCTTTCCCATTACAAACAATGATAAAATGGTCATACCCCTAGGGCATCCCATGACAAAACTGACTGCATTTTTTCATCCATCTAATTCCACTGGTCCTAAAAAAGCTTAATAACAAACTAGAGGCTCTAAAGAGCTTGTAATCGCTCACCTGGAACTACATATAAAAATTTGATTACCCATAGGCTTCCCATGGTAACTATGAGCTGCAATTGTGGCCATGTTTGCAACATTACATCAACATTACATGAGGATCATTGGTAGAAGGTGTCCCAGTCCTCAATCATGTGAAGTTTCAAAACATTTTGACTTTGTAGTTTCAGAGGGGAAGATTTTTGCAAAATCCATCAGCCAGAATCAAAGAATGTCTCTGGTGGCCATATTTTCCAGCCAATGGGAACAAAAAGAGGATCGTTTCTAGAGGGCCTCCTATAGACCATTCCTGCAAAGTTTGGTTCACGTCGGCTCAGTAGTTCCAGAGAAGAAGATGAAAATGTGATTTCCCATAAAGTTACATAGAGTAACCTGGCAGGGATAGTCTATGGGAGGTCATCTACAAACGACCCTCATTTTGTTCCTGTGGGTTTAAAAACATGGCCGCCAGAGGCGTTCTTTTATTCTGATTGGTGGATTTTGAAAAATCTTCTCTGAAACCACAGGGCCAAATGTTTTGAAACTTTGCATGGTTGTTGACTGGGACACCCTCTACCAATCATCCTCATTTAATGTTGATCGTGTTGCAACCATGGCAGAATAAAAGAACGCCTCTGGCGGCCATGTTTTTAAACCCATAGGAACAAAATGAGGGTCGTTTGTAGATGACCTCCCATAGACTATCCCTGCCAGGTTTGTTTTCACGTCGGCTCAGTAGTTATAGAGAAGATGAGAATGTGATTTTCCATAGGGTTTCTATAGTAACTATAAGCCGCAATTGTGGCCATGTTTATAACCCGATCAACATTTGTGTGAAGTGTCAAAACATTTGGCCTGGTAGTTTCAGAGGAGAAGATTTTTGAAAATCCACCAATCAGAATCAAAGAATGCCTCTGGCGGCCATGTTTTTCATCCCACGGGAACAAAATGAGGATCGTTTGTAGAGGACCTCCCTTAGACTATCCCTGCCAGGTTTGTTTTCACGTCGCCTCAGTAGTTCCAGAGAAGAAGATGAAAATGTGATTTCCTATAGGGTTTCTATAGTAACCATAAGCCGCAATTGTGGCCACGGTTGCAACACGATCAACATTAAATGAGGATCATTGGTAGAGGGTGTCCCAGTCATCAACCATGCAAAGTTTCAAAACATTTGGCCCTGTGGTTTCCGAGGAGGAGAAGATTTTTCAAAATCCACCGATCGGAATCAAAAAATGCTTCTGGGAGCCATGTTTTTCAATGCACGGTTACAAAAATGAGGAGCATTTGTGGAAGACCTCCCATAGACTACCCCTGCCAGGTTTGGTTCACTTCGGCTCAGAAGTTCCAGAGAACCCAATCAACATTAAATGAGGATCGTTGGTAGAGGGTGTCCCAGTCATCAACCATGCAAAGTTTCAAAACATTTGACCCTGTGGTTTCAGAGGAGAAGATTTTTCAAAATCCACCAATCAGAATCAAAGAATGCCTCTGGCGTCCATGTTTTTCAACCCACGAGGACAAAATGAGGATCGTCTGTAGAGGACCTCCCATAGACTATCGCTGCCAGGTATTTTTTCACGTCGCCTCAGTAGTTACAAAGAAGAATATGAAAATGTGATTTCCCATAGGGTTTCTCTAGTAACTATAAGCTGCAACTGCGGCCATGTTTGTAACCCGATCAACATTAAATGAGGATCGTTGATAGAGGGGGTCCCAGTCATATGACATTTATATTAAGTTTCAAAACATTTGGCCTGGCAGTTTCAGAGGAGATTTTTGAAGATCCACCAACCAGAATCAAAGAATGCCTCTGGCGGCCATGTTTTGCAACCGACGGGAACAAAATGAGGATCGTTTGTAGAGGTCCTCCCATAGACCATTCCTGCCAAGTTTTGGTTCACACCGGCTCAACGGTTACAGAGAAGAAGAAAATGTGAAAAGTTTACGGATGATGGACGCCAAGTGATGAGAAAAGCTCACATGGCCTTTTCGGCCAGGTGAGCTAATAACGGTATTCTGGTCTGTCCAGTTTTGTAAAAGTGTGGGTTCAAATTTGTTTCTATTTTTAGCTCCAGGGGTTCCCACAGGGCTGCAAACAATTTTTTTTTTGGGGGGGGGGCATAAGTCAAGAACTTTCGACAATGATACTGCATGCTAAATTTGGTTCAAATCAGCCCATTGGTTCTGGAAATACAAATTTTGGGTGGGGCCCAAAATAGGCATCTTCCCTCAGGGAGCCCAAATATTGCTCCAACTGAGTTCCTTTGAAAAACTAGAGGTGTGTCTGTCGATGCTCCCCGCTGCCATATTCTAAGACAAAAAGGGGCATAACTCTGGGTAAAAGGTCCAATCAAAACTATAATTGCAGGTGCACAGGTTCCCATGGTAGTGATCATCCATACCAAGTTTAAATGAAATCGACCCATAAACATCTGAGAAAATCTCTCATGAACAAGATCAGTCCATTCAATAATTTTTTATGGACCAGTTAGTACACAAATGGTCTGTAACCTTGATCTTGGAACTATGGACTTGGGTCAAGGTCATCACACCTTGAGTCATAAACAATGATTGTGTGAAGTATGAACAAAATAGGTCCACTGAATAATCTTTGTATTGATCGGACAAAGATTGAATGGAGGAACAAACAAACAAACAAATGGTCTGTGACCTTGTCCTTGGGTCAAGGTGATGACACACCCTGAGTCCTAAAGCAATCATTATGCTGATTATGAACAAGATCCCTTCATTTAATATTTTTTTATGAGTCAAAGTCAGAATGGACAAAAAACATGAATGGTCTGTGACCTTGACCTTATATCATAACACACCCTGGAAACATAAGCAATCATGCCAAGTATGAACAACATCAGACAAAGTATGAATGGAGGAACAAGCAAAGGAATGATCTGTGACCTTGACCTTGTTGCTAATACCTTGGGTCAGACAGAACACACCTATGAGTCATAAGCAATCCCTGTGTGAAGAATGAACAAGATCGGACCACTGAATAATTTTATGAACCCGACAAAGTAAGAATAGACAAACAAACCCATGAATGTCTGACCTTGAACTTGGAGATAGGATCAAGGTCATGACACACCCCTGAGTGCATGAGCAATCACTGTATCAAGTATAAATTAGATCGGGCCATTGGATAATTTTTTTTTATGGACCAGACAAAATTAGAATGAGCACAAAATTGGTCTCTTACCATTACCTTGGAGCTGATCATGGGTCACACCCTACAGTAATAAGCAATCCTTGTATGAAGTATGAACAATTTTGGTCTACTGAATATTTTTTTATTGACTGGACAGTTACAATGGGGGAACAAATGGTTTGTCACCTTGACCTTGGAACTAGGACCATATGTCAAGACCTTGACATAACCCAAGATCAGTCGATTGAATAATGTTTTATAGACCAGACAGTTAGAATGGATGGATAGAATGGATGGACAGAAAGAAGGACAGAAAGGCAGATGGACAAAGCATAAAAAGTTACCCCTAGTGCTGCTACTGTAACTGCTGGTAGTGAGAAATCTTGATCATTCATCTCCACACAGTGGGCGTACAGTGGAACCCTATTAATTGAATAGCCAATTTGCCAATGAAAATTATTCATCTAACAGGAGTATTCAATTAATGGGGATTGTGTCACATTCCTCTTTTCTAGAGATAAATTTAGCATTTATTCTACTATATCTTGTTTGACAGAGCTCCATGAGCTCTGTCAAACGAGACATAATAGATTAAATGCCTGTATTGGATGTACTGAGGCCAAATAGGTCTGTAATCAAAGGGAAACTGGGGAGAGTCAGGGTAATTTCTCGATATATTACAATTTTTTTTATTCAATTGACAGGAGTTTACTCAATTTATTTATTTATTGGTGTTTAAGGTCACATATTTCTGCACAATGGCTAATCATGACCGCGACAGTTTTACGGGTGGAGGAAGCCGGAGTACCTGGCGAGAACCACCGAGCAATGGCGAGCAACTGTCAGCTCCCCTACATACTAACTCCACACAAGCAGGGTTAGCATTGGTTGAAGACAGGTGCACCAACAACGTGCAGTACGCCTTAGCACACAGCGTCACCGTGCCCCCACATGGGCAATGGGGGTGAAGTGTCTTGCCCAAGGACACAATGCAGTTGCCGCAGGTGGGATTCGAACCGAGGACCAATCGGCGTGCAGCCTGCACTTCTACCAACTGAGCCCCACATGGGCAATGGGGGTGAAGTGTCTTGCCCAAGGACACAACGCGGTTGCCACAGGAGGGATTCAAACCGAGGACCTCTCGGCTTGCAGCCTGCACCTCTACCAACTGAGCCACCACGCAATTAACAGGTCAAACTTATACTGGTGGTACATGTATGGTAAATGTTTTTTTGTGCTGGGAAATTATATTCAATTAACAGGGTTGTTCAGAGGTAAGAGATATCCAATTAAGTGGGCTCAACTGTATATCTGATCTTATTCACTTCAGTGGAATAAGCTATCTGAACATTGCCACCAAAGAGTACACAGCTTCCCTGAAATGAACAAAGAAAGAGATTGTGTATGCGTTAGCGACATCAGCACATATTTATTCAAGTGAGGATTTTTTCTGTATAACTTAGTAAATATCTCTGATTAATATTTGTTTAATAGTGTTAACTAATTGTGGAATTGTATGTGCGCTAGAAAATTGGCTGAAGTTGTTAAGGATGGCAACTGAGAAAAGGAAAGTCTCCAAGGAACTAACGCCACCACCAAAACCAGAATTCATCATGGCGGATTTTGACTGCCAACAGCAGAGTTACAAAGTAGCTGAATTAACGTCGGTTGTAGCTGAGAGTCTGCATGTTGCCAATGATTCTTTGGATAAGGGAAACCAGATAATAGGTGATAATATTATTAACACGGAAAATTTTGATATAATGAGTGTTGAACCTCAGCTAGATTATTTGGTAAATCAGTTGTTGCCTTGTTATGAACAACCAATGGTTTTCAGTACTCCTCATTATGATACAGGCATAGACGAGAGGGGGTTACAGGGGAAAATAGCCCTTATATTTGGTGAATTAACTAAAATAAATACAAGGTTGGATGTTGTTGATTAGGTCAAGAGTGAGCTTGGTGGTATACGTCAAACACTTTCAAAATTGAACCCAAGAGTGGATAAAATTGATGAAAAGGTGGGTGACCTTGAGAACGAATCTAAAACCGTATCGAGGGAGATCAGAGACATAAAAACGAGGCATGCGGCAATTAGCAATACCGTGACATTGCTGAATACAAATCACGAGAGTGTTGAGCACAGGGTTGCAAAGATTCAAGATGTGAGTTATGACCTCAACGATACTGTTACAGACTTGCAGATGAGATCGATGAGGGGAAATCTGATATTTTGGGGGGTAGAGGAAAAGGAGTCTGGTGAATGTGACACTGAAAAACTGTTAAAACTTTTATAAAGGAAAAAATGAGCATAAAGGAAGAAATTAGTTTTGAGAGTGCACAGGATTGGTAGTAAAACCGTTGAGCGAACCAGACCCATTGTAGCAAAATTTTCGTATTTCAAGCAATTAGAGCTTGTCAGGAAGGGGGCTTCAATCCTGAAGGGGACAACTTACTTCGTAAACGAACAATTTCCCAAATCCGTTAATGACTATAGAAAGACAATATTATTTCCAATGGCAAAGAAAGAAAGAATGAAAGGCAGTATGATTCGAGTAGTGGCAGACAGAATATATGTAAATGAAAAGAGAGTAGTATATGCAAATAAGAACCCAACATATGTGGAAAGAGGAGGACAGGGGGTTGTGGTGGGGTGTGTTGCGGAACTGATAGATATTGATCATGGTAATGGAGTACAGGAAGCGTGGAGATAGGGAGACGGGGTTCAGTGCTTGATATACTATCTCCAAAAAAGTATGTGGGCTACAAAATAGATTACTAGACCCAGAATTTCAAAACTTTATTTTTGACTGATATACTGTGTTTTCAGGAGTGTAAAACACATGACATTGATGAAGTCAAAATCCCAGGTTACCATGTGTTTCCACTTAAAAAACGGGCACGTGGGAAATGACCAATCAATCAGAAAGGTCACATGTAAAGGTATTAGCGTTGTGGATTACGCGATAACTAATTTTGCGTTCTTGGATTCAGTCACTGACTTCAAAGTGCATGATTTTAATGTGCTGCTGTCAGACGACCACTCTCCAGTTAACATTAAAATTAGGTTAAGATCTGTCGGTATGTCAAGTATTAACCCCTCAGATAGGGCTGACTCAGGTCAGTACGTTGAGCACCAAGATAGGTACCCCATAACAAAATGGAATCCAACTTAGGTTTCTGAAATTGCTGAAAAACTTGATAGCGAAAGATTGGCATCTTTACTAACTGAACTCGGTACACATCAATTCGATGAAAATAACTACAGTTATGTCAGAAATAACAGATATTTTCAATAAGGCCTCTCAGCGAGTGTTGGGTAAAGTAAAAGTGAAAGAAATAAATAAAATGAAATACACAAAAATACAAGAGGCCCCAGGGGGCCTGAGGGCACTCACCTGAAATGGTAGCCTAAATATCAACCCAGAGAATTGATTTCAACAAGTTGCATCTGATCCTCCTAAGAAAAGCTTATACCAAATAACCAAAGATTCTGACCAGTGGATCTAAAAAAAAGAAGATTTTTAAAGAATATTCCTCATATTGAACTAAGTTATAATTCGGGCTCCCACAGGGAGCCCATATATGAACCCAGGGACTTGGCTTTAACAAACTTGAATCTCACCCCCTAATGATGCTGCACACCAAATATCAAAACATTCCGACTGCTGGATCTGAAGAAGAAGATTTTTTAAGAAAATTCCTTATTTTGAACTAAGTTACAATTCGAGCTCCCACAGTGAGTCCAAATATGACATGGCTTGAACAAACTTGAATCTCACCCTCCCTAAGGATGCTGCATACCAAATTTCAAAACATTCCGACTGCTGGATCTGAAGAAGAAGATTTTTAAAGAAAATTCCTCATTTTGAACTAACTTATAATTCGGGCTACCACAGTGAGCCCAAATATGAACCCAGGGACTTGGCTTGAACAAACTTGAATCTCACCCCCCTAAGCATGGTGCATACCCAATATCAAAAGATTCTGCCTGCTGGATCTTGAGAGAAGATTTTCAAAGAAATTTGCCTGAAATGCACTAAGTTCAAATTTGGGCTTCTGTAGTGAGCCCAAATATGAATCCAGGGGGCCGATTTGAATGAACTTGAATCAGATCCATCCCACAATGTTGCATACCAAATATCAAAAGATTCTGCCTGCTGGATCTGGAGAAGAAGATTTTTGAAGAAATTTGCCTGAAAAGCACGAAGTTCGAATTCGAGCTTCTATAGTGAGCCCAAATATGAATCTAGGGAGCCGATTTGAACAAACTTGAATCAGATCCACCCCACAATGTTGCATACCAAATATCAAAAGATAAAGATTCTGCCTGCTGGATCTGGAGATTTTTTAATGTTTTTCCCATTGCCTAGTGTTAAAAAGTGCTGACTCAGCACTTTTTCAGAGTCCTGAAAAAAAGTACCTTGTGATCAAACCGATAGGGATTTTTTTTAACCATTCTATTCTACTGGATAAAAGTAAGCTTTATACAAAATAAGAATTCTCTGTGTCATGCAGTTTTGGAGATATAGCAGTTTTAAGGTTTTTCCTATGAGAAAATTTTTTTTTGCATCAATCAACTACTTATGACCCATTATCATCTCATATCAAATTTGGTTCAAATCAACCTCACGGTTCTGAAAACAGAAATTTTGGGCATGGTCAAAATTTTTGCCCCTCCCATAACGAAGGCAAATAATGCCCGACAAACTTCTCTTGAACAAACTTGATTCTAAACCTCAAAAGGACTCTGTATACCACATGTCAAGTCTCTGCTCATGGTGGTTCATTTGAAGAAGATTTTCAAAAAATTTGGCCATTTTCCCCCCACCCCTCTGCTCAATATGAGCCGAAACCTAATTTGCATAAAAAACAAAATGCCCCTATATAACCACTACTTACATGAAATTTAATTAAAATGTGGCCAGTGGTTCAGGAGAAAGAGGCTCAAACACCACCTTCACACAGGACGGACGTTCTAACAAATGACTACTTATGTGGCTATTTTATGGACATATTAGGTGGCTAACCTAAAACACATGTCCAACATAATAAAACAAGTTTTGGGGGGAAAATTTGGGGGGGGGTCAGCTGACCCTAACCCTAGCCACATAACTCTAACACCCCTTCCCTGACCCCACCCCTCTCCTAAACCCCACCCTGGAATGCCCTAGCCCTACTCCTGCATTTATCCACCCCTCCCCCCCACAATAAGATTCTGTTACGTGGCTAGCCACGTAACAGACTAACCACATAAGTATCTTGTTTTACTAATTCGTAGCCACATAATTAGTCATTTGTGTGTGCGAAGAGTGATCAGAAAAGCTCACCCTGACTTTCAGTCAGGTGAGCTAAAAACCAATAAATCTGTGGTTTGATAAAAGTTGCGTTGGCATAAGAAGACATATCCAACCGCAAGAAAATAAAGCCCAACTTGAAGAAGCACGCAAATTCTACAAAAAGCAGCTTAGAATATCAAGGGTAAAATATAGCAGAAATTTAAGAGTTCAACTCAGGACACAAAAAATTTCTGATGTTAAAGACTTCTGGAAATTAATAAAAGATATGGATTCACAAACAACAGATTTTACTACTTACCTTAATGAACATATAACGGTTGAGGAACTGAACAAGAGGCCCCAGGGGGCCTGAGGGCACTCACCTGAAATGGTAGTCTAAATATCAAACCAGGGACTTGACTTGAATAAGCTGCATACGCCCCTCCTAAGAAAAGCATATACCAACTAGATGAAGCGATTGTGCCCACACAATACACAGAATTTTCCTTCTATTTTCAGTTCCTGCACTTTTACGTCCCAAAATCGTGATAAATGCATAAAAAACAGATTTTTTTTTATTTTTGTTTGGAAATTTTCGAAGTCCCAAACAAAATATTTTCAGACGAATATTTTTTTTTCTTCTTCTTAAAATTGACCGAAACGCATAAAAAACCAATAAACTAATTTCCGGATTTTGGTCCAAATTTTTTAAGTCCCACCCGGACCCTAAATTTTCAGGGTAAAAATTACTTTTTTTTGGTCTTAAAACTGACCAAAATGCATAAAAACAAAAAAACTCATTTCCGGATTTTGGTCCAAAATTTTCCAAGTCCCACCCGGACCCCAAATTTTCAGGGTAAAAAAATTTTTTTTTTTTTGTCTTAAAATTGACCAAAATGCAAAAAACTCATTTCTGGATTTTCATCCAAAATTTTCTAAGTTCCACCCGGACCCAAAATTTTCGGGGCTAAAAAAAAAAATTTTTTTGTCTTAAAATTGACCAAAATGCAGAAGATTTTTAAAAGAATATTCCTCATACTGCACTAATTTAAACATTTGGGCTCCCATAGAGAGCCCAAATATGGACCCAGGGAATTGATTTCAATAAATATGTGAAACAATCTTCCAAAGGTGTTATATGTGAAATTTGAAAGCTTTTGGAGCAGTGGTTTGGAGAAAAGTAGTCTTCAATGTTTTTCCCCATTACCCACAGTGTTAAAAAATGCTGACTGCACTTTTTCAAAGTCCCCAAAAAGTACCCCATGATAAAACGGATAGCAATTTTTTTTTACCATTCCATTCTGTTGGTCCTAAGGAAGCTTCACACCAAAAAAGACTTCTCAGTGCTGTGTAGTTTTGGAGATATGGGAGTTTTAATTTTTTTCTATTTTTAGCTCCTGTGGTTCCCATGGGGTGACAGGAAAAAAAATTGGGCATAAATTAAGTAGTTATGACCCAATAAGCCCTCATGTCAAATTTGGTTCAAATCTGCCTCTCGGTTTGGAAAATAGAAATTTTGGGAGGGGCAAAAATTCTTGCCGCTCCCATAACGACGGCAAATATAGCCCCACAAACTTCTCTTTTACAAATCTGAGTCTACACCTCAAAAGGAAGCTGCACACCTAATATCAAGTCTCTGCTACTGCTGGTTCATGAGAAGATTTTTTAAGATTTAGGCACACTTTTTGAGAGTGGCCCTACCAAGGGCGAGCGAGGCAACTTGATTTGAACAGAATCAAATTGCGATGTCATAACAAACTATTATCTCAAATATCAATTAAATTGGTTTAGCAGTTTGGGGGAGAAGACGCAAACACCATGTTCACGGATGACAGATGGTGAGTGATCACTATAGCTCTCCTGACTGAAAGTCAGGTGAGCCAATAAAGCTGTACACGCATTAAAAAATAATAAAGCGCCCAGAATAGACGGCATCCGAAATGAGTATATAAAGATGACTTACCCCCAATTTTAGGAAATATATGTAAAATTATTTAACATTGTTTTAAAAACTGGTGTAGTACCAGATAGTTGGACTGTGGGTCTCGTTGATCCCATCTATAGGCATAAAGGCGACAGCCGTAATCCCGATAATTATAGACAAATAACGTTAGTGAGTTGTGTAACGAAGTTATTTACCAGTATACTCAGTACAGGAATACAGAATTTTATTGACGAAAATAGTATATTGTCAGAATGTCAGGTAGGATTCAGAAAACATTACTCTGTAATGGATCACATATTCTCCCTTCATAGTCTGATAGATTTAATGCCTAAAAAGCATAAAAATTTATTTTGTGCATTTATTGACCTTAGCAAAGCCTTTGAGACAGTCTGGAGGTATGGACTGTGGATTAAATTAACATCACAGAATATTGAGGGTAAAATTTTAAAAGTTATAAAGAGCATGTATGAAAATATTAAGTCATGTGCCTGCATGGATAATAATAGGTCAGAATATTACAGCAGTCTGGTGGGTGTAAGGCAAGGGGAAAATCTCTCGCCGGTTATGTTTGCACTTTATCTAAATGATTTAGAATATTATTTTTTCGAGTAAGCAGAATTTAGAAGTCCTGGTAAAATTATTGCTTCTTTTATACGTCGACGATATGGTACTGCTGTCAGACAAAGTTCTGATCTGGACAATTATTCCCTATTTGAATTACATAAATTTGACCTTGAGGTCAGAGGTCAAGGTCACATGCAGTCCATCAAGGTAGCGGACATGCGGTTTCATGGTGACACATCCACATGTCAAAAAAAATAAATTCTGGTCGGGACAATTACTCCCTATTTAAAGTACATAAATTTGACTTTGAGGTCAAGGTCACATGAAGGTCATGATGACATGTGGTCTCATTGTGATACATCCACATGTCAATCATCTAAGTCCTAGGTCCAAAAAACAAAAAAGTTCTGATCTGGACAATTATTCCCTATTTGAAGTACATAAATTTGACCTTGAGGTCAGAGGTCAAGGTCACAAGTTCATCAAGGTAGCGGACATGCAGTTTCATGGTGACACATCCACATGTCCAAAAAAAAAAATCTGGTCTGGACAATTACTCCCTATTTAAATTACATAAATTTGACCTTGAGGTCAAGGTCACATGAAGGTCATAATTACATGTGACATGCGGTCTAATTGTGATACACCCACATGTCAAATATCTAAGTCCTAGGTCAAAAAACAAAAAAGTTCTGGTCTGGATAATTATTCCCTATTTGAAGTACATAAATTTGACCTTAAGGTCAGAGGTCAAGGTCACATGAAGGTCATGTAGACGACATGCGATCTCATGGTGACACATCCACATATCAAATAACCAAGTCCTAGGTAAAAAAAACAAAAAAATTCTGGTCTGGCCAATTACTCCCTATTTGAAGTACATAAATTTGACCTTGAGGTCAAGATCACATGAAGGTCACAATGGTATGTGACACACCGGCTCATGGTGATACATCCACGTGCCAAATATCTAAGGCCTGGCTCAAAAGACAAACAAGTTTTGGTCCGGACAAAGTTTCCTGGAAAAAAGCACAAATCTGACCTTCAGATCAAAGGTCAAGGTCACATGAAGGTCGCAATGGTATGATACACACCGGCTCATTTTGATACATCCGCATGCCAAATATCTAAAGCCTGACTCAAAATACAAAAAAGTTCTGGTCCAGACAGTTTCCCTTAAAAAAGTGCATAAATCTGACCTTCAGGTCAAAGGTCAAGGTCACACGAAGGTCACTATGGTACGCTGCACACCGGTTCATGGTGATACATCCACATGCCAAGTATCTAAGGTGTAGGTCAAAAGACAAAAAAGTTATGGCCCGGACAATGTTTGTGTGATGTTTCCCTTAAAAAAACACATACATCTGACCTTCAGGTCAAAGGTCAAGGTCACATGAAGGTCACTATGGTACATTGCACACCGGCTCATGGTGATACATCCACATGCCAAGTATCTAAGGTGTAGGTCAAAAGACAAAAAAGTTATGGCCCGGACAAAGTTTGTATGAGAAGAAGAAGAAGAAGAAGAAGAAGAAGAAGAAGAATATGCACTAAAACAATATGTCTCCCTTCTGGGAAGGGGAGACATAATTATGATAAGTCAAAGATAATGATATCTGGGAAAAAACCTAAAAACAAATTGCGTATACATGTACAATAAATGGTAAACCACTCGAAATAGTACATCATTATAAATATTTAGGGGTGACATTTAGTAAAACCGGAAGCTATTTCTTAGAAAAAAATGAAAGGTGTAAAACTGCCCAAAAAGCTATGTTTGCTTTACTGAATAAAACTAGAAAATTTAACTTACTTGTAGATAGAGCGCTTGAAATATACGAAAAAAACAATAGTTCCAACCCTAATATACGGTTGTGAGATATGGGGATATGAAAACATAAAAATAATTGAGAAGCTGGAACTATGGTTCCTAAAATTTTTACTTTGATTAAAGCCGTCTACAGGGAACTTGTAGTCTATCGAATACATACTAAAATACAGCAAAAAGTTTTGTCATTTTAGGCATATCTTTTTAAATGGGAAAAATGATAAAATAGCCAAACTTTTATACACAATAACAAAATCTAGTTTAAGTAGGGGGTCCAGATCAACAGAGTGGTTAAATTATGTTAAAAGTACGTTAAACAACATAGGGATGGGTAATTTGTGGGAAGAACAGTAGGGTTTTAATATCTCATGGTTTAAAGAATCGCTGAAACGTAAAATTTGCGATATTTATATACAAGAATTATTAATGACTCAGAAAAATATAATTTTTACGGAACGATTAAGGACAATTTTGAAAGAGAAACATACATCTCCCAAATGCCAATAAAATTAATGACAACTCTTTTGAAATTCAGGACAAGGAATCATAGACTTGCTATTGAAACTGGAGACTGGTTTAGTATAGAAGTGTCAGAAAGAAGATGCCCACTCTATGGTATTTCACCTGGGGATGAATACCATGCAGTATTGGTATGTGAATGCGTAAGCGGTATATCAGGAAATTATATCTCAGGACCTGTTATTGTTACACTCCGAGTGAGTATAAATTACAACAGCTTTTTACAAGTAAAACTCCAGCAACTCTAACAGGTTTAAGTTGAGTTATTGCAAAAATACTCCTACGCTTGAAAGAAAATAATTCTTAAATGAAAATGTTTTTGCTTTTTTTTTTTGATGGCAATGCCGACAGATTTTAAATATGTTGTAGCATGCAGAGAAATGTAAATATTTATATTTAAAAGTATGATTAATCATATCATTAACTGGCAAATCGAGGATTGGCCTTCAAAAGCAGACATGACTAAATATTAATAAAGGGTCCTAAAGTAAAGAATGGTATAACTAAGAGGTATTTCTGTCTTGTCTACAGGGCTAGCTAGCTAGCTAAAATATACACGTATCTTTTAATGGGAAAAATGATAAAATGACTAAAATTGTATACACGATAACAAAATGTAGTTTAAGTAGGGGTTCATACATACATATATGTGCGTATGTATGTATGTATGTATGTATGTATGTGTGTGTAGGTGCATGTATATGTATATTGGTGCACATGAAGTATTGATGTGCATAGGTATTGTATAAATATATGTATTGAGCAATCATTCCTAACATCAAAAAGGACAGAAATGAATCACTACACTCTGGTGCAGACAACAATAAAAGTAAATGCCAAATCAGTCTGATGCACGTTGTCAAACCAACACGTGAGTATCAATGGCAAACACGACTTGGTTTCCGAATCAACATCACAGGACATTATTCACAGGAATAGGCTAATCCAATCTCATGCTCGCTTTTAAACCAAGTCCTGGCTGTTAGTACTGGGTGGGACTTGGCTTCAAAGTGAACAATAGAAACACTATACAGGAAGATATGTTAATGCAAATTTCCTATTATAACTAAAAGGAACATGCGGTGCGTGGGGCGTGTGTTGTCGCCGAGTCGTCCACGGAATGAAGGTTCCACCTGATTAATAATTGCAAATCTGTTGCAAAGCATAATAATTACAGGCAGAGCTCTGGCCAATGGACCTCCGGGTTAATCCCTGGGGTCCGTTGACGGAATTTGAATGTGATACTTTGGGCGATATGTCCCTTCCATGCGTGATTTGGTGACAGTCTGCTCTCCGCGCATTGTACATCCCACTGAAACTGAATGAAGTATGTGTTGATGCTACTTATATATGCTTGTAAGAATGTAGTTATACATATAACACCACGAAAGTGGTATTTAATCAGACTGAATAAATTGAATTGAATTGAACAACAAGGCATGTATCTGAAGATAATTTCTGATTTATTTCTCATATACAAATAACTAAAATAACATCACAGTTAGTCACTCTGAAAAAAATAAACCAGAGTATCATTAATACATATAAATCTGTTACTACGTTTCAATGGCATTGTGAACTATCTTCTATTCTATGGATGGTAAAAGGTCTTTCGAACAAAATAAGTATATCTCAATTTTCATATTCTCTGTTAATCCTTCACCTAACAAAATAAGGAAATCCCACTCTTTTTTATGCTGTCAAATTGTTTGTACCTCATTGAAATAAACATACTTATTCATTTGGTCAGAAAAAATTAACCTTTTATTGGTGGTGGGGGGGGGGGGGGGGATTGCAGGGGTACCAAAGCATCTTATGAGTGCAACTGTAAGGAAATTAAGTTTCCATGAGCCGCTGAAAACCACAACTGAAAATTTAAATTCCCTTGCTGTTACAAAGGACCAATTCCATAAAAAGTAAAATCTGCAACTTAAATCCCTTTGCACAATGATGTCAAAATACTGAAAATTCAAGTACATTTTTCCCATAACGCAACTAGGAATTGAACTAATTCAATCTTTATTATTATTTAGGGACTGCTGTGGCTCAGTGGTTATGGCATTGGACTCCAAACCCAAAGGTCCACAGTACGTTCCCCACTAAGAGTAACTGCATTGTGTTCTTGGGCAAGGCACTTAATCCCGATTGCAAATGCGATTTCATGGAGGCACTGTGTACTAAGGTGTACTGCACATTGATGGTGCACTTGTCATCAGCCAATGCTAACCCAGCATGTGTGGTGTTAGTATGATGGGAAGTGTGACAGTTGCCTGCTTTTGCTCAGTGGTTGTCCCAAGGTACTCCAGTTCCCTCCATCTGTAAAACTATCTGATTTGAGGTGACCCTGGCTGTCAAAAGTGTTGTTAACCCCCCCCCCCAAAAAAAAAAAAAAAATTAATTATTTATTTACTGGTGTTTAAGGTAACATATTTCAGCACAATGGTTAATCATGACTGTAACATGAACATAAAGTCAAGTCCAGCCAATTGTTTTTAACTAGTTGAGGACAAGATTATTTTTGGTGGTTTGAATTTGTTATTCAAAATGTGTTTATTAAAAATTATTGGAGAGAGCCCATAGGCACTGTCCAATAATTTTCAATATTACAAATTTAAATAAACAAAATATTATTTTTCATTTGACAAAATATGAAACATGAGCAAGGAAAATTTTGGCTTTTGCTCTGGTACCTTCATTTTTTTGAAAGCCCTGATAGTGGCTTCTAGCACTCAACCACTTAACCCATGTTGCCCATTTTAAAGGACTTCCACACCAAGGGACACCAGGCATTGGTTACCAGATCCTATCTTACCAGTAGTACCGAGCATGTTGACCACAGCAAACAATCACTGCTTTACTTCCTGGGGTCCCCACAAGGAGACTGAATTAATTAAATTCCTTGTTGTATTATTGGAAAAAAGTTGCAACTTGAACTGTTGATATTTCGATATCTCCATGCAGTGTTAATGAAATTTTACGAATTTTAATTTGTTTGTTGATTTATAAGCATTTATTTATTTATTTAATGGAGTTTTAACAACACTTTCAACAGGACAGTTTTATGGTTGGAGGAAGCTGGAGTACCTGGAGAGAACCACTGAGCAACAAGCAACTGTCAAACTCCCCAAAGTACTAATGCCACACAAGAAGGGTTAGCACTGAGTAAAGTTATCATGCCACCTGTTTAATTTGACCAATCAACATGCTCTTATAGGATCTGTGGACTATGCAATATTAGGTTATTCAATGGGGAACTGGCTATCGGACTGAGTCCAAACACTGCCAGTGACTGTATGAGTCCATCCACCCCCTCTGCAGGGCGCCATTTTGTTTCCGAATTAATTTTCCCACCTCAAGTTTTCACCTATTTTCGTGCAAATAAAAGACAGTTTCCTGATAAATATTCAAAAGGAAGTGATTCAATCTTTTAATTTATAATTTAAATCATTTTGTGGCATGATAAATACGTTACAGGATGATTACTTGCCAGGTTTGGCATCATGTGAGGCTCAGCTTACGGCCTCGCCTAATATTAATCTCACTTTGCCTCACATGACGACATACCTGGCAAGTAAACGTCCTGTAACTTATAATATCTTGCTAATGGTAAACATAAAAGATGACTCATAACAATGAAAAAAGCCGTTCATCCATCATCATTGATCAAAAGGATTTGCTAAAATCTTTGCTGTGCATAGTTGTGGCAAAACCTGGGCATTGGGCAAGACAAATTTGGGGCAAGTAGGTGAATCTCAAATGAAGCTGTTAAATTATTGTGACCCATTGTGGTCTCTGGAGAGCTTTCCAGTTGTGTGCTACATATCAGCAGGTCATCAGCATAATTATTGTAGAACGCAAATCAAGCCTGGAAATAAGCAATCTATCATTTGCAGAATGAGGTACACAGAGGGTGAATTTGCTGATGCTAATCCATACATTGGGATAGAATCCCTCAATTTATCCTGTGGGTACCACCTTCTGTTTAGGCTTGAGACCTTGATTCAGACTGAGGTTTAAAGAGGATAAATTCAGTAATGCAACTCTGCTGTGCAAATTCATCCTCTGGGGACCTCATTCCACAGATGACAGTCTGCTTATTTCCAGGCTTGACTCCAATACCGTAGGCTTATCAGATCTGCTTTTGCATGATAAAAAGGAAAGAAAAAATTGTGAATTTACCCAACACAAGCAAAAACATGACTTACAAACACTGAAAAAAAACCCCAAATTTTTATTTTTCACCTCAAAAACAAAGCTGAAGAACCCACACTGGAATGAGCTCATTTCATTAAGGTATCATAAGCTATGTTTTTTCAAGTTAAAATTTAAAAAAATAATGAAATTTAAAAAACAATTATTTTGTAAATAATAGCAAGAAAACAATGCAAGTAAATGGCTTAAATGAAAAGGGATGATCAATGGGGATAATCAATGGAAATGAATAATGGACATGTGATGTTGAATAAAACTTAAGCAAAAGTATGCGCTAATTGGGTATACAATTCCAATTTAAAACCGAAGACTTCAACTGAAATCTCATCAGATCCGATCTCTACATTTCTTACAGTGTAATTCAAACATTATATTTTAAACAATCAAATAAAACACAAAAACTGGCTTGAGTAAAACAATACTGACATGCCTTATGTGCAGTATGACCTGGCTTCAATTAGATGAAAAATGAGATTATTATTATCCTCTGGGTATCTGGATGGGATGGGGAAAGCTCACCCAAGGGGCAAGATATTTGAGCCAGACACAAAGCTGCTACAGAATATCTTGCCCCGAGGGTGAGATTTACCCGTCCCACCCAGATACCCATCAAGGATGATTTTTCTCCCACCATTTTAGGGATGCAACGCCATTAACAAGACAAGAGGCCCCAAGGGACCTTAATCGCTCACTTGCCAAAGTGGTTAAAAGAAGTATTTGGGGTCAAATTCAGTTAGACATGGTTCATCATCACTACAAAGGAATGAAGTCATGAAAGGCAAATTTTACGGAAAAACACTAAGGAATGGAGTTGAACAAACCTGAATCTAACATGCCCCCCCCCCCCCCCACCCCCCATAGAGAGCCCAAATATTAAGCGAGGAACTCAAACAGAACAAACTTGAATCCCCCTCACCCCCCCCCCCCCACCCCTCCTCCTCCATAGATGTTGTTTGTATACCAAACATGATGAAAGGATTCTGACTGGTGGATCTGAAGAAGATTTTTAAAGAAATTTCCTCAAATTGCACCAAGTTAAACTTGGGGCTCCAATAGAGAGCCCAAATACTAACTCAGGGACCCAATTTGAACAAACTTGAGTCTGACCCCCCTAGAGATGTTGTATACCAAATATGAAAAGATTCTGACTGGTGGATCTGAAGAAGAAGATTTTTAAAGAATATTCCACATATTGAACTAAGTTAAAATTTGGGCTCCCATAGGGAGCCCAAATATTAACCTAGGGACTCAATTTGAACAAACCTGAACCTAATTCTGACTTTGATAACATTTTTATGCAAAGGAACAGGTGCTCCAACATGCACTGTTTGAGTAAACTCAAAACTTGTTTTCGAAGTACCTTGTCAATTGTTTCTAGGCATGTCTTGGCTGCCTTTGTAAGCAGCCAGGACTTAACTAGAAACAACAGCAAAGCCACAGGAGGCAGACTTCAAAGTATAGCGAAAATGTTTAAAAATCTCCAGGCCCTTAAGAGTTAACCTTTTACCTGAGGAATCGGCTGCATGAACTCCTGTAATTTACAAACTGAAAAAAAAATTTAAAACAATTTCAACAAAACCATATGTGATCCCTCATTGGAATGGGCTTGGTCCAATGAAGATGGCACATGAAATGGTTTTGTTTAAATTTTGTGAAGCACTTAAAAACAAGAATTAAAATAACAAACTTGAGTGTAATAGCAATTATCCCAAAATATTAAATATCAGAAAGGACAGCTCCACTAAACTGTAGCTCTATTCAAAGGAGCAGGAAGCCATCAGAGACTTTTAAACTTATCACTCAATAACTGGGCTTCCAATAAATAGATTAATTTTGTAAAAAAAAAAAAAAAATCTTAAGGCTCCACAAAATAGATCTTGTTTCTGAGGCAGTTTTTGTGAAATGGCATGTGGACAGGCATTTTTTTTTTATTTTATGTTTTATTTTTGTAATTATTTCTTTGCCATCAAGAGTTCTTGTTCATGGTTAGTTTTATGTTTTAGGCCTCATAATCTAGAGAACAGCATGGGTGGTGGTGTATTTCACTAATTCTGCCACTCTCCACTCATACATTTATTTAAAGGAGACTCGTCGGTTTGGACAAGTCAATCAAAACATGGTATATTTATATTCCAGAATGGTAGTAAATAGAGAAGAGAAATCTCCTTGAACTCTTCTTCTATCATCAGGGGCCAATACTATTTTCAAGAATTGTATTTGCTAGTTATGACTTTAAATGGGTTAAAATGAACCATTAGCATTTTCAAAGATCTGGCAATTTGCCATTTGGCAAATTGCCATATCTTTTAAAATGCTAATGATTCAATTTACTCAGTTATATTAACAGATAGAAAATATAATTCTAGAAAATACAATTGTAAAAGTTTTATAGTATTGGCTCCTGGTCTCCTGCACAAGAAACCTGATGACAGAAGGAGTTCAAGAGGTGACACTTGGTAGAATTTTGAGAACATCTGAATGATTTGAAAATTTCCAAATCAAAGTAAATCGACAATATCCAATTGAATCAAATTTCAAACAATTGCAGGGCCCAAGTATTGTTCTATAACTCAGCATACTCCATTTAACCCATTACTCCACGTAACGGCCAAAACCTACCAGCACTATTCACAAAAATTACCATTCAGTTTTCATTATTTTGTCATTTTTTTGTCTCAAAAACATAGCTTACGATCCATCATTGGATCATTATGCTCATTCCAATGGGGGTCAAAAGCTTGGTTTAAGACTAAAAAAATATCTTTTTTTTAGTATTTCAAGAATTTTGTTTGTAAGTGTTGTCCATCTTTTTTGTTTTAGGTAAAGGGTTAACCCATTACCTTGCATAACAGTGATATCTGCTGAGGCTGCTTCACAAATATAACCATTAAAATTTAATTTTTTCCCATTTCAGCCTCATTCATACGTAGCTTATGATCATCACAGGAATAAGCTCGATGAGCTCCTTCTAATGAGCAATCAGATGCTTTTTTTTTTTTATACAAAAAAAGGAATTTTACTGTTCTTCAAAGAAAATCTGTTACCTTCTAGTTGTGATGGGTAAAGTATGAATAGGATACTGATTGACAAAATAAAAGTTATTTTCGTATTTTTTCTCTCCAGAATCAAACTCTTTACCATACATTCAATACAACTTTGACCTTACAATTGCATATTCACTACAAATATTTTGAATTGAATAAAAGTATCCTTTCCTACAAGGAATCTATGAGGTAATACTGTCTATTTCCCCAAAAGCTCCTACAATGTCATTTTACCATGAGACTGAAGGATTGAGTATTAAAGTGATTAAATCTTGTATGACAAGAGCTCTCTTCACTTTGTCAAACAAGATAGTGAACTGAATTTTAAACTGAATATCATGTGAAGCCCCAACAAGCTCGTTCCAATGAGGTTCACATGATATGGTTCGGTTGATATTTTTTTTTTTTTTTTATATTTAAAAAACAAAATTTTACCCAGGTTTCAAAAGCACAAACTGACAAGTAAATCTTGTTCAGATTCACAAATTTATTACATCTCGACAGATCAATCTCTTAAATTTAATATAGCAATTTTTGAAACCATAAGCAGTTCTGCAGTAAAAGGTTAGAACGGTAACCCATCATATATTCTGTTTCACAGAGCTCTATGAGCCGAGTTATTTATTGCTGCTTAATGCCATATCAACATCTTAGGCTATATTGTGGTGATACGAACTGAGTTAAACAAGATATAATGAGATACAAAATAATTCTTTCAAACCTTTATCTAACATTAACCTGCCCACTGCTATTTATAAAAGTCATCATTTAAATTTTATTATCTTTTCCTTTTGTTTTGCAAGAAATGTTTTGCGTGTCGTCTGCTATTCGAGTTCTATAATGTGTTAACCCTTTACCTCTTGCATGTCAAATCCACCAGTGCCATACACAGATATTGTGGTACAAATTTTGTTAATTTTTCAAATTTTTCTTCTGAAGTATTGATTTTGACTGGTCACTGAACATCAAGCTTCTTCTGGTGAGGGGTGATAAGCTTTGTTTTGGAGGCAAAAAATTAAAGTTATTTGGATTACACAAAGGAAAATAATTCTCATGAAAACATTGTGATTTTTGAATCTGTCCAAGACATTATTAATACCAAGCAATATATCAAAGCATATTGAGTTCTGATCTTTACTGTTCAAGTTATTGCATAAATAATGAAATTTTTATAGAAATTCACCGAACAAAATGACAATTACGCTAACAATTTTCGAGAGATTACTGTGGCTTTCGAATTTATCAAAGACAATCTTAATAAGCAACAGTATGTAAGAATTTATTGAAATTCATTATTTACTGTTCAAGTTATTTCTTCTACAAGATTTCAAATAAAATTCAACAAACAAAGGGCAATAACTCAATTTCTAAGAAATCAAAAATAGTTTTCAGACTTGTTGAAGATAACGTCGATATAAAGCAGCATATCAAATTTGATTAAATCTAACGTCTCCTGTTCCAAGTTATTGCATAAGCAACAAAATTTCACACAAAATTAAAAAAAACAAAGGGCCATATCTCCTTTAATTTTCATTGAATAAGGGTGTTTACTACACATGTCCAAGACATTGTCCATATAAAGTAACACACCAAAATTAATTGAATTTTGATAATTACTGTTGAAGTTATTGCATAAAGAAACATCCGGATAGATGAAAGACAGAGAAGCTCTTGAGAATATCCCTTCCCTGTAGAGGGATAAAAACCTCTTGAACAACTGAAGATTTTCATATTTTTAGCATGAATGCATAGCTTATGACCCCCAACTGGAACAAGCTTGGCTTGTTTGAATGAGCATATTTTGAAAACAAAAATATAACATAATTTGAGGGGTGATTTTGGTGAATATCAGAGACCAGATATGATACATTAGGTAAACGGTCAAGCTGGTGGCATGTTGATACATGATCCATTGTTTCATCAGTAAAAGGTTTCAAAAGGGCTATTTTCAACATAAATCAATTTCAGGCCTATCATGATTAATCAAGAAGTGGAGTAATCGTTGGAAACACCCATAATCAACTACAGTTTGAAGTTGATGATTATGGGTTTTCATCACTTCTGTATAGATGAATTATTAGTTATTACTCCCCTCCCCATTGTGCTCAAAAGTAGTACCAGAGGCTGTGGAGTATCAAAATACATTGTAATTGATGCGGGAAAGAAGTATAAAAATACACCTCATGACACCAGGTCTGACATTGTAGAAAGTATGGGAATACAAATAATTGCCCTTCTCAGTTTCAGTGACGAATGGGAGCAAAATGGAGGCGAGTGAAAAATCACTCACCTCAAATAAAGTTTGTGAGAGTGAAAAATCTGAGGAGAGTGATTTTGATTCAATGTTTAACTTCATTTTTTTAATGCTGTTGAATTGTACATTCAAAGTGTATTTTTTCTAAATTAAGTTAAGTTAATTTTATTGTTTGCCTGTGGTTCAGAATAAAATTGCAAGCTTGAAATCTACTGTTTTTTTTTATTAAATTTATTACCAGAATTCCTGAAATGAACTTTTAACTTCTGATATTTAGATAATCTGAAGTGAACTATATATTATGGCATGTACAAAAATTTATTTTGCAGTTTCCATTGACAAGCGTCCTTCGAAATGAATGTATGAATACAACTGAACACGGATGGAAATTTTGACGGTGAGAATATATGTAACCCAATAAAATTAGTTCTGGATTTTAAATGGCAGATTATTAAAATCGTGGAAAATGGATGCATAAATTCCAAATCGGGCACATTAATTCGTGTCACTGGTGAATTGGAGCGACAGGTGTCACATGTATAAATGAAAATAAGGAAAGGGGCAACATTCCACATGTCTTTGATAAAAAAAAATACGGAAGTATTAAAACGTTTCTCAGATCTCAGAATGACCATCGTTTTTTGTATCTGAACATGCGTGTTCATTTTGTGGCGGGTGTAAGCTCTGGGCGAGTTGTCAATGTACAGCCCTATTTCTGTTGGCGTGTTGTGTGTGGATGTATAATAGAACTACTGTGTGCCATGTTCATAACGACGGAAAGGAAATTGTTGGGAATTGTATTTTAAATGCTTCAAATTGTGGGTGATTCTTTAAAATGTCCCAACATCAAAACTTAACTGAATGTTTCTGTTGACGCAACTCAAAAGGATGAAAACACACCAAGAACAGAGGCGAGTGATTATTCGCGCACCATGGACAATTTTTGCGTGAGCGATAGTGCACGAGAGCGATCGCACGCCTTTCCCATGCATCACTGCAGTTTGCCAAGGAGTTCAATTGCCTTCTTAAATCTCAATGTGTCTATTATTAGACTCACCACCACAACAGGTCCAAACCTGAGTCTAGGCCTGAGATGGTCAAGAGTATGAATTTTTCCTGGAGAGCAGTAGGGTGCAGCATTCCTGTATGCCCAAAGAATGTCCGGGCAAAGGAACTAATGACCCAAAATATTGTTTTCAATATAGATGTTTCTAGAGGTCACAGAGTACGATTAACATGACTTTTATCTATTATTCTTTTTGAAAAGTCGATCAAGAAATTTCATAATTGTGCCAGCCCTAATTAATTTATCAGGAAACGCATGGATGTAGAGAGATTCTGTGCCCATTCTAGTATCATAGCAGCAGGGCCAGTTAACACTTTTACCCAACATGAACAACAGATGACACTTGCAAAAATTGTTTCTTAATAACTACAAATTTTTATTTTGCTTCAAAAATACAGCTTACGACCTCTCATTAGAATGAGCTTACCAAGCTCATTCCAAAGAAGGGTGATAAGTGGTGCTTGTGAGACAAATGCAAAAATATAATACACCATGAATGACAATTTTGTAAATAGCGCTTTTTTGGTAATTTTGATAGGTACAAGATTAAAATGCTTGTGTCTATGAGTAGATTTTGCCCTTTTGTTAGATAAAACACTAAGAGATTGTCAGTACTGGCATAATTTCTTTGGAACATTCTGATTAATAACACGTTATGATGTTATAATCTGATGATTTCCTGTTATGAAAAATTCTATGGATCATCACACTTTTCGATAAATAATTTGTTATTATGCCTTTTTGCATATTCTTTGCATTATGATTTTTGATGACGTACTTCAAACATTCTATTGAGAGCACTTCCTGCTTTAAACCATTGAATCTGACCCTCATTCATTGTATGACACAGTTCAAATTTGTCTATGCTTCCATCCTTGTGTTTAACTTCGCACTGTAGATTCTGAAAATAAAATAAAACTGTCAGTCATAGAAGAAAAATATTTTATTTAAAAAAATAAGCCAAAACCCTGTGGTCGCACACTGTCAACATTACAAGTTTTGATCTTTAAACAACAAAAAATGTTTAGGAGACTGATAAAACAAAACTTTGTAAAAGAAACGTTCCATAGAATATGAAATGATCACTCAACTAAATTTCAAGACTCTTTGGGAGGAAGTACTAGCCATCATATATCACTGTGCACAGATTAGTAAGGTATGCATACTGTGGAAGCCAGAGGCCGAGGGGATCCCTTGGCCAGAACTTGCATGGGCCAAGGGACACTTAACTCGCAGACTCCTTGAATGCAGGATTATTCTTCTTTTGGCACAATCTTCAAAATTTTCTTTTCTTTCTGTGAGAAAAGTTTGAAAATTGGTGCGAAAAGAAGCAAAATTCTTCACTCTAGGCATCTAACAAGAGGTTCATGTTACTGACCCAAATATCACATATTTTCATTCTGATAATTGGCATTGCATCAGTTGGCATTGCATCAGTTGCCTATATTTTTACTGGCAAATGGGCAGTTGATTGACAGATGGTGTGGTGACTGATGCAAACAATTTATAATTATACAATGACAAACTAATACACTTCCTAAATGTCAATATAATAATGCTTGAGTCAATGGGACCCCATTCCAAATAGGGTCCCTTCTGGGTGGAGCCCTTGGCTTTCCGACATCCTGACCCATAGATGAGCGGCCACTGTATGGATAAAAGTGACAATTTTCCAAATACTGAGGAGCTCACTTAATTGGATATATTCTAATCAAGCAAGAAAAGAAGGCTTGCAGGGGAAAGCAGATCCTTCTCACACTCCTGATGAACAATGGCATTATCAAAAGTGAAATGAACACAACATTACTGAGATCAGATAATTGGTATTCATGTTAGGCCCCACAAGTAGATCTTGTTTCTCAAGCCATTTTTTGAAAAATTGCATGTGGGCAGGTGTTTTTTTTACTTTATTTTTTTAATTATTTCTTTGCAATCAAAAGTTTATATTTTTGGTTTGTTTTATGTTTTAGACATCCTAATCTACAGAATAGCATGGGTGGTGGTGTATTTCGACCCTCGAGTGCAAGAAGGCTTTGCAATGCTAAAACATTGCAAAGCCTTCTTGCACTCAAGGGACAAATTTATCAATTTTATTAATTTGGGTAAAATATCCGACATAAGTCATTTAATTTTTATTTTTTTAAGTTTGCATTGGTTATAAAAAGAGAGCACGGAACAGGCAAAGGGACCATGTGGGAGGGCCAAAGAAACAGATTTTTAACTTTTTTAGGCCTCATCACATAATCATTAAAATTTCCAGCGATGAACAATAACGCCATCAATATTCAAAAGATCACCATGGTCTTCAAACTTGTCCAAGGCAATGTTGATATAAACCATCATGCCAACAGTTATTGAAATTTGATAAGACTCGCAGCATAAAGGGTCTGGTGTATTTTGGAGTATACATTAAGTTTTTTGTCTTTCCAAATACTACTATGAGACTCACTCAGGCCCGCAAACGACCATTTAGGTTACATGTAGGTTACATCAATCGTAAAATACGCGAACGAACGACAGGTTACGACAAAGTAATACAACATAACTTCATTAAATTATTAATCTCTCATGTTTTATGAAAAAGACTTGACAATCTTTCGGAACTCTATCGACTTAAAGGTTGGGCAATGCATGTGCATATGAATAGAATTGCATGCTGTTTCCATCTTGAAATAATTTCCGCTAAAATAAATAACTATTGTGCAATCTCGCTTCAGCAGGATCGCGCGTTAGTTGTTGATAATTATATTGGCAGAAATTCTGTTAAGATGCAAATAAGCATGACTGGCATAGTAAAAACTGAAAAGGCAGGGAAGCAACACCCTTAGTCTTACGGGTTACCACAATGCTATATAGAATAACCCCTCAACGGGTTATGATATAAGCCCTTTATTTCTGGGCCTGATTCACTTACATATTTCCATCAGGGGCCACTCAGGCACGTACAAATTGCATGAGCGAGTGTTACATTCGTGGAAAGGTCATGCAGTTTCCTTCTAGGATTACCTTTCTCTGCTCATCTAAAGTTTTCAAATTGACATTCCAAATGCCTTTCGCGGATGCACAAACTTTTCATCACACATGTATCAAAAGACACAATGCTTGTTTCTCTCGGACTCAAAACAGTATTAATTCAAAGAATATTTCTCAAAAAAACATTGTAGGTCAGTGTTGAAAAATAGAACACATTTTCTTACATTATAAGTGTTGACATTCCAAAATATAGTTGGAAAGAATAATATTCTTGTCCTTCACCTCTTCTTTTCACTTAGTCAAGAAGCTACTTATTACATACTCGATTCTCTTCATTATTTTACAAAATAAAGTTATGGGTAAAAATTATTCGAGAGTTTTAATGTTTAAAACTTCAACTGTTAGATGTGTCAAATGATGCCGGTACAACTTCAAATGAAAGTGTCAATGACACTGCAGCTTATCTTGACTGTGTAGTTTTCGATGAAAAGGATAATGCTCAATGTTTATGAAAGGATTATGAAATCAGACAAGAACTGTGATAACTGGGACTATATTAAGTTCTGTACCCTACATGCTATGTTTTCAACAATAACTTGAGGTGTCGACTGTACTAAAGAATTGAGGCCCTCACAGTTAACGTATGTCAACCAAAGTTACCAAGTTTCAGTAAAATCATTCCAAAAAACCCCAAACTACCTGTAGAGTGTGGTAAAAGAATTAGGTCTGAGGCCTGGGGCCCTGTATGGCTCTCATGGTTGATCGATCTGAACCAAAATGGAAAATTCATCTGGATATTCATTCAAAAATCCATCTGGACATCACAATACAAAGTTACTTAAAGTTGCAATGAAATCACCTCATAAATACCTCCTGTAGGCTGTGTTGAAGGTTTTAAGAGCAAGGGCTTGTGAGGCCCTCACCCTTGATCAATTAGATCAATTTAGACCAAAATACATGTAGGATGTTCTCATCTGGTCATCAGATAAAGTTATACTACTAAGTTACAACGAAATTACTTCATAAATATGACCTGTCGACTGTGGTAAATAACGACTTTAGGATTCGAGCCCGCACAACTGTCACAGTTGACAGATCATGGCCAACTAGAATGTTCTCATCTAGACATCATATAAAAAGAAAGTATGTTCCATGTTTATGAAAGGATTATTAAATAAGACAAGAATTATGACAATTGACAATACGTTAAGTTCTGTACCTTATAGTTTATGCATTCCACAAGAACAATAACAAGTGTAGACTGTGATAACGGAATTTAAACACGAACTTGTGTGTCCCTCATGGTTGCCAGATCTCAACCAAAACAGAGCTACAGGATGAAATAACTAGATGTCATACCGAGTCATCCTACCAAGTTACAAAGGTTTTCGGGTTTCAAACCCACATAGCCATCACAGTTGACCGATTGTGACCAAAATAAGATGTTCTCATCTAAACATGACCTCGAACCTTCACATGAAATTTAGTTATGATCGGACAAGAACTGCAGCATGTAGCCTGCGCTAAAAAAAAAAGTGAACAGACTCAGACTACTGCACGTGTGACGGTAATAGCTTATCTTAACTTTGTCAAGTTAGGCTAAAAACAGTACAGTTTTGAATCCAGGTAGTATTTATTATTCATGAAAAAAGGGTTTCCAAGTTCCAATATGCAAGTTTTTACCGCAACAAAGTAACTGCATGTGTCTCACATGTTATTGTCCACTTCAAATGATGGTCTTTTCATAAATCTGTGAAGCTGATAACGTAAAGAATATGACCAAACATATTCTTACAAATGAAATAGGATATTATGAAAACATTTATGCACTTGAGTTAATAAACTGAGATGGACTTTTCAGCCGATATAACTGCAGCATGGCAGCTGACAAGGATCAACTTGTCCCACTTTTTAATTCCTCCATGTAAGCATAGACTGCCTGTAGGAATATCCATTACTGATCCAAATAGCCCATAATTTTCATAAGCTCTTATACTGACACTGTGCAAGAATTTAAGAAAATCTATTCAAGAAATACGTCTGCCTAATGATTAATACATATTAAGCAACCAAACAAAAGAATCCCACATGTACACGAAGGCTAGCAATATCAACTGAATGTATTCATGAAAGAATTCGGAATCCAAAAACAGTTACTGCTCAGGAATCATATGCTTGTATACGAACTATGAACGAACAACTGCAGGAAGCAAACCAACTAAAGAGTGGATGTGCCCCTGAAGTCGCCGTTAGACCAAAACCCACCCGCCAATCGAAGAGCTATGAACGACTTCAATTTAACTGAATGAATATGAGGCTTACAGGAAGAGAACTACACCCTGCCCCACCCCGCATTACTTGAATCGCTAGATAAGTATGGCCGGTGACGTAATACTAAAGCTTAGAACTGCGAAAAATTCCTTTTTTCAACTATAGGAAAAAGGACGCCCAATGCTACATTCCCGAAGCTATGCTGCTGCAGCTATTCTTAATAAAAGAGTAATAACAGTGAATAAAAGCTTATCACAACAAAATAACTGGTCAAAAACCAAGCATGACCAGTTCTTTGACCCAGCGCGACTCCTGACGCTCAAGTGTTTGTCATCTACAATAGTATAAAACTGTAGGGCTCCCATCACGTCTGACCAACTCCATATTGCCACTAAAGGACGGAGAGGAACGTGATGAACATGGCACTATTGCAAGGAATACACCTGATGACATAGTGTCGACATATCTCTTGAAATCAAGACAGTACGCCATGGCCCCCCAAAATAAACCATATAGCCATAATATCCATAATCATCCAAGTGGAATTATAATCCAAGACAACAGATTGGATATAAAATGAAGCGGGCGACAAAAAACTAAGTTCCGGCACTCGATCATAAAAACATAGATGAACTCCTTGTGCCTTGTTCCGATTATTGCAGGAAACATATTCCTGAAAAAGGAACTAACTACAGGCATCTGAAAGAACGCTCATCATTTCTTACTAGGCTAATATAGTGTCATCAATAGGGCTAAAAACACTGTTAAGGAGAGAACAACCTCTTTCCTTATAACGGCACCTTGTCTGAGAGGACAGTGGTCTCAGCCTAGCTGACACAGCTAAAGGTCTTCCTATTCATGAAGACAATTATATGGATGTAAACTGCGGCCCCAAAAGCTCACTAAAAGGAGACTTAAATGCTAGCCGCTAATGATAGAGAAAAACACAGCTCATAATTCTAGCCAAGCTACTATGGTGTCAACAATAAGACTAATGTCTGTGACAACTAAGAATACAACACCGAGAAGGAAAAAATGTACTCTTTCCTTCTATTCCCAAAAGACAGCAGTCTCAGCCTAGCTAACGCAGCTTAGAAGTCTTCATCTCTGTGAAGACAGATATCTCGGTGTAACTTGCAACCTTTGAGAGCTCACTAAATGGAGACTTACGACTTTAGTCGCTCAAGTTAAGGAAAAAAGTCAGCTCTTGATACTAATAATGTGTCAACAAAAGGACTAAAAGCCTCAGACACCTAAGAATACAACACCGAGAAGGAAACAACGGACTCTTTCCTTCTAAGGGCCCTAATTCCAAAGAGACAGCAGTCTCAGATTAGGTAACGCAGCTTAGAAGTCTTCATCTCTGTGAAGAGAGATATCTGTGTCAACTGCGTCATTGGAAAGCCCACTAAATGGAGACTTATGACGTTAGCCGCTAATGTATAAGAAAAGACAGCTGTAAATTTACAAAAGGCTACTATGACGTTAGCCTCTAATGTTATAGAAACAGACAACTCTTAATTCACATACAACTACTAAGGCGACAACAATAGGACTAAATGCCTGTGACGCCTAAGAATACAACACCGAGAAGGAAAGAATGTACTCTTTCCTTCTAACAGCCTTATTCCAAAAAGATAGCGGTCTTAGCATAGCTAACGCAGCCCAAAAGTCCTATATCCGTGAAGACAGATATCTGTGTGTTATCCTGTGGCCTGGAAAGCTCACAAATGGAGACTTACGACGTTAGCTGCTAAAGTATAAAAGACCACTCTAAAATTACATAAGGCTACTATGGCGTCAACAATAGAACTAAATGCCTCTGACACCTAGGAATACAAAACCGAGAAGGAAAAAACGTAATTTTTTCCTTCTAATGGCCCTATTCCAAATAAGGCAGCTGTCTCAGCCTAACTACAAGCTAGTGATCTTCTATTCATGAAGAATAGATCTTTTGCCCTTCTTGTACTATTGCTAGGTCAAGGGTGGCGTCGTTAAGCAGACCAAAGGCCTTAGACACCTGAGCAGAATGACCCGGGAAGGAAAGAACCTCGTCTTTCCTTTGTGTGGTACCCTTATCGAGGGACGAAAGCTGTTTTTTGCCTAGCAAATGCAGACTTTGTTCAGATGGAACAAGATCCGGAAGAACTGATGAATAAAATGGATGGAGAATTGACCTCCGTAGCCCTCTTACCCTCTTCAGTGTTCCATCTTATAAACCTGGTCAACACCATCCGAATGAACAGATGACTGGACCGACCCAGCACCGTCCGACAGCTCACGACCGGAGACTGCTGACGGCTGAACCTGCGACTATTGGGATGCTGCAATAAGCTGTGCCATCTGCGACAGCAGGTCCGTGAACGAGGCCTGCGGAGCAGCGGTTATCCGCTTCTTCATCATATGCTGCTCACGGGATGGTGGTGAAGACTGGGAACGCCTTAGTGGAACAGCTGAATATCCTAAGTCGGACACCTAGTCTGCGGACTAACATACTTCGTCGATGAAGCAGAGGAAGAAGCCATAGCTGCAACTGGACTGCAAGCGTAAACGGATGCCCCAACTCACTGAAGTATCTCGAAGCCGAAACAGTCGGCCCCGACTGCTAACGGAGAGGGTTCTCCAACTCGCGATCCGACTCCAGATCTTGCAGGCTTCTACCCCTTAGCGTGCTTTTCCATGGAAGAAGCCGTAACAGCAGCCGACCCCAGGTGAAGTGTGGAAGGAGCGTCCCGAATCACAAGCGAGGACAGGGGTTCTGACTCACTGAAGTTTCTCACAATGGAAACAGTCGACTCCGACTGCTGACGGGACAGACAGTGTTCTCCAATTCGCGATCTGACCCCCAGATCTCGCCGAGTTTCCAGTTGAGAAACTTGTAGGCTAATTTCCTTTTGCGTGCTCTTCCATGTAAGAAGAGGAAGCCATAATAGCAGCCGACCCCGGCTGCAGTGTAGAAGGAGTGTCCCGAACCGCAAGCAAGGACAGGTGCTCTGACTCACTGAAGTTTCTTGTGATGGAAAGTCGACCCCGATTGTTGACGGGATGGAGAGGGTTCTCCAACTCGCGATCTGACCCCAGATCTCGCTGAGTGTCCAGTTGAGAAACTTTCAGGCTTCTACCCCTTTTGCCATCGTCGCTGGGTGAACTTTTGTTTTTGAGGTGCTCACTCTACCCATGTCTACTCTTCTCAACCGCAACAACCTACCTGGCATCCTGTTTCCCTCAATAGGGAAACTGCTTCACTGGTCAAGCTAGCTGCATGCAGAGGATTAAGAGAACTAACTAGAGACCTCAATACCCTGCTAATAATCATGAGCACCTTGGCAGCTAGCTCTGTTTACTCATCAGAGCGGGGGTCATCAGAGTGCGACGACGGCAGCACGTAACGGACAGGTGTCATGTCAAGGTACCATCACCATGTTCTTGTTCCTCTGAAAAAGAGACTGAAAGACTAGTATTAGCCAGCAGTGAAAGTTCCGACATCGGAACTTCACCACACATGTCAACACGTTCGCATCCATAGTACAAGTATTGAAGGAGAGCAGCGACTGCAGGCAGACAACATGTAAATCCGATATAGACTTCCTGGACTTACGTTAGGTACCAATTATTATAATAGATACAATAATAATGAAGCCAAAATCATAAGTCTGCTACATTCCCAAATAATAATACAGAACAAACATCGCAAGGATACATAACATTGACAATCACAAAAATTTTCGAAACAAATTAAATAAATTTTTTCCAAAAATTTTGAATGAAGCCTAAGAACCCCAAGGGAACCTCATAAGCCAAGGGCATCCCGATAGAGCATAAGTGTGGACAAGCACTACAAAATTGAAGCTAAACTACCGGAATAAGATGTAATATGTATCCTAACAGAAAAAATAGGCCGATTAAATCGTCAGATGTGTACCCATAAGTGCAAGTTGTAGAAAGCTGTATGACGGAGGGCCACCCTGGATGCCGACATTATGTACACCATACATGGTATGGGTACATGTAGAAATGGATTGGAGGAGTGCCTAATTTGATGGATAAAGGGTTAATATCTCCGGATCAAACTAGAGGTACTGTGAGCAAGCTCACAAAGTGATACCCCCCACACCTGTCAGAACGGAATTATATTGCTTCATGTACATCTTCATATGGAGTTCTTCCATTGTGTAAAGTTTCATGAAAATTCTTCAAACGGTTTAGGAGTAGTTGCGCTTATAAGGATGGACAGGTGGACAGACAGACAGGGTGATTCCTATATACCCCCCAAAACTTTGTTTGTGGGGGGTATAAATATAGGTATTTGAATTTTTTATCTTTTGCTCATAGGGTTCCCACAGGTGAGGAGGTTTTATTTTTCTCATTGGAAATAGAAAATCGGGTTGTGCTAATGTTTACTCTCACCAAACAACACCAAATATTAACACAGGAACTTGGCTTCAACACATTTGAATATACACATCCTAGAGATGCTGAATTCAAGAAACATTATTTTGTCTAGTGTTTTGGGAATTGTTTTTTAATTATCTCCCATTTTGAGTCCCCAAGTGGGACTGACTGAACCCCAAAATATTTGTTCTCATACCACAGTGATAACAAAGACACCCAATAAATTTATAGCAAACATTACCGACATAAAAAATCTTCTGTACAAAAAATGTAATACACACAATTCCTGTAAATATGACTGCCGACAGGCATTTTGAATTTTTGGCAGAGCCCAAAAGCACTTGTTACCATCCCATGATGATAACAAATGTAGTCCTAGAAGTTCTATACAAACAAGAGGCCTCAAGGGGACTGAGGACGCTCACCTGACATGGTAGCCTAAATATCAACCCAGAGAATTGATTTCAACAAGTTGTATCTGCTCCTCCTAAGAAAAGCTTATACCAAATATCCAAAGATTCTGAACAGTGGATCTAAAAAAAAAAAATGATTTTTAAAGAATATTCCTCATATTGAACTAAGTTATAATTCGGGCTCCCACAGGGAGCCCATATATGAAACCAGGGACTTGGCTTTAACAAACTTGAATCTCTCCTAACGATGCTGCACACCAAATATCAAAACATTCTGACTGCTGGATCTGAAGAAGAAGATTTTAAAAGAAAATTCCTCATTTTGAACTAAGTTACAATTCAAGCTCCCACAGTGAGTCCAAATATGGACCTAGGGACATGGCTTGAACAAACTTGAATCTCACCCTCCTAAGGATGCTGCATACCAAATATCAAAACATTCCGACTGCTGGATCTGAAGATTTTTAAAGAAAATTCCTCATTTTGAACTAAGTTATCATTCAGGCTCCCACTGTGAGTCCAAATATGGACCGAGGGAGATGGCTTGAACAAACTTGAATCTCTCCCCCCCCCCCCCCCCCCCCCCCCCCCCCCCTAAGGATGCTGCATACCAAATATCCAAGCATTCCGACTGCTGGATCTGAAGAAGATTTTTAAAGAAAATTCCTCATTTTGAACTAAGTTATAATTCGGGCTACCACAGTGAGCCCAAATATAAAACCAGGGACTTGGCTTGAACAAACTTGAATCTCACGCCCCTAAGCATGGTGCATACCCAATATCAAAACATTCTGCCAGCTGGATCTTGAGAAGAAGATTTTCAAAGACATTTGCCTGAAATGCACTAAGTTCGAATTCGAGCTTCCATAGTGAGCCCAAATATGAATCTAGGGAGCCGATTTGAACAAACTTGAATCAGATCCACCCCACAATGTTGCATATCAAATATCAAAAGATTCTGCCTGCAGGATCTGGAGAAGAAGGTTTTTGAAGAAATTTGCCTGAAATGCAGTAAGTTCAAATTCGGGCTTCTATAGTGAGCCCAAATATGAATCCAGAGGGCCGATTTGAACAAACCTGAATCAGATCCACCCCACAATGTTGCATACCAAATATGAGAAGATTCTGCCTGCTGGATCTGGAGAAGAAGATTTTTGAAGAAATTTGCCTGAAATGCACTAAGTTCGAATTCGAGCTTCTATAGTGAGCCCAAATATGAATCCAGGGGGCCGATTTGAACAAACTTGAATCAGATCCACCCCACAATGTTGCATACCAAATATCAAAATATTCTGCCTGCTGGATCTGGAGAAGATGATTTTTGAAGAAATTTGCCTGAAATGTACTAAGTTCGAATTCGAGCTTCTATACTGAGCCCAAATATAAACCCAGGGGGCCGATTTGAACAAACCTGAATCAGATCCACCCCACAATGTTGCATACCAAATATCAAAAGATTCTGCTTGCTGGATCTGGAGAAGAAGATTTTTTAAGAAATTTGTCTGAAATGCACTAAGTTCGAATTCGGGCTTCTATAGTGAGCCCAAATATGAATCCAGGGGGCCAAGTTGAACAAACTTGAATCAGATCTACCCCACAATGTTGCATACCAAATATTGAAAAATTCTGCCTGCTGGATCTGGAGAAGAAGATTTTTGAAGAAATTTGCCTGAAATGCACTAAGTTCGAATTCAGGCTTTTATAGTGAGCCCAAATATGAATCTAGGCAGCCGATTTGAACAAACTTGAATCAGATCCACCCCACAATGTTGCATACCAAATATCAAAGGATTCTGCCTGCTGGATCTGGAGAAGAAGATTTTTTAAGAAATTTGCCTGAAATGCACTAGTTTGAAATCGGGCTCCTATACTGAGCCCAAATATGAACCTAGGGGGCCGATTTGAATAAACTTGAATCAGATCCACCCTACAATGTTGCATACCAAATATCAAAAGATTCTGCCTGCTGGATCTGGAGAAGAAGATTTTTTAATCTCTTTCACATTGCCTGCAGTGTTAAAAAGTGCTGACTCAGCACTTTTTCAAAGTCCTGAAAAAAAGTACCTTGTGATCAAACCGATAGAGAATTTTTTTTTTAACCACTCTATTCTACTGGATAAAAGTAAACTTTATACAAAATAAGAATTCTCTGTGCCGTGTAGTTTTGGAGATACAGTGGAACCTCTTTTGAGAGACCGCTCTTCCAGCCAGGGCCAAGTGGTCTCTCAAAAGAGGGTTGATAAAATGGTAAGCTCAGGCAATAGTTGGACTCACAGGTACAGGTAGGTGTTCAATGTACATGTATTTTGGTGGAAAAAAAACCAACATTATTTCATCTGTATTAAATTTAATTTATTGAACTTTTATTGTTTATTTTAATATTACATGTATAATAAAATGTTTTATAATAAAATACATTGATATATTTACATGAAGAGTGAATTAAAAAACCTCTGAAAACTATATGAGTGTCATTTTATTTCTTTCCCATTTATACCCTAAATTGCTGAATTTACGTTTCCTGACTGACACCGGTAATGATCGCTACTCGCCATGTGGTGTCATTTGTTGAATGCCCTGCAGTGGCCAGTGCACTGTGTAGTCCAATAATATTAGCCTTCGACTGTGCTCCGAATTTAATATTTTTTTATTTTTTATTATGTCGCACCGTCGAAGGTGCGACATAATAAAAAATAAAAAAAAATATTAAATTCGGAGCACAGTCGAAGGCTAATATTATTGGACTATGCACTGTGCAGTTCGTGTGTACTTGTTTGTTTAGTTTCGAGTGGGTGTTGAAAAAAATATTTATCGTTTATTCAAGGTTTCGAACGGCAAATGAATAATGCCAAATAAGAAAAACATGTAAAAGTAGGTACATGTACCTTGCTTAATGAAGAGCCAGTAAGTCTATCGATTTAAGTATTTTAGGAAAATGTTTATCGACTGTCACATTTTTGAATATGGCTGTACAGGAAGTGGACACTGGAAGTTTACTGTTGGTTCTAGGATATTCGTACAATATCATTTTGTTCCATTCAAAACGACCACGATTTTTGAAAGGAAAAATTCTTTTTCTGATCTAAAAAATATGGTTTATCATGCCTCGGTGAGGTGTCATAAAATATATTTTTTAGACAAGAAACAATTTTATGATGAAATTTACCTAAATGCAGGATGTTGTGTACACGTATCATTTCGTTCTGTTTAAAACGACCACGATTTTTGAAAGAAAAGGTTCTTTTTCTCGTCTAAAAAATATGGTTTATCATGCCTCAAAGAGGTGTCATAAAATATATTTTTTAGACAAGAAACAATTTTATGATGAATTTTATCTAAATACGGGATGTTTTGTATTCTTTGATGAAAATTACAAATGCGTCTCACTGCGGTTTGGAAAAGAAATTGTGTATTTTTGTTTGTGTTTGCTTATTGGCTAGAAAATCACTTTGCAGCCTTGTTTCCATAGCAACTAAGTCAGTCAACACACTACCCCTTTGGGTTTGGAGGGCAAAGTTTTTCAGTTTTTTTAAGCTTTCCATAGCTTCAGTAAATGTTACGTTGGGGATAGAAGGTAATGACTCATCGTCACTATCTTCCACGTCACTATCTATTTCACTCGAGCCAGCACCGCCTTTCAAAATATCGTTCTCCCAATCCTCTGATGGCACAGGAGAGGTTTGTATAGAATTATCCATTGATGAATAGTCCTGAATTGTCACACCATCTAAGATTTCCTGACACTTTTTATCGTTTATAATTGGGTCTTCTTCAGGGATAGTTTCTAATGTTTCTAATGAGTCTACCTTCTCACCAAATCCACATTTCTGGAAACACTTTTTAATAGTTTCACTTTTTACCTCTTTCCAAGCTGCCTGCAGCCACAAAATAGCGTCTAAGACATTTACACTTTTTGAAACCTCAGAGGCTGAGTTACATTCATCAATCTTATGTACAAGGCGCATGAGAAATTTCTGTCTATATTTCAGTTTCAAAGTCTGAATAATACCGGCATCACAGGGCTGAAGCTTTGATGTTGTGTTTGGCGGTAAAAAGCATAGCTTTACGTTGCTAAGTGCAATATCTGGAATGAGCCCAATGTTTAGGTAAAGAAGTCGGTTTCCGCTTTCATCATCAGCTTTCAACAGTCACAAAATTTCGTTGTTTTGATATTAAAAAATTTAAACACAAACTCAAAGATTTAATTTTTCTTTGATTCCCAAACACTATTACTGTATCCTGCATAAACACAAGGTGACAAAACTGAGGTGGGTCGCTCTGCTTTTATGCTTTGTAGCGCCATCTACTGGGCCAGAAAAGATGAATTGTCCCACTTTCACCGCTGTTTATTCTTTTGAACTTTTATTGATAATGGCCGTCTAAACGACCGAAAAACAAAATTAAGACAAAGATAATGATGTGAATTTCCATTTTATTTTAATTGTGATACAGGAATTGGAAAAATAAAAGCAAGGAAATACATCGAAATGATGAAATAAATAACAGAATATTTTTTTTTTCCAATCAAAGCTTGGCTTTTATCGGACCCGACTATCGTCTTTTGTCAGTGTTGACCTGTAAACTAAACATAAATTTGTCTCAGAAAAGAGGTAAAAGTTAATATTTTTTCACAAAAATACTGGTCGCTGGTCGCGTTTGACAGGTGGTCGCTCAAACAAGGACCCTTTTAATGTAAAAGTGATCGGTACATTGGGAAGGTGGTCGGGAAAGACAGGGTGGTCGCCCAAAAGAGAGGTCGTTCAAAAGAGGTTTCACTGTATGGCAGTTTTAAGGTTTTTCCTATTTTTAGTTCCCGAGGTTCCCACGGGGCAATTATGCCATCTTCACGACGGACGACAGACGACGGACGACGGACAAAAAGTGATCAGATAAGCTCACCCTGACTTTCAGTCAGGTGAGCTAAAAACTGATTGCACCTAATTTCGGTATAAAATGGCCGCCGGCAGCCATCCTGAATTTTGGACCGCACACCAAAACACTTGTTCTCGTCCCAAGGTGATAACGAAGGTACCCAAGAAGTTTCGTGAAGATCGGTTCAAAAATAGAGCCTCTAGCCCAAGTCGTATTGACATGTGCACTTACTGTATATGAGTAGTACTGAATAAATCAAAGTTGATCTAATTTGCATAATTTCTGCATGAGAAAAAAACCCATATTATATGTGATGTATTCCAAGTTACTAAACATTCATTCAAATCAGAACCTTCATATAGACGTTCTGTACAAAAAAACTGCTTGTATCTAATTTCGGTACAAAATGGCCACTGGCAGCCATCTTGAATTTTAGACCACTCCCAAAATCACTCGTTCTAGTCCCAAGGTGATAACAAAGGTACCCAAGAAGTTTCATGAAGATTGGTTCATAAATACAGCTTCTAGCCCAAGCCGTATTGACATGTGTACTTACTGTGTATTAGTAGCAAAGAATAAATCAAAGTTCATCTAATTTGCATAATTTCTGCACGAGAAAAAAACCTGTAGTATATGTGATGTATTCCATGTTACTAAACATTCATACAAAAATTTATTCAACTCAGAACTTTCATACAGAAGTTCTGTACAAAAAACTGACTGCACTAATTTCAGTACAAAATGACTGCCGACGGCCATCTTGAATTTCGGACCGCACCCCAAAACACTCATTCTCGTCCCACGGTGATAACAAAGGTACCCAAGAAGTTTCGTAAAGATCATTTCATAAATACAGCCTCTAGCCCAAGCCATATTGAATTGCTGATGGACGGACAGACGGATGACAGGCCAAGGCATAACCTCAAATTTGACTTTGTCAAAGTTGAGCTAAAAAATGAGAATTTATTGCACAGATGTCAGTTCAAATGTTTACTGACTTGGGCCAAACAAAAGAATGATGCTTTGTACCAATTCCGGTCTCTTCCTGGGTACTGTGCATGCGCAGTACTAAAAGTATGGAGGGCCAGATGGGACTTTCAAATTTCGGTTTTGTATGCAAATTTTGGGGATTGAGGGGGTTCAAAATTTGTGTTTGGCCCTTGATATTATGGAGTTTGTGCCAGCTAAGTTTGGGCCATTGGTTATAGTATCAGAATATGTCCAGGTACATGTACTTTAGATAGGTCGGGAACTTCTCTTCTCCTTTTTTGCAATTTTTTTTATGGAAATGTCATTATCAGCAATTGAGTTCAAGTAAGTATTGTGTGGATGATATTGTTTCTGAACAATCAAATTCCCATTATTTATATGGGTAGTAATTGAGTAGTTATTAATTAAGCAGGAGCATTTTGTCTCACCAAGAAAGGCAATGAAAGTGTCAATGACACTGTAGCTTAACTTGTCTGTGGGTTGTGTTTGATGAAAATGATAATGTTCAATGTTTATGAAAGGATTATGAAATAAGACAAGAATTGTGATAATTGGGAATATGTTAATTTCTTTTCCCTGTATGCTATGTTTTTAATAAAAATAATATGAGGTGTAGACTGTACTAAAGAACTGACGGGTGGGTTAATGTGGCCTTCACAGTTAATGTATGTGGCCCTCACAGTTAATGTAGGTCAACGAAAGTTACCAAGTTACAGTGAAATTATTCCAAAACGAGTCATCCTATCAAGTTACAATAAAATCCCGTCATAAATATGGCCTGTAGACTGTGCTAAAGGTTTTCGGGCTTCAGGCCTGTGTAGCCATCACAGTTGACCGATTGCAACTAAAAGGGGACATCCTCATCTCGACATTATACTGAGTCATTCTACCAAGTTACAATGAAATCCCTTGACAAATACGACCTGTAGTCTGTACTAACTTTTTTCAGGTTTTGGGCTCGGGCAGCCATCATGGTCGAATGATCGCGACCAAAAGGGGACGTTCTCATCTGGGCATTATCTGGAGTGATCCTATGAAGTTACAATGAAATCCCTTCATAAATATGACCTGTAGACTGTGCCAAAGGTTTTCGGGCTTCAGGCCCCTGTAGCCATCACAGTTGACCAATCGCGTAGAAAAGGGGACGTTCTCATCTAGACATTATATGAAACCAACCTACCAAGTTACAATGAAATCCCTCCATAAATATGACCTGTAGACTGTGCTAAAGGTTTTCAGGTTTTGGGCTCGGGCAGTCGTCACGGTTGACAGATCGTGACCAAATGGGGACATTCTTATCTAGACATTATACAGAGGCATCCTACCAATTTACAATGAAATCCCTTCATAAATATGACCTATAGACTGTGCTAATGGTTTTTGGCTCGGGCAGCCATACCGGTTGACCGATTGCGACCAAAAGGGACGTTCTAATCTAGACATGACACCAAACCTGCACATGAAATTTTGTGACGGTCAGACAAAAACTATGGGGTGTAGCCTGTGCTAAAGGAAAATGTGAACAGAAGACTCACACGCATGATGGCAATAGCTTATCTTGACTTTGTCAAGTTAAGCTAACAAGAGGCCCCAAGGAGCCTTAATCGCTCACCGACCAAAGTGGTTCAAAGAAGTATTTGGGGTCACATTCAGTTAGACATGGTTTATCAACACTACAAAGGAATGAAGTCATTGAATCTCACCCACCTAAGCATGCTGCATACCCAATATCAAAAGATTCTGCCAGCTGGATCATTAGAAGAAGATTTTTTAAGAAATTTGTCTGAAATGCACTAAGTTCGAATTCGGGCTTCTATACTGAGCCCAAATGTGAATCCAGGGGGCCGATTTGAACAAACTTGAATCAGATCCACCCCACAATGTTGCATACCAAATATCAAAAGATTCTGCCTGCTGGATCTGGAGAAGAAGATTTTTTAAGAAATTTGCCTGAAATGTACTAAGTTCGGGCTTCTATAGTGAGCCCAAATATGAATCCAGGGAGGGGGGGGGGGGGGGGGGGGATTTGAACAAACTTGAATCTGACCCCTCCTAGAGATAATGTATACCAAATAGGAAAGAATTCTGCCTGGTGGATCTGAAGAAGATTTTTTTGAATTTTGTAAAGAAATTCATGGGGGCTATCAGAGTTATGCCCCTTGTGGTGCCCCCTGTGGGTGCGGCAAGTTTATTTGTACAAGTTTGAATTGTCATATGATAGGGAGTATGCACACCAAATCTGGTTCAATTTGATCCAGTAATTTGTGAGGAGTAGTCGATAATGTAAGATCACAACGGACGATCACGGACGCCGAACGACGACGGACGGCAAGTGATAAGTTAAGCTCCCTTCGGTGAGCTAAAAATGTTCAAGTCAAAAGAGATTATTTTATGTAACAAGAAAAACATTTTTTCTTTCAGTGACATTTAATATATATACACGATGTGTGCATCCCATGCAATACTCTCGAAGTATTCATGTTCAGAGCATATTCTGATGCAAGTGTCAGTACTCGGAATTTGCCATGCCCACCCTCCCTGGTCAAAACATTCACAAAACAAAATTGGTCAAAATGTATCCCAGACAAGTTTCTTCACTTCTCTTCTTTGGTATGTTTTGACCATTGTTGAGGGGGTGTGATGACCACTGCCAGGCAAAGTCTTTTTGGTCAATGATGGGGACATGTTGACCAGAGCCGGGTACGTTTTGACCAAAGTCAGTGAATGTTATGGTGGGAATGTTTTGACCAATGCCAATGGGAATTTTTTATCAGAGTTTCGGACCATTACAGTAAACACTTTTTTTGTTAGGTAATGCATTGGCCAGCACCTCCATTTGGCATGTCATTGCCAAGTTGCTTATCGGCTGTATGTCTTAACTATCACAATTTTTTCTGATGTGAATTCCTCCTTATATATGTAATGGAGGTTAGCCTTAGTTCAAAGGTTATTGTGTTGCTAAATCAAGCTTCACTGAGCCAAACCAGGTTTGAACTGTTGAGTTCTTCAGTGGTATGAAAGCCAGAGGTCACTGTTGCATGCTCCCTTTATACCCATGTGAAGGGTGTCATGACCCAGTCAATTGAGGGAAAGACAGTGTCACTTTGACGTTCTATATTCAGAACTAGCAAGTATTTGGTTCTCTCCAGCTTCCTACACGCTTAAAACCGCCCAACACACAAACACAACAAATTGAGCATTCACTTGTTCTTGTGTTGGGAAAATCTGAAAGGCAATGACTTGATATTATTTTTGTTCATTTTAATAATGATGTTTTTGCAAAAAGATTTTATCAAATTATCAATCATTTGTTTACCAATAGCGAGGAGGGGAGGGGAGTGGGGGAGGTGATTCCGTCTATTCAGAATCGTTTTACATATTCTGAAATAGCAAGTATTTGATGGTCAAAACCATTAAGAAACTGATAAAATACGAGAAATAATCAATTTTAAACACGTGACCCAGTTCAGTCAAAAAGTTTAAAAACAATTCTCATTTTTAACTCTTTTCGCCTGGCACTTAGAGGCAATGTTTTATTTGTGGAAAATTGGAGATATTGAACAGTGCATTTAAAATATTGGAAATTTATTGTGTAAAAATTGTTGGTCGTATAATAGGACATATTTGTTCCTTCTTCTTCTGTTTACAATGGTGAACACTGCCTCCAACAGGGCAGGCAGTAACTGTAAGGTGCGTAAATAGATGGCAGAAGTAGGATACTATCCAAGTGGCATTTAATTATATGACAATAAGAGAAAAATGCTGGAAAGATAATAGCTAATCTTTCTGGTGTTTCTTGATTTTATTATCAAGTTTGTTTATGGCTGTTTTAACCCTTCAATAAAATGAATCGGTTACATCCACACATAATATACAAATTGAGCAGTTGAAAAATTATTTGAAAAAAATAGGCCGATGAAATCGTCAGATGTGTACCCATACGCGCAACTAGTGGAAAGCTGTATGACGGAGGGCCACCACGGATGCCGGCATTATGCACACCATACATGGTATGGGTACATATAGAAATGGATTGGAGGAGTGTCTAATTTGTTGATGGATGAAGGGTTAACATTCCAGATCAAATTATCAGATTTACATAAAAAAACTATACAGCACAGCACTCGGACTGATATTTTTTGAGTTATCTCATGTCAAAGGGATTGGAGGAATTTTCAATTTGAAGGATAAAGGGTTAATATCTCAGGATCAAATGATCAGATTTACACCAAAAACTATACAGCTCGGCACATCAGTAACCTGAACACAAACATAAAGTAACTTGACAATCCAAGTAATATTTTTCAAGTTATCGAATGCTAAAGGGATTGGAGGAATTTTCAATTTGAAGGATAAAGGGTTAATATCTCAGGATCAAAATAACAGATTTACACCAAAAACTATACAGCTTGGTACATCAGTAACCTGAACACAAACATAAAGTAACTTGACAATCCAAGCAATATTTTTCAAGTTATCGAATGCCAAAGGGATTGGAGGAATTTTCAATTTGAAGGATAAAGGGTTAATATCTCAGGATCAAAATAACAGATTTACACCAAAAACTATACAGCTTGGTACATCAGTAACCTGAACACAAATATAAAGTAATTTGACAATCCAAGCAATATTTTTCAAGTTATCGAATGCCAAAGGGATTGGAAGAATTTTCAATTTGATGGATAAAGGGTTAATATCTCACGATTAAATTATCAGATTTACACCAAAAACTATACAGCTCGGAACATCAGTAACCTGAACACAAATATAAAGTAACTTGACAAACCAAGCAATATTTTTCAAGTTATCGAATACCAAAGGGATTGGAGGAATTTTCAATTTGAAGGATAAAGGGTTAATATCTCAGGATCAAAATAACAGATTTACATCAAAAACTATACAGCTCGGCACATCAGTAACCTGAACACAAATATAAAGTAACTTGACAATCTAAGCTATATTTTTCAAGTTATCGAATGCCAAAGGGATTGGAGGAATTTTCAATTTGAAGGATAAAGGGTTAATATCTCGGAATCAAATCATCAGATTTACACCAAAAACTATACAACTCGCAAATCAGTAACCTGAACACAAATATAAAGTAACTAGACAATCCAAGCAATATTTTTCAAGTTATCGAATGCCAAAGGGATTGGAGGAATTTTCAATTTGAAGGATAAAGGGTTAATATCTCACGATTAAATTATCAGATTTACACCAAAAACTATACAGCTCGGCACATCAGTAACCTGAACACAAATATAAAGTAACATGACAATCCAAGCAATAGTTTTCAAGTTATCGAATGCCAAAGAAATGGATACGGACGCCGGACGGACAGACGGACGGACGAACACTCCAACATTTCGGGTTTATGCGATACCAAAAAAACATTTTGTATGTCCAAAACCTTATTTTACCCAGAACCCCACCCACTCCACCCTAGAACTTATATTTAACCCTAACCCCACCCCTCCACCCAAAAACCACACCCTAACCCTACCCCACCCTGACCCTAAAATCCCACCCCATACCCTAACCCCCATCCACCCCCGGGACCTAACCTCCCCAACCTTAAGCCCTAACCCCCACCCCTGACCCAACCCCACCCTTATCAAACCAATAGGATTAGGAGCTATTTTTCAGTTTAGGGGCTACTAAAACTACACCCCTCCCCGACCCCAACCCTCCCCCCCCCCCTGGGACCTAACCCTCCCCAACCTTAAGCCCTACTCTGGGGCTACCCCTAACCCCACCCCACCCCACTCCTAACCCTAACACTACCTTAATTTTGAGGTAGCTCCTAATAATAATATCCCCTAAACCCCCAATGTTGGCCAGGACAGACAGACAGATGGACAGACGGATGGACAAAGGATGGACGAACGACGGATGGCCACCCCGGATTCTGGCATTATGTGTACCATACAGAGTATAAAAAATTCATCAAAACCATATCATGTGACCTTTCAACTGGAATAAGCTCGTAGATCACATACCAAAAAGGGGTCACATGATATATTTTGTTGCAATTTTTGGAAAAATTGGTAAAAATATAATTAAAGTTAAAAAATTTATAGTAATTTATATATTTTTTATACTTACCAATGACCCAGACATAGCTGGTGCTAACTCTTAAAATATAGGGCCAAACACAAATTTTGCCCCCCAATCCCCAAAATTTGCATCTAAAACTAAAGAAAACATGTCCTGAAAGGCCCTCCACACTTCGCCCCTACTGCGCATGCGCAGTGTCAAGGACGTTCCGAAATTGGCGCCATTAATCATTCTAATAACCAGTGCCTGGTAAGCGCTATGTACTCAGCGGGGAGGCAAGAGTTCCCAACTCCTGGGAGGGCCATCCCCATCTGGGTCATTGGTAAGTATAAAAAATATATAAATTACTATAAATTTTTTAACATTTTTATACTGTACCAATGACCCAGACATAGCTGAATAGTAAAAAGGCTGGAGGGCCAAGGACATAGAGCAAAATGGAATACGCTCAATAAAATAAAATAGAGTCATCCCCTGTAGGGAAAAAGAAGTAATAGGCCTTACATGTATCTTTCTTATTTATGATAAATTAGAAAGATACAACACCTTCCAAAATTGAGCTTCATACATCCATGTACTCTATTAATATCCAATATAATCCTTATACTAATAATTTTTAAAGTAAGCCAATAAATAAAGTAAGTCTAGAGAATAGAGACTCTTATACTCCTAAAAGTGTCTGAGGATTGCATAATCATGTCCGTTGACATATGCAATATTCAAAAGCTATACTTTAAAAACTAAGACTTGAATGAATTTTAAAAACCTAAACTTCTCACTAAACAACCATCCCAATAACAGCTCAGAATTACTAACTCCGGAGGAGGTATCCCCTTGTTTTCATAGTAAAACAGGTGACCCAAGGGAACACCCTCCCCCCCCCCCCCCCCTTTTTCTTGCCCTGGGTCAAATAGCCCAGGGCGAAGAGGGCAGCCGAACGGAGACACTGCCGAAACAGACAGCCTACCTAGCTATAGTAGCAACTGTTAAGTGAATGACATTCTGAGCAGTAGATAATAGACCTAACAATAGAGGCCTCCAGAAATGGACTCGATATTTCTGAGATAAAATTCATGAATGTGGATGGCTGAGCGCAATGAGCGGCCTTCAAAAATCTATAATAGCGACACTATTAATGTAAGCCCAAGAAGTAGAAGAACTCTTACTTCATGAGCCGAAATCTTAAGCACAACTGCTAAGTCAATGATATACCATAAGCAGTACCGATAGTTAATAGAATCCATTAACAATAAAATGGAGCGTAACGTCCTTCTACTAGACATCAAAGACAGAAGAAGCTTACGCCCATAGTAATAAACAGATATCTGTTTATAAATACATAAACTGTACCCGGAAAGAGTAAAGGCCTATGCCCATACGAAGACGGAAGGACCTTAAAATAATAGGTTCCGGATAATAGGAGCCTAACTCTTATGCAACAATCCAACCTAAATAGTAACGGAAGTATTGATTCCGAAACTATGAAAGTGAAAATCATCCATCGATAGTGCATGAAACTCACTGACTCTACAGTAAAAGAGAAACCAACAGAATTACTGTCTAAAAGGTCAGAATTTGAAAACTACTGTTTCCAGAGGCTCAAATGATTACTTAGCTAAATAAGAACCGAAGTTAAAATCCGTATAGGAATTTAATCTAAAGATTCTAAGTCTATTTATCAAAAAGTTACTAACTGACTTAGATAAAGAGACAAAAGACTCAATTGTAAACTATCGTAGAGTGCATAGGTATGAGGTAACATAAACCTATAACCTAAATAATAACAGGCTGCAGTAGATCTTGTGAAACAAGTATACTAAAAAATAGCAATGAGTAGTATGGAGGGATCAACAATATGAACATAATGATCCCTACACCACGACGGAAGAGCCTCCACTTTAGCCGCATAGAATAGCGAAGAAGAGGATCTCCTATAGTAAGAAATCGCGTCCAAAGCTCGTCCAGTACAGTGCTTACAATGCAATACGGACCACACAACGGAATACATGAAGGTTGCGACCTTGCTGGTTGTGATAAAGATGACACGATTTACCCAGTGAAAAAGATCCTCACATAGAGGAAGATTTCACGTTAAGACCCACAGTAGACAAGAGAGTAAATTACTCATGATCTCTGTGAAGATAGAGATGCTATCAACAGAAATGTATTGTGGTTGTTTATCTTAGCAATACCTGCTAAAACAACAGCGCCGGAGGATACGCGTATCCTATCATTCCGTCCTATAGATCAATAGAGCGTTAACAATATTAGCTCAGAGATCTGGACAAGCCAACACATACGTCTGCAATTGATTAGCAAGCTGTGTCATAAATAAATCATCATTGGGCGCTCCCATAGATAGCAAATCTGATTGAATACTTGTTTGTTGAGAGTCCATTCTGACAGCAACAAGCGACCCGTAAGAGAACGGGAGTCCGATAAAACAATCAGACGACCCGGAATATGACGGACCAAAACTGAACTTGGTGTACTATAACCAACAGACGGATTCTTTCCATTAAATTGAATAACGGAAACGAAAGAGTGCCTCCCTGGTTCCGGAGATACGCCACTACTGTCGAATTAAAGGACAGGAATTTGGGCATGCGTTTCTGAATAATGTTCATGCAATGACATAAAGCAAGCCTAAAAAACATTATTCCACGGAAGAAAACTGATTGCTAAAAGACTGCGGAACCCAAAGACCCTGGCACTTCAAATCCGTAGGGATCAGTATTATATCCCAATCTGTTTGACTGGCAACCGTCATAACAGCCACACTCGGGTCCGGCAACTGCGGCGGCACTCTCTGAGTCAACCACCGAATGTTTGCCCCAGTCTGAATCTCTTGTAACACTAGATAGACAAGAGAACGTGTAAATCGAGCAATTCATGGATTGCCGAAAAGTTGCCGTCGAAGAGAAGCTCCTCCGAGAACGAAGCGACTCTGAGAGAGTTCTTAACCTTACTATCCACGCGTGTGGATGTAGCTAGGGCTGCATCACGTCTAACTAACTCCAATCAGCCACTGAAGGGCGGAGTTATACGTGAACAATCTACTGCCCTCAAAAGAAATTACATTGAGAATAATATCCCGTAAATCTTTTCTTGAAGACGTAATGATAATGCCTCAGTAAGGCGGATTACGTATAATAAAGCGTCTAAGTTAAGTCTACTATACATAATGTCGTTCCCAACATTGAAATTGGAAAAGACATAAATGGCGAAAAAGAATATATGCAGTCTTTAATCACACCGTCTAGACGCATATGAACTCTCGGTATGCCCTGCTCTGCCAAAATAAACTATTTGTATAAATGATAAAATGGCAGAAATGAGCAACGCGGACAAGAAACTAAACTATCATGCTTAGTAGCAGGCTTGTATATATATATATATAGCGTCGAAAAATAAAACACATGTTGTAATGACAATATTGGACTGCGTCGGTAAGTCAGGGACAATGTCCCTGAACCGATCGAAAAATCCGAGTCCAATGACGCTATAAGTCTCTTATCCAAGATCGCAGCAATGAAGTCCGAAATAATAATCACTGGAAGATAATGCCAGAAGATATGAAAGGCATCTTCCGATACTACTAAAGGGAAAACTCGAAATCTTTCGAATCCCTTTCGCCATCCTGTCGGACCCTATAAAGCGTTCGGTTGTCCGTACCTGATGCAACCGCGGACCGCACCGACCCAGCGCCGTCAGATAATTCCTGATTCGACCGAGAAACTGTCAATTGCTGGGATGCTGCGAAACAACTGTGCTAACTCGGATAGCACGTCCGTCACTGAGGCCTGAGGAGAAGCGGTCTTACGAAGCATTGCCGCTGGAAGCTCCGTGATCGTTACCCCGTGCATACTACCAATATGCGAGCGAACGGAGTGTATAGGCCTCGTGTCCCTTGGCTACCGGATGGCGCGACCTATTCGCCGTGGAATCACTGAATGCCGAAACTGATCGGATACTCGAGGTCACGTAGCCAATGTGCGGTCGTGTGCCCTGCTGTGAGGATGAGGAAGCATTAAAGACAGTCTCTCGGACTGTCAATATAACGGAGCGTCCCGACCAACGGACATATGCTCCGAATGTAAAATATCTGAACCACAACATGCGGTCCCCTATGTTGCCCTCACCGGGTGAGCTAGCGAATGTCACTCCGTAGGCGATAGACATATTCCATGAGCACTTATTGCCGCTAACTCTTCATTAACTATGACGACAGAGGCACACTTTTGAAAGACATCTCCATAACTCTTCGAACAAGAAACCAGAAATGCTTGGTTAGCAAGCATAAAATAATAATATATATAGCGTCGTTCAATAATTCGAAAGTTTGTGTGACATTATTGGACTATGTCGGAACTGAGGGACGATGTCCCTGAACCGAACCAAAAATTTCTAAGTCCACCGACGCTATCAGTTTCTTATCCGGCATCGCAGCATTCTGGTCCGACGAAAGAAGCTGTAGAAGACCAAGTCAGATGACATACACAACAGCATATGTTGTTCCGAAAGGGAAAGCTCGAAATCCTCCGAATCCCTTTCGGTATCCCGTCGGACCGGATGAAACTTTCGGACGTCCGTACCCGCTTCCGCGGAGCGTCCCGACCCAGCATCGTCGGATAAAATATATGCGACAGATTCAGTTGATGCTGGGATGCTGCGATAAACTGTGCTATTAAGGAAAGCACGTCCGTTCCCGAGGCCTGTGCAGTAGCGGTCTTACGATGCATTGCCGCCGGAAGCTCCGTGTACGTTGACTCCCGCACACTTCCTATGCGAACGTCCGGAGTCTGCAGGCCTCGTGTCCCTGGCTACCGGATGGTGTGACCTGGTCGCCGAAGAATCCTTGATCGGCGAAGCTGGTAATATATCGGCGGTCACGCAGCCAAGGTGCGGTCGTGTGCGCTGACGAGAAGAGGAAGCCTTAGCAGTCTCAGCAGACTGCCTATACAACGGAGCGTCCCGAGCGACGGACGTATGCTCCGCTTACGACACATTTTGTACCACAACATCTGGGGCCAGATGTTGTTGAACGAGAGAGGGGCCTCTCTCGAACGAGAGAGGGGCCTCTCTCGCTTGCCGTCCGGATGGACCGGAGCGAGCTATGAACCGGACTAAAAGGCTTCCTGCGTTCTCCCTCCGATCCGCCGTCACTGGGTGTGCATTAGGTTAATTTATAGTGCTCGCATCACCCCAAAATTCCTTCTAGACCGCAACGGACGAACCCGGCTGCCGAACCATTCGGTGAATGGATGCTACACCGGGCGAGCTAGCGGACGTCAAAGGCCGTCGAACCTACTAGGGTCCTCTTAGGCAATTGGCGTATTTACATGAGCACTTTTCCGCTAGCCCTTCATTAATTGTGACGACGGAGGCACACTGTTGGAAGACATCACAGATACATCACCCTAATCTTGATCATCTGAAATAGAAATTGATAAAGTAGAGTGACCCTGCGGGGAAAGGACCGGAGTGTCCAAATCCCCAACAACATACCGTGACATACGCTTCCCATATTGTCATCGAAATCATACGATACAGAACAGGAGTTAATGCGAGTACACTGACCACATATAGAATGATAATAAAGTCAGAGGAAGACTTCCTCTTAAAACAATTAATCAATATCCTTTCAATGTGAAAAGAAAACAAGTCCTGGTACTCGCACTAACCCCTGGCAATCAAAATACATAATAATAATATGATCCATTAATATAGAAAAAATAATTGAAATCAAAATATTTTGAAAAAATATTTTTTCAGAACAGCCCAAGTTTCTGAAAAGTAACGTTGAGCCCCAATGGATCCCAAGCCTAAGTGTGGACAAAAATTTTAAAAATATTTTAAACAATTTATTCAACACTTACGAACAATAATAATGTATCTAGTTATGATTAAAATAACATCAAGATATTATTTTTTAGAAATCCCCCCCTCACACAGAGGGCTGTTGTAAATGTAAACAATGAGTGTAAAAACACTAAAATAAGACTCCAGGCACCCAGGCCCGAAATCAGTTACCAAAAATACACTATCTGATGCAAAACAGAGACTTCCAGGGAAGAAACTGCAGAACATCAGATGGTAGATGCAGAACACAACGCCTAACCACCCGTAGGTGAAGACGTAAACATGGGGAAAAGAACAGAATTCATTCTGTTATTCAGCTAAAACTCCCAAGAAATTTTAGTAATAATGATTACAGAAACTATGCCAAAAGCATGGGAGAATAGCAAGAGGGGACTTAAAGGAAAGGGAGAGAGGAAAACACTGAAAAATCAGTGTAACTAAATAACAAGAATGACAACAAAATGGCTGCTGCCTTGAAAATAGGTAACTTAACATAATTTCATTAAAAAATTTTAAGTTACAGCCCTGATAATTTTCTGTCACACATTTTTCCTCTCCTCCTTCTGTATCCTCCTTAGAATCACCATTTCACTAATATTTATGTGTCTGGCATCATTTAAACTGAGATTTACAAGCACAAAGATCAGTCAGATGTTAACTGATGAAGGGCCAAACTAAGAATAAATAATGGCGCCAATTTCGGAACGTCCTTGACACTGCGCATGCGCAGTAGAGGTGAAGTGTGGAGGGCCATTTAGGACATGTTTTCTTTAGTTTTAGATGCAAATTTTGGGGATTGGGGGGCAAAATTTGTGTTTGGCCCTATATTTTAAGAGTTAGCACCAGCCAGCTCTGTCTGGGTCATTGGTACAGTATAAAAATATAGAAAATTTTGGGCATGGCAAAAATTCTTGCCCCTCCCACAACGATGGCAAATATAGCCCCTAGAACTTCACTTGAACAAATCTGAGTCTACACCCCAAAAGGAAGCTGCACACCTAATATCAAGTCTGTGCTACTGCTGGTTCATGAGAAGATTTTTTAAGATTTGGGCTCACTTTTTGGGCGTGGCCCTACCAAGGGGCGGGTCAACTTGATTTGAACAAATCTGAATTGACATGTGATAGGGAACATGCACACCAGATTTGGTTCAATTTGGTTCAGTAGTTTGTGAGAACAAGTCGATAATGTAAAGTTAACGCCGGATGCCGGATGGGCAGATGACGGACGGCGATGATGGATGGAAAGTGATTAGTAAAGCTCCCCTTGAGCTTTGCTCAGGTGAGCTAAAAACATGTGCATAGCATTGAAAGGGTTCAACATGAAATAAAATCTTTGGAAAACACACTGAAGTCATTAGAGGGTTAAATTAAAGATATTCATACAGGAATCAGATCAATTTTTTTTCCAAGGAACCAGAAAAAACATGTGTACAGCATTGAAAAGGTTTGATCAAGGCATCAATAAAATCTATGGAACCCACATTGAAGTCTTGAGAGGGTTTAATTAAAGATATTCATACAGGAATCAGATAAATGTTTCTTAGAAACCAGAAAAAACATTTTCTGGGTCAAAAAAGAAAGTATAATAGAAAGAAATGTGAAAAAATAGCATAAAGGATGAAATATAATAGTTCTAATGTTGCATGTTTGTGGACAAGAAGTCGTGCAAAGAGTTTAATGACATGTTTTGTTGTTGTCCACCCAACCCGTTACAATTTTGCTACGGATTTCAAAATAGCACGTGCTACCCGAGAATGTGAAATTGAATGGGTGACCGATGATTTTCTTTGTGTTATGTTGTGCTAGAGAGCCTGGGTTATTGAGAAAACACGCTAGTTTTTTGTCTTCCAACATTTTAAAAAATGCCAAGGTTAACCGAAAATCAGAGGTTGCGTGCCATTGGTGTGCATGAGGCTGGGATACCTCCAGATGAGCTCGCTGCTGATTTCAGAGTCACTGTGGCCACTATTTACTGTCTCACTGGATCTACTGCCGACTGACTACGTTCAGGTCGACCAAGAGTTATGACCCCTGCACAAGACCGACACATCAGGATGTCTCACTTGCGGGATCACTTCCTTCTGGTGATGAGGACAGCAGCAATTACTCCTGGTAGAACTAACAATAGAATCAGTGCACAAACTGTCCGCAACAGACTTGCTGAACACGGCATACGAAGTAAGCATCCATACCACGGACCAACCCTTACCCAATGTCATCATACCATCAGAATGGAATGGGTACGTCAGCGTGTTCGCTGGACCCCGCAGCATTGGAGCACAGTTCTTTTGAGTGATGAATCACGATTTTGTCTACAGCGCGATGATGGTAGGACAAGAGTGTATCACCAATGAGGAGAACGATTTTCTGATGCTTGCATGCGGGAATGTGACCATTTCAGTGGGGGTAGTGTAATGGTTTGGACAGGAATTTCCTTGCACCATCGAATGCAGTTGACAGCGATATAGGGATGAAATTCTTAACTCTGTTGTCCCGGTGTTCAACGCCAACGTCGGATTGCAGTTATTCCAGCAAGACAATGCCCAATGTTACTTGGCACGTATCTGTCGTGACTTTCTTGAGGAGCAGAGCATCGAACTTCTTCCCTAGCCCCCACTTTCACCAGATTTGTCACCAATCGAGCATCATTGGGATCAACTGGACCATCGGGTACGACTTCATGATCTTCATACGTTAGGCGATTTATGTAACGTTGTAAGACAGGAGAGGAAGGCAATACCACAGGGAGACATCCAATGACTTATCAGGCCCATGCGCCGTCGATGTTTTACCATCCAAGAGGCAAATGGTGGACATACACGCTATTGACTGCATATGTGAACTTTTCATTTCACCACATGTCTGAATTGCGATGTCCTGACGTGATGCTGGCAACAGTAAGAACATGAAATTATTCAAATTCATACAGCCAGACTCGAAATATGAATTTACAATAATTTGTTTGGGATTCAAGTCGATAAAACTAAAAAAATTGTTCCTCAAAGTTTATTATACTTTCTTTTTTGACTCAGAATATGTGTAGAGCATGAAAGGGTTCAACATAAAATAAAATATTTCGAAAACATGAAGTCTTGAGAGGGTTAAATTAAACGTATTCATACAAGCATCAGAAAAATTTTTCCTCTGCCACTTATACAGAAATTTTATTACATTAAGTTAAAATAATATAACAGAACATATGTATTTGACAGCTGACAGGAGTTTCTCCTGTCTCTTGTTTACATAAGTGACTGATAACAGTAAACAGTCTGAAGCCCTCTCAACAATTTGTATAGGGAAAAATATTACTGCAAAAAATGCCAACTCATCATTTTTTCAATACTCTCTACTAGGCACCTTGATAGAACCGGTGGCAATTTTTTTTAACCAATCCCTTCTACTGGTCCTAAGGATGCTTCATACCAAATAACAGTTTTCTGTTCCTTGTGGGATATATGGGCTTTTGAATTTTTTTCTGTTTTTAGCCCCCGAGGTTGCCATGGGGCTGTGAATTTTATTTTATTTTTTATTTTTTTTTTTTTGGGGGGGGGGGGGGGGGGGGGCATCAATCAATTACTTAGGACCCACTTATACTACATGCCAAATGTGGTTGAAATTGGCCCATCGGTTCTTGAAATAGAAATTTTGGGCAGAGCCCAAAATGGATATGCCCCCACAGAGAGCCCAAATATTAACCTACCAACTTGACCTTGAACAAACTTTAATCTTCTACACAAAGGATGTTCCATACCAAATATCAAGGCATTCCCTCTTGTGAGTAGATTTTTAAAGGTTTTTGAGCTTTTGGGGCATTAACCAGAGCCCAAATATGGCAGCTGCTTCATTTGAACAAAACAGAAAGGGTATACTCCATAGATGGTCTGTGCAATATATGTTTGAATTAGGCCTAGTGGTTGCAAAGAAGTCAAGTTTGCAAAAGTTAACGGATGGCAGAAAAAATTGATGGTAACAGCTCCCACTGACTTGCAGTCAGGTGAACTAATAAGTTGTTGTAGTATCATTCTACCACAACCCTATAAATGACACTGCCAATGAGCTCAACAGTGGCATTTTTTTACGATCACAAATCATATCTACAGTAATTTTGTGATTTGTTCTAAACGCACCTTAATGTTTAAAGACCTATTTCAGGATTTTGCGATCTCAGAGCATGTACCCTGACTTTGCCATCTTTAGGATGGTTCTGCTGGCGAGAGACAAAACACCTGGGCATTGATTTCTAGTCAGGTCTTGGTTGCCTTATCAGGCAGCAAAGACTTTACTAGAAATCACTGCTAAGCAACTGGACATGTACAGGTTGTAGTCTGGTGGGAATTCAGGACAGTTGCCCAGGCCATTGAGGGTTAACAAAATTGATAAGAAAATTGGTCACTTCTTTCAAGAAAATGAACCTATCAACTTTTATCAAGCCTCAGCAGGGACTTATAAATAGGGAATGTTGTAAAATTGAAAATTAAGATAGTTTCAGTATTCAACAAATGGTTCGATTCAGTTTTTTGGTATCCCCATGATATCGGTATCGGTTCAGATTTTCAGTTTCTTGTCCATCTCTACTGGAATCTGCCCTCCCTCTGGATATATGACTCTGTTCCCGACAAGCACTCATTGAGTAGCAATTCTGTTTCATAATACACCTTCAGCACCTTAACGCAACAATGTTAACAAGAGCACCGCATAGCGGGACAATATATGCCCATTTTGTATTTTTGAAGGGTTGGGGTGAGGATGGGGGTGAGGGTGAAAATTGTTTGGACCAACCCCATATTCGAACTTGACCTGTATTTTGTTGTGATTAAACAAAATATCAAGTTTGGAACCATTCGGAAAACAAATAATACAAGAGGCCCCAAGGAGCCTTAATCGCTCACCGGCCAAAGTGGTTCAAAGAAGTATTTGGGGGTCACATTCAGTTAGACATGGTTCATCAACACAACAAAGGAATGAAGTCATGAGAGACAAATTTTATGGAACTAGGGCCATGGCTTGAAGAAACTTGAATCTTACCCCGTAAAGATGCTGCATACCAAATATCAAAAGCATTCATCTGCAGGATCTGAAGAAGATGATTTTTAAAGAAAATTCCTCATTTTGAACTAAGTTATCATTCGGGCTCCCACAGTGAGCCCAAATATGAACCCCGGGACTTGGCTTGAACAAACTTGAATCTCACCCCCTAAGAATGCTGCATGTCAAATATCAAAACATTCTGACTGCTGAATCTGAAGAAGATGATTTTTTAAGAAAATTCCTCATTTCGAACACGGTTACAATTCAAGCTCCCACAGTGAGCCCAAATATGAACCTAGAGACATGACTTGAACAAACTTGAATTTCACCCCCCTAAGGATGTTGCATACCAAATATCAAAAGCATTCATCTGCGGGATCTGAAGAAGAAGATTTTTAAAGAAAATTCCTCATTTTGAACTAAGTTATCATTCGGGCTCCCACAGTGAGCCCAAATACGAACCCCGGGACTTGACTTGAACAAACTTGAATCTCACCCCCTACGGATGCTGTATGCCAAATATCAAAACATTCTGACTGCTGAATCTGAAGAAGAAGATTTTTTAAGAAAATTCCTCATTTCGAACTAAGTTACAATTCAAGCTCCCGCAGTGAGCCCAAATACGAACCTAGCGACATGGCTTGAACAAATTTGAATTTCAGCCCCCTAAGGATGCTGCATTCCAAATATCAAAACATTCCGACTGCTGGATCTGAAGAAGAAGATTTTTAAAGAAAATTCCTCATTTTAAACTAAGTTATAATTTGGGCTACCACAGTGAGCCCAAATATGAACCCAGGGACTTGGCTTGAACAAACTTGAATCCCACCCCCCAAGCATGCTGCATACCAAATATCAAAAGATTCTGGCTGCTGGATCTTGAGAAGAAGATTTTTTAAGAAATTTGCCTGAAATGCACACTTCGAATTCGGGCTCCTATACTGAGCCCAAATATGAATCCAGGGGGCCGATTTGAACAAACTTGAATCAGAGCCACCCTACAATGTTGCATACCAAATATCAAAAGATTCTGCCAGCTGGATCTGGAAAAGAAGAATTTTTAAGAAATCTGCCTGAAATGCACTAAGTTCGAATTCGGGCTTCTATACTGAGCCCAAATGTCAATCCAGGGGGCCGATTTGAACAAACTTGAATCAGATCCACCCCACAATGTTGCATACCAAATATCAAAAGATTCTGCCTGCTGGATCTGGAAAAGAAGAATTTTTAAGAAATCTGCCTGAAATGCACTAAGTTCGAATTCGGGCTTCTATAATGAGCCCAAATATGACTCCAGGGAGCCGATTTGAACACACTTGAATCAGATCCACCCCACAATGTTGCATATCAAATATCAAAAGATTCTGCCTGCTAGATCTGGAGAAGAAGATTTTTTAAGAAATTTGCCTGAAATGCACTAAGTTCGAATTCGGGCTTCTACATTGAGCCCAAATGTCAATCCAGGGGGCCGATTTGAACAAACTTGAATCAGATCCACCCCACAATGTTGCATACCAAATATCAAAAGATTCTGCCTGCTGGATCTTGAGAAGAAGATTTTTTAAGAAATTTGCCTGAAATGCACTAAGTTCGAATTCGGGCTTCTATACTGAGCCCAAATATGAATCCAGGGAGCCGATTTGAACACACTTGAATCAGATCCACCCCACAATGTTGCAAACCAAATATCAAAAGATTCTGCCTGCTGGATCTGGAGAAGAAGATTTTTTAAGAAATTTGCCTGAAATGCACTAAATTCGAATTTGGGCTTCCATAGTGAGCCCAAATATGAATCCAGGGGGCCGATTTGAACAAACTTGAATCAGACCCATACCAAGATGCTACATACCAAATATCAAAAGATTCTGCCCAGAAGATTTTTTAATAATTTTTCTATAATTCATATGGTGCTATCCGAGTTATGCCCCCTATGGAGCCCCAAGTGGGCATGTCCATTTCATTTGAACAAACATGAATTGACATATTGTAATGAACATCCATACTAAGTCTCAAGCAAATCGACCTAGCGGTTTCAGAGGAGAAGTCGTTTGAAAAATGTTCACGATGCCGGACAGACGACGACAACGGATGACGACGATGGACGACAGACAGCAAGTGATAAGTTTAGCTCCCTTCGGTGAGCTAAAAAGTTATCATCCGGAAACCAAAAATTTGATGCATTCTATGTCCAACAAGGTCCATAATTCAGGGGAACTTCAAAGTTCGAACTGACACCATATTCGAACTTGACCTGTCTTTTGTTTTGATTAAACCACATACCAAGTTTAGGAGTCAATCGAAAAAAAAATACTAAAGTTATCATCTGGAAACCAAATGTTGACGAACGGACAGACCGACAGAAGGACAAATGGACAGACTGATTCCATAATTCGACGGTTTTTCAACAGGTGTATGAAAAATCAGTCAGGCCATACTAAAGTTATAATCCGGAAAACACAAAATGCACAAATTCAAGAGGAATAACTCTGGAAAGGTACAAGCGATTTTGGCCAAAAGTGAACTTGAGCTGTGCTTTGTGGTCATAAACAAAATCTGAGAATTTGAAACAAATTAGTCAAGGCAAACTAAAGTTATCATCCGGAAACCACATAATTCACAAATTTGCAATCGTTCAAGGAGAATAACTATGAAACGGTACATGCGATTATGGCCAAAGGTGAACTTGAACTGTGCTTTGTGGTCAAAAACAAAATCTGAGAATTTGAAAAAAATCGGTCAAGGCAAACTAAAGTTATCATCCGGAAACCACAAAATCCACAAATTTGCAATCATTCAAGGGGAATAACTCTGGAAAGGTATATGTGATTGTGGTCAAAAGTGAACTTGAGCTGTATTTTGTGGTCAAAAACAAAAAACTGAAAATTTGAACTAATTGGTCAAGGCAAACTAAAGTTATCATCCGGAAACGAAAAGTTGGGCTAAATTCCCATAAATAAAGGGCCATAACTCTACTGCAAATGGGCCGCTAGAAACGGAAATCAAACCAATCCCGTATTTTGTCATACTAAATCCACATGCCAAATTTAACTCAGCTCAAACCATTACAACTAAAGTTATTGTCCAGAAACGAAATGTGTCCATGGACGGACAGACAGACAGACGGGTGGAGAGACCATTCACATAATACATCCCGTTTTTCAAACGGGTGTATAAAATCAACATCTAAAAAATGCCGCTCAGGATCACCGATCCAATGTCGAGTTGTGACAACAGTTCCTCGCACCAAGGCCAACACACCTATGAAGTTTCATGACTCTAGGTTGAACCACTATCAAGTTCTCATCCGGAAACCAATTGTTGCGATATACTATGTTCAAGGTCACTGTGACCTTGACCTTTGACCTGGTGAGTCCAACATCAATAGGGTTCTTCCTCGCACCAAGGCCAACACGCCTGTAAAGTTTCATGACTCTAGGTTGAACCACTATCAAGTTATCATCCGGAAACCAATTGTTGCGATATACTATGTTCAAGGTCACTGTGACCTTGACCTTTGACCTGGTGAGTCCAAGATCAATAGGGTTCTTCCTCGCACCAAGGCCAACACACCTATGAAGTTTCATGACTCTAGGTTGAACCACTATCAAGTTATCATCCGGAAACCAATTGTGATATACTATGTTAAAGGTCACTGTGACCTTGACCTTTGATCTGGTGAGTCCAAGATCAATAGAGTTCTTCCTCGCACCAAGGCCAACCCACCTATGAAGTTTCATGAATGTAGGTTGAACTACTATCAAGTTATCATCCGGAAAGGAATTGTTGCGATTTACTATGTTCAAGGTCATGTTGACCTTGACCTTTGATGTAGCGAGTCCAAAATCAATAGGGTTCTTCTCCTCACCAAGGCCAATCTACCTATGAAGTTTCATGAATGTGAGTTGAACCATTATCAAGTTATCATCCGGAAACCAATTGTTTAAGATTTACTATGTTCAAGGTCACTGTGACCTTGACCTTCGACGTAGCATGTCCAAAATCAATAGGGTTCTTCCTCCCCCCAAGACCAACCTACGTATGAAGTTTAATGAATGTGAGTTGAACCACTATCAAGTTATCATCCGGAAACCAATTGTTTACGCCCGCCCGCCCGCCCACCCACCCGCCATTCACCAAACTATAAGTCGAGTTTGACTTCGTCACAACTCGACTAAAAATTTGGTGTCGATCCGTCAAGGCGTTTGGCTTTAAATGAATGGAAATCAATTTTTTTTCAAAAATCGTGTTTTCAAAGGGCCATAACTCTGCAGCGGATGGACTGAGAAACACCAATATCGAACTTGACCTGAATTTTATTGCTACAAACAACATCTGAAAGTTTGATGTTGATCCGTCAAGCCATTCGACTTTAAATGAAGGAAAACCAATTTTTTTGGAAAGATTGTGTTTTCAAAGAGCCATAACTCTGCAGTGGATGGACTGAGAAACACCAATATCGAACTTGACCTGTATTTCATTGCTAAAAACAATATCTGAAAAATGTGGTGTCAATCTGTCAAGGCGTTCAGCTTTAAATGAACGGAAACCAATTTTTTAAGAAAAATTGTGTTTTCAAAGGGCCATATCTCTACAGCAGATGGACTGAGAAACACTAATATCGAACTTGACCTGTATTTTAATGCTAAAAACAACTTCTGAACGTTTGATGTCGATCCGTTAAGGCGTTTGACTTTAAATGAACGGAAACCAAATTGTTTACGGACAGACAGATGGACAGACTGATAACATAATACAATTGTTTTTTAAATGGGCATATAAAAACTGGTCAGTGCTATTCCCATATTAGCCATTCAAATTATTTTCTCAATTTTTGCCTGAACAACATTGCTTATGATCCCTCACTGGAACAAGCACATTCCACTATTTAACTCAGGGGGCATAAATTATGTTTTTGAGGCAAAAAATGAAAATTTGAAATAATCTTACGACATTGTTTTGTCGTCCACTTTTCATTTTGGTTAAATGGTTAAGCACAATCCAGTTACAAGCAATTCAACTATAAAACTGCTTCAAAGAGGTTACACTCAAATTGATACTTTGGGAAAACATAAATTTCAAATTTGTAAAAGATTACCTTTTCGGGAGCTAAATCCTTCAAACCCAACAGTGATATTCTATCAGATGATTGAATTTTATCGTAGTCAGATGCATTTTTAAATGTCAATGGTAACATGCCTTGTTTCTTTAAATTTGTTTCTGAAATAAATATTGTGGCGTGTAATTCGTGAGAGTTACAACTGTGTGTAAAACTTCAAATAAACTGGATAAATGAAAATATTTATTGCTCACGACCTATTTATGAGCTTCAGCACTTTTGAACAGACCAAAGTGATAAGAGACTTGTCCCAGCAATGAAATACATCTGTCTAACATCGGCAAATGCAGATGAATCATGATGCCAGTTTCCGCAGCTATACACATATCACTAAATCAAAATCTTATGTTATAATTCGCGCAAAATTTTTTTTACAGCTTTTGTCTATGTGAAACCTGTTTCTTTGTGAAACTTCTCAATGGGTACAGTTTCCATCTGATATTACAAAAGGAATAAGAAATTCATCTGTTATGGAAGGCTGGAAAGAAACAAATATTCTGTAGTCCTCATGTTAATCCTTTTTCTAATGAATTTTTTCAACAAAACCATAACATGTGTCCCCTCATTGCAACAAGCTTGTCAAGCTCATTCCAATGAAGGGTCACATGATGTAGTTTTGATGAAATATTTTGAAAAATTTGGGAAAAAAAATATTTGAAGTTATGATGTTGTCTGCATTGGATAAGGGGTTAAAAAAAAAACTCCTGAAAATGTTGGGCAAAAAAAAAATGTTTTCATTCTCATTAACCCTTTACCCAACGCAGACGATATCAAAATTTATTATTTTAAATAATACTTTTTTGAAATTTTTCAAAAAATTTCAGCAAAACCATATTAGGTCATCGAGCTCGTTCCAACAAGGGGTCACATGATATGGTTTTGTTGAAATTTTTTGAAAAATAATATTTTTTCAACTGCTGAATTTGCATATTACGTGGGTGGATGCAGCCGATTCGTTGGGTAAAGGGTTAAACGTTTTACTGCCCTGGAGTGTCTTCCAATATTATTACAGAATTGGGAGACCCTTTTCTCCCTCACTTCCTATGCAAGATATGCGTGTCTCATGTGAGAAGGCCATGTGAGATTGATATCTATCTGACATGACCTATGTGACCGTATCTTATGTTTCATTGGTGTTCAATGTATTGTTGTTTCTTGTATTTAATGTTAGTAATAACAGTATATTGTATGAAGTTTGTTCAATTTCTCAACTTAATTCCTATCGCTTCAGTGTCCATCGATCAATTGATGCACGCGCCCAACTGACGTCATCAATGTTCATTTCCCAACAAATCTTTAACCCTCATCTTGGCAGCGTTGGGATTTAATTTCGTGGTATATACCTGTGGTATATACAGAATTTTTGTGTGCTCTTTCTGATAAGCAAATCGTTTTTTTTTTTAAGAAATAGACAACAAAACTGTTTGATATAGCTGCACGTGCCCCTGGATTACTTTTGATGACATCAGAGTGTACTGGTGGGGGGGGAGAAAAATTATTCCTGATGTAGGTGGGTGTGAGATGGGGAAATCTCACCATCATGGCAAGATATTTGGTCCAGACACTCAGCAAGCCTCGTGTCTGGCCAATTGTCTTGCCCGCGTGTGAGATTTCCCCATCTCACACCCTCGCACATCAGGGATAATAATCTTTTTACGTTTTGGATTGATGTATGTAACTGAAATCTGAAGCATATAACTAAAGATAGTCCACACCATGTGGCTTTGCAGTTGTTTCTATGCAAGTTTGAATACCTACATAGGCAGACAAGACTTGCCTAGAAATGACTGCCAAGACACTCAGAATGTAACTTGTAAGTTTCTCTAGAGGCAGCATGTTGGGGATAGTGTTGGGTGGTATTGGGATACTTAAATACCTTGGTATTCAGAAAATGATACTGTGATATACCATTATACCGATTATTTTTTACTGCGATGTGCCAAACATTGTACAGCAATGAAACGTTTACCAGGAACTTTACCCCAAACGTATGCCAGAAAGACCAAAACATCCACTAATAATTTCACCCAAAATGACATTTAATTAGCAGACGTTTTGTTCAAGATTGCAGTGGACGTTTTGGAAGTTATTCCTGACTTCAGAATGAAATGGACTCTGGAGTCTTCATAATATTATCTTCACAGCAGTCCTCAAATTCATGAGAAGTGTTAAAATTAGCACGCCTCAACACTTAAAATAAATTGCCTTTTTAAGTGATTGTGGTAATGAACTGGTTAAGTATCATCATGTCTATCTTGGCAAAGGAAGAACAAATGACTTCCTTTTTATTATTTGTAAACAATAAAGTAAAGGTCTTGTATCAAACAATTCTGTGCACACTATTTTGAAGACAAGATGCTATCATGATGTCAGTGTGAGCAGATCGCCATTCACTTTGAAGTACTAGTACAAGTGTAAAATACAGAGAATCCCTTTGCATTTCCCAAAGAAAATTTCCAGGTTTTAAATAGCAGGAATACCTATGGTCGAAATGTCCAATGTGACCAACTTTGCATGCTCACCATAATACTTTTGCCTTATCACCTCAACTTATTTCAAATTCGAGGTGAACAATTGAATATACAATCGCTTTTGTAATAATGACGACAGTTGAGACAAACCACCTGAAGAGTTACGAAAGAAAAGTAATAAAGAAATGTTTCATGCTCTGTGAGGACAGAAAGGGTGGTAAAAGACCCAAATTTAAACCAACGATAATCTGCATCAATGAAGTAAAATTACTTCCGGTTAATCGATATAAGCAAGTTTAAATTTGCATACTGGGGTTTACTGATTATGATTTAATTTGCCAGTATCGGTGATGGTATTGAAAATTGTACTGATATTAATCGGTATACTGAAGTACTGCCCATCTTTAGTTGGGACACCTGTTTTATTGCAGTAAAAAGTGATCACAGTCAGAATTACGCCATTGAGGGTTAAAATTAAATGAACTGATTTGTATAATTAAGCACTTTCTATATATTCTGTGTGAAAAGACAGTGGAAAGCCTCTCAATCCATGCACATTATATGCAATAAAATAAATCTCTCCTCCCATCATTGATTAAAAAAAAATTGGACAAGAATCAAATAATTTATTTTGTGTGGCCTTATGAGTCTTATGCCGATTCATGTCCATATCAGAAGTTAGTCAAATCAGTTTTGCACCATTTTCTAATGGGTTTTGAAGTAACAACTGTAAGTGTTCAAAAGAAAGTACAGTACTGTGATCACAAAAGTAGTATTTCTCTTGATTAGATCGTAAATCAGGGCATGGTACACTAAAACTCATCAGTGGGTCAAAATTTCATGATAAAAATATTGCAAAATAGAGACCGAATCCCGAAAATCACATGAAAATGAAAAAATGCCGCTCAGGATCACAGATCCAATGTCGAGTTGTGACCTTGACCTTTGACCAGGCGAGTCCAAGGTCAATAGGGTTCTTCCTCGCACCAAGGCCAACACACCTATGAAGTTTCATGACTCTAGGTTGAACCACTATCAAGTTCTCATCCGGAAACCAATTGTTGCGATATACTATGTTCAAGGTCACTGTGACCTTGACCTTTGACCTGGTGAGTCCAACATCAATAGGGTTCTTCCTCGCACCAAGGCCAACACGCCTGTAAAGTTTCATGGCTCTAGGTTGAACCACTATCAAGTTATCATCCGGAAACCAATTGTTGCGATATACTATGTTCAAGGTCACTGTGACCTTGACCTTTGACCTGGTGAGTCCAAGATCAATAGGGTTCTTCCTCGCACCAAGGCCAACATACCTATGAAGTTTCATGACTCTAGGTTGAACCACTATCAAGTTATCATCCGGAAACCAATTGTTGCGATATACTATGTTCAAGGTCACTGTGACCTTGACCTTTGACCTGGTGAGTCCAAGATCAATAGGGTTCTTCCTCGCACCAAGGCTAACACACCTATAAAGTTTCATGACTCTAGGTTGAACCACTATCAAGTTATCATCCGGAAACCAATTGTTGCGATATACTATGTTCAAGGTCACTGTGACCTTGACCTTTGACCTGGTGAGTCCAAGATCAATAGGGTTCTTCCTCGCACCAAGGCCAACACACCTATGAAGTTTCATGACTCTAGGTTGAACCACTATCAAGTTATCATCCGGAAACCAATTGTTGCGATATACTATGTTAAAGGTCACTGTGACCTTGACCTTTGACGTAGCGAGTCCAAAATCAATAGGGCTTCCCCTCACCAAGGCCAATCTACCTATGAAGTTTCATGAATGTGAGTTGAACCATTATCAAGTTATCATCCGGAAACCAATTGTTTAAGATTTACTATGTTCAAGGTCACTGTGACCTTGACCTTCGACGTAGCATGTCCAAAATCAATAGGGTTCTTCCTCCCACCAAGACCAACCTATGTATGAAGTTTAATGAATGTGAGTTGAACCACTATCAAGTTATCATCTGGAAACCAATTGTTTACGCCCGCCCGCCCGCCCGCCATTCACCAAACTATAAGTCGAGTTTGACTTCGTCACAACTCGACTAAAAATTTAAAGTAATTTATATATTTTTTATACTTACCAATGGCCCAGACTTAGCTGGTGCTATCTCCAAAATATTCAGGGCCAAACACAAATTTTGCCCCCCAACAACCCAAAATTTGCATCCAAAACCCCCCAAAAATAATGTCCTATATGGTCCTCCATACTTTTGTCCACTATGCATACGCAGTGTCAAGGAAGTACTGAAATTGGTGCCAAACCTCATTCTTACAACTAGTGCCTGCTAAATCTAATATAATCAGTGGGGAGGTATGAGTTTCCAACTCATGGGAGGGCCATCCTCGTCTGGTCCATTGATAAGTATAAAAAATATATAAATTACTTTAAATTTTTTAATATTTTTATACTGTAACCAATGGCCCAGACTTAGCTGAATAGAAAAAAGGCTGGAGGGCTGAAGACATAAAGGAAAATCCAATAAGCTCAATTATATATAAAGGAATATCTTCTCAAGGAGAAAAGGAGAGAAAAGATTTATATATGTCTTTCTTATTTATTAGAAATAAGAAAGACACAATACCAACCAAATAATTGAGCATTATATCATCTACAATTCTCTATTAACAGCCAATTTAACCCAATATACTAATTTAATAAAGGGAAGACAATAAATATAGTCCAGAGAATGAGACTCTTTATACTCATTTAAAAGTGTCCGAGGATTGTATATTAACGCTCATATGACACGTGACATATACAAAGGCTTCACACCGAGCTACACTTTAAAAATATTACATAAATGAGATATATATTAGCTTTACACTTTAAAACCATCCCAGCACCGACTCGGAATTACTGACACCAGAGGAGGTATTCCCTTGCTTTTCAATATAAAGCCAGTGATATAAGGGAAACCCCCCCCCCCCCTTTCCCCATGCTATGGGTCAAATCACCACAGAACGAAGAGGGCAGCATGGCGGAGTTACTGCTGGAACAGAAAAACCAACATAACTATAGCTGTAATAGTTTAGTGGACGACATTCTGAGCAACAGATAAAGGTCCTAAACATCTAAGGTCGCCTGAAATAGACTCTATATTTCTAAGGTAAAACTTTGTAAATGTAGAAGGCTGTGTCCAGTAAGCAGCTTTCATGTGACCATAGTGGCAATACTGTTAGAATAAGCCCAAGATGTGGACAGCGCTCTAACTTCATGTGCTGAAATCTTAAGCACCGATTGCTGATGAGAAGATAAACTTTCATAAGCAGTACGAATTGCTAATTGAATCCATCTAGCAATAGAATGAACAGAAATGTCCCTTCTATTGGGAATTATTGATAAAAAGAAGTGTTTTCTTCCTTTTCTGATAAACTCTGATCTGCGTTTGTAAATGCGCATAGCTCTTACTGGACATAGCAATGGTGTTTGGCCATCTGATGACGGAAGAGCCTTAATGATAATAAGCTCAGGATATTTATTAGGAGCCTGGTTCTTAGCCAAAAATCCCACATGAGTAGTTAAAATAATAGTATTACCAACACAACAATAATGAGAATCATCAATAGATAAAGCATGAAGTTCACTTACTCTTCTTGTGGAAGCAAAGGCTAAGAGAAAAGCTGTTTTATATGTCAAGAATTTGAACTCTACAGCATCCAAAGGTTCAAAGGGAGCTTCTTTAAGCTTCAACAGAACCCAAGCTAAATTCCACTTAGGAATTAACCTAAGGGTTCTAGGCCTATTGATCGAAAATTTTTAACTAACTTAGATAAAGAAACATTAGATCCGATTTCTAAGCTATCATGATGAGCATAAGTGTCCGAAAGCATAGACCTATAACCCTTAATAGTGAACCTATAACCCTTAATAGTGACTGGCTGCAGTTTGAGAACGTCAAACAAGTAGAACAGAAAATTTGCAATGTCTGGAATGGAAGGATCATAAACATCTATCGACTGATCCTAACACCAACGAGAGAAAACCTTCCACTTCGCCGCATAATTTAGCAAAGAAGAGGTCCTCCTACAGTTAGAAAATGCGTCCACAGCTCGTCCTGTAAAGCACCTTCCGTGCAAGAAGGACCGCACAATGGAAATACCTGAAGGTGGAGACCTTGCGGGTTGTGATGCAGTGTGTGAGATTTCCCCTGAAAGAGAAGGTCCTCCCGTGGAAGAAGCTTCAGGGAGCGTCCCATAACAGACACCTGAGTAGATTTATTCATGGTTTCTGAGACGACAGAGATGCTACCAGCAAGATCTGTTGAATCAACGGAGTTGGAGGATATGCATATCCTATCATTCCGTCCCAAGAAATTGAGAGAGCGTCTACTGTGTACGCTCAAGGATCTGGGCATGGCGACACATACATCTGCAAATTGTTGAGATGTGTCGCGAATAAGTCTATCATTGGTCGATCCCATTGGTAGCAAATCTGCCTGAATACTAACTTGTTGAGAGTCCATTCCGAAGGCAACATGCGACCTTTCCGAGAGAGTGAATCTTCTAGAACGTTCAGACAATCCGGTATATGACAGACCGATAGATGAACATGATGTTCCAAGACATACAGAAGAATTCTTTCTGTTAGATCGAATAATGGAATCGAATGAGTGCCTCCCTGGTTCCGAATATATGCTACTACTGTCGAGTTGTCCGACAGTATTTGAACATGCGAATTCCGAATTATGTTCATCCAATGACGTAGCACTAGCCATATTGACATCATTTCTTTGATGTTTATATGATTTTCCCGGAACACAGGGTCCCAAAGACCCTGACACTTCGAGTCTGTTGGGCTCAGGGTCGCACCCCAACCTGTTGGACTCGCATCCATCATAATTGTAAAAGCTGGATCTGGCAGCTGCAGCGGAACTTCCTGAGTTAACCACTGAATGTCTGCCCAAATCTGAATGCTTTGTTTTACTTGGTCCGATAAAACAATATTTGTTTCGAGCGAATGCGTCTTCACACTCCATATCTGAGTGAAAAATATCTGGAGTGGACGAGTGTGCAAGTGGCCCATCGGAATGAGGTCTGCAGCCACTCCGCACAGTCCCATGAACTCCCTCGCTGTTAATACATTTGAGTGTAGACAAAAGTGAGCATAACAACTGACTAATTTCGCTCTGGGTAACGGAAGACGAACAGATTGTTGTGAGTCTCGAAGCTCATTCCCAAGTGAATGAATGACTTGGACGGAGCTAGATCCGACTTCTTTTCGTTTACAATGAAATCGAGACGTCGGAGCAATAGACGCAGACTCTGAATATCGTTCTGAAGAACCGTTTTGTTGCCCTATCTCTGAAGAATGTCGTCCAAATAGGCCGGTGTTACCTCAGATGAATGAGCCCGGAAATATGCCATTACCGAGTTCATTATTCGAGTGAATGCCCAGGGTGCTAGATTGAGTCTGAAACACATCGCTCGGAACTGATAAACAACCCCCCGAACGGCAAACCGTAGGTACTTTCTGAATGCTGGATTCACCATAACATGAAAGTATGCATCCTTTAGATCTATGCTTGATGCATAGTCGTTCACCCGAATGCTTGCCCTTACTGATCGAATGGTCTCCATATAAAACTTTGGGGCCACAATCAGTATGTTTATCCAGCTCAAATCTATTACTGGACGGAACGAACCGTCTGGCTTCGGTACCAAAAACAGGTGACTCTAAAAACTCAGTGATTCCTGGTTTTCTACGACCTCTATTGCATTTTTCTCCAAAAGAGATTTTACCTCTGATAGAAGAGAATCTCTTTTTAGAGGGTTGGTCGGAAGCTGAGTCCAGTGTGGCCTTCGTGTTAATGGAGGTTTCTCTCAGAATGATAGCCTTAGGCCATCCGAGATAACCTCTCTGACCCACTGTTCCTCTGTAATTGAAATCCAATTTTCCAAAAACCTTGAGTCTTCCGCCAACAGGACCGCATTAGAGGTCCTGACCATCACCTCCTGGACCTGCGAGGCCTACTTGAAGAAAAACTACATTCTCCCCGTGCAGCGCCTCGGCCTGCCGACCTGGGGACGTCCAACCGGTAGTCTCGGCCAGACGTACGTCCCCTACCTGAGTCGCTATTTTGACAATCCCTAGGGTAACTACCTGAGGATTTCTTATATCCTCTAGGGGGAGCTTCCTTTGGACGAACTTGGTCCTGAAGCTCCTACTTTACCCTTTTCTGCTATCAGTTTTTCTGGAAACTGACTTCAAAAGCAGAGTATCAGATGCTTTCTTAGTAAGCTGATCGTAGATCAACGAAAGCTTGCCATCAAAGAGATAGTCACCAGATACCGGAGCGACTCAGAGAGAGTTTTTCACCTTATCATCCACTAGGGATGATGACGCTAGGGCTGCATCATGTCTAATTAACTCTAAATTAGCTACTAATAAGGCAGAGTTATACGTGGAATAAGCAATAGCCCTTGGAGAACTCTTAATGAGGTAGGAACGTCCCCAAATTCTTTTCCACTGAGACGTTGTGCTAACGCTCTAGTAAGGTGATCTGCGTAAGACAAAGCATCTAGATTCGCTCTATTGGCATATATCATTGAATCCATTGTATCAGAGCGAATAGAAAAGGATGCAGGTAAGGACAAATTTAAGTCATCAGCCTGTTCGTCCAAACGCAGAGGAAGTCTCGAAATACACTGACCTGCCGATCTAAATTTATTTCTATTATTAATAAACGGCAGATCAAGAGCATGTGCAGATAAAAAACTGCTTTTCCTTGTCTCTGAGGATAGAGAGAGTATAGCGTCATTTAACAGTTCAAAAGTCCGAGACACATTACTGACTGCACCGGGTAAACAGGAATATCTTCCTTAACCCGGCCGAAAAAGTCGGAATCTAATGACGCTAGCAGTATTTTATCCTTTATCACAGCATTCTGATCTGAAGGAACAACGTCTGGAAGGTATTGATGAATAAAATCCATCGCTACCTTGTGTTGCTCCGAAAGGGAATTATCCAATTCACTCAATTCCCTTTCACCATCCGATTGGACCAGATTAGATTCTCGGTCATCCCTATCTGAACGAGCAGAGGAATGAACCGACCCAGCTTCATCCGACAGTTCCACATCAGAAACTGTCGTAGGATGTTCCGGAGCCTGCTGAGATGAGCTGCGCTATTTGCGACAGCAAGTCCGTAACAGAGGCCTGTGGGGCAGCGGTTCTTTGATGTTTAGCCGCTGGATGCTCCTGAGACGGCGTGTCCGACATAATCCTCTTATGCGGACGTCCCAATTCATGTTGCCTCGTCTCCTTGGCTATCAGATGGCGTGACTTTCTTGACATCAAATCCTTCGTCGGCGATGCAGGCTGGATCTCCGTAGTCACATAGCCAATGTGCGGTCATGTGTGCTTTGAAGATGAACTGGAAGCCGATAGACTAGCCGACCCCGGGAGCCTATTTGATGGAGCGTCCCGGACAAGAGGCGTGGACGTATGCTTCGACTGACGAATGTTCTGAACAACAACAACAACATCTGGCCCCAGATGTTGTTAAAAGAGAGAGGGACCTCTCTCGATCGGGTTCCAGGAAGACCTGGACGAGCTAACCGCATAACTAGCTGGCTTCCTCTGTTCTGTCGCCGCAGGGTGAGCATGTTTTGATATTATAGTGCTCACAACAGCCTTTTTCCTCTCCTCGACCGCTACGGACTTACCCGGCATCATAACACCTATATTCTGAGTGATAGAACCGTCGGTTGAGCTAGCTGGCAACAAGGACGTAAATCCCATGATCTGGGATCTAGGCCCTTGTCTTATTTCATTGAGCACTTTTGCCGCTAGCTCTGTGTTTGATTGCGACGACGGCAGCACACTTCCTGATGGTATCACTGATACATCACCATGTTCTTGTTCCTCTGAAAAAGAAACTGAAAAACCAGAATGACCTTGTGGTGAGAGAACAGGCATCGATCCATCTCTCACCACTAACAACATACCGTGACTCACGTCTCCAACGTTTCTCATCCCAATTGGCACAAACAGAACAAGAGTTAGCAAGAACAATGACTACAGCAAACACAATGAACATGAGAGTCAGAGGAAGATTTCCTCGACTTACAATTTGAGCAATAATCTTTCATTTTGCCAAAAATTACAAGCCAACAGTACTCGCACTAACCCTCATAATAATCAGACAAAGATACATAATAATACAATCCAATACAAAAATTTCGAAAAATAAATTCATAAAAAAAAATTTTTTCGAAAAATTTTGATATGAGCCCAAGTTCCCAAATGATGAGCCCAAATATATCCCAAAAATGCCTAACTGCGGACAAAATTTTCTTCATGATTCTAAAAAATTAATGCTACACTTCTGGAGTATATAAAGTATCTGATATCTGATTAAAGACCAAACATCATAATGACTAGGAAATTACTTACAGAAAGTAACCGTTGTCAATGTAAACAGCATGCAATAAAAACTGGAAACAAGACTCCAGGTACTGAACAACACGGCCCAAAGTCAGTAACAGATTTTTAAACTATCCGATGTAAGACAGAATCTTCATCAGAAGAAACTGCGATACATCAGATGGTAGATGCAAGACCAAAAACGCATAAACACCCCAAGGGTGAGGATGTAGCCATGGAGATATACAGAATAAACATTCTGTAAACAAGTTAAACTCCCAAGAAATTTTCAACAAAAAAATTTCAAAAAGGTCCAAAAAGCATGGGAGCTTAACAGGGTGGTATAAAAGAAGGAGAGGGAGGAAACACTTAACAAACAGTGGCAATTTCATAGCAAGAATGATAACATCAGGCCCATGTCCCGAAATTAGGGAACATGAAATAATTTTCAATAAAAGTTAAAAAATTTATAGTAATTTATATATTTTTTATACTTACCAATGACCCAGACTTAGCTGATGCAAACTCATTAAATTCAGGGCCAAACCAAATTTTGCCCCCCCAATCCCCAAAATTTGCATCAAAAACCAAAAATTAGATGTCCTGGTAGGTCCTCCATACTTTTTTTTATTGTAATGCGCATGCGCAGTGTCAAGGAGGTCTCGAAATTTCAGCCAAAATGTCATTCTTACGACCAGTGCCTGGTAAGTGTTATGTACGCAGCGGGGAGGCAAGAGTTCCTGGGAGGTAGTGTTGAAATGATTAGTCGATGTCAGCTAGGGTTCTGCCGATAATCGATTGGCAATTTCCTAGTCGACTAGTCGCCGTTTTCCAGATACATATACTTTGTAGATTAAACTCAGTGGTCGGCCACTGACAGCAAACGCCAATGGAGTCAAGAGCAGTTGCAGACAGACGACTACGGATGAGAATTAAACTTGTAAAAAATGCACTTTGCTGACGCCATGAATTGAAACAATTACCTAAAAATTGGTAACATGCTTTATGAAGCACGGAATCCGTCGGTAGCGAAATTTAGGCACCATTCGTGAGCAGTTATGCTTGGTAACGATGCATTTTGTCACTTTGACTTACGTCACTGCAAGTCAATCAGTTATCATTGTTGCACATCAAGGGAGCTAATTTAGAGCGACATCTGGGAGAACACGGTCAGGGACGCTCCATGACATTGTTAAAACGGTTTCCAAACAACACACGTGAATACCCTTTGCACTGAAACAATTCACACTGTGAATCCCACTGCCAAATATTCGGTCCATGTCACTTGAAAATAATCGACTGGTCACACAGAAATGAATTCCCAACTACAGTGAATTGGTAATTTTGGGGAGCAAATTGGGGAAAAAGTGACTATTTTCGATTGGGGATGGGGCCGATATTCGGCCTCTCTCATCGGTCCAAACCCCCGCCCCCCCCCCCCCCCCCCCCCCCCCCCCCCCCCACCTAGTAGTCGACTAATAGCGATCGACTAGTCGACTGCGAAATACCCTAGTCGTTTCAACACTACTGGGAGGGCCATCCCTGTCTGGGTCATTGGTAAGTATAAAAAATATATAAATTACTATAAATGTTTTAACATTTTTATACTGTACCAATGACCCAGACTTGGCTGAATAGTAAACAGGCTGGAGGGACCAGGACATAAAGGAAAAGCCAACAGGCTCAATTACATATAACAGAATTGTCCCCTCAAGGAGAAAAGGAGAGATAGGATTTATATGTATCTTTCTTATTTTTATCAAAAAAGAAAGACACAAAACCATTCCATAATTGAGCACAAATACATCAATGATCTCTATTAATATCCAGTATAACCCTTATACTAATTATTTTTAAAGGTAAGCCAATAAATAAAGACAGTCCAGAGAAATGAGACTCTTTATACTCATTAAAAGTGTCCGAGGATTGTATATTAACACCCGTTTGACACGTGACATATATAAATGCTTCACACCGAGCTACACTTTAAAAATATTACATGACATGAGTAAACATTAGCTTTACACTTTAAAACCATCCCGGTACCGACTCGGAACTACTGACTCTGGGGGAGGTATTCCCTTGCTTTTCACTATAAAGCAGGTGACCTAAGGGACCCCCCCCCCCCCCCCCCCCCCCCCCCCCCCCGCCTTCCCCTTGGTCAAATACCCCAGAGCGAAGAGGGCAGCAGGACAGAGTCACTGCCAGAACAGAAAGCCTACATAACTATAGTTGCAACTGTTTAGTGGACGACATTCTGAGCAACAGATAACGGACCTAAACAATGTAGATCTCCAGAAATGGACTCAATATTTCTAAGATAAAAATTAGTGAAAGTGGAAGGCTGAGACCAATATGCTGCCTTCATTAAATCTGTAGTAGCAACACTATTAGCATAAGCCCAAGATGTTGATAGAGCTTTTACTTCATGAGCCAAAATCTGGAGAGCAGACTGCTGAGAAGATAACTTTTCATAAGCAGTACGTACAGTTAATTGAATCCATCTAGCAATAGAATGAACCATAATGTCGTTTCTATTAAGCATCAAAGACAAAAAGAAACGCTTACGTCCCTTTCTAATAAACCCAGACCTACATTTATAAATACATATTGCTCTAACAGGACAGAGTAAAGGCCTACGCCCGTCTGAAGACGGAAGGGCCCTAACAACAATAGGTTCAGGATACTTATTAGGAGCCTGATTCTTAGCCAAAAATCCAACATTAGTAGTAAATGTAATAGTATTACCAACACTACGATAGTGAGAATCATCTACCGATAAAGCATGAAGCTCACTAACTCTTCTATCAGAAGAGAAGGCTAAGAGAAAAGCTGTCTTATATGTTAAGAATTTGAAATCTACTGTATCAAGAGGCTCAAAAGGTGCTTCTTTTAGCTTAAGAAGAACCCATGCTAAATTTCATTTCGGAATTAATCTAAGAGTTCTAGGTCTATTTATCAAAAAATTTCTAACTAATTTAGATAAAGAGACATTAGAACCAATCATCAATGTATCATGGTGAGCGTAGGTATCAGATAACATAGACCTATAACCCTTGATAGTAACAGGCTGCAGTTTGATCTCGTCAAACAAATAGACCAGGAAATTAGCAATGTCAGGAATGGAGGGATCATATAAGTCCACCGAGTGATCCCTACACCACTGGCGAAAGACCTTCCACTTTGCAGCATAATTTAGCGAAGAGGAGGTCCTCCTGCAGTTAGAAATAGCGTCCACTACTCGTGCTGTAAAACGCTTACAGTGCAAGAAGGACTGCACAACGGAAATACGTGAAGGTTGAGACATTGCGGATTGTGGTGAAGTGTGTGCAATTTCCCCTGCGACAGAAGATCCTCCCGTGGAGGAAGCTTCTGCTGCATGTCCCACAACAGACACCGGAGTAGATTTATCCACGGTCTCTGTGGTGACAGATTTGCTTTATCTTGAGCAATATCTGCTGAATCAGCGGCGCTGGAGGATATGCATATCCTATTATCCCATCCCACGGCATCGACAGAGCGTCTACTGCAAACGCTCGAGGATCCGGACATGGGGACACGTAAGTCTGCAACTGATTGTTGAGGTGCATCACAAACAAATCTATCATAGCGATCTATCGTTGGTCGCTCCCATTGTTAGCAAATCTGATTGAAAACCTGTTTGTCGAGAGTCCATTCCGACGGCTACAGGCGACCCTTCCATGAAAGGGAGTCTGCTAACACATTCAGATGATCTGGAACATGACGGACCGATAGTAGAACCTGATGTTCCAGTACAAACAGGAGGATTCTTTCCGTTAGCTTGAACAACAGAATGGAATAATTGCCTCCCTGATTCCGAATATACGCTACTACCGTCGTATTGTCGGACAAAATTTGAATGTGTTTGTTCTGAATAACGTCCATCCAATGACGCAATGCAAGCCAAATTGACATCATTTCTTTGATATTTATGTGCTTGGCTAAGAATTGAGGATCCCAAAGACCCTGGCACCTCGAATCTGACGGGCATAGTGTCGTGCCCCAACCTGTTTGACTGGCATCCGTCATGATAGTAAAACTCGGATCCGGCAATTGCAGTGGAACTCCCTGAGTTAACCACTGATTGTCTGCCCAAGTCTGAATCTCTTGTTTCACTTGGTCTGACAAGAGGATGTCCGCATCGAGCGAATGAGTCTTCACTTTCCAATTCTGAGTCAGAAAGATTCGGAGAGGACGAGTGCGTAGCCGCCCCATTGGAATGAGATCCGCGGCAGCTCCGCACAGACCTATCAGTCTCATGAATTCACTCGCTGTAACCTTCTCTGAGTTTAGACAATAGCGAGCATAACAACTGACTAATTTCGCTCTGGCTAACGGCAGAAGAACGAGATTGTTGTGCGTCTCGAAGCTCATCCCCAGGTGGGTGAATGACTTGGACTGCACCAGATCCGACTTCTGTTCGTTTACTATAAAACCGAGATGTCGGAGCAATAGTAGAAGATTCTGCACATCGTTCTGAAGCGTTAACTCGTTGCCGTACCTCTGAAGAATATCGTTCAGGTAGGCCGACATTACCGCAGACGAATGAGCTCAGAAGTAAATAACTCGACAACCTTCCGCCCACAGGAATGCGACAGAGGTCTACACCATCACTTCCTGGACCTGCAAGGCTTGCGGAAGGAGAAACCATGTCCTCCCTGACCCGCACCTCGTGCCTTCGACCTTGGGGCGTCTGACCTATTATTACGGCCAGCGTTACAGCCCCTGCTAGAGTCGCTGCCTTGACTGTCTCGCGAATAAGGTCTAGAGGGCGCGTACGCACCTCTGAAGGAACGTCCCCTGGACGTGCTCGTCCCAGAAGATCCAGGCCTACTCTTTTCTGCTGGTTCCGACTTATTAGAAGCGGATTTAAAAAGCAGAGAGTCTGAAGCTTTCTTAGTTAACTTATCGTAAATAGCAGAAAGCTTGCTGTCAAAGAGAAGCTCTCCGGAGACCGGAGCGACTCTAAGAGAGTTTTTCACATTACTATCCACTCTCGTGGACGTAGCTAGGGTTCCGCCACGTCTAACCAACTCCAGATTAGCCACTGAAAGGGCAGAGTTATATGTAGAATAGGCAATAGCCCTTGACAGAACTCTCAGAGACGTTTGTACGTCTTGAAATTCTTGCCCTTCAAGGCGTAACGACAATGCTCTGGTAAGGTGATCTGCGTATGAGAGTGCGTCTAAATTTGCTCTATTCGAAGATATTGTAGTTTCCAAGGTAGAGATATGAACAGACATAGACGACGGCATGGATAATTCAAGGTCTTCAGCCTGGTCGTCTAGACGCAGAGGAACTCTCTGAACGCCCTGTCCTGCCATTTCAAATCTATTCCTAGCATTAATGAAAGGCAGATTAAAAGCATTACCCGATAGGAAGGCTGACTTGCCCGATTTACCAGCAAGTTTATTGATAGCGTCATTCAAAAGTTCAAATGTCCGTGAGACATTCTTGGACTGAGACGGAAACTCTGGGACGGTGTCCCTAAACCGATTAAAAAATTTGGTGTCCAGTGGCGCTATAAGCTCCCATCAGGCTGAGCAGCATCCTGGTCTGCTGGAACAGCATCAGGAAGAAAATGCCGGATTAACGCGGCAGCGATTTTGTGTTGTTCCAAAAGGCAGAACTCCAATTCATCCATATCCCTTTCGCCATCCTGACGGACCTCCTGGATATCTCGGTCATCTGCTCCCGATCCAGCTGCGGAACGTACCGACTCAGCATCATCAGATTCTTCCTGCTCTGATGGGGCTTCTGCCGGATGCTGCTATGATTTGTGCTATCTGCGATAGCACGTCCGTTAACGAGGCCTGCGGAGCTGCGGTCTTGCGTGATTTAGCCGCAGGAAGCTCCGTGGACGTTGTCTCTTGCATACTTCTCTTATGCAAACGTCCAGATGAAGGTGGCCTCGAATCCTTGGCTATCGGATGGCGTGACCTGGCTGTCGAGGAATCTCTGGAAGGCGATGCCGGCTGCATATCGGCGGTCACGTAGCCAAGGTGCGGTCAAATGCGCTGACATGAGGAAGAAGCCCTTGATACAGCCTCTCCGGACTGTTTATACACCGGAGCGTCCCAAGGGGTGGACGTAAGCTCCGACTGAGGAACGTTTTGTACAACAACAACTGGACCGCGATGTTGTTGTACGAGGGAGAGACCTCTCTCGCTCGCAGCCCGTGCTGGGGACCGAACCCAAAGGCTTCTTCCATCCTCAACCAAGATCCGTCGTCACTGGGTGTGCCTGAGGAATGTTTATAGTGCTCGCAACACCCTTAATTCTTTCCTGGACCGCAATGGACGAACCCGGGTGCTTACCATTCGGCAAATGGACGCGACACCGGGCGAGCTAGCGGACGTAGACGCCAATGCCGTCACCCTACAGGGGGCCTCTTAGGCAATTGCCGTATATCCATGAGCACTTTTGCCGCTAGCTCTTCTCTGGATTGTGACGACGGACGCGCATTAGAAGACGATGTCACGGAAACATCACCCAATTCTTGTTCCTCTGAAAAAGAGAGTGAAAAACTTGAGTGACCTTGCGGAGAGAGAGGACCGGCATGTCCTGCTCCCCGCTAACAATATACTGTGTCACACGTGTCCAACGTTTGTCATCCCAACTGCTACATATAGAACAAGGCTTAGTGCGGGTACACTGACTACAATTAATGCAGAAATCATGAGAATCAGAGGAAGATTTCCTTCCATTACAATTTGAACAATAATCTTTCATTGTAAAAATAATCAATCATAGTACCCGCAATAAACCTTGCAAACAAAGATACATAGTATAAAATCCATTATAATAACATGAAAAAACAATTCAAAAAGAAAAAATGTTTTGAAAAAATTTTTTCAGAAGAGCCCAAGTTCCCAAAGGGAACCCAGAGCCCAAATGGATCCCAAAAAAGCCTAAGTGTGGACAAAAATTTTAAATCATTCTGAAAAAATTAATGCAACACTTAACGGACAATATTAATGTATCTTATTATGAATAATCAAGGCAGAAGACAAGGAATCACTTATCAGAAGTAACAGTGTAAACAAACCAGAAATTTGACTCCAGGCACTGGTAAACATGGCCGAGTAATCAGTGTCAAATTTAAACACTATCTGCTAAACAGAGCCTTCCCCAGAAGAGACTGCAGAGCATCAGATGGTAGATGCAGACCTAAAATGCCTAAACACCCCTAGGGTGAGGACGTAAACATGGGGACAGAACAGAAAAAAATTCTGTTTCCAAGCCAAAACTCCCTAGAAATTTTTAGTAATAAAAATTACAAAAACAAGCTAAAAGCATGGGAGAATGGCAAGAGGGGAATGAAGGAAAGGGAGAGAGGAAACACTGAACAAACAATGGAACATTCATGGCAAGAATGACAACAGCAGGGCTATGCCTCGAAAATAGGCAACATGAATAAATTTTTATAAAAATTTTTTAAGTTACAGCCCTGAACATTGGAAGCCACTATCCACCATTTCTCTCATAATTATGTGTCTGGCATCATTAAAACTGAGATTTACAGCACAAATATCAGTGATGTGACACTGTTTACAGGGCCAAACAAAGAATGACATTTTGGCGGGAATTTCTAGACCTCCTTGACACTGTGCATGCGCAGTACAGTAAAAGTATGGAGGACCTACCAGGACATCTAATTTTTGGTTTTTGATGCAAATTTTGGGGATTTGGGGGGCAAAATTTGGTTTGGCCCTGAATTTAAGGAGTTTGCACCAGCTAAGTCTGGATCATTGGTGCAGTATAAAAATATTATAGGTTACAGCCCCTGAACACATCAAACCACTGTTTTTTCCTCTCATCCTCTTAATGCATCCTTGGATCCACCAAAATCACCATTACTTTGTGTCTGGCATCATAAAAACTGAGATTTACAAGCACAGAAGTCAGTTAGCTGTTACTGACAGAAGGGCCAAACAAAGAAATGAGACATGGCGCCAATTTCGGCACTTCCTTGACACTGCGCATGCGCAGTGCACAAAAGTATGAAGGACCATATAGAACATTATTTATGGGAGGTTTTGGATGCAAATTATGGGGATTTGGGGGGCAAAATTTGTGTTTGGCCCTGAATATTTTGGAGTTAGCACCAGCTAAGTCTGGGCCATTAGTTACAGTATAAAAATATAAGCATGTCAGATTCAATGTTCTCTCATTTCTTTTCTGATGGATGAGATTCTACAATGCTTGGGGTCAAGCCTGAAAACAAGCAGACTGTCATCTGCAAAGTGAGGTCCCCAGAGGGTGAATTTGGTGATGCTACCCTGCACAACAGGGTAGCATCACAAAATTTACCCTCTGTGAACCTCAGTCTGAATCAAGGTCTCAAAAACAGAAAGATGTACCTAGAGGATAAATTGGCCCACTGTATGGGATAGCATCAGCAAATTCACCCTCTGGGGACCCCATTTTGCAAATGACAGGTTGCTTATATTCAGGCTTGCTTGGGGTTATCTTTCTCCCATCACCGTGTGAGGTATGCTCTATAGTAGAGTTAGGCCTGAAAAAATTAAAAATCTGTTTTTCAGGCCCACCCTTATGGTCCTTTTGGCTGCCGCATGCGCTCTTTTTACAACCAATGAAAACTTTAAAAAAAAAAAAAATTCAATGAGTTATGTCTGATATTTTACCCAAGTTAATCAAATTAATAAATTTATCCCTTGAGTGCAATAAGGCTTTGCAATGCTTTAGCACTGCAAAGCCTTCTTGCACTCAAGGGACGAAATTCACCACCACCAATGCTATCCTGTATATTATGAGGCCTAAAACATAAAACAAACAAAGAACATGAATTTTTGATGGCAAAGATATAATTAGAAAAATAAAAAATAAAATAAAAAAATACCCACCCACATGCAGTTTTACAAAAAATGGCCTGAGAAACAGAAGATCTACTTTGTGGGGCCTTATCTTTCTTCCATTGTAGGGAAGTATAGGAGAGCATGATCAAAATCAGTCATTCAACACAACAAAGCTGAGACAATTAGCCCATTTCAGTAGTTGGTGGGGGAATGGATCTGTTAAATTCTGCATCTTAGGCCATACAAAAAAAATTAATTGATTCTCAGGCATATTTTTTTTTAAACGAATGAGGGAGGGCAGATTTTATTTTTATTTTATTTTTTCTTCGTCACCCACTACTTCTTATGGAGATTTAATACATGTGAGTATCGAGAATGCGTGAAAAACATCTAAAATGTCTTTAGACGGCTACATACTGCCCCTCCACCAACCCAGGGTTGAAGCCCCGGGCTGCAGGAGGAACAGTTCATAGCCATCTTAGATGCTATGCTGTGCCCCAGCAATCTTACAATAAAAAGGAGAGTTTCCCAACTTGGTGGGAATGAAATTCAACTCAAAGAAGTGCTATGTGATCAGCATATAGAGGTAGTACAGTCAATTTTAAGCACTGGATAATGAAACACTGGGACGGGTGGAAAACAATCACTACATTGGCTTGGGAATTTCAAACGATCTAAAATGAACAACCAACATCTACAGGAACTCAAAAAAAGCTAAATCCATGCTCGGCTTTCTCAGAAGGAACCTAAGATCCATGCCACAGAATTGTAAGAAGGCTGGTTATTTGGATGTAAAAATACAGATACAAACACAGATACAGAACTCACAGATTTAGAAGTCACTTGAGCCGAACTTGTATTGCGATGAACTCACCTGATACCTGCCCTAATAGTTGATTATTGAACAAAACGAAGTCAAAGGTTTTTTGACCGTTTTTGGTTGCCTCTAATTTCGTGTGATGGGAAATGCGCGAGAACTTCGTCAGCTACTAAATGACGACAGGTACCAACTTCTAAATGTCAATAAAAACATCGAATGCAGGTAATTTTTTCCAATGCGGCGATGCCTGAGAATCAATTGCATTTTTTTTTTTAGTTTTTAGCCTTATAATGACCATCAAAGACAGTAAGTTAACCACCTTAGAAAAATATTGATTAGATTTGACTACTGTTCCAGATATCCGTCACAGCAAAACCCCCAAAATTCATAACTGAGCAATGTGTATAGCTGTCGAGAGACATTAAAAAGAATGTTGAGAAATATCTTTCCTGTTCTATATTAAGAAAGAATCTTGTGCTGCCTGTCTTGATAACTAGTTCTATTGTAGTACTAATTGCTCTAACAGGATGTAATGGAGGCCTGCTGTTGCCTACATCAATTATATGACTCTTAGTGTAGGTAGGAGTCATATCTCCTAAATGATTATCCCGGAGAATGAACTCTTGGTAATTAATGTAAATAAGAGGATGTTGTGATTTCATATGAAATTTCTGAACCGGGTTCACTAAAATCAATCCAAGCAGAGGTTCACCAAGGCTCAGATCGATTTTAGTAAACGACGTTCAGGAGTTTCATGCCAAATCATGATGAATTTCATTGTTTTTATCACATAATGTGTAATTTTAACCTTTTAGTTAATGCAACAACTAAAGCTGACAAGTGCTGTTAAAAAAGTTAAAAAATTTATAGTAATTTATATATTTTTTATACTTACCAATGACCCAGACATAGCTGGTGCTAACTCTTAAAATATAGGGCCAAACACAAATTTTGCCCCCCAATCCCCAAAATTTGCATCTAAAACTAAAGAAAACATGTCCTGAAAGGCCCTCCACACTTCACCCCTACTGCGCATGCGCAGTGTCAAGGACGTTCCGAAATTGGCGCCATTAATCATTCTAATAACCAGTGCCTGGTAAGCGCTATGTACTCAGCGGGGAGGCAAGAGTTCCCAACTCCTGGGAGGGCCATCCCCGTCTGGGTCATTGGTAAGTATAAAAAATATATAAATTACTATAAATTTTTTAACATTTTTATACTGTACCAATGACCCAGACATAGCTGAATAGTAAAAAGGCTGGAGGGCCAAGGACATAGAGCAAAATGGAATACGCTCAATAAAATAAAATAGAGTCATCCCCTGTAGGGAAAAAGAAGTAATAGGCCTTACATGTATCTTTCTTATTTATGATAAATTAGAAAGATACAACACCTTCCAAAATTGAGCTTCATACATCCATGTACTCTATTAATATCCAATATAATCCTTATACTAATAATTTTTAAAGTAAGCCAATAAATAAAGTAAGTCTAGAGAATAGAGACTCTTATACTCCTAAAAGTGTCTGAGGATTGCATAATCATGTCCGTTGACATATGCAATATTCAAAAGCTATACTTTAAAAACTAAGACTTGAATGAATTTTAAAAACCTAAACTTCTCACTAAACAACCATCCCAATAACAGCTCAGAATTACTAACTCCGGCGGAGGTATCCCCTTGTTTTCATAGTAAAACAGGTGACCCAAGGGAACACCCTCCCCCCCCCCCCCCTTTTTCTTGCCCTGGGTCAAATAGCCCAGAGCGAAGAGGGCAGCCGAATGGAGACACTGCCGAAACAGACAGCCTACCTAGCTATAGTAGCAACTGTTAAGTGAATGACATTCTGAGCAGTAGATAATAGACCTAACAATAGAGGCCTCCAGAAATGGACTCGATATTTCTAAGATAAAATTCATGAATGTGGATGGCTGAGCGCAATGAGCGGCCTTCAAAAATCTATAATAGCGACACTATTAATGTAAGCCCAAGAAGTAGAAGAACTCTTACTTCATGAGCCGAAATCTTAAGCACAACTGCTAAGTCAATGATATACCATAAGCAGTACCGATAGTTAATAGAATCCATTAACAATAAAATGGAGCGTAACGTCCTTCTACTAGACATCAAAGACAGAAGAAGCTTACGCCCTTTGTAATAAACAGATATCTGTTTATAAATACATAAACTGTACCCGGAAAGAGTAAAGGCCTATGCCCATACGAAGACGGAAGGACCTTAAAATAATAGGTTCCGGATAATAGGAGCCTAACTCTTATGCAACAATCCAACCTAAATAGTAACGGAAGTATTTATTCCGAAACTATGAAAGTGAAAATCATCCGTCGATAGTGCATGAAACTCACTGACTCTACAGTAAAAGAGAAACCAACAGAATTACTGTCTAAAAGGTCAGAATTTGAAAACTACTGTTTCCAGAGGCTCAAATGATTACTTAGCTAAATAAGAACCGAAGTTAAAATCCATATAGGAATTTAATCTAAAGATTCTAAGTCTATTTATCAAAAAGTTACTAACTGACTTAGATAAAGAGACAAAAGACTCAATTGTAAACTATCGTAGAGTGCATAGGTATGAGGTAACATAAACCTATAACCTAAATAATAACAGGCTGCAGTAGATCTTGTGAAACAAGTATACTAAAAAATAGCAATGAGTAGTATGGAGGGATCAACAATATGAACATAATGATCCCTACACCACGACGGAAGAGCCTCCACTTTAGCCGCATAGAATAGCGAAGAAGAGGATCTCCTATAGTAAGAAATCGCGTCCAAAGCTCGTCCAGTACAGTGCTTACAATGCAATACGGACCACACAACGGAATACATGAAGGTTGCGACCTTGCTGGTTGTGATAAAGATGACACGATTTACCCAGTGAAAAAGATCCTCACATAGAGGAAGATTTCACGTTAAGACCCACAGTAGACAAGAGAGTAAATTACTCATGATCTCTGTGAAGATAGAGATGCTATCAACAGAAATGTATTGTGGTTGTTTATCTTAGCAATACCTGCTAAAACAACAGCGCCGGAGGATACGCGTATCCTATCATTCCGTCCTATAGATCAATAGAGCGTTAACAATATTAGCTCAGAGATCTGGACAAGCCAACACATACGTCTGCAATTGATTAGCAAGCTGTGTCATAAATAAATCATCATTGGGCGCTCCCATAGATAGCAAATCTGATTGAATACTTGTTTGTTGAGAGTCCATTCTGACAGCAACAAGCGACCCGTAAGAGAACGGGAGTCCGATAAAACAATTAGACGACCCGAAATATGACGGACCAAAACTGAACTTGGTGTACTATAACCAACAGACGGATTCTTTCCATTAAATTGAATAACGGAAACGAAAGAGTGCCTCCCTGGTTCCGGAGATACGCCACTACTGTCGAATTAAAGGACAGGAATTTGGGCATGCGTTTCTGAATAATGTTCATGCAATGACATAAAGCAAGCCTAAAAAACATTATTCCGCGGAAGTTAAACTGATTGCTAAAAGACTGCGGAACCCAAAGACCCTGGCACTTCGAATCCGTAGGGATCAGTATTATATCCCAATCTGTTTGACTGGCAACCGTCATAACAGCCACACTCGGGTCCGGCAACTGTGGCGGCACTCTCTGAGTCAACCACCGAATGTTTGCCCCAGTCTGAATCTCTTGTAACACTAGATAGACAAGAGAACGTATAAATCGAGCAATTCATGGATTGCCGAAAAGTTGCCGTCGAAGAGAAGCTCCTCCGAGAACGAAGCGACTCTGAGAGAGTTCTTAACCTTACTATCCACGCGTGTGGATGTAGCTAGGGCTGCGTCACGTCTAACTAACTCCAATCAGCCACTGAAGGGCGGAGTTATACGTGAACAAACTACTGCCCTCAAAAGAAATTACATTGAGAATAATATCCCGTAAATCTTTTCTTGAAGACGTAATGATAACGCCTCAGTAAGGCGGATTACGTATAATAAAGCGTCTAAGTTAAGTCTACTATACATAATGCCGTTCCCAACATTGAAATTGGAAAAGACATAAACGGCGAAAAAGAATATATGCAGTCTTTAATCACACCGTCTAGACGCATATGAACTCTCGGTATGCCCTGCTCTGCCAAAATAAACTATTGTATAAATGATAAAATGGCAGAAATGAGCAACGCGGACAAGAAACTAAACTATCATGCTTAGTAGCAGGCTTGTATATATATATATATATATATATAGCGTCGAAAAATAAAACACATGTTGTAATGACAATATTGGACTGCGTCGGTAAGTCAGGGACAATGTCCCTGAACCGATCGAAAAATCCGAGTCCAATGACGCTATAAGTCTCTTATCCAAGATCGCAGCAATGAAGTCCGAAATAATAATCACTGGAAGATAATGCCAGAAGATATGAAAGGCATCTTCCGCTACTACTAAAGGGAAAACTCGAAATCTTTCGAATCCCTTTCGCCATCCTGTCGGACCCTATAAAGCGTTCGGTCGTCCGTAGCTGATGCAACCGCGGACTGCACCGACCCAGCGCCGTCGGATAATTCGTGATTCAACCGAGAAACTGTCAATTGCTGGGATGCTGCGAAACAACTGTGCTAACTCGGATAGCACGTCCGTCACTGAGGCCTGAGGAGAAGCGGTCTTACGATGCATTGCCGCTGGAAGCTCCGTGATCGTTATCCCGTGCATACTTCCAATATGCGAGCGAACGGAGTGTATAGGCCTCGTGTCCCTTGGCTACCGGATGGCGCGACCTATTCGCCGTGGAATCACTGAATGCCGAAACTGATCGGATACTCGAGGTCACGTAGCCAATGTGCGGTCGTGTGCCCTGCTGTGAGGATGAGGAAGCATTAAAGACAGTCTCTCGGACTGTCAATATAACGGAGCGTCCCGACCAACGGACATATGCTCCGAATGTAAAATATCTGAACCATAACATGCGGTCCCCTATGTTGTTGGGCGAGAGAGGGACCTCTCTCGCTCACAGCCCGGACGGACCTGGACAAGCCAGGAACCGGACTAACAGGCTTCCTCCGATCTGTCCTCAATCTGCCGTCACTGGGTGAGTACTAAAGTAATTAAAGTGCTCGCATCACCCAAATCTCCTTCCTAGACCGCAACGGACGAACCCGGCAGCCGAACCATTCGATGAATGTACGCTACACCGGGTGAGCTAGCGAATGTCACTCCGTAGGCGATAGACATATTCCATGAGCACTTATTGCCGCTAGCTCTTCATTAACTATGACGACAGAGGCACACTTTTGAAAGACATCTCCATAACTCTTCGAACAAGAAACCAGAAATGCTTGGATAGCAAGCATAAAATAATAATATATATAGCGTCGTTCAATAATTCGAAAGTTTGTGTGACATTATTGGACTATGTCGGAACTGAGGGACGATGTCCCTGAACCGAACCAAAAATTTCTAAGTCCACCGACGCTATCAGTTTCTTATCCGGCATCGCAGCATTCTGGTCCGACGAAAGAAGCTGTAGAAGACCAAGTCAGATGACATACACAACAGCATATGTTGTTCCGAAAGGGAAAGCTCGAAATCCTCCGAATCCCTTTCGGTATCCCGTCGGACCGGATGAAACTTCGGACGTCCGTACCCGCTTCCGCGGAGCGTCCCGACCCAGCATCGTCGGATAAAATATATGCGACAGATTCAGTTGATGCTGGGATGCTGCGATAAACTGTGCTATTAAGGAAAGCACGTCCGTTCCCGAGGCCTGTGCAGTAGCGGTCTTACGATGCATTGCCGCCGGAAGCTCCGTGTACGTTGACTCCCGCACACTTCCTATGCGAACGTCCGGAGTCTGCAGGCCTCGTGTCCCTGGCTATCGGATGGTGTGACCTGGTCGCCGAAGAATCCTTGATCGGCGAAGCTGGTAATATATCGGCGGTCACGCAGCCAAGGTGCGGTCGTGTGCGCTGACGAGAAGAGGAAGCCTTAGCAGTCTCAGCGGACTGCCTATACAACGGAGCGTCCCGAGCGACGGACGTATGCTCCGCTTGCGACACAATTTGTACCACAACATCTGGGGCCAGATGTTGTTGAACGAGAGAGGGGCCTCTCTCGCTTGCTGTCCGGATGGACCGGAACGAGCTATGAACCGGACTAAAAGGCTTCCTGCGTTCTCCCTCCGATCCGCCACTGGGTGTGCATTAAGTTAATTTATAGTGCTCGCATCACCCCAAAATTCCTTCTAGACCGCAACGGACGAACCCGGCTGCCGAACCATTCGGTGAATGGACGCTACACCGGGCGAGCTAGCGGACGTCAAAGGCCGTCGAACCTACTAGGGTCCTCTTAGGCAATTGGCGTATTTACATGAGCACTTTTCCGCTAGCCCTTCATTAATTGTGACGACGGAGGCACACTGTTGGAAGACATCACAGATACATCACCCTAATCTTGATCGTCTGAAATAGAAATTGATAAAGTAGAGTGACCCTGCGGGGAAAGGACCGAAGTGTCCAAATCCCCAACAACATACCGTGACATACGCTTCCCATATTGTCATCGAAATCATACGATACAGAACAAGAGTTAATGCGAGTACACTGACCACATATAGAATGATAATAAAGTCAGAGGAAGACTTCCTCTTAAAACAATTGATCAATATCCTTTCAATGTGAAAAGAAAACAAGTCCTGGTACTCGCACTAACCCCTGGCAATCAAAATACATAATAACAATATGATCCATTAAAATAGAAAAAATAATTGAAATCAAAATATTTTGAAAAAAATATTTTTTCAGAACAGCCCAAGTTTCTGAAAAGTAACGTTGAGCCCCAATGGATCCCAAGCCTAAGTGTGGACAAAAATTTTAAAAATATTTTAAACAATTTATTCAACACTTACGAACAATAATAATGTATCTAGTTATGATTAAAATAACATAAAGATATTATTTTTTAGAAATCCCCCCCTCACACAGAGGGCTGTTGTAAATGTAAACAATGAGTGTAAAAACACTAAAATAAGACTCCAGGCACCCAGGCCCGAAATCAGTTACCAAAAATACACTATCTGATGCAAAACAGAGACTTCCAGGGAAGAAACTGCAGAACATCAGATGGTAGATGCAGAACACAACGCCTAACCACCCGTAGGTGAAGACGTAAACATGGGGAAAGAACAGAATTCATTCTGTTATTCGGCTAAAACTCCCAAGAAAATTTAGTAATAATAATTACAGAAACTATGCCAAAAGCATGGGAGAATAGCAAGGGGGAACTTAAAGGACAGGGAGAGAGGAAAACACTTAAAAAAACAGTGTAACTAAATAATCAGAATGACAACAAAATGGCTGCTGCCTTGAAAATAGGTAACTTAACATAATTTCATTAAAAAATTTTAAGTTACAGCCCTGATAATATTCTGTCACACATTCTTTTCCTCTCCTCCTTCTCTATCCTCCTTAGAATCACCATTTCACTAATATTTATGTGTCTGGCATCATTTAAACTGAGATTTAAAAGCACAAAGATCAGTCAGATGTTAACTGATGAAGGGCCAAACTTAGAATGATTAATGGCACCAATTTCGGAACGTCCTTGACACTGCGCATGCGCAGTAGGGGCGAAGTGTGGAGGGCCTTTCAGGACATGTTTTCTTTAGTTTTAGATGCAAATTTTGGGGATTGGGGGGCAAAATTTGTGTTTGGCCCTATATTTTAAGAGTTAGCACCAGCTATGTCTGGGTCATTGGTACAGTATAAAAATATGATAAATTTAAAGTAATTTGTATATTTTTTATACTTACCAATGGCCCAGACTAGCTGGTGCAAACTCGATATTATCAAGGGCCAAACACAAATTTTGAACCCCCCCAACCCCCAAAATTTGCATACAAAACCGAAAATTAAAAGTCCTATCTGGCCCTCCATACTTTTACCATCTGCGCATGCGTAGTGGCCAGGAAGAGACTGGAATTGGCGCCAACATTATTCTTTGTAGATGAGCGTACTAATAATAACTCAGCATGGAGGTATGAGTACCCATTCATATTTTTATACTAATAACCAATGGCCCAGACTAGCTGAATTGTAAAACGGTGGAGGGCCTAGGACTTAAGAATTAGCAGACCAAATATAGCTCCTAAGCCTGCATTCCAAGGTGAAAGGAAATTAAACTTAAAAGGAATTACATGTATGTCTCTCTATACAATAATAGAGAAGACTTATAAATAAGGAGCCATATCCAAGTAATTCCATATTCCTAGCATGAATGATTATGCTAATTGGGTGTAACAAGCCCTAAATTTTTAAGGCTAGTCCGGACTAAACCCCATAAATTAGACTGGCGTATTTGAGAGTGAGAGACTAACCCCCACAAACATACACCATATATAAATAATAAATAAATAGAAGGATCAGATATAATATAAAGACAAAAACAGCTTCACTCATAGTTACACACTTATCAAGCCGGAGGAGATTTTACAAAAATTCACCCCCCACACTTTTTTGAAGGAATATTCTTCAAAACAAAGAGGGGAGTGCTCTGGAGTCAGTGAAAAGCGATAATAATCCAAACATATTTGCCCAATAAGCACCCTGTTATTAATTATTATTAATTATTGGTGCCTAATGCCACTTCAGAAGCTAAGGCTACTGTGGGGATCCCGGTAATTAACAGAGCACGCTTCTAACGTATACCGGATGAAAACCAGTGATATCAAGTGTACGATCATACACTTGTACAATAGAATATGAATGGAAAGTATCTGAAGAGCAAACATGCTTCTAAGGCAACCTACAGGCGACCCCGTTCATGTGTACAATTGATTCAATAATAACACTCTAATGAACCATAACAACCAATGACTGTTCGGAGAAGAATATGTTACTCCGAATAATAATATGAGAACATATGCATAGACAGCCTGTCGGCAGTTCCATAACTGATCCAAATAGCCCCCAAATTCTCATGAGCTCTATAAGCAGAGCAAGAATTTATATAGTCTGTCAACAATGCGTCTGCCTAATACACATATTATGCACGCAAGCAATGAAATCCCACATGTACTCATCTGAATACAGCCTGTATCCACGGTATGACCGAGTGATACAAGTGTAAACTGAATGAATAGTATGATGTTAATATGCAGTAAACTGAGTAATAAACTCATATGTCGTAAGAAAGGCCAGACCGCTTTGAGCGAAACTTTTCAGAGTGGACTAATTGCCACATTGGAGAATGTCGCCTAGATAACCGACATGTTAACCATAGAGGTACACAAAGGCTAGCAATTTTATTGATGAATCATATGCTCGTATATGGCTTATAAACAAACAACCACAGGAAACAAACCAACTAAAAAGTGGATGTGCCCATGAGGTCGCCGTTAGAACACGACCCAGCCACCAATCGATAAGCCATGAAAGGCATGTATATACTAATGCATACGAGGCTTACGGGAAGAAAACTACGTCCTGCCCTGTAATCACCTCTTAAAACATTGGCGGGGAGGGAGGGGTCGACGAATAATTCATATTGAACCCAACCTCACCCGCATTACTTAAATCGCTCATGTGTTAGTCATCAAATAGAATAGGAACCGTAGGGCTCCCTCACGCCTGACTGATTCCATAATGCCACTGAGGACGGAGATGGACGTGATGAACAAATACACCGTATTGACATAATCACACTAGGTAAATATGGCGTCATTAATAGAGCTTATCGCCTCATATAACTAACACCAAACCATACCGGTAGGAAGAGAATAACCACCTCCAACATATGGTATCATGTCCGATATGACAACAAACTCAGCTTAGCTGAAGCAGCTAAAGGTCTTCCGATACGTGAAGACAATAAAAGGCTGATAACTGCAGCCTTAGAAGCTCACTAAGGAGACTTACAACGCTAGCCGTAGCTTATAAGTCTTCATCTCGGTGAAGACAAGATATATCGGTGTAAGTTGCGACCTTGAAGGCTCAATGAATGGAGACTTACAATTATCGTCGCACAAGGTAGGGAACGAAGAGCCGCTATTTAACAGCCCTAAATTCCCAAAGAGACAGCAGTCCCAAGAGATAATAAATTCAGTTATGTCACAGCATAATTACTGAAACAATCTCGCTCATGATTCCAGCTAGGCTACTATGGTATAAACAATAAGACTCAAGTCTATGACACCTATGAAAACAAACCGAAAAGCACTGTACCTTTATCGGTTTTATTCCCACAAGACAGCGGTCAGAGCCTGGCTAACGTAGCCAGAAGTCTTCCTCTCTGTGAAGACAGACATCTTGGTGTAACTAGTGACTTGAAAGCTCACTAAACGGAGACGTACAATCATCGTCGCGCAAGGTAGGGAATAACAAGCCGCTATTCTAACAGCTGTTATTCCCAAAGAGACAGTAGGCTCAAGGTAGCTACGCAGTTATGTGTCTTCGTCTACTTGAAGACATATCTGTGTCACTTGCAGCCTTGAAAGCTCACTAAATGGAGACTTACAACACCAGCCGCAAGAAAAGACCGCTGTAACAGTACATAAGGCGACTATGGCGTCCACAATGACACTAAATGTCTTGACACCAAGGAATACAACACTGAGAGGGAAAAGACGTACCTATTCCCTCTAACGGCTCTATTCCAAACAAGACAGCTGTCTCAGCCTATCTATGCACTATTCGTCCGACTTCAGGATGAAAAACAAGTGATTTGAAAAAAAATCTGGAGAATATTTCGATGACCTCTATTGCTTTTCTTCAATTGGAGAGCCTATACCTCTGCAAGGAGAAACTCTCTTGAAAGAATTCGCCGGAAGAATTGTACAACACATACTTGTTGTAAGTGAAATTTTGCTCGGACTGATAGCCGCAGGCCTGTTGAGACTACATTTTCATCCACTGATCTTCTGCAACTTTCATCCACTTTTTTGCGAAGTTGATAACCTTCCGCTAAGTGGAAAGCAACTGAAGTCTATTCTCGACGACCTCTATTGCTTCCTTCAATAAGAGAGCCTGTACCTCCACTAGGAGCGACTCCCTTTTGAAAGGATCTGCCGGAAGATTAGTCCAACGCGGACATCTAATAAGTGGGGGTTTTTGTTTGGAATCATAGCCTTCCAAGACAACACCTTCTACCCACTGATCTTCCGTGACATAAATCCAGTTTCTCGTGAAGTTGATAACCTTCCATCAACTGGTAAGCAAAAGAGGTCTTATTCATCACCTGTACAACTAACGAGGCTTACGGAAGGTGAAACTACGTCCTCCATGCGAAGAACCTCATCCCGTCGGCTTAGGGGCGTCTGACCTATAGTCTGGATCAGACCTGCACCCCTTTCCGAGTCGATATACTGACGACCTCCGGAGTAAGTATAAGAGGGTTTATTGTACCCTCGCGAGGAGTTCCCTTAGTTGATTCAAGTGGAACGGCCTCACTTACCCCTGTCTGCTGATGCGTGTTGTTGAGACGCAGACTTCAGTAGCAGTGTACTGGAAGCTTTCTTGTAGCCTGTTCATAGACTAATGAAAGCTTGTCGTCAATAGAGTATATCCGGAGACTGGAGCGACTCAGAGAGAGCTTTTCACCTTGTCATCTATCAGTGATGACGACGCAAGGGCATTATCATGTCTGATCAACTCCCAATTGCCACTGTCAGGGCAGTGTTGTACATGGCATACATGACTGCCTTGGAAAGAACTCTAAGCGAGGAACAACGTCCTCAAAGTCCTTCCCATTAAGACGTTGTGCCATAGCTCTGGTGAGGTGATCTGCGTAGGACATCGAGTCCAGATTCGCTCTATTGGATGAAATAGCACATTCCATCACTTCTGAGCGTATATTGAATGATGCAGGTAGGGACATATTTTCATTCCCGGCCTGCTCATCTGAATGCAGAGGAGCTCTCTGGACATCTTCTCCAACCGTTTTAAATGAACGTGGTCCAAGGAATGGTATATTTATTGAAGATGTTGATAAGAAACCGCCTTCCTCTTGGCACTAGAGAGGTTGAATATGGCGTCGTTAACATGGCCGAAGGCCTCCGACATCTGTCAAGACTGTTTCGGACAGGAAAGAACATCCTCTTTCCTCCACAGGAAATCTGCTTCTGAGATGACAGCGGTTTCTCTATAGTAGTCGCAGCTTGCTGATTAGGTGGAACAAAGTCAGTATAGTATTGATAAATAAAATTCATCGCTATCAATGCTGTTCCGAAAGGGAAGGGTAATCCTCTTCCTTGTCACTTTCACCATCCGACTGATTCAGCTGTGACATTCGGTCATTCGCATCTGCGTGTACAGATGACTGGACCAACCCAGCACCATCCGGCAGGTCACCACTAGCGTCTGCGGGAGGCTGCACTTGCCGAGATGCTGCAATCAGCTGCGCAATATGCGACAGCAAGTCCATTACCGAGGCTTGAGGAGTAGAGGTCTTCTGTTTTTTCGCCTTGAGGAATAGCGGTCTTCCATTTTTTCGCCGCTTGCTACTCCTAGGACTAAGATCTGGAGAGAGATCTCTCCTCCGAACGTCCCAATGAACAAAGCCTCGGATCGCTAGCTACCGGATGGTCCAACTCCATGGGTGAAGACTGGCTCTGTCTTCGCACAACTGGCTGAATATCCGAAGTCGGGAAGCTAGCATGCGGTCGTGTGTGCTTTTATAACATAGCGAGGAAGCCGTGACTGAAGCAGACCCCAGCTGCAGTCTAGACGGAGCGTCCCGAGCAATGGGCGGACGTATGCTCTGACTCGTGCAAGTTTCTCAAAACAACATTTGGCCCCCAAATGTTGTTGGGCTAGAGAGGGACCTCTCCTGCTCGTGGTCTTATTAGACATCGCCGAGCCTCCCAAAAAGAAACTTGCTGACTTCCTCCCTATTTCCGTTTGATTCTGAGGTGCTCGCTCTACCCAAATCTACACTTCCTTCGACTGCAATGGACTTACCTGGTGTCACGGCTCACAAAGTGCTACCCCCCACGCCTGAAATGTATAAGTTAGATTATCTCCCCTTGGAAATGTCAGAACGTAATTATATTGCTTCATGCACATCTTCATATGGAATTCTTCCATTGTGTAAAGTTTCATGAAAATTCTTCAAACGATTTAGGAGGGGTTGCACTTATAAGGATGGACAGATGGACAGACGGACGGACAGACAGGGTGATTCCTATATACCCCTCCAAACTTTGGACTGGAAACAAGACATCAGGCACAAAAAGGCCCAAAGTCAGTAACCAATTTAAATGCTATCAGATGCAAAGCTAGATCTTCATAAGAAAAAACGATACATCGGATAGAAGATGCAAGACTAAAACAACCCAACACCCCTAGGGTGAGGATGTAACCATGAGGATAAACAGAAAAAATATTCTGTAATACATATAAAACTCCCAAGAAATTTAATAAAAAATTTCAATAAAAAATAGCCAAAAAGCTTAGGAGTTTAACAGGAAGGGTTCATGGAAGGATAGAGAAGGAATACTTAACAAACAGTAGATTAATCATTAGCAAGAATGATGATATCAGGCGTATGTCCCAAAAATGGGAAACACGAAATAATTTTTATAATTATTATAAAGTTACAGCCCTGAAAATCTGAAACCACCATTGTTCACTTCCATCATCTATTAACAGCCTTGGATTCACCAATTCTTGCATTGATTTGTGTCTGGCATCCACAAGAAAGGAGATTTAAAGCAGATGTCAGATCATCGTTACTAACTTTAGGGCCAAACAAAGAATGATGTTGGCACCAATTCCGGTCTCTTCCTGACTAGGGCTGCACAGTATTTCGATATACCGGTAATACCGGTATTGAAATCTTAACATTCTAAATATCGTCCATTTTTTTTAATACCAGTATATCGTCTGTGACGCTATTCATTTCGAGCCGCGATATAAATTTTAGACTTTTTAGTGACAGACACTTTTCGTAAAAATTCTATTTAATCTCACAGTTGATTGAAAAATGTGTTTATAAACAGAAGTAAACTGTGGTTTGTTTTTATCAATACAATTCATGTCCTGGTACTAGTGAAATATTCTCCCATAAGCTGTTTTATTTTTGTTTCTCCGATGACACAGGGTAAGTAGAGATTTTCCCCAAACAGTATGGATTCGAACGTAAACCGTGAAGAAATATTATTTTATTGCCGGCACACTTGGAATGTGCTTTTCAATATGAACAAATCGCATACGTATTAATGAACCCACAATTTCAAGTGCGGCAGTAATGAATATTAATTTTTGTCAACACCAGTTCGCACCTGTTAATGTTTTGAAAAGTAGGTGAATGTTTTGAACTGACTTGTATGCCACATCTTAAAAATTAGACAGATAGTCACCAAAACACTAATAAAATATAAAGGGAATAATATTGTTTATTTTCACTTTGTTAAGAGTGATTTAATATTGAAATAGTATTTATACATCGCCAGCATTCACCCACTGCATGAGGTGGTTTACCTCCACATCAAAACGTGCCTGTCGAGCATGTGTGTTTCAGATGTTTGTGATACCACGTGACAAAACTGACTGCTTTCATTTGTGGAAAGTGTACAAACTCTTAGCCCTCTAGTGGCGTCCTGCTTAACCAGTACATGGCAAATGCCCTCTAGTGGTGATCTATTCACATGTACACGACAAATGCAGGTCAAGCATTTCTGTTTTGTAAAGCGATGGATCAAATAGTATATACTTATTTGAAATTATCGACTCAAAATAAATGATATTTATTGTGCCATCATGAAGTTTATTTCCAAATATTTATACAAGAATGAATTAAGACAAGTTAGGCTTATTATTTCAATGCTTTTAAAACGTAATTATTTCACTTCGAATGTCAAAAAATATCGGGACAATTTGGGTGAGAATTTTACATGTTTTGAACTTGACGATATACCGGTATATCACAATATTTTTTAAAATACCGTTACCGGTATTGAAATCCGAATATTGTGCAGCCCTATTCCTGACCACTGCGCATACGCAGATGGTAAAAGTATGGAGGGACAGATAGGACTTTTAATTTTCAGTTTTGTATGCAAATTTTGGGGATGGGGGGGGGGAGGGGTTCAAAATTTGTTTGGCCCTTGATAATATTGAGTTTGCACCAGCTAGTCTGGGTCATTGGTTATTAGTATAAAAATATCATTATCCAAATTTTGTAATTTTTTTTTTCTCACTTTTTGAGTAAAAAACATAGCTTATGAATCCTCACTGGAAGGATCTCACTCAGCGCATTCCAATGAGGGTAATAAGCTATGTTTTGAGGCAAAAAATGAAAATATTTAGTTATTCAGGAAATGTTTTCAGCAAATGTCATCTGCTAATAAGTAGACAGTTACTTACAGTGATTGGTGTTTAAGATCACATATTTTTCCACAATGGCCAATCATGACAGGTAGGCAGTTAATGAAAATTAATTGATTACATTTGATTATAGTTAATTGAATTAGTTTTCTTTTATTTTTCATTAGGTAGACAGTTAATGAAAAACTGTCATCCCACTGTTTAAAAAAAGGCACACTTTCCAATCTTTTCATGATTTGTATTCAGAGGATCAAAGAATACAAATTTGATCCCGATCTGAAAATGTGAATAACTGACATACCTGTGTGGAAGAGGGCAGTAATGGAGGTCAATCCGAACTTAATCTTATTGAGTCAGTGCCAGGCTCGTGAATTATGCTATTTGTGATACTGGCAATTTGGTTTGGCTATGTTTTTTTCATTCTTTTACAGCAATAGTCTATGCAAAAACCTGTTTCTTTGTTAAACTTCTAAATTGGTACATTTTTAAACTGATATCAGGAGAGGGAGGATAAGAAATTCTTCTAATATGGAAGCTTGGAAAGAAACAAAAATTCTGTAATTCTCATGTTAACCCTTTACCTTATGAATTGGTCACATCAAACCGCCTAATCTACAAATTTAACATAATAAAAAAAAGTATTTTGCAAACAGTTTTAACAAAACCATATCATGTGACCCTCTCATTGGAACGAGCTCATCAAGCTCGTTCCAATGAAGGGTCACATGATATGGTTTTGTCAAAATATTTTGAAATATTTGAAAAAATAGTATTTAAAGTAAGTTATATCGTCTGCATTGGGTAAAGGGTTAAAAAAAAAATGTACCTGCAAGAAAGAAAAGGACTTCAATAATTACTTATGAAATCCATAATTTTACTCCTTACCATGAATTCTGGCAAAACTTTTTACAATAATAGCTCTTCCTCCTAGATGCCTTGGTTCTAAAGCTGCATGCTCCCTGCTACTTCCTTCCCCATAGTTCTCATCACCAATCACAACCCATGATACATCTTTGGACTGTTGGAATAATATTAAACAAAAGAGAATAATGAAAAACATTTAGACAAACAGAAAACAAGAGGACTGCCAGGTGGTGGCATCATCATACAGCTGCTCAATGTAAATTCAACCATTTTGCATGACAAAATATATCTCATACATGTCATATGCATCTCAATTTATAACAGGAACCAGAAAAATGGACTCATTAGATTTTGAAGTGTTTGCAGGGACAAGCAAAAATTATAACGAATCCAAGATGGCTGCTATGTTGGATGTGCCAGAATGTAAGTTATAGTAAAGAGTAATTCACCAGACAAAATTTAATCCATTGGTTATTCCCTTTTAAATTATTGCTCAGACAAGCAAAAGAAAAAAACACCCAAAATCCAAGATGGCTGCCAAGATGCCCATGTTGGAGAAATACTGAAATGAATGTTCCACCAGTTAGGCTGATACCACCATAAAAATGGTATCTGTTGGACATATAGTTTTCAAGTTATTGTTCGGTCAATAAAAGTTAACAGATTGACAGACAGATGGATACACAGATCAATTGACAAAACTATACCATAACATGGCTCATATAAGCAATCATATCATTACAAACAGAAAATTACAAGAGTTCATTTTTGTACATGCCTTACATGCTTGAATATAAGACAAATTTGATTTTTTTAAAACATTTTCTCCAAAACTCACAGTTTAAAAATATGAGGGCCCCATGCCTGCCCTAAATAAGACACCAGGGGCTTGGAGTGAACAAACATGGAAATCATCCTTACAAGTAGGTCATATTTCAAGCATGGACAAATTTGGAGCAGTCATTGGGGAAGAAAACTTATCAATGCTTTCTCCATTACCCATAGTGTTAAAATCTAAAGAGCCCCATGACAGTCTTAAAAATAGCTCTAGGGGCTAGATTTGAACAAACCTGTAAATCATCCTTAAACAGGTGTTATATGTCAAGCATGGAGGCATTTGAACTTGTGGTTTGTGATTTCTATTTTCCCAGTGATAAAATATGTTACCTGTGGCATGCCATTTGAAGAAAAATGACCACTAATATAAATACTAATAATGTATGCCAAATTCAGTTCAAATCAGAATAAGGTTTCCAAAAATGTTAAATTGGGGTGGGGGCAAAACTCTCGACCCACCCATTTTGATAATAAATAGTCCCTTAAATGTTCCTTGAACAAACTTCATTCTACAATTCAAAGCAAACCTTAATATCCAATAAGTCATTGCTACTATTAGTTCAAGAGAAGATTTTTGTAAAAGCAGGATGGTTTCCCCACTCCTTGTCACCATCTCTCCACTACCAATGGTGCTGCACATTGATTTTAACCTAATTTAACTTTCACACACGAGTCACAGCTCACATGAAATTTTCTTGGAATCAAATCAGCAATTTGGGAGCAAAAGGCTCAAGCACCTCCTTTATGATGGATGGTGGATAGGTGAAGAGTGGATGAGACATTCAGTGAGGTGTACTAAGAGAATAAATGCTCAGTTTATCACTGAAATACAAGAAAATTACCAAATTACTGTTAAGTGACTACTTCTGTAAGATAAATCTTTTTCCCTTGCAATGTGGCTAATCATCAACAATGTTCCACTGTAAATATAATGCAAACCTTTTTCCATTCCAAAGTGGCTATTCAATTGGCAAGGTTCCATTGTAAATGCAACGAGAATCTTTTCCACTTGCAAAGTGGCTATTCGACTGGCAAGGTTCAACCATAAATATAACATGAACCTTTTTCCTTCGTAAAGTGGCTCTTTGATTAGCAAGGTTCCACTGTAAATGTAACGTGAATCTTTTTCCTTTGCTGAATGACTATTCAATTGTCAAGGTTCCACTGTAAATGCAAGGTGAATCTTTTTCCCTTGCTAAGTGGCCATTCAATTGGTAAAGTTCCACTGCATTAACTAGAATATGTAATTCCCTGTACAGCCAGTTTACTTCTTATGCTTATTTTCTATTCAGGTTTAATTTTTATACCTGTATTTGTATATTACCTTGTAGTATCGGGCAGTTTCTGGTACTGTACCAAACTCATCTGTTAATTGATTTCGAACTTTATTCATTTCACCATTCTCAGCATTCGTGGCTCTGAATAAAAATAAATGCCATAATTCATTTGACTCCACAGCAGGTATGCAAAAATATAGTAATACTTTTGATCATACTTAAAAAAACTTACCAGGGATGTTAGTAATTGTTGATGAAGAACCCTGAATCAAGATGATCTGACAGGTTTTCACTAAAAGATGGTCAATTTTCACCAGAAATAAACCTTGAAATTGATCATTTTCTCATCAAAAACCCTGAATTCAGGGAAAACCATGAAAACTTACATCCCTGACTTACCGACTGACAAAGTTGATGTTAATGATGAGGGCTCATACGTTTTGCCCTGATTGATATATATCACACAAACATCTATAACTATCAACACACAATGAAACATATGTGTCAAATATATGTATGATTCTTAAGCTTCTGCTGTGCAAGGTAATGGCATTCGTTAACCCTCAGCACATGGACGTCAAAATACCAAAATGTCAGGCTGCAAATTTTTCCCATAATGCAACTTGGAACATAATAAATCCAATCTTATTTGACAAAGCTCATTTCGACATCAGTGTAGAGAAAATTAATCTTTTATTACAGTCAGAAGGAAGCTTTTCTCCAAAAATGTATTGCAACATAATTTATAAATTATGCTTTTGTATTTGTCTGATAGAGATATCGTCATCTGAGACCAGTTATCAATTATTTCTTGACTCACCTACATTGAAAATGCTCAACAGGACTGTTGTGATCAAATCTGGTTTTAGACATGCCAGCAAATTATCAGCAATAAACTAGACTTAATGATTCTGGAATGTGGCTCGGTGGTTACGAAGTTGAAATTTGGACTGAGAGGTCCCCGGTTCGATCCCCACTAGGGGTAACTACATTGTGCCCTTGAGCAAGGGGGGGGGGGGGGGGGGGGGGGGCACTGTTTACTAAGCGGCCATATTGAATTGGCTAGCTGATCCAAAATCAAAAGAAAGCTTCCTCTAGTCAACAATAATGCATAACCAAAAACTGAAATTGATTCGAGTCAGTATTCATTAGTTATTGGGCAGAAACAAAATTCAAGATGGCCACCATGGAAGCCATAATGAATTGGCCACTGGTGGCCATTTTGGTTCAGCCGACTTGTCCAAAATCAAAAGGAAGCTTTCTCTAGACACCAATAATGCATAATTAAAAAATAAAAATGATTTCGAGTCAGCATTCATTAGTTATTGGTCAGAAACCAAATTCAATATGGCCACCATGGTGGCCATATTGAATTGGCTAGCTAGACCAAAATCGAAAGGAAGCTTTCTCCAGACACCAATAATGCATAACCAAAAACTGAAATTGATTCAAGTCAGTATTCATTAGTTATTGGACAGAAACCATATTCGAGATGGCCTCCTTGGACGCCATAATGAATTGACCATTGGTGGCCATCTTGAATCAGCTGACTGGTAGAAAATCGAGAGGAAGTTACTCTAGACACCAACAATGAATAATTAAACAAGAGGCTCAAATGAGCCTGAAACGCTCACCTGGCTCAAATAGTCAAAAGAGATGAGTGTATCAGTAAGTGAATAGAAGCAAGAGCAATTTTTTGATTTGCTATTACACAACCAAAGGCAACTTTTTTTGACCATTCATTTCTGTTGGTCCTAGGAAAGGTTCCTAGCAAGCTCTGTTCAGTGAAGTATTAAAAAATAATAACTGAACAAAATTTTTGAGAGATGTTACATACCAAATATGAAAGGATTTCCACTGGTGGACCTGAAGAAGAATTTTCAAGAAATTTTCTCATATTTGACAAAGTTAAACTTTGGGCTTCAATAAAAAGCCCAAATATTAATCCAGGGACCTGATTTGAACAACCTTCGATCTAACCCTCCCAGAGGGGTTGTACACCAAATATCAAAAGAATCTGACTGCTGGATCTGGAGAAGATTTTTAAAGAATATTCCTCATACTGAACAAAGTTACAAGTTGAGCTCCCAAAGGGAGCCCAAATATGAACCCAGGGACTTGGCTTGAACAAATCTGAATCTCCCTACCATAAGGATGCTGTATACCAAATTTTAAAAAGATTCTGACTGTTGGATCTGGAGAAGAAGATTTTTAAAGAATATCCCTCATGTTGCACTAATTTGAACATTTGGGCTCCTGCAGTGTGCCCAAATATGGACCCAGGGGTTAAATTTCAACAACCATGTGAATCAATCTTCCATAGATGTTATATGTGAAATATGAAAGCTTCTGGAGCAGTGTTGGGGAGAAAAAGATTATTTTATATTTTTCCCATTACCTTCAGTGTTAAATAATGCTGACTCAGCATTTTTTCAAAGTCCCAAAACTGTACCTTAGGACAAAACCAATAGCGATTTTCTATTGGTCTTAAAGAAACTTCACACCAAATAAAAAGTTTCAGTGCCGTGCGGTTTTGGAGATATGGGTGTTTGAATTTTTTTTCTACTTTTAGCTCCTGAGGTTCCCACGGGGCAGCGGGAAAATTTGTTTTTGCATGAATCAAGCACTTAGGACCCAATAATACCTCATAGCAAATTTGGTTCAAATCAGCCTCTCGGTTCAGAAAACAGAAATTTTGGGCGGGGCACAAAATAGGAATCCTCCCATAGTGAGACCAAATATTGACCGAGAAAATTTCTTTGAACAAACTTGAATCTTGAGTACTAAAGGAGCTTACATACCAAATATCACAGCATTCTGACTGGTGGTTCATAAGAAGATTTCAGGAGAAATTGATACTTTAGGGGCATCACTCCCACCCCAGTGGGGGCACCGAGTTCATTTTAACAAACTGGAAAGAGGATACCTCCAATATACTGTATGTCAAATTTGTTTAGGTTTGGGCTAGTGGTTTTGAAGGAGAAGACCGAGGTTCTAAAGTTAACGGACGACGGATGCCAAGTGATGGCAAAAGCTCACACTGACTTTCAGTCAGGTGAGCTAAAAAATAACAAGAGGGGTGTGTCCATCCCCATTAGCTCCCCAATGCATGGCATGCAATAAATTTAGGCTTATTAAAAATCTGCAAAAAAATGTCCAGTCATGTAAATGTACAGTAAAACAGGTCAGAAATTTTCAAAGTCCACACTGACAAAAAGTCTAACAACATTGCATTAAAAAAGTCCAAAATCTCCGAAAAATGTCCGGCCAAGGGTTAATGTCATCTTATATTGATGGATTTAAAACATATATGAAATATAAAAGTCACAACAGACCGGTGGTAGCCTCCACTCATATATAGGAAAAGAGGTCAGAAATTTTTCAAGTCCACACTGACAAAAAAGTCAGAGGAGTTAAATTTTTTCTGCATGTTGTCACTCTAAATCCTTCAAAATGCATTTTGGAGCGAAGAAAAAAAATTGTCTAATTGGCACGGGAGGGGGGGGGTGGTTGTTGCAGGAGTCAAATTTGTTTCTGCATGTAGTCACTCTAAATCCTTCAAAATGCATTTTGGAGCAAAGACAAAACATTGCCTAAATGGCGGGGAATGAATGGTACAACCTTGAAAAGCAAAACTTTAATCGGAGATTTTAAGCTGGGAATACTAAGTACTATTGACTGTAAAAAAAGGGTTAAATATTTCCTAAAACCGATAAAAGAAATCACTAATGTAAATGCAATCATTAAGTTGTATTGAACATGTGAGAATTAAAGTTACAAAGTATGTTGTAAAAGCCTAATTTCAAGTTCATAGAAGCTAAGTCTGAAAACGTTGAAAAGGTGTTATATGTATTTAATGTTGTTTAAGGTCACATACTTATGCACAGTGGCTAATCGTGACCATGACAGTTTTACTGGTGGAGGAAGCCGGAGTACCCGGAGAGAACAACCGAGCATCGACGAGCAACTGTTAGCTCCTCAACATTCTAACTCTGTTCAAGCTCTGCTCAAGCAGGGTTACAGCGGTTGAAGACATGTGCACCATCGACGTGCGGTACGCCTTAGTACACAATGTCATCGTGCCTCCATGTAGGCAACTGGGATAAAGTGCCTTGCCCAAGGACACAACACGGGGCGTCCCGGACGGGGATCAAACTCAGGACTTCTACCATAGAAGTCCAACAGTCTACCACTGAGCCACCGTGCTCCCTGAAAAGGGGTTAAATCATTGCCAATATTACTTGAAATCACTGTTGAAAGCTTCAGTAGACAGTAGACATTGTCCCAAATGAGAAACAGTGACATTCCACTAAACGGTTTGAATTGAAGGTGTAACTTTGTAAACAGAAAACTAAGTCTGACAACATGTTTAAAAGGGGTTAAAATCAAACCAATATTAATTAAAATCAGTGTAGAAAGCTTCAGTAGACATTGTCCCAAACTGTTTGAAGAATTAAAGGTGTAACTTTGTGAACAAAAAACTTTAACCAAAAACTTTAACCTGGAAGTACATTGACTGCAAAAAAGGTTTAAATATTTCACAAAATAACATGAAACATAATGAGAATGATACAATCAATAGTAATTAATATTAATTGAGAAGAAAAAAAACTTCAACCTTCACTAAAAAACTTTAACCACAAACTTTACCCCAAACTCCAAATGTTAACAGACAGATGGATGGATGGATGGATGGATGGATGGATGGATGGATGGATGGATGGATGGATGGACAGACAGACAGACAGACAGACGGATGGGCGAAAGTCATGACTATAGCTCTGACTGTGAACAGTCTGACTAAAAATTATCCTCAATGAATTCCACTTCCAATAAAGGGAGTTAAGTTTATCTCTCAGGTACTTGGTGGGTGCTGTAGGTGCCCGAAAACAGACCATTTAAGACAAATTTCGATGCTTGGCAGCCTGTGGTGGGTTGACAAATGCTTAACCCAATATCTCTTGTATACCAATTGTAGTGTCACAGACAAGTCTAACAGTGATGAATGTGGTGAAAGGGTTAAATTGAAAATTCCACTTTTGGTACATTTTTAGATTTTGTACCACTCTATGCGTGTGCAAAATTCTGTAAAAATCAGTTTGAAAATGGCTTCAGAATCGCAGGGACAAAATGTGACCAAGAGGGCCTTAATCGTTCACCTGACAAAGTGGTTCAAAGAAGTATTTTGGGTCACATTCAGTGAGTCATGGTTCATCAACACTACAGAGGAATGAAGTCACGATATATTCATAATTCTAGAGTCCATGTCAGATGATTATCATAGGTCTTCCTGAATGCTTCCAATTCTATCAAGTGTAGACAAGCACTGCCAAACTTCCAAGGGTTATAATGTCACTGCACCCCCCCCCCCCTCCCCCTCCCCAATAGAGAACCTTAATATTAACACAGGGACCAGATTTGAACAAACTTGAATCTGACACCTCCCTCCATCCCCTCTCCAGAGATGCTGTATACCAAATACCAAAAGATTCAAATAGATGGTTCTGGAGAAGAAGATTTTTAAAGAAATTCCCTCATGCTGCAAGTTAAAATTTGAGCTCCCATAGGGAGTCCAAATATTAACCCAGGGACTCGATTTGAACAAACTTGAATCTCATCCCCCTAAAGATGTTGTATACCAAATATGAAAGCATTTGACTGGTGGATTTGAAGAAGAATAAAGAATATTTTTAAAGAAATTTCCTCATAATTTCCTATTTGAACAAACCTCAATCTGATCCACCTACTGACCCCCCTAGAAATGTTGTATACCAAAGGATTCCAACATTACATGTACGCTCCCTGTAAAACACTGCCAATCGACTCCCCACTAACTGCTCTATGAGGTTGGGTATCAAAACCCAACCATGTGACTTCAATAAGATGTACTATCGGTTATAATTAGCACGAAGTGTTTCCCAGTGTTATGACAAGGTTATGCTTCCAACCCAAAATAGGACCTCCAAACATCATTTCTCTGCAAAATGGCCGTCGATAATTAGGGAAATAAGCGCATGGCTCCCAAACTACACAAATAAAAATAAAATCGTTAAAATTTATTTCGAAATATCGTACAAAATGACTTCTGAGGGCAGTTTCGATCTCGCATGAATATTTGTGAAGACCTTCTCGTTACTTTTTGTCGATGTCGGTGTTTCTTTGATCCCGTAATTTTGGGATACCAATTAGCACATTTTTCCAACCAGTCGGGCAAATACCATTTTTAATATCATAGGGAAATTTTAAAAACGCATTTCGTTTCGAATATATTGAGTAAAAATCAATGCGATTTCGTCCTTGAATTTTTACAATCCGACTATTATTAGCGAAGTTACGCCAAAAATGGAAATAATAAAAAAATCTCATTTGTAACAGGTTGAAGAACCTTTCAAAAAGAGTCATTCAAATACACACCTTTTTTATTCTGCAGTGGTAGACATATTCCGGGCAGTGAAAAAGAACTTTACACAATTTGGTTGCTTTTCTAGGTATTGGCATGAAGGACAGCTGACGTCGACTTAACAGGCTGAGAACAACGTAGTTTCGTTACCCACTATACAGGCCAAATTGCCAGAGTTATTAGAGCACAGATGTCTGGAAACCTGATCTAAATCACCCCTACCTCATTCTTATATATGCACTCCCCCCCACCCCACCCCACCCACCCCCGAAATATATAATACACAAATCTGTGTGTTATTTATTTTGGAAGTCTATTATGATTGAATAACACATGGGGTGAGAAATCTGAGTCAAATCCTCTGCAACACAGTTTCATCCAGCATGCGGTTCGACCCATTGTTCAGGTGAACAGAATATTCTTTTACATTGAACCAGGGACCAGCCTAGGGGGGAATTTTAGGGAGACTTCAAGTCTTCCTCCTGAAAAAATAGGGAGACTGCAGAGTCATGTAGGGAGACTTCATAGGCAAGTGGGGAAAATTAAGAATATTCATGTACCACCCCCACCGCCCCTTCATATTTTCAATTTATGGTCCTCCATTAACATACAAATAATCCAGGTCCAGTTGTCTATGATGCATCTGTGCCAGGTTAAAAAATCACAATGTAATTATTGACTGAAAATCCCCCACTGCTACCTTCTCCTTCATGACCCCTCGCCTCTTCTTCGTGCCAATCCCCCATCACCCTCCTGTGGTTGCCTTTCAACAAAGTCTACTAAGCTAATAATTTCCTAAGTCTGAAAGTGTGAACAGGACCAGATGTAAGAAGGTTGCTTGGGAGGTACTTTGTTAGTTAATAAACAAGATACATTCTGGGGTCGAGTATTTTGTAAAAGAAATGTCATTCCGCATCATTTTTATGGCATTCCGGTGTCATTCCGCGTCATTTCATGTCATTCTGATGTTTAGGAGGACCCTTTTTCAAGATCGTCCACATGCACACTTGTGTCCTGTACAAAGCTTTTCTTGGCATCACTAAAGCTTTTTTTCATGTGTTTCAATTCCATTCGTGTTTTTCTGGGAATAGACAGCCCAACAGTTAACAGTCGCCAGCAAATCGAAATGAAAATATTGTGTTATAAAATACGTCCGTTGTGTATACATTTTCGGCATCCTAAGCGACGTAACCTACTTTCAAACTGGATTGTTTTGATGAGTCGCGTAAGTCACCTATTTTCGTTTCGACACTTGAAGCTCCGACTGGAACGCAACAAAATAGAAATAAAACAAGAGGCCCCACGTGGCCTTAATCGCTCACCTGACAAAGTGACTCTAAGAAGTATTTTAGGTCACCTTCACCATGTCATGCCTCATCAACATTAACTGGTTGAGTGATAGATTTTGTTTGAAGTTCAACATTTGTTACCTAAAATTAGTTTTATTTAAAATCATTGGTGTGTGGCCAATCTCCAATGATTTTTAATAAAGCAAATTTATCTCTGCAGACAAACTGGTTTAGCATGAAGCACAAACAAGGAATGTGAAGAGATAGCCTTGGACATCTCTCCCCAACTGTGGATATCTTCCATGTGCTACATGTATATATTTGCATGCAAGAAAACAAAAATTTTCACAAATTTTCCAAAATATTAGTTTTTTTATCATCATTGGAACAAGCTCAAACAGCTTATTCCAATAGGGGTATGGGAAGATCAGGTATATTTTTAAGACAGAAATGTGAATATATAAATAATGGTGTTTTTTTGTGAATGATGCTGGAGAATTTTGTGTAAAGATATGGTAAATGGTTTGTTCTAGATACAGAATGATGCAAAAGTATTTAAATTTGATTAGGCAAGTTGTTCCTATAATGCATTTAAAAACTGAAGTAACCGTTTTTTTTGCTGACGAACTTTTAGATGTGTGTGTCTGTGTTTGTGTGTGTGTGTGTGTGTGTGTGTGTGTGTGTGTGTGTGTGTGTTTGTGTGTGTGTGTGGGGGGGGGGGGGGGGGTAAGAGTGTTCTTGCAAACAAAATTCCTGAATAAATGGAAAATTTTATTTTTTGTGTGAAAGACATAGTGCGTGAATGTTGATTGGAACAAGCTTAGAGAGCTCATTTTAATGTGAAGTCATAAAGCTGTGTTTTACGTACGAAATTCTGGAATAACTAAAAAAATTGCTTTTTTGACTCAAAAAGCATGGTGTGCAACCTCTCATTGGAATGAGCTCAAAAAGCTCATTCCAATGGAGTATTTACAAGCGATAAGTACATGTATGTTTAAGAGACAAAAATTAAAATTTGAATAGCGATTTTTGCGAAGAATGCAGACAAGTTTTGGCAGTTATGCTGGTAAAAAGGTAAGATATGCAAAGTGGTTGTTTTTTAGAGGCGACATTTAATTAAGGGGAATTAACCCTTGATTACTGAGCTAACTTCTAAAAGTACTGAAATTTCATGAAGCAATGTGAATAACAGACAACAGTTGCCTAAAAATTTCATGAATAACTAAAATTTTTATTCCTTTGTCTCGAAAACATGGCATATGACCTTTGTTGGAATGAGCTGAATGCGTGTGTTCCAATGAGGGGTCATAAAATTTGAACGGAGATTTGTGTGAATAATGCATTAGTACTGCTAGATTTGGGTAAATGGTTCACCCTGGATACCACCCCTTCTATAGTAGATCTTTTCTGCAAATTTTGTCTAAGATTCTATCAACTTTACAAATAAATACGTTCATGAATCACAATCAGATCCACCCCACAATGTTGCATACCAAATATCAAAAGATTCTGCCTGCTGGATCTGGAGAAGAAGATTTTTTAAGAAATATGCCTGAAATGCACTAAGTTAAAATTTGGGCTCCTATACGAAGCCCAAATATAAACCCAGGGGGCCGATTTGAACAAACTTGAATCAGATCCACCCCACAATGCTGCTTACCAATTATGAAAAGATTCTGAAGCTGGATCTGGAGAAGAAGATTTTTTAAGAAATTTGCCTGAAATGCACTAAGTTTGAATTCGAGCTTCTATAGTGAGCCCAAATATGAAACTAGGAAGCCGATTTGAACAAACTTGAATCAGATCCACCCCACAATGTTGCATACCAAATATCAAAAGATTCTGCCTGCTGGATCTGGAGAAGAAGATTTTTTAATAAATTTGCCCGAAATGCACTAAGTGCGAATTCGGGCTTCTATATTAAGCCCAAATATGAATCCAGGGGGCCGATTTGAACAAACTTGAATCAGATCCACCCCGCAATGTTGCATACCAAATATCAAAAGATTCTGCTTGCTGGATCTGGAGAAGAAGATTTTTGAAGAAATTTGCCCGAAATGCACTAAGTTTGAATTCGAGCTTCTACAGTGAGCCCAAATATGAATCCAGGGGGCCGATTTGAACAAACTTGAATCAGATCCACCCCGCAATGTTGCATACCAAATATCAAAAGATTCTGCCTGCTGGATCTGGAGAAGATGATTTTTTAAGAAATTTGCCTGAAATGCACTAAGTTCGAATTCGAGCTTCTATAGTGAGCCCAAATATGAATCTAGGAAGCCGATTTGAACAAACTTGAATCAGATCCACCCCACAATGTTGCATACCAAATATAAAAAGATTCTGCCTGCTGGATCTGGAGAAGAAGATTTTTTAATAAATTTGCCCGAAATGCACTAAGTGCGAATTCGGGCTTCTATATTAAGCCCAAATATGAATCCAGGGGGCCGATTTGAACAAACTTGAATCAGATCCACCCCGCAATGTTGCATACCAAATATCAAAAGATTCTGCCTGCTGGATCTGGAGAAGAAGATTTTTGAAGAAATTTGCCCGAAATGCACTAAGTTTGAATTCGAGCTTCTATAGTGAGCCCAAATATGAATCCAGGGGGCCGATTTGAACAAACTTGAATCAGATCCACCCCGCAATGTTGCATACCAAATATCAAAAGATTCTGCCTGCTGGATCTGCAGAAGATGATTTTTTAAGAAATTTGCCTGAAATGCACTAAGTTCGAATTCGAGCTTCTATAGGAAGCCCAAATATGAATCTAGGGAGCCGATTCAAACAAATTTGCATCAGATCCATCCCACAATGTTGCATACCAAATATCAAAAGATTCTGCCTGCTGGATCTGGAGAAGAAAATTTTTTAAGAAATTTGCCTGAAATGCACTAAGTTCGAATTCGAGCTTCTATAGTGAGACCAAATATGAATCTAGGAAGCCAATTTGAACAAACTTGAATCAGATCCACCCCACAATGTTGCATACCAAATATCAAAAGATTCTGCCTGCTGGATCTGGAGAAGAAGATTTTTTAATAAATTTGCTTGAAATGCACTAAGTTCAAATTTGGGCTCCTATACTGAGCCCAAATATAAACCCAGGGGGCCGATTTGAACAAACTTGAATCAGATCCACCCCACAATGTTGCTTACCAAATATGAAAAGATTCTGCCTGCTGGATCTGGAGAAGAAGATTTTTTAAGAAATTTGCATGAAATGCACAAAGTTCAAATTCGAGCTTCTATAGTGAGCCCAAATATGAATCTAGGAAGCCAATTTGAACAAACTTGAATCAGATCCACCCCACAATGTTGCATACCAAATATCAAAAGATTCTGCCTTCTGGATCTGGAGAAGAAGATTTTTTAAGAAATTTGCCTAAATGCACTAAGTTCGAAATCGGGCTCCTATACTGAGCCCAAATATGAACCCAGGGGGCCAATTTGAACAAACTTGAATCAGATCCACCCTACAATGTTGCATACCAAATATCAAAAGATTCTGCCTGCTGGATCTGGAGAAGAAGATTTTTTAAGAAATTTGCCTGAAATGCACTAAGTTCGAAATCGGGCTCCTATACTGAGCCCAAATATTAACCCAGGGGGCCGATTTGAACAATCTTGAATCAGATCCACCCCACAATGTTGCTTACCAAATATGAAAACATTCTGCCTGCTGGATCTGGAGAAGAAGATTTTTTAAGAAATTTGCCTGAAATGCACTAAGTTCGAATTCGGGCTTCTATAGTAAGCCTAAATATGAATCCAGGGGGCCGATTTGAACAAACTTGAATCAGATCTACCCCGCAACGTTGCATACCAAATATCAAAAGATTCCGCCTGCTGGATCTGGAGAATTTATTTATTTATTTATTATTTATTTATTGGTGTTTAAGGTCACATACTTATGCACAATGGCTAATCGTGACCGTGACAGTTTTACGGGTGGAGGAAGCCGGAGTACCCGGAGAGAACCACCGAGCAACGACGAGCAGCTGTCAGCTCTCCAACATCGTAACTCTGAACTCTGTACCGCAGCACAGGCAGGGTTAGATTGGTTGAAGACATGCGCACCATGGACGTGCAGTACGCCTCAGTACACAGCGTCATCGTGCCCCCATGTAGGCAATCGGGGTGAAGTGTCTTGCCCAAGGACACAACGCGGTTGCCGCAGGTGGGATTCGAACCGAGGACCCCTCGGGGATCTGGAGAAGAAGATTTTTGAAGAAATTTGCCTGAAATGCACTAAATTCGAATTCGAGCTCCTATAGTGAGCCCAAATATGAATCTAGGGAGCCGATTTGAACAAACTTGAATCAGATCCACCCCACAATGTTGCATACCAAATATCAAAAGATTCTGCCTGCTGGTTCTGGAGAAGAAGATTTTTTAAGAAATTTGCCTGAAATGCAATAAGTTCGAAATCGGGCTCCTATACTGAGCCCAAATATGAACCCAGGGGGCCGATTTGAACAAACTTGAATCAGATCCACCCTACAATGTTGCATCCCAAATATCAAAAGATTCTGCCTGCTGGATCTGGAGAAGAAGATTTTTTAATGTTTTTCCCATTGCCTACAGTGTTAAAAAGTGCTGACTCAGCACTTTTTCAAAGTCCCGAAACTGTACCCTATGATAAAACCGATGGCAATTTTTTTTTACCAATCCTTTCTGTTGGTCCTAAGGAAGCTGCACACCAAATAAAAATTCTCAGTGCCGTGCAGTTTTGGAGATATGGGCATTTTAATTTTTTTCTATTTTTAGCTCCTGCGGTTCCCACGGGGCTGCGGGAAAATTTTTTTTTGCATAAATCAAGTACTCATGACCCAATAAGCCCTCACATAAAACTTGGTTCAAATCAGCCTCTCGGTTTGGAAAATAGAAATTTTGGGTGGGGCAAAAAATTTTGCCCCTCTCATAACGACGCCAAGTATAGCCCCACAAACTTCTCTTGAACAAATCTGAGTCTACACCTCAAAAGGAAGCTGCACACCAAATATCAAGTCTCTGCTACTGCTGGTTCATGAGAAGAAGATTTACAAAGATTTTGGTGCCCCTTGGGGGCGTGGCACCACCCAGGAGGAGGGGCAACTTCATTTGAACAAATCTGAATTGGCATTAGGTAATAAACATTTAGCCAACATTTGAATAAAATTGGGCTAGTGGTTTAGGAGGAGAAGTCGATAATGTAAAGTTAACGCCGGACGGACGACGCCGGACGCCGGACAGAAAGTGATTAGTAAAGCTCCCCTTGAGCTTCGCTCAGGTGAGCTAAAAATCTGCCAAAAGCGACAATGGACAATTGCTTGTCGTGTGATTTCAAATAAATGGACGTTTATTTGACGAATTAAAATGCCCATTTATCACACTCGAGCACATTCGATTTTTGAAAATACTCGTTTTCATGTAAACCTCGCATCACTCAGTTCAGCCTTTTCTCATTTTGGCCAATTTTTAGAGGGCGACTTGTAATCGCCCCGACTATTTTTCTAGGCGACTTTGGGCTTAGAAGGGCGACTTAATCGCCCTAGTCGCCCTCACGGCTGGTCCCTGCATTGAACCATGCAGGGCCTTTGAAACACTGTGGATGACCAAGACTGCAATTGTGGATATCCTTGAACCCATTAACGGTACATGGAGAGAAATTCTAAACAGAAACACTAACAGAGTGGAATTTTCACACATATATCATCTTAACCCATGTGAAAGAAGCATTTCATTGAACTGAGTGTCCTTTGAACGACAACATAAGGTCCATCTGCAAAAATATGTTGTGTTCGGTGTCCCTTTTCCACCGAAGCTGAGAGCATTTTGTGAGTGAAAACCACACTCCTCGGGTGTTTTAGCAGAGACCCTTCTTCATGTGGCGAGATGGGATGCGATGTGTCTGAATGTATCTGAGATCAGTTAAAAATTATAAATTGGCAGAATTTGAGAGTTTTCAGTTTCCCGTCTGAACTCAGCAAAATTAGAAGAAACGTACATATATTTTATATTTCGTTAAAAAATGCTGCGTGTTGCTTGAGGTTTGTTGCTTTGAGCCACTGAGAAAAATAGACCCAGACTGTTGTAATATAACTGAATATAACACAACACTTAACATGATCAATTATTGAGTTCTGGAGGCAGCAATAAAATTTGGTAGCAATAACATTTCCTAATCCGAACTAATCCTTTAATTACCCTTCCAAAGATGTAAAACAAGAGCCGACAATAGCTACTGATTGTTTCTGAAACAGCCTCTGATCGCAATGAAAACATTGACTGGTGACAATAGATAATGCATAAATTACTCCTATGAAGTTTATTCTTTTGAGATTTCCAACATCAGAAACTGGTTAAATTACAATTATGTATATCTATATACTTTTATATTTGCACTGCGAATTGTAAAGAAAATTTTGTTTCTAACATTTGACCTACCATTTAACAATTTTATTAGCACTACGACAAATATTGAAATTATTTTGAATCTATTTATTGGAAAAGACAGCGCTCGTGTGGTTTTTTTCCAACAAATAGTTGCAACACAATGAGAAAAAATTCAATTTCTAACATTTGGCCTGTCACTTAAGTTAACTGTGCACATGTATACTAGCACAACGAAAAAGCCCTGGGCCGATTTAATCTGTGGACCGACTTAGGGGCATACCTCAGTTGCGGACTTTATTTTTGGCCGAATTCTCCCATGGGCGACTTCATTTGGGGGCGACTTCCCACCATATAACTTTTTGTAGACTTTATACCACAACAACAAATTTTTTTTGCGACAATTTATTGGAAAACATCCAGAGGTGTTTTAAATAGATAGTTGCAAAAAATGAGAAAAAAATACAATTTCTACAACTCCATGTCTTGCAGCACACTGAGAGACAATGTGTTCGAGTGTTGTTTTCTTAATACTGGATAGCTGTCTTTTCCACCTAAGATTGCCGTATGTACATGTGCCGAGTCGACGTCCAGTAAGAGTGGGCTTCGACACCCTTATAGTTTAAAGTCCCCCCTCCCACATAAATAACAGATGTACCCCCCCCCCCCCCCCCCCTCGGGGATCACATGTCGCCTATCGCAGAGATAGGCCTACTGACACCATCTCTAGTTCCACAGAAATTTAAAAGTTATTTTTCGGCATAATTATGTTGTTGCCAGAACCCAATTTAATTTGAGTGCATTCAAAAACGGAAACCAGATATTGCAAACAAAATCATTAAAATTATTTTTGACAGTACTAATATGGGCAGATCATAAGCGGTCATAACTGAAATAGAAGGCGATCAATTGCATCTCGATTTGTTGTCAGTCTTTTTTGTCTTGATGATGTAAATATGGGTTGAATATTTTTAGTCGATAACTTGAAATAAATCATAAAAATGAATTTATTTTCTTTATACATTATTACATTAACACATCGGAACATCCTGATGTCACGTGAAGCGTTATATGCAAAAATGAATATTACACAGTAATTAGACTTGAATATTTCTCCATTTGAACTTTATATGCCAAGATTATTTTAATGTGATTTTTTGTTTTTGTTACAAATTACAATTAATTTAATATATTGATATATATGCATTCCCAATAAATTGTAACAAAATACAGATTAAATTTCAAAAAGATATTTAATAACATTTGATAAATAAAAGTTGTCAGAAAGGTTATAAACAATATCTGGACGTAATGGTTTCGTGCACCGAAGGCGCGCAGGGACAGTTTGTAAACATCTCAAAAGTGTTATGCTTTTTATCAGACCAGTGCTGGAAAAACCCATTAATTAGCTCCGCCCACTCATAAAAAGTTCCTCTATAAATAAACACAGAGATCTTAATTGAACCGGATTAAAAGTGACTGCATTATGTAATCATATGTAACAACTAGGGTAATTTGGAAGACTACTTTTACAGGGACTATACAGGTAATGCTGGTGAATCTGAAGAAGACTTTTAAAGAAATTACCTCATATTGCACCAAATAAAAATTTGGGATCATAGGGAGCCCAAATATAAACCCAGTCACTCGATTTGAACAAACTTGAATCTCACCCTCTGAGAGATGTTGTATACCAAATATGAAAGCATTTTGACTAAAGAAATTTCCTCATATTACACCAAGTAAAATTCGGGTTGATTTTAACAAACTTGTATCTGACACTGCCCCGCATGGATGCTGTATACAGCCTGAATGCTGTATACCAATATCAACGGATTCTGATAAGTGGTTCTGGAGAAAATATTTTTTTTAAATTTTTGCAAATATGCTGACTCGGCATTTTTTTGATGCCCTCCACAGAACACCCTGACTTTTTTTTACCATTCAATTCTACTCATCCTAAGGATGCTTCATACCAAATAACAGTTCTCTGTTCCGTGTGGTTTGGGAAATACAGGCTTTTGAAAATATTTCTATTTTTAGATCCTGGGGTTCCCATGGGGACACATGCATTTCTTTGACATAAATCAAGTACTTATGACTCAATAATGCCACATACCAAATTTGGTTCAAATCAGACCATCGGTTCAGAAAGTTGAAATTTCGGGTGGGGCCAAAAATCTTGCTCCTCCCATTAAAAAGGCAAATATTGCTCTACGAACTTCGTTTGAACAAACTTGATTCTACACCTCAGAAGGAAGCTCCATATCAAATATCAGGTCATTGTACCCACTGGTTCATGAGAAAATTTAAAAACATTTTTGGAGCAATTTCCCCCACCCCCTCCCTATGGGGCATGTCAACTTTATTTGAACAAACTTGAATTGATATATGATAAGGAACATGCATATCAAATTTGGTTCAATTTGACCCAGTGGTTTATGAGGAGTTGATAACGTAAAGTTCAAGATGATGACAAGAAACTGCCTTACTTCTTCCCACTGTAAAGATAAATATGACGTTGTCTAAAAGGCCCACGGCCTGCGACACCTGTCTAGACTTAACTGAAAAAGACATGACCTCCTCTTTTTTCAGATGAAGTCTGCGTCCAACAACGCGAGCGCTTTCTTGCAAGTAGACGCAGCATTCTGATTCGCTGGAACAAATTCAGGGTAGTGTTGATGGATTAAATCTATCGCAATCCTGTGTTGTTCCGAAGGGGAAGGGTAATCCCCCTCCGTATCCCATTCATGATTTGTCTGAATCAGTTGAAAATCACGGTCAGCGGCTTCTGAACATGCAGATGACTTGACTGACCCAGCACCATCCGACAGCTCAGGTTCTGAGACTGCCGTCGGCTGCTTCTGCACTTGCTGGGATACTGCGATGAGCTGCGCAATATGTGACAGCAAATCTGTTATGGAGGCCTGAAGAGCAGCGGTCTTCTATTTCTATTCTGGCCGCCGGCTGCTCCGGGGACAGTGCGTCCGAGATGGCTCTTTTCTCCGGACATCCCGATATATGAGGCCTCATCTCTTAGCTACTGAATAGTGCTACTTTTGAGCGGTCGCAGCATTCTGATTCTCAGGAATAAACTCAGGGAAGTATTGATGCATTAGATCCATCGCTACCCTGTGTTGTTCCAAAAGGGAAGGGTAATTTTCCTCCAAATCCCTTTCACCATCCGACTGAATCAGATTATACTCACGGTCATTAGCATCTGATGACTGGACCTACCCAGCACCATCCGGCAGCTCAGGTTCTGATCCTGCCGTCTGCTGCTTCTGCACTTGCTGTGATGAGCTGCGCAATCTGCGACAGCAAGTCCGTTATGGAGGCCTGAGGAACAGCGGTCTTCTGTTGCTTGGCCGCCGGCTGCTCTTGGAACAGTGTGTCCGGGATGGCTCTTTACTGCGGCCGTCCCGATGTATGAGGCCTCGTCTCCTTGGCTACAGTATGGTGCGACATCTTGACGAAGAGTGGACCTTCTAGGTGATGCAGGCTGGATATCAGAAGTCACGTAGCGAAGGTGCGGTCATGTGTGCTTGGTAGATGCCGAAGAAGAAGCTGTAACTATAGCCGACCCTGGCGGTGAACTGAACAGAGGGGCCTGACGGGGAAGGGGGGGGGGGGGGCTTCCCGCTGAACTTGCCGGCTTCTTCCTCTCCGTTGTTGCAGGGTGAGCCTGTTATTATTTTATAGTACTCACTCTACCCTTTCTACTCTCGACTGCAACGGACACACCCGGCATCACGGTACCCACGGACACTGCAACCGCTTCACCGGTCGAGCTAGCTGGTGAAAGGGAGCTGAAACCACACAGTGGTTTACTGCCCTGCCTAATATTCATGAGCACTTTAGCCGCTAGCCCTATTTGACTATCTAAATGCGACGACGGAAGCACTCTCTGACAGCGTCACGTAAACATCACCATGTTCTTGTTCCTCTGTAAATAGAAACTAGAAAACTGGAGCAACTTTTTGGCGAGTGGACCGGCAGTGGCCTCTCACCGCAAGAGGACTGGCAGTGGCCTCTCGCTAACAACGTACCGTGACAACCTTCTCCAACGTTTGTCATCCCATGTGACACATGTTGAGCAAGTATTAGTGGGAGTACATCGACTACAAGCAAGGCAAAAAACATGTAAATCAGAGGAAAGGCTTCCTCGCCTTGCTTACTGAGCAATATGCTTTCATAATGAAGCAAACTAAGTCGATCATACTGCCACCAACTCCACATTAAATATTATAAAAAGATACATAACAAATAACATTCAAAATATAAATCGAAAAATAATTTACACAAAAAAAATTTTCGCAAAAATTTTGACAAGAGCCCAAGTTCCCAAAGGGAACGAAGTGCCCAAATGAATCCCGATAGAGTGCAAGTGTGGACAAAAATAATTTTCCTATCCAAAAAATTAACTGCTACACTACCGGAAAATTAATGTATCTTACAACAGTCCTTACCATATAATAAATAGGAAACTACATATTTTAATAGAGCGTTGTCAATGTAAACAACTTCAGAATGAAAACCGGAAACAAGACCCCAGGCAACACGGCCCGAAGTCAGTAACAGATTTTTGAACTATCTGATGTAAAGCAAGAGCTTCATCAGAAGAAAAAACGATACATCAGATGTATGATGCATGACCAAAATGCATAAACACCCCTAGGTAACCATGGGGATATACAGAATAAACATTCTGTGTTACATGTTAAACTCCCAAGAAATTTTATAAAAAAATTTCAATAAAACAAGCCAAAAAGCTTCGGAGTTTAACTGGGGGGTTTCAAGGTAGGGTAGGGAAGAAATACTTAAAAAACAGTGGAAAAATCATTATCAATAATGATGACGTCAGGCCCATGCCCCGAAATTGGGGAACATGAACTAATTTTTATAAACGATTATAAAGTTAAAGACCTGAACATTTTAAACCACCGTTTCTTTCTTCCTTCATCCAGTTATGTCCTTGGATCCACCAAATTAACCACTGATTTGTGTCTGGCATCATTATAAACTGAGATTTAAAAGCACAGAAGTCAGTTTGTTGTTATCCAACTGAGGGCCAAACAAAGAATGATGTTGGCGCCAATTCTGGTCACTTCTTGGCGTCTGCGCATGTGCGGAGAGTAAATATATGGAGGAATAGATAGGACTTCTAATTTTCGGTTTTGCATGAAAATTTTGGGGATTGGGGGGCAAAATTTGTGTTTGGTCCTCGATATTTTGGAGTTGGCACCAGCTAAGTCTGGGCCATTGGTTGTTCTGTAGAAATATGCTGATAGGATCGCCAATCCAAAGTCGAGTTGTGACAGCACAAAAATGTGTTTAATCATTATCAACTTAACGTCCGGACATCAATTGTTTACAGTTTACTATGTGAAGGGTCACTGTGACCTTGACCTTTGACCTAGTGATTCCAAAATAAATAGGGCTCTTTCTTGCACCAGAGCCAACCTACCTATGAAGTTTCATGAATGTGGGTGGAACCGGTGTTAAATTATCATCTGGAAACCAATTGTTTACGATTTATGTTCCAGGTCACTGTGACCTTAATCTTTGAGATAGCGAGCCCAAAATAAATAGGAGTCTTTCATGAATGTGGTTGGAACCATTGTCAATTTATCATCTGGAAACCAACTGTTTACAATTTATTGTGTTCAAGGTCACTGTGACTTTGACCTTTGACCTAGCGAGCCCAAAATAAATAGGGTTCTTCCACTCACCTTGGTCAACCTACCTATAAAGTTTCATGAATGTGGGTCAAACCATTATCAAGTTACCATTCGGAAACCAATTGTTTATGATTTACTGTTGAAAGTCACCGTGACCTTGACCTTTCACCTAGAGAGTCCAAAATAAACAGCGTTCTTCCTCTCATTGATGCCAACCTACCTATGAAGTTTCATGAACGTGGGTCGAACAATTATCAAGTTATCATCCGGAAACCAATTGTTTTGATTTACAATGTTCAGGGTCACTGTGACCTTGACCATTGACCTAGTGAGTCTAAAATAAATAGGGTTCTTCCTCTCATGAAGACCAACCTACATATGAAGTTTCATGAAAGTGGGTTGAACCATAGCCAAGTTATCATCTGGAAATCAATTGTTTATGATTTCCTATATTCAAGGTCACTGTCACCTTGACCTTTCACCTAGTGAGTCCAAGACAAATAGGGTTCTTCCTCTCACCGATGCCAACCTACTTATGAAGTTTCATGAATGTGGGTCACACCATTGTCAAGTTATCGTCTGGAAACCAAATGTTTATGCCCCCGCCCACCATTCATCAAACTATAAGTCGAGCTTGACTTTGTCACAACTCGACTAAAAACTCAAAAGACTACTGTATTTCAGTTACTCACCCAATTAGTAAATTGTTAGATATATTGTCCAGATGACCTCTGTATTTTAACCATTGACCTGCTGCACTTATGTGATCTGTAGTGCACTTTCCTTTTGCCTGCGAAAAAAAAAATAAACAGGTACTTAACCCTTTCCACAACTATGGTGAAAATATCCATATGTCAAGCTGTGAATTTTTCACATAATGCAACTGGGAATTTAACCAATTCAATCTGTCAAACAAGACTGAACTGGTAAAATTGGTTGAAATTTCTATTATTTATTTATTATTTACTGTTATTTCTCTGCACTGGCCAATCGTGACCACAACATGATTATAAAGTCAAGTCCAGCCCATCATATATATCCATGTTGAACATTTTAGAGGCCTTCCAACCCAGGAATTGCTTACCAAGGCCTATTTTGGCAGTAAAAAGGAACTTCTATACCATAGTAAACAAGCACTGCTTCACTTCCCAGGGTTACGACGGGGATGGAATTTCGATATCTTGACATCAGAGTGCAGAGGGTTAACTGGAAAAAATGTTAAAACCAATTTCTCTTTATAATTATAGTTTGTTCCTTACTCAAAGCAGTGGTGCTGGGTTGGTGTTATCTGGTGGTGGTGGAAGATGTTAAAATCATCAGATGTCCAACAGAAATCAGACAAAAAACGTGACAAACTGTAATGGAAAGATGAGGGGGCCAATGGCACCATTTGCATTACTAATTTCTGACCAACATTCTTTGGTTGTGACACCCTTCCCCACATCTCCACCAAACCCATAGTCAGAGAGGGGGGTTTTGTTACATAAGTCAACAAATTTTTGTAATTTGTATATTTTTTATACTTAGCTGGTGAAAACTCATTAATTTCCAGGGCCAATCCCTAAAATTTGCATACAAAACCGAAAATTCAAAGTCCTATCTGGTTCTCCATACTTTTGTTTACTGCGCATGCGTGGTAACCAGGAAGGTACCGAAATTGGCGTCAACATCATCCTTCCTCGTTATGCCTGCTATATGTTATATATATCAGCGGGGAGGTATGAGTGCCCACTCATGGGAGGGTCATTCCCGTCTGGGCCATTGGTAAGTACAAAAAATATACAAATTACTTTAAATTTATATTTTCATACTAAAACCAATGGCCCAGACTTAGATGAATCGTAAAAAGGCTGGAGGGCCAAGGACTTAGATAAAATACACTATCTCTATTACTCCACATTAAAGAATAGCTCCTACAGGAGAATAGAAGACAGAGGAATTACATGTCTTTCTCTTCATAAAAAAAAAGAGAACGTCATAACACCAATCATATCTGGGAGTAATGTGCAATAATTTCTCCATTTAATGCCAGCATAACCCATTATGCTAATTTGGTGAAGGAAACCAATTATAAAGCTAGTTCAGAGAATGAGACGCTTTATACTCATTTAAAAGTGTCCGAGGATTGTATATTAAAGCTTGTTTGAAACGTAACATACACAATGCTTCACACTGAGCTACACTTTAAAAGCAATACATAAATGAGACATAATTGTTGCTTCAAACCGAGCTACACATTAAAACCACCCAGCGCCGACGCTGGTCTACTGTCACTGGAGGAGGTATTCCCTTGCTTTTCACTATAAAGCCGATGATATAAAGGGAAAAACTGTCCCCCCACCCACCCCACTTCCCCTTGTTCTGAAGGAAGAATCCTCAGAATGAAGAGGGCAGCGGAACAGCATCAGTGCTCGAGCAGACTGCCTATGACATCTCTGAGATGTATTATTAATGAGATCGACTCTAATTTTCTAAGGTAGACCTTAGTAAATGAAGAAGGTTGCGTCCAGTAGGCTGCCTTCATTAAATCAGTAATACAATACTATTTGAATAAGCCCGAGAAGAAGACAGTGCTCTAACCTCATGTGCTGAAATCTTATTGACAGAGCGTTGATCTGAAGATAGATTCTCATAGGCGATTTGTATTGCCAATTTAATCCATCTAGCGACTGAATGAACAGGAATTTCCCTTCTGTTAGGCATAAGAGAAAGGAAAAACCTTTTTCTTCCTTTTCTAATAAAGCGTTTCTGGATGCGCATCGCTCTGACTGGACACAACAGCGGTCTACGGTTGTCCGAGGACGGTAAGGCCTTAATGACAAAAGGCTCCAGCTGTTTATCCAGAATCTGATTTTTAGCCAAGAATTCCACTTCCGTAGTAAGAGTAATAGTATTACCCACACTACGGTAATGGGAATCTTCAACAGATAATGCATAAAGTTCACTAACTCTTCTGGCAGAAGCGAAAGCAAAGAGAAAAGCCGTTTTGGAGGTTAGAAATTTAAATTCTACATCCTCTGACTGCTCAAAAGGAGCTTCTTGAAGCTTCAAGAGAACCCAAGCCAAATTCCACTTAGGAATTAATAATCTGAGGGTTCTAGGTCTATTAATAGAGAAATTTCTAACTCGTTTGGATAAAGAAGGATCTAATCCGATATTCAAGTTATCATGATGAGCATATGTATCCGATTACATAGACCTCTTGCCCTTAATCGTGACAGGCTGCAGTTCGAGTACCTCAAACAGGTAGACCAGAAAATTGGTAATTTGAGGAAGAGATGGATCATAAATATCCGTTATCTGAACACCATCGAAAGAAAACTCTCCACTACGCTGCGTTAATTAAGTGAAGAGGAGGTCCTCTTACAGTTAGAAATTGCGTCCACTGCTCATCCTAAAAACTGCTTTCGGTAAGGACCGCACAACGTAAATATGTGAAGGTTGAGACCTTCTGGGTTGTGATGCAGTGCATGGAACTTCCCGATACAGAAGGTCCTTGAGAGGAGAAAGCTTCTGAGGAATGTCCCATAACAGACACCTGACCAGGTTGATCCAAGGTTTCTGGGCTGACAGAGGTGTTACCAGCAAGATTTTGCAGTGAGACTGTTTGATTTTTAACAGAATCTGCTGAATCAGCGGAGTTGGAGGATATGCATATCCTATTATTCCGTTCCATGAGATTGATAGAGCGTGTACTGTGTACGCTAGGTGATCCAGACAAGGCGACATGAACGTCGGAAGCTGATTTTTTAGGTTCGTGGCAAAGAGATCCTTCATGGGACAATCCCACTGGTAGTAAATATGTCAAAATATTCGTTTGTTGAGAGTCCACTCTGATGGCAACAGGTGACCTTTCCTTGAGAGTGAGTCCGCAACTACATTCAAATGACCCGGACAGAGAGATGAACACAATGATTCAGAGCAAATAAGAGAATTTTCTCCGTCAATTCGAACAGAGGAATTGAATGAGTGCCACCTTGGTTCCTGAGATAAGCCACTACTGTGGAACTGTCCGACAGAATCTGCACATGGATATTTGCAATCCACTGTCAGGTCTGCAAGAATCAGGGATGCGCCCCAACCCGTCACTCGCATCCGTCATAAAAGACCAGATCCGGTACTTGAAGTGGAACTCCCTGAGTCAACCACTCGAGATCCACCCAAATCTGAAGTTTTTGTTTTATCAGATCTGTTAAAACAATTTGGCTTTCGAGTGAATGCAACTTGACACACCAGTTCTGAGTAAAGAAAATCTGGAGAGGATGTGTGCGTAAGCGACCTAGCAGAATCAAGTACGCTGCTGCCCAGCACAGTCCCATCAGTTGCATAAACTCCCTCACTGATAATGTGAGAGAGTTTAGACAAAAGTGAGCAGAGCAACAGACTAATTTTGCTCGGGTTATCGGAAGGCGAACCAGATTGCTGTGAGTCTCGAAGCTCATCCCCAAGTGAATGAAGGACTTGGACAGAGCTAAATCCAACTTCTTTTCATTTACAATGAAACCGAGACGTCAGAATAATTGAAGTAGACTCTGAACATCATTCTGTAGTGAATCTTTGTCGCTGTATCTCTGAAGAATGTCGTCCAGATAAGCCGACGTTACCACCACCAAATGAGCTCGGAAGTATGACATTATCGAGTTCATTATCTGAGTGAATTCCAAAGGTGCCAGGTTCAGACCGAAACACATTGCTCTGAACTGATAAACCTTTCCTTGGATGGCAAAGCGCAGATACTTTCTGAAAGCCGGATGGACCATGACGTGAAAGTACGTGTCCTTTAGGTCTATGCTTGCGTGGCATACATAACTGCCCTAGAAAGAACTCTTTCCCAACAAGATGATAGTCCAAAGCTCTGGTGATATGATCTGCACAGGACATAGCATCCAAAACTGCTCGACTAGAATCTATTGTAGATTCGATCACATCTGAGCGGATACTGAATGAAGCGGGTAGCGAGATATCCAAATGTAAAGCCCGTTCGTCCAGATGCAGAGAAGCTCTCTGAACTTCTTCTCCAACTGTTTTTAAGTGACGTGGTCCAGGAAAACGGTATATGGATAGAAGATGAAGACAAGAAACCACTTTTCCTTCTTGCATTTGCAAGGCCGAATATTGCGTTGTCAATCTGGCCGAAGGCCTCTGACACATGAACAGACTGACCCGGGAAGGAAAGAACGTTGTCTTTCCTCTACAGGGTCTCCTTATCTAGGGACGATAGCAGTTTCTGCTTAGCTGACGAAGCTTGCTGACCAGGAGGAACAAGATCTAGAAAAAACTGATAAATAAAATTCATTGCTTCCATGTGCTGCTCCAAAAAGGATGGAGAATCTTCCTCCGTTTCCCTTTCACCATCCGCTTGGTCTGGCTGTGAATTTTGGTCAGCTCCATCAAATTAATGGATGATCGGACTGACCCAGCAGCGTCCGACAGCTCGCTCCCAGAGTCTGTTGACAGCCGCATCTGTGTTTGCTGGCAAGCTGCAATTAGCTGCGCAATCTGCGATAGAAAGTCCATAACTGAGACTTGCGGAGCAGCGGTCTTATGTTTCTTCGCCACATAATGGAGATCTGTCCCCAGATTTTTTTGCCAAACGTCCCGAATGCTCTGCATAGTCAAGTCTCGAACCACTAGCTATCAGATGGCCTGACTTCAGAGGCGAATACTGGAAGCATCGTCGCAGAATGGCTTGAACATCCGAAGTCGGATAGCTAGAGAGCTGTCTAATGTGCTTAGTAAGAGCCGTGGAAGAAGCCGTAACTGCCGCCGACCCCGGCTGCAGTGTGTTGCTCCGACTCCGTGAAGTTTCTCGCAATGACAACAGTCGGCGCCGACTGTTGATGGGACAGAGAAGGCTCTCCTGTGCACGATCTGACCGCAGATCTCGTCGAGTGTCCCAATGAGAAACTTGCTTGCTTCTTCCCCTTGGCCATCATCGCTGGGTGAGCTTTAGATTTTGAGGTGCTCGCTTGACCCAATTCTACACTCTCCTTGATCGCTACAGACTTACCCGGTGTTACAGCTCCTACGAATGGGGTAACTGTTTCACTGGTCGAACTAGCTGCTTGTGAAGGAATAAGAGGCCTCATTCCTTACTTGATATTCATGAGCACCTAGCTCTGTTTGCTCATCAGAGCATGACGATGGCAACACATTTTGGATGGGTGTCGCTATACCATCACCATGTTCTTGTTCCTCTAAAAACGAAACTGAAAAACTAGAATTGGCCTGCGGTGACAGTTCCGGCAAAACGTCACACCTGCCTCCAATGTTTGGCATCCCAAAATACACAAGTAGCACATGTATCTGAAGGAGTGCAGCGACTACAAGCAAGACAACAAGCATGTAAATCCAAGGCAGACTTCCTCGTCTTACACTTTGAGCAAAAAGATTTCATAATAATATTTAAGACAAAGTCCACTGCACTCCTAAACTACAAAATAATTTATACATATTAAGGATACAAAAATATGGCAATCAAAATCATTTCGAAAGAAATCTTAAAATCGAAAAAAAAATTTCTGAACATTTTTTCTGAAAATGCCTAAGTTCCCAAAGGGAACCTTATGAGCCCAAGGGTGTCCCAATAGAGCCTAAGTTTGGACAAACACTAAATAATTAAAGCTACAATACCGGAATTATTTAAAACATGTATCCTACTATAAATATAATAATAGTAGAATATGATAAATTAAAGCATTGTTAAACTGAAAACGTCAACAAGAAAAACCGGAAATTAAACAACAGGCATACAATAAGCCCAAAGTCAGTAACCGATCAATCACTGCTTGATGCAAACGCAGATCTTCATAGGAAGGAAAAACAAGAGCTCTCGGCCAAGATAGCTCCACCAAGGGCAACTACTTTCAGGACCAGCCAGGGTAACATTTGATCCCCTAACTCTGATTCTGATAACCCTTTACCCAACACGGATACTAAACAACATCATCATTTTTTGTCGCAAAAACATAGCTTATGACCCCTCATTGGAACAAGTTTGTTGAGCTTGTTCAATGAAGGCTCATTAGCTTTGTTTATCAGACAAAAATTGAAAACAAAATAAAATTTGGCAAATACATTGGTGTTACTTTGACCAGGTAGTCTGTGACCTTAACATTGAGGGATACAGACCTTATTATGATTGATGGCACACTGCCTAGTGACAATACATACTGTTATAAAGTTTTGTTAAAAAATATCCAGTGGTAAAGAAATTATGGCTTGGACAAACAAAATGTTGACGTTTTCCTGAGTGTTACCTTTACTATGTCGCCTGTGACCTTGACCTTGATGGATACAGACCTTATTGTGATTGATGGCACACTGCCTATTGACAATACATACTGTTATAAAGTTTTGTTAAAAAATATCGAGTGATAAAGGGACAACTCGATATCAGAAAAGCTCTGCTGACTTCGTCAGGCGGAGCTAACAATGCAGCTGGTGGAAGATGCAAGACTACAAACATCCAAACACTCCTAGGGTGGGGACGTAACCATGGGGATAACCGGAATAAACATTTCGTAGATCACGTTAAACTCCCAAGAAATTTAATAAAAAAATTCAATAAAAACGCCAAAAAAGCCTGAGAGCTTAACAGGAGGGTTCATGGGAGGAGAGGGAAGGAACATTTAACAAACAGTAGGTTTAATCATTAGCAAGAATGATGACATTCAGGCACATGTCCCGAAAATTATAAATTCATAGTAATTTGTATATTTTTTATACTTACTAATGGCCCAGACTAGCTGGTGCTAACTCAAAAATAATCCAGGGCCAAACACAAATTTTGCCCCCCAATCCCCAAAATTTGCATGCAAGACCGTAAATTTTATGTCCTATCTGGTCCTCCATACTTTTGCGAACTGCGCATGCGCAGTATCCAGCAAAACACCCAAATTGGCGCCAACCAACATTCTTTCTAAAAAATTGTCTACTAAATGTTGTAAACGGCGGGGAGGTATGAGTGCCCACTCATGGGAGGGCCATCCCCATCTGGGACATTGTACCCCGTGGCTCACCAGCAGGTGGCCAATGTAAAGGGGTGGCTGGAGTAAAAAAAAAAAAGTTCAAAACCTGCACACAAAAGTCCAAAATTAAAGTAAATAAGCAGCTAAAGGGTTAAATAATATAATAATAGCCCCATGAAGCATGCTAACATAAAATAGGAACCATGGCAATATGCTACAAGGTAAGTCTCCACTTTGAAAAGAAAGACAAACCTCAAAACCTGCACATAAAAGTAAAAAAAAAAACATCACATTTTTTTTCAAAGGGTTAAAATTGAGAAAAATACCCGGATAATGTCACAGTAACCACCATGGCAATATGCCAGTAAGGTGAAACTCCACCTGAAAAATATCCACTTGGAAGAAAAGAAAGAAAAACCTCAAAACCTGCACATAAAAGTCCAAAAAGTATCACATTTGTTTCAAAGGGTTAAAATTTTGAAAAATACCCTGAAAATGTTACAGTAACCACCATGGCAATATGCCAGTGAGGTAAAACTCTACTTAAAAAAAATATCAAAACCTGTACACAAAAGTCTAAAACCTGCACACAAAAGTCCAAAATTAAGGTAAATAAGCAGCTAAAGGGTTAAATAATATAATACTAGCTCCAAGAAGCATCCTAACATAAAATAGGAACCATGGCAATATGCTATAAGGTAAGTCACCACTTGGAAGAAAAGAAAGACAAACCTCAAAACCTGCACATAAAAGTAAAAAAAAAGTATCACATTTGTTTCGAAGGGTTAAAATTGAGAAAAATACCCTGCAAATGCCACAGTAACCACAATGGCAACATCCCAGTAAGGTGAAACTCTACTTGAAAAATAGCCACTTGGAAGAAAAGAAAGGCAAACCTCAAAACCTGCAAATAAAAGTAAAGTAAAAAAGTATCACATTTGTTTCAAAGGGTTAAAATTGAGAAAAATACCCTGAAATGATAAGGTAACCACCATGGCAATATGCCAATAAGGTAAAACTCCACTTGAAGACAAAATTTCAAAACCTGTACACAAAAGTCAAAAACCTGCACAGAAAAGTCAAAAACCTGTACACAAAAGTCCAAAATTCAAGTAACTAAGCATGGAAAGGGTTGAATAAAATATTACTATCCCTGAAAAGCATGTGGACATAGAAAAAAAGGCCCAAACCCCCCCCCCCCCCCCCCCCCCCCAATCAAAACCTGCACACAAAAGTTCACAATGAATGAATCCGGCCGCCGCCACTGACATGAGGGCTATGCCATAGGCTCACACAACTATCGTTGGTGAGCTAAAAATATTCAAATTACTATGAATTTATAATATTTTTTATACAATAACCAATGGCCCAGACTAGCTGAATCGTAAACAGGCTGGAGGGCCTAGGACATAGAGGAAAATCCAGTCTCTTAATCACTTCATAAAGGAGATCTCCTACAGGAGAATAGGAGAGAAAGGAATTATATATGTCTTTCTCATTTGCGGGAAACGAGAAAGACATAACACCGACAATGTAATTCAGTATTCCATAATACATAATCTCCATTTAATGCCAGCATAACCCATTATGCTAATTCGATGAAGGGAAGCCAAAATTTAAAGGTAGTCCAGAGAATGAGAATCTTTATACTCATTTAAAAGTGTCCGAAGATTGTATATTAACGTCCGTTTGACACATGACATATACAAATGCTTCAGTGAGCTACACTTTAAAAACCATACATAAATGAGACATATTATTTGCTTCACACTGAGCTACACATTAAAACCAGCCCAGCACCGACTTGGGACTACTGACACTGGAGGAGGTCTTCCCTTGCTTTTCACTATAAAGCCAGATGATCATAAGGGAAAAAACCGTACCTCCCCCTCCCCCCACTTCCCTTTGTTCTGAGGTACATGACCACAGAACGAAGAGGGCAGCGGAACAGCGCCACTGCTGGAACGGGTAGAGTAAATAACTATAGATGTAATCATTTAGTGGACGACATTCTGAGCAATGGATTGGGGACCTAAAAATCTAAGGTCCCCGGAGATGGACTCTAAATTTCTAAGGTAAAACTTGGCAACTGTAGAAGGCTGTGTCCAGTACGCAGCTTTCATGAGATCAGTAATGGCTACACTGTTAGAATAAGCCCAAGAAGTGGACAGCGCTCTAACTTCATGCACTGATATCTTATTTACAGAACGCCGATCCAAAGACAGAGATTCATAGGCAATGCGTATTGCCAACTGAGTCCATCTAGCAACAGAATGAACAGAAATATCTCTCTGGTTAGGAATTAGTGAAAGAAAGAAGCATTTTCTTCCTTTTCTTATAAAATCTGATCGGCGTTTACATGTGCGCATAGCCCTGACCGGACACAGCAAAGGTCTACGATTGTCCCTAGATGGCGGAGCCTTTATGGTAATAGGCTCAGGCCATTTATCTGGAGCCTGGTTCTTAGCCAAAAATCCCACTTCTGTAGTTAAAGTAATGGTATTACCAACACTACGGAAGTGAGATTCGTCAACCGATAAGGCATGGAGTTCACTAACTCTTCTAGCGGATGCAAAGGCTAAGTGAAATGCTGTTTTATAGATGAAGAATTTGAACTCTACAACGTCCATCGTCTCAAACGGAGCTTCCTCAAGCTTCAACAGAACCCAAGCCAAATTCCACTTAGGAATTAATCTGAGGGTTCTAGGTCTATTTATAGAGAAATTTCTAACCAGTTTGGATAATGAAGCATTAGATCCAATTGCCAAGTTATCATGATGAGCGTAAGTGTCTCAAAACACAGACCTATAGCCCTTAATAGTGATTGGCTGCAGTTTGAGAACGTCAAACAGGTAGACCAGAAAGTTGGCAATATCTGGTATGGACGGATCATAGACGTCTATCGACTGATCCTTACACCAACGGAAGAAAACCTTCCACTTCGCTGCGTAATTCAATGAAGAGGAGGACCTCCTGCAATTAGAAATTGCATCCATTGCTCGTCCTGTAAATTGCTTGCCGTGCGAGGAGGACCGCACAATGGAAACACGTGAAGGTTAAGACCTTCCGGGTTGTGATGCAGTGCGTGTGACTTCCCCTGATAAAGAAGGTCCTCTCGCAGAGGAAGCTTCCAGGGAACGTCCCAAAACAGACACCTGAGAAAATTGATCCACGGTTTTTGTGACGACAGAGATGCTACTAGCAGAATTATGCAACGAGACTGTTTGATCTTGTACAGAATCTGCTGAATCAACGGAGTTGGAGGAGATGCATATCCTATCATTCCGTCCCTTGAGATTGACAGAGCATCTACTGCGTATGCTCGATGGTCTGGACATGCCCACATGTACGTCTGCAACTGATTGTTCAGGTGTGTCGCAAACAAATCTATCATGGGTCAATCCCACTGGTAGCAAATCTGTCTGAATACCTGCTTGTTGAGTGTCCACTCCAATGACAACAGGCGACCTTTCCGAGAGAGCGAGTCTGCTAGTATGTTCAGACGACCCGGCATATGACGGACCGATAGTTGAACATGATGATTCACGACATACAGAAGAAATTTTTTCCGTTAATTCGCATGAGTGCCTCCCTGGTTACTGATATACGCTACTACTGTCGAGTTGTCCGACAATATCTGAACATGAGCATCCGCTATAATGTGAATCCAACGTTGTAGCGCAAGCTATATTGACATCATCCCTGATGTTAATGTGTTTCTCTAGGAACCGAGGGTTCCAAAGACCTTGACACTTCAAATCTGCGGGACTTAGGGTCGTGCCCCAACCCGTTTGACTCGCATCCGTCATAATCGTGAAAGCTGGATCTGGCAGCTGCAGCAGAACTCCCTGAGTTAACCACTGAATATCTTCCCAAATCTGGACCCTTTGTTTTACCAGGTCCATTGAAATAATACTGGTCTCAAGCAAATGCGTCTTCACACACCAGTTCTGAATCAAGAATATCTGGAGGGGATGTGTGCGAAAGCGACCCATCGGAATAAGATCCGCAGCCGCTTCGCACAACCCCATCAGTTGCATGAATTCCCTCGCTGTTAATGCATCTGAGTGCAGACAAAAGCGAGCATAACAACTGACTAATTTCGCTCTGGGTAACGGCAGACAAACCAGATTGTTGTGAGTCTCGAAGCTCATCCCCAAGTGAATGAACGACTTGGACGGAGCTAGATCCGACTTCTTCTCGTTTACGATGAAGCCGAGACGTCGGAGCAGAAGTAGCAGACTCTGAACATCGTTCTGAAGAATAGTTTTGTTGTCGTATCTCTGAAGAATGTCGTCCAAGTAAGCCGACATTACCGCCGACGAATGAGCTCAGAAGTGAGACATTACCGAGTTCATTATTCGAGTGAAAGCCCAGGGCGCCAGGTTCAGACCGAAACACATCGCCCGGAACTGATACACTGTCCTTGCACGGCGAACCGCAGGTACTTTCTGAATGTCGGATGTTCCAGGACATGAAAGTATGCATCCTTTAGATCTATGCTTGCCGCATAGTCGTTCACCCGAATGCTCGCCCTTACTGACCGAATTGTCTCCATATAGAACTTTGGAGTTACGATAAGCTTGTTTATCCAGCTCAAGTGTATTACCGGTCGGAACGAGCCATCTGGCTTCGGTACGAGGAACAGGTGACTGTAAAATCCTAGAGAATTTTGATTCTCGATGACCTCTACTGCTTCCTTTCATAAGAGAGCCTGTAGCCTAGGAGAGAATCTCTTTTGCAAGGATTTGACGGAAGATTTGTCCACCGTGGACACCTTGTTAGTGCTGGTTTCGCTCGGAATATTAGCCGTAGGCCGTCCAAGACTACACTTCTCACCAACTGGTCTTCCATAATTGTTATCCAGTTTTTTTGCAAATCTTGATAACCTTCCGCCAACTGGCAAGCAATAGAGGTCCTGACCATCACCTGTAGAACATGCGAGGCTTATGGGAGGAAAAACCACGTCCCCCTCTCGAAGAGCCTCGACCCGTCAGCCTAGGGACGTCTGACCGGTAGTCTCGATCAGACCTACGCCCCTTTCCCGAGTCACTGTATTGACGATCTCTAGAGCAATTATAGTAGTGTTTCCTATACCCTCGCGGGGAGTCCCCTTTAGACAATTTCTGTCTGAGACGTCCTCCTTTACTCTTTTCTGCTGTAGCGGGTCGATTAGATGCAGACTTTAGAAGCAGAGTATTAGACGCTTTCTTTGTAGCTTGGTCATAAACCAATGAAAGCTTGTCGTCAAATATTGTGTGTCCGGAAACTGGAGGGACCCGGAGAGAGTTTTTCACCTTGTCTTCTATTAAAGATGACGACGCAAGGGCACTGTTAAGGGGGAGTTATACGTGGTAAACATAACTGCCCTGGAAAGAACTCTTAAAGAGTTACGAATGTCCTCAAATTCTTTCCCGTTGAGACGTTGCGCCACAGCTCTTGAAAGGTGATCTGCGTAAGACATAGCGTCCAAATTCGCTCTATTTGAAGAAATTGCCATCTCAATTGTGTCCGAGCGAATTGTGAATGACCCAGGCAAGGATAGCTCTAGATCCTCGGCCTGTTCATCCAAACACAGAGGAACTCTCTGTGCATCTTCCCCGACTGTTTTAAATGATCGTGGTCCGAGAAACGGTAAATTTATGGAAGATGATGACAAGAAACTGCCTTTCTTCTTCCCACTGGAGAGTTTGAATATGGAGTCGTCTAAATGGCAGAAGGCCGGCGACACCTGTCTAGACTGAACTGGGAAAGACAGGACCTCCTTCTTTGTCCGGATAAAGTCTGCGTCCAACAACGTCAGCGGTTTCTTCCTAGTAGTCGCAGCATTCTGATTCGCCAGAATAAATTCAGGGTAGTGTTGATGGATTAAATCATCGCAACCATGTGCTGTTCAGAAAGGGAAGGGTAATCCTCTTCCATATCCCTTTCACCATCCGATTGAATCAGTTGTGAGTCTCTGTCTACGGCAAATGAACGTGCAGAGGACTGGACCGACCCAGCACTGTCCGACAGCTCAGGTTCTGAGACTGCCGTAGGCTGCTCTTGCACTTGCTGGGAAGCTGCGATGAGCTGTGCAATCTGCGACAGCAAGTCCGTAACGGAGGCCTGAGGAGCAGCGGTCTTCTGTTTCTTGGCCGCCTGCTGCTCCTGGGACAGTGTGTCCGAGATGGCTCTTTTCTCCGGACGTCCCAATAAACGAGGCCTCGTCTCCTTAGCTACCAGATGGTCCAACTTCGCAGATGATGAGTGGTCCCTTCTCGGCGATGCAGGCTGGCTATCCGAAGTCATGTAAGGTGCGGTCATGTGTACTTTTTAGATGACGTTGTAGAAGCTGTAACTGCAGCCGAGGCCGCCTGTGAACTGTATGGAGCATCCCGGACGGAAGGTGCGGACGTTTGCTCAGACTCACGCAAGTTTCTAATCACAACATCTGGCCCCAGATGCTGCTGGGAAAGAGAGGGACCTCTCTTGCTCGCGGTCCTTTCAGACCTCGCCGAGCTTCCCAAGGTACTTGCCAGCTTCTTCCTCTGTTCCATCGTCGCTGGGTGAGCATGTTTATGTTTTAAGGTGCTCGCTCTACCCAATCCACTCCTCTCAACCACAACGGACATACCCGGCATCACGGTACCCATGGATGGAGTAACCGCTTCACCGGTCGACATAGCTGGCGACAAGGGACTAAAACCACCGGCTAGTGGCTTTTTGGCCTGTGTAATATTCATGAGCACTTTGGTAGCTAGCTCTGTTTGCTCATCTGAGCGCGACGACGGTAGCACATTATCTCTAGGTGTCAAGTAAACATCAACATGTTTTTGTTCCTCTGAAAAAGAAACTGGGAAACTTGATTGACTTTGTGGTGAGAGGACCGGCATTGGTCTTACACTGCTAACAACGTACCGTGACACCCGTCTCCAATGTTTGTCATCCCATCCGACACAGGTTGGACAAGAATTAGTGGGAATACATCGACTACAAGCAAGGCAACAAGCATTTAAATCCGAGTTAGACTTCCTCGCCTTGCATATTCAGCAATAAGCTTTCATAATGAATCAAGACAAAGTCAACAGTACCCCCACCAACTCCACAATAAATAAATGAAAAAGATACATAATAAATACATTTAAAAAATTTTTTTTTCGAAAAATTTTGACAGAAGCCCAAGTTCGCAAAGGGAACAAGACAAGCCCAAAGATATCCCGATACAGTCTAAGTGTCGACAAAATTCCCCAACATAATTTGCTACACTACCGGAATATTATAAATGTATCTTACAACAATCCTACCATGAAATAAATAGAAAACTACATATATTTATACCACGTTGTCAATGTAAACAACGTCAGAACAAAAAACGGAAACAAGACCCCACTGAATAAAGAGTAGTGTTGAAACGATTAGTCGACTAGTTGAAGTCAATTCGATTTTCGGAAAAATCAACTCTGAAATCTGCCAGTCGACTAGTCGGGAAACTCAAAGATGAAGTCGTAAAATGCCAATAGTGGGGGGTAATGATTACAAACATCAGACGTTTCTGCTTCGTGGTGGACCTATTTTAAATTGTATTGAGAAGTGGATATCAATGCAATCATCGTCATTTGTTGATGCCGATAATGTTACAACTTAGATTTAAGCAGCATTACAAGCACTGATTTCACCTAACCTAATCACTGGCATGCATTGAAGAAAAATGCTGTTAATTCATGCAAGCGTTCTGTCCCTCACCAAAGTCGCCCACACTTTTTTAATTGATATAAAAACAAGAGGCCCCAAGGAGCCTTAATCGCTCACCGGCCAAAGTGGTTCGAAGAAGTATTTGGGGTCACATTCAGTTGGACATGGTTCATCAACACTACAAAGGAATGAAGTCATGAGAGACAAATTTTATAGAACTAGGGACATGGCTTAAACAAACTTGAATCTTACCCCCTGAGGATGCTGCATACCAAATATCAAAAGCATTCATCTGCTGGATCTGAAGAAGAAGATTTTCAAAGAAAATTCCTCATTTTGAACTAAGTTATCATTCGGGCTCCCACAGTGAGCCCAAATAGGAACCCAGGGACTTGGCTTTAACAAACTTGAATCTCACCCACCTAAGGATGCTACACACCACATATCAAAACATTCTGACTGCTGGATCTGATGAAGATTTTTTAAGACAATTCCTCATTTCGAACTAAGTTACAATTCAAGTTTCCACAGTGAGCCCATTTATGGACCTAGGGACATGGCTTGAACAAACTTGAATCTCACCCCCCTAAGGATGCTGCTTACCAAATATCAAAACATTCCGACTGCTGGATCTGAAAAGGAAGATTTTTAACGAAAATTCCTCATTTTGAACTAAGTTATTATTCGGGCTACCACAGTGAGCCCAAATATGGATCTAGGAACATGGCTTGAACAAACTTGAATCTTACCCCACTAAGGATGCTGCATATAAAATATCAAAAACATTCATCTGCTGGATCTGAAGAAGATTTTTAAAGAAAATTCCTCATTTCGAACCAAGTTAAAATTCAAGTTTCCACAGTGAGCCCCCCACCCTGAGGATGCTACCTAATATCAAAACATTCCGACTGCTGGATCTGAAGAAGAAGATTTTTAAGGAAAATTGCCTGAAATGCACTATTTCAAATTTGGGCTCCTATACTGAGCCCAAATATGAACCCAGGGGGCCGATTTGAACAAACTTGAATCAGATCCACCCCACAATGTTGCATACCAAATATCAAAAGATTCTGCCTGTTGGATCTGGAGAAGAAGATTTTTCAAGAAATTTGCCCGAAATGCACTAAGTTCGAATTCGAGCTTCCATAGTGAGCCCAAATATGAATCCAGGGAGGCCGATTTGAACAAACTTGAATCAGATCCACCCCACAATGTTGCATACCAAATATCAAAAGATTCTGCCTGCTGGATCTGGAGAAGAAGATTTTTTAAGAAATTTGCCTGAAATGCACGAAGTTCGAATTTGGGCTTCTATAGTGAGCCCAAATATGAATCCAGGGGGCCGATTTGAACAAACATGAATCTGACCCCCCCTAGAGATAATGTATACCAAATAGGAAAGAATTCTGCCTGGTGGATTTGAAGATGATTTTTTTAATTTTGGAAAGAAATTCATGGGTGCTATCAGAGTTAGGCTGTGGGTGCGGCAAGTTTATTTGTACAAGTTTGAATTGTCACATGATAGGGAACATGCACACCAAATTTGGTTCAATTTGATCCAGTAGTTTGTGAGGAGTAGTCGATAATGTAAAGTTCACGACAGACGACGGCGGACGACGACGGACGGCAAGTGAAAAGTTAAGCTCCCTTAGGTGAGCTAATAAAATACATGCCTGAAACACTCAGAAAATTGCTCCATATTCTATGATACCACTGTACTGGTTTGAGTGCGAGCTGGCGAATACCGGATATGAAGGTGAGAAAACTGTCTGTCACAAAATTTGACCCAGGAGTTTTTAATTAATTGCACCGGGCGAATGGCAGCACACTTCAAACATTTTACAAATTCACGAAACTTCTGTTTTAACATCATTGGGTACTTTTTCCACTGTACGGACTGAGGACTAGGAGGCACACACTTCCCAGGTATCCTAATTTTTTTACTGAATGGTTAAAGCTATAATATGCACAACGTTTTAAAAAATTCAAAATATGAAAAAGAGAACAGCTATGTTCATGACTTTGACAAGGAAACTTCATCAAACACCTGTCAAACGAGTCATTAAACGAAAGGGTTATCAACTTACATGTAACAGTCTCTTATCACCTAATTTACTGAAACAATTATGTTTTCAACAGAAAAGCCGACCAGTTGATTTTGAATCGATTTCCTCCGTCGGCTAGTCTGCTTTGAAAAATAGGTAATCGTTTCAACACTAATAAAGAGGCCCGAAGTCAGTAACAGATTTTGAACTATCTGATGTAAAGAAAGATCTTCAGAAGATGAAACACTCACCTGACATGGTAGTCTAAATATCAAACCAGGGACTTGACTTGAATAAGCTGCATACGCCCCTCTTAAGAAAAGCATATACCAACTAGATGAAGCGATTGTGCCCACACAATACACAGGATTTTCTTTCTATTTTCAGTTCCTGCACTTTTACGTCCCAAAATTGAGATAAACGCATAAAAACAGATTTTTTTTCTAAACCAAATATTTTCAGCCTAAAATTTTTTTTTCTTAAAACGCATAAAAAAACAAAAAACTAATTTCCGGATTTTGGTCCAAAATTTTCCCAAAAGTCCCACCCGGACACTAAATTTTCAGGGTAAAAAAAAAAAAAAATTTGTCTTAAAATTGACCGAAACACATAAAAAACAAAAAAAAATTCTGGATTTTGGTCCAAAATTTCTAAGTCCGGAACAGGGCCCCAAATTTTCAGCCTAAATATGAACCCAGGGACTTGGCTTGAACAAACTTGAATCTCACCCCCCTATGGATGCTGCATACCAAATATGAAAAGATTCTTATTGGTAGATCTGAAGAAGATTTTTAAAGAATGTTCCTCATACTGCACTAATTTAAACATTTGGGTTCCCATAAAGAGCCCAAATATGAAAAAAAAATTTCGGCATAAATTAATAAGCCCTCATATCAAATTTGGTTCAAATCTGCCTCTCGGTTTGGAAAATAGAAATTTTGGGATTGGCAAAAATTCTTGCCCCTCCCATAACGAAGGCAAATAATGCCCGACAAACTTCTCTTGAACAAACTTGATTCTAAACCTCAAAAGGACTCTGTATACCACATATCAAGTCTCTGCTACTGGTGGTTCATTAGAAGATTTTCAAAAAATTTGGCCATTTTTTCCCCACACCTCTGCTCAATATGAGCCGAAACCTAATTTGCATAAAAATCAAAATGCCCCTATATAACCACTACTTACAAGAAATTTAATTAAAATGTTGCCAGTGGTTTAGGAGAAAGAGGCTTAACGCAGGACGACAGACAGATGAACGGACGGACGGATGGATGGACGGACGGACAATGGACGAAGAGTGATAAGAAAAGTCAGGTGAGCTAAAAACGATACATCGGATGTAAAATGCATGACCCAAAATGCCTAAAATACCCCGACGGTGAGGACGTAACCATGGGGATATACAGAATAAACATTCTGTGTTACACGTCAAACTCCCAAGAAATTTATAAAAAAATTTCAATAAAATAAGCCAAAAAGCTTGGGAGTTTAACTGAGGGCTTCAAGGAAGGATAGGGAAGGAACCCTTAACAAACAGTGGAAAAATCATTAGCAAGAATGATGACGTCAGGCCCATGTCCTGAAATTGGGAAACATGAAATAATTATAAAGTTACAGCCCTCAAAGTTTCCAACCACCGTTGTTCCCTTCCATCATCCAATTATGTCCTTGGAACCACCAATTCTGCTATTGATTTGTGTCTGGCATCATTAAAACTGAGATTTAAAAGCACAGATATCAGTTTGTTGTTACTGACTGGAGGGCCAAAAAAACAATGATGGTTGGCGCCAATTTTGGTGTCTTCCTGGAGTATGAAGTATGAAGGACCAGATAGGACATAAAATTTTCGGTTTTGCATGCAAATTTTGGGGATTTGGGGGCAAAATTTGTGTTTGTCCCTGGATTATTTTTGAGTTAGCACCAACTAGTCTGGGCCATTGGTTGTTGTATAAAAATATTATAAATTTAAAGCAATTTGTATATTTTTTATACTTACCAATGGCCCAGACTTAGCTGTGCAAACTCAAAGTTATCAAGGGCCAAACACAAATTTTGAATCCCCCCCCCCCAAACCCCAACATTTGCTTGCAAAACCGAAAATTAAGTCCTATCTGGTCCTGCATACTTTTACTCCCCACGCATGCGCAGCCGTCAGGAAGTGACCTGAATTGGTGCCAACATCATTCTTTGTAGAAAAGAGTACTATATAATAACTCAGCGGGGAGGTGTTAGTGCCCACCCACTCATGGGAGGGCCATACCCATCTGGGCCATTGGTAAGTATAAAAAATATACAAATTACTTTGAATTTATAATATTTTTATACTATAACTAAATGGCCCAGACTTAGCTGAATCATAAAAAGGCGAAGAGCCTAGGACTTCAGAATTAGTAGACCAACATAGTTCCAAGCCTGTAATCCAAGGTGAAAGGAAATTAAATTTAAAAGGTATTACATGTATGTCTCTCTATACAGTAATAGAGAAGACATATCATAAATAAGAAGCCAAATTCAAGTAATTCCGTATTCATAGCATAAAGACTATGCTAATTGGATGTAACAAGTTCCCAATTTTTAAGGCTAGTCTGGACTAAGCCCCAGAAATTAGGATGGCATATTTGAGAATGAGAGGATATCCCCCATAAACATATGCCATATACAAGTGCAACGCCGATCGCCAGCGACAAGACAATCGTCCCCCATGGTAGGTGGATTACTGTGAAATATATTGATATTTCCTCAATAAAACCCAAACAAATATCGATATCAAAGGAACAACTCAACAAACTAGTCCCAATATTACCCATATTTCTGTGGTTGTACTGGAAGCATCCAAATACCTGTAAAAAGTTAAGTAAGGCTAACTTGCATAATGTATGCACAAGAAAAAAAAACCTGTATAATATGTTATTTATATCTAAACTTTTTGACGTGCATCTTCCTCCTATTATGTGTCACCAATGGTATAAGAATGAAAGTACAGCATTGAAGCATATATAAGATACAGGCGGTAACATAAATGAGGACAGACAGGCAGATGGACGGACAGATGGATGGACGGATGGACGGATGGAGACAGAGTGCAATCCAATAGTCCCCCAAAATGGTAAAACTGTGGGGGACTAATAAAACACAAGCTGTATCCAGGATATAATCTACAGACAAAACAGCTTCACTCATAGTTGCACACTTATCAAGCCGGAGGAGAGGTAAAAAATCACCCCCCTTTTTGAAGGAATCTTCTTCAAAAAGAATGAGGGGAGCGCTCTGGAATCAGTAAAAGCGGTACCAAATAACAATATAAATATTTGTCGAACAGGCACCCAGGTATTAATTATTATTAATAATTTGTGTTTAACGCCACTTTAGAAGCGAAGGCTATAGCGGCAATCCCGGTAATTAATATCGCCTGCCTGTAATGTATACTGGATTTGGCATTCGCAGAGAGGTCGAAAACCGGTGATACAATATATAACATACACATGTCCAATAGAATCACAATGAACGATCTCTGGTGAGTAAACACACTTCCAAGGTAAGGCAAAAGGCGACCCCTTCAGGACGAAAAACCACAGGAAACCAACCAACTAAAAAGTGGATGTGCACATGAGGTTGCCATAGAACACGACAGAGCTGCCAATCGAGAAGTCATGAAATGCATGTGTACTTAAATGCATACGAGGCTTACGGGAAGAAACCTACTTCTCGCCCGGTAAACACCGAACACATTGGGGGTGGGGAGGAGATTCAAAATCATATCGAACCCCCCTCACCCGCATTACTTGAATCATTTTTGTGTTTGTCATCAATTAGTATAGGAATCGTAAAGGCTCCCTCGAGTCTGACAGACTCCATAATGCCACTAAGGGCAGAGAAGATTGATCCAAGGTTTCTGAGACAACAGAGGTGCTAATAGCAGGATTTGCAACAAGACTGTTTGATCTTTAACAGAATCTGCTGAATCAACGGAGTTGAAGGATACGCATATCCTATCATTCTGTCCCATGAGATCGACAGAGTGTCTACTGCATATGCTCGATGATCTGGTCATGGTGACACAAATGTTGGTAACTGATTGTTCTGGTGTGTCGCAAACAGATCTATCATGGGACGATCCCACTGGTAGCAAATCTGCCAGAATATTCGCTTGTTGAGAGTCCAATCCGATGACAACAGGCGACCTTTCCGAGAAAGCGAGTCTGCTAGTACGTTCAGATGACCTGTTATATGACAGACAGAAAGATGAACATGATGATTCATGACGTATGGGAGAATCCTCTCCATTAATTTGCATAATGGAATTGAATGAGTGCTGCCTTGGTTCCTGATGTAAGCTACTACTGTCGAATTGTCCGACAAAATCTGAGCATGGACGTTTGCTATTATGTGAATCCAATGTTGAAGAGCTAGCCATATTGACATCATCTCTTTGATGTTTATTTGCTTCTCTAGGAACCGAGGGTTCCAAAGACCCTGACACTTCAAGTCTGCAGGACCTAGGGTTGCGATTCAACCTGTTTGACTCGCGTCCGTCATAATCGTGAAAGTCAGATTCAGCAGTTGCAGCAGAAGTCACTGAGTTAACCACTAAAGATCTGCCCAAATCTGAACCCTTTGTCTTACTAGGTCTGTTAAAACAATACTGGTTTCGAGCAAATGCATCTTCACACTCCAGTTCTGAGTAAAGAATATCTGGAGGGGACAGGTGCGTAGACAGCCTATCGGAATAAGATCTGCAGCCGCTCCACACAACCCCATCAGTCGCATGAATTCCTTCACTGTTAATGCGCCTGAATGTAGACAAAATCAAGCATAACAACTGACTAATTTCGCACTGGGTAACGGCAGACGAATCAGATTGTTGTGAGTCTTAAGCTCATCCCCAAGTGAGTGAACAATTTGGACGGAGCTAGATCCGACTTTATCTCGTATACGATGAAACCGAGACGTCAGAGTAATAGAAGCAGACTCTGAACATCGTTCTGAAGAATAATTCTGTTGCCGTATCTCTGGAGAATGTCGTCCAAGTAAGCCAAAGTTACCGCAGACGAATGAGCTCGGAAGTATGGCATTACTGAGTTCATTATTCGAGTGAATTCCCAGGGAGCCAGCTTCAGACCAAAGCACATTGCTCTGAACTGATAAACCTTCCCTTGTACGGCGAAACGAAGGTACTTTCTGAATGCCGGATGTACCAGGACATTAAAGTACGCATCCTTTAGATCTATGCTTGCCGCATAGTCATTCACTCGAATTCTCGCTCTTACCGACAGAATGGTCTCCATACAGAATTTTGGAGCCATGATAAGCTTGTTTATCCAGCTCAAGTCTATTACCGGTCAGAACGAGCCGTCTGGCTTCGGTACGAGAAACAGGTGGCTTGTACAAGCCCTGAGAATTTTGATTCTCGACGATCTCTATTGCTTCCTTTAATAAAAGAGGCTGTACCTCCGCTAGGAAAGACTCTCTTTTGAAAGGATCCGATGGAAGATTTGTCCAATGCGGACATCTTGTTAGTGGGGGTTCTGCTCGGAATGATAGTGGTAGGCTGTCCGAGACTGCACTTCTCACTCACTGATCTTCCGTGACTACTATCCAGTTTCTCACGAAGTTTGATAACCTTCCGCCAACTGGCAAGCAATAGAGGTCTTGAACGTCACCTGTATGACCTGCGAGGCTTGAGGGAGGAGAAACTACGTCCTCCCCATGAAGAACCTCATCCGTCGGCCTAGGGGCGACTGACCGATAGTCCCGATCAGACCTACGCTCCTTTCCCAAGTCGCTATATTGATGACCTCCAGAGTAATTATAAGAGGGTTACTTGTACCCTCATGAGGAGTTCCCTTTTGACATTTAGATCTGGAACGTCCTTCTTTACTCTTGTCTGCTGAAGCGGGTTGGTGAGACGCCGACTTCAATAGCAGAGCACTGGACGCTTTCTTAGTAGTCTGTTCATAGACTAACGAAAGCTTGTAAAAAATAGTATGTCTGGAGAACGGAGCGACTCGGAGAAAGCTTTTCACCTTGTCATCTATAAGTGATGACGACGCAAGGGCAGCATCACGTCTGATTAACTCCAGATTAGCCACTGTTAGGGCAGAGTTATACATGGTATACATAACTGCCCTGGAAAGAACTCTAAGAGAGGTACGAACGTCCTCAAATTCCTTCACGTTGAGATGTTGCACCATAGCTAGCTCTGGTAAGGTGATCTGCGTAAGACATTGTGTCCAAATTTGCTCTACTTGATGAAATTACCATTTCAATTGTGTCTGAGCGAATAGTGAATGATGCAGGTAAGGATACCTTCAGATCCCTGGCCTGCTCATCCAAACGCAGAGGAGCTCTCTGAACATCTTCTCCAACCGTTTTAAATGAAAGTGGTCCAAGAAACAGTATGTTTATGGAAGATGTAGAAACCGCCTTTTTTCCTCGCACTCGAGAGGTGAATACGGCATTGTCTACATGGCCGAAGGCCTGCGGCACCTGTCTGGACTGAACCGGAAAAGAAAGAACTTCTTCCTTTGTCCGTATAATGTATGCGTCCAACGACGCCAGCGGTTTCTCTCTTGTTGTGGCAGCATTCTGATTCGCTGGAACAAATTCTGGGTAGTACTGATGGATGAAATCCATCACAACCATGTGCTGTTCCGAAAGGGAAGGGTAATCCTCTTCCTTATTCCTTTCACCATCCAAGAGAATCAGCATATGCGTGAACAGACGACTGGACCGACCCAGCACCGTCCGACAGCTCAGGTTCTGAGTCTGAGGGAGGCTGCACCTGTACTTGCTGGGATGCTGCGATCAGCTGTGCAATCTGCGACAGCAAGTCCATCATCGAGGCCTGAGAAGCAGCGGTCTTGTTTCTTAGCCGCTTGCTGGGACGGTGTGTTTCAGAGATAAATCTCTTCTCCGAACGTCCCGATGATTGAGGCCTTGTCTCCCTAGCTACCGGATGGTCCGACTTCACGGGCGAAGAGTGGTCCCTTTTTCACACAGCAGGCTGGATATCCAAACTTGGGTAGCTAGGATACGGTCGTATGTGCTTTATTAACATAGCAGAGGAAGCCGTGACTGAAGCTGACCCCGGCTGCAGACTAGACGAAGCGTCCCGAGCAGTGGGCAGATGCAAGCTCCACCTCGTGCAAGTTTCCAACCAGGAAACTTCATTTTGGCTTGTGAAACGTAGCAGAGGAAGCCGTGACTGAAGCCAACCCCGGCTGCAGACTAAACAGAGCATCCCGGGCGGTGGGCGGACATATGATCCGGCTTGTGCAAGTTTCTCATAACATTTGGCCACAAATATTGTTACTTTAGAGAGAGGCCTCTCCGGCTCGCGGTCTATTAGACCTCGCCAAGTACAAGAAACTTGCTGACTTTCTCCCTATTTCCATCGTCGCTGGGTGAGCTTATTTATATTTAAGTGCTCGCTCTACCCACATCTACACTTCCTTCAACCGCAACAGACTTACTCGGTGTCATGGCTCCCACAGACGGAGTAACCGCTTCACCGGTCGAGCTAGCTGCTAGCAAGAGATTAAAACCCTTAACAAAAGGCCCTAACTCTTGCAATCATGAGCACTGCAGCTAGCTCTATATGCTCAACGGAGCGCGACGACAGTAGCACTCTTGGATGGGTGTCAAAATATCATCACCATGTTCATGTTCCTCTGAAATAGAAACTGACAAAATGAATTGTAACGCGGTGAGAGGCCTGGCCTCAGAAACTCATCGCCAACAATGTACCGCAACACCCGTCTCCAACATCTGTCATCCCAGTGAACACAAGAATGACAAGAGTCCGCAGGAGTGCATCGACTAAAGTCGATATCAGTCCTCCAAACTCAAAATATATAATTAAGATACATGAATAATAGCAAACAAAATTAAATTAAAAATATTTTTTGGAAAAATTTTTGTTGTTGAAAAAACACCTAAGTTCCCAAAGGGAACATAAAGAGCCCAAAGGCATCCCGATAAAGCCTAAGTGTGGACAAAGTCAAATTTATTGAGCTACACTACCGGAATAATAATCCATGTATCCACCAGTAATTCTACAGTAATAGAATATAAAATACTACCTATATATGAGAACGTTGTCAATGTAAACAACGTCAATGTAAACAAGACATCAGGCACACAAAAAGGCCCAAAGTCAGAAATCAATTTAAATGCTACCAGATGCAAAGTTAGATATTCATATGAAGAAAAAACAATACATCGGATAGAAGATGCAAGACTAAACGACCTAACACCCTTAGGGTGAGGATGTAACCATGGAGAATAAACAGCTGCACTATGTGCACATGATATGCCCATTATTAATTACAAGAGGGAAGCACACAATATGAGTATACATGTGTACTTGTCAGGGTTTTTTTATATTCTTGTACAATAATCATAACCAACAACATACTGGGTTCATTAATTTGGAAATAAATTACTTGAATTTAATGTATATATCTTATGTCTGCAGAGATCATAACTTCAAGAAAAAATGGTAAATGTATTGGATACATTGTTCAAAATCTGAACTTTTAAGTAGTTCATATAATAAAATAATTTGATAATCATTACCAGAAATAACAGAAGAGAAATAGGATAACAGTGTGGAAACAATGAAAGATACAGTGAGATGGATACTGATGACAGTGGATGTAAAGTAAATTTATAACTCACCAAATTTCATTGTAATGTGATCCAAATTATTTTATGGTCTGAATAATAAACTTCAAGAGTACCTTCAGAGAGCGACACAAATCGAAAAGGAGATTCCTTCTATCAACATATACTTGCAACCAAAAAATCATGAAAATTGCTCTAAGCATTTTCAAGTTATTGTTCGACAAGTGGAAAATTGCTTATATTTTGACGAATAAAGTCCCATAACTCTGGAATGACATATCGGACAGCGACACTAATAGAAAGGGAGATTCCTTCCATCAACATATACTTGCCACCAAAAAATCATGAAAATTGCTGAAAGCATTTTCAAGTTATTGTCCGACATGTGGAAAATTACCTATATTTTGACGACTAAAGTCCCATAATTCTGGAATGACAAATCGGACAGTGACACAAATCGAAAGGGAGCTTTCTTCCATCAACATATACTTTCTACCAAAAAATCACAAAAATTGCTTGAAGCGTTTTCGAGTTATTGTATGATGTGTGGATGGACAGACAGACAGACGGATGGACGGACAAACAGCAGTATACCATAATATGATCGTTTTTTCCAAACAGGCATATAAAAACAGAATAAATATTCTGTAAAATTTCAATAAAAAATAGCCAAAAAGCTTAAGAGTTTAACAGGAAGGGTTCATTAAAGGATATTTATTTATTTATTTATTGGTGTTTAAGGTCACATATTTCTGCACAATGGCTAACCATGACCGTGACAGTTTTACGGGTGGAGGAAGCCGGACTACCCGGAGAGAACCACCGAGCAATGGTGAGCAACTATCAGCTCCCCAACATACCAACTCCACACAAGCAGGGTTAGCATTGGTTGAAGACAGGTGTCCCATCGACGTGCAGTACGCCTTAGTCCACAACGTCACCGTGCCCCCATATGGGCAATGGGGGTGAAGTGTCTTGCCCAAGGACACAACACGGTTGCCGCAGGTGGGATTCGAACCGCGGACCTCTCGGCTTGCAGCCTGCACCTCTACCAACTGAGCCACTGCGCCCCTCATGGAAGGATAGGGAAGGAACACTTAACAGTGGAATAATCATTAATAAAAATTATGACGTCAGGCGTATGTCCCAAAATTGAGAAACATGAAATAATTTTATAATTATTATAAAGTTACAGCCCTGAACGTCTAAAACCACTGTTGAACACTTCCATCATCCAATAACAGCCTTGGATCCACCAATTCTTGCATTGATTTGTGTCTGGCATCCTCAAAGAAGAAGATTTTAAAGCACAGATGTCAGTTCATTGTTGCTGACTTTAGGGCCAAACAAAGAATGATGTTTGTGCCAATTCGGGTCACTTCCTGATGGCTGCGCATGCGCGGAGAGAAAAAGTATGGGGGACCAGATAGGACTTTTAATTTTCGGTTTTGCAAGCAAATTTTGGGGATTGGGGGGTTCAAAATTTGTGTTTGGCCCTTGAAAACTTTGAGTTTGCACCACCTAAGTCTGGGCCATTGGGTTATAGTATAAAAATATGGGAAACATGAATAATTTTACATAATTATGTAACTCGGTGTTCTCAAATAACGAAACAGTTAATGAGGTGGATACGATGAAGATTTATTCAAATGAATACCAGGCAGTCATCTTCAATACACCATAACAAAAACCAGATATGTGGCAGAATAATATATTAACAAATCTTCGCAGATAAGTAAATGGAGGTTACAGCAGTTGATTGTTAAATATATATATATGAAGCGAACGGTTTGAAATCGGAAAGAAGAATGGGGAGATTTTTGGTGGGTAAAAGTGAGTTGTGGTTAAAGAATCATGCACATGCAGTGAACAGTCAGTGATCAGCTAGCTAATAGTTAGGGCGGCTGCAAGTCATGTGTCACTCTATAAATAGGAACAAGAAGCACATGTATAAACAATTAACAGACATGTGAAACCTAAAGTAGAAATGGTCAAATGTATTCTGTAGCTGGTAAAATAAAACTCATCACTAGTTACAATTATTTTAAAGTTACAGCCCTGAACGTCTAAAACCACCATAGTTCACTTCCAGCATCCTTTCACGTCACTGAATCCACCAGAATCAATGATTTGTGTCTGGCATCTTTAAAAAAAAGGGGTGTGTCCATCCCAATTAGCTCAACAACACATGGCATACAATAAATCTAGGCTTATTACAAATCTGCAAAAAATGTCTGGTCATGTACATGCATAGCAAAACAGGTCAGAAATTTTCTTAGTCCACAGTGACAAAAAAGTCTAACATTGCATTAATAAACAGCTGCACCATGAGCACATGATACGCCCGTTATTAATTACAAGAGGGAAGAACACAATATATGTGTACTTGTCAGGTTTTTTTTATATTCTTGTACAATAATCATAACCAACAACATACTGTGTTCAATAATTTGGAAATAAAATTATTTGAATTTCATGTATATATCTTATGTCTATAGAGATCATCACTTCAAGAAAAAATCAACGATTTTCTAAGTAATAAAGTCCCATAATTCTGGAATGACTAATCGAACGGCGACACCAACCGAAAGGGAGCTTCCTTCCATCAACATAAACCACCTACCAAAAAAATCGTGAAAATCTCTCGAAGTGTTCTCGAGTTATCATACATGTAAAAAATCAACAATTTTCTAAGTAATAAAGTTCCATAACACTGGAATGACTAATTGAACGGCGACACTAAACGAAAGGGAACTTCCCTCCGTCGATGTACACCATCTACCCAAAAATCACGAAAATCTCTCAAAGCGTTTTGAGTTATCGTACAATGTGTGACCGGACAGACAGACGGACAGACGGACAGACGGACAGCGGTACACCATAATACGACCTGTTTCTTCAAAACGGGCGTATAAAAAAGTCCAAAATCTCCGAAAAGGGTCTGGCCAAGGGTTAATGTCATCTTATATTGATGCATTTAACACATCTATGAAATATGAAAGCCACAGCATACCGGAGGAAGCCTACACTCATATACAGCAAAACAGATCAGAAATTTTCTAATGTTGCATTAAAAAAGTCCAAAATGTCCAAAAAATGATAAATTTGAAGTAATTTGTATATTTTTTATACTTACCAATGGCCCAGACTAGCTGGTTCTAACTCGAATTAATCCATGTTCAAACACAAATTTTGCCCCCAATCCCCAAAATTTGCATACAAAACCAAAAAAAATCAAGTCCTATATGGTCCTCCATACTTTTTAGATCTGCGCATGTGCAGTATCCAGGAAGGTACCAAAATTGGACCCAATCTTCATTCTTTCTACAGATTGCCTGTTAAATGTTATAAACAGCGGGGAGGTATGAGTGCCCACTCATGGGAGGGCCATACCTGTCTTGGTTATTATAAAAAAATATACAAATTACTTTAAATTTATCATTTTTTGGACCTTTTGTACTTTTTATCATATTTTTATACAACAACCAATGGCCCAGACTAGCTGAATTGCAAAAAGGCTGGAGGACCCAGGAAGAAAATCCAATCTCTCAATTACTTCAGTAAAGAATAGCTCCCACAGGAGAATAGAAGATAGGAATTATACATGTCTTTCTCTTTTACGAGAGAAAATAATCTGTTATGCTAATTCGGTGAAGGAAAACCAATATATAAAGACAGTCCAGAGAATGAGACTCTTTATACTCATTTAAAAGTGTCCGAGGATTGTATATTAATGCCCGTTTGACACTTGACAAATACAAATGCTTCACACCGAGCTACACATTAAAACCATGATAACATAGACCTATAGCCCTTAATAATGACAGACTGCAGTTTGAGATCGTTGAACAAGTAGACCAGGAAATCGGCAACATTTGGTATGGACGGATCGTCTATCGACTGATCCCTACACCAATGGGTGAAAACCCTCCACTTCGCTGCGTAGTTCAATGAAAAGGAGGACCTCCTACAGTTAGAAATTGCATCCACTGCGCGTCCTGCAAAATGTTTTCCGTGCAAGAAGGACCGCACAATGGAAATATGTGAAGGTTGAGACCTTCTGGTTGTGATGCAGTGCGCGAGACTTCCCCTGATAAAGAAAACCCTCACATGGAAGAAGCTTTCGGGGAACATCCCATAACAGGTTTCTGATCCAAGGTTTTTGTGATGACAGAGGTGCTACTAGCATGATTTTGCAATGAGACTGTTTGATCTTTATCAGAATCTGCTGAAACAACAGAGCTGGAGGATATGCATATCCTATCATGCTGTAAAATTGACAGAGTGTCTACTGTGTGCTCCCGATGATCGGGGCATGGTGACACAAACGTCTGTAACTGATTGTTCAGGTGTGTCGCAAAAAGATCTATTATGATGACGATCTCACTGGTAGCAAATCTGCCTGAATATTTGCTTGTTGAGAGTCCACTCCGATGGCAACAGGCGACCTTTCCGAGAGAGCGAGTCTGCTAATATGTTCAGACGACCCGGTATATGATGGACAGAGAGATGAACGTGATGATTCATGATGAATAGGAGAATCGTGTCTGTTAATTCGCATAATGGAATTGAGTGAGAGCCGCCTTGGTTCCTGAGGTACGCCACTACTGTCAAATTGTCCGACAGAAATTGAATGTGGACGTTCGCTATTAGGAAAATCCAATGTTGTAGTGCTAGCCATACTGACATCATCTCTTTGATGTTTATGTGCTTCTCTAGGAACCGAGAGTCCCAAAGACCCTGATACTTCAAGTCTGCAGGACTTAGGGTCAGACCCCAGCCCGTCTGATTCGCGTCCGTCATAATCGTGAAAGCTGGATCCAGCAGTTGCAGCGGAACTCCTTGAGTTAACCACTGAAGATCTGCCCACATCTGAACCTTTTGTTTTACTAGGTCCATTAAAACAATGCTGGTTTTGAGTGAATGTGTCTTCACACACCAGTTCTGAGTAAAGAATATCTGGAGGGGACATGTGCACAGACAACCCATAGAAATAAGATACGCAGCTGCTCCGCATAGTCCCATCATTCACATGAACTCCCTCGCTGTTATTGCGTCTGAGTGTAGACAAAAGCGAGCATAACAACTGACTAATTTCACTCTGGGTAACGGCAGACAATCCAGATTGTTGCGAATCTCGAAGCTCATTCCCAAGTGAGTGATGACTTGGACGGAGCTAGATCTGACTTTTTCTCGTTTACTATGAAACTGAGACGTCAGAGCAATAGTAGCAGACTGACCATCGTTCTGAAGAATAATTCTGTTGCTGTATCTCTGCAGAATGTCGTCCAAGTAAGCCTACGTTACCGCAGACGAATAAGCTCGGAAATAAGACATTACTGAGTTCATTATTTGAGTGCATGCCCAGGGAGCCAGGTTCAGACCAAAGCACATTGCTCTGAACTGATAAACCTTCCCTTGCACAGCGAACCACAGGTACTTTCTGAATGCAGGATGTACCAGGATATGAAAGTAAGCATCCTTCAGATCTATGTTTGCCGCATAGTCGTTCACTCGAATGCTCACTCTTACCAGCCGAATGGTTTCCATATAGAACTTTGGAGCCACGGTTAACATGTTTATCTAGCTCAAGTCTATGACCGGTCGGAACGAGCCGTCTGGCTTCGGTACGAGAAACAGGAGACTGTAAAAACCTTGAGAATTTTTATTCTCGACGACTTCTATTGCTTTCTTGAACAAGAGAGCCTGTAACTCCACTAGGAGAGACTCTCTTTTGAAAGGATCCGCCGGAAGATTTGTCCAACGCGGACATCTTGTTAGTGGGGGGGTTTTGCTTGGAATGATAGCCATAGGCCGTCCGAGACTACACTTCTCACCCACTGATCTTCCGCGACTGATGTCCAGTTTTTTTGCAAAGTTTGATAACATTCCGCCAACTGGCAAGCAATAGGGGTCTTGACCATCACCTGTATGACTTGCAAGGCTTATGGGAGGAGAAACTACGTCCTCCCCACAAAGATCCTTGCCCCGTTGGCTTTGGGGCATCTGACCGATAGTCCCGATCAGACTTACACCCCTTTCCCGAGTCGGTGAATTGACGACCTCCAGAGTAATTATATGAGGGTTTTTTGTACCCTAGTGAGGAGTTCCCTTTAGAAGATTTTGATTTGAAATGTCTTCGCTTACTACAGTCTGCTGAAGCGGGTTGTTGAGATGCAGACTTCAAAAGCAGAGCACTGGAAGCTTTCTTAGTAGCCTGTTCATAGACTAATGAAAGCTTGTCATCAAACATAGTATGTCCGGAGACCAGCGCGACCTGGAAAGAGCTTTTCACCTTGTCATCTATAAGTGCTGACGATGCAAGGGCAGCATCATGTCTGATTAACTCCAGATTTGCCACTCTCAGGGCGGAGTCATACATGGCATACATGATTGTCCTGGAAAGAACTCTAAGCAAGGTACACACGTCCTCAAGTTCCTTCCCGTTGAGATGTTGCGCCATAGCTCTGGTAAGGTGATCTGCGTTGGACATTGCATCCAAATTCGCTTTATTCGATGAAATTGCTGGTTCCATTACATCTGGTTGATTGAGGCAGGTAAGGATATATCTAAATCCCTGGCCTGCTCATCTAAACACAGTGGAGCTCTCTGAACATCTTCTCCAACCGTTTTAAAATGAACGTGGTCCGAGGAACGGTATATTTATGGAAGATGTTGATAAGAAACCTCCTTTTTTCCTTCCACTCGAGAGGTTAAATATGGCGGCGTCTACAAGGCCGAAGGCCTGCGACACCTGTCTAGACTGAACCGGGAAAGAAAGAACTTCTTCCTTCCTCCGTGTAAAGTCTGTGGTTTCTCCCTTGTTGTTGCAGCTTGCTGATTCGGTGGAACAATCTCAGGATAGTATTGATGGATAAAGTCCATCACAATCATGTGTTGTTCCAAAAGGGAAGGGTAATCCTCTTCCTTATCCCTTTCACCATTCAACTGAATCAACTTAGAATCCCAGTCCATTGCATCTGCATGACCCACGACTGGACCGACACAGCACCATCCGACAGCTCACTTCCGGAGTCTGCTACCACACTTGCTAGGATGCTGCGATCAGCTGCGCAATCTGTGACAGCAATTCCGTCACCGAGGCTTGAGGAGGAGCGGTTTTGTTTTTTAGCCGCTTGCTGCTCCTGGGATGGAGTTCCGGAGATGGATCTCTTCTCTGAACGTCCTGATGATCGATGCCTCGGTTCCCTAGCTACCGGATGGTCCGACTTCATGGGGGAAGACTGGCTCAGTCTTCGCGCAGCTGGCTGGATATCCTTAATCAGGTAGCTAGGATGCAGTCGTGTGTGCTTACTGATCATAGCGGTGGAAGCCATGATAGGCCGAGGCCGGCTGCAGTCTAGACAGAGTGTCCTGAGCAGCAGTGGACGTATGCTCCGGCCGTGCAAGTTTCCCATAACATCTAGCCCCGGATGTTGCTGGGTTAAAGAGGGACCTCACCCGCTTGCAGCCTTTTCAGACCTCGCCGAGCCTTCCATCAAAAAACTTGCTGGCTTCCTCCTTAGTTCTGTCGTCGGTGGTTGAGCTTTTGTTTTTAAGGTGCTCACTCTACCCACTACACTTCCTTCAACCGCAGGGGACATACCCAGCATTACGGCTCCCAAGGATGGAGTAACCACTTCACCGGTCGAACTAGCTGCCTGCAAGGGTTTAAGACCACCGCCCAGTGGCCTTGTCCCCTGCTTAATATTCAAGAGCACCTTAGCAACCAGCTGTTTGCTCATTACAGCGCGACGACGGTAGCACACTTTTGGTGGGTGTCACAATACCATCACCATGTTCTTGTTCCTCTGAAAAAGAAACTGAAAAACTTGAATAACCTGTAGTGAGAGCTCTGGCATAGGCATCTCACCGCCAACAACGTACCGTGACACCCACTTCCAACGTTTGTCATCCCAATCGACACATGTAGGACAAGAAGCTGCAGGAGTACATCGACTACAAGCAAGGCAACAAGCATGTAAATCTGAGGAAGACTTCCTTGCCTTGCATTTTAAGCAGTAGCTTTCATGATTAATCAAAACTAAGTCGATCGTAATCCCACAAACTCCACAATAAATATATGATAAAGATACATAATAAACAGCAATCAAAATCAAAATCGAAAAATTAAAATCCAAAAATTTTTCGAAAAATTTGTGAAAAAAGCCTAAGTTCCCAAAGGGAACCTGAAGAGCCCAAAGGCATCTCGATAGGGCCTAAGTGTGGACAAAATCCAAATTTTTTAGCTACACTACCAGAATATTAATTAATGTACTTTACAATAATCCTACAGTAAAAATAACTAAATACTACATATATTTAAAGACATTGCCAATGTAAACAACGTCAAGGAAAAAAGTCGACGTCGTAGTTGCGACGGGTTAGAAATGCATTGGTTCATCAAGGGCCATAACTCCGAGAAACACATGCATTGAACGGTGGCTAGACATCAATATGATACACTTACATGCCAAATATAAAGTCATTCCATCAAGTATTTCAAAAGTTATTGAGTTTTGAAACTTGTTGGTCACAGACAGACAGACCGACCGACCGACCGACAGACCGACATTGCCACTTATAGAGCTGCTAGTCGCAGCTAAAAACGGCAACAAGATAACAGGCACAGAAAAAAGGCCCAAAGTCAGTAACAGATTTAAAAGCTACCAGATGTAAAGCAAGATCTTCAAATGAAGAAAAAACGATACATCGGATAGAAGATGCATGACCCAAAACTACCTAACACCCCTAGGGTGAGGACGTAACCATGGGGATAAACAGAATAAACATTCTGTTACACACGTTAATCTCCCAAGAAATTTAACAAAAAAAATTCGATAAAAATAAGTCAAAAAGCTTGGGAGTTTAACAGGAGGGCTTCAAGGAGGGATAGGGAAGGAACACTTAACAAACAGTGGATAAATCATTAGCAAGAATGATGACGTCAGGCGCATGTCCCGAATTGGGAAACATGAAATAATTTTTATAATTATTATAAAGTTACAGCCCTGAACGTTCCTAACCACCGTTGTTCACTTCCATCATCCATTTATATCCTTGGATCTGTCTGGCATCCTAAAAAAAACAGGCCGATTAAATCGTCAGATGTATACCCATACGCGCAACTAGTAGAAAGCTGTATGACGGAGGGCCACCCCGGATGCCAACATTATGTACACGATACATGGTATGGGTACATATAGAAATGGATTGGAGGAGTGCCTAATTTGATGGATAAAGGGTTAATATCTCCGGATCAAATTATTAGATTTACATAAAAACTATACAGCACAGCACATCAGTAACCTGAATACATATATAAAGTAACCTGATAATCGGATTAATATTTTTTGAGTTATTGCATACCAAAGAAATGGAAGAAGGAGTTCTCAATTTGAAGGGAAAAGGGTTAATATCACAGGATCAAATTATCAGATTTACACCAAAAACTATACAGCTCGGCACATCAGTAACCTGAACACATATATTAAGTAACATGACAATCGGATTGATATTTTTTCAGTTATCTCATGCCAAAGGGATTGGAGAAATTTTCAATTTGAAGGATAAAGGATTAAATTATCAGATTTACACCAAAAACTATACAGCTCGGCACATCAGTAACCTGAACACAAATATAAAGTAACTTGACAATCCAAGCAATATTTTTCAAGTTATCGAATGCCAAAGGGATTGGAGAAATTTTCAATTTGAAGGATAAAGGGTTAATATCTCAGGATCAAAATAACAGATTTACACCAAAAACTATACAGCTCGGAACATCAGTAACCTGAAGATATATATAAAGTAACATGACAATTGGATTGATATTTTTTGAGTTATCTCATGTCAAAGGGATTGGAAAAATTCTCAATTTGAAGGATAAAGAGTTAATATCTCAGGATCAAATTATCAGATTTACACCAAAAACGATACAGCTCGGCACATCAGTAACCTGAACACAAATATAAAGTAACTTGACAATCCAAGCAATATTTTTCAAGTTATCGAATGCCAAAGAAATGGATACAGATGCCGGACAGACAAAGGATGGGCGAACGACGGAGGGCCACCCCGGATGCCGGCATTATGTTTACCATACATAGTATGGGTACACATAAAAAGGAGATTTAAAAGCACAGATGTCAGTTCATTGTTGCTTACTTTAGGGCCAAAGAATGATGGTTGGCACCAATTTCAGTACCTTCCTGGATACTGTGCATAAAAAGTATGGAGGACCATATAGGACTTGATTTTTTTGTTTTTGCATGCAAATTTTGGGGATTGGGGGCAAAATTTGTGTTTGATCCTGGATTAATTCAAGTTAGCACCAGCTAGTCTGGGCCATTGGTTGTCGTATAAAAATATGTCAGGCCAGGGGTTAATGTCATCTTATGTTGATGCATTTAACACATATATGAAATATGACAGCCACAGAATACCGGTGGTAGCCTCCACTCATATACAGCAAAACAGATCCACACTGACAAAAAGTCTAACGTTGCGTTAAAAGAGTCCAAAATCTCCGAAAAATGTCCGGCCAAGGGTTAATGTCATCTTATATAGATGCATTTACACATATATGAAATATGAAAGCTGCAGCGTACAGCGGAGTTAGGTAATGGCAGATAAAACTGTCCATTCTTTAGATTCTGAAAATGGGAAGTGTGCTCACTACCATCTGAAGTGAGGAGTGCTTTTGTAACGTCCCCGAGTATAGCAAATGTTTTTCAAGAAATACATCAATGGACATGATTTCCCAGCATCTTAACTGGTTGAGGGCTAGTTTACTTTTGGTGCTCTGAATTTGTTCACCAAAATTTGTCTTATTACAAAGTATTGGAGAGTGCCCACAGGCACTCTCCAATAATTTGTAATAAAACAAATTTATACAAACAAAATATTATTTGCATTTGACTGAATATGGAACATGAGGGAGGAAAATGTTGGTTTTTGCTCTGGTACACTAATTTTTTTTAAAGACCTGATAGTGGCTTCTAGCACTCAACCATTTAAAAACTCCAGGTGTGCTGTGTATATCAAGTTAAGAGAGCATTGACTACTAACCATTTAATAACAATAATATTGACCATTTGTAAAAGAGAAGCTTACAACTACTGATGTAACTGATAATTTTTTTTCGGAACAAAATTACAGAACAATTTAGTTTTATTCATTTCTGAAAGTTGGTCTACATAATGCTCACTTTATTGGAGCACCTTAAAAAGCTGCACAACGGCTAATTGTGGGCGCAACATGGAAATTCCCAAAATATTACCTGCTTTTTTCGAATAAGCTTGTAAGTTATTATTTATTTGAGTTTGGCACAATAACTGAAATGCAACTTCAATGGAGTATTTGCCTTTACATTTTGTGCATTTCATTCTCGATGCACCTTGCAACATTGTAACCATAATTTACTGCTAATTCTTTGTCTCTCAGGCTGATCAAAGACCATGCACAAAACTCAGGTTCTGTTTCACAAGATGAAACAAAATTGCTGGGGATTGTTTCAGAGTTATTGAATGCATTTTGTAAACAGATACCATTTCAGCATACCCAAAACATAATACCCCAGTAAGAAAAAGAAGACTGAACCATTCCAAATACATATAACTTGAATCATTTACTAGGCAGAGACGAGGTGCATTCAGTCCACTCCAAAAAAAATTATATTGCAGGCACGATGGCACACAAGAGTGACAGCTTGCCTCAAAATCAAAAGACTGTTCAAAATTATAATGGAAGGTGACTGATTACAGAGAAAAGTGATTGTTTAAGCCATCCCCACCCTGCTATGACCCAACGAAGGGAGCTAAAAACTTTATCACCAATGGGTGTGATCAAAGAAAATCTCTTAACAGAACTGTAAACAAATGACTCATGAACGAACTTTTATCAATACAACCATGTCTTTCAAATCTTTGCCATCCCATTTCTTGAATGGTGTAAGCAACTGCAATCTTTGACTTTCTTCCGAAACATCAACATTCTTTGCTTTGCCATCCTGTGGAGGAGCCTGATATGTGTCTTTTCCTGAATCAAATCCACTGGATGGAAGTTCATCTCCCGAAGGTGGTTCAAACTTGAACTTTTGACCTGTAAGTGAAAAAATATTTGCAACAAACTTGTAATATTATACAACGTAACAAATTTTTATGAACTATGGTAGAACCATCTTGAGAAACCAGCCTTTCTGCCAGACAAAAGTGGACTCTCAAGACAGGTAGCCTCTCCTGACAGGTTTGACATTTTTGCAAGTTTGTGAAAGCAAAAGCTATTTGCAATGAAAATGGGACAAATACAAATGAATTCTAAAATAACTTAATTATTGTATTATTTATTTTTTCAGCCAATTCGGTGACCTGACTACTTCAACTGTATTCTATTTGCAGTAATTGGAATAACACAATTAATGTTTCTCCTTAAACTGCCCTGCTCCCAAACCTTCTCTAATGAAAGTGTCAATGACACTGTAGCTTAACTTGTGTGTTGTGTTTCATGAAAAGGATAATGTTCAATGTTTATGAAAGTATTATGAAATAAGTCAAGAATTGTGATAATTGGGAATATGTTCATTTCTGTTCTCTGTATGCTATGTTTTTGATAAAAATAATATGAGGTGTACACTGTACTAAAGAGCTGAGGGGTGGGTTAATATGACCTCACAGTTAATGTATGTGGCCCTCACTGTTAACGTATATTTACGAAAGTTACCAAGTAACAGTGAAATTATTCCAAAACGAGTCATCCTATCAAGTTACATTGAAATCCCTTCATAAATATGGCCTGTAGACTGTGCTAAAGGTTTTCAGGCTTCGGGCCCCTGTAGCCATCAGTTTCCCAAATGCGTCCAAAGGGGACGTTCTCATCTAGACATTATATGAAGTCAACCTACTGAGTTACAATGAAATCCCTTCATAAATATGACCTGTGGACTGTGCTAAAGGTTTTTTGGCTTTGGGCTCGGGCAGCCATCATGGTTGAATGATCGCAACCAAAAGGGGATGTCATCATCTAGGCATTATATGGAGTCAAACTAACAGGTTACAGTGAAATCCTTTCATAAATATGACCTATAGACTATGCTAAAGGTTTTTGGGCTCGGGCAGCCATCAAGGCTGAATGATGGCGACCAAAAGGGGACGTTCTCATCTAGACATTATTTGGAGTCATCCTACCAAGCTACAATGAAATCCCTTCATAATTATGACCAGTAGACTGTTCTAAAGGTTTTCAGGCTTCGGGCCCCTGTAGCTGTCACAATTGCCCAATCGTGTCCAAAAAGGGACGTTCTCATCTAGACATTATATGAAGTCAAACCTACCAGGTTACAATGAAATCCCTTCATAAATGTGACCTGTAGACTGTGCTAAAGGTATTCAAGCTTCGGGGTCGGGCAGCCATAATGGTTGAATGATCGCAACCAAAAGGGGACATTCTCATCTGGGCATCATCTGGAGTGATCCTACGAAGTTACAATGAAATCTCTTCATAAATATGACCTGTAGAATGTGCTCAAGATTTTTGGGCTTCGGCACCTGTTGCCATCACAGATGACCGATCACGACCAAAAGGGGATGTCATCATCTAGGCATTATATGGAGTCAACCTAACAAGTTACAATGAAATCCTTCCATAAATACGACCTATAGACTATGCTAAAGGTTTTTGGGCTCGGGCAGCCATAAAGGCTGAATGATCATGACCAAAAGGGGATGTTCTCATCTAGACATTATTTGGAGTCATCCTACCGAGCTACAATGAAATCCCTTCATAATTATGACCTGTAGAATGTTCTAAAGGTTTTTGGGCTCCGGGCCCCTGTAGCCGTCACAGTTGCCCAATCGTGTCCAAAAGGGGACGTTCTCATCTAGACATTATATGAAGTCAACCTACCAAGTTACAATGAAATCCCTTCATAAATATGAACTGAAGACTGTGCTAAAGGTTTTCAGACTTCGGGCAGCCATCATGGTTGAATGATTGCAACCAAAGGGGACAATCTCATCTGGGCATCATCTGGAGTGATCCTACGAAGTTACAATGAAATCCCTTCATAAATATGACCTGTAGACTGTGCTCAAGGTATTTGGGCTTCAGGCACCTGTAGCCATCACAGTTGACCAATCACGACCAAAAGGGGATGTCATCATCTAGGCATTATATGGAGTCAACCTAACAGGTTACAATGAAATCCTTCCATAAATATGACCTTTTGCCTATGCTAAAGGTTTTTGGGCTCGGGAACCCATCAAGGCTGAATGATCGTGATCAAAATGGGACGTTCTCATCTAGACATTATTTGGAGTCATCCTACCAAGTTGCAATGAAATCCCTTCATAAATATGACCTGTAGACTGTGCATAAAGTTTTCGGGCTTCGGGCTCCTGTAGCCAGCACAGTTGCCCAATCACGTCCAAAAGGGGACTTTCTCATCTAGACATTATATGAAGTCAACCCATCAAGTTACAATGAAATTCCTCAGAAAATATGACCTGTAGACTGTGCTAAAGGTTTTCGGGTTTTGGGCTCGGGCAGTCGTCACGGTTGGCAGATCATGCCCAAATGGGGAAATTCGCATTTAAACATCATAAGGAGTCATCCTACCAAGTTACAATGAAATCCCTCCATATTAAACATGACCTGCAGATTGTGCTAAAAGTTTTTGGGTTTCGGGCTTAGGCAGCCATCACGGTTGACAGATCATGCCCTAAAGGGGACGTTCTCATCTAGGCATTATACAGAGGCATCCTGCCAAGTTACAATGAAATCCCTTCATAAATACGACCTGTAGACTGTGCTAATGGTTTTCGGGTTTGGGGCTTGGGCAGCCATACCGGTTCACTGATCGCAACCAAAAGGGGACGTTCTAGACATGACCCCAAACCTGCATATGAAATTTTGTGACGATCAGACAAGAACTGCAGGGTTTGCCTGTGCTAAAGAAAAATGTGAACAGACTAACAGACGCGTGATGGCAATAGCTTATCTTGACTTTGTCAAGTTAAGCTAAAAATGAGAACTACTCCCTGCAAACAAGTACTTCCTGCAAACAAGTACTCCCTGCAAACAAGTATTCCCTGCAAATGTGTACTCCACGCAAACAAGTACTCCACGCAAATGCAATTATGATCTTGACCATGACCATTTTCAAACCAATAGGGGTTATTCGTTTTCCATAAGGAATCTACATGTGGCATTTCAACTTCCCCCGGAAACACTTCTCGAGAGCTAAGAAAGCATTGTGTCTGCAAATGGATGGATCTATAATAACCTTAACTCAACCTCCAAAACCAACAGGGGTTATACTTAGGCCATAAGAATGCACATGTGTCATTTCATCTTCCTGTCACAATTTTTCTTTTGAATCAAATCTCAAATCGAATCTTGTCTCTGATATCAACATCGAATTGAATCTTAATAGACAAGTTGTTTCGTATTGCACCAAACGGAAGTTATAGCCCAAGAACATTAGGTTTCACTAGGGAAAAAAATCGGAGAAAGATGATTTTTTCAGGGAATGTCGAGTACATGTCACTGAACGATTAGACAAAAGTCCCCTAAAATCCCAGTTGAGCTTTTTTTTTCTACAGCCTTTTTTCGAAAACGCGTTTGAAAAAAATATAAAAAAATCGCACGAACTTTGTAACCTCGAATTGATCCAACTGTATTTTTTGTTTACGCGTATTTCGAGCTACATAATGCCTAATATACATTTACCTAGAGGAAAATGTGCATTCTGTGACAATTTCTGCGAAAAATTATTGAAAATTCACAAAAAAGTATCGGATTTACGCAAAAAATGACGATTTTCCTAATGGATTTGCCCAAAGGGTCGTAGTACAGAACGGGATGTTAGTTGGACAGACGATAAAAAATCCACCACCATTTGAAGACTTTTATCATTGCTTACAAAATAGACATTATGGAAGACCCCCCTCTGCTTCTGGCCGAGTTCCCCTTTTGGCATAAAATTCGTCAGCATGAGAACTCAACTATTTTCGGGCTTGGGACCGAACAGACACGTTTGTGTCTGGCAGCATTAGATCAATAAATAATATTTACAGAATGTACAAAAGTTAAAAAATTTATAGTAATTTATATATTTTTTATACTTACCAATGACCCAGACTTAGCTGGTGCTAACTCCAACAAAACCAGGGCCAAACACAAATTTTGCCCCCCCAATCCCCAAAATTTGCATCCAAAACAAAAAGAAATCATGTCCTAAAGGACCTCCATACTACGCCTCTACTGCGCATGCGCAGTGACGCAGTCGTCCCGAAATTGGCGCCAATTATCATTCTTACTGGCAGTGCCTGGTCAGCGCTATGTACTCAGCGGGGAGGCAAGAGTTCCCAACTCCAGAGAGGGCCATCCCCGTCTGGGTCATTGGTAAGTATAAAAAATATATAAATTACTATAAATTTTTTAACATTTTTATACTGTACCAATGACCCAGACTTAGCTGAATAGTAAACAGGCTGGAGGGCCTAGGACATAGAGGAAAATCCAATAAGCTCAACTATATAGTAAAGAGGTAACCCCTTAAGGAGAAAAGGAGTATTAGGCTTTACATGTATCTTTCTTATTTAATATTAAATTAGAAAGATACACTACCCTTAATAATTGAGCACAATAACATTCATGTTCTCTATTAACATCCAGTATAACCCTTATACTAATTATTTTTAAAGCAAGCCAATAAATAAAGTAGTCCAGAGAATTGAGACTCTTTATAATCATTTAAAAGTGTCCGAGTATTGTATATTAAAGCCCGTTTGACACTTGACATATACAAATGCTTCACACCGAGCTACACTTTAAAAATAAGACATGAATGAATTTAAACATTAATATTACACTTTAAAACCATCCCGGAAGCGACTCAGAAATACTGACTTGGAGGAGGCATTCCCTTGCTTTTCACTATAAAGCAGGTGACCTAAGGGAACACCCGCCCCCCCCCCCCCCCCCCTTCCCCTTTCCCTGGGTCAAATAGCCCAGAGCGAAGAGGGCAGCCGGACGGAGTCACTGCCGGAACAGAAAGCCTGCATAACTATAGTTGCAACTGTTTAGTGGACGACATTCTGAGCAACAGATAACGGACCTAAACAATGCAGGTCTCCAGAAATGGACTCAATATTTCTGAGATAAAAATTCGTAAATGTGGATGGCTGAGACCAATAAGCAGCCTTCATTAAATCTGTAATAGCAACACTATTAGCATAAGCCCAGGAAGTAGAAAGAGCTCTTACTTCATGAGCAGAAATCTTAAGCACAGACTGCTGAGAAGATAAATCTTCATAAGCAGTACGGATAGTTAACTGAATCCATCTAGCAATAGAATGGACAGAAATGTCCTTTCTATTAGGCATCAAAGACAGAAAGAAACGTTTCCGTCCCTTTCTGATAAACTGAGATCTCTGTTTATAGATACGTAGTGCTCTAACAGGACAGAGTAAAGGCCTACGCCCGTCTGAAGACGGAAGAGCCTTAATAACAATAGGTTCCGGATATTTATTAGGAGCCTGATTCTTAGCTAAAAAACCCACATTAGTAGTGAAGGTGATAGTGTTCCCAACACTACGATAATGAGAATCATCCACTGATAGTGCATGAAGCTCACTGACTCTTCTGGCAGAAGAGAAAGCTAAGAGAAAAGCTGTCTTATAAGATAAGAATTTGAAATCTACTGTCCCAAGAGGTTCAAATGGCTTTTCCTTCAATTTAAGGAGAACCCAAGCTAAATTCCACTTAGGAATTAATCTAAGAGTTCTGGGTCTATTTATCGAAAAGTTTCTAACCAACTTCGATAAAGAGACATTAGATCCAATTTGTAAACTATCATGATGTGCATAGGTATCAGATAACATAGATCTATAACCCTTTATAGTAACAGGCTGCAGTTTGATTTCGTCAAACAAGTATACTAGAAAGTTTGCAATGTCTGGTATAGAGGGATCAAATATATCTACAGAATGATCCCTACACCAACGATGAAAAACCTTCCACTTAGCCGCATAGTTTAGCGAAGAGGAGGTCCTCCTACAGTTAGAAATCGCGTCCACTGCTCGTCCTGTAAAGTGCTTGCCATGCAAGAAGGACCGCACAACGGAAAAACGTGAAGGTTGAGACCTTGCGGGTTGTGATGGAGTTGGCGCGATTTCCCCTGCGAAAGAAGATCCTCTCGTGGAGGAAGCTTCCGCGGTAGGTCCCACAACAGACACCTGAGTAGATTTATCCACGGTCTCTGTGGCGACAGAGATGCTACCAACAGAATCTTGCATTGAGATTGTTTTATCTTTAGCAATACTTGTTGAATTAACGGCGCTGGAGGATACGCATATCCTATCATTCCGTCCCAAGGGATCGACAGAGCGTCTACTGCAAATGCTCTTGGATCCGGACACGGAGACACATACGTCTGCAACTGATTGTTGAGATGTGTCGCAAATAAGTCTATCATTGGCCGTTCCCATTGGTAGCAAATCTGATTGAATACTTGTTTGTTGAGAGTCCACTCCGACGGCAACAAGCGACCCTTTCGTGAAAGGGAGTCTGCTAGCACATTCAGACGACCCGGTATGTGACGGACCGAAAGAAGAACGTGATGTTCTAACGCAAACAGAAGGATTCTTTCCGTTAGATTGAACAACGGAACTGAATGAGTGCCTCCCTGATTCCGTATATACGCCACTACTGTCGTATTGTCGGATAGGATTTGGACATGAGCATCGTGAATAATGTCCATCCAGTGACGTAACGCAAGCCAAATTGACATCATTTCCTTGATGTTTATGTGCTTGCACAGGAATTGCGGATCCCAAAGACCCTGGCATCTCGAATCCGTTGGGATTAATGATGCACCCCAACCTGTTTGACTGGCATCCGTCATAACGGTAAAACTCGGATCCGGCAACTGCAGCGGAACTCCCTGAGTTAACCACTGAATGTTTGCCCAAGTCTGAATCTCTTGTTTCACTTGATCTGACAAGAGAACGTCTACATCGAGCGAATGAATTTTCACACTCCAATTCTGAGTCAGGAAAATTTGAAGAGGACGTGTGCGTAGCCGCCCCATCGGAATGAGATCCGCGGCGGCTCCGCACAGACCTATCAGTCTCATAAATTCTCTCGCCGTGACTTTGTCTGCGTGCAGACAATAGCGAGCGTAACAACTGACTAATTTCGCTCTGGTTAACGGCAGACGAACGAGATTGTTGTGCGTCTCGAAGCTCATTCCCAGATGAGTGAATGACTTGGACGGCACCAGATCCGACTTCTCCTCGTTTACTATAAAACCGAGACGTCGGAGCAATAGAAGAAGATTCTGAACATCGTTCTGAAGCGTTAACTCGTTGCCGTACCTCTGAAGAATGTCGTCCAGGTAGGCCGACGTTACTGCAGACGAATGAGCTCGGAAGTAGATCATTACCGAGTTCATTACCCGAGTGAAAGCCCAGGGTGTTAGATTCAATCCGAAGCACATCGCCCGGAATTGATACACCACTCCTAGGACTGCGAAGCGTAGATACTTTCGGAATGTCGGATGTACCATGACGTGAAAGTACGCATCTTTGAGATCTATGCTCGTTGCATAATCGTTCACCCGAATACTCGCTCTGACCGATCGAATCGTCTCCATATAAAACTTCGGAGCGACGATCAGCTTGTTTATCCAGCTCAAATCTATGACTGGACGGAACGAGCCGTCTGGTTTCGGAACCAGAAACAGATGGCTGTAGAATCCCAGAGATTCCTGGTTTTCTACGACCTCTACCGCGTTCTTCATTAAAAGAGACTGCACCTCTGATAACAGAGCGTCTCTTTTCTGTGGATTTGACGGAAGATGAGTCCACTTTGGACTTCGAGTTAATGGAGGCTTTCGTTTGAAGGATATCTTTAGACCTTCCGAAGTCACTCCTCTCACCCAAGGGTCGTCCGTAATCGACGCCCACTCTTGTGAAAAACTCTACAACCTTCCGCCAACCGGAACGCGATAGAGGTTTAAGCCATCACCTCCTGGACCTGCGAGGCCTGCGGTAGGAGAAACCACGTCTTCCACGACCCGCACCTTGCCTCGTCGACCTCGGGGCGTCCGACCGATTGTCCCGGCCTGAAGGACGTCCCGAACGAGAGTCGCTATCCTGACGGTCTCTCGAATAAGACCAAGAGGACGCACCGGAACCTCTATAGGAACCTCTCTTGGGCGCATTAGACCCAGAAGTGCCTGTCTTATTCGTGTCTGCTGTATCCGACTTTTTAGGAGCCGATCTGAACAACAGAGAATCATTAGCTTTCTTTTTAATTTTATCATAAATAGCGGAAAGCTTGCCGTCAAAGAGAAGTTCTCCTGAGACCGAAGCGACTCTAAGAGAGTTCTTCACCTTAGAATCCACTAGTGTGGATGTAGCTAGGGCTGCGTCACGTCTAACCAACTCCAAATTTGCCACTGAAAGGGCGGAGTTACACGTGGAATAAGCTACTGCCCTTGAAAGAAGTCTTAAAGAGGATTGTATATCCTGAAACTCTTCCCCTTGAAGGCGCAGTGATAACGCCTTAGTAAGGTGATCTGCGTAAGATAAGGCATCTAAATTGGCTCTGTTAGACGCAATAGCTGTTTCCAACACCGCGGTTGGAATAGAAGCTGACGACGGTAATGATAGCTCTAAGTCTTCCGCCTCGTCGTCCATACGCAGAGGAACTCTCGGTATACCCTGTTCTGCCGTATCGAATTTATTCCTTGCATTAATGAAAGGCAGGTTGAGAGTATTAGCGGACAAGAAACCTGCTTTCCCCGTCCTGGAAGCAAGTTTAAATATAGCGTCGTTCGATAATTCAAATGTTCTTGCAACATTATTGGACTGCGACGGAAACTCGGGAGCGATGTCCCTGAACTGCTCAAAAAATTCAGAGTCCAATGACGCTATAATTCTCTTGTCCGGAAGCGCAGCAGTCTGGCCCGACGGAACAACTTGAGGGAGAAAGTGCCGGATGAAGTCCACGGCAGCTTTATGTTGTTCCGAAAGGGATAGCTCCAAGTCATCCGTATCCCTTTCACCATCCGGTCGGACCTCCCGATGTTCCCGGTCGTCCGCCCCCGATGCTTCGGCGGAGCGTACCGACCCAGCGCCGTCGGATAATTCTCGATCCGACACCGTTTCTGTCGGCTGCTGGGATGCTGCGATAAGCTGTGCTATCTGCACAAGAATGTCCGACGTCGAGACCTGCGGAGGCGCAGTCTTTCGCTGCTTCGCCAAGGGCAGCTGCGCATCAGATGGCTCCCGCATACTTTTCCTATGCGAACGTCCGGAGTCCATCGGTCTCGAATCCCTGGCTGCCGGATGGTGTGACCTGGTCGCCGAAGAATCTTTCATCGGCGAAGCTGGTAAAATATCGGCGGTCACGCAGCCAAGGTGCGGTCGTGTGCGCTGACGAGAAGAGGAAGCCTTAACAGTCTCTGCGGACTGCTTATACAACGGAGCGTCCCGAGCGACGGACGTATGCTCCGCTAAAGACACATTTTGTACCACAACATCTGGTCCCAGATGTTGTTGTACGAGAGAGGGACCTCTCTCGCTCGCGGCCCGGCTGGACCTGGACGAGCTAGGAACCGGACTAAAAGGCTTCCTCCGTTCTCGCTTACTATCCGCCGTCACTGGGTGTGCATCTATTATGTTTATAGTGCTCGCATCACCCAAAATTTCCTCTTGGACCGCATCGGACGAACCCGGCTGCCGAACCATTCGGTGAATGGACGCTACACCGGACGAGCTAGCGGACGACATTTGTCTAATCTCCATGAGCACTTTTGCCGCTAGCTCTGAATTCATTTGTGACGATGGACGCACACTTGAAGAAGATAACATGGAAACATCACCCTGTTCTGGTTCCTCTGAAATAGAAACTGAGAGAGTAGAGTGACCTTGTGGAGAAAGAGCCGGCATCGCTCTTTTTCCAGAAACAACATATCGTGACACACGTTTCCAATGTTTCTCATCCCAATGTTCACATATAGGACAGGGATTAATGCGAGAACACTGACTACAATTAATACAATGATCATGAAAGTCAGAGGAAGATTTCTTCCTATTACAATTTGAACAATGTCCCTTCATTGTGAAAGAACAACAATAAGTCCTAGTTACTCGCAAAAACCCCTGACACAAAGATACATAATAACATGATCCATTAATAAATGAAAAAACAATTGCAAAACAAAATAATTTTGAAAAAATATTTTTTCAGAGAAGCCCAAGTTGCTGAAAAGTAACGTTGAGCCCCGATGGATACGATGGCAAAGTGTGGTCAAAAATTTTAAATTTATATAAAATAATTAATGAGACACTTTCGGATAATATAAATGTATCTTATAATGAGATAAACTACCACAAAGGCAAACAGCCCCCCTCAAAAAAGGCTGTTGCCAATGAAAACAAACAGTGTAAACACACTAGAAAACATGACTCCAGGCACTGAAAAAACTGGCCCGGAATCAGTCATCAATTACACTCTATCTGATGCAAAACAGAGACTCCCAGGGGAGAATCTGTAGAACATCAGATGGAAGATGCAGAACACAAACGTTATACACCCATGGGTGAAAACGTAACTATGGGGAAAATAACAGAAAACATTCTGTAACCAAGCAACTCTCCCAGGAAATTTTAGAAATGAAATTTCTCAAAAATATGCCAAAAGCATGGGAGAATTGCCAGGGGGGACTTTAGAAGGCTAGGGGAGAGGAAACACTGAATAAGCAGTGCAACAATTAGCAAGAATGACAACAAGAGGCCCATGCCTCGAAAATAGGCAACTTAACATAATTTCATCAAAAAATTTTAAGTACAGCCCTGATTATTTTTTGCCACTTCTTTTTCCTCTCCTCCTTCTATCCTCCTTAGAATCACATTTTCTCCAAAAATTACGTGTCTGGCATCCTTTAAACTGAGATTTACAAGCACAAAGATCAGTGAGATGTTGACTGATGAAGGGCCAAACAGAGAATGATAATTGGCGCCAATTTCGGGACGACTGCGTCACTGCGCATGCGCAGTAGAGGCGTAATATGGAGGTCCTTTAGGACATGATTTCTTTTTGTTTTGGATGCAAATTTTGGGGATTGGGGGGCAAAATTTGTGTTTGGCCCTGGTTTTGTTGGAGTTAGCACCAGCTAAGTCTGGGTCATTGGTACAGTATAAAAATATCAATAAATAATATTTACAGAATGTACAAATCAATCAACATGGATTAAGTTACATTGACTATTATCAACGCTATATACAGAAATGACATGACCTATATACATATTATTCATCAAACTCAGAAATTTCCGACAGGACAGTGTTTCTGTGGTTGTTACAAGAATCCGAACTGCAATTACACAAACCTGAGCAAGAGAGTCCTGCCTTCTTACACCCACACCTTTTTGTACAAGCACTCTTGCAACCACAACTGATCAGATTCAGTAGGTTATCGGGGGCACATGGTTTTGTGGCTGCAGTCGGTACAAGAAGTCCATTGTCTAGCGACCACCCCCAATCCATCGGAGGAAGCGAAGTGCCCAGCCATTGTTGGACCTGGAGATAACATCTGTAGACGTGTTGTTGTGCAGCATTGCTGCTTGGTGAGAGTGAGGCTAGGTCGATGGGTTTATTCAGTTTAGATTTTGCTACATAACGCTTGTAAGTGACATATCTATATTGGTCGAGAGAGGAAACAGTTTTACTCCCGTATAAGATCAGGAGAAGTTGTTCCCCGGCAGCGGCTACTGCACTTGGTGTACTGTCATCCGCCAAAATTGTGTTGACATACTGTTGTGAGTCGCTAGTAACATCGGAGACAATTGTACTGAATACTTTCTTCTTACCAACTCGAAAGAGTGCAGAAGTAGTGTCACAACCACTTATAGAATGTGCTACAAGGAGGTTGCTTCTATGGTCACCCATTTTGGTTGCTATTTCACTAACTGAAACTAGTAAGTTTGGGGTAATGGAATACATCATGTGAATATTACATCCCGGTTGAACTCGAGAGGTAAGAATGACTAACAAGTCTGTGTCTGTTCCCACAACGACAACATTGTTGTCATCTTGAGCGATGTCAAGTGCAGTTTCGGCTATCAGTACATCAGTACATCAGCATCAGCCTCGGCCTGCTTGGACTGAATATTGATAGCAGATAGCTCCTGCATTAGAAGATCGATCAGTTGGGTTTTGTTCTTGGCATTTGCAAGGAAATCGGATTGGGGTGTGGTGGCTGGTAACTCGGGTGAGATATTGATATCAATGGAATACCTGTCTTTAGATCTACGGGCTTGTTCCATGCCCTTTGTCGACATTGTACAAGCATAACCATCAAAAACAACCACGACGTTCGCCCCAAAATGTCTCACTAGATAATTGGAATATGATGTACATATGTCCTTATATGACGACTGTTTAGGCCATACAACTGCCCTCAATAAAAATCCACCATCTACAACAAACAGAGAATGTTCTGGGATTTTAGTTTGCTCGGAACCGTATGTTTTGAGGATCTTACCGAGCGTGCTTTTCTGTGTCTTCCTCATTCCAGCAGAATCAAACAATGCTGGTGGTTTCGGGGCGAGTTCATATTTGAGATACTCTTCCATCTCTGCTTGTGACTGAATAACACATGTGATGCGGTTGAACAGAATTGTGGGGTCAATCACTACCTTACTTCCACAGACTTTGGTGCTATTTGCCATCGATGCGAAAGACTTCACAGTGTCAACACGTCGTAGTTTGATGCTGTTGAACGTTTTGCTTACAACATTCGATACGCAACATTCACCAATTTTGCGAACTTGGTCACAGTTCACAGTTTCGTCGGCCACAAGCCCGGTCGCTACAGAGACTAATTGTAGTGGATCTCTATTCTGAAAGGGGGAATGCACTCTGAGCCAGTTCAATAATTTGGTGATATCATTGGCATCAGTCAATTGTGAACTTTGACGGAGATCCCGATGTTGTTCGCCATGACCAGTGTGAACATGAACAAAATTTTCGAGAGCATTACATATCGGAAGGCAAAGAGGTAGTCCATGTACCCATTTCGCAACAGTGCTATCGGTTATTCCCCTGCCATGTGTGAGACCACCAGGGAGCTTGAACATTCTCATTAAACACTGCTCTATGGTCTGATCAGAATATATCCCGTCCCAGAATTTATCTGAGCGCCTTATGGTAAAGTAACCTTTCTCAGTGAACAACTTCAAATCATCCTGTTGCATTATTTCTGTTAGCTCATTCATCTGCTGCAAATAGAGATGAGAACTTTTTGCGTATGCAAAATGACCACCTGTGTGAAATACTGGAATCATATTGCGAACACAATATGTGTGGAGTTCCCAGTCGCCTGTGCGCTCTGCTCTCAAGAACAACTGGAGAAGACCTATTTGCTCGTAGTATTGTACCCAAAGCTTTCCTGTGCGTCCTATGGACGCATTCTGGAGCAGTTCGTGTAATTTTGACAGTAGATGGTTGACACTTTCTTGATTGACAGCGTCAGCTGTTGTACAGTCACTTCTGGCAAGTCCACAGAATATTTCATTGACTTCTGTGCAGTCTATGTTATCTAGTGTTCGGCTTTCTTCAAACACAAGTTTTGTAATGGCAATTTGTGTTAGCAAATGGGCACGAACTGCTCTTGAATATGCATGACCACTGATCAAATGATGGATTGACCCACCAGCATAAACAGTCCCCCAAAGTTCATCCAAGCCGCTACCAGCCATGATCGAACCAATTGCCCAATTTGTTTATGAGTACACATCAAGGGCGTGCACACATTACATACCAATGCATCTTGAGTGTAGGCGAACACCACATTATGTGATTTAATCGAACATGGAAATTGAAACAATGATGCTACAATACGGTATTTGAATGAGAAAAGTCGATGCCGTTTGAATTTGAGTTTAGGGGGTATGGTTAATATTTCACACGTTTCACCAGTTCATTATGGAATAAATGACTATTGTTATATATCATTATAAAGCCACTGCTTTTCTGCAATTTTTGATATATAATTTAACTCCCAAAGTAGTCATAGATTTGATTTAATGGACGTTGTGTACCGTTGTGTGTATGAAAACAATAAATTTTTTTTCGTAATTTTGTACATTTTCATGAATATTTCACCACTGAGTGTGAGGATTGGTACAAAGTTGGCATTTTCTGTTGGGGATATGTATTCTCAATATAATTCAGCACGATATTTATGATTCTCACCCTACTAAGGAGAATAAGAATGAGAAATATGGAGCTGGGTCGAATTTTTTTTTAAATTTTTTTTTTCATCAAAAAAACGCTATAACTAAAAAAGCTCAACTCGGATTCGCGGGGACTTTTCACACTTTATCCGCAATGTGTGTCCCGGAAACATATAAAAAAATCAGCTTTCTCCGATTTTTTTCCTTACTTTCTCATTTTTATGTCTAATGTGCCTGGACTATTATGGAACACTGATGTCACAAGACTGACAAAACAGACCCATTTTGGTCTTAAATGTTTAGCTCTACTAAAACTACTACTGGTACAAGCAAAATATTTAGAGGTCAATTTTGCGGTCCAATGACTCAAATAAAAATTCAAACCTTAAATTGATGAAGAAAGTCTCACTTTTAATTTGAAATTATTCATCATGTAATAACTAGAGGAGAAGAAATTAATGTTTCTAACTTTCTTAACATTGAATTTTGCAGTTGTGTTGTGGTCACGACATAGCCTTAGATGCTGAAAGTGGCCTTAAACTCCAATGAATATTCTCTGTAGCACTGACGCTGAACCAGAAAGGACTATTATCCAAAGTTTTGTTATTTGAAGGCTTAGCTTTTTACTATTCACCGCAATCTGTGACAATGACGACTGCTTCTGGACAATGTGAGCTACACAGACTCGCAAAATTTCATATCCTTAGCATCAATCAATATTGTACCTTCGATTCAGCGCATCTAAAAGTGATATATCCTAAGATTCTGACCAGTGGATCTAAAAAAAAAAGATTTTTAAAGAATATTCCTCATATTGAACTAAGTTATAATTCGGGCTTCCACAGGGAGCCCATATATAAACCCAGGGACTTGGCTTTAACAAACTTGAATCTCACCCCCCTAAGGATGCTGCACACCAAATATCAAAACATTCCGACTGCTGGATCTGAAGAAGATTTTTAAAGAAAATTCCTCATTTTGAACGAAGTTACAATTCGAGCTCCCACAGTGAGCCCAAATATGGACCTAGGGACATGGCTTGAACAAACTTGAATCTTACCCCACTAAGGATGCTGCATATAAAATATCAAAAGCATTCATCTGCTGGATCTGAAGAAGATTTTTAAAGAAAATTCCTCATTTCGAACTAAGTTAAAATTCAAGCTTCCACAGTGAGCCCAAATATCGACCTAGGGACATGGCTTGAATAAACTTGAATCTCACCCCCCTAAGGATGCTGCATACCAAATATCAAAACATTCCGACAGCTGGATCTGAAGAAGATTTTTAAAGAAAATTCCTCATTTTGAACTAAGTTATGATTCGGGCTCCCACAGGAAGACCAAATATGAACCCAGGGACTTGGCTTGAACAAACTTGAATCTCACCACTCTAAGGATGCAGCAAACCAAATATCACAACATTCCGACTGCTGAATCTGAATCTAAAGATTTTTAAAGAAAAATTCCTCATATTGAACCCAGGGACATGGCTTGAACAAACTTGAATCTCACACCCCTAAGGATGCTGCATACCAAATATCAAAACATTCTGACTGCTGGATCTGAAGAAGAATTTTTTAGAAAATTCCTCATTTTGAACTAAGTTATATTTCGGTCTCCCACAGTGAGCCCAAATATGAACGCAAACACAATGTTCACGGACAACAGACGGTGAGTGATCACTATGGCTCTCCTGACTGAAAGTCAGGCGAGCTAAAAAAAATTGACAGTGATACTGTATAGTACAATATAAAGAGAAAATGTTTGACACCTCCAAAGGTGTTTTGAAGAACATTTTAGCAATGTTTATCACTCAAGGGATATATTTCTGGTGTCAGAAAACACTGGAATGTTTTCCGGTAATCTCAAGAACTCACATTGATTTCCTGCCACATCAGCTGTTTTGAAACAAGTTTACACTTGTAAACAAAATATTTATTGGGAAATTAGAAAAATTAGTCCATTAATAAATGACGATAGTGTGATATTTTATGGAAAATTCAGAAAAAGGCAACTTATTTTCTGAGAAATTCCATCTAAATTAAAATTCGGGAACTGCAACGTTGCAAAACAATCTAGGATCAATTTTTTTATAACGCTCTATAAAATGGAGATGAAAAATATATCATTTACTTAGTCTTATTTTTTATCTCCATTTTTGTTTTTCTCTTTGGATTTTGTGTTGTATGATTACTTTTACAATAAAAACTATCAGTGAAATCAACATGGAAGCTCTAGTATTTAATTTTAGGCTCTCACAACTGGATTTTATGCATCGACGAATATTCCATCAGGAATAACTAGAGGTAGCCACCAGGGGTGGTCAATCCCCCAAAAAATCACCCTGATGCAGTCACCTTGGAAATATACTACTCAAAGTTTGCAAAGCACCACATATCTGACACATTATCGTGAAATTTTCTTGTGACACATTTGCGATATTTTTAGTGGAAATGATTGAGGAATGTATTGAGATGGTCCCCAGTGTTTACATTAGGTCTCTTGACAGGCAGACTTTTCGTGACAGTCATGGAAAGCATGTACCCCTTGATTTCCATGATGTTTTCGTGTGATGTCTTCATTTCAACACAAACCCCTGTGATTTAATGATTGAATATGACGAATGCAAATGCAAAAAGACATTTGTCAAAAGCAGAAATGTGGAGGGCTGTAAGAATGGTGGAACAAGGGGCTACCCATCATCAGGTTGGTGAAGCCCTTGGTGTGCACCATACGGTGATCACCAGGGCCTGGGCAAGATTTCAGCATCATGACACACCAGTCAGATGACATGGTGGTGGCAGAGACAGGGCAACATCTGCAGCTGAAGACCGGTTTTTGATCATTCAGGCCCATAGGAACCGCTTTGGCACAGCAACCCAGCTTCGCAGTGACCTTCAGAATGCCTCCGGGTAAATGTTTCCATGCAGACTATCCGGGCAAGGTTGCACGAAAGTGGTTTCCGATCAAGAAGACCATTTATTCGCATTCAGCTGTCCCAGAACCACTGCCAGGCACGATATGAATGGGCCATGGATCACGCTGGGTGGAACACAGAAGATTGGCGACCTGTCCATTTTACTGATGAGTCAAGGTACTGCCTAAACAACACATATAGGAGTTCTAGGGTATGGAGAAGACCAGGAGAGTGATTCCATGCAGCCAACATTGCTGCACATGACCGCTATGGTGAAGGGTCAATAATGGTCTGTGGCGGCATCAGCTGGGATGGACGTACAGAGCTCTGTGTCCGTGACCGTGGGACATTGACTGCACAGCAGTATATTGATGAGATCCTGGATGCCCACGTCAGATTTTATGCAGGTGCAGTGAGTGAAAGATTCATTCTGATGGACGATAATGCCCGTCCTCATGTTGCCCATGGTGTCCGGGAGTACCGACAGAGGGAAGGGATTGAGCGTATGGACTGGCCAGCAAGATCCCCTGACCTCAATCCAATCGAACATGTCTGGAATGAGTTGCAGCTTGTAATTTCAGTCCGTCCAGTACAACCAAGAAGTGTCCAGGTGCTTGGTGCCAAGAATGGAACAACATCCCACAAAGGACCATCTGGAACCTGATTGGGAGCATGAGAAGGCGTTGTCAAGCTGGTATTAGCAATAATGGGTCTCATACTCGATATTGAACCTATATCAGTTCGTTCGGTCAACTTTTTGGCAAATTTGAAAAATTTCCTCTTTTACCAATAATATCCATTTTCCATGGTTATCGTATTAAAAGGCTAAAAAATAATGTCAAACACAAATAAAATCTTAATTTCTGTACTTAAATCATTAAAGATATTGTTAAATATAAAATATATACACATTTCATAACAATATTTCAACTAAAATGTAAAACAGGTAGTTGGATATCCTTGGTGCTCAGCAAACTTTGAGTAGTATATGTTACATTAAAATAACACAGCCACTGTTGGTAGTATTTACTCAAATAATACAGATAAGATAACCTGTATCTGATGATATGTCAAGTTTGGTTTCGATCGGGACTGATAAAATTTTAAGTTCAAGGTCACGGTGACCTTGACCTTTGGCACATTGACTTGAAAATATGTTGGGTTCTTCCTCTCATTATGCTCAACACATGCCAAGTTAGGTTTCGTGCGGGAATGCATAATTTTAATAATTAAGAGATCCGAAACCAGCCCCGACCGATAAAATTCTATCTTCAATGTGACCATGACCTTTGGCACAATGACCTCCAAATAAACAGGGTTCTTTCTCTCATCATACCTAACCCACATGCCAAGTTTGGTTTCTGTAGGCGAAGCAGAATTTTAGTTAAAGAGCAGAAACCACCAACTCCATCTACAGATGGACAGATGGATGGACAGCACCACAGCTATATCACCCCAAACTTTTTTCAGGGAGATAAAAAATGAAAGAGTCAATGACACTGTATCAGTTGAACTTGGCAAGTTATAAGTGAAATGGCAAAATTGAAGATCATTGGTTCCAATGTTATTTGGTGAAACTTCAACATAACTGTATGTGTAAGCACAACATCAGAGCAAGCCATGCATTTTTAAATGTAAACTGTAAGGCTGGCTAAAGGAAGAATGTTGATACATAAATGCAGTAAGTTTGAAGGTCATTGTAACTTTAATTTTGCCCCAATTAGGGTGCAATATACCCAATATTAAAATATTCTGACTGATGGATCTGAAGAAAATTTTTACAGAATATTCCTCATATTACACCAATTTGAAATTTGGGTCCCCACAAGGAGCACAAATATGATTCCTGGGACATGATGTGAACAAACTTCAAGCTGACCCCCTAAGGATGCAGTATACCAAATATCAAGAGATTTTTACTGGAAGATCTGAAGAAGAAACATTTTAAATACATTTCCTTATATTGCACCAAGTTAAAATTTGGGTTCCCATAGGGAACCCAAACACGCACCCAGGGACTAGTTTCAAACAAACCTGAATGCGACCCATCTAAGGATGTTGTATACCAAGTTTCTAAAGAATCTGATTGGTAGTTTTGGAGAGGATTTATTAATTTAAAAAAAAAATTGTGTGGGGTGCTAACAGAATTATGCTGCTTGTGGAGCCCCGTTGGGGGTGTGACAACTTTATTTGAAGATATTTGAATTGACATATGATAAAGAACATCAAATTTTGTTCAATTCGGTCCAGTGTTTTTTGAGAAGTCGATAATCTTAAGTTTATGCAGGACGGATAGCGGACAGATGGACGACAGCAAGAAAGCGATCACTTAAACTTCCTTTTTGCTCAGGTGAGCTAAAAAAGAAATAATGATCTTTGATTGAATACATTGATTTAAACCCTTTCAATTTTAGAGCGCAAATATGAGAGTTTGTATGACTGATATTTTTATCGCTGAAACTTCGGGTATTCAAAGTCAACATGGCAACATCAATAGTGCAATGTGCTTGTCTCCAAAGTTCAATGCTTAAACACAAAGTGCTGCATTTTGAGAAGCATACATATGACACCCTTATTCAAATACAGAATAAATATAAATTAACATTTTTGAAAGGTTGCTTGTCAAAAGTGACAGTTGGTTGTTCATGGCAGGTTTGCTAAAGTGTAAACCTGATTGGTGCATCACCATAGTGGTTATTCAAAACAAGTGGGTGCTGATGACTCTGGCCGCCAAAGGCAAGTTTTACTGTAGTAAGAACTCAAGCAGGTCACATATGGATTCTATTCTACTCAAGTCTATGCTTCTGTTTCAGAGTACAGTAGAATCTGTCTTTAGAGGCCACCCCTTTTGTAGAGCAAAAGTGGTCTCTCAAGACAGGTGGTCTCACATTGCAGGTTTGAGGTTTTCGCTAGTCAGCCAACAACCAACCAGAGAATATTTGTTGCAGAAATGGAGAAGAATTGATTTTTCAACTCTTTTTAGTATTGTTTTATTTTAATTCAATTTTAATACAAGTACAAGAGTATTGTTTAATAAATTGCAGTTAAAAGTTGGTACAACAGAAAAACATTTTGAGATTCTGATGAGAAGGGGCAGGTCCATCCAAAATAGTAATTTCTTACTTCACACAAAGTGTTTTCTTTCCATCAACATTTTGAAATGAACTATTTTTATAATAATTTACAGATGAGTAAAAATAAGCTTACCTGGGTGTTTTAGTTTGCTTAATCATTTTGTAACACTTAAGCAAATAATGGACATAAATTTGTTTCTTTAACAATATTCTTTATCTTTTCACAGGGATCATGATCAAAATTTTGCAGACTTGAAGAGTTATTCAACTGAATAACAATGTAACTGAAAGCCACTTAATATACTTTTCAGACAATATACAGTGAAAGATATTTGTCTACAGTGAAAGATATTAAGGTTTCGGGGGACAGTTGTCCTGACTGGCAATTTCACCGTTCATTGCCAAAAATTGATTTTTTGGTCTCTCAAAACCGGCGAAAAACTGAGTTTTTGCGACAGTTTTGCAGTCTCTCAAGACAGGTGGTCTCTCATGACAGGTCCATTACCGAGTGAAATCAATCAGTGCATGGACACAGTGGTCTCTCAAGACAGTTGGTCTCTCAAGACAGGGGTCTCTCAAGACAGGTTTCACTTTATTAATTTAAAAAAAATAAACCAAGATAAGTGATTTTGTTGTGACCCTGTTTGGACAAACCAATTCTATCACAATAAAATGCATTAAAAGTCAAGATATGACAATCAACATTTCCCCCTTCCATCTAGCTATAGCCCTTGTGAAAAACATTTAAAAATTAAAAGCAACAGCACCGATGGACATTACACAATATGCCCGTGATGAGCTGTTCAAATTGTACCAATTTTTATTATTTTGTACCAAACTCAGATTGAACAGGACCTGTAAACTCTGTTCATATGGATTAATACCAAACTCCTATTAGCTGGATTGAACATCACAGAAGTTATCATCTGGACACTTGACATACATGAAATTCTAAGTCAATAAAGGGCAATAACTCCACACAAGATTATATAACAAACGTCAAAATCAAACTTGATCTGTATTTTCTGTTGATAAGAACATATACCAAAAATAGATCAGATATCACAAAGTTAAAAGTTAAAATAACCATAGTTATTTGGAAACCAAAAGTAAAGGGACAAAAATATATGAAATTCTGTCAATAAAGGGCAATAATGCCATAGTAGAATATTGAAAAAATATCCAAAATCAAACTTGATCTGTATTTTCTGTTTCTAAGACATTATACTAATGAAAGTGTCAATGACACTGTAGCTTAACTTGTCTGTGTGTTGTGTTTGATGAAAAGGATAATGTTCAATGTTTATGAAAGGATTATGAAATAAGACGAGAATTGTGATAATTGGGAATATGTTAATTTGTGTTCCCTGTATGCTATGTTTTCAATAAAAATAATATGAGGTGTAGGCTGTACTAAAGAATTGAGGGGGTGGGTTAATGTGGTTGTCATCTAGACATTATCTGAAGTCATCCTACCAAGTTACAATGAAATCCCTTCTTAAATATGACCTGTAGACTGTGCTAAAGGTTTTCAGGCTTTGGGCCCATGTGGCCATCACAGTTGACAAATCGTGACCAAAAGGGGACATTCTCATCTAGACATTATATGGAGTCAACCTACCAAGTTACAATGAAATCCCTCCATAAATATGACCAGTAGACTGTGCTCAAGGTTTTCGGGTTTTGGGCTTGGCAGTCGTCATGGTTGACAGATCGTGGCCAAATGGAGAACTTCTCATCTAGACATCATACAGAGTCATCCTACCAAGTTACAATGAAATCCCTGCATATTAAATATGCCCTGTAAACTTTGCTAAAAGTTTTTGGGTTTCGGGCTTGGGCAACCATCACGGATGACAGATCATGACCAAAAGGGGACGATCTCATCTGGATATTATACAGAGGCATTCTACCAAGTTACAATGAAATCCCTTCATAAATATGACCTATAGACTGTGCTAATGGTTTTCGGGTTTTGGGCTCGCGCAGCCATCACGGTTGACCGATCGCAACCAAATGGGGATGTTCTCATCTAGACATGACCTCAAACCTGCATATGAAATTTCATGATGATCGGACAAAAATTATAAATTTAAAGTAATTTGTATATTTTTATACTTACAAATGGCCCAGACTGGCTGGTGCTTAACTCAAAGATATTAAGGGCCAAACACAAATTTTGAACCCCCAAATTTGCTTGCAAAACCGAAAATTAAAAGTCTTATCTGGCCCTCTATACATTTACTCTCCGCACATGCGCAGACGTCAGGAAGTGACCGGAATTGGTGCCAACATAATTTTTTGCAGAAGAGAGTACTGCATAATAATTCAGCAGGAGGAATGACTGCTCACTCATGGGAGGGCCATCTCCGTCTGGGCCATTGGTAAGTATAAAAATATACAAATTACTTTAAATTTATAATATTTTTACACTGTAAACTAATGGCCCAGACTAGCTGAATTGTAAAAAGGCGGAAGGCCTAGGACTTCAGAATTAGTGGATCAACATAGTTCCAATACTGTAATCCAAGGTGAAAGGAAATTAAAATTATTAGGAATTACATGTATGTCTCTCTATACAGTAATAGAGAAGACGTATCATAAAAAAGGAGCCCAGTTCAAGTAATTCCGTAAACTTAGCATGAAGACTAAGCTAATTGGATGTAACGAGTTCCCAATTTTTAAGGCTAGCCCGGACTGAGCCCCAAAAATTAGGATGGCGTATTTGAGAATGAGAGAATATCCCCCACAAACATATGCCATATGCAATAAAACGCCAGCTGTATACAGGATATAATTACCGACAAAACAGCTTCACTCATAGTTACATACTTATCAAGCTGGAGGAGATGTAAAAAATCACCCCACCCCCTCTTTTCTTTTGAAGGAATCTTCAAAAAGAAAGAGGGGAGCGCTCTGGAATCAGTAAAAGCGGTACCAAAAAACAATATAAATATTCGTCGAACAGGCACTCAGGTATTAATTATTATTAATAAATGGTGCTTAACGCCATTTCAGAAGCTAAGGCTATAGCGATGATCCCGGTAATTAATTAATATCGCTCAATATATAACATACACCAGAGTCGGCATATGCAAATAGGTCGAAAACCGGATATATAATATATAACATACACATGTCCAATAGAACCACAATGAACAATCTCTGGAGAGTAAACACACTTCCGAGGTAACCCACAGGCGACCCCATTCGGGCATACAATAAATTCCAGTAACAACACTCCCCAATGTGTACTATCCGATATCTATGACACTAAAAATGTGCGAATATACGAGTGTAAAACAAGGTGTGTTCCATTGAGTACCAACATTAATAGAAACCTGGATCTAGAAATGGAAGTAGGTATGATTAACAAGCTCGACACGGACCGCCCCCGAAATAATTCATAATTTCTAAGGTCCATAACATACAATAATGTGTCTGCCTAATAATTATTATGCGCGTGAGCACTGAAATCCCGCATGTAATCATCTGAATACCAGTTAACTGGCTATGCAGCCTCCAAGGTACCCAAAGACTAGCAAGTTATTATGATGAATTATGCGCTCCTACATGACATATAGACAAACAATCACAGGAACCAACCAACTAAAAAGTGGATGTGCTCATGAGGTCGCCATAGAACACTACCCAGCCGCCAATCAAGAAGTCAAGAAATGCATGTATGTATTTAAACTCATACAAGGCTTGCGGGAAGAAAACTACGTCTTGCCCTGTAATCGCCTCTCAACACATTGGTGGTGCGGGGTGGGGGGGATTCGAAGTCATATCGAACCCTCCTCACCAACATTACATAATTGTTCTTGTGTTAGTCATAAAATAATATCGGAACTGCAATGGTTCCCTCACGTCTAACCGACTCCATTATGCCACTATGGGCGGAGAAGAATGTGAAGAACAAAAACTTCCCCTGATGAAGAAGGTGCTTTCGTGAAGGAATCTTCTGGGGGAACGTCCCATAACAGACACATGTGAAGACTGATCCAAGGTTTCTGTGACGACTGAGGTGCTACTAGTAGGATTCACAACGAGACTGTTTGATCTTAAACATAATCTACTGAATCAACTGAATTTGAGGATAGGCATATCCTATCATTCATCCCCATGAGAGCAACAGAGCTTCTACTGAGTATGCTCGATGGTCTGGATATGGCGACATGAACGACGGCAAGATTGTTCTGGTGCATTGCAAACAGATCTATCATGGGGCGATCCCTCTGGTAGCATATCTGCCCAAATACTCGCTTGTTGAGCGCCCACTCCAATTGCAACAGGCGACCTTTCCGAGAGAGCGAGTCTGCTTGTACGTTCAGATGACCCGGTATATGACGGATAGAAAGTTGAACATGATGATTCATGACATAGGAAAATCTTCTCCGTTAGTTGGCATAATGGAAATGAATGGGTGCCGCCCTGGTTCCCGATGTATGCTACTACTGTCGAGTTGTCCGACCAAATTTGAACATGGGCATCCATTATTATGCGAGTCCAACATTGTAGCACTAGCCATATTGACATCATCTCTTGATGTTTGTGTGTTTCTCCTGGAACCGAGGGTCCCAAAGACCCTGACACTTCAAGTCTGCGTGACTTAGGGTCGCACCCCAACCCGTCTGACACGCATCCGTCATAATCGTGAAAGTCATATCCGGCAGTTGTAGCGGAACTCCCCGAGTTAACCACTGAATATCTGCCCAAATCTGAACCCTTGTTTTAATAGGTTCGTTAAAACAATACTGGTTCTAGCGAAAGTGTCTTCACACGCCAGTTCTGAGTAAAGAATATCTGGAGGGGACGGACATGCGCGCAGACGGCCCATCAGAATGAGATCCACAGCCACTCCGCACAGCTCCAACAGTCGCATGAATTCCCTCACTATTGATGCATCTGAGTGTAGGCATAAGCGAGCAACTGACTAATTTCGCTCTGGGTGATGGCAGACAAAGCAGATTGCTGTGAGTCTCGAAGCTCATTCCCAAGTGAATAGATGACTTGTACGGAGCTAGATCCGACTTTTTCTCATTTACGATGAAACCGAGACATCGGAGTAATAGAAGCAGACTCTGAACATCGTTCTGAAGAATAATTCTGTTGCCGTATCCCTGTAGAAGGTCGTCCAAGTAAGCAGACGTTACGGCAGATGAATGAGCTCCAAAGTATGATATTACCGAGTTCATTATTCGAGTGAACGCCCAGGGGCCCAGATTCTGAACAAAGCATATTGCTCTGAACTAATACACCTTCCCTTGTATGGCGAACTGCAGGTACTTTTAGAATTCCAGATGTACCAGGACATGAAAGTATGGATCCTTAGATCTATGCTTGGCGCATAGTCGATCACTCGAACGCTCGCTTTTACCGACTGAATGGACTCCATAAATAAATTTTTGGAGCCATGATAAGCTTGTTAACCAGCTCAAGTCTATTACCAGTCAGAACGAGATGGTCTGGCTTTGGTATGAGGAACAGGTGACTGTAAAAATCTTGAGAATCCTGATTCTCGATGACCTGTATTGCTTCCTTTGATAAGAGAGCTTATACCTCTGGTAGGGGAAACTCTCTTATGCAAGAATTTGATGGAAGATTTGTCCAACACGGACAACTTGTTAGTGGGGATTTTGCTCAGAATGATAGCCGTCAGCCATCCGAGACTACACTTCTCACCCATCGATCTTCCATGATTGTGATCCAGTTTTTTGCGGAGCTTGATAACCTTCCGCCAACTGGCCAGCAATAGAGGTCTAAACCATCACCTGTATGACCTGCAAGGCTTATGGGAGGAGGAACCAAGTCCTCCCTGCGAAAAAAACTTGCCTCATCGGCCTAGGGGCATCTGACCTATAGTCCCGATCAGACCTACGCCTCTTTCCCCGAGTCGCTATATGGACGACCTCCAGAGTAATTATAAGAGGGTTTCTTGTACCCTCGTGAGGAGTTTCCTTTTGACGATTTTTGTCTGGAATGCCCTCCTTTACTCTTGTCTGCTGAAGCGGGTCATTGATATGCCAACTTCAAAAGCAGAGCACTAGACGCTTTCTTAGAAGCCTGTTCATAGACTAACAAAAGCTAGTCGTTGAAAATAAAATGTCCGGAAACTGGAGAGACTCGGAGAGATCTTTTCACCTTGTCGTCTTATCAATGATGACGACGCAAGGGCAGCATCACATCTGATTAACTCCAGATTAGCCAATGTTAGGGCAGAGTTAAACATGGTATACATAATTGCCCAAGAAAGAACTCTAAGTGAGGTATGAACGTCCTCAAATTCCTTTCCCTTGAGACGTTGCACTATAGCTCTTGTAAGGTGATCTGCGTAAGACATAACGTCCAAATTCAATCTATTTGAAGAAATTGCCGTCTCAGTTGTGTCTGAGCGAATAGTGAATGATACAGGTAAGGATACCTCAAGATCCTCGGCCTGCTCATCCAAACGCAGAAGAACTCTCTGAACATCTTCCCTGACCGTTTTTAAATGAACGTGGTAAAAAAAACGGTATGTATACAAAAGATGAAGATAAGAAACTGACTTCTTCCTCGCACTCAAGAGGATAAATACGGAGTCGTCTATATGGCCGAAGGCTTGCGACACCTGCATAAACTGAACCGGAAAAGAAAGGACTTCCTCCTTTGTCCGGATAAAGTCGGAGTCCAACGACTCCAGCGGTTTCTCTCTTGTTGTCGCAGAATTCTGATTCGGCAGAACAAAATCAGGGTAGTATTGATGGATGAAAGCCATCACAACCATGTACTGTTCCGAAAGGGAAGGGTAATTCTCTTCCTTATTCCTTTCACCATCCAAGAGAATCAGTTGCGAATCTCAGTCCATTGCATCTGTGTGAACAAACGACTGGACCGACCCAGCACCGTCCGACTGCTCAGATTCTGAGTTTGAGGGATGCTGCATTTGCACTTGCTGGGATGCTGCGATCAGCTGCGCAATCTGTGACAGCAAGTCTGTCATCGAGACCCGAGGAGCAGCAGTTTTCCATTCCTTAGCTGCATGCTGCTTCTGGGACGGTGTGACGGAAACGGATCCTTTCTCTGAACGTCCCGATGATTGAGGCCTCGTCTCCCTAGCTACCGGATGGTCCGACTTCATGGGCGAAGAGTGGTTCCTTCTTCATGCAACAGGCTGGATATCCGAAGATGGGTAGCTAGGATGCGGTCGTGTGTGCTTAAATAACGTAGCGGAGGAAGCCATGACTGACGTCGACCCCAGCTGCAGACTAGAAGGAGCGTACAAAGCGGCGGGTGGACATATGCTCCGTCTCGTGCAAGTTTCCAACCAAAAAACTTCATTTCGGCCTTGTGAAATGTAGCGGAGGAAGCCTTGATTGAAGCCGACCCTGGCTGCAGACTAAACAGAGCGTCCCGAGTGGAGGGCGGACATATGCTACGGCTTGTGCAAGTTTCTCAAAACAAAATCTGACCCCAGACATTGCTAGATTAGAGAGGGGGGCCTCTCCCGCATGCGGTCTATCAAACCTTGCCGAGTACAAGAACTTGCTGACTTCCTCCCTATTTCCGTCATCGCTGGGTGCACTATTTATATTATAAGGCTCGCTCTACCGACATCCACTTCCTATGACTGCAACGGACTTACCCGGCATCAAAGCACACACAGACAGAGAACCGCTTCACCGGTCGAGCTAGCTGCTTGTAGTCTTGCAAAAATGAGCACTGCAGCTAGCTCTATATGCACCACTGAGCGCGACGATGGTAGCACACTTGGATGGGTGTCAGAATATCATCACCATGTTCACGTTCCTCTGAAATAGAAACTGACAGAATGAAATAAAACACGGTGAGAGGCCTGATCCTCAGAACCTCACCGCCAACAACGTACCTCAACACCTGACTCCAACATCAGTCATCCTAGTGAACACAAGAATGACAAGAGTCCGCAGGAGTGAATCAACTAAAGTCGATATCAGTCCTCCAAACTCCACAACAATATATAAATATAACATGATACACGAATAATAGCATAATTAAACTTCACTTATACATGAATAATAGCAATCATAATTGAATTCAAAATATTTTTTGCAAACAAAATTGTGTGTGTGTGTGTGTGTGTGTGGGGGGTGGGGGTGGGGGGGGGGGGGGAGGGTGTTGTAGAACCTAAATTGAAACCTGGCCTGTATTACAAACTGGAAAATACACATATCAACTTTCGTTGAAATCAAATAATCCAAACTGGAGTTATCAGTCGGAAACCAATTGTTTACAGACAGATGGATGGACCGACAGATGGACGGATGAAAGTCATGATTATAGCCCTGACTATAAACAGTCAGGCTAAAAATGCATTTTGTACCAAAGAAAAAATATTGCATGAATGGCCCTGGGTGAGGAGGAGGTGGGGGTGGGGCTGGGGGAGGTGGGGGGGGGTGGGGGTGAGTTAGGGGAGTCCATTTTTTTTCCACATGTGGTGGCCATTCTAAATGCTTCAGAATGCATTTTGAACAGAGAAAAAAAAAATACCTAACTAGCACCATGGGGGTGGGGGTGGGGGGTGGTGTTTGTCTGGGTTTTTAACAACAAACTTTAACCAAAACTGTAAAAAAGCTTTTTTGACGAAAGAAAAAAAAAAGAGCCTCATCGCCTGCCCCCCCCCCCCCCCCCGCCTCAAAGGGGTGGGGGGGGGGTGTATGTGAGTTTAAAAAAATGTTCCACATGCAGAGACTATAAATAGTTCAAAATGCATATTCAAGGAAATAAAAAAAAAAATGCCTAATTGGGGGGGGGGGGGGGGGGGAGGGGGGGGGGGGGCAGGGCAGTGTTTGTCTGGGTTTTTAACCAAAACAGTAAACAAGCATTTTTAACGAAAGAAAAAAAAGTGCCTAATTGGCCCCCGGTGGAGGGGGATGAGGGGGGGATGGGGTGGGATGGGGGGTACGTAAGGTTAAAAAACAAGAGGCCCCAAGGGGCCTGAGGGCGCTCACCTGACATGGTAGCCTAAATATCAACCCAGAGAATTGATTTCAACAAGTTGCATCTGCTCCTCCTAAGAAAAGCTTATACCAAATATCCAAAGATTCTGACCAGCGGATCTAAAAAAAAAAGAAGATTTTTAAAGAATATTCCTCATATTGAACTAAGTTATAATTCGGGCTCCCACAGGGAGCCCATATATGAACCCAGGGACTTGGCTTTAACAAACTAAAATCTCACCCCCCTAAGGATGCTGCACACCAAATATTAAAACATTCCGATTGCTGAATCTGAAGAAGAAGATTTTTAAAGAAAATCCCTCATTTTGAACTAAGTTACAATTCAAGCTCCCACAGTGAGTCCAAATATGAACCTAGGGACATGGCTTGAACAAACTTGAATCTCACCCCCCTAAGGATGCTGCATATCAAATATCAAAACATTCCAACTGCTGGATCTGAAGAAGATTTTTAAAGAAAATTCCTCATTTTGAACTAAGTTATAATTCGGGCTTCCACAGTGAGCCCAAATATGAACCCAGGGACTTGGCTTGAACAAACTTGAATCTCACCCCCCCCCTAAGCATGGTGCATACCCAATATCAAAAGATTCTGCCTGCTGGATCTTGAGAAGAAGATTTTCAAAGAAATTTGCCTGAAATGCACTAAGTTCGAATTCGGGCTTCTATAGTGAGCCCAAATATGAATCCAGGGGGCCAATTTAAACAAACTTGAATCAGATCCACCCTTCAATGTTGCATACCAAATATCAAAAGATTCTGCCTGCTGGATCTGGAGAAAAAGATTTTTTAAGAAATTTGCCTGAAATGCACTAAGTTCGAATTTGAGCTTCTATACTGAGCCCAAATATACACCCAGGGGGCCGTTTTGAACAAACTTGAATCAGATCCACCCCACAATGTTGCATACCAAATATCAAAAGATTCTGCCTGCTGGATCTGGAGAAGAAGATTTTTTAAGAAATTTGCCTGAAATGCACTAAGTTCGAATTCGGGCTTCCATAGTGAGCCCAAATATGAATCCAGGGGGTTGATTTGAACAAACTTGAATCAGATCCACCCCTCAATGTTGCATACCAAATATCAAAAGATTCTGCCTTCTGGATCTGGAGAAGAAGATTTTTTAAGAAATTTGCCTGAAATGCACTAAGTTCGAAATCGGGCTCCTATACTGAGCCCAAATATGAACCCAGGGGGCCGATTTGAACAAACTTGAATCAGATCCACCCTACAATGTTGCATACCAAATATCAAAAGATTCTGCCTGCAGGATCTGGAGAAGAAGATTTTTTAATCTTTTTCCCATTGCCTACAGTGTTAAAAAGTGCTGACTCAGAACTTTTTCAAAGTCCTGAAAAAAGTACCTTGTGCTCAAACCGATAGGGATTTTTTTAACCATTCTATTCTACTGGATAAAAGTAAGCTTTATACAAAATAAGAATTCTCTGTGCCGTGTAGTTTTGGAGATATGGCAGTTTTAAGGTTTTTCCTATTTTTAGCTCCCAAGGTTCCCACGGGGCAATGAGTAAATTTTTTTTTGCATCAATCAACTACTTATGACCCATTATCATCTCATATCAAATTTGGTTCAAATCGACCTTACGGTTCTGAAAATAGAAATTTTAGGCGTGGCCAAAATTTTTGCTCCTCCCATAACGAAGACAAATAATGCCCCACAAACTTCTCTTGAACAAATTTGATTCTAAACCTCAAAAGGACTCTGTATACCACATATCAAGTCTCTGCTACTGGTGGTTCATTAGAAGAAGATTTTCAAAAAATGTGGCCATTTTTCCCCCACACCTCTGCTCAATATGAGCCGAAAGCTATTTTGGATAAAAATCAAAATGCCCCTATATAGCCACTACTTACATGAAATTTAATTAAAATGTGGCCAGTGGTTTAGGAGAAAGAGGCTCAAACACCACTTTCACGCAGGACGACGGACGACCGACGAAGAGTGATAAGAAAAGCTCACCCTGACTTTCAGTCAGGTGAGCTAAAAAAGGTTCCACATGTAGTAACTGTAAATAGTTCAAAATGCATATTGGAGAAAAGAAGAAAAAAAAAGCCTAATTGGGGGGGGGGGGGGGGGGGGGGGGGGGGTAGGGGGGTGGTAGTGTTTGTCTGGATTTTTAACCACAAACTTGGAGTCATCCTACCAAGCTACAATGAAATCCCTTCATAATTTTGGCCTGTGGAATATTCTAAAGGTTTTTGGTCTTTGGGCCTCTGCTGCCGTCACAGTTGCCCAAAAGGGGATGTTCTCATCTCGACATAATATGAAGTCAACCTATCAAGTTACAATGAAATCCCTCCATAAATATGACCTGTAGAATGTGCTAAAGTTTTCGGGCTTCGGGCCCCTGTTGCCATCACAGTTGCCCAAAAGGGGATGTTCTCATCTAAACATTATATGAAGTCAACCTATCAAGTTACAATGAAATCCTCCATAAATATGACCTGTAGACTGTGCTAAAGGTTTTCGGACTTCGGGCTCAGCCAGCCATCATGGTTGAATGATCGCAACCATAAGGGAACATTCTCATCTGGGCATCATGTGGATTGATCCTACGATGTTACAATGAAATCCCTTCAAAAATATGACCTGTAGACTGTGCTGAAGGTTTTCGGGCTTTGGGCACCTGTAGCCTTCACAGTTGCCCAATCATTTCCAAAAGGGGACTTTCTCATGTAGACATTATATGAAGTCAACCTATCACATTACAATGAAATCCCTCCATAAATATGACCTGTAGACTGTGCTAAAGGTTTTCGGGTTTTGGGTTCGGGCAGTCGTGACGGTTGATAGATCACGCCCAAATGGGGAAATTCTCATGTAGACATCATACAGAATCATTGTATCAAGTTACAATGAAATCCGTCCATATTAAACATGACCTGCAGACTGTGCTAAAAGTTTTTGGGATTCAGGCTTGGGCAGCCATCACGGTTGACAGATCATGCCCAAATGGGGACGTTCTCATCTAGGCATTATGAAGTCGTATCCCTTCATAAATATGACCTGTAGACTGTGCTAATGGTTTTTGGGTTTTGGGCTCGGGCAGCCATACCGGTTGACCGATCATGACCAAAAGGGGACGTTCTCATGTAGACATGGCCTAAAACCTGCATATGAAATTTTGTGACGATCAGACAAGAACTACCAGGGATAGCCTGTACTTGAAGGTTGAATAAAAAACTTTAACCACAAACTTTAACCAAAACTCCAAACGTCAACTAAACAGAAAAAAAAAAAAAAAAACAAAAAAAAAAACACTTGAACCTTCAGTAAAAAACTTTAACCACAAACTTTAACCAAAACTCTAAAAGTTAACAGATGGACAGACGGACGGATGGACAAGTCATTACTATAGCCCTCACTGTAAACAGTCGGGCTAATAAAAAATGCCTAAGTTCCCAAAGGGAGCATTAAGAGCCCAAGGGCATCCCAATAGAGCCTAAGTGTGGACAAAATCCAAATTTTTTTGGAGCTACACTACTGGAATAATAATCCATGTATCCTACAGAAAACTACAGTAACAGAATAGAAAAAAACAACCTATATATGAGGATGTTGACAATATAAACAACGTCAATGTAAACAAGACATCAGGCACACAAAAAGGCCCAAAGTCAGAACCAATTGAAAATGCTATCAGATGCAAAGCTAGATCTTCATACGAAGAAAAAATGATACATCGGTTAGAAGATGCAAGACTAAACGACCTAACACCCCTGGGGTGAGGACGTAACCCTGGGGAAGAAACAGAATAATATTCTGTAATATTTGTTAAACCCCCAAGAAATTTAGTAAAAAATTTCAATAAAAAATAGCCAAAAAGCTTAAGAGTTTAACAGGAAGAGTTCATGGAAGGATAGGGAAGGAATACTTAACAAACTGAGGAATAATGATTATCAAAAATAATGACGTCAGGCATATGTCTCGAAATTGGGAAACATAAAATAATTTTATAAATATTATAAAGTTACAACCCTGAACGTCCAAAACCACCACTGAACACTTCCTTCATCCAATAACAGCCTTGTATCCACCAATTCTTGCATTGATTTGTGTCTGGCATCCTCAGAAAATGGAGATTTTAAAACACAGATGTCATTTCATTGTTGATGACTTTAGGGCCAAACAAAGAATGAGGTTGGTGCCAATTCCAGTCACTTCCTGACGTCTGTGCATGCACGGAGAGTAAATGTATGGAGGGCCAGATAGGACTTTTTATTTTTGGTTTTGCACGCAAATTTTGGGGATTGGGGGGGTTCAAAATTTGTGTTTGACCCTTAATAACTTTGAGTTAAGCACCAGCTAGTCTGGGCCATTGGTTTACAGTGTAAAAATACTACGGGGTGTAGCCTGTGCTAAAGGAAAATGTGAACTGACTCACAGACTAACAGACTTCCGCACGCGTGATGGCAATAGCTTATCTTGACTTTGTCAAGTTAAGCTAAAAATGATTTGGATATCACATATAAAGCCAAAGTTATCACTTGGAAGCCAAAAGTGAATGGATGGATGAACAGACAGATGGTCAGATGGACAAATGAATGGACAATAGTATACTATATGAAAAGGTCCATACCATTGAGAAGTCAGGACAGTTTCATTCACAAATAATGATCTAGTGTACTGCCATTTGACCACTGATCAGAAAAAACTGAAACAACAACAATTAAACTCCAGTAAATATCTGTGAGACACAAATTTCTTACCACTTGGAGTTGAGATTTCATCAGTCAGTGGATTAAAGTCAAGAGTGCCAGCAAAAGCTATTGCAGTAACCAATTCTGGAGATGTGACAAATGCATGAGTGGCTGGATTAGCATCATTTCTCCCAGTAAAATTACGATTATACGATGTGACAATGGTATTTTTCTCTCCTTTTTTGACATCTTTCCTATCCCACTGTCCAATGCAAGGACCACAAGCATTTGCCAAGACAATACCACCCATTTCTCTGAATACTTCTGCCTGCAGAAATGAATGGAATAAAAGGGATGATAATGATGCAACAAAATGAGCTGAAATTCTTATATTTCAATGGTAGATTTTGTTAAAACTATACTTCAAGAAAAAAATTCAGGTTTTTAAGCACCTGAACAATGATGTGAAAATACCAAAAGTTCAAGAAGTAAATTTTTTTCATAACACAACTTAGAATTTTACCAATTCAATGTTATTTGACAAGAGTTTAATGAGCTCTATCAAACATGACTGCATCGGTTAAATTTCTAATTGCATTATAGAGAAAATTTGTGGCGAGAAATTTTGAATTAGTGTGCAAATTATCAGCAGACATGCAGAAGAAAAGAACTCAACCCAACCTCTCAACACAGAAGCTGAATGAGCTTAATCAGCCCTCAAAATTATCCACAGCAATTGGCAATACCGTGGGGATCACCGTGGGATATGAATTTCTCTATGGCAATCAAATGCTGTGGGCTTTTTTCCTTAAAATTTGAAGTACCGACCCATGAGTTGGCTCACTTCCAAGGATAAGTCCAGCCCCCAACTTTCAGAAAAATGTATTTAATTGCAAGAGACCCCAAAATAAGCCCACCACAGATTTTCCAACATTATTTTTCAGGTACATGTAACACGTAATTACACCAACGACAGGGATTTCCCAAGTTTCTAATCAAAATAAATTGTTACTTGTTTTGTTGATGTTTTCACTTTTTTATTCATTACTGTAATACCATTGCACCAAAAATAAAATTTTAGAATCATTTTGATGTGTTGCTTTTTCATTTCATTTTATTCTTCCATTGCAGCTGAATTAAAATTCAAAACATGTCTTTTGTGTTGTCAATTCTTTTTCTCCACTCTGTGCTAAGCCTTTATATTTAGAACTGATCAAGGAAATCCACGTCATAATTAATTAATCCAGGCAGTATGGCCACCTCAGGTGTCGGTTTTTATTAGTTGGAAAAATGAGTTGTTTGATTATGTAAAGCAGTCGTGTTTAAAAGGCACATCAAAAAAGAAATATAACTTCGTACTTTCATTTTAATATCCACTTTGCCAAATAGGACATGAAAAGCTGTATGAAAACAACACACATGTGAAGCCATTTTGGTATTAACATTGTGGAGACTCTGTGCACACCACAATGGTCTGATTTAGTATAGCTTGTTTTTTCATGAGCATGCCCATGTGGTTTTATTTACGTTTTATGTCGCATGTGTTTGTTCAACAGTGCGATTTGAAATAATAATATATCCCTTTGTTATATTCAATGGGTTCTGTATGATCATTAATCAATTATTAGGGGGTTTTAATGACCCAAATGTCAGTCGAAATTACCATAGGTATTCAATGTTTTCATTCCCCTCACCGCTCATGTTTACAATTTTAAAAATAGAAATGCCATGTGCTTTTCGATCTTGCTGTTAATTGTATTCTTTGCTACGCATCAACTGGTCAGATTTTTCAAACATAGTCCATGAAATAAGATACATTTTATATTACTAGCACTTATAAACGCGTTTTTCAACATGTAAATATAAAATGTATGTTATTATATGTTCTACCTTTGAAAATTCTCACAATATCATGTACTGACACCGAGTAAGTCTTAAAAATAGTTCCAAATCGACCACATATTTTGCTTCGTCAGTTTCAACTTTTGTCTCGATTTGTAAATATTACTCGATGTTTGTCCTTTTTTAACAATTTATAATAGATCAGAAACAAATAAATAAACAACTCAGAAATGTACCGGTATGTGCATTTTTATTCTATTTCTTTCACAATAAGCAAAACAAACATGGAATGATCAGTCAATCAAATTTGACTTACACAGTTGTTCATTGTAATCTGCGACAAGTAATTGGGACTCTTGGTCCACATTACACTTGGTCTCCCCGTAAGTAAGCCCACCCTTTATTTCAATTCCCCCCCACCCCCACAACTTTTAAAAATTGCCCTGGAGTTTGCCATGGGCTGTAACCTTGACCATGGAGAAATTCTCTTAATTTCGAGCGCTGCTTAATATAAGATACTTCCTGCAATCACAAAAACCTATCCTCCCTGTTGATACATGTTCAATATTGCAAAATCAAGTGAAATCTGAAATGCAAACTGTAGAATCTAAAAGATATCTTTCATGATACCAATCACAAAATAAAGTATAAGTAATAGTGTATGACAATATGTACGAACATCTAACTTATTTCCTGCCATTTATATGTCAGTTTAATTGTTACCTGTCCATCTCTTTCTATAGTTGCACGAATCTGCTCAGACCCTGGTGTCACTGTGAAAGCTGACTTTGCTTTCAGACCATGTGTCATAGCTTGTTTAGCTAGACTGGAAGCCCTACCCATATCTTCATAACTGCTGTTAGTACAGCTACCAATCAGACCTGTGAATGAAAAAAAACACTGCGTAAGAAATTTTACTAGAAACAGAAGCCACAACCAAATGGTCTCATTTTATGAACAAAACAAACAAAACCCCAAAGCTTGTTGTGAGAATGGCTGTTAAGACAACCTCTCAGACTAATAAATTTCTAATCATACACAGTGGAACCCTGTTAATTGAATAGCCACTTTGCCTGTGAATATGATCCACTTAACAGAAGTATTCAATAAATACAGATTTGGTCATTAACCTGTATTCTAGAGAGAACTGAGCATTTATTGCATTATACCTTGTTTGACAGAGCTCATGGAGCCCTGGCCAATAAGATGTAATCAAGTAAATGGCTGTATTGGGTGTACAGAGAACGGATAGGTCTTTAAACAAGAGGAATTTGGTGATAAGAGTAGTAATTTCTCGACTTATTACAAGATTGTTTTATTCTTCAAGAGCAACTGCTGACGACATATATACCCCCCACTGCAGTGCTGGACCGATGAAGCATAAACAAATTACAAAGTAAGGACCAAAAAATAATGAAAAATTAACAAAGTAAGGGCTGTAATTCTGGTGAAAAATATGCGGGCAACTTTTTTTTATAACATGTGCAGGAGCAGCTTCTCACAGGGATCTCTCATACCAAATTTCATTGAAATCCATCCACTCACTGATGAGATATCACTTTGGATGACGGACACAAACAGATGGATGAATGCACACAGACATGGATGTCCGGATGCATGTAATCCAGTATACCCCAGATTCTCTTCAAGAGTGGGGGTATAAAATTAACAGGAGTTTACACTGTGACGTACATGCAAAATAGGTAAATTTGTGAGGAAGGTTTGGTAAACAGTTTTGTGTTTGGAAGTTACATTCCATTAACAGGGTTATTCAATTAAGACCTATACAATTAAGTGGATTCCACTGTGTGCCTTTCACTGCAATATGATGGTCAATATATATGAGGAGAGTGATCTATCTATCTATCTATCTATCTATCATCTATACTACAAGAGGGGGGCACGGTGTCTCAATAAGTAGAGGCAGACTGCAAGCCGAGAGGTCCTCGGTTCAAATCCAACTGCAGCAACTGCGTTGTGTTCTTAGGCAAGACACTTCACCCCCATTGCCCATATGGGGCCATGGTGGCTTTGTGTACTAAGGCGTACTGCACGTTAGTGGTGCACCTGTTTTCAACCAATGCTAACCCTGCTTGTGTGGAGTAAGTATGTTGGGGAGCCTGACAGTTGCTCACCATTGCTCAGTGGTTATCTCTGGGTACTCTGGCTTTCTCCACCCGTAAAACTGTCCCGACACGATGTGACCTTGGCTGTCAAAAGTGTTGTTAACCCCCGATAATAAATATACTACTATTAAAATAAATATACAACAATATTATGAATTAATATTTAATTTTAACAAATGCAAATCTGACTCTACATTTTATAGAAAGGTTGGAGAATTCTTCTGATATTCTGAAAGCTCAAAAAACAAGATACTATCACAAATCTTTCTAAGCCCCCTCCCCCCCCCCCCCCCCCCCCCCCCCCCCCAAAACACAAATATCCAAGTGAAAGCTAAAAAAGACAATTTATTTATGTATTTATTTGTGTTTCAGGTTGCTTTCAGTATAAACAGCTATTTATTGAGTGCAAACAGGCATAAAGTCAAGTTCAGTCAATTCAGAGCTTATTGTTTCAAGGATGAAGTTAATTCAAGGTTTTTAATGGATTTAGTCAAGCCATTTTCAAGATAAAATCAAGTTCAGTCAATTCAGAGCTTATTGTTTCAAGGATGAAGTTAATTCAAGGTTTTTAATGGATTTAGTCAAGCCATTTTCAAGTACATTTTAGACAATTTTTTTAGACTATTTTCGTATTACTTTGAGGAAACTTAGGATTCAGAAATAAAGCCGAAGACTGTTTTCGATCATACATCATATTAGACATATTTATCAGTCATGTAAAATATCTGATAGAACAATGAGGTATATTTCAGTTGACAAAGCCCTTTACTTTCGAGTAGGGTTCAAAGTTTTAATTTCTGTTGCACAGCAAGGAATGCTGTGCAACAGAAATTAAAATTTTGAAGCATTAATTCTTAACAAGACCAATACCGGGTCTGGACCTGCGTTGCTGCATGGAATTGAATCAGCAAACAGGAAGTGGCTGCACAGCAGATCTGAAAATTGCATACATGATACAACTGATCATTATCAGGCTCCAGATGAAATATAAAATCAATCCCTTGCATAGAAGCCGAGAAAAGTTTGACGAAAAATTTCAATGTTCAGTGGGTACAGTAAAATTTCAAAGTATCGGCAAACAGGAAGTGGCTGCACGGCAGATCTGAAAATTGCTTACACGATACAACTCATCATTATGAAGCAGCAGACGAAATATAAAATCAATCCCTTGCATAGAAGGCAAGAAAACCTTGACGGAAAAATTTCAATGTTCAGAGGGTACAGTAAAACTTCAAAGTATTGGCAAACAGGAAGTTGCTGCACAACAGATCTAAAAATTACTTACACGATACAACTCATAATTATAAAGCATTCCCTTTCATAGAAGCCAAGAAAACTTTGACGACAGAAGTGTTTCGGACGGACTGACGGAAGGACTGACGGATGGACTGACTGACGGATGGACAGAGTCGAGTGGTTACTAGACCTGCTCTGCCGCTGGCAACGCAGGTAATAAAAATCAAGCACTTTGAAGCCTTATGCACAAATTTAAAGCCTTGAAAATACATTTTTCGACTTTTTTTCAAGGGCAATGAACCCTGCAATTGTTTATACTTTGATGGTCCACTTAAGAGGAATCTCCTGCCAGCATTGATTACTGCAGGTTGTATTATACAACTAGAACAGAACCTATTAAAAATCACGATAAATAAGTGATTGATACTGAAGTATCTGGGTGTTGCCCATTAGCAAAATATGAATTACGAGCTAGAGTTGTTTTCAAAGCAGACGGTTGCAACATGTGGACATTATCTATTTCATAAATGAAGGTGTCAATGATACTGTAGCTTAACTTGACTGTGTGTAGTGTTTGATGAAAAGGATAATGTTCAATGTTTATGAAAGGATTATGAAATAAGAGAAGAATTGTGATAATTGAGAAAATGTTAATTTCTGTTCCCTATATGATATTTTTTCAATAAGAGTAATTTGAGGTGTAGACTGTACTAAAGAATTGAGGCCTGGGTTAATGTGGATCTCATAGTTAATGTATGTCAACCAAAGTTACCAAGTTACAGTAAAATCATTCCAAAACGAGTCATCCTACCGATTTACAATAAATATAACTTGTAGACTTTGCTAAAGGAATCTAGGTCACGTAATGGTTTGGCAGTCATGGTTGACCAATCATGACCAAAATAGGAGAGTCTCATCAGGAATCATACCAAGTTATCCTACCAAGTTACAATGAAATCGCTTCATAAAAATGATAAATTTAAAGTAATTTGTATATTTTTCAATGGCCCAGACTTAGCTGGTGCAACCTCAATATTATTAAGGGACAAACACAAATTTTGAACCCCCCAATTTCCAAAATTTACATACAATACCCAAAATTAAAAGTCCTATCTGGTCCTCCATACTTTTAGCACTTGCGCATGCACAGTACCCAGGAAGAGACTGGAATTGGCGCCAACATCATTCTTCCTAGTTGTGTCTACTGAAGTGATAACTCAGCGGGGAGGTATGAGTGCCCACTTATGGGAGTGGCCATCGCAGTCTGGGCCATTGGTAAGTATTAAAAATATACAAATTACTATAAATTTATCATATTTTTATACTAAAACCCAATGGCCCAGACTTAGCTGAATTGTAAAAAAAAAAAAGGCGGAGGGCCTAGGTCTTGAAGGAATAGCAGACCAAAATTCAGCACCTTAGCCTGCATTTGAACTCCCAATGAGTAATGAAAGGCATGCATATAATTGAATGCATACAAGGCTTACAGGTACATCATGTCGTCAAATAATACACCATATAGATATAATATCCAATCATCAAGTGGAAATATAATCCACAACATTAGATTTTATAAGAATGTAAGCGGGAGACAAAAACTATGTTCCGGGACCCGATCACAAGAAACCTAGATGAACTCCTTGCGTCCAGTACCGATTATAGCAGGAATATCATCCTGAAAAGGAGTTTACTATAGGCATTTGAAAGAACGTTCATTAACCACACTAGGTTAACATGGCATTATCAATAGAGCTAAAAGCGTCAGACAACTAATATAAAAACAATACCTCTGAGGAGAGAAACAAACTCTTCTCATGTAACAATAGGACAGTGGTCTCAGCCTGGCTGAAGCAGCTAAAGGTCTTTCTATTCGAGAAGACAATTAAATGGCTGATAACTGCGGCCCTAGAAGCTCACTAAAGGAGACTTACAACACTAGACGCTAATGACAGGGATAAAAACACCACTCAAACTCCTAGCTGGGCTACTAAGATGTCAACAATAAGACTAAAGTCTATGACACTTAAGAAAACAACTCCGAGAAGGAAATGAGCACTCTTTTCCTTTAGCGGTTCTAAAAGACAGCGATCTCAGCCAAGCCAATTGAGCTAAGAAGACTTCATCTCTGTGAAGACAGATATCTCGGTGTAAGTTCTGCAACTTTAGACAGCTCACTATACAGAGACTTACACTGTTAGTCACTCAAGTTAAGGGAAAAAAGGGCCGCACTTGATTCTTATAATGTATCAACAAAAGGACTAAAAGCCCCAGACGCCTAAGAATACAACACTCTTTCCTTTCAATGGCCCTAATTCCAAAGAGACTGCAGTCTTCTATTAGATAACGTAGCTAATAAGTCTTCATCCCATGAAGACAGATATCTGGGTGAAACTGCGACCTTGAAAGCTCACTAAACGGAGTCTTACAACATTAGTCGCACAAGGTATGGAATAGTGACGTCTCTAACGACCGAAATTCCAAAGAGACAGTAGTCTCAGGTAGCTAACGCAGTTATTAGTCTTCATCTCCATGAATACAAATATCTGTTTCACCTGCAGCCTTGGAAAGCTCACTAAATGGAGACTTACAACGTTAGCCACAATGTATAAGAAAAAGACCGCTGTAACAATATATAAGGCCACTATGACATTAGCCACTCATGATATACAGACACAGACCGCTCTTAATTCACAAGGCGACAACAATAGGACTAATTGCCTGTGATGCCTAGGAATATTACACCGAGAAGGAAAATGTAATTCTTTCATTCTAAATGCTTATTCCAAACAGCTAGCGATCTCAGCGTAGCTAACAGAAACTAAAAGTCATATATCGGTGAAAAGTAGATATCTGTGTGTAACCCTGCAGCCTACTATGGCATCCACAATAGCACTAAATGCCTCGGATGCCTAGGAATACAACACCGAGAAGGAAAAGACATACTTACTCCTTCTAACGGCTCCATTCCAAACAAGACAGCTGTCTCAGCCTATCTCTGAGCTATTGATCTTCTATTCATAAGAAATAGATCATTGCCTTTCTTATACTATTGCTAAGCCAAGGGAGGCGTTGTTAATCGAACCAAAAGCCTTCAACACCTGAGCCAAAAGATCCGGGAAGGAAGATCTTCGTCTTTCCTTCACCCAGTACCATAAGCTGTTTTTTGCCTAGCAAACGCAGACTTTTGTTCAGATGGAATAAGATTCGAAGAGCTTATGAATACAAATTCAAAGTCTTAATGTGCCGTTTCTTGAGGGCTGGAGAATCAACCTCCGTAGCCTCTCATCATCTGAATGTTCCATCTGAAATATGGTCAACACCATCCGAATGTACAGATGACTGGACCATCCCAGCACCGTCCAACAGCTCACTACCAGAGACTGTTGATGGCAGAACCTGCGATTACTGGGATGCTGCGGTACGCTGCACAATCTGTGGCAGAAGGTCCGTGAACGAGGCTTGCAGAGTAGAGATTATCCATTTCTTCACTATATGCTGCTGCGGGATGGAGATCTGCCCCCAGATCTTCACTGCATGTCCCATGTAAAATGCCTCGAACGATTAGCTACAGGTTAATCCGACTTCGGTGGTGAAGACTGGGAACATCTCAGCCGAACAGCATGAACATGCGAAGTCGGATAGCTAGTCTGTGGTCTAACATGCTTCATCGATGAAGCAGAGGAAGAAGCCATAGCTGCAACCAGCCCCGGCAGCAGTGTGGAAGGAGCGTCACGAACAGTAAGCGTGAACGGGCGTAGCAACTCACAAAAGTTTCTCGAAGCGAAAACAGTCGGACCCGACTGTTGATGGAATGGAGAGGGGTCTTCCGCTCGCAGTCTGACCCCAGACCTCGCCGGGCGTTCCATCTAGAAACCTGTAGGCTTCTACCCCTTAACATGCTTTTTCATGGAAGTAGAGGAAGCCATAAAAACAACCGACTCCGCTAAAGTGTGGAAGACGCATTGCTCCGACTCATAAAAGTTTCTCACAACGGACAAACAGTCGACCCCGACTGCTAACGGAACGGAGAACGCTCTCCAACTCACGATCTGGCTCCAGATCTTGCCGAGTATCCCGTTGAGAAACTGGTCGGCAAATCCCCTTTGCATGTGCTTCCATGTAAGAAGTAGAAGAAGCCAAAACCGCAACTGACGCCAGCTGCATTGTGGAAGGAATATCCCACGCATGTTCTAACTCATTATAGTTTCTCGCAATGAACACAGTCGACTCTGACTGCCAATGGGACGGAGAGGGTTCTCCAACTCGTGATCTGACCCCAGATCTCGTCGAGCATCCCGTAGAGAAACTTATAGGCTTCTTCTCCTTATTGCCATCGTCACTGGGTGAGCTTTATATTATAAGGTGCTCACTCTACCCACATTATACTACTCAAGCAAAACTGTAGACTGTGCTCAGGGGAGGGAGGGGGGGGGGGGTGGAAAAAATTTTAAAAACACTGATGCCGGGATGGGTGGGTGGTCAAGGAGGACCCCAAAAAAAATTTTTTTCCGATGCTTGCAAATTTTTTCCTCAGACACTTCTGGGCAAAATTGTATACCATAATCAGTGAAGTATCATTCAAGAACCAATAAAAAGACACTCAAGTTATCAGGGGGTACCTACCATGGGTTATATACGATTATAAAACTGTTATTGCGGCTGAGCTATGATTCGGCTTACAGTGATACAATGTATGACATATTGAATAATGCAAGTTAAAATGCAACACTAATTGCAACAAGTGTTTGACCACCGAGGTGGTATTAGTTCCCTACGGCGCTTTTGTGACATAAGGTGTTTTCGTCAAAGAAGACACTAGAGTATATAAGCATCTTGGATTTTGAAAAAAAATATTGAGCGTGCATAATCCTCTCACAACCCTTTATCCATGTACCATACATGAAAGGCGTAGCTTGAACCATGTTGGAGGGAGGGGTGGTAACATAAAATAGAGAAAAAAGCTTAAAAAACACAACAAAAATGGTCACCATTCTGCCATCTTGGATTTTGAAAAATAAATATTGACTGTGCATCATCCCCTCAGAACCATTTATCCATGTACCAAATATGAAAGGTGTAGCTTGAAGCATATTAGAGGGAGAGGTGGTAACATAAAAACAGACAGACAGACAGATGGACATTTATTTATTTATTTATTGGTGTTTAAGGTCACATACTTATGCACAATGGCTAATCGTGACAGTTTTACGGGTGGAGGAAGCCGGAGTACCCGTAGAGAACCACCGAGCAACGACGAGCAGCTGTCAGCTCTCCAACATCGTAACTCTGAACTCTGCACCGCAGCACAGGCAGGGTTAGATTGGTTGAAGACATGCGCACCATCGACGTGCAGTACGCCTCAGTACACAGCGTCATCGTGCCCCCATGTAGGCAATCGGGGTGAAGTGTCTTGCCCAAGGACACAATGCGGTTGCCGTAGGTGGGATTCGAACCGAGGACCTCTCGGCTTGCAGCCTGCACCTCTACCAACTGAGCCACCGCGCCCCCAGACAGATGGACAGACAGACAGATGTTAGATTTTGAAAAAAAAAAATAAATATTGAGTGTGCATAATCCCCTCACAACCCCTTTATCCATGTACCATATATGAAAAGTGCAGCTTGAACCATGTTGGAGGGAGCAGTGGTAACGTAAAATAGAGAAAAAGGCTTAAAAACACAACAGAAATGGTTGCCATGGTCCCATCTTGAATTTTGGAAGAAAAATATTGAACGTGCAACATCCCATTACAACCCTCTATCCATGTGCCAGATATAAAAAGTGTAGCTTGAACCATGTTGGAGTGAGGGGTGGTAACATAAAATAGAGAAAAAAGCTTAAAAAAAAACCACAACAAAAATGGCCGCCATGCCGCCATCTTGGATTTTGAAAAAAAGATATTGAACATGCATCATCCCCTCCCAACCCTCTATCCATGTGCCAAATATGCAAAGTGTAGCTTGAACCATGTTGTGGGAGGGTGGTAACATGAAAATAGAGAAAAAAAGCTTAAAAAACACAACAAAAATGGCCACCATTCCGCCATCTTGGATTTTGAAAAAAACATTTTGAGCGTGCATCATCCTCTCAGAACCATTTATCCATGTACCAAATATGAAAGGTGTAGCTTAAAGCATGTTGGAGGGAGAGATGGTAACACAAAAAAAAACAGAGATGGACGGACGGACGGATGGACAGACGGACGGATGGGTGGATGGACAGACAGATAGACAGACAGACAGACAGACGGAGTGCAATCCTATAGTCCCCTTATGGTTCCCGTAGGGGACTAATTATCAAACACTGCACTCTAAGGATAAGTTATCTTGAAGGTGTTCCGTTTGATTAAATTTCTAATATGTTCACCCTGGTGAGATCGGCTGGCTTAGATGAGGTCAAGTCAGGAACAGTTACAGATTTCAGCTGCAGGAACAATTCTGTACAACGATGTATCCTATTATGAAAACACCAATGACTCTTATTGCCATTGTAGAAAGTATGTAACACAAAAACTACTAAACATTGAACCTGATTGAACTGCAATTTATTTCAAACACATCTGAGAACACAGGTGTCAACAAAATCATGTACCAGACCTTCTTGGGCTGGACTTACAATAAGTAATAAATCCCCTCCCCCAACCCAGCCATGCCCCACCCAAACCTTCGTCAAAAAAATAAACAATTTGTATGATATTTTACAAAGGTCTCTGAACTCGGTCGAATACCATATATATTGTTGGTTTCTACAACATGTCTGAACACATGGAGAGATAACTATAGGTAAAAAGTTAATGATATGACATTCAAGAGTGTTAATGAATTACAATAGAACATGAATTAAGAGACCGATGTCTTTGGAGACCATGTTTTATATGGACATACCTGGACATACCAGCTTTACTCTATATTTGATTTGTTATTGGAGACCATCTGCCTTAAGAGACTACTTTGGTCTGATAAAACGGATGTTCTTTCAAGACCTGTCCTACGTACAAGGTCAATCACTTAATACTGTGTGATAAAATTGGTTATAGTGCAGTATGGTGGGAAGGATGATGCAGAAGCATGTATTTAGTGGGGGTGGGTGGTTCAGATAACCCCGGAAAAAAATTGTAAAACTGGAAAAAAATTACATGGGGTGGGTGGGTCCTCCGACCAGTCAAAAACAAAAAATCGACATAGGTGTCTGCAAATTTTTTCCTCCCCCCACCCCTACTGCTGTGCTAAAGTTCGGGCTCACGTAGCCAAGACAGTTGACCGATCGCAACCGAAAGGGGACATTCTCATCTAGACATGACCTCGAACCTGCATATGACTTTTTGTGACTATCGGAGAAGAACTAACTGTGATAAAGAAAATGTGAGCAGACTAACAGACTGGCAGACTTCCGCACGTGTGATGGCAATAGCTTATCTTGACTTTGTCAAATTAAGCTAAAAATTATTAAGCATGACCTACTAATAGTTTGTACGACTTCCTCTTCCAAAGATGTATATGCAAATCCTGTTTGGTAACACTAAGCCCTAGAGTTAGAGATGGGCAATATACCGAAAAACTGAACTGACACCGATATCATCGGCATACCAAATGAAAGTGTCAATGACACTGTAGTTCAACTTGACAAACTTGAACTTGGTAAGTTATAAATGAAATGGCAAAATTGAAGATCATTGGTACCAATGTTATTTGATGAAATTTCAACAAAACAGCCATGTGTGTGCAAAACGTCCGAGTAATCCATGCATTTTTAAATGTAAACTGTAAGACTGGCTAAAGGAAGAATGCTGATACACATATGCAGTATGTTCAGAGGTTATTGTAAATGGCAACTTCTTTCACAGAAATGAATGCTTATCAACAGCTCTTATCTAAAGTTCTTGCCAAATGAGCACGCCAAGTTCAAAAACAATCCTATGATAAATGTGGCCTGAAGGCCATGTCAAAGAGTGTTGATGCACAAATGCAATAAATTCAAAGATTGTTGCTAACAGTAACAGTTTTTGATGGAAATGAAAAGAAAATCAATAGCTCCTATCTTTGTCACCCTGCATAAGCATACAAAGTTTCAAAACAACCTGATAATGAATGTGCCCTCGGAGGCATGCCAAAGGAAGATGTTAATGCACAAATGCACTAAGTAGAAGGTCACTGCTTGTGGCAATGGGGTTTTTTTATGGAAATTCATAAATATACCCTGCAGAGAGTGCAAAAGGGATAAGTTGCTGCACAAATGCAGTAAGTTCAAAGGTTGGTGATAGCAACAATAAATTTTTATGGAAATTTAAAAAAGCAATAGCTCACATCTAGAGGTCACACGGAACACACATACCAAGTTTCAAAGTGATCCAATCATAAATGTGCCCTGAAGGCCATGTTAAAGGGAAATATTGAGGTCTGACTAAGTTCAAAGGTCAGCAACAACATTTTTTGACAGAAATGGAAGAAAATCGACAGCTCCCATATAGATGTCACCCAACACAAGCTCACCAAGTTTGCAAGCGATCCAGTCATAAATGTGCCCTGCAGGGTGTGTCAAAGGGAAATATTGATGCTTAACTGCACTAAGCTTTTACTAAGTTCATTGACGATCATTGCCAGTGGCAACATTTTTTGACGGAAATCGAAGAAAATCGATAACTCCCATCCAGAGGTAACCCCAAACAAGCATGCCAGGTTTCAAAGCAATCCGATCATAAATGTGCCCTGCAGGGTGTGATAAAGGGAAATATTGGGGTCTGACTAAACTAAGTTCTAAGAACGTTGGCAGTGGCAATATTTTTTGACGGAAATGGAAAAAAATCGATACCTCCCATCTCGAGGTCTCCCCAAACAAGCATGCCAGGTTTCAAAGCAATCCGATCATAAATGTGCCCTGTAGGGTGTGCCAAAGGGAAATATTGAGGTCTGACTAAACTAGTTCTAAGAACGTTGGCAGTGGCAACATTTTTTGACGGAAATGGAAGAAAATCGATAGCTCCCATCTAGAGGTCACCCCAAATAAGCATGGCAGGTTTCAAAGCAATCCGATCATAAATGTGCCCTGTAGGGTGTGCCAAAGGGAAATATTGAGGTCTGACTAAACTAAGTTCTAAGAATGTTGGCCGTGGCAACATTTTTTGACGGAAATGGCAGAAAATCGATACCTCCCATCTAGAGGTCAGCCCAAACAAGCATGCCAGGTTTCAAAGCAATCCAATCATAAATGTGCCCTGTAGGGTGTGCCAAAGGGAAATATTGAGGTCTTCTGACTAAACTGAGGTCTAAGAACGTTGGCCGTGGCAACATTTTTTGACGGAAACCGAAGAAAATCGATAGCTCCCATCTAGAGGTCTCCCTAAACAAGCATACCAGGTTTCAAAGCAATCCAATCATAAATGTGCCCTGTAGGGTGTGCCAAAGGGAAATATTGTGGTCTGACTGAACAAAGTTCTAAGAACATTGGCCGCGGCAACATTTTTTGATGGAAATTGAAGAAAATCGATAGCTCCCATCTAGAGGTCACCCCAAACATGCATGCCAGGTTTCAAAGCAATCCGATCATAAATGTGCCCTGTAGGGTGTGCCTAAGGGAAATATTGAGGTCTTCTGACTAATCTAAGTTCTAAGAACGTTGGCTGCAGCAACATTTTTTGACGGCAATGGAAAAAAATCGATAGCTCCCATCTAGAGGTCACCCCAAATAAGCATACCAGGTTTCAAAGCAATCCAATCATAAATGTGCCCTGTAGGGTGTGCCAAAGGGAAATATTGAGGTCTGACTAAACTAAGTTCTAAGAATGTTGGCCGTGGCAACATTTTTTGACGGAAATGGCAGAAAATCGATACCTCCCATCTAGAGGTCAGCCCAAACAAGCATGCCAGGTTTCAAAGCAATCCAATCATAAATGTGCCCTGTAGGGTGTGCCAAAGGGAAATATTGAGGTCTTCTGACTAAACTGAGTTCTAAGAACGTTGGCCGTGGCAACATTTTTTGACGGAAACCGAAGAAAATCGATAGCTCCCATCTAGATGTCTCCCTAAACAAGCATACCAGGTTTCAAAGCAATCCAATCATAAATGTGCCCTGTAGGGTGTGCCAAAGGGAAATATTGTGGTCTGACTGAACAAAGTTCTAAGAACATTGGCCGCGGCAACATTTTTTGATGGAAATTGAAGAAAATCGATAGCTCCCATCTAGAGGTCACCCCAAACATGCATGCCAGGTTTCAAAGCAATCCGATCATAAATGTGCCCTGTAGGGTGTGCCTAAGGGAAATATTGAGGTCTTCTGACTAATCTAAGTTCTAAGAACGTTGGCTGCAGCAACATTTTTTGACGGCAATGGAAAAAAATCGATAGCTCCCATCTAGAGGTCACCCCAAATAAGCATACCAGGTTTCAAAGCAATCCAATCATAAATGTGCCCTGTAGGGTGTGCCAAAGGGAAATATTGTGGTCTGACTAAACTGAGTTCTAAGAACGTTGGCCGTGGCAACATTTTTTGACGGAAATTGAAGAAAATCGATAACTCCCATCTAGAGGTCACCCTAAACAAGCATACCAGGTTTCAAAGCAATCCGATCATAAATGTGCCCTGTAGGGTGTGCCAAAGGGAAATATTGTGGTCTGACTGAACAAAGTTCTAAGAACGTTGGCCGCGGCAACATCTTTGACGGAAATTGAAGAAAGTTAAAAAATTTATAGTAATTTCTATATTTTTTATACTTACCAATGACCCAGACATAGCTGGTGCTAACTCTTAAAATATAGGGCCAAACACAAATTTTGCCCCCCAATCCCCAAAATTTGCATCTAAAACCAAAGAAAACATGTCCTGAATGGCCCTCCACACTTCACCTCTACTGTGCATGCGCAGTGTCAAGGACGTTCCGAAATTGGCGCCATTAATCATTCTAATAACCAGTGCCTGGTAAGCGCTATGTACTCAGCGGGGAGGCAAGAGTTCCCAACTCCTGGGAGGGCCATCCCCGTCTGGGTCATTGGTAAGTATAAAAAATATAGAAATTACTATAAATTTTTTAACATTTTTATACTGTACCAATGACCCAGACATAGCTGAATAGTAAAAAGGCTGGAGGGCCAAGGACATATAGCAAGATGGAATACGCTCAGTAATATAAAATAGAGTCATCCCCTCTAGGGAAAAAGAAGTAATAGGCCTTACGTGTATCTTTCTTATTTATGATAAATTAGAAAGAAGCAACACCTTCCAAAATTGAGCAACATACATCCATGTACTCTATTAATATCCAATATAATCTTTATACTAATAATTTTTAAAGTAAGCCAATAAATAAAGTAAGTCTAGAGAATAGAGACTCTTATACTCCTTAAAAGTGTCTGAGGAATGCATAATCATGTCCGTTGACACGTGCTATATTCAAAAGCTATACTTTAAAAACTAAGACTTGAATGAATTTTTAAAACATAAACTTCTCACTAAACAACCATCCCAATAACAGCTCAGAATTACTAACTCCGGAGAAGGTATCCCCTTGTTTTCATAGTAAAACAGGTGACCCAAGGGAACACCCTCCCCCCCCCCCCCCCCTTTTTCTTGCCCTGGGTCAAATAGCCCAGAGCGAAGAGGGCAGCAGAACGGAGTCACTGCCGAAACAGACAGCCTACCTAGCTATAGTAGCAACTGTTAAGTAAACGACATTCTGAGCAGTAGATAATAGACCTAACAATAGAGGCCTCCAGAAATGGACTCGATATTTCTGAGATAAAAATTCATGAATGTGGATGGCTGAGCGCAATGAGCAGCCTTCAAAAATCTATAATAGCGACACTATGAATGTAAGCCCAAGATGTAGAAGAACTCTTACTTCATGAGCCGAAATCTTAAGCACAACTGCTGAGTCAATGATATACCATAAGCAGTACCGATAGTTAATTGAATCCATTAGCAATACAATGGAGCGTAACGTCCTTCTATTAGGCATCAAAGACAGAAGAAGCTTACGCCCGTAGAAATAAACAGATATCTGTTTATAAATACAAAAACTCTAACCGGACAGAGTAAAGGCCTATGCCCGTACGAAGACGGAAGGACCTTAATAACAATAGGTTCCGGATATTAGGAGCCTAACTCTTATGCAAAAATCCAACCTAAATAGTAAAGGAAGTAGTGATTCCGAAACTACGAAAGTGAAAATCATCCATCGATAGTGCATGAAACTAAAGATTCTAAGTCTATTTATCAAAAAGTTACTAACTGACTTAGATAAAGAGACATAAGACTCAATTGTAAACTATCATAGAGTGCATAGGTATGAGGTAACATAAACCTATAACCTTAATAATAACAGGCTGCAGTAGATCTTGTCAAACAAGTATACTAAAAAGCTGCAATGAGTAGTATGGAGGGATCAACAATATGAACATAATGATCCCTACACCAACGACGGAAGAGCCTCCACTTTAGCCGCATAGAATAGCGAAGAAGAGGATCTCCTATAGTAAGAAATCGCGTCCAAAGCTCGTCCAGTACAATGCTTACAATGCAATACGGACCACACAACAGAATACGTGAAGGTTGCGACCTTGCGGGTTGTGATAAAGATGACACGATTTACCCAGCGAAAAAAGATCCTCTCATTGAGGAAGATTTCATGTTAAGTCCCACAGTAGACAACAGAGTAAATTACCCACGGTCTCTGTGAAGATAGAGATGCTATCAACAGAAATGTATTGTGGTTGTTTATCTTAGCAATACCTGCTGAAACAACAGCGCCGGAGGATACGCGTATCCTATCATTCCGTCCTATTAGATCAATAGAGCATTAACAACATTAGCTCAGAGATCCGGACAAGCCAACACATACGTCTGCAATTGATTAGCAAGCTGTGTCGTAAATAAATCATCATTGGACGCTCCCATAGATAGCAGATCTGATTGAATACTTGTTTGTTGAGAGTCCATTCTGACGGCAACAAGCGACCCCTAAGTGAACGGGAGTCCGGTAAAACAATCAGACGACCCGGAATATGACGGACCGAAACAGAACTTGGTGTACTATAAACAACAGACGGATTCTTTCCATTAAATTGAATAACGGAAACGAATGAGTGCCTCCCTGGTTCCGGAGATACGCCACTACTGTCGAATTAACGGACAGGATTTGGACATGCGTTTCTGAATAATGTTCATGCAATGACATAAAGCAAGCCTAAAAAACATTATTCCGCGGAAGATAATTGGTTGCTTAGAGACTGCGGAACCCAAAGACCCTGGCACTTCGAATCCGTTGGGATCAATATTATATCCCAATCTGTTTGACTGGAAACCGTCATAACTACAACACTCGGGTCCGGTAACTGCAGTGGCACTCTCTGAGTCAACCACCAAATGTTTGCCCCAGTCTGAATCTCTTGTAACACTAGACAGACAAGAGAACGTGTAAATCGAGCAATTAATGGATTGCTGAAAAGTTGCCGTCGAAGAGAAGCTTCTCCGAGAACGAAGCGACTCTGAGAGAGTTCTTAACCTTACTATCCACGCGCGTGGATGTAGCTAGGGCTGCGTCACGTCTAACCAACTCCAATCAGCCACTGAAGGGCGGAGTTATACGTGAACAAACTACTGCCCTCAAAAGAAATCACATTGAGAATAATATCCCGTAAATCTTTTCTTGAAGACGTAATGATAACGCCTCAGTAAGGTGGATTACGTATGATAAAGCGTCTAAGTTAAGTCTACTAGACATCATTGTCGTTTCCAACATTGTGGTTGGAAAAGACATAGACGGCGAAAAAGAATATTTCCAGTCTTTAACCACGCCATCTAGACGCATATGAACTCTCGGTATGCCCTGCTCTGCCAAAATAAATTATTCGTATAAATGATACAACAGCAGAAATGAGCAACGCGGAAAAGAAACTAAACTATCATGCTTGGTAGCAGGCTTGTATGCATATATAGCGTCGAAAAATAAAACACATGTTGTAATGAAATTATTGGACTGCGTCGGTATGTCAGGGACAATGTCCCTGAACCGATCCAAAATTCCGTGTCCAATGACGCTATAAGTCTCTTATCCAACATCGCAGCAATGTAGTCCGAAATAACAATCACTGGAAGATAATGCCAGAAGATATGAATGGCAGCTTCCGATACTACGAAAGGGAAAACTCGAAATCTTTCGAATCCCTTTCGCCATCCTGTCGGACCCTATAAAGCATTCGGTCGTACGTACCTGATGCAACCGTGGACTGCACCGACCCAGCGCCGTTGGATAATTCCTGATTCGACCAAGAAACTGTCGATTGCTGGGATGCTGCGAAACAACTGTGCTAACTCGGATAGCACGTCCGTCACTGAGGCCTGAGGAGAAGCGGTCCTACAATGCATTGCCGCTGGAAGCTCCGTGATCGTTACCCCATGCATACTATCAATATGCGAGCGAACGGAGTGTATAGGCCTCGTGTCCCTTGGCTACCGGATGGCATGACCTATTCGCCGTGGAATCACTGAATGACGAAACTGATCGGATACTCGAGGTCACGTAGCCAATGTGCGGTCGTGTGCCCTGCTGTGAGGATGAGGAAGCATTATGGACAGTCTCTCGGACTGTCAATATAACGGAGCATCCCGACAGACAGACATATGCTCCGAATGTAAAATATCTGAACCACAACATGCGGTCCCCTATGTTGTTGGACGACAGAGGGACCTCTCTCGCTCACAGCCCGGATGGACCTGGACAAGCCAGGAACCGGACTAACAGGCTTCCTCCGATCTGTCCTCAATCTGCAGTCACTGGGTGAGTACAAAGTAATTAAAGTCCTCGCATCACCCAAATCTCCTTCTTAGACCGCAACGGACGAACCCGGCAGCCGAACCATTCGATGAATGCACGCTACACCGGGTGAGCTAGCGAATGTCACTCCGTCGATCCTACAAGGGATCTCTTAGGGATAGACATATTCCATGAGCACTTATTGCCGCTAGCTCTTCATTAACTATGACGACAGAGGCACACTTTTGAAAGACATCTCCGTAACTTTGCGAACAAGAAACCAGAAATGCTTGGTTATAGCAAGCATATATTAATAATATATATAGCGTCGTTCAATAATTCGAAAGTTTGTGTGACATTATTGGACTATGTCGGAACTGAGGGACGATGTCCCTGAACCGAACCAAAAATTTCTAAGTCCACCGACGCTATCAGTTTCTTATCCGGCATCGCAGCCTTCTGGTCCGACGAAAGAAGCTGTAGAAGATCAAGTCAGATAACATACACAACAGCATATGTTGTTCCGAAAGGGAAAGCTCGAAATCCTCCAAATCCCTTTCGGTGTCCCGTCGGACCGGATGAAATTTTCGGACGTCCGTACCCGCTTCCGCGGAGCGTCCCGACCCAGCATCGTCGGATAAAAAATATGCGACAGATTCAGTTGATGCTGGGATGCTGCGATAAACTGTGCTATTTAGGAAAGCACGTCCATTCCCGAGGCCTGTGCAGTAGCGGTCTTACGATGCATTGCCGCCGGAAGCTCCGTGTACGTTGACTCCCGCACACTTCCTATGCGAACGTCCGGAGTCTGCAGGCCTCGTGTCCCTGGCTACCGGATGGTGTGACCTGGTCGCCGATGATTCTCTGACTGGCGAAGCTGACTGGATATCCGAGGTCACGTAGCCAAGAGCGGTCGTGTGCGCTACCATGAGAATGAGGAAGCCTTATTGACAGTCTACTCCGGACTGACTATATGTCGGAGCGTCCCGAGCGACGGACGTATGCTCCGAATGCGAAACATTTTGTACCACAACATCTGGGGACAGATGTTGTTGTACGAGAGAGGGGCCTCTCTCGCTCGCCGTCCGGATGGACCAGAACGAGCTATGAACCGGACTAAAAGGCTTCCTCCGTTCTCCCTCTAATCCGCCGTCACTGGGTGTGCATTTGGTTGATTTATAGTGCTCGCATCACCCCAAAATTCCTTCTAGACCGCAACGGACGAACCCGGCTGCCGAATCATTCGATGAATGGACGCTACACCGGGCGAGCTAGCGGACGTCAAAGGCCGTCGAACCTACTAGGGTCCTCTTAGGCAATTGGCGTATTTACATGAGCACTTTTCCGCTAGCCCTTCATTAATTGTGACGACGGAGGCACACTGTTGGAAGACATCACAGATACATCACCCTAATCTTGATTGTCTGAAATAGAAATTGATAAAGTAGAGTGACCCTGCGGGAAAAGGACCGGAGTGTCCAATTCCCCACTAACATACCGTGACATACGCTTCCCATATTGTCATCGAAATCATACGATACAGAACAGGAGTTAATGCGAGTACACTGACCACATATAGAATGATTATAAAAGTCAGAGGAAGACTTCCTCTTATTACAATTGATCAAAAACCTTTCAATGTGAAAAGAAAACAAGTCCTGGTACTCGCACTAACCCCTGGCAATCAAAATACATAATAATAATATGATCCATTAATATAGAAAAAATAATTGAAATCAAAATATTTTGAAAAAATATTTTTTCAGAACAGCCCAAGTTTCTGAAAAGTAACGTTGAGCCCCAATGGATCCCAAGCCTAAGTGTGGACAAAAATTTTAAAAATATTTTAAACAATTTATTCAACACTTACGAACAATAATAATGTATCTAGTTATGATTAAAATAACATCAAGATATTATTTTCCAGAAATCCCCCCCTCACACAGAGGGCTGTTGTAAATGTAAACAATGAATGTAAAAACACTAAAATAAGACTCCAGGCACCCAGGCCCGGAATCAGTTACCAAAAATACACTATCTGATGCAAAACAGAGACTTCCAGGGAAGAAACTGCAGAACATCAGATGGTAGATGCAGAACACAACGCCTTACCACCCGTAGGTGAAGACGTAAACATGGGGAAAAGAACAGAATTCATTCTGTTATTCAGCTAAAACTCCCAAGAAAATTTAGTAATAATAATTACAAAAACTATGCCAAAAGCATGGGAGAATAGCAAGGGGGGACTTAAAGGACAGGGAGAGAGGAAAACACTGAAAAATCAGTGTAACTAAATAATCAGAATGACAACAAAATGGCTGCTGCCTCGAAAGTTAAAAAATTTATAGTAATTTATATATTTTTTATACTTACCAATGACCCAGACTTAGCTGGTGCTAACTCCAACAAAACCAGGGCCAAACACAAATTTTGCCCCCCAATCCCCAAAATTTGCATCCAAAACAAAAAGAAATCATGTCCTAAAGGACCTCCATAGTACGCCTCTACTGCGCATGCGCAGTGACGCAGTCGTCCCGAAATTGGCGCCAATTATCATTCTTACTGGCATTGCCTGGTCAGCGCTATGTACTCAGCGGGGAGGCAAGAGTTCCCAACTCCAGGGAGGGCCATCCCCGTCTGGGTCATTGGTAAGTATAAAAAATATACAAATTACTATAAATTTTTTAACATTTTTATACTGTACCAATGACCCAGACTTAGCTGAATAGTAAACAGGCTGGAGGGCCTAGGACATAGAGGAAAATCCAATAAGCTCAACTATATAGTAAAGAGGTAACCCCTTAAGGAGAAAAGGAGTATTAGGCTTTACATGTATCTTTCTTATTTAATATTAAATTAGAAAGATACACTACCCTTAATAATTGAGCACAATAACATTCATGTTCTCTATTAACATCCAGTATAATCCTTATACTAATTATTTTTAAAGCAAGCCAATAAATAAAGTAGTCCAGAGAATTGAGACTCTTTATAATCATTTAAAAGTGTCCGAGTATTGTATATTAAAGCCCGTTTGACACTTGACATATACAAATGCTTCACACCGAGCTACACTTTAAAAATAAGACATGAATGAAATTAAACATTAATATTACACTTTAAAACCATCCCGGAAGCGACTCAGAAATACTGACTTGGAGGAGGCATTCCCTTGCTTTTCACTATAAAGCAGGTGACCTAAGGGAACACCCGCCCCCCCCCCCCCCCCCCCCTTCCCCTTGGTCAAATAGCCCAGAGCGAAGAGGGCAGCCGGACGGAGTCACTGCCGGAACAAAAAGCCTGCATAACTATAGTTGCAACTGTTTAGTGGACGACATTCTGAGCAACAGATAATGGACCTAAACAATGCAGGTCTCCAGAAATGGACTCAATATTTCTGAGATAAAAATTCGTAAATGTGGATGGCTGAGACCAATAAGCAGCCTTCATTAAATCTGTAATAGCAACACTATTAGCATAAGCCCAGGAAGTAGAAAGAGCTCTTACTTCATGAGCAGAAATCTTAAGCACAGACTGCTGAGAAGAAGATAAATCTTCATAAGCAGTACGGATAGTTAACTGAATCCATCTAGCAATAGAATGGACTGAAATGTCCCTTCTATTAGGCATCAAAGACAGAAAGAAACGTTTCCGTCCCTTTCTGATGAACTGAGATCTCTGTTTATAGATACGTAGTGCTCTAACAGGACAGAGTAAAGGCCTACGCCCGTCTGAAGACGGAAGAGCCTTAATAACAATAGGTTCCGGATATTTATTAGGAGCCTGATTCTTAGCTAAAAAACCCACATTAGTAGTGAAGGTGATAGTGTTCCCAACACTACGATAATGAGAATCATCCACCGATAGTGCATGAAGCTCACTGACTCTTCTGGCAGAAGAGAAAGCTAAGAGAAAAGCTGTCTTATAAGATAAGAATTTGAAATCTACTGTCCCAAGAGGTTCAAATGGCTTTTCCTTCAATTTAAGGAGAACCCAAGCTAAATTCCACTTAGGAATTAATCTAAGAGTTCTGGGTCTATTTATCGAAAAGTTTCTAACCAATTTCGATAAAGAGACATTAGATCCAATTTGTAAACTATCATGATGTGCATAGGTATCAGATAACATAGATCTATAACCCTTTATAGTAACAGGCTGCAGTTTGATTTCGTCAAACAAGTATTCTAGAAAGTTTGCAATGTCTGGTATAGAGGGATCAAAAATATCTACAGAATGATCCCTACACCAACGACGAAAAACCTTCCACTTAGCCGCATAGTTTAGCGAAGAGGAGGTCCTCCTACAGTTAGAAATCGCGTCCACTGCTCGTCCTGTAAAGTGCTTGCCATGCAAGAAGGACCGCACAACGGAAAAACGTGAAGGTTGAGACCTTGCGGGTTGTGATGGAGTTGGCGCGATTTCCCCTGCGAAAGAAGATCCTCTCGTGGAGGAAGCTTCCGCGGTAGGTCCCACAACAGACACCTGAGTAGATTTATCCACGGTCTCTGTGGCGACAGAGATGCTACCAACAGAATCTTGCATTGAGATTGTTTTATCTTTAGCAATACTTGTTGAATTAACGGCGCTGGAGGATACGCATATCCTATCATTCCGTCCCAAGGGATCGACAGAGCGTCTACTGCAAATGCTCTTGGATCCGGACACGGGGACACATACGTCTGCAACTGATTGTTGAGATGTGTCGCAAATAAGTCTATCATTGGCCGTTCCCATTGGTAGCAAATCTGATTGAATACTTGTTTGTTGAGAGTCCACTCCGACGGCAACAAGCGACCCTTTCGTGAAAGGGAGTCTGCTAGCACATTCAGACGACCCGGTATGTGACGGACCGAAAGAAGAACGTGATGTTCTAACGCAAACAGAAGGATTCTTTCCGTTAGATTGAACAACGGAACTGAATGAGTGCCTCCCTGATTCCGTATATACGCCACTACTGTCGTATTGTCGGATAGGATTTGGACATGAGCATCGTGAATAATGTCCATCCAGTGACGTAACGCAAGCCAAATTGACATCATTTCCTTGATGTTTATGTGCTTGCACAGGAATTGCGGATCCCAAAGACCCTGGCATCTCGAATCCGTTGGGATTAATGATGCACCCCAACCTGTTTGACTGGCATCCGTCATAATGGTAAAACTCGGATCCGGCAACTGCAGCGGAACTCCTTGAGTTAACCACTGAATGTTTGCCCAAGTCTGAATCTCTTGTTTCACTTGATCTGACAAGAGAACGTCTACATCGAGCGAATGAATTTTCACACTCCAATTCTGAGTCAGGAAAATTTGAAGAGGACGTGTGCGTAGCCGCCCCATCGGAATGAGATCCGCGGCGGCTCTGCACAGACCTATCAGTCTCATAAATTCTCTCGCCATGACTTTGTCTGCGTGCAGACAATAGCGAGCGTAACAACTGACTAATTTCGCTCTGGTTAACGGCAGACGAACGAGATTGTTGTGCGTCTCGAAGCTCATTCCCAGATGAGTGAATGACTTGGACGGCACCAGATCCGACTTCTCCTCGTTTACTATGAAACCAAGACGTCGGAGCAATAGAAGAAGATTCTGAACATCGTTCTGAAGCGTTAACTCGTTGCCGTACCTCTGAAGAATGTCGTCCAGGTAGGCCGACGTTACCGCAGACGAATGAGCTCGGAAGTAGATCATTACCGAGTTCATTACCCGAGTGAAAGCCCAGGGTGCTAGATTCAATCCGAAGCACATGGCCCGGAACTGATACACCACTCCTAGGACTGCGAAGCGTAGATACTTTCGGAATGTCGGATGTACCATGACGTGGAAGTACGCATCTTTGAGATCTATGCTCGTTGCATAATCGTTCACCCGAATACTCGCTCTGACCGATCGAATCGTCTCCATATAAAACTTCGGAGCGACGATCAGCTTGTTTATCCAGCTCAAATCTATGACTGGACGGAACGAGCCGTCTGGTTTCGGAACCAGAAACAGATGGCTGTAGAATCCCAGAGATTCCTGGTTTTCTACGACCTCTACCGCGTTCTTCATTAAAAGAGACTGCACCTCTGATAACAGAGCGTCTCTTTTCTGTGGATTTGACGGAAGATGAGTCCACTTTGGACTTCGAGTTAATGGAGGCTTTCGTTTGAAGGATATCTTTAGACCTTCCGAAGTCACTCCTCTCACCCACGGGTCGTCCGTAATCGACGCCCACTCTTGTGAAAAACTCGACAACCTTCCGCCAACCGGAACGCGATAGAGGTTTAAGCCATCACCTCCTGGACCTGCGAGGCCTGCGGTAGGAGAAACCACGTCTTCCACGACCCGCACCTCGCCTCGTCGACCTCGGGGCGTCCGACCGATTGTCCCGGCCTGAAGGACGTCCCGAACGAGAGTCGCTATCCTGACGGTCTCTCGAATAAGACCAAGAGGACGCACCGGAACCTCTATAGGAACCTCTCTTGGGCGCATTAGACCCAGAAGTGCCTGTCTTATTCGTGTCTGCTGTATCCGACTTTTTAGGAGCGGATCTGAACAACAGAGAATCATTAGCTTTCTTTTTAATTTTATCATAAATAGCGGAAAGCTTGCCGTCAAAGAGAAGTTCTCCTGAGACCGAAGCGACTCTAAGAGAGTTCTTCACCTTAGAATCCACTAGTGTGGATGTAGCTAGGGCTGCGTCACGTCTAACCAACTCCAGATTTGCCACTGAAAGGGCGGAGTTACACGTGGAATAAGCTACTGCCCTTGAAAGAAGTCTTAAAGAGGATTGTATATCCTGAAACTCTTCCCCTTGAAGGCGCAGTGATAACGCCTTAGTAAGGTGATCTGCGTAAGATAAGGCATCTAAATTGGCTCTGTTAGACGCAATAGCTGTTTCCAACACCGCGGTTGGAATAGAAGCTGACGACGGTAATGATAGCTCTAAGTCTTCCGCCTCGTCGTCCATACGCAGAGGAACTCTCGGTATACCCTGTCCTGCCGTGTCGAATTTATTCCTTGCATTAATGAAAGGCAGGTTAAGAGTATTAGCGGACAAGAAACCTGCTTTCCCCGTCCTGGAAGCAAGTTTAAATATAGCGTCGTTCAATAATTCAAATGTTCTTGCAACATTATTGGACTGCGACGGAAACTCGGGAGCGATGTCCCTGAACCGCTCAAAAAATTCAGAGTCCAATGACGCTATAATTCTCTTGTCCGGAAGCGCAGCAGTCTGGCCCGACGGAACAACTTGAGGGAGAAAGTGCCGGATGAAGTCCACGGCAGCTTTATGTTGTTCCGAAAGGGATAGCTCCAATTCATCCGTATCCCTTTCACCATCCGGTCGGACCTCCCGATGTTCCTGGTCGTCCGCCTCCGATGCTTCGGCGGAGCGTACCGACCCAGCGCCGTCGGATAATTCTCGATCCGACACCGTTTCTGTCGGCTGCTGGGATGCTGCGATAAGCTGTGCTATCTGCACAAGAATGTCCGACGTCGAGACCTGCGGAGGCGCAGTCTTTCGCTGCTTCGCCGAGGGCAGCTCCGCATCAAATGGCTCCCGCATACTTTTCCTATGCGAACGTCCGGAGTCCATCGGTCTCGAATCCCTGGCTGCCGGATGGTGTGACCTGGTCGCCGAAGAATCCTTCATCGGCGAAGCTGGCAAAATATCGGAGGTCACGCAGCCAAGGTGCGGTCGTGTGCGCTGACGAGAAGAGGAAGCCTTAACAGTCTCTGCGGACTGCTTATACAATGGAGCGTCCCGAGCGACGGACGTATGCTCCGCTAAAGACACATTTTGTACCACAACATCTGGTCCCAGATGTTGTTGTACGAGAGAGGGACCTCTCTCGCTCGCGGCCCGGCTGGACCTGGACAAGCTAGGAACCGGACTAAAAGGCTTCCTCCGTTCTCGTTTACTATCCGCCGTCACTGGGTGTGCATCTATTATGTTTATAGTGCTCGCATCACCCAAAATTTCCTCTTGGACCGCATCGGACGAACCCGGCTGCCGAACCATTCGGTGAATGGACGCTACACCGGGCGAGCTAGCGGACGACATTTGTCTAATCTCCATGAGCACTTTTGCCGCTAGCTCTGAATTCATTTGTGACGACGGACGCACACTTGAAGAAGATAACATGGAAACATCACCCTGTTCTGGTTCCTCTGAAATAGAAACTGAGAGAGTAGAGTGACCTTGTGGAGAAAGAGCCGGCATCGCACTTTCTCCAGAAACAACATATCGTGACACACGTTTCCAATGTTTCTCATCCCAATGTTCACATATAGGACAGGGATTAATGCGAGAACACTGACTACAATTAATACAATGATCATGAAAGTCAGAGGAAGATTTCTTCCTATTACAATTTGAACAATGTCCCTTCATTGTGAAAGAACAACAATAAGTCCTAGTTACTCGCAAAAACCCCTGACACAAAGATACATAATAACATGATCCATTAATAAATGAAAAAACAATTGCAAAACAAAATAATTTTGAAAAAATATTTTTTCAGAGAAGCCCAAGTTGCTGAAAAGTAACGTTGAGCCCCGATGGATCCGATGGCAAAGTGTGGTCAAAAATTTTAAATTTATATAAAATAATTAATGAGACACTTTCGGATAATATAAATGTATCTTATAATGAGATAAACTACCACAAAGACAAACAGCCCCCCTCAAAAAAGGCTGTTGCCAATGAAAACAAACAGTGTAAACACACTAGAAAACATGACTCCAGGCACTGAAAAAACTGGCCCGGAATCAGTCATCAATTACACTCTATCTGATGCAAAACAGAGACTCCCAGGGGAGAATCTGTAGAACATCAGATGGAAGATGCAGAACACAAACGTTATACACCCATGGGTGAAAACGTAACTATGGGGAAAATAACAGAAAACAGTCTGTAACCAAGCAACTCTCCCAGGAAATTTTAGAAATGAAACTTCTCAAAAATATGCCAAAAGCATGGGAGAATTGCCAGGGGGGACTTTAGAAGGCTAGGGGAGAGGAAACACTGAATAAGCAGTGCAACAATTAGCAAGAATGACAACAAGAGGCCCATTCCTCGAAAATAGGCAACTTAACATAATTTCATCAAAAAATTTTAAGTACAGCCCTGATTATTTTTTGCCACTTCTTTTTCCTCTCCTCCTTCTATCCTCCTTAGAATCACATTTTCTCCAAAAATTACGTGTCTGGCATCCTTTAAACTGAGATTTACAAGCACAAAGATCAGTGAGATGTTGACTGATGAAGGGCCAAACAGAGAATGATAATTGGCGCCAATTTCGGGACGACTGCGTCACTGCGCATGCGCAGTAGAGGCGTACTATGGAGGTCCTTTAGGACATGATTTCTTTTTGTTTTGGATGCAAATTTTGGGGATTGGGGGGCAAAATTTGTGTTTGGCCCTGGTTTTGTTGGAGTTAGCACCAGCTAAGTCTGGGTCATTGGTACAGTATAAAAATATAGGTAACTTAACATAATTTCATTAAAAAATTTCAAGTTACAGCCCTGATAATATTCTGTCACACATTTTTCCTCTCCTCCTTCTCTATCCTCCTTAGAATCACCATTTCACTAATATTTATGTGTCTGGCATCATTTAAACTGAGATTTACAAGCACAAAGATCAGTCAGATGTTAACTGATGAAGGGCCAAACTTAGAATGATTAATGGTGCCAATTTCGGAACGTCCTTGACACTGCGCATGCGCAGTAGAGGTGAAGTGTGGAGGGCCATTCAGGACATGTTTTCTTTGGTTTTAGATGCAAATTTTGGGGATTGGGGGGCAAAATTTGTGTTTGGCCCTATATTTTAAGAGTTAGCACCAGCTATGTCTGGGTCATTGGTACAGTATAAAAATATCGATAGCTCCCATCTAGAGGTCACCCCAAACAAGCATACCAAGTTTCAAAGTGATCTGATCATAAATGCGACCTGTGAGGTGTGCCAAAGGAAATTGTGGACTAATGTACTAACGTACGTACGTACGTACATACATACGCCAACAGACGAGAAGTGATGGCAATAGCTCAGCTTAAGTTGAGCTAAAAACCGAACCAAATCAATCATTGAATACCGAAACTGTCTTAATTTTCTAAGTTTCCTACATTCACTATTTATAAGGCCCTGTTGAGTCTTGATAGTGGTTGAAGGGTTCATTTTCATGAAAGAAGTGACAGATTTTCTTTTCAGTTTTGCCTGGGCAGTTGTCCTAGACCACAACTGATACATGTCCAGCTTCATCAGTAGTAATTACTAGCCAAGTATTGGTTGCCTTAACAGGCAGCCAAGACTTGTCTACAAATCGCTGCCAAGGTACTTTGTCTATTGTCAGCAGGACCTCTTGAAGATCGCATGGTCAGGACACAAACTCTGAAATTTCATTTCGCCTGAAATAGGGCTTTAAAGGTTAAGGTGTGTTAGAATGAGTCACAAAATTATGGTAAATATGATTTGTTTTCATAAAAGAATGCCACTGTTGAGCTCAGAGGCAGTGGTATTTGTGATAAAATCATACAAGAACAACTTATTCTGTATTTTCCAGGTGTGAATTCCTCAGTCAAGTCAGATACTGAATGCCGAACTGATACTGAGGTATACCCCCTCAAAAATACCGATACCGAACTCAAAATTTCAATACTGCCCATCTCTACCTACAGTATAGGACTTATAATCTGCAACAATTTTTTTTTTTGATGGAGGACGGACGTCACACATGTTTTCTAAAATGTGGGTCAGCATGACCTTTTTACAGTCTGTGAAACTTCCCACAAACAAAATGTCCAAGAATGTCTACTTTGGTAATCTTAACTGGTTCGCTGCTATAATTCTTTCACTGTGCTGTTGAAACATTAGTATTTTTTTCAGAAATGTTTTGAATAAAATACACTATTTATGCTTTGTGGTTTTTCTTATTTCTTTTCAAATAACCTATCAACAACTATACATTTTTTTGAAGGTGGGTATATTTTCTACCTGGTCCCAATATTTTTTCAAACTTTGGTTCAGTTTTTTACAGGTGATACAGGTAAAAAGGTAACTAACTAGCAAAAAAATATGGCAAAAATTAAAAAAATAAGTGAAAAAGAAGGTTTGTGACTTAGTTGTTTTCTTTCCACCCCCAAAACATACCCTTTCCTGAAAGGTAACACTATTGGTTGACTGTGGTGCATAATAGGTGTATAACAGGTAAATTACCATTAATGAGCAAACAGGTAAGAACCCTAATAAAGTTATTTTTTTAAATTGGTTTTGTAATTTTTTACAGGCCTCTTCCAAGAAATATCCATGAACAGATAGTACAATGACAGCTAACAACAATATATGCTGTACACTGTTCCAAAAGTTAGTCACAACAGGTATTACCTGTACTTAACGAGAAAACAGGTAAATTAAACAAAAATGCCAATTACTGTAACCATTTTGGAAAAGTCCAACCAGGATACATGTCCAATACAAAAAGTTGAAATCTCATTACCACAGACCACAGACAAGCCATATTTTTTTGTTTGAAGTTGGTCATGTTACAGGTGTGTTACAGGTGTTCCAGGTAATTAACCAACAGGTAAAAATTGAAAAAATTAAAAAAAATGAAATTTACAAAAAATATTTTTGTGAGTGCCCCAAGGAACCATCCTTACACCATCTATATACATGTAGAATAACACTAGCATGATTACATGTCACATGACAGGTAAATTGCAGGTAAAATGTGTGAATAAACCAACTTATATTTTATATAATGGTACAGGTGTGCTACTGAAACAGTATTTTTCAGAAATGTTTTGAATAAAATACACTACACGTATATTTACTGCATTTTTTGTTATTTCTTTTTCTACACCCCATCAACAACTATACATTTTTGTAAAAGTAAGTATATTTTCTGCATGATCCCAGTATTGTTTTCCATCTTTGGTTCCACTTTTTTTACATGTTACATAGGTAAAAAACAACAGGTAAAAAGGTAAATGTTTAACCATTTTGTTCAAATTTGGACAGTTGACGTTAATTTCCAGCAATAATACAACCCAGAATATTTCTCCACATTAGAGGTTATGAGGTATGCCCCACTGACTGTTAGGTGTATTACATCCGACTGATACAGGTAAAAATATAGCTAACGAATCAAAAACTAGAAAAGTTAGATGAAAAAAAAAATTATGTTTCAAGTATCCACAATGAATTGCACCAACACATATCATATTACCTATACATGAGTGTAATATACACGCAACACTCCCGAACTAACCTAACATGATTACTTGTCAAAGACAGGTATATTACAGGTAGAACATGTAATGGGTAAAAGCTCTGGAAATTCACCATGGCAATCGACAATGCCATAGTGAAAGTCATGGCAGAATGCCACAGCTTTTACTGCAGCATTGCCGATTGCCAGGGTGAATTTTGAGTGCTGGAGTGCACAGGTAAAATTACAACTCACCACTACACTTTTACTTACATTTACAAATGTACTATTTCTTTCAAATATCCAGGCACCCACAATACTTCAAGGAAAACAAAATGTAGTCTTTCATAACAGCAACGAAGTTTGAATGGCAATTAATTTAAACCATGTAACATGAACTAGTAAAATGCAAGCAACGAATGAACGGAAGAAGTTTGACAACATTATTATATAACTTTCTTTGTATGGTAGGCCTCCCAGCATTCTCCTGGACACAACCCTACATCACATGATTTGCATTCAAAGGATGTTCGAACCCTTTTCCCACCCTTCGTGTTACTGCATAAAGCACAGTTACGCCTTTTACCAATTGGTAATTTCTCTGCCCTCAAATGGTCCTTAGTGTTGGTCAGTCTGTCTTCTAAAACCGATATCTTTCGCCCTGGTGCCCTTCTCTCAACTCGGAATGTCCCCACAAGTCCCTTGACACACTGCACAACAAACTGTCTGCGGTCAAGAATTCTGACAGCTCCCCTAGCACCAGGTGTGTTACAAATGGCTTGGTATATTGTATAAGCATTAGAGGTTTGTGCTGCATGCTTGTATAAAATGTATGCATTGAGTGCAAGGCGTCCAAACATGAAAAAAAAAACTTTCTTGGTCCATTTCAATGTGCGACGTTCATCAAGGAACATATATGTCCGCATATCAGCGAGATCTACACCACCCATATATTTATTGTATTCAACAATAACTTGTGGTACGTCTTTATGCATTCGACCCCTATTTGAAATGAACTCGACTGGACAAACTGTTTCCTTTGTTGATAGTATGAACACGGCCTTTCGGTCTTCATAATTAGCAAGCAGTATGGGTCCTTTACGAGCCACTGTTACATTACCCTTTTGCTGTCGAACCTTTATTAAATCAGGGATACCTTTTCTACTTTTTCTAACGGTACCAGTCAAGTAAGTCTTTGCTCTGTAAAGGTATTCAGCAAGAGGAATACTTGTGAAAAAATTGTCCACAAATAAATGGTACCCCTTCCGAAGGTAAGGGTTTATCAGTTTCGTGCAAACATTAAACGTCATTCCACGAGAGTCCGAATCGTCGTCGACTGATTTGCCAGGAAATGGTTGGGATGAAAGAGTGTATCCTGTTATACTTTCGCACATATTCCAAAGTTTGATGCCGAAACGATGGTGATGTTTATTAGGCATATACTGGATACTTGGGGCTCGTCCTTGAAAGCCAATCAGAGATTCGTCAATCGCTAGCTGCTGATTTGGACAATAATATTTCTGAAACTGGTCATTGAAGTGATGTATGAAGCCAATAACCTTATGCATACGCCCTGGCAAATCAAGGTTAACCTCAGGTACATGAAACATTGAAAGTAACATGAGAAATCGATCCCCGGAAAATACAGTTGCAAAATAGGGGGTAGCCTGAGTCTCGTCTGTATTCCAATATTCGTTAATACAAGATTTGTGGATTAGCCCCATATTCAGAATCACACCAAAAAAAGCTTTCATCTCCTCAATCGTTGTGTGATACCACTTGTGAAATCGAGAGTAGGGCTTGCCCGTTGACTTTTCAGAACTTATGGCATCCCCGTAGTTATTTGTAGCTCGGACAATGTCATTAATAAAGTTTATACCAAAAAGTAATAGGATGAAATCAACTGGATTAGCACAGTTTGTAGGAATATTTTTGCTTCCAACTGTAGTTGGAAGAAAGGAAAACGGAGTGTCACTGGTGTCGTCTGCCAGGCTTTGCACCTTCTTCCAATTATCATTCACAAAGTTTGTTTCACCACTGGTGAACAAATATTCATCATCACTGTCAGATGAATATTTATCTGCTGCGTGTGACTGAGTGAAAAAGCCATCAAATATTTCGTCACATTCATCATCCGAACAGAAAATTGAATCGTCTGAATCAAAATTTTCAACCGTGTTTACATTTGCCATTTTGACAGGTGAGTGCAAAGGTCAGAAAGTTCATGCGCGTTCACATTGTGGAATCGTATTTTTAGAAATATTTAATAAGATAAAACACCCGGAATCTCACAACAGTATACATACCTGCAGTACCCACCCAATAAAAGGGTTGTTTAGTTGTTTTTATTATAATTATAAATCGCAACAACAATAATACATGTGTGGGTACTGACATTTATAAATAATTCTGGGCCATGCCGTACCGCAGTCAACTCGACCATGCTGCCTTGGGGAAAAGAAAGATTTATTTACGTTCAAAATAAGAAATTTTCCACCTGGAAAATAAAGTACTGTATTTATACCTAATCCCAAAACGTTGTACCGGTCACGTTGTTGAATGTCATTGCAAAAAAAGTGAAAAAACAAGCGATGAAATAATATCCCACACTGCTACCAACTCTGACCTGTTTTCAACAAATCAACTTCCATTCTGCATAAATTAACCTGGAAATCCACACAGGAATTCCGCATTCGTCATTCTCCGGCAGTGATTAAATAAATGAAGAAAAACATATCTTTTTTCTATGGATACATTTTATTTTATTTAGAAATAGATATGATTCAAGATTATTATTGTTTAAATCATTTTTGACAAACAAAACATATTGAATTTTCAATTGTTTGTGACTAAATTTAGAAACGACTCGAAAGTGAATCACGTGGTGTTGAAAAAACAAACGTCTATTTCCGTTGAAATTTCGAATAAAAAACATTTTTGGAAGACACTTTTTCAAGTGACAGGGACTATTATATATCACGGCTGCAATGAGGTTATTTCTGAAGTAAGCCAACATTTTTTTATTGCATTCGACACACGCTAAAAATGCCCTTGAATTTTTGTCAACACATGCGGATGAATCGAAACCAGGGGTTTTCCCCTTTTCTGGAATTCAGTTTCGCAAGTTGTCAACCAAAGTCCAAATAAGTGATTCAAATTAGCCTCCATCAATCAAAAAACTGCATCAAACCGGTTCATAGTTTATATATAGATTACATTCTCAATGCCCAATGCTGTGTTTATTAAGAAAATAAATTCTTTCACCCATGTTCCGACTTTGAAATACTGACAATGCCCAAAGCCACGATCGTGGCTTCCCGCAGTTTACAGGAGAGCCACGATCGTGGCTTCCCGCAGTGTACCAGTTAAGCCAAACAGTCGAGAAAAGATGAACCTGAATAGCTTTCAGAACAGTAGCAACACATGAACAACATTTCAGTGAAAAAACATGAACTGAAGAGGCAATTAACAGCATTTAATTAACCAGAATTCAGTAAATTTGCTTCGCTTTTATCTTGTTTGTTAATACTGGCAGTATGGAGGCTGAATAGGTCTGAAATGCTTCAAAACTTAAGGATTGTATATAGCACTTTGAGAAAAAACAATATTTTTTATTCAATTGACAGGACTTTACTCAATACCTCATACAGAATTAAAGGACAAATCTGAAATGAAAGAATGGTAAATGGTTTGGTGTTTACAAATTATGCACAATTATGAGGGTTATTCCATAAGACCATACCAACAGAGTAGGACACTGTCAAACAAGAATGAATTAGTGAGGGCTAAAAAAGTTAAAAATCTGTTTCTCAGGCCCTCCCGCATGCCCTCTTTATAAAAGCAATGCAAACTTTAAAAAAAATTGAAATTAAATGGTCTGATATTTTACCCCAATTAACTGGTAAAGTGCTGAGTTTTTTCTGACAACAAATCAAAGCTCATCATATACTGCTCTATTACATTTAATTGGATAGTGCCTTATAGGCACTATCCAATTAAATGTCAGAGAGCAAGGTATTGTATAAAAAATCTGATCCATATCAGGGACAATAAAGGCTTCCTCAGGCAGAATGTAGCTACAGAGTTATTGCCTGTCACTTTTAGTAAAGCCCAAAATAGGGCTTCCAGCACTCTACCAGTTAATAAAATTGATAAATTTATCCCCAGAGTGCAACAAGGCTCTTCAATGCTTTAGGTTCTGCTCCACAGTTTTCCATGCATTTCCAAATATGACATGCCATACACTCTCTTCAAATGCAAATATTCTGTAGCTTAGTTATCTAACCCATAACATGTATTACATTTCCCAAATCCACAAAAAACATATAACACTATCTGATTAAATAGAAATAAACAATCTGAATGTGAGTGGAATAATTTATTGTCAAAGGCAAGATTTCAACATGAAAAATTACATGAAAAAATGCCGAAACCAGTCATTTTCAGCCACCTAGCAGCCTCAAATGCAGAACTTTCCCACCAACCCCACCTACCTATCCCTGGAGCAGAGCATCCCCTGTTTATAAAATGCAAAAAAAATTTTATATGCTCCATCTCATTTTTTAGTTATCTGTCTGGTAACAAACCCGTGTAAAAATTACATTTTAAAAAAAGCCAATTTTTTGAAGCCACTGTGTCCCATAATTCATCTGGTAATTTACCCCTATGTATCAGACTCCAACTTTGGGACCAAAACTTCAAATTCTCTTGTCCAACAAAAAGCCTAATGTGATCATATATCTGATACTAAAAATATATCTCTATTTTACATGGCCTTAGTTTCAACATATACCCTATGTTTAGAATTTCACCACTGTGCAATAGTGCGAAACTGTACAGCAGAACCTTAGCATTGCAAAGCCTTGTTGCACTCAATGGCTGAAATACACCACCACCCATGCTTTTCTATAGATAGCATATACAAACCAAGAATATGAACTTTTGAAGGCAAAGAAATAATTATAAAAATAAAATAAACTGCCCGCCCACATGCAATTTTACAAAAAATGGCCGAGAAAAGGAAGATCTACTTTGTGGGGCCTTAACTTTCAGATTGCATTATGGGAAACATTTGCTGCTTGACATTTCTGTATTTTGACATCAGAGTGCAGTGTGTTAACAAATAAATACCTGTGGTGATTTGTGTGAACTTTCTTGCTATTAGCCTCAGGTCTAGTAATGTAGGCAAATGAAAAATCTATTTTGAAGTGAATAATAGGTGAACATATGCATCGTACATCCAGTTTGTACACACTAGCATATGCATGACAGTAAGGCAAATTTTGATACCAATCGTCTTTTTACTGATTCCAAGAAACCTCTGGCAGCAATTGGAAGAATTCATATTCATTATTTGGGATAGACCAATTAATATTTTCAACGTGCAGCCTTTGGGCTACTCGTTGAAAATGATAAATTTATAGTAATTTGTATATTTTTAATACTTACCAATTGCCCAGACTTAGCTGGGGCAACCTCAATATTATTAAGGGCCAAACACAAATTTTGAACCCCCCAATCCCCAAAATTTGCATACAATACCCAAAATTAAAAGTCCTATCTGGCCCTCCATACATTTAGTACTTGCGCATGCGCAGTACCCAGGAAGAGACAGGAATTGGCACCAACATCATTCTTCCTAGTTGTGCCTACTGAAGTGATAACTCAGCGGGGAGGTATGAGTGCCCACTCATGGGAGGACCATTGCCGTCTGGGCCATTGGTAAGAACTAAAAATATAAAAATTACTCTAAATTTATCATATTTTTATACTAAAACCCAATGGCCCAGACTTAGCTGAATCGTAAAAAAGGCGGAGGGCCTAGGACTTAAAGGAATAGCAGACCAAAATTCAGCACCTTAGCCTGCATTAGAACTCCCAAGGTGAAAAGGAGATTAAAATTTTAAGGAATTACCTATATATCTCTCTATTCAACAATAGAGAAGACATACCACCAAAATAAGGAGCAGTATCCAAGTAATTCCCTATTACTTAGCATAAATGATTACTCTTATTGGGTGTAACAAGCCCCCAATTTTAAGGCTAATTCGGAATAAGACACTTAAAATTAGGAAAAGCATGTCTGAGAGTGAGAGACTAATGCCCACAAACACACGCCATATATAATGTAACAAGCTATACATAAGATCAGAATAATCTACAGACGATAACGGCTTTACTCATAGTTACACACTTATTATAAGGCCAGAAGAGGTAAAGAGAAAATCACCCCCTCCCCCACCCCCTTTTTTTGAAGGAATAATCTTCAAAACAAAGAGGGAAGCGGTCTAGAATCAGTGAAAAAGCGGGTACCGAATAATATATATATTTGCCTAAAAGGCACCCGGCTATGAATTATTATTAATTTATTGGTGCTTAATGCGACATCAGCAGCTAAGGCTATATCGTGGCGAGCCTGGTTATTAAAATCGCAAGCTTCTAAACATTTGCAAAACGGTGATATCAATACATGTATGTACAACCTTAAACTTGTCCAACTGAATCCCAATGGAAAGTTATCTGATAGAACTTCTATGCTTCTGAGCCAACCAACAGGCGACCTCGTTAAGGTGTACAATTAATTTCAATAATGAACCTCCAAATTGTAACCGTTAATTATATGAGAATAGGAATATGCCATGTATACCGCTTTTGGTTGAAGATTGGATTCAGAACATGGAACGGGATACGATTAAAAAACCTGACTGAAGGAATAAAACGACGTTAATGCAATTAACCTGAGGAAAAGACTCATACGTCGTAAGAAAAGCAGACAGCTCTGAGTGTAACTACTCAGAGTAGACTAATTGCCACATTTGGAGAATATCGCCCAGATAACCGACATGCCTGCCACACAGGAACATGAAGGCTAGCAATATAAACCGAATCTATTCATGAAAGAATTTGGAATCCAAAAACAGTAACTGTTCAGGAATCATATGCTCAGATACAACTTATGAACGACCAACCACAAGAAGCAAACCAACTAAAGAGTGGATGTGCCCCTGATGTCGCCATTCGACCACAACCCACCCGCCAATTGAACAGTAATGAAAGACATGCATATAATTGAAATCATATGAGGCTTACAGGAAGAGCACTATGTCCAGCCCTGTAATCGCCTCTTAATATATTGGCGGGGGGATTTGACGAATAAATCATATCGAACCCCCCTAACCCGCATTACTTGAATTGCTAGATAAGTAAGGCCGTTGCAGTAATATTAAAGCTTGGAACAGTGAAAAATTCCTTTTTCACTATATGAAAAAGAAACTTCACACCACATTCCCAAAGCTATACTGCTGCTGCTATTCTCAATAAAGAGTATAGTTAGTCAAAGCAAGCATAATTACGCTAACCCGGCGTGAATCGTAACGCTTTAGTGTTAGTTATCTAGAATAGTATAGAAACCATAGGGCTCCCTCATGTCTGACCGACTCCATAATGCCACTAAGGACGGAGGGAAGCGTGATGATCATGGCACTATTGCAAGGTATATACCCGCTGAAACAGCATCGACATATCCCTTGAAATCAAGACAGTACGCCATGGCATCAAATAATACACCATATAGACATAATATCCAATCCACCAAGTGGAAATATAATCCACAACAAAAGATTTGATAAAAAAGAAGCAGGAGACTCAATCATAAAAACCTAGATGAACTTCTTATGCCTTGTTCCAATTATAGCAGGAAATATATTCTTCTTAACATTATGTTAAAATGGCGTCATCAATAGGACTAAAAGCCACAGACAACTAACACAAAACAATACCGCTAAGTAGAGAATTCTTCTCTTGTAAAGGTACCTTGTCTGATAGGACAGTGGTCTCAGCCTGGCTGAAGCAGCTAAAGGTCTTCCTATTCATAAAGACAATAAAATGGCTGTTAACTGCGGCCCTAGGAGCTCACCAAAGGAGACTTACAATGCTAGCCGCTAATGATAGGGAAAAAACACCGCTCATAATTCTAGCTAGGCTAATATAGTGTCAACAATAAGACTAAAGTCTGTGACACTAAGGAAACACAGAGAAGGAAAATATGAACTCTTTCCTTTAGCGGTTCTATTCCCAAAAGACAGTGGTCTCAGCCTAGCTAATGAAGCTTAGAAGACTTCATCTCCGTGAAGACAGATATCGCGGTGTAATTTTTGTGACTTTAGAAAGCTCACTAGACAGAGACTTACAATGTTAATCGCTCAAGTTAAGGGAACAAGAGCACCGCGTAGCGGGACATTATACGCCCGTTTTGTATTTTTGAAGGGTTGGGTAAGGATGGGGGTGAGGGTGAAAATTGTTCGGACCAACCGCATATTCGAACTTGACCTGTATTTTGTTGTGATTAAACAACATACCAAGTTTGGAACCAATCGGAAAACAAATAATAAAAGTTATCATCCGGAAACCAAATATTTGATGCATTCTATGTTCAACAAGGGCCATAATTCAAGGGAACTTCGAAGTTTGAACTGACCCCATATTCGAACTTGACCTGCCTTTTGTTCTGATTAAACCACATACCAAGTTTAGGAGTCAATCGGAAAAAAAATACTAAAGTTATCATCTGGAAACCAAATGTTGACGAACGGACAGACCGACAGAAGGACAAATGGACAGACTGATTCCATAATTCAACGGTTTTTCAACAGGCGTATGAAAAATCAGTCAGGCCATACTAAAGTTATAATCCGGAAAACACAAAATGCACAAATTCAAGAGGAATAACTCTGGAAAGGTACATGCGATTTTGGCCAAAAGTGAACTTGAGCTGTGCTTTGTGGTCATTAACAAAATCTGAGACTTTGAAACAAATTAGTCAAGGCAAACTAAAGTTATCATCCGGAAACCACATAATTCACAAATTTGCAATCGTTCAAGGGGAATAACTATGAAACGGTACATGCGATTATGGCCAAAGGTGAACTTGAACTGTGCTTTGTGGTCAAAAACAAAATCTGAGAATTTGAAAAAAATCGGTCAAGGCAAACTAAAGTTATCATCCGGAAACCACAAAATCCACAAATTTGCAATCATTCAAGGGGAATAACTCTGGAAAGGTATATGCGATTGTGGTCAAAAGTGAACTTGAGCTGTATTTTGTGGTCAAAACAAAAAACTGAAAATTTGAAATAAATCAGTCAAGGCAAACTAAAGTTATCGTTCGGAAACGAGAAGTTGGGCTAAATTCGCAAAAATAAAGGCCCATAACTCTACTGCAAATGGGCCGCTAGAAACGGAAATCGAACCCATCCTGTATTTTGTCATACTAAATCCACATGCCAAATTTAACTCAGCTCAAACCATTACAACTAAAGTTATCGTCCGGAAACGAAATGTGTCCACGGACGGATAGACAGACAGACGGGTGGAGAGACCATTCACATAATACGTCCTGTTTTTCAAATGGGCGTATAAAAACAACATCTGAAAAATTTGGTGTCAATCCGTCAAGGCATTCGGCTTTAAATGAACAAAACCAATTTTTTTTCAAAAATTGTGTTTTCAAAGGGCCATAACTCAGCAGTGGAAGGACTGAGAAACACCAATATCGAACTTGACCTGTATTTCATTGCTAAAAACATCTGAAAAATTTGGTGTCAATCTGTCAAGGCGTTCAGCTTTAAATGAACAGAGACCAATTTTTTTAGAAAAATTGTGTTTTCAAAGGGCCATATCTCTGCAGCAGATGGACTGAGAAACACCAATATCGAACTTGACCTGTATTTTATTGCTAAAAACAACTTCTGAAAGTTTGATGTCGATCCATCAAGGCGTTCGACTTTAAATGAATGGAAACCAAATTGTTTATAGACAGACGGACAGACAGACAGACTGATAACATAATACGACCATTTTTATAAACGGGCGTATAAAAAGGGCTGCACTTGATTCTTATAAGGCATCAACAAAAGGACTAAAAGCACCAGACGCCTAAAAATACAACACCGAGAAGGAAACAAATTACTCTTTACTTTTACAGGCCCTAATTCCAAAGAGACAGCAGTCTCAGATTAGATAGCGCAGCTAAAAAGTCTTCATCCCGTGAAGACATATTATCTCCGTGAAACTGCGTCTTTGAAAGCTCACTAAATGGAGACTTCCAACATTAGTCGCTCAAGGTAAGGAATAAGGACTGCTCTTCTAACGGCCGTAATTCCAGAGAGACAGTAGTCACAGCTTAGCCAACATAGTTTGAGTCTTCATCTCCATGAAGACAAATATCTGTCTCACCTGCAGCCTTGGAAAGTTCACTAAATGGAGACTTACAACGTTAGCCACAATGTATAAGAAAAAGACCGCTGTAAAATATATAAGGCCACTATGATGTTAGCCGCTAATGATATATAAACACAGACCGCTCTTAATTCACATAAGCCAAACTAAGGCGACAACAATAGGACTAATTGCCTGTGATGCCTAGGAATACTACACTGAGAAGGAAAAGGAAAACATTATCTTTCCTTCTAATGGCCTTATTCCAAAAAGCTAGCAGTCTCAGCGTAGCTAACACAGCCTAGAAGTCATATATCAGGGAAGACAGATATCTGTGTGTTTCCCTGTGGCCTTAGACAGCTCACTAATTGGAGACTTACGACGTTAGCCGCTAATGTATAAGAAAAGACCGCTCTAACTGTACATAAGGCTACTATGGCATCCACAATAGCACTAAATGCCTTGGATGACTAGGAATACAACACCAAGAAGGAAAAGACATACTTATTCCTTCTACCGGCTCTATTCCAAACAAGACAGCTGTCTCAGCCTATCTATGAGCTATCGATCTTCTATTGGTAAGGAATAGATCATTGCCTTTCTTATACTATTGCTAAGCCAAGGGAGGCGTCGTTAATCGGAACAAAAGCCTTCAACACCTGAGCCGAAAGATCCGGGAAGGAAAGATCTTCATCTTTCCTTCGCCCGGTACCTTAAGCTGTTTTTTGCCTAGCAAATGCAGACTTTTTGTTCAGATGGAACAAGATTCAAAGAGCATATGAATAAAAATTCATAGTCTTAATGTGCCATTCCGTGAGGGATGGAGAATCAACCTCCGTAGCCCTCTCACCATCTGAATGTTCCATCTGAAAACATGGTCAACACTATCCAATCGTACAGATGACTGGAGCAACCCAGCATTGTCCGACAGCTCACTACCAGAGACTGTTGATGGCAGAACCTCTGATTACTGGTATGCTGCGAGATGCTGCGCAATCTCCAGCAGCAGGTCCATGAATGAGGCTTGCAGAGCAGTGATTATCCACTTCTTCACCATATGCTGCTCACGGGACGAATCTTTTGATGCAAGTCCCATATAAAAATGCCTCGAACGACTAGATACAGGTTAATCCGACTACGGTGGTGAAGACTGGGAACACCTTCGTGGAACAGCATGAACATGCGAAGTCAGATAGCTAGTCTGCGGTCTAACATGCTTCATCGATGAAGCAGAGGAAGAAGCCATAGCTGCACCCGGCCCCGGCTGCAGTGTGGAAGGAGCGTTCCGAACCGCAAGCGTGAATGGGCGTCCCAACTCACTAAAGTTTCTCGAATCGAAAACAGTCGACCCCGACCGCCGATGAGCATTCCGTTTAGAAAACTTGTAGGATTCTACCCCTTAGTGTGCTTTTTCATGGAAGAAGAGGAAGCCGTAAGAACAGCCGACCCCGGCTGAAATGCGGACGGAGAATCCCGACTCGCACATTTCGGACGGGTGCTCCGACTCATTGAAGCTTCTCACGACAGAAAACAGTCAACCCCGACTGCTAACAGGATGGAGAACGCTCTCCAACTCGCAAACTGACCCCAGATCATGCCGAGTATCCCGTTGAGAAACTTGTAGGCTAATCCCCTTTGCGTGCGCTTCCATGTAAGAAGCAGCCATAACTGCAGCTTACCCCAGCTGCAGTGTGGAAGAAACATCCTGATGCGTGTTCTGACTCATTTTAGTTTCTCGCAATGGACACAGTCCACCCCGACTGCTAACGGGACGGAGAGGGTTCTCCAACTTGCGATCTGACCCCAGATCTTGCCAAGCATCCTGTAGAGAAACTTTCAGGCATCTTCTCCTTTTGCCATCGTCGCTGGGTGAGCTTTATATTATGAGATGCTCGCTCTACCCATGTTATACTACTCGACCGCAATGGACCTACAGGCATCCCGGCTCCCATATAGGGATGACCGCTTGACCGGTCGAGCTAGCTGCATGCAGAGAATTAAGCTTCTAATGGCTTTAATCCAGTGCAAATATCATGAGCACCTTGACAGCTAGCTCTGTTTACTCATCAGAGCAGGGCTCATCAGTGATATGACAGCAGCACGTAACGGACAGGTGTCAAGGTACCATCACCATGTTCTTGTTCCTCTGAAAAGGAGACTGAAAGACCAGTATTAGCCAGCGGTGAAAGCTCCTACATCGGAACTTCACCGCCCACCACAAAGGTCGACACCTGTTTGCAACATTCGCCTCCCATAGTACAAGTATTGAAGGACTGCTATGACAACAAGCTTTTAATCCCGAGACTTCCTGGACTTACACTAAGTACCAATTATTATAATGGATATTAATAATAATGAAGCCAAAAACATAAGTCCGCTGCGCTCCAAATAATAATACAGAATAAACATCGCAAGGATACATAACAGAGACAATCACGAAAATTTTTGAAATAAATTAAAAATTTTGAATGAAGCCTAAGTACCCCAAGGGAACCTCATGAGCCCAAGGGCATCCCGATAGAGCCTAAGTGTGGACAAGCACTAACTAATTAAAGCTAGACTACCATAATAAGACATAATATGTATCCTAATAGAATAAACAATAATTGTTTTTAACAAGACACTGAATTAATACGAATCCAAAACGTTATTGAACAGACAACAACGTCAAGAGGAAAAACTGGAAACTAACCAACAACAGGCACAACAAATGCAAAAAGTCAGTAACCGATCAACAACCATCTGATGCACAGCTAGATCTTCATATGAAGAAAAAACAATGCATCTGGAAGAAGATGCAAGAATACAAAACGTCCTGAACAGTGATGAACAGGACGTAAACATAGGGGATAAACAGAATACCTATTCCGTTTTACAAGTTAAACTCCCAAGAATTTTTAAAAAAATTCTTCAATAAAAAAGCCGAAAGAGCTTGGGAGTATAACAGGAGGGTTCAGGAGAGGGAAGGGAAGTAATACTAACAAAACAAAAGTGGAGTTGTATTATAATGACACATTCAGAAGCATATCTCAAAATTGAGGAACATGAATAATTTCACATAAGAATTTAAATTTTATAGTAAATTTCCTTTCTTATTATACCTACCACAATTGTTTACTACAGGCTTGCACTACAGTGGAAGACCCTAACTCGGAAAATATACTCTCTATTTTGATCTTTCCCAAGAGATTTGGGAAAGAAAAGTGGTGCAAAAGCACCAAAAAAAAAAAAAAGCCAAAACTGGGTCGAGCGCCATCGGCGCATAGCAAGTTGGGGACGCTCTTCTCTTAGTACAATTCCACGACTTCTGGAAAACCAGTGCTCAGGCAGTAACTAATGAAGCATTCTTTTGAGTCTGCCAACATAGGAGTTATGTGATCAGTGGGGAGGAAGGATTCTTACCCGAATAAGAAGACAGGAGGGCCTCCATGTAAACAATTGCGGTAGGTATAATTGGAAAGGAAATTTACTATAAAATTTAAATTTCTTATCAACCTTCCTTACAATTGTTTACTCCAGGCTGAATAGACAATAGGATGGAGGGAATCACATAACCAACCCACACATAACCCAATAGCACTGGAACCATGGACAGAGGAAGAGGTCCCTAGGCTTATCAAATCATAGCATCACAAACATTAGTAAAAGACAATGAGAGATGAGGCGTATGGTTATGTGTGACGCACAGACAGAAAGGGCAGTAACAGGTTTCCACACTAAACTCTTTACCTGCCGAGTATTTTCAAGATATTTTTCATAAAATCTAGTCATGGCTGCTGTGAAGCAACATGACTGGATTTGATGAAAAAATTCATCAAAATTTAACTCAAGAAATCATTGGTGCAAAAGTGAATCAATTTACATGCATTGATTAAATGTACCCAAATTATACATATTTCAGTGGTAAGAGAAATTCTGTCCTGGGCAGGAATATCTGCCAGCAAGCAAGGAGTTAATCACATTTTTTAAGTAAAGAATTACAAGTAATAACTAACACACACTTACCAACTCTAACATCCAATGGCCAGCCCTTCTCTTTTGCTGTAGCTCCTAACTTTGAAATTGGGGTTGCCAGATCAGGAGTAAAGGGTCCATTGATGTGTGGCTCAAGCTGTAACAAAATATATTTGGGTACTGAGTAAGAACTAGAAATATAATTGTTTTTGACACATATTTTGATTTCCCATATATATCTTTAAACCTTCACCTGTACATGTATAGGAAAATTCAAATTTCAATATTTCAAAAAAAACTTGCCGCCAAAACATCATGTATGACTCCTCATTGGAATGAGCTAAACCGATATTTCAAGTTTTGCACAATCACAGACCCAGCAGCATCTTGTCCTATTAGTGAGGGTGGCTAAAAGCCAGGGGCTACAGCCCCAAGAGGGGGCCCCATTGAGAATGGGGGCTCATTGATACAATTTGGCCTCATTGTCGGGAATTGTTGTTTGTGTATTCAATTATTACACTGTCTGTCAATTAACTGCCCATTTTTCAGCAAATACATAGGCAACTGATGCAATGTTAATTATCCAAAGGAAAATATTGGGTATTTGGTTCAGTTATATACACTTCTCATAAAGACTCCTATAGAGTGAAAAATTTTGCTTCTTTTGGCACCAATTTTCTTCCTCTGGGCATCATCATGGTTGGCCATTACATTAAGTGTCCCATGGCTCTATGCAAGCTCTAGACGGGGGCCCTCACAACCACAGGCCGCTACTGCAGACCATATGTACCTCATTACTCAGATATAAAACTGAAAATGAACTTGGACTTCCTTTTGCAATAATAAGTGAAAGTCTGAAATTTATGACAATCCTCTCCCAACCCACCCAAAGATGTTGTGAGAAAGTCATCAAATAACAAAGTTTTTGAACAATCAAGGACTATAAAAACAATTTTACTGGAGAGAAAAAGCCGAAAATTGAGTCTGGCATTTATTTTGTAAGCATAAAATTTTATTGGAAATATTGAATCATTATACCATGACACCCAAAAACCAAGAAGTTTCCTTCACTACTCAAACTTCCAAACAATCTGCCAAAGGAAAGGGAACTTCAAGTGGAAACCTCAAAATAATGAAGTTTTTGCACAATCAAGGGCTATAACCATGAAATTAAAGGCACTAGAAATCTGATAATTAAATTTAAGAATAGCAACATCAAGCATGGCAAATGCCCCCTCCCATAATGGTAGGATGGACATATTTTTAATACTAGGAGTACACATGTGAGGGTGTTTGTCTTTGTTTTACAACAGGGAATGGATATCCAATACCAAGTAGCTATCATGAGATCCACATATAGATTTTAATGAAGGTAGTTGCTGATCAGACAATTCACTTGGCAGATGAGGAACTACGGTCTTTGTTCTGCAGTAGATACATTCAAGCCCCCAATGGCAATTGTGAGGGCCATGAACAATGTTTTGGAAAACATTTTTGTTTTGTTTCCCACTTATTTGAAGGGGTTTATTTATATCATGTCAGACAGTTTGACTAGTGGAGGAAACCTGTATCCCTGGAGAGCTGGGTCTAGTAAAATTATAAGTCTTCATCATACTGATCAGGCAGAGACAGGGTTAGCATCAGTTTATGGCCTTTGACCTGCAGTACACCTCCACACACTGAGCCATCGTGCTCTAAGACCCTGTGAATCTAAATGTTTCTCTTGAAATGAATCTCGAATCAAATCAAGCAAAATGTTCGAAAGCAAATCTCCAATTGAATCCACTTTTCAATTACTACAATACTATGGCATTCTGGTGCTGTCTATCTGTGTCATGAACCCAATATCAATAGGCATATTAGACTATAAGAAAACTGACAGGTATCGCTAAGGTGGTTGCAGAAAAAGCCACTTATTGTCCTTTGAGTGCAACAAGGTGACATCTGCAATGCCAATGCACCTTGTGCACTTAATAGACAATATATTGTGCAAACATACTATAACGAAATCTCCACTATCACTTCAAATGTCATTTTTATGAATCTTCTGACTGAGTTTCTATTATCTAGTTAGACTGGATATGTTCAATCTCATTCATAAGAAAATTGCAGGGTGAGTTGTTATTTTCAGAAAGTTGACGATAAAGAATTGTATGAAATCCAAATATCTCCAGGATTCAACTCTTTTGAATAATCGAGGTGGTTTCGAATTGAATCGATTCAGTGACAAGATTCGAAATTAAATCAAATCTCAAACATTCGTCAGACCCAATCATGCTCTCATTTGTGCAATTTGGCAAAGTGTCTTGTTCATCAATACCACACAGATGATGCAGGTCAGGATCAAACCTATGGATATCTAACCCTTTACCCAACACAAAAGGAAGACAACACTTGTAAACAAAATTCTTGAATAACTAATTCTTGTCATTTTTTTTGTCAAAAGCTTAGCTTATGATCCCTCATTGGAATGAGCTTGTTCCAATGAGGGTCAAAAGCTAAGTTTTAGAGACAAAAAATGAAAAAAATAATGAAAATTGAATGGTAATTTTTAGAATAGTGCTGGCCAGGTTTGGACATTACTTTGGGTAAAGGGTTAAAAGTGAAGACTGATGAACTAACCAAAGAGCCACTGCTCTCCTGTTTCCCCATTACAGAGTTTTAAAATGAGATGGCCCTATGGCACCCTACATATAATCACAGGGGGTTTATTTGAAGAAACTTGTCCCCAAAATGTGAACCATTACGTGTACACTCCATATAAAACCGCACTTGGCGTACCCCACTTTTTGTGTAGAAAAGTGGGGTACCCAAGTGCGGTTAGGAGAGAAGCATTACATAATCAATTAGTGATCGACGAGAAATTTCTTCCCGAGTCAGAACTTGATTAGCAATATTAGTCTTCAGTCAGCGAATTTCTAAAACCCGCATTTCATAAAATAATGACATAAAAATACCATATCTGTCTTTTCCAGATCACTGTACACTGGAAAAATGTCCGATTTTAAACAATCCGCCCAGTATTTTTCGAGATATTGAACTTTTTTCCGTATTAAAATAAAATGTTTTGCCGATATGTCATTTGGATTCCCCCCCCCTATATAATTAAAGGTAAGTTTGTTGCCATCCGAGTCGAACATGATCTTGTCCATCCTTCATTCTCGAAACAGTTCGTCGAGACATTTTTAAATAAAATTACCCAATAGAAGAAAAATTTAAAAATAAAACTTATTCCGTGCGTTGTTATGTTTTTTAGAACAATAATGTGACAGTCTGGGTGATACATCCTGTCTTTACGAAGTGCGGTCCATGTTTTTCACTGAGACTCCGAATCATTAAGAAACCGGCATATGTTTTAATATTGTAGATTTCTAAGCTGTTTTGCTGTTTCGCGTTTACATCAGTAATTATTTTTGACGAACTAAATTGAGAATGGAACAGAATTAATAAATAAATAAATCCATCTACTCCTTCTAGTCTTTTTCGTAACAACTCTGGCGGATTTTTCAAATTAAGTTCAGCCTTCGGAATCATGAAAATTTAGAAGCAAGGGACGGACGAATCATGGCCTACAGTAAACAAATTCAAGTTATAGTGGGATTTTCTTGTCAAGTTCCAATATCTCAAAAAAGGCATGGAAAATTGGTGACGTCTCTGAGGGCTGGGGGGTTGTAGGCATTTGCTCTTTAAACGTAGATTTTGCCCACATTTCCTTCCCACGTCCCCTTATCTTGCAAGTGCCACCTTGTCCAGTAGGCCGGTAGAGACTAATGGATCACCATGTTTATCTTCCTAGCATTTGGTACATTTTTTTCTTGGAAATAGTATGTTTTATTTCGTGGCTGGAACAGTGGCGGCGCCAGAAATTTTTTCGTGGCAAATACGTAAAGGATCATATCATTACTTTATTATGAGGTAGTCCGAACTTGGACCAAAAGTCCGTAATATACCTTTTTTGGTTTGTGGACGTACCAAACCCAAAAATTATATTACGGATTTTGGGTCCAAGTTTCGACTAAATGTAATGGTAATTAGCGCTCCTCCGTTCAAAAAATCCTGGATCCGCGTCTGGTGGTCTGTGCGTGAGAGAGAGAGAGAGAGAGAGAGAGAGAGAGAGAGAGAGAGAGAGGGAGAGAGAGAGGAGGAGGGGAGAGAGAGAGAGAGAGATGGAGAGAGAGAGAGAGAGGAGGGGGATGGAGAGAGAGATGGGAGAGATATAGAGAGCTGAGGGAGAAGGAGAGGGAGAGAGAGGGGGAGAGAGTGTGTGTGTGTGTTTGGATGGATGTGTGTTTGGTGGATGGGGGGGGGGGGGGGCAAGTGGGGGAGCAGAGCACACTTTTGGGGGGGGGGGGGGGGGGGGCAAATGCCCCCATGCCCCCTGTAGCGCCACCACTGGGCTGGAAACGGTCGGAGTACTAGTAGACTGAAAACATTTTGGCCAGACGCTGTCATCTGTTCGTGTTTTGGTAATAATAATCCTCCCCAGCCAGCATGGGTTTCTTTTCAATAGATGATTCAAATGCTCCAGTCCTTTGACAGATTAATAAGTAAACTAGCTGCCGTCCTTAGAAGATATGACATACCAGTATACAATTAAGCTTAATTAGTTGCTTCTGTTCAGTGGCGTGTTAAATTAAATCCTTTGTCTGTTGTTAATCCCCAAAGCCTACGCAAACTTGACATTTAAAAAGAATCTATATATTTTTTGCCGGCAAAGCACATTTGATGTACTTTTGGGCGTGAAATTTTTGTTACAGACGGGCCAATTCCAACCAATTAAATCTTGCGCTGAACAACAACTGTTTTAATTAGCTACTTGGTAAATATTTGTAAATATTTGTATCAATATTCATCTTAAGATATTGTGCTAAGATAACATGCACTATGTTTGTGTGCGAGAAGTATTATTGTTTTTATTTGTTTATTTGCTAAATAAACTTCAGTGAAAAATAAATATCATTCTTGTTATTCGAAATATTCACTTCTTCATGTGTGAACACCAATTCCACTTCCAATCCCTGTCACTGACAATTGTTTGTCAGAAAAATCATTCAGACATAGGTGTCAATCACGTAATAATAATATACTATTATTATTGTTTGATTGACACCTATGTTTGTATGATATGTCAAGCTTGTCTTCAAAGTTGGTCCGAGTTGTCTACAAAGTTGGTCCGAGTTGTCTTCAAAGTTGGTCCGTCGGAGTTGTCTTCAAGGTTGGTCCAAGTTGTCTTCAATGTTGGTCCGAGTTGTCTTCAAAAGTGGGCCGACTTGTCTTGGTCCGAGTTGTCTTTGGTCCGAGTTGTCTGTAATTTTTGGCTCCCAATTGGGGGGGGGGGGGGGGGGGGGGTGGGGGGGGAGGGGGGGGGGGGGTGGTGTGAACAGCTTTTCCAAACTTCATCCATGTCATTGAGGCGCGCTGCAGCTGCACATCCTCCCAAGTATGGAGGGAACGAAGTACTGCAACTGACCATTTTGGAATTTCTGTTTGCCATTTAACCAATGTCAAGGATAATATGGTCCCGCACTTTTTACAAATGTCTCCATTCAAATTTTATTACACTTCCAATTTTTCTCTAAAAAAGCATAACTTATGACCCCTCGCCGGAATGAGCTCGCTAATCACGATTCGCTGTTTTCACTGGTAAATAAGTAAATAAATCACGTGTCGTACCAATGAGGGGCCACAAGCTATGTTTAGAGAAATTGGTAGTTGTAATCCTATCATTTATTTTGTAAGTGTCACCCGTGGGGTCCACGACAACCAGACAACCGGAATGGTCCTGTGGTTCCAGTTACAGTTCATGAAGTTCTTAAAAAAAAGAAGGGGGGGGGGGGGGAGAAGCATTAATTATCCTCATCATAGTACGATGCCGCAACATTATGACCGAGTTAGGGCAAGAACGGTTTGAGTTCGACCGAATTCAACTGAATTGAATAGAGCATGCGTTTTGGTCCTAATCTTTTCAACCCCCCTACCCCCCAAATGGAAGCCAAAACTCGTTTTATCACCTGTATCAGTCACCGCTGAGATGACCGATTCCCCGGGTTGAATAAGATGCACGGCGGTGTCACGGTTCTCGTGACCATAAACTCAAGTATTCCTGGGTGGCGACGTTTCGTTCCGTGGGGACACACTTCATAGCCTGATCGGACAAATGCCGAGTTGAATTTTTATACCGTGTTTTAAAGAAGCTCCGTAAAAAGAGAAGAGAAACATGGTCCGGTTTTAATCGAATTGGATCTCATCCGTGTTTTGAAGATAAATTCCACCGTGCTTGGGGTTAAATAGCGGCTGTCAGAAAGAATAAAAAGTGCGTTTTAATTTAACATTTGGGCGGATTATGATGTTATATCCCAGGCGAAAAGCAGAATAAATTGCCATGATGTCCAAAAGAAAAAATGTATAGTTATCTGTACCCGTCCACTCGGCTGAGAATCAGAATGTTTTTTTACAACAACAATGACCTCGATTAAGTGAGTTCAGACTAATTTATGTCATGTAAATCCAATAGATGGAACAGCCACACTGCTTCACGGGATAGTCAAAATTTGCATTTTTTTCCAAGATTTATTTAAACACAAAACGTGAATTATTGGACCGATTTTCACGTTTAAAGGATTTTTTTGACATAGAAAATCGCCCCCCAAAAAATTTCAGGCACAAAAAAGGGATTTCGTGAAGAGAACTTTTTATGTAAATTGCGAGGTGTTTTCCCAATCAACACTGATTAGTGAGTAAATGCCTGCTGTTATATAATCATACATAACACACTCAGTCAATATTGGGATATTTTTTTTATATGGAGTGTACACGTAATGTATAATATTTTATTCAACAAAGAGATCTCCCAAATAAGCTGTATTTGGGTGAGCGGCTTATGTCACAGCTGGTGTTGTTACATGAAATGAAAATATGATCTAGTTTTAGATGCTAGATTTTGCTGTACAAGTTGAACATACCTTGTCAAGGTCAAGTTCAATAATCTCATCATACTGGGCTCCTGAGTCTGCAGATAATAATCCTTTGTAGTTATTGGCCAAATCAGCAATATCTGTAATGTAGTTAAGACAATCAGTTTCAAAATAATTGGATCAGCAAATTATAACTAAACTTGCTACACTTTAATAATCAATTCCTGATCTACCACACATTTTGTAGCAATATTTTCTGCTGTAGTGTACATGGCTATTCTCAGGGATTTCTATTCCCTCATTGGGTATGGGGTCTGTGCCCTTGACATTTGGAAAATTTACATCGTATAGGATGAGAACTGTGAATTTCTGTCAGTGACAAAAATCACAGAAACAAGCACAAGAAACTTTGAATTCATCACAGTGACTGGTAACAATATGTATGTGCACATGCATGTTTTCATTCTTTAAACTCTCGAGATATCTATCTTATTAGACAATGAGAAGGATACTTGTCAAGGAAGATAATGCCATTGGCACATGTTAAATGTATTTATATGTATCTCCCGTCACAAAACAAGTAATATGTGACATGGAGACAGAATTGAGTGCTACACCTACCATTGTATGTAGACTCAGGTTTTTCAAAATGTATCCCCTCATTGTGTTTGTACCCTAGTGAGTTTGATCAGTTAGGCTGCAAATTGTGAGGTTGGAAATTGGATATAATCATCCCCTTTCGGTCTGCACCAACTAAAAAGGTAATTTGTACCACCTATAAGTCAATCTGCACCTCTCAAAAAAAAGATATAAATAAATATTCACCCGGCCCCTCCCCCCCCCAAAAAAAATATTTGTTATAAAATGTACCTCACTAACTTTTTTTGTATCTAAATATGATAAAATTAAAGTAATTTGTATTCTTTTTATACTTACCAATGGCACAGACTTAGCTGGTGCAAACTCAATATTATTAAGGGCCAAACACAAATTTTGAACCCCACAATCCCCAAAATTTGCATACAATACCAAAATTTAAAAGTCCTATCTGGCCCTAAATATTTTTAGTACTGCGCATGCATAGTACCCAGGAAGAGACTGGAATTGGTGGCAAGCATCATTCTTCCTAGTTGTGCCTACTGATGTTATAACTCAGCGGGAGGTATGAGTGCCCACTCAAGGGAGGGCCATCCCCGTCTGGGCCACTGGTAAGGATAAAATATACAAATTACTTTAAATTCATCATATTTTTATACTAGGACCAGTGGCCCAGACTTAGCTGAATAGTAAAAAGGCAGGAGGGCCTAGGCCTTACAGGAATAGCAGACTAAAATTCAGCTCCTTAGCCTGCATTATGACTCCCAAGGTGAATAGAAGATTAAAATTTAGGAATTACATATATCCCTCTCTGTACAACAATAGAGAAGGACATACCACCGAAATAAGGAGCAATATCCAAGTGATTCCTTATTACTTAGCATAAATGATTACGCTAATTGGGTGTACCAAGATCCAAATTTAAGGCCAGTCCGGAATAAGACACTTAAAATTAGCAAAAGCGTGTCCGAGAGTTGGAGACTAATGCCCACAGACACACGCCGTATATAATGCAACAAGCTGTACATAAATCAGTATAATCTATAGACAATAACAGCTTCACACATAGTTACACAATTATTATAAGGCCAGAAGAGGTAAAGAGAAATTCCCCCTCCCCTTTTTTGAAGGAATTGACTTTCAAAACAAAGAGGGAAGCGGCCTGGATTCAGTGAAAACACGGTTCTGAATCATATATAGTTGTCTAAAAGGCTCCCGGTTACTAAAATCACAAGCTTCTAAATATATGCCGCATCCAGAATGCGTAGATAGGTCTATAACCAGTGATATTAATGTGTACAACCTTAAACTTGTCCGAATTGAATCCCAATGGAAAGTTATCTGATAGAACTTATACGCTTCTGAGCCAACCAATAGGCAACCATGTTCAGGTGTACAAGTAAATTCCAATAATTAACTTCCAAATCGTAACCTTTCAATCTACAAGAAAGAGAAAGTAGGACTCCCCTTTGTGTAACGCTTCCGGTTGAAGACTGGATTCAGAACCTGGAACAGGATATGAATAAAAAACCTGTCAAGGACCATCCCCAAATAAATCATTGTTCCCTAGGTCTGTAAAACCAATGACTGTTTGGAGAAAGAATATACCACACAATGTAATGAAGCCAAAAATAAAGAACGTATGCATAGATGGCCTGTAGGAAAATCCCTAAAATTAATAAGAAAATCTATTCCAGAAATACGTCTGCCTAATGATTAATACATATTATGCACGCCACCAACAGAATCACGCATGTACCCTCGCCTGAATACAGCCTGTATCAATGGCGAAAAGGAGCGATACAAAATATAACCAGGAAACTGAAGGAATAAAACAACGTTAATGCAATTTAACCTGAGGAATAGACTCATACGTCGTAACAAAAACAGACAACTCTGAGCAAAACTTCTCAGAGTGGACTAATTGCCATATTTGGAGAATGTCGTCCAGATAGCCGACATGCCTGCCACAGAGGTACACGAAGGCTAGTCATATCAACAGAATGTATTCATGAAAGAATTCGGAATCCAAAAACAGTTACTGTTCAGGAATCATATGCTTGTATATGACTTACTAGTGGGTGAATACCCGGCGTTGCATGGGAGAAGATGGTTAGATCAGATCGGTTGAGAAATGGAGGAATATATCAAGATCACCAGTTTGAAGGTCAAGTTCACACCACACGGACACCCCGATAAAGTCAAAATGATCGATGGTCAATATACCCACACATTTGAAATTTTAGCCCGATCAGCCCAGCCGTTTTTGAAATAAAAGGTCAAGCTCATCAATTTCAAGGTCAAGGTCACCCCGCATGGGCACATCACCCATCCCATGTTACTCGCAGGGACGAATTACCCCCGTGTAGATAATTTGAGATCAATCGGTCGTGAAACGGAGGAGTTCATTCGGAACAAAGATAGAGAGATAGATACAGACATTCACATATAAGTATTAGAATGAACAACCACAGGAAGCAAACCAACTAAAGAGTAGATGCTCCCCTGAAGTCACCGTTAGACCACAACTCACCCGCCAATCGAAGAGCAATGAAAGATATGCATATAATTGAATGCATACAAGGCTTATGGGAAGAGAACTACGTCCTGCCCTTTAAACGCCTCTTAACATATTGGCGGGGTGGGGGCCGACAAATAAATCATATACCCTACCCCCACCACCAAACACACATACCTACATAAACCCTTACAACACACACACACACAAACAAAAAAAAAAAATGACTTCTCCAAGTGCATGCATCAATGCCTTCACCGAAGGCATTCTGAAATCAGGCCAAAGGCACGCGCGTAACAATAGTCACCTAGGGCTTCCACTCTTCCTGCTTAGACATAATTAGCATTTACCTGACTCAAAATTGATCATCTGCTGGGTAAAAATCGGCACCGAACAAGAGTCAATTGCAAGGGCGATAAGTAATATGTCTGTAAAGTGATCGGTATTTGACACAAAAATCTGCATTAATCAGTGCCCGACAGTCTGGGTATCTTTTTATAGAAATGACCGAGTTGTCAATTTGAGGTGGACTAATGTTATTTATTTATTCCAACTACATTACAAAGGCATGCCTTCACCGGAGGCATTCCAAAAGCATACCTTGCTCGGGCCTGATAAATACATGTGATTGTCATCATTTCATTTAGACTTTCCCTGGGAACGCGGTGGCTCAGTAGGTAATAGGTAGAGGTACAAGCTGCAATCCAAGACGTCCTCGGTCGAATCTCAATTGCGGTATTAATATATATTCGTCAAACATGCACCCAGATATTAATTATTATTAATAAAATAGGTGCTTAATGTCACTTCAGAAGCTGAGGCTATAGCGGCGATCCCGGTAATTAATTGCACACTTCTTAACGAATACCGGAGTTGGCATCCGTAGGTAGGTAAAAAACCAGTGATAAATATATACAAAATACACTTGTTCAAAACAATATCAATGAACGGTCTCTGGAGAGTAAACACGCTTCCAAGGCAACCCACAGGCGACCCCATTCAGGTGTACAATTTATTCCAATAAATAATACTCCCAGACGTACGAATATACATGTACCGGAATACATAGAAATCTCCATTCGATTTCCAAATGTGTACTGAAACTATATAACTGGGATTTAGAAATGGATCGAGCTATGATTAACAGACTCGTCATGGACCGCCCCAAAATACATTATTTTTTCTCATGTCCATAACATACAATAATGCATCCGCCTAATCAACACATTATGTACGCGAGCCTTGAATCTCACATGTAATAATCAGAATACCAGTTAACTGACTTGTCAGACAAACCGGTACACAAAGGCTAGCAATTTATTGATAATGAATCATATGCTCATGTATGACGAACAACCACAGGAAACAAATCAACTAAAAAGTCGATGTGTCCATGAGATTGCCAAAGAACATGACCCAGGCGCCAATCGATAAAGCATGAAAGGCATGTGAATACTTAAATGCATATGCGGCTTGCAGGAAGGAAACTATGTCCTGTCCTGTAATCTCTTAACACATTGGCGGTGGGGAAGGGCGGGGGTGTGGGGAGATTCGATAAAAATTTCATATCGAACCCCCCTCACCCGCATTACTTGAATCGTTAGTCATAACAAATACACCGTATTTTCATAATAACTCACACCAAACCATACCAGTTGGAAGAGAATAACCTCCTCTAACAAACAGTATTATGTCTTATAGGACAACAAACTCAGCTTAGCTAAGCAGCTAAAGGTCTTCCTATACGTGGAGACAATAAAGCTGATGAGACAGATATGCTCACTGACTGGAGACTTACAACTATCATCGCACAAGGTAGGGAATGAAAAACCGTTAAATAAACAGCCCTAAATTCCCAATATTATAGACTGCAGTCTCAAGAGATTTTTAATTCGGTTAAGTCACTGCATAATACTGAAAAAATCTCGCTCATAATTCTAGTTAGACTACAATGGTATAAACAATAAGACGTAAGTCTATGACAGCCAGGAAAAAACAAACCGAAAAGCACAGTACTTCTTTTCGGCTTTATTCCCAAAAGACAGCGATCAGAGCCTAACTAACATAGCTAGAAGTCTTCTTCTCCGTGAAGACTGATATCTTGGTGTAATTAGTGACTTATTCATCGTCACGCAATTAGGGAATGATGAGCCATTTTCCTAACAACTATAATTCCCAAAAGACTGCTGTAACCGTACATTAGGCTACCATGACATCCACAATGACATAACTGCCTTGCTGCCAAGGAATATCTCAGCCTATCTATGCACTATCCTTCCTGATACAGGATGAGAAACAGGTGATTATAAAAAAGTGGAGAATAATTTCGACGGCATCTAATGCTTTTCTTCAATAGGAGCTTGGAGCTCCAGAAGGAAAGCCTCTCTTGGAAGATTGTCCCACACGTATTTCTTGTAAGTGGAGCTTGTTCGGGCTGATAGCCGCCGGCCTGCCGAGACTATTCTCATAATGACGACCTCCAGAGTAAATAAAAGAGAGTTATCTCCCTCGCGAGACATTCTCTTGATGCTTTCTTAGAAGCGAAACAGCCTCACTTACCCCAGTCTACTGAAGTGTGTTGATGAGACACCTACTTCAATAGCAGCTCTGGAAGCCTTCTTGTAGCCTGCTTATAAAGCAGTGCAAGCTTGTCGTCAAATAGTGTATTTCTGGTGAGCGGAGCGACTCGGAGAGCACTTTTCACCTTGTCATCTAAAAGTGATGACGACGCAAGGGCAGCATCACGTCTTACCAACTCCAAATTTTCCACTGTCAGTGCGGAGTTGAACGTGGCATACATGACTGCCCTGGAAAGAACTCTTAGCGAGGAACAACATCCTTATATTCCTTCCCATTGAAACGTTGCATCATAGCTCTGGTAAGGTGATCTGTGTAGGACACCAGGTCCAGATCCGCTTATTTGATGAGATAACACATTCCATCAATTCAGAGTGTATACTAAATGATGCAGGTAGGAACATTTTTTCATCCCCGGCCTGCTCATTTAAAAGCAGATGAGTTCTCTGTACATCTTCTCCAACCGTTATAAATGAACGTTGTCCAAGGAAAGGTATATTTATTGAAGATGTAGATAAGAAACCGCCTTCCTCCTAGCATTAGAGAGGTAGAATACGGCATTGTCAACGCGGCCGAAGGCCTGCGACATCTGTCAAGATGGTGTCAGAATGGAAAGAACACCCTCTTTCCTCCGCACAAAGTCTGCTTCCAGAGACGACAGCGCTTTCTCTCTAATAGACGCAGCATGCTGATCAGGTGTAACAGATGCAGGATAATAATGCAGTCCATCGCTACCCTATGCTGTTCCGAAAGGGAAGGGTAATTCTCTTCCTCGTCTCTTTCATCATTCGACTGAATCAGCTATGACGTCCAGTCCCTTGCGTCTGCGTGTACAGATGACTGGACCAACCCAGCACCGTCCTACAGCTGAGATTAGCTGCGCGATCAGTGACAGCATTTGCATTACCGAGGCTTGAGGAGCAGCGGTCTCTGTATCTTCGCCGCTTCCCCCGGGACGAATATCTGGAGGTAGCACTTCGGAGCATATATATAATGATGCAGGTAGGGACATTTCTTCATCCCCGGCCCGCTCATATCTTCTCCGAATGTCCCTGTACTTGAGGAGTAGCGGTCTTCTGTTCTTCGCCACTGCCCCTGGGATGAATATCCGGAGGAAGTACTTCCGAGCATATATCAAATGATGCAGGTAGGGATAGATCTTCATCCCTGGCCTGCTCATGTATTCTCCAAACTTCCCGTGATCGATGTCTCGGATCGCTAGCTACTGGATGGTCCGACTTCACAGGTGAAGAATACTCTGTCTTTGGACAACTCTGGCTATTCAAAGTCGGGTAGCTAATCCTCTATAGTAGTCGCAGCATGCTGAATAGTTTGAACAGATTCAAGACATTACTGATGAAAGAAGTCCATAACTTCATAAACTGTTCTGAAAGGGAAGGATAATCCTCTTCCTAGTCCCTTTCACCATATGACTGAATCAGCTATGACATCTGGTCCCTGGCGTCTGCATCTGCAGATGACTGGACCGACCCAGCACCATCCGACAGCTCACCTCCGGAGTCTGTGGGAAACTGCTTTTGCATATGCTGGAATGATGCGATTTGCTGCACGATCTGCGACAGCCAGTCCATTACCGAGGCTTGTGGACCAGCAGTCTTCCATCTTAGGTGCCGCTTGCTGCTCCTGGGACGAAGATCCGGAGGTATATCTTCTCCGAATGTCCCATTGATCGACGCCTCAGAGCACTAGCTACTGGATGGTCCGACTTCACGGGCCAAGAATGGCTCTGTCTTTGCGCAAGTGGCTGGATATCTGAAGTCGAGTAGCTAGACTGTGGTCGCGTGTGCTTTAATAATGTAGTGGAGGAAGCCGTGACTGAAGCTGACCCTGGCTGTAGACTTGATGGAGCGTCCCGAGCGGTGGTTGGATGTATGTTCCGTTCGAACAAGTTTCTCAAAACAACATTTGGCCCCAAATGTTGTTGGGTTAGAGAGGGACCTCTCCCACTTGCGGTCTCATCAGACCTCGCCGAGCCTCCCGAAAAGAAAACTTGGTTCCGGCTTGTGTAATGTAGCGGAGGAATTCCTGACTGAAGCCGACCTCGGCTGTAGACTTGATGGAGCGTCTCGAGCAATGGGTGGACGTATGCTCCAGCTCGTGCAAGTTTCTCAAAACAACATTTGACCCCAAATGTTGCTGGGTTAGAGAGGGGCCTCTCCCACCGCAGTCTTATTAGACCTTGCCGAGCCTCCGTAAAAGAAACTTGCAGACTTCCTCCCTATTTCCATCGTCGCTGGGAGGGCCTTTATTTTAAGGTGCTCGCTCTACCCACATCTACATACTTCCCTCGATCGCAAAAGACTTACCCAGTGTTATGGCTCCCTGGATGGAGTAACCGCTTCACCGGTTGAGCTAGCTGCTTGCAAGGATCCCTTGCTTATATATGAGCACCCTGCAGCTAGCTCTATTTCCTCTTTAGCTCAACTGAGCGCGACAATGGTAACACACTTGGATGGATGTCACAGTATCACCACCATGTTCATGTTCCTCTGAAAAAAGAAACTGAAAAATATTATATCACGGAAGAGGCCCCACATGGGAACCTCACTGCCAACAACTTACTGCGACACCAGTCTCCAACATTGTAGTTCCACTGTAAACAAGTAGGACAAAAATCTGCAGGAGTGCATCGACTAAAGATGATAGCACTACTATTTATTTATTTATCTTTTTATTTATTGGTGGTTAAGGTCACATACTTATGTACAATGGCTAATCATGACTGTGACAGTTTTACGGGTGAAGGAAGCCGGAGTACCCGGAAAGAACCACCAAGCAACAATGAGCAGATGCCAGCTCCCCAACATCGTAACTCCACACGGCAGCACAGGCAGGGTTAGACTGGTTGAAGACATCGTCGTGCAGTACCCCTTAGTACACTGCATCATCATGCCCCCATGTGGACAATCGGGGTTAAGTGCCTTGCCCAAGGACACAACGGGAGTCTGAATCGATCACTCAGACGGTCACCCATCCGAGGACTAACCGGGCTCGACGTTGCTTAACTTCGGTGATCTGACAAGAACCGGTTACCGAAAAGCCAACGCGCTCCCCGATAGCACCACTACAACTCATATCTATATATAGATACATGAATAATAGAAATCAAAATTAAATTTCCAAAAGAAAATATTTTTTGAAAAAATTTTGAAGAAAAGCCTAAGTTTCCAAAGGGAACCTACGAGCCCAAGGGCATCCCAATAGAGCCTAAGTGTGGACAAAATCCAATTTTTTTTTAGCTACACTACTGGAATAATAATAATTGAATCCTACAACAATTAAATAGCAATATATGAAATACTACACATATTGAGGACGTTGTCAATGTAAACAATGTCAAAAGAAAAACCGGAAACAAGACATCAGGCACACAGCAAGGCCCAAAGTCAATAACCAATTTGATGCTACCAGATGCAAAGCTAGATGCAAAGATAGATCTTCATCCGAAAAAAAACCGATACATTGCATAGAAGATGCAAGACTAAACGACCTAACACCCCTAGGGTGAATTATTTATTTATTTATTTACTGATGTTTAAGGTCACATATTTATGCACAATGGCTAATCATGACCGTGACAGTTTTACGGGTGGAGGAAGCCGGAGTACCCGGAGAGAACCACCCAGCAACGACGAGCAGCTGCCAGCTCCCCAACATTGTAACTCCGCACTGCAGCACAGGCAGGGTTAGATTGGTTGAAGACATGCATACCATCGATTTCAGTACGCCTTAGTACACGGTGTCATCGTGCCCCCACATGGGCAATGGGGGTGAAGTGTCTTGCCTAAGGACACAACGTGGTTGCCGCAGGTGGGATTCAAACCGAGGGCCTCTCGGCTTGCAGCCTGCAGCTCTACCTACTGAGCCACCGTGCCCTCCCCCCCCCCCCCAGGGTGAATATGTAACCATGGAGATAAACAGAATAAATATTCTGTAATACACGTTAAACTCCCAAGAAATTTAATAAAAAATTTCAATAAAAATTAACCAAAAAGCTTAGGAGTTTAACAGGAAGGGTTCATGGAAGGATAGGGAAGGAATACTCAACAAACAGTGGATAAATCATTTGTAACTAGAACTAGAGGGGGGTATCAGTACCCCGTGGCCCACCAACAGGTGGCCAATGTAAAGGGGTGGCTGGAGTAAAAAAAAAAAAAAAAAAGTCCAAAACCTGCACACAAAAGTCCAAAATTAAAGTAAATAATGAGCTAAAGGATTAAATAATATAATAATATGCTACAAGGTTAGTCTCCACTTTGAAGAAAAGAAAGACAAACCTGAAAACCTGCACATAAAAGTAAAAAAAAAAGTATCACATTTGTTTCAATGGGTTAAAATTGAGAAAAATACACTGATAATGTCACAGTAACCACCATGGAAATATGCCAATGAGGTAAAACTCCACTTGAAGACAAAATATCAAAATCTGTACACAAAAGTCAAAAACCTGCACAGAAAAGTCAAAAACCTGTACACAAAAGTCCAAAATTAAAATAACTAAGCATCGAAAGGGTTGAATAAAATATTACTATCCCTGAAAAGCATGCAGACATAAAAAATTTTTCTTACTAGGTTAATATGGCATTATCAATATGGCTAAAAGCTCAGACAACTAACATAAAACAATACCGTTAAGGAGAGAACAACCTCTTCTCCTATAATGGTATCTTGTCCGAAAGGACTACCATCACCATGTTTTTGTTCCTCTGAAAAAGAGACTGAAAGACTAGAATTGGCCTGCGGTGAAAGCTCCGACATCAGAACCTCACCGCCCACCACACAGGTCGACACCCATTTTCAACATTCGCATCCCATAGAAAAAGTATTGAAGGAGTACAGCGACTACTGGTGTTCTTGTTCCTATGCAGACAACAAGAATGTAATTCCGAGACATCCTGGACTTACACCGGGTACAATTATTATTATACATGTAGATACAATAATAACTAGAGGCTCTACAGAGCCTGTAATCGCTCACCTGGAAATACATATAAAAATGTGATTTCCCATTGGCTTTCATGGTAACTATGAGCTGCAATTGTGGCCATGTTTGCAACATTACATCAAAATTACATGAGGATCATTGGTAGAAGGTGTCCCAGTTTTCAATCATGTGAAGTTTCAAAACATATGAATCCATCAAACAGAATCATAGAATGTCTCTGGTGGCCATATTTTCCAGCCAATGGGAACAAAAAGAGGATTGTTTGTAGAGAGCCTCCTATAGACCATTCTTGCCAAGTTTTGGTTCACGTCAGCTCAATAGTTCCAGAGAGAAGATGAAAATGTGATTTCCTATAGGTTTTTTCTGTAGTAACTATAAACCGCAATTGTGGCCATGTTTGCAAAATGATCAACATTAAAATGAGGAATGCTGGTGGAGGGTGTCCCAGTTATCAACCATGCAAAGTTTCAAAACATTTGGCCCTGTGGTTTCAGAGGAGGAGAGTTTTCAAAACTGACCAATCAGAATCAAAGAATGCTTCTGGCGGCCATGTTTTTTCACCCAACAGGAATAAAATGAGTAACAGTTGTAGAGAACCTCTCACAGACAATGCCTGCCCAGTCTGGTTCACATTGGGTCAGTACTTTCAGTGAAGATGATAAAAATGTGATTTCCTATAGGGTTTCTATAGTAACTATAAGCCACAATTGCAGCCATAATAGCAAACCGATGAAGATTAAAATAAGGATCATTGGTAGAGGGGGGTTACAGTCATCAGTCACATTAAGTTTTTTCAAACCATTTGGCCTTGTAGTTTCAAAGAAGATTTTCTTGACAATGAACACATTTATGAATTCTGTTTCAACAAAAAAAATCAGTAAAAAAGGTTTAAATTATTTTGAAAATTAAAAATTTTTCAGACAGTTTTCTCTTTCAAAATAGCTTTTGGATAGGTAAAGGGTTACAGGAATCTTAAAAGAATTACAATAATTACTGTCATCTGAGCTGACATGATTGCAAGATAAGCAAAACAAACCTAGATTTTCCAAACAATCTGTCAACATGTATCAAACATAATTAGATTACAGCTGAAGATATCAACCTACAGTTGCATTTGTTTTACAGTACAAGTCAAAATAAGTTGTGTAGGATAATCCTATAAACTATGTATCTTTTCTCTTTCTGCACTGATAAGACCAGAAGCTGACATCATTTTCTGGAAAGCTCTCACTGATAGCTTTTCCAGAAAATGTCAGATTCTGATCTTGTCAGGGCAGAAGCTGCAGTCTACTTGAGCTTATTGCAGTTATGCTACAGCTTATTTTGACTTGTAGTGTATACACAATATTTTGGGGTTTTTTCCCCCAGTTCTCAGTGGAGAAAAAACTGAAACCAACCTTTGCCAAATTCTCAAAAAACAAGTATTTTGCTGACAGTACTGATCTTCATGCAGACAGGAGAGGCATTGGGTTAAGCATTAGAATACAGCCTCTGGTGGCCACATATTTCCATCCTCTCATAGACCATTTCTGCGAAGTTTGGCTCATGTCGGCTCAGTAGTTCCAGAGAAGAAGATGAAAATGTGATTTCCCATAGGGTTTCTATAGTAACTATAAGCCGCAATTGTGGCCATGTTTACAACCCGATCAACATTAAATGAGGAACATTGGTAGAGAGGGTCCCAGTCATCACTTATGTGACGTATCAAAACATTTGGCCTGGCAGTTTCAGGAGAAGATTTTTGAAAATCCACCTATCAGAATCAAAGAATGCCTCTGGTGGCCATGTTTTTCAACCCACGGGAACAAAATGAGGATCGTTTGTAGAGGACCTCCCATAGACCATCCCTGCCAGGTTTGGTTCACGTCGGTTCAGTAGTTCTGGAGAAGATGAAAATGTGATTTCCCATAGGGTTTCTATAGTAACTATAAGCCGCAATTGTGGCCATGTTTGCAACCCGATCAACATTAAATGAGGATCGTTGGTAGAGGGGGGCCCAGTCATCATTTATGTGAAGTATCAAAACATTTGGCCTGGCAGTTTCAGAGGAGAAGATTTTTGAAAATCCACCAATCAGAATTAAAGAATGCCTCTGGCGGCCATGTTTTTCAACCCACAGGAACAAAATGAGCATCGTTTGTAGAGGACCTCCCATAGACTATCCCTGTCAGGTTTGTTTTCACATCGCCTCGGTTTTTCCAGAGAAGAAGAGGAAAATGTGATTTCCCATAGGGTTTCTATAGTAACTATAAGCTGCAATTGTGGCCATGTTTACAACCCGATCAACATTAAATGAGGATCGTTGGTTGTTTGTTTGTTTGTTGGTGGTTAACGTCACATATTTATGCACCATGGCTAATCGTGACACAACATGGAGATGAAGTCAAGTTTAGTCAATCGTCGATCAACATGTTGCCCATTTTAGAGGACTTTCACCCCAAGCATTGGTGACTGGGTCCTATTTTACTAGTAAAGCATAATTGGTTTACCACAGTAAACAAGTGCTGCTTACTTCCCGGGGTTCCCACGGGGAAGGATCGTTGGTAGAGGGGGTCCCAGGCATCATTTATATGAAGTTTCAAAACATTTGGCCCGGCAGTTTCAGAGGAGAAGATTTCTGAAAATCCACCAACCAGAATCAAAGAATGCCTCTGGAAGCCGTGTTTTTTATCGGACGGGAACAAAATGAGGATGGTTTGTACAGGACCTCCCATAGACCATTCCTGCTAAGTTTGGTTCACACTGGCTCAGCGGTTACAGAGAAGAAGATGAAAATGTGAAAAGTTTACAGATGCCAGACGACAGAAGCAGACGGCGGACGCCGACGGATGCCAAGTGATGAGAAAAGCTTACATAGCCTTTTAGGCCAGGTGAGCTAATAAAGGCAAAATCATAAGTCCGCTGCACTCCCAATAATAATACAGAATAAACATTGCAAGAATACATAACAAAGACAATCATAAAAATTTTCGAAACAAATTAAAAAAAAAATTTTGAATGAAGCCTAAGTATCCCAAGGGAACCTCAGGAGCCCAAGGGCATCCTGATAGAGCCTAAGTGTGGACAAGCACTACCTAATTAAAGCTAAACAACCGGAATAAGATATAATATGCATACTAATAGAAAAAACAATAACTGGTTTTAACTAAACACTGAATTAATACGTATCCAAAACGTTGAACAGACAAGAACTTCAAGAGGAAAAACCGGAAACTAACCAACAACAGGCACAACAGAGGCCCAAAGTCAGTAACCGATCAACAACCACCTGATGCAAAGCTAGATCTTCATAGGAAGAAAAAACAATGCATCTGTTAGGCTTTGCAAGAATACAAAACGTCCTGAACAGAAAACGAACAGGACGTAAACATGGGATAAACGGAATACCTATTCCGTAAAACAAGTTAAACTCCCAAGAATTTTAATAAAAAATTCTCAACAAAAAGGCCGAAAGAGCATGGGAGTACAACAGGAGGGTTCAGGAGAGGGAAGGGAAGTAACACTAACAAAACACCAGTGGAGTCATAATGATGACGTTCAGAAGCATATTCTGAAATTGGGAAACATGAATAATTTTACATAAAAATTATAAAGTTACAGCCCTGAACATCCAAAACCACCGTTATTCACTTCCAGCATCCTGCTGATTCCATGAAAACCATCATTGATTTGTGTCTGGCATCTTCAATGAAAGTGTCAATGACACTGTCGCTTAACTTGTCTGTGTGTTGTGTTTGATGAAAAGGGTAATGTTCAATATTTATGAAAGGATTATGAAATAAGACAAGAATTGATAATTGGGAATATGTTAATTTCTGTTCCCTGTATGCTATGTTTCAATAAAAATAATATGAGGTGTAGACTGTACTAAAGAATTGAGGGATGGGTTAATGTGGCCCTCCCAGTTAATGTATGTGGCCCTCACAGTTAATGTATGTCAATGAAAGTTACCAAGTTACAGTGAAATTATTCCAAAATGAGACATCCTATCAAGTTACAATGAAATCCCATCATAAATATGGCTTGTAGACTGTGCTAAAGGTTTTTGGGCTTTGGGCCTGTGTAGCCACCACAGTTGACCGATCGCAACCAAAAGTGAAAATCCTCATCTCGACATTATACTGAGTCATCCTACCAAGTTACAATGAAAGCCCTTCATAAGTACGGCCTGTAGTCTGTGCTAAAGTTTTTCGGGTTTCGGGCTCGAGCAGCCGTCATGGTTGAATGATCGCAACCAAAGGGGATGTTCTCATCTGGGCATTATCTGGAGTCATCCTACCAAGTTACATTGAAATCCCTTTATAAATATGACCTGTAGACTGTGCTAAAGGTTTTCGGGCCCCTGTAGCCGCCACAGTTGACCAATCACAACCAAAAGGGGACGTTCTCATCTATACATTATATGGAGTCACCTACCAAGTTACAATGAAATCTCTCCATAAATACGACCTATAGACTATGCTAAAGGTTTTCAGGTTTTGGGCTTGGGCAGCCATCACGACTGAATGATCGCGACCAAAAGGGTACGTTCTCATCTAGACATTATTTGGAGTCATCCTACCAAGTTACAATGAAATCCCTTCATAAAAATGACCTGCAGACTGTGCTAAAGGTTTTCGGGCTTGGGACCCCTGCAGTCGTCAAAGTTGACCAATCTCGACCAAAAGGGGACGTTCTCATCTAGACATTACATGAAGTCAACCTACCAAGTTACAATGAAATCCCTCCATAAATATGACCTGTAGACTGTGCTAAAGGTTTTTGGGTTTTGGGCTCGGGCAGTCGTCATGGTTGACAGATCGCGACCAAATGGGGAAGTTCTCATCTAGACATCATACTGAGTCATCCTACCAAGTTACAATAAAATCCCTCCATATTAAATATGACCTGCAGACTGTGCTAAAAGTTTTTGGGTTTCGGGCTTGGGAAGCCATCACGGTTGACAGATCATGACCAAAAGAGTACGTTCTCATCTAGATATTATGCAGAGGCATCCTACCAAGTTACAATGAAATCCCTTCATAAATACGACCTGCAGACTGTGCTAATGGTTTTCGGGTTTTGGGCTTGGGCAGCCATACCGGTTCACTGATCGCAACCAAAAGGGGACGTTCTAGAAATGACCCCAGACCTGCATATGAAATTTTGTGACGATCAGACAAGAACTGCAGGGTGTAGCCCGTGCTAAAGAAAAATGTGAACAGACTAAAAGATGCGTGATGGCAATGGCTTATCTTGACTTTGTCAAATTAAGTTAAAAATGAGAATTTATTGCACAGATGTCAGTTAAATTGTTTAGTGACTTGGGCCAAACAAAAATGAAAGTGTCAATGACACTGTAGCTCAACTTGACAAACTTGAACTTGTTAAGTTATGAGTGAAATGGCAAAATTGAAGATCATTGGTACCAATGTTATTTAGTGAAATTTCAACATAACAGCATTGTGTGTGCACAACGTCAAGAGTAATCCTTGAATTTATAAATGTAAACTGTAAGACTGGCTAAAGGAAGAATGTTGATACACAAATGCAGTAAGTTCACAGGTTATTGTAAATGGCAACTTTTTTCTCAGGAATGAATGCTAATCAATAGCTCTTATCTGAAGGTCTTGCCCAATGAGCACACCAAGTTAAAAAAAAAAAATGCTGATAAATGTGGCCTGTAGACCATGTCAAAGAGGAATGTTGATGCACGAATGCAATAAATTCAAAGACTCTTGCTAACAGCAACAGTTTTTGATGGAAATGAAAAGAAAATTGATAGCTCCTATCTTTGTCATCCTGCATAAGCATACAAAGTTTCAAAACAGCCTGATAATGAATGCACCCTCTGAGGCAAGCCAAAGGAAGATGTTAATGCACAAATGCACTAAGTTTGAATGTCATTGCTTGTGGCAATGTTTTTTTCTCTTTTTTATAAAAATTCATAAATATACCCTGCAGAGAGTGCAAAAGGGATAAGTTGCTACACAAATGCATTAAGTTCAAAGGCTGGTGAAAACGACAATAATTTTTTAAAGGAAATGAAAATAAATGGGACCTGGGAGGTGTGCCAAAGGAAATTGTGTACGTACGTACGCCAACGGACGAGAAGTGATGGCAATAGCTCAGCTTGACTTTGTCAAGTTGAGATGATAATTCTTCCCTGAAGGGTGTGCCAAAGGGAAATATTGAGGTCTGACTAAACTAAGTTCTAAGAACGTTGGCCGTGGCAATGTTTTTTGACGGAAATGGAAGAAAATCGATAGCTCCCATCTAGAGGTCACCCCAAACAAGCATGCCAGGATTCAAAGCAATCCGATCATAAATGTGCTGTGTAGGGTGTGCCAAATGGAAATATTGAGGTCTGACTAAACTAAGTTCTGGGAACGTTGGCCGTGGCAACATTTTTTGCCGGAAATGGAAGAAAATCGATAGCTCCCATCTAGAGGTCACCCCAAACAAGCATGCCAGGTTTCAAAGCAATCCGATCATAAATGTGCTCTGTAGGGTGTGCCAAAGCGAAATATAGTGGTCTGACTAAACTAAGTTCTAAGAACGTTGACCGCGGCAACATTTTTTGACGGAAATTGAAGAAAATCCACAGCTCCCATCTAGAGGTCACCCCAAACAAGCATACCAAGTTTCAAAGTGATCTGATCATAAATGCGACCTGTGAAGTGTGCCAAAGGAAATTGTGGTCGTACGTAGTAATGTACGTACGTACGTACGTACGCCGACGGACGAGAAGTGATGGCAATAGCTCAGCTTGACTTTGTCAAGTTGAGCTAAAAATGATGCTTTGCGCCAATTCCGGTCTCTTCCTGGGTACTGTGCAAATGCAGTACTAAAAGTATGGAGGGACAGATAGGACTTTTAAATTTCGGTATTGTATGCAAATTTTCGGGTTGGGGGGTTCAAAATTTGTGTTTGGCCCTTGATATTATTGAGTTTGCACCAGCTAAGTCTGGGCCATTGGTTCTCGTATAAAAATATTAATTTTAACCTCGAATTAACTTGAAACTTTAAAAACAATATTTTTATTTCAAGACTTTTTGAAAAGTAGTTTTATTTTAAATAGGCTATTAAATAAAATGTCTTGTCGAATTAAGACTGGTGAAAAAGGCCGCATTTTCCATTTCTCTCTCTCTTAGAAGTATTATTATCAAAACAGAAGAGGGATCCTTAGTTGATAGTACTCCCTGACTAATAGCAGATTTGCTTTAACAGTAATTGGTTATCATTCTAAGCACTTGATTCTTTCCCACACCACTCTTTCTTGAAATTATGTCAAGTGTCAGTATTATCAATACAGAAAAACGGAAAAAAACATTTCTTGTCATGACAAAACATTTTTCAAAAGAAGTTTTTAACCTATTAGTTAGGAACAGCATCAGTTCAGGCAGACCCAAAAGAAATTGGAAATTTTATCAACATAGTTTTTGTTCTATTTTACCTCTATTAATAATTCTAACACTTGCCACCATTTCTCAGAAGCTCAGTCGCACGGAGAACTTTCAAAGAAATTATGTCAAGTGTGAGATTTGCCAATAGAGGAAAACTGGAAAAAACTTTCTTCCAGTTATGAAACATTTTTCAGTTAATGTTTTCTACTTGATGGCCATTTAATAGTTTTCAGTTCTTTATCACATTCTCAGGTTGACTGATTCAGCAATGTAAATAGTAATGTGATATGAGATAACAAGTTAATTATTTTTTCTAGTTTGTATTCTGATTCTTTGTATTCTCTTTTTCAAGTTCTTATTATATTCATTTATTACTTTTGTAACTGTGGCCTTTCATCTCTTTATTTCTCCTGTTAATTTCTGAATAGTGCAAAAAATTACTGTCCGATGGTGCAAATCGACAATTCCCCATTCATACATACATCCAAAAAGTAACACACAACATCAAAATAAATGTTACCCCCTCGATTGGTAGCCTTGAGGTAGTCCTCCATTCTGTGGTTGTATGGAAAAATTGAGGTTGTGGCTCCTATCTCAGCACCCATATTGCATATAGTTCCCATGCCTGCAATTTAAGATATATAGAAAACTAGAGGCATGCCATAAAAATATCTCACGCCATTTAATCCTTGACAAATGCAATGGCTAGATCTCCCAGTACCATTTCCTCAAACTGCGATTCAAATTTCATTTTTTCAGTTTTTGCCTTATAAACCATAGCATTTGACCTCTCAATGAGAGGAGATATTTGGTTAGTTCCAATGAGGGGTCACAAGTGGATTTCAGGGAAAGGAGAAAAAAAAATATGAAATTTTTAGTTAATTGACACAATTTTATGCAACTGTCTTCATCTAGTCATGCTAGATAAAGGGTTTTAACCAATGCAAACAAAACATTTTATGGTCCAAACAAAGTTGAACCACATAAAGTTGGCAACCTTAACCTTTAGGATAATGACCTGGGTCAAGGCCATGACAAACACTTGAGTAATGAGCAAGCACTGTGTGAGTATGAACAAGATCTGTCCATTAATTCTTTTTTACTTTATGGATCAGAAAAAGTTAGAACAAACAGTCTGTAACCTTGAACTTAGGAGATTTGACCTTGGACAAGGTTATGACACATCCTTGGGTCATAAGCAATCATTGTGTGAAGTTTGGACAGGTTCAATCAATTGAATACTTTTTTTAACGACTAGAGAAAGTTAGACTGGATGGATGGATAAACAGACGATTGGCCAAATTTTGCAGGGAACATAAAAATAAACCAAGAAGTGAAGACAATATTTGTTGTGCATATAATGCACGCAAGACAATTTCTTAAAAAAAAAGAGACAAGAATGCATCACATTTCATATAAAATGGAATGCAATTCCTTCCATAATGAAAGTGTCAATGACACTGTAGCTTAACCTGTGTGTTGTGTTTGCTGAAATGGATAATGTTCAATGTTTATGAAAGGATTATGAAATAAGACAAGAATTGTGATAACTGGGAATATGTTAATTTCTGTTCTCTGTATGCTGTTTTCAATAAAAATAATTTGAGGTGTAGAATGTACTCAAGAATAGAGGGGTGGGTTAATGTGGCCCTCACAGTTAATATATCTCAACCAAAGTTACCAGGTTACAGTGAAATTATTCCAAAACGAGTCATCCTATCAAGTTACAATGAAATCCCTATATAAATACGTGCTAAAGGTTTTCGGGCTTCGTGCCTGTGTAGCGATCACGGTTGAGCGATCAAAACAAAAAGGGGACGTCCTCTTCTAGACATCATACAGAGTCATCCTACCAAGTTACAATGAAATCCCTCCATATTAAATATGACCTGTAAATTGAGCTAAAAAGTTATTGGGTTTCGGGCTTGGGCAGCCATCACAGTTGACAGATCATGATCAAAAGGGGACGTTCTCATCTAGACATAACCTCAAACCAGCATATGAAATTTTGTGATGATCGGACAAGAACTACAGGGTGTAGCCTGTGCTAAAGGAAAATGTGAACAGACTCACAGACTAACAGACTTTCACATGTGTGATGGCAATAACTTATCTTGACTTTGTCAAGTTAAGCTAAAAATGATGTAATATAGCGATGTTGTCTTTGTTGGCGTTCAGGGACAATAGATGCCCTAAAACAAAAAAGTCATTAAGAAATTATTCCAGGCTTCCCACACTACCAAAAAAAAAAAAAATTCCATACTTGTTCCAGACCCTCCTCTATTTTTTCCATACTCTTCGCAGCCTTCGCAGTGTTTTTTTAACCTCTAGGGTGACCAGATAAATCAAAAATGTATCTTACTAAACACTTACATGTACATGCAGTGTGTTGGAGTTTAACCTTACTGCCAGATCTCTGGAGTTTTACCTCCAATCATCACAACTGATGTCATGAACCAAAACTATTAAAATTCTTTAGTAACAAGTCAATCAACAACTGTTGGCTGTGCTGCATTTTTTTGTGTGTGGGTTTTTTTTAGCTTTCTTGATCCAAAATAGTATGTTTTCTGGAGGCCTTATGTCTTGTTAATGCCACATCCCCTGTATTTGAGACGTCAAAAGACTTGTCACAGACGAGACATTTTGCCTCTGACTTTGTTTTGAATTTTGTGTTCCTGCTAATCCAGTGTATTTGGGATTTTCCAACCACGATTCTGAAAACAAACATTTCCACATTTCCTTTCACATTAATTTGTTGACAGTATTACACAATACCTCAACTTAGCAGATTAAACTTTGAAGTTTGCGTGTTGTTTTTCTTGACGTTCCCAACATAAACATGTTATCACTGGGCTATGGAAATATATGGATCAATTGATGGTCGTTAATGTTCGTGTCAGATCGGTTATTTCCGTGTTGGGTTACAAAGGCCTAAATTTTACAAGTTTCAAAATTTGATTCAAAACGAAATAACAACTTAAATAAAAAGAAATTTAGTGTGAAATTTTAATTTCATGGACAGCAAAAGTGATTCTGAATATATTTAATTAAATTTCCATACTTTTTCCATACCATTTATATGAAAACGTCATTTTACATACCTTTTCCAGGCCGGAAAAACATTTTAAAAAAATTCCAGACTTTTTCCAGACTTGCGTACGAACCCTGTCATTCGAACGCAATGATTCAGCAAAGATCATAACACTTCAATCAATAAGGATCTATAATGATATCCTCCATAATTGATCAGCAGCTCAAGTTCAAGAAAACTTCCTGCCAGTACATGAATAACCTCTGAAGTGTATTCCAGGATTTTCATAACAGAACATACAACTCTATCAAAGATTTTACATGGTGAAAACCTTTACCTAACATGACAAGATGAAATTTGCAAACAATTTTTTGAACAACAGAAAACACTTCTGTTTTTGTCTCAAAATCATGACAAATGGACCATAATGGAAACAAGTTAAATGATGAGGGGTTGTAGGCTCTGTTTTGAGGACTAAAATTTAAACAAGAAATATCACTGGAGTAAAACATGCCGCCCCCCCCCCCCCCCCCCCCCGCCCCATCTCAAAAAAAAAACAAAAACAAAAAAAAAACATCAAATGGAGTTGACCTAAATGATTGTGTAAAGTTTGATGATTGTAGCTATAAGTTACTGAGTTATGGCTGAGACATGACTTGTGACCTTAAACATTAGTACAAATGTGAACCGATTTTTAGTGTGATATCGACAGATTTTATAACCTTGAAATCAGACCTTGTCTTTGAAGTTATGGACCCAACTATGGTGTGAGACACATCCTCCATTGTCTTTTCTAATTGTGTGAACTTTGATGATTGTAGCCTCAAAAGTTTCTGAGTTATGGCTGAGACATGACTTGTGACCTGCAACATATGGCACTCACATATGACCTTGATAATGAAGATGCGCAAGCAGCTATAATACGCGACATACTTTCTGACTGTTCTTAACATTTGTATGAGGTTTGATAATTGCTCAAGAAATCATTAGACAAAACAGAAACCAATTTAATTTTTAACAAAACGCTCTTAAAAGCATCCAAATTATACTTAATTGAGTGCAAAGATGTTTCCTGTCCTATGAAGGAATATCCACCAGCAGCATGCATAAGTTAAGGGCCTAGTTTTGCTTTTTGCTGTTGATATATCCAGCCACAATGTAAAGTTGTCAAATACAATTGAAAATCCACAGCCTCAAAAACTCCAAACCCACAACCTAGAAGTGCATGTTTTTTTGTACAAAAAAGATAACTGAAAAGGTAAAATATATTTATCTTTCTTTCACTAATTAATTTTTCTGGTTAAGGTTTTTTTACCGTTAAAGTCTGAAGATTTTTTTTTACATTTCCTACACATAATGACAGTTGACATCCGGTTACTTTTCAGATGTTTCTAAGAAAGTCTTGGCTGCCTATACAGGCAGCCAAGACTTGCCTAGAAACAACTGTCAAGGTACCAAGAATATAGTTTACAAGTTTACCTGAAGACTGCATGTTGGGGCAACTGTTTTGTTGCAGTAAAATGTGTCCCAAGTCAGAAGTAGGCCTTTAAGGGTTAGAACATCTTTCTAGAATTACAATAACTTCTGGATTGGAAGGATGACAGAGATTTTATCATTAGAATTAGCATGGCATCTCTGCTCCAAACCAATATATAAATGTTTCTGAGCTATGGTTGAGTCACACATATCAATAGATTTTATGTGTGACCTTGACGTTGTTTAGCCAGCTTGAAGTTATGGACCCAGCTATGGAGTATGGGACCTAGCTATGGTGTACAATATATCCTCCCATTGTCCTTTATAACTGTGTGATGTCTGATGACAGTAGCCCCACTAGTTTCTGAGCAAGGGCAAAGACATGACTTGTAACCATCAAAATATGGAATGCCAGTATGACCAAGATGCGCAAACAACCATCATACACAATACTCCTTCTGACTGTCCTTTACAATTGTATGCAGTTTGATAATTGTACTTTGATTTATTTATGAGTTATGGCTGGGATACAAATATTGGCAGATTCTAAGTGTGATCTACAAATTTTACATCAACCTTGAAGTTATGGACCATCTATGGGGTGCAACACATCCTACCATTATCCTTGATAATTGTGTGAAGTCTGATAAGGTAGCCACTTTAGTTTTTGAGTTATTGGCTCAGACACAGCCATCCACCCACTCACATTTCAATCAATATATGCAGGGATGCACAAATTGAAAATTTAAGATCAATGCCTTCTCACCCCCACCCCCCAAAAAGGTGACTGGTAATCGCTTACAGTGCCCGATGGTATGCACAAGAGAAGACCAAAAGGGTAAATACACACTAAATTGTGAAAACATTCTCAGATCTTGAACCTGAAAATGTCTTCAAATGTAATACTCACAAAAGCATCTTCCATGCTTTTCAAGGAGGGGAGTGATATTCAAGGATTTGCAAGGTTCTGGGAAAATATGTTCAAATTCCTGAGTATTTCAAGGGGAAGTAGGAACTTTGTATTATATCTTATTTGACGGAGAAAAAAGATTAATGCGTAGGTTATTCAAGAAAAAATACTGTTATAAACAGCCTCACTGTGTTAAATGAAAGATTATTGTTTTTAACGAACATACATTCAATGAAAGTTGCAATATTTAATCCTAAATTAATTCTAAAGTTCATTTTGTCTTAAAAAGTGAGGATGTAGCACCGTCATTAGGCAAGAACGTCACAAAATTAAATTAAATTCTGAAACTTGAAGCAACTGGAAAAAGACTTTACCTGTACAAGATATGGAATCCACACCAGGTCCAAAATATTCTACAATGGCACCTGTACCGCCTTTTACAGTTAAAATACCAGCAACTTTCAGAATAATGTCCTTAGGCGATGTCCAGCCACTGAGTTTCCCTGTCAGTTTTACACCAATCACCTGCCAAATAAAAATATGAACAACCTTGTATTATAGTAATAACCCAATAAAGTCAAGAAGTTCTTTTTATCCTAGATGTGAAATCAATATGATAATAGTTTTTCTCTGCCTCAGTTGTAATAAGAGTTGCAAGCACTTTGGGACTGTCAGACAATGTTCTATGTTTACAGTAAATTACTTTTCCTATTTTATACCTTTGACAAATGACAAGTTACATCCCACATTTCCTTATTCTGGAATATAAGAAAATTATAATCAAGCTTTAACTCTTTACATACCGGGTCATTTTTAATATATTTTCTAACAAATATAGTCGTGGCTGATGTGAAAAATTCATGAAAGGTGAGCTCAAGAAATCATTAGACAAAACAGAAACCAATTTAATTTTTAACAAAAAGCTCTTAAAAGAATCCAAATTATTCTTGATTGAGTGCAAAGACATTTCCTGTCCTATGCAGGAATATCCACCAGCAGCATGCATAAGTTAAGGGCCTAGTTTTGCTTTTTGCTGTTGATATATCCAGCCACAATGAAAAGTTGTCAAACACGATTGAAAATCCACAGCCTCAAAAACCCCAAACCCCTAACCCACAACTTAGAAGTGCATGTCTTTTGTACGAAAAAGATAACTGAAAAGGTAAAATATATTTACCTTTCTTCCACTAAATAATTTTCCTGGTTAAGGTTCTTTAACTGTTAAAGTCTGAAGATTTTTTTTTACATTTCCTCCACATATTGACAGTCGACATCCTGTTACTTTTCAGATGTTTCTAAGAAAGTCTTGGCTGCCTATACAGGCAGCCAAGACTTGCCTAGAAACAACTGCCAAGGTACCAAGAATATAGTTTACAAGTTTACCTGAAGACTGCATGTTGGGGCAACTGTTTTGTTGCAGTAAAATGTGTCCCAAGTCAGAAATAGGCCTTTAAGGGTTAGAATATCTTTCTAGAATTACAATAGCTTCTGGATTGAAAGGATGACAGAGATTTTATCATTAGAATTATCATGGCATCTCTGCCCAAAACCAATATTTAAATGTGAGAAAATTACGAGATACAACAAACATAAATAAAACAACCCCCAGCTTCACATGGTTATTGTTGTATTCCATATTTGTTCAAATCAGGACAGCTTTGGCTATGTTGAACTAAATAGTTTCAAAAATGAAAGTGTCAATGACACTGTAGCGCAACTTGACAAACTTGAACTTGGTAAGTTATAAATGAAACGACAAAATTGAAGATCATTAGTACCAATGTTATTTGATGAAATTTCAACATAACAGCATTGTGTGTGCACAACATCAGAGTAATCCATGCATTTTTAAATATAAACTGTGAGACTGGCTAAAGGAAGAATGCTGATACACAAATGCAGTATGTTCAGAGGTTATTGTAAATGGCAACTTTTTTTCACAGAAATGAATACTAATCAATAGCTCTTATCTAAAAGTCTTGCCTAATGAGCACATCAAGTTCAAAAACAATCCTATGATAAATGTGGCCTGTAGGCCATGTCAAAAAATGTTGATGCACAAATGCAATAAATTCAAAGATTGTTGCTAACAGCAACAATTTTTTGATGGAAATGAAAAGAAAATCAATAGCTCCTATCTTTGTCACCCTGCATAAGCATACAAAGTTTTCAAAACAACCTGATAAAGAATGTGCCCTCTGAGGCATGCCAAAGGAAGATGTCAATGCACAAATGCACTAAGTAGAAGGTCAATGCTTGTGGCAATGTTTTTTTGTTTTTTTTGTTTTGTTTTGTTTTGTTTTGTTTTTTTGTTTTGGGGGGGGGGGGGGGGGGGCAGTCTGGGGGGGGGGGGGGGGGGTATGGAAATTCATAAATATACCCTGCTGAGAGTTCAGAACGGATAAGTTGATGCACAAATGCAGTAAGTTCAAAGGCTGGTGATAACAACAATAATTTTTTTATGGAAATGAAAAAAAGCAATAGCTCACATCTAGAGGTCACCCCGAACACACAAAGTTTCAAAGTGATCCGATCATAAATGTGCCCTGAAGGGTGTGTTAAAGGGAAGTATTGAGGCCTGACTAAACTAAGTTCAAAGGTCAGCGGCAACTTTTTTTGACAGAAATGGAAGAAAATCGACAGCTCCCATATAGATGTCACCCCACACAAGCACACCAAGTTTGCAAGAGATCCAATCATAAATGTGCCCTGCAGGGTGTGTCAAAGGGAAATATTGATGCTTAACTGCACTAAGTTTTTACCAAGTTCATCGAAGGTCATTGCAACTTTTTTGAAGGAAATCGAAGAAAATCAATAGCTTCCATCTAGAGGAAACCCCAAACAAGCATACAAAGTTTCAAAACGATCTGATCATAAATGTGCCCTGTAGGGCATGCCAAAGGAATGTATTGATACCTGTCTAAACTAAGTTCAAAGATCGTTGCCAGCGGCAACATTTTTTGATGGGCGGAAAAGGAACAAAAACGATAGCTCCCATCTAGAGGTCACCCCAAACAAGCATGCCAGGTTTTCAAAGCAATCCGATCATAAAAGTGCCCTGTAGGGTATGCCAAAGGGAAATATTGAGGTCTGATTAAACTGAGTTCTAAGAATGTTGGCCGCGGCAACATTTTTACACGGAAATTGAAGAAAATCGATAGCTCCCATCTAGAGGTCACCCCAAACAAGCATACCAAGTTTCAAAGCAATCCAATCATAAATGTGCCCCGTAGGGTGTGCCAAAGGGAAATATTGAGGTTTGACTAAACTAAGTTCAAAGAACCTTGGCCGCGGCAACATTTTTTGACGGAAATTGAAGAAAATCGATAGCTCCAATTTAGAGGTCACCCCAAACAAGCATACCAAGTTTCAAAGCGATCTAATCATAAATGCGACCTGTGAGGTGTGCCAAAGGAAATTGTGGACGTACATACTAACGTACTAACATACTAACGTGTGTACGTACGTATGTACGTACGCCGACGGACGAGAAGTCAGGGCTCGCCTTGAGTAAAATGGTCGGGGCCTAAAAAAGTGCCCCACATATTGAGGTCGGGGCCTTTTTGGGGCTGATTTTCCATTTTGTCCATTATTGTTAGTGCTTTTTTGTGGAAAATGTCGGGGCTTGAAAAAAAGCCCCCAGCAAGTGCTCCTCGCGGCTGATCTCGGGGCCTGGGCTGATCAGCCCCGACTCGAGGCAAGCCCTGGAGAAGTGATGGCAATAGCTCAGCTTGACTTTGTCAAGTTGTGCTAAAAAATTGTCACCAACCTGGGAATGTGGTAAAAACTAAAAATAAGTTTTTGGAGAAAATTATTTAAATCACAAAAAGAAATCTTTAAAAATGCATTCAATCTAAATGTTATTCAAAGCAGTTTGACCATTTCTACAAGAAACTTAAAGCACCAGAAATTGGATCACTGCCTGAGCAACACCCTAAGTGTAGACTTAAGAGATTATTTTAAACTTTGTTTTCATTTAAAAACAAAGAAATTTATTCCAGAAAGCTCTGAAACATCATTCATCAAATAAACTTACACTTCTCAAATCCAATCATGTTTAATGATTCAACAGAAGATAAGATTAAGTAAAAAAAAATTGCAACCATAACCTTTCACCTATCGTAACACCCCTAATGCAGTCAGTGCTATCCAAAAAAAAAAGCCATTCAAATTTTTTTTTCCATTTGGGGTTTAGTGACACCTTCGACAAACAAGGTCACCTCGTGTTGGACAGTTTTACGGGTGGAGGAAGCTGGAGTACTGGGAGAGAACCACCGAGCAGCAGCGTGCAACTATTAAGACTCTCCAATGTACCAACTCAGTGCAAGCTGGGTTAGCATTGTTTGAAGACAAGAGCACCATCAATGTGCAGTATGCCTTAGTACACAGCACCACCGTGCCCCCAAGTGGGCAATCGGCAGTCCTGGAAATGAGATGGGTGCCAGTGCAATTGCTCCTGTCAGCACCTGTGATTTCTATTTTACGGGAGCTAAAAAATGTAAATTAGACTGATATTAGCTAAAAAAAAAAAGTCACTTTTATAACAAATCTCAACTTCATGCAAACTCACAAGCTCTCAGTCTGATTCAGACAGAAAGAAATATTATAATCAGAAATGAAAATTCACCACAGCCATAATATTATTAGAGTGTTCAGTCGTGTGACGTCATCGTGTAGTCACTGTGAAAACTTCCAATTTTTCAACTTCAATTGCTTGTAAAAAAATAAATAAAAATTGTTGATGGTCACAAAGCAACACGTTTGTTAATAAAATATCCATGAATAAGTGGGTCTACAAGAAATTCTATAATTGTAAGTATTTTCGTTTCGCGAGACGTTTAAACTCGACGAGTCGACATTTTCTCGCATTTCGCATTTCTGACCCGCGTTTTTGTAAACAATGGATTTACCCCTCTCGTGCTTATGACGATTTCCGCTGGAGGATACGTCATATACAATTAAATGAAGCACACAATGGGATTCCCCAGACTTTGCTCTTTATCACAGGGTACCGTACTTTTTGAATCGTCAATTTTTTACCATTTTTCTGACGCAATAAAGTTTTTGGAACGATTTTTCCACGTCAAAAAAAATATTTACCAAAAAGTACGGTACCTGGTAATGATATTTCGAATACGTTCTTTTCATTTTATGAAGGTTTTAAAGTGATACACCCAAGCACCTCCAGCGGAAACTCTGCCAAAGATTGTTGCCACTTTCGGATTGACCCATTTTTATGTCACGCGGAGGTTCTTGTGTACTAATTTCATCAGGGAAAGACCGTTTGACGTCTTCGGGTTATGATTGCAAGATAAAATTACCAACATAAAATCAAATCAGTAAATAGTTCATGACTTTGATTCATTTTAAAGATATATTTTAAAGAAAAAATTAAATGTGACAGACCAGAAGGTGAAACTCGTGTCGTTTTTGATCAGTCACCGAGTCCGATCAAACAACATGCAGTCTCCAAGTGTTTTCTCAATTTCAGTTTTCAGGTGACCAGGTAAACGGGCCAGCAAATTATAACGATGCAGCAAAAGTTATTAATTGCATAAATTTGATACCAGGCAGTTTTACATCCACCGATACTGAATTCATCTTTAAAATCTGGTCCCACACGTTTTACATAAAGATTAACAAATAGTCGGTATCTGGAAAACTTGTGATGGAATCAAAATGCCGCACTATTAAAAATTGCAGGAAAGACCATATAAAATTTAGCAAAATAACATTCTAATGTACTTGCAAATACAACCATAGATTTGGGTTCATAGGGAAGTTGGGGATGCACCCAGAAACCTTTTCCAACCCACATGGAAGTGGGGATGGGGGGGGGGTGGGGGGTGGGAGGTTGGAGGTTGAATGAGTATATTTGTTGTGCCCCCCCCCCCCCCACCCCCATCAAAAAAAATAAACCATATGGAGCATTTGTAAGCCTTCTTGCAAATACAACCAGTGATATGGTTGTTTTGGAGGTGGTGTGTGGGTATCTGATGCCCCACCCAAATCCCATCACAGATTCCTGAGTATGAAAGTTCTGAAGCTTAAAAGTGGTAAAAAAATCAGAAATTTTTACTAACTTTGAAAAATTGGAAAACTTTCCTCTCTCACTATAAAAATTGGAAAACAATCTTTTCTCACTGATAACAATTCAACATGATTTGGAAATAGTCAAACACAAAACGAAAAGATGCAGTCAGAAATTCACACTTCCAAGACCATGAGAAATATTTGAAAGGGGTAATAGCATTCACCTTGCTTTCCAATTGTTAATTGTAACTACTGAGAGCACTGTTAGAAAACCTCGGGGGGGGGGGGGGGGGTGGGGGGGGCTGATAAACTGGAATTACACAAGGCCATAAAAAATATAAGAGGTAGTCGCAGGTAACAAGATTTTTGGTGAATAGTAATTACTGTGAACACTAATTGGAAACATATTGGCTGTGTGTGTGTGTGTGTGGGGGGGGCTGAAATTTTGCAGGACCATAACAAATATAATTGAAAAGAATGTTATGAGGGTGGGCAACAGGACTTTCACCAAATTGTAATTATTAGTGTCATAAGTAGAATATTCTAGGGCTGTGGTGGGGCTGGATTTTTCCTGTGGCTTCTGTCTAAATCCTCCTAACCAGGTCCCTGAGTGAAATCAAAGAACAGCAGTCTTGAGTTTATTCAATTATTGCGGGTACTGTTTTTCAAGGAAGTATAATAAATGTAAATTTTTCAGCTCATAGACCTCTTGCACCTCCAGCTGTTTTGCGCTGTAACTTTTTTGTTTTCTGTTCTCAAAAAGTGCATACTTGTCGTAAGCGTTTTGTGGTTTAATGGTGATCCACTCTCTCCAGGCTGTATCTCTTCTCCAACTACATGCTTCTCTAATTCCTTTCCTTACTGGTTAGTCTCAAAACATGAATATGAACAAGCCTTCAGCTTGTCAGGATCTCTCGGTAGGTTACAGTTTACAATGAAATTGGAGGGGGGAGGGGGGGGGGGGGCTGATAAAGTTGGTGACTGGTGAGGATGATCTTCATCCCATATATTCTAATTCTCTATGTATTTTCATTCACTGACCACTGTCCTCATGTTTCTTTACATGAGAGGAGGTATACTCCTGTCATCCAAATAATAGTATGGTGAGGATTAATATTAAAGGGGGACACTTTGGTAAAATGAAATGATACTATGGGTTGGAATAATAGTACAGGGTGGAATATTTTTGCCTAATACTGAAGTTTCAAACTGAGTTTATAATACTTCAAAGTGCCACATCTTGTATATATAACCTCAAAATTCTAAAATAACTCCAACTTTCAACAGCTATGGAAACATTTTAAGAATTTAGTCCAAACTCCAAAATAGTGTATCCTAATGATTAGCTCACAGTCCAACCTAGTGAAAATGAATAAAAATAGGGGCTCAAATTCGAATAATATGGAGTAGAAAATATAAAAAAATATATATATTACAGGTAGGATTATATGGAACACAAGTGCAGGAATCAAATACTTTTTTCCTGACTGATGCTACATTTCATTCTTCTGTTGTCTTTTTCACTCAAAGATTTATTGTCAATCCCAGCCAGTGGCCTCTTGGATTTTGCACTGCTGATCAAAGCTGTAAAACTTTTCTTATACAATGAGTGTTACACATTTCAAGTAGCACCCTACTCTTGTACACATGATCTGTCCAGCTAGCTGAAAGAAAGGTGGCTAGCTTTCAGAGTGGCCTTTTGGTAGTCTTAGTCAAAAGCATTCAACATTCTTTTCCCCACCGTGCTGTTTGAGTTACGCGGGAAATTAGAAGAAAAAATAGTTGTTGGTTTTAGCAATGAATAATAGTAAAAAATCAAACTGAAATGAATAAATATGCATATTTATATAAATTATTAAATACTTAAAATAATTTAATTATATTTTATCACCTCATGAAGTTGGAGATCATTAGTTCAATACAAGAGGGTTTAGATATTATTCTCACCATGCTGACTGATTTTGACCGAGAAGTGAGACAAAATGATGGATTGAGATAAGAATGAATTTTTTAAAATACATAACATCACTGAATAAATTTGCACATTTAATTAGTTTAAATTTTATTAGAACCTGAATTGGGCTTCTATGAACTTTGTCTTCAAGGTAATATTGGGATAGTTTTTTAGTTGACACATGTTTTCTTGATAAGCTTTAGTTTGGTTGTATATTGAAACAGCTACATACATTTTCTTATTTTTCCAAAGAAGTGGGCGTGGCCTAAATATTTTAATTGTGCTGCTATTTATAGTTATATCTAGCTGGTGGCATGCTGACATGTTTCAGGGGTTCAAAATGTTGTGGATTCATTACTTATGCCATTTTGTGGTCAGTTGTGCTTGTCAGTGTTCAATTCATTCCTTAATAGTGGAATTTTAAAAAGTGGGCGGCGGGGTTTAAATATGCAAATTAAGAAATTTTAGCTGTTTTTTAAAATCAGATATGGTTATAAAACAAACTGTCCATGTTATGCAAGTTACTGTGATACTCCTGCGATGTAATTTCAGGTCTAGTAGGAAAACTGTGGGAATATTCTCTAAATAAAGGGAAAAATTAACATTTTTATGCAAATTATATGCAAATTAACTTGAAGATGGTTCGGTCATGTTAAAAAATTTTAAAGTTAACTTCTGGGTCAACGTATGGCCCATGACTGTGTGAAATCTCAAGGCTCTGTGATTACTGCTTTTATTTTTATGAGTGTTAATGTCTTTATTTACATGAAAAAAAATATGCTAAAATCACCACTTTTGGGGGCGTTTTGGGTTCTGGGATTTATACTGAAAGCACTATGTCCCAGTGACTAAATTTCGACAAATTTTGAAACTTCTAATGACCATAACTCGAAAACTACATGGAATATTTAGATTCTGTAAAAAGATTTCTTTTTCTCACCACATGAGGAATATTTTCCAATCAGTTTTATCACAAAAAACCCATTATGGAATTTTCATGTAAAATCCCTAATTTTATGATTACGCTGAGTAGTTTCACAAATTATGTTAATGTCTCGATGTTTTGAAACGGAATTAAATATTTATTGATTGGAATATCTTTAATTGCAACAGGAAAGAATACCTGTATATTTTTGTAAGTAAAGGCACATCTCATTACATCAACGATCGTCTTTCCACAAAAGGTGGGATAACAGAGTCAAATTCAAATCAGAATTAGACTGGCAACCTAAGAGATTGGCAAACTCATTTGCTGAGATTGAAAAATAACAACGAACCTTTGGGCACTTCAGTTCCCATGGTATATCTGCCATCACATCAACAGCATCCGCACCACCAACACCAATACATACACCACCTAAACCACCTGCAAGACAAAATATTATCATTCCAGAATGGACTTCTTTGCATCTGTTAATATTCTGCAGAAAATTGGTCACTAGGAAAATATTTTGTCCACAATTTACTTTACCATAAGTAACAAAATTACTGGTTGTGACAATTCAACTATCCAAAAGGTTCAGTATTTATTTATTTATTGGTGTTTTAAGGTCACATACTTCTGCACAATGGCTAATCATGACCATGACAGTTTTACGGGTGAGAAAGCCAGAGTACCCGGAGAGAACCACCGAGCAACTGTCAGCTCCCCAACGTACGAACTCCACACAAGCAGGGTTAGCATTTGTTGAAGACAGGTGCACCATTGACGTGCAGTACTCCTTAGTACACAACGTCACCATGTCCCCACCTGGGTAATGGGGGTGAACTGTCCTGCCCATGGACACAACACGGTTGCCACAGGTGGGACTCAAAACAAGGACCTCACAGCTTGCAGCCTGCACCTCTACTTACTGAGCCACTGTGCCCCCAAAAGGTTCAGTACTGTCTGTACTGTGTTAACCCTTAAGGGCCTAATTCAGACTTTGATAACTTTTTAATGCAAAAGAACAGGTGCCCTAACAGGCATTGTTTGGGTAAACCCAAAACTTGTTTTCTAAATACCTTGTCAGTTGTTTCTAGGCAAGTCTTGGTTGCCTCTGTAAGCAGCCAAGACTTGACTGGAAACAACGGCAAAGCCACAGGAGGTAGACTTTCAACGTATAGCAATGAAAGTGTCAATGACACTGTAGCTCAACTTGACAAACTTGAACGTGTTAAGTTATAAATGAAATGGCAAAATTGAAGATCATTGGTACCAATGTTATTTGATAAATTTCAACATAACAGCATTGTGTGTGCACAACGTCAGAGTAATCCATGCATTTTTAAATGTAAACTGTAAGACTGGCTAAAGGAAGAATGCTGATACACAAATGCAGTATGTTCAGAGGTTATTGTAAACAGCAACTTTTTTTCACAGAAATGAATGCTAATCAATAGCTCTTATCTAAAAGTCTTGCCTAATGGGCACACCAAGTTCAAAAACAATCCTATGATAAATGTGACCTGCAGGACATGTCAAAGAATGTTGATGCATAAATGCAATAAATTCAAAGATTGTTGCCAACAGCAACAGTTTTTGGTGGAAATGAAAAGAAAATCAATAGCTCCTATCTTTGTCAGCCTGCATAAGCTTACGAAGTTTCAAAACAACCTGATAATGAATGTGCCCTCGGAGACATGCCAAAGGAAGATGTTTATGCACAAATGCACTAAGTAGAAGGTCATTGCTTGTGGCAATGGTTTTTTTTATGGAAATTCATAAATATACCCTGCAGAGAGTGCAAAAGGGATAAGTTGATGCACAAATGCAGTAAGTTCAAAGGCTGGTGATAACAACATTAATTTTTTTATGGAAATAAAAAAAGAGCAATAGCTCACATATAGAGGTCACCACGAACACACATACCAAGTTTCAAAGTGATCCGATCATAAATGTGCCCTGCAGGGTGTGTCAAAGGGAAAAAGTTTTTACTAAGTTCATCGAAGGTCATTGCGAGTGGCAACATTTTTTGACGAAAATTGATAGCGCCCATCTAGAGGTAACCCCAAACAAGCATATAAACTTTCAAACCGATCTGATCATAAATGTGCCCTTTATGGCATGCCAAAGGAATATATTGATGCCTGACTAAACTAAGTTCAAAGATCGTTGCCAGCGGCAACATATTTTGATGGACGGAAATGGAAGAAAATCGATAGCTCCCATCTAGAGATCACCCCAAACAAACATACCAGGTTTCAAATCAATCCAATCATAAATGTGCCCTGTAGAGTGTGCCAAAGAGAAATATTGTGGTCTGACTAAATTAAGTTCTAAGAACGTTGGCCGTGGCAACATTTTTGGACGGAAATGAAAGAAAATCGATAGCTCCCATCTAGAGGTCACCCCAAACAAGCATACCAGGTTTCAAAGCAATCCAATCATAAATGTGCCCTGTAGAGTGTGCCAAAGAGAAATATTGTGGTCTGACTAAACTAAGTTCTAAGAACGTTGGCCGTGGCAACATTTTTTGACGGAAATTGGAAGAAAATTGATAGCTCTCATCTAGAAGTCACCTTAAACAAGCATGCCAGGTTTCAAAGCAATCCGATCATAAATGTGTCCTGTAGGGTGTGCCAAAGGGAAATATTGAGGTCTTCTGACTAAACTAAGTTCTAAGAACGTTGGCCGCGACAACATTTTTTGACGGAAATTGAAGAAAATCGATAGCTCCCATCTAGAGGTCACCCCAAACAAGCATACCAAGTTTCAAAGCGATCTGATCATAAATGCGACCTGTGAGGTGTGCTAAAGGAAATTGTGGACGTACGTACTAACGTACTAACATACTAACATACGCCGACGGACGAGAAGTGATGGCAATAGCTCAGCTTGACTTTGTCAGTACAGGCAGCCAATAATGATGTAAGCAAGGGTCCTGTAAGCAGGGGGAAGGGGCAGCTGCCCCTCTTACCCTGAGGTTTTCCCTCAGAAATGCACTTGTGGAAAAGAATTTATTTTGTGAGAAATGTAACTAAGAAACTCTCGAGTATTTATTTCTGAGAAATGTAACTGAGAAACTCTCGAGTATATATTTCTAACGTATTTTGTGTGTGTGTCAATGCCAATAGGGCGGAGAGCATCAGGAAAAATCACTGAGGATGGACAGATATGACAAGAAAAGACAAGCCAGTGCAAGCAATTGAATAAATACAATTCACACCATTTTAAATCATACACACGAGACAAGTGCGCTTCTTGATACCCTTGCACCATACCATTTGATGCTTTCAGCACCCTCGGACATAGGAACATTGACAAAGCAATATAAAAGTCTCATTTGTGGCTGAAAAGGGACTTTAGGGTTGGAAATGCTGGAAACCCATATTTGAGCTTGAATATATCATTCGTTCACTTGGCCTTCACTGAAATAAACACAGATTTTTGTTGATGGAATTCTAAAAAAAATAAAATTGGCATTAACCCTTTACCTAACAACAATATCCAGCCAGTGCTATTCAAATGCTATTATTTTTTTCAATTTTTGCCTCCAAAACACAGCACATGACCCCCCTCATTCAAAAAACCTTGTTAAACTCATTTCTTTCATGGGTCATACTCTATGTTTTGGAGGTGGAAAATTGAAATTTTTCCGTTTGTAAAAAACATTATTGCTCGTCTTTGTATATAATTGCTTTTTTGAGACTTCATATTACTGTTTGAAAAAAATGCTTGTATAACTACAGATTTTCATTTTTGTCTCCAAAACATATCTTATGACCCCTATTGCAATGATAGGTCATAAGATATAATTAGGATGCAAATACTGAATGAAAAAAAAACGAATGGTGATTTTTGCGAACAGTGCTTGATGGATTTGGCCACTACATTAACAAACTGGTCTACAGCATATTATCAGCTGCTTAACCCTTTGAACACTATGTTTCTGAATAGAAACATCATACACAATATTACCAACACGAGGTGACCTTGACTGTCAAAAGTGTCAGTAAATCCCAATAAATAAATAACATACACAATACAGTCAACAACCAATGGGCAAATCCATTTTACATTTGTAGGGTGATTGGGTAACAAATGATCCTACAGCACTTTCACACTGTACAATTAAATTATTACTGAACCTCACTTCTGCTTAGTTGTTTTTGTACTTTTGACACATCAACTGCAAATTTTTTTCCTTTACACAAAGATTTATGTACACTGATTATTGGAAATTCTTGGAACAAATCAATATAAAAAACAGAGGCAGATTGGAAGCACTTGATTTGAACAAACTTGAATCTGACCTCACTAAGGATGTCATATACCAAATAAATATCAACAGATTCTGAATGGTGGATCTGAATATGAAGATTTTTAAAGAATGATACTCATACTGTACTATGTTAAATATTCAGGATCCTGTAGAAGCCCAAATATGAACTCAGAGACTTGAATTGAACAAATTTGAATCTGACCCTCATAAAGATGCTGTATACAAAATATCAAATGATTTTGACGGGTGAATCTGAAGAAGATTTAAATAATTTTCCTCATATTACATAAAATTAACAACTTCAGACTCCTACAGGGAGTGCAAATATCAACCCAGGGACTTGATTTTGACAAACCTCAATCAAACACCCATAAGGATGTTGTATTCTAAACATCAGAAGATTCTGACTGGGGTATCTGAAGGAGGAGAGTTTCAAAGAATATTTCTCATACTGTAACAAGTTAAAATTCAGGCTCCCATAGGGAGACCAAATATGAACCAATGCTTGATTTGAACAAATTAAATTATGTCCCCACCCAAAGGATGCTGTATAACAAATATCATAAGATTCTGACTGGTGGATCAGAAGATTTTCAAAGAGTATTCCTCATATTGCACAAAGTTAAAATTTGGGCTTCCCCAGGGAGCCCAAATATGAACCAGGGGATTTGATTTGAACAAACGTGGATTTGACTACCCCTAAGGATGCTGTATAACAAATATCAAGAACTTCTGACTAACAGATATGGAGAAGGTGGTTTTCAAACAATATTCCTCACATTGCACAGACTTAAAATTCAGGCTCAAACTGGGAGACCAAAATGAACTCAGGAACTTGATTTGAACAAACTTGAATCTGACCCCCATAAGACTGCTGAATACTAAATATCCAAAAATTCTCACTGGTGGACCAGAAGAAGATTTTCAAAGAATTTGCCTCATATTACACTAAGTTAAACTTTGGGTTCCTTATATAAACCCAGGGATTTGATTTGAACAAACTTAAATCTTACCCCCAGAATCATATTGTATACCAAATATCTAAAGATTCTAACATATGAATATTCCTTTCATTGTACCAAGTTAAAATTTGGGCTCCAAAAGGGAGCCCAAAATATGAAACCAGAAACATGATTTAAAGAAATTTGAATCTGATTCTTCTAAGTATGTTATATATGAAATTTCAAAACATGCAGACCAGTGCCTCAGTAGTAGATTTGAACATGATTTAAAGAAATTTGAATCTGATTCTTCTAAGTATGTTATATATGAAATTTCAAAACATGCAGACTAGTGCCTCAGGAGTAGATTTTTTTAATTTCTGAATATTTGCTGACTCTGCATTTTACCAATTCCCCATAGAATACCCTGTGACACAACCGACTGCTATTTTTTTGCTCATTTGATGCTACTGGCCCAAAGAACCACCACATTATAGTTCTCTGTTCCATGTGGTTTTGGATATATGGACGTTTGAATTTTTTTTTTTAGATTTTTAGCTTCTGGGATTCCCACGGGGATGCAGGGAAAATATTTTTTCATGAATCAAGTAATTATGACAAATAATGCCACATACCAAATTCGGTGCCACATACCAAATTCAGTTTAAACTGGTCTATCACTTCTGAAATTAGAAATTTTGGGTGGGTCAAAAATCTTTCCCCAACAAGAAAATATTGTCTTTCAAACTTCCCTTGAACAAACTTTAGTGTACACATCAAAAGGAAGCTGAATACCATACAAATCGAGTTATTCCATACATTGGATCATAAGAAATTTTTTTGTAAATTTGGGGCAATTTTCCCCCACCCTCCCCATGGGGTAGCATATCAATTTCAACAAAATTAAACTGCCCCTTCCCAATCATCATTCACATGAAATTTGATTGGAATTGATTGGAATTGGTCCAGTAGTTTGGAAGGAGAAGACTCAAACACCACCTTGGTGTACACATCAAAAGGAAGCTGAATACCATACATATCGAGTTATTCCATACATTGGATCATAAGATTTTTTGTAAATTTGGGGCAATTTTCCCCCACCCTCCCCATGGGGTAGCATATCAATTCCAACAAAATTGAACTGCCCCTTCTCAATCATCATTCACATGAAATTTGATCGGAATTGGTCCAGTAATTTGGAAGGAGAAGACTCAAACACCACCTTCACGACAGACGATGAGTGATCACTGTAACTCACCCTGACTTTCAGTCAGGTGAGCTAACTAGCAATTTATGCTTTAAGATATGATTTCTGTTTCTGGTCATCACATTTTAAATTCAGCAAATTTGTTTCCAAAATTTAAAATATAGCTTTTTGGTGATAACGTTTTTTCTAGTTATTTATTTATTATTTATTTATTTATTGGTGTTTAAGGTCATATACTTATGCACAATGGCTAATCATGACTGTGACAGTTTTATGGGTGGAGGAAGCCAGAGTACCCGGAGAGAACCACCGAGCAACGATGAGAAGCTGCCAGCTCCCCAACATCGTAACTCCGCACTGCAGCACAGACAGGGTTAGATTGGTTGAAGACATGTGTACCATCATCATGCAGTACGCCTTAGTACACGGCGTCATCGTGCCCCCATGTGGGCAATCGGGGTTAAGTGCCTTGCCCAAGAACACAACGTGGGAGTTCAAATTGATCGCTCAGACGGTCGCTCAATCAATGATTAACCAGGCTCGACGTTGCTTAACTTCGGTGATCTGACGATAACCTTTTTTCTAGTTAAACAGTTAATATACTGCAGGCACTCTCTGGTGATTATCAGGAAATTACTTTTACAAACGAAACATATGTTCAATTGTGTAAATAAGAAGAAAATGATAGATGTATTACAGGCCTCAAAATTGGCAATTTGACACTCTATATTTGGTCTTCATGCATTGACTGAGTAAATCCACCCTGTCTTACTCTCTTGGATTCCTCTATTTTTAAGGACGCATTCAGAAATATAATAATATCACTGAGTAGGGAATGACTGATAAAGTTAAGACACAGCTATTTACCTCCATTTGGTGTATGACTGTCTGTACCAATTAACATTACACCTGGGTATGCATAGTTCTCTAAAATGATCTGCAAACAGAAAAAAGATTAATTTACACACCATTATACAAATTACATACCTGTACACATTAAAATTTAAAGACAAGCTGGAAAAAGGTTACTTCAAGCGTCACAGAACTATTTTGATTTACTGGTGTTTAAGGTCACATTTCTGCACAATAGCTAATCATGACTGCAACATGGATATAAAATCAAGTCCAGCCAATCGTTTAGACCCATGTTGCCCATTTTGGAGGACTTCCACCCCGGCACTGGTTACTGGGTCTTATTTTAACAGTAAAACAGACTGTTTACCAGACTAAACAAGCACTGTTTCACTTCCCAGGGTTCCAACAGGGATGCGAGCAAATATCAGATTCCCCAATGTATTAATTCTGCCCAAGCAGGGTTAGCATTGGTTGATAGAAAGTGCACCATCGACGTGAAGTATGCCTTCATACACAATGCCATGTAGAGCTGGGAGGTTGTGGGATTTACACTGCGGTTGCAGTTTCGGTTTTTAAAATAAATGAAAATGTCAATGACACTGTAGCTCAACTTGACAAATTTGAACTTGGTAAGTTATAATTGAAATGGCAAAATTGAAGATCGCTGGTACCAATGTTATTTAGTGAAATTTCAACATAACAGCATTGTGTGTGTGCACAACGTCAGAATAAGCCATGCATTTTTAAATGTAAACTGTAAGACTGGCTAAAGGAAGAATGTTGATACACAAATGCAGTTAGTTCAGAGGTTATTGTAAATGGCAACTTTTTTCACAGAAATGAATGCCAATCAATAGCTCTTATCTAAAGGTCTCGTCTAATGAGCACACCAAGTTCAAAAACAATCCTATAATAAATGTGGCCAGTAGGCTATGTCAAAGAAGAATGTTGATGCACAAATGCAATAAATTCAAAGATTGTTGCTAACAGCAACAGTTTTTGATGGAAATGAAAAGAAAATCGATAGCTCCTATCTCTGTCACCCTGCATAAGCATACAAAGTTTCAAAACAACCTGATAATGAATGTGCCTTCTGAGGCATGCCAAAGGAAGATGTTAATGCACAAATGCACTAAGTTTGAAGGTCACTGCTTGTGGCAATGTCTGTTTCTCTCTTTTTTATGGAAATTCATAAATATACCCTGCAGAGAGTACAAAAGGGATAAGTTGCTGCACAAATGCAGTAAGTTCAAAGGCCGGTGATAATGACAAAACATTTTTTATGGAAATTATAAAAATCAATAGCTCACATCAAGAGGTCACCACAAACACACATACAAAGGTAAAGTGATCCGATCATAAATGTGCCCTGAAGGGTGTGCCAAGTGGAAATAGTGAAGCTTTACTAAACTAAGTTCAAAGGTCATTGCCAGCGGCAACATTTTTTGACAGAAATGGAAGAAAATCGATAACTCCCATTTAGATATCACCCCACACAAGCACACCAAGTTTCCAAGCGATCCAATCATAAATGTGCCCTGCAGGGTGTGTCAAAGGGAAATATTGTTGCATAACTGCACTAAGTTTTTACTAAGTTCATTGGTGGTCATTGCCAATGGCATTTTTGACGGAAATGGAAGAAAATCGATAGCTCCCATCAAGAGCTCACCCCAAATAAGCACACCATGTTTCAAAGCGATCCGGTCAAAAATGTGCACTGCAGGCTGCGCCAAAGGGAAATATTGATGTATAACTGCATGAAGTTCATTGCCAGCAGCAACAGTTTTTGACAGAAATTGAAGAAAATTGATAGCTCCCATCTAGAGGTAACCCCAAACAAACAGACCAAGTTTCAATCCATTCCGATCATAAATGTAACCTGTAGGGCATGCTAAAGGAATATATTGATGCCTGACTAAACTAAGTTCAAAGGTCATTGCCAGCGGCAACATTTTTTTATGAAAATGGAAGAAAATCATAGCTCCCATCTAGAGGTCACTCCAAACAAGCATAACAGATCTCAAATTAATCCGATCATAAATGTGCCCTATAGGGTGTGCCAAAGGGAAATATTGAGGTCTGACTAAACTAAGTTCTAACAATGTTGTCAGCGGCAACATTTTTTAACGGAAATGGAAGAAAATCGATAGCTCCCATCTAGAGCTCACCCCAAACAAGCATACCAAGTTTCAAAGCGATCCGATAATAAATGTGCCCCGCAGGGTGTGCCAAAGGAAAATTTTGATGCATAACTGCACTAAGTTCATCAAAGGTCGTTGCCAGCGGCAACATTTCTTGGCGGATATTGAAGAAAATCGATAGCTCCCATCTAGAGGTAATCCCAAACAAGCATACCAAGTGTCAAACCGATCTGATCAAAAATGTGCCCTGTACGGCGTGCCAAAGGAATATATTGATGCCTGACTAAACTAAGTTCAAAGGTCATTGCCAGCGGCAACATTTTTTGATGGAAATGGAAGAAAATCGATAACACCTATCTAGATGTCACCCCAAACAAGCATACCAAGTTTCAAAGCGATCTGATCATAAATGCGACCTGTGAGGTGTGCCAAAGGAAATTGTGGACGTACGCCCGGACGTACATACGCCAATGGACGAGAAGTGATGGCAATAGCTCAGCTTGACTTTGTCAAGTTGGGCTAAAAAACCTCAGTTGCAGTTTCGGTTGTCCATGAGCATATAGAAACTATCTGTATATACCTATCAGATCGCCCTAAAATTACAACATCTTCCACTAACAATTAACAAGGCATATTCTGCTGATTGTATCAGTTGAATAAATAATTATAAAATATCTATGCCTGTAATGTTGTAAAATGTCAGACCAAAAAAAAACAAAACTGTGTTTAGGATAACCCGATCGATTCTAAAAAATTATATTGACCCTCAAAATTTTATCAAGTACATGTCGCTCATTTAGGTCATTGTAATCCTTATTTTCCATCCATCTTCAACTGTGAATTTGAAATTGATTTTGATGTTCAAGCTTTCAAAATTACAAATTTCAAATAGAAATAAAAGTATCGAACAGTATAAATGAAGAGAAAGTGGCAGGTTATGTTTCATCAAAGGAAACCGCATTTGATAAACTGATGAACATTTTACAATTCTTCAGCCTTGGTGTTGACAAGTTATGAATATAAGTGAATATCGTGTTGAGTTTCGTGTATTGATACTGAAAGCCTCCAATTTTGGCTTACTGTCTTGAAAATGTAATTGGTGCAAGTATAGTGTACAACAGTTTTGTTTTTTAATTCCATTCAAATGTATACAGAAATTATTTGACGGTGGCCAGCAGATTTGTAGATATTGCATTTATTATAAAGTGAATTATGTGGTCTTCTGGTAATTCACTAATATGCACATTATCTTAAAACTCGCTGGAATTTTAAAACCGAATTTGCAGTTATGTTTATTGGAGAGCGGTTGTAATTTTCAGTAGTCTCTCACTACTGATCGTGTCCCGTGGTTGCGGTTAACCTCCCAGCTCTAGTGCCACGATACACCCAGGTGGGCAATCAGGTTTAAGTGCCTTGCCCAAGGACAATACAGTGACCATTGGTCAGGACTGTACTATGAATCTTGCAGTTTGAAGTTCATTGTTCTAACAACAGTTTAGTCAGCGGGACAGTTTGAACTTTGTGTACAATGACTCAGCTGTATATAAACGAGATGCAAAGTGATGGGTGCCATCACTGTAGGCTTCGCATATGAAAACGGTTTGCAATTAGAACAGAAAACAGTACAGACACCATGGCCTGGTCGTAATCCATACATGGGCAGTGATGTCCACGCATGCATTTACCAGGTAATGGAAATCAATACCAGCAAAAATTTAATTAATAAAGCACCGGGTTGTACCTGTTGCTTGATTCATTAAATTTTTTATGATTATTCCTGTTATTATGTCTGCAATCTAATATTATTGCATCTGTGGAAATACTGTCCACTCTGTGGAAAGTGACCAGTCCACTTTGGCCAGTGGAATGATGTATCGAATAACTGTTTTTTGAGCAATCACCCTTCAATATAAACGTAAGCATCAGAATGAAATTAAAACTTGATGTGGAGGTGCCCATCAGGTAGTTAAAATTATTTCAGTATTTCCATCCACAACTGAAAAAATGTGGAAAACCTGTATAACTATCAAATTTCCAAATTCAAGGGCTAATAACTCTGTATCCGCATAAAAAACAGAGTGAAAGGAGCAAAAACAGAACTACATCTGTAAATTGCTACAGGAAAGGTACATACAAATGAAAGTGTCAATGACACTGTAGCTCAACTTGACAAATTTGAACTTGGTAAGTTATAAATGAAACGGCAAAATTGAAGATCATTGGTACCAATGTTATTTGATGAAATTTAAACATAACAGCATTGTGTGTGCAAAACGTCCGAGTAATCCATGCATTTTTAAATGTAAACTGTAAGAGTGGCTAAAGGAAGAATGTTGATACACAAATGCAGTATGTTCAGAGGTTATTGTAAATGGCAACTTTTTTCACAGAAATGAATGCTAATCAATAGCTCTTATCTAAAGTTCTTGCCTAATGAGTACACCAAGTTCAAAAACAATAACAATCCTATGATAAATGTGGCCTGTAGGCCATGTCAAAGAAAGATGATGCACAAATGCAATAAATTCAAAGATTGTTGCTAACAGCAACAGTTTTTGATAGAAATGAAAAGAAAATCAATAGCTCCTATCTTTGTCACCCTGCATAAGCATACAAAGTTTCAAAACAACCTGATAATGAATGTGCCATCTGAGGCATGCCAAAGGAAGATGTTAATGCACAAATGCAGTAAGTAGAAGGTCATTGCTTGTGGTAATGGGGTTTTGGGGTTTTTTTTATGGAAATTCATAAATATACCCTGCAGAGAGTGCAAAAGGGATAAGTTGATGCACAAATGCAGTAAGTTCAAAGCTGGTGATAACAACAATAATTTTTTATGGAAATGAAAAAAAGCAATAGCTCACATCTAGAGGTCACCCCAACAAACACACATACCAAGTTTCAAAGTGATCCGATCATAAATGTGCCCTGAAGGGTGTGATAAAGGGAAATATTGAGGTCTGACTGAACTTATTGAGGTCTGACTGAACTAAGTTCAAAGGTCAGCGGCAACATTTTTTGACAGAAATGGAAGAAAATCGACAGCTCCCATATTGATGTCATCCCACACAAGCACACCAAGTTTCCAAGTGATCCAATCATAAATGTGCCCTGCAGGGTGTAGTTTTTACTAAGTTCATCGAAGGTCATTGCCAGCGGCAACATTTTTTGACGAATGGAAATGGAAGAAAATCGATAGCTCACACCTAGAGGTCACCTCAAACAAGCAATCCAGGTTTCAAAGCAATCCGATCATAAATGTACCCTGTAGGGTGTACCAAAGAGAAATACTGAGGTCTGACTAAACTAAGTTCTAAGAACGTTGGCAGCGGCAACATTATTTGACGGAAATGGAAGAAAATCAATAGCTCCCATCTAGAGGTCTCCCCAAACAAGCATGCCAGGATTCAAAGCAATCCGATCATAAATGTGCTCTGTAGGGTGTGCCAAATGGAAATATTGAGGTCTGACTAAACTAAGTTCTGAGAACGTTGGCCGTGGCAACATTTTTTGCCGGAAATGGAAGAAAATCGATAGCTCCCATTTAGAGGTCACCCCAAACAAGCATGCCAGCTTTCAAAGCAATCCGATCACAGGAGCAATGCTAACGCGCGTGCTAATGCCCCCGAAGGTGGATTCAAGCCATCTGCAAAAAGTATGTTGGCGAAGTACCAATAATATTATTATTAGTTATTTATTATTAGTTATAATTATTTTGTTCATATGTTTTGTAACAACAGACAACAGCTTCACTGCTGCTACCTTGCAGAACAACACTACATTGCAGAACAACAGTAAGGAATGGCAAAGTGCCAATAAAATTATTATTATTACTTATATTTTGTTAATATGTTTTGTAACAACAGACAACAGCTTCACTGCTGCTACATTGCAGAACAGCACTAAGGAGTCAGTAATAGAGAAAAAGTTATAAAAATAATTGCAGATGACTTGAATGGTGCCATATTGAATAATAACGGAAAGAGGCAAAAATAGGAATAGTACAAACCTTTGTTAAAAATTCTCAAACCAGTGAAAAAGTAGAACTGGTCTTGCATCTTTTCCAAGTGAAAAAGGGGGCATAACTGCATCAAAAATTGCCGAGTCAAACCTCAAATTGAAACCAACCTGTACTTTGACATGAGTAATCAGCATATAAAATTTGAAACTCATCGGATCAGCCAAACAATTTTAATTGGTAGGAAACCAAAAAATCATCAATTTTCAAAGTAAATAAGGGACATAACTCCTGTAAGATTTGTCGGACGAAACCCTAGGTACAAAGGGATCCATTCCCCCAAGCTGCCATATCACCACATCAAAAAAACATTCAAATCCGACAACTGATGTTCAAGTTATAATACAAAATGTTCGGACGGACGGACGGAAAAATAAATAAGGGACATAACTCCTGTAAGATTTGTCGGACGAAACTCTAGGTACAAGGGCATCCGTTCCCCCAAGCTACCCTATCACCATACCAAAGAACATTAAAATCTGACAACTGATGTTCGAGTTATAATACAAAATGTTCAACGGACGGACGGACGGATGGAGACCTCCACTATATACCCCTCGAAAAAATTTTTCGGGGGCATAATAAATGTGCCCTGTAGGGTGTGTCAAAGGGAAATATTGAGGTCTGACTAAACTAAGTTCTAAGAACTTTGGCCGCAGCAACATTTTTTGACAGAAATGGAAGAAAATCGATAGCTCCCATCTAGAGGTCACCCCAAACAAGCATGCCAGGTTTCAAAGAAATCCAATCATAAATTTGCCCTGTAGGGTGTGCCAAAGGGAAATATTGAGGTCTGACTAAACTAAGTTCTAAGAACGTTGGCCGCAGCAACATTTTTTGACGGAAATTGAAGAAAATCGATAGCTCCCATCTAGAGGTCACCCCAAACAAGCATACCAAGTTTCAAAGCGATCTGATCATAAATGCGACCTGTGAGGTGTGCCAAATGAAAATGTGGACGTACGTACTAACGTACGTACGCCAACGGATGAGAAGTGATGGCAATAGCTCAGCTTGACTTTGTCAAGTTGAGCTAAAAATTATTCATGTGTCGCTAACAATTGTGAAGAAAAGTGCAGAAAGTCTATTATAACTGTCAAACTTCTAAGTTCAAGGTCAATAACTCTGTAATAAACCATACCAGTAGAAGGGAATTCAAAATTGATCTGTGAGTGCTCAACAGGAAGCTAGATACAAAAAATCATTTCAATATTTCTATCAAAGCTGAAAAAAGTGCAGAAAACCTGTTATAACTATCAAATTTCCAAATTCAGGATGAATAACTCTATAATAAACCAACTAAGCAGAATGGAATTGAAATTTGATCTGTAAGTACCCACCTGGAAGCTACATACAAATGAAAGTGTCAATGACACTGTAGCTCAACTTGTGTAAGACATGTACATGTATAGTATGTGACACAGCAATGACACACATCTAGGAAATGACCTGATAACAAAGGTACATGTAAAGTATTGTAAAGGTCTGTACATAAATACTGACTGTAGCCTGCAACAAATGTACAGGTAAAGTATTGTAAAGGTGGGCGACAGTTAGATACTAAACTAGAAAAGAAATCTCCATGGGGTTAATGTTACAATGGGATCCTTGTATGGTGCACCATAAGCTAAATTTTAGTAATTGTTTTAGCCTGTTTGATTCAAACCCTTCTAAGGTTGATTCATACTAATTAATATTTGTCCAGTCCTTCTTAAAATATAAGTATTTGAATTTTTTATCTTTAGCTCATAGGGTTCCCACGGCTGAGGAGAAATTATTTTTCTCATTGGAAATAGAAAATTGGGTTGTGTTAATAATGTTAACCCTCCCCAAACACCAAATATCAACACAGGAACTTGGCTTCAACACATTTGAATATACACATCCTAGGGATGCTGAATTCAAGAAACATTATTTTGTCTGGTGTTTTTGGAAAAGATTTTTAATTATCTCCCTTTTTGAGTCCCCGAGTGGGTCTGACTGAACCCCAAAATGTTTGTTCTCATACCACAGTGATAACAAAGGCACCCAATAAATTTATAACAAACATTACTTACATAAAAAATCTTTACAGGTTCTGTACGAAAAATGTAATAAACATAATTCCTGTAAATATGACTGCCGACAGGCATTTTGAATTTTGGACCAAGCCCAAAAGCACTTGTTACCATCCCATGATGATAACAAATGTAGTCCTAGAAGTTCTGTACAAAAAACTGATTGCACCTAATTTCGGTATAAAATGGCCGCCAGCAGACATCTTGAATTTCCAAAAACACTCGTTCTTGTCCCAAGGTGATAACAAAGGTACCGAAGAAGTTTTGTGAAGATTTGTTCATAAATACAGCCTCTAACCGAGCTGTATTGACATGTGCACTTACTGTGTACAAGTAGCACTGAATAAATCAAAGTTCATCTAATTTGCAGAATTTCTGCATGAGAAAAAACCCTGTATTATATGTGATGTATTCCATATTACTAAACGTTCATTCAAAAATTTATTCAAATCAGAACCTTCATACAGAAGTTCTGTACAAAAAACTGATTGTACCTAATTTCGGCACAAAATGGCCACAGCAGCCATCTTGAATTTAAGACCGCACCCAAAAACACTCGTTCTCATCCAAAGGTGATAACAAAGGTACCCAAGAAGTTTCATGAAGATCGGTTCATAAATACAGCCCCTAGCCTGAGCCGTATTGACATGCGTACTTACTGTGTATAAGCAGTAGGGAAATAAAAAAAATGATAAATTTATACCAATATGTATATTTTTATACTTACCAATGCCCCAGACATAGCTGGTGCTAACTCTAAAATATCTAGGGTCAAACACAACTTTTGCCCCTCAATCCCCAAAATTTGCATGCAAAACCGAAAATTAGAAGTCCTAACTGGTCCTCCATACATTTACCTTCTGCGCATGCGCAGACGTCAGGAAGTGACCGGAATTGGCGCCAACACCATTCTTTGTAAAAGAGAGTATAACATAATAATTCAGCAGGGAGGTATGAGTGCCCACTCATGGGAGGGCCCTTCCCGTCCGGGCCATTGGTAAGTATAAAAATATACAAATTGGTTTAAATTAATCATATTTTTACACAGTATACCAATGGCCCAGACATAGCTGAATCATAAATAGGTGGAGGGCTTAAGACTTCTGAAATAATTCCAATCCTGCAATCCATAATGAAGGAACTTACATGTAGAACAGTTAGGAATTACATGTATGTCTCTCTATACAGTAATAGAGGAGACATATTCTAAACAAGGAGCCCAATGAAGTAATTCCTTAATGTAAGTATGAAGACAAGTTCCTAATTTTCCAAGGCTAGCCCAGACTAAGCCCCAAAAATTAGGATGGCGTATCTGAGAATAAGAGACAATCTCCCACAAACATAAGCGTTACAATAACATTTCAGCTGTATGCAGGATATAAATACAGATAAAAACAACATTCTTCAAAGATACATACATTTTAAGGCAGATTATGGGTAAAAACACCTACCCCCTTTTTTGAAACCTTCAAAATAAAAAAGGGGGAGAGCTCTGGAAACAATAAGAGCGGTACCCAACAACAATATAATTAATCGTCGAACACGCACTCAGGTATTAATTCAAGATTAATAAATGGTGCTTAACGTTACTTCAGAAGATATGGCTATAGCGACAATCCTGGAAATTAATATTGCACAGTAAATAGCATACACCGCAGACAATGTACACAGATACGTCGAAAGACGGTGATATAAAATATAACATACACATATCTAATCAAGCCATACTGAACGATTCCTGAAGAGAAAGCACACTTCCTACATGATCCATAGGCGGCCACTGTACAATAAATTCCAGTAACAACACTCTCCAACGTGAACAAGAGCTGGACTTTCGTCTGGTACATACCCCCACATGGTGTACCACCTAGTGTGGGCATACCTATGACCAACAAATATTATTTATGAATATTCTCATATGGATTGACGGACAAATGCACAGATGGACCGACGCAATCCAGTATACCCCCCCCCCCCCCCCACCCCCAATTTCCTTAAAAAATTTTCAACAATTTCTAAGTCAAAAGGTATGGCAAATTGTTTGGTGTTTGGAAGTTTTATGCAATGAGGCAGAAGCCTTTGTCATAAGAAAACTGCAGACCATATTTCACTAAAATCTGATAACCCATACCTGAGATACAGGCTGAACAGACAAATTATGTCTATTTCCTACAATTTCTAAGTCAAAAAAGGGGGATAACTCTAAAAAGGAGAATGTGAGAAATATCGATGAATCTTTTTTTTTAAAGCCTATACCATAAGCAGTGTTCATGGCAAATTTCATTGCAATAGACCATTCGATACCCGAGATACAGGCTGAACAGACAAAATTTGGCTCAGACGGACACAATTTCTTTGTGAACAAGTAATAAAAAAAAAAATAACTAGTGTGGGCATACCTATGACCAACAAATATTAACAGAAAATAATAATTTACTTAAGTTATGAATATTCTCGGTCGGACTCACACAGACGGACGGACGGACGGACGGACGGACAGACAGACAGACAGACGGACGCATGTAATCCAGTATACCCCCATTTTCTTCGAAAGTGGAGGTATAATAATCCAATATCTATGATCGTAAAAGCACGTGTAATATGAGTACCAAACAAAATAGAAACTTGGATCTAGAGATGTACAAAGGTATGATTAACAGGCTCCTACACGGACAGCCCCCAAAATAAATTATTATTTCAAGGTCCACTGAATACAATAAAGCGTTAGCCTAATAATAATAATGTGTGATCGCATATATATTAGCATGTAATCATCTGAATACCAGTTAACTGGTTATGCAGTCTGCGAGGTACTCAAGAGTAGCAATTTGATTGTGATGATTTTGATTTATAAATAAATGCTTTTAAATAACAAATCAACCAAAATAATAGGGCATTAATTCTGATTAATTCAGCTAAAAAGCAGATGAGCCCATGAGGTCGCTACAGAACACTACATAAATGCATAAAATGTATGTATTACAATAATAAAGCTTGGGGGAAGAAAACTACGTCTTCATTCTTGATGATTATGAGTTTCTACAGGAACCGAGGGTCTCAGACCCCTGCAATTATAGTCTGTAGGACTCAGGGCGGTGCCCCAAACTACTGACTCATACCCATCATAATCGTGAAACCCAGATCTGGCAGTTGCAGCAGAACTAATGAGTTAACCACTGAAAATCTGCCTCAATATGGATCTTTTTGTTTACTATATCCGTTAAAACAATACTGGCCCTGAGCGAATGCGTTATCACACTTCAGTTCTGTGTAAGAATAACTGGAGGGGGCCTGTGCGTAAGCGACCCATTTACATAAGATGCGTAGCTGCTCAGCACATCTCCATCAGTCACTTAAACCTAATTCGTTCTGAATAATGGCAGACGAACCAGATTGTTATGAGACCATACCAAGTTAATATTCGAGTGACAGCGCAGGGCGCTATCTCCAGACCAAAGCTACTCTTAGATCTATGCTTATAGCATAGTCAGTCACCCGAACACCCATTTTAACCGACTAAATGATAACCATAAATAAACTTTTAGAGCTTTGAGAAACTTGTTAACAAGCTCCAGTCTACTATCTGTCGGAACGAGCTCTTAGGCTTCGGTACGAGTCACAGGTGGCTACAGAATTTCAGAGAATCTTGATTCTCGACGACCTCTATTAACATTATTGTCCAGAGAACCTTTACCTCCGATTGGAGAAACTCTTATGCAAGGATTAGACGGAAGCATTGTCCATCAGACATTAATTTAGTTGTGGTTCTCTCGGAAAGATAGCCGCAGGCCTTCCGAAACCACACTTCTGAACTACTAGTCTTCGTAACAGTTATCCAGATTGATGCTCATCTTGATAACCATCTCTCAACCGCAAAACAACAGAGGTCCTAACTCACACCTGTAGCACCTGCGAGGCCTCGTGAAGAGCCTCGACCCAGCAGTTTAGGGGCATCTGACCGGAAGTCTCGATCAAACGTAAGCCCCGTATTCGAGTCGCTATATGACGATCCCTAGAGTAATTGTAGAGTAAACTATACCCTCACGAGGAGTCCTTATAGGCGACCTTCTGTCTAGGACGTCCTCCCTTACTCCTTTCTGCTAATGCGTGTCGAAAATACGTCGACATAAGGACGCTTTCTTTGTAGCTTGTTCATAAACCAATGAAAGCTTATCGTCAAAAACTTAAGTGTCCGGAAACCAGTGCGACTCTTAGAGAGTTTTTCACCTTGTCATCTATTAAGGATGATAACGCAAGGGCTCTGTCACGTCTATTTAACTCCGAATTAGCAACTTGTTAAGACAGAGTTATACGTGATAAATATATAGCCCTGGAAAGGACTGTAAATGAGGAACAAACGTCCTCCAATTCCTTTCAGTAGAGACGTAGCGTCACAGTTCTAAAAGGTGATCTGCATAATACAGTGAGTCTGAATTCGCTCTGAATGAATAAATACTGTCTCAATTGTGACCAAGTGAATAATAAATGATGAAGGTAAGGCCATAGCTAGGTCCTTAGCCTACTCATTAAAACGCAGAGGAACTCTCAATACATCTTCACTGTTTTCCGACCAGCGGAACTACAGAAGAAGATGACAAGAAACTGCCTTACTTCTTTCCACTGAAAAGTTGAATGTGGAGTCGTCTAAAAGGCAAAAAGCCTGCGACACCTGTCTATACTTAACCGGAAAAGACATTCCTTCTCTTTTTTCCGGATAATTTAGCGTGCAACAATGCTAGCGGTTTCTTGTAAATAGACACAGCATTCTGATTCGTTGGAACACATTCAGGGTAGTGTTGATGGAATAAATCATCTCAACCCTGTACTGATCCGAATGTGGAGGGTAAATCCCCTCCATATCCCTTCATCATTCGTCTGAATCAATTGAAATCACAGTCAACGACATCTGAACGCGCAGATAACTGGGCCGACGCAGCACCATGCGACAGCTCAGATTTTGAGACTGCCGTCAATTGCTACTGCACTTGCTGGGATGCTGCTCCCGGGACAGTATGTGCGAGACGACACTTTCTCCGGATGTCCCGATATATGAGGCCTCATCTAAGCTATTGAATAGTGCTACTTTCGAGCTGTCGCAGCATTCTGATTCTCAGGAACAATCTCAGGGAAGTATAGATGCATCGCCACCCTGTTGTTCCAAAAGGGAAGGGTAATTCTCCTCCAAATCCCTTTCATCCTCCAACTGAGTCAGATTATACTTATGGTCATCGGCATCTGAATGCGCAGATGACTGGACCGATCCAGCACCTTCCAACTGCTCAAGTTTGAGACTGCCGTCGCCTGCTTCTGCATTTGCTGGGATGCTGCGTTGAACTGCGCAATCTGCGACAGCAAGTCCATTATGGAGGCCTAAGGAGCAGCGGTCTTCTGTTGCATGGCCGCCGGCTGCTCCTGGGACAGTGTGTCCGAGATGGCTCTTTTCTGCGGACATCCCTATAAATGAGGCCTTGTCTCCATGGTTACTGTATGGTGTGACTTCACTGACAAAGAGTGACTTTCTCGGCGATGCAAGCTGGATATCAGAAGTCATGTAGCCAAGGTGTGGTCGTGTGTGCTTGATAGAAGTTGAAGAAGCCATAATTATAGCCGACCCCGGCTGTAAACTTAATGGAGTGTCCCGGATGGGAGGCGTGGACATATGCTCTGACTGACGTAAGTTCCGATCCATAACATCTGGCCCCAGATGTTATAATAAAAGAGAGAGGGGGGCCCTCTCTCGCTCGCGGTCCTTCAGACCTCGCCAAGCTTCTTGCTGAACTTGCCGGCTTCTTCCTTTCCATCGTCGCAGATTGAGCCTTATATTGATATTATATTATAGTGCTCGCTCTACCCTTTCCATTCTCCTTGACCACAACGGTCACAACCAGTGTCACGGCACCCTCAGGCGGTGCACCGCTTCACCGGTCGAGCTAGCTGGTGACAGGAATTTGAAACCACACTGTGGTTTATTGCCCTGTCTAATATTCATGAGCACTTTTGCCGTTAGCTCTGATTGACTAATTAATGCGATGACAGAAGCACACCATCTGACGGCGTCACGTAAACATCACCATGTTCTTGTTCCTCTGTAAATATAAACTAATAAACTAGAGCGACCTAGGGCGAGAGGACCGGTGGCAGCCTCTCATTATGAGAGGACCGACAGTGGTCCCTCGCTAACAATGTACCGTGACACCCGTCATCCCATGCGACACATACGAGCAAGAATTTGTAGAAGTACATCAACTACAAGCAAGGCAACCTACAAGAAAATAAGAGGAACGACTTCCTCGCCTTGCTTAAAGAGCAATATGCTTACATAATGAAGCAGACTAAGTCGATTGTACTCCCACCAATTCCACATTAAATACAAATAAAAAGATACATAACAAAAACATTCAAAATATAAATCGAAAAAATAGTTTACACCAAAATATTTTGACAAGAGCCCAAGTTCCCAAAGGGAACGAAGTGCCCAAATGTATCCCAAAAGAGCCCAAGTGTGGAAAAAATTAATTTTTTCCTCCCAAAAATTAACTGCCACACTACGAGACTGTATAATGTATCTTACACCAGACCTACCATATCAGAAATAGGAACCTACACATAAATAACAAACATTGCTAATGTAAACAACGTTCAATTGAAAACCGGAAACGAGACCGCAGGCAACACAGCCCGAAATCAGTAACAGATTTTTGAACTATCCGATGTAAGGCAAGATCTTCATCAGAAGAAAAAATGATACATTGGAAGTATGATGCATGACTAAAAACGCCTAAACATCCTAAGGGTGAGGACGTAACCCTGGGGAAATACAGAAAAAACTTTCTGTATTGCACGTTAAACTCCCAAGAAATTTTATATAAACAAGAGGCCCCAAGGGGCCTGAGGGCGCTCACCTGACATGGTAACCTAAATATCAACCCAGAGAATTGATTTCAACAAGTTGCATCTGCTCCTCCTAAGAAAAGCTAAAACCAAATATCCAAAGATTCTGACCAGTGGATCTAAAAAAAAGAGAAGATTTTTAAAGAATATTCCTCATACTGAACTAAGTTATAATTCGGGCTCCCACAGGGAGCCCATATATGAACCCAGGGACTTGGCTTTAACAAACTTGAATCTCACCCCCCAAAGGATGCTGCACACCAAATATCAAAACATTCCGATTACTGGATCTGAAGAAGAAGATTTTAAAGAAAATTCCTCATTTTGAACTAAGTTACAATTCGAGCTCCACAGTGAGTCCAAATATGGACCTAGGGACATGGCTTGAACAAACTTGAATCTCACCCCCATAAGGATGCTGCATACCAAATATCAAAACATTCCGACTGCTGGATCTGAAGAAGATTTTTAAAGAAAATTCCTCATTTTGAACTAAGTTATAATTCGGGCTACCACAGTGAGCCCAAATATGAACCCAGGGACTTGGCTTGAACAAACTTGAATCTCAAACCCCTAAGCATGGTGCATACCCAATATCAAAAGATTCTGCATGCTGGATCTTGAGAAGATTTTCAAAGAAATTTGCCCGAAATGCACTAAGTTCGACTTCGGGCTTCTATAGTGAGCCCAAATATGAATCCAGGGGGCTGATTTGAACAAACTTGAATCAGATCCATCCCACAATGTTGCATACCAAATATCAAAAGATTCTGCCTGCTGGATCTGGAGAAGATTTTTGAAGAAATTTACCTGAAATGCACTAAGTTCGAATTTGGGCTTCTATAGTGAGCCCAAATATGAATCCAGGGGGCCGATTTGAACAAACTTGAATCAGATCCACCCCACAATGTTGCATACCAAATATCAAAAGATTCTGCCTGCTGGATCTGAAGAAGATGATTTTTGAAGAAATTTGCCTTAAATGCACTAAGTTCGAATTTGGGCTTCTATAGTGAGCCCAAATATGAATCCAGGGGGCCGATTTGAACAAACTTGAATCAGATCCACCCCACAATGTTGCATACCAAATATCAAAAGATTCTGCCTGCTCGATCTGGAGAAGAAGATTTTTGAAGAAATTTGCCTGAAATGCACTAAGTTCGAATTCGAGCTTCTATAGGGAGCCCAAATATGAATCTAGGGAGCTGATTTGAACAAACTTGAATCAGATCCACCCCACAATGTTGCATACCAAATATCAAAAGATTCTGCCTGCTCGATCTGGAGAAGAAGATTTTTAAAGAAATTTGCCTGAAATGTACTAAGTTCGAAATCGGGCTCCTATACTGAGCCCAAATATGAACCCAGGGGGCCAATTTGAACAAACTTGAATCAGATCCACCCTACAATGTTGCATACCAAATATCAAAAGATTCTGCCTGCTGGATCTGGAGAAGATTTTTTAATCTTTTTCCCATTGCCTACAGTGTTAAAAAGTGCTGACTCAGCACTTTTTCAAAGTCCTGAAAAAAGTACCTTGTGATCAAACCGATAGTAAGCTTTATACAAAATAAGAATTCTCTGTGCCATGTAGTTTTGGAGATATGGCAGTTTTAAGGTTTTTTCTATTTTTAGCTCCCGAGGTTCCCACGGGGCAATGAGAAAATTTTTTTTTTGCATCAATCAACTACTTATGACCGATTATCATCTATATCAAATTTGGTTCAAATCAACCTCACGGTTCTGAAAATAGAAATTTTAGGCGTGGCCAAAATTTTTGACCCTCCCATAATGGAGGCAAATAATGCCCGACAAACTTCTCTTGAACAAACTTGATTCTAAACCTCAAAAGGACTCTGTATACCACATATCAAATCTCTGCTACTGGTGGTTCATTAGAAGATTTTCAAAAAATGTTGCCATTTTTTCCCCACACCTCTGCTCAATATGAGCCGAAACCTAATTTGGATAAAAATCAAAATGCCCCAAAATAACCACTACTTACATGAAATTTAATTAAAATGTGGCCAGTGGTTTAGGAGGAAGAGGCTCAAACACCACCTTCACGCTGGACGACGGACGACAGACTACGGACGACGGACAAAGAGTGATAAGAAAAGCTCACCCTGACTTTCAGTCAGGTGAGCTAAAAATTAAAAAAAAAACAAGCCAAAAAGCTTGGGAGTTTAACAGGGGGGATCAAGGGAGATTAGGGAAGGAATACTTAACCAACAGTGGAAAAATCATTATCAACAATGATGACGTCAGGCTCATGTCCCGAAATTAGGGAACAAGAACTAATTTTTATAAATATTATAAAATTACAGCCCTTAACGTTTTCAAACCACCGTTTCTTCCTTCCTTCATCCAATTGTGTCCTTGAATCCACCAATTTAACCATTGATTTGTGTCTGGCATCATTAGGTTTTCCCAAACCCAGTTTGGGAAAGACTCGTGTTATTCTTCTTTTTCAAAATTTTTCTTCTCTATTTATTTTTTCTGTTGAACTGCTCGAAAACAAGCTGTACGCATATTTTCAAAATATTCTGCCAAAACCTTCAAAATTTCACCATTTTTCGAATGTCTCAAAATTGTTTACAGTTATTTAGCTCAAATTTTCCACACATTTAGAGCATAATATGATACATCACAATCACCACTCAAATCTTTCAACATAAACCCCCACTGGCCAAAAATGACATGAATATAGATTTTTTCTTCAAAATTGACCAACTTCAAGGGCAAATTTCTCTAATAACAAGGTTGTTGTAACAATTATTTTGGTTTGGATAGATGCAACAATGATTGCGGAAGAAAGTTACTGTTTACTTTTTAATCTCAGATTTAACCCACAAGCACAATGAGGGCGAGGATAAGAGTACCATTTGAAAATGCCAAAATTAGCCAAATTTGGTTGCTTTTTCTATCATTTTGGAAAGGGTTAATTTCAAACACTTTTCATTTATGTATTCACAATTGACTACCAAGCACATTTGCTGTTGTAAGTTTGGTTGTAAAGTTTAACCCTATGCCATTCTGGTTGCATAAAAGTAGGTACCATTTAAGAAAAACTCCATTTTTTCAGAATTTGGTAAGTTTAGGTGGCAATTTACTCCATTTTTAATTGCTTGAGCTCTGAATGTTTTCTATAGCTGCTTGCAACAGTCAAAGTATGACAAATTTTGTTCTATATGTTATTATAAAAAGTTTAACCCTTGGCAGATTTGAGACTTCCCATAAAGGTACTGTCGGAATAATTGTTATTTTCGCCAACGTTTACATGCACTTTCTCAGCACTGGAGCCATATTTTCTCAAAACCTTTTCCATGAGAGGATTGGGCCTTCATACAAGAACAATTTTGCAGTTATATATTTTATTCAAAGTTTAACCTTCAGCCAGTTTTCGGGCCTTGAATTTGAGTGCCCTAAAATTCTTCATAAAATTGGCTAATTTGGAGCTCACTTTTCTTCCGTTTTCGAAAAGAATATCGAAAAATGATTTACATGTTCGTATTTACAATTGCCTACCGGGCATTTTGCTGTTGTAAGTTTGGTTGTAAAGTTTAACCCTATGCTCGTTCTGTTTGCATAAAGATAGTTGCAGTCCAAAAAAACTATCGTTTTTCAGAATTTGGTACGTTCAAGTGACAATTTACTCCATTCGTAAATGATTGAGTGCTGAACATTTTCTATGGCTGTATGCAGCAGTCATAGTATGACAACTTTTGTTTTATAAGTCATTATTAAAAGTTTAACCGCTGGCAGATTCGAGACTGCCCATATGGGTACGGTCGGAATAATTGGTATTTTCATAAAACCACTGAATATTGATAAGCGTGCAGTGGTAGTTTGGAATAGAATATCCAAAAATGCTTTTGAAATTCAGATTCACAGTTCAATTCCAAGAATATTTTCTGTTATAAGGTTGCTGTAAAGTTTAACACCATCTCTGTCTCAGATGCATAAAGATTGGTGCCGTCGAAAAAAAAACCTCATTTTTTCAGAATTCTGTAGGTTTAAGTGACAATTTACTCCAGTCCTAATTCATTGAGCGCTAATTGATTGAGCGCTGAACATTTGATTGAGCGCTGAACATTTTCTAAAAGTTAAACCCTTAGCGCTAATTGATTGAGCGCTGAACATTTTCTAAAAGTTTAACCCTTAGCAGATTTGAGATTTGCCATAAGGGTACTGTCGGAATAATTGTTATTTTCGCCAACTTTTACATGCACTTTCTCAGCACTGTAGCCATATTGTCTCAAAACCTTTTCCATGAGAAGATAGGGCATTCATCTAAAAACAATTTTGCTGTTATATGTTTTATTCCAAGTTTTAACCCTCACCCAGTTGTCAGGCCTTGAATTGGAGTACCCTCAACTTGTACATGTTCATTCAAATACCAAGATTCAAGATTAGTCCATGTCTCTTTTCAGACACTCAGTCTGTGACTGATGTTCATACATTAAGAGCATAATATGATGAACTAAAATCACCATACAAATTTTTAAAAATTAACCCCTATTGGCCACAAATGATAGGAATATAGCATTTTATCTTCGAGATTGACTAACTTCAAGCGCTAATTTCTCTAATTGCAATGTTGTTGTAACAATTATTTTTGTATCAACAATGCTGGCAGAAGAAAGTTACTGTTTAGTTTTTAATCTCATCTTTAAACCTCAAGCACAATGAGGTATGTATGTTATTATTAAAAGTTTAACCCTTAACAGATTTGAGACTTCCCATAAGGATACTGTCGGAATAATTGTTTTTCTCGCCAACGTTTACATGCACTTTCTCAGCACTGGAGCCATATTGTCTCAAAACCTTTTCCATGAGAGGATTGGGCCTTCATCCAAGAACAATTTTGCTGTTACATATATTATTCAAAGTTTTAACCTTCACCCAGTTTTCGGGCCTTGAATTTTAGCGCCCTAAAATTCTTCATAAAATTGGCTAATTTGAAGGTCACTTTTCTTCCATTTTCGAAAGGAATATCGAAAAATGATTTGCATGTTTGTATTTACAATTGCCTACCGAGCATATTTGCTGTTGTAAGTTTGGTTGTAAAGTTTAACCCTATGCTTGTTCTGTTTGCATAAAGACAGGTGCAGTCCAAAAAAACTATCGTTTTTCAGAATTTGGTAAGTTTAAGTGACGATTTACTCCATTCCTAATTGATTGAGCGCTGAACGTTTTCTATGGCTGTATGCAGCAGTCATAGTATGACAACTTTTATTTTATATGTCATTATTGAAAGTTTAACCGTTGGCAGATTCGAGATTACCCATATGGGTGCGGTCAGAATAACTGATATTTTCATAAAATCACTGAATATTGATAAGCGTGCAGTGGTAGTTTGGAATAGAATATCCGAAAATGCTTTCGAAATTCGGATTCACAGTTCAATTCCAAGAATATTTTCTGTTATAAGGTTGCTGTAAAGTTTAACGCCATCCCTGTCTCAGATGCATAAAGATTGGTGCCGCCAAAAAAAACTCTCATTTTTTCAGAATTCCATAGGTTTAAGTGACAATTTATTCCATTCGTAATTCATTGAGCGCTGAATGTTTTCTTTGTCTGCATGCAGCAAGCATAGCATGACAACTTCTGTTTTATATGTTATTATCAAAAGTTTAACCCTTGGCATATTTAGGAGTTCCCATTTGGGTATAGTCAGAATAATTGTTATTTTCGTAAAATCAATCCCTGAATATATGGGTAACCGTGCAGTGGCCTTTCGGTGGTGCTACATGAAGCCGCAAATAGTTAAGGTTGAAAAGTTCATCAAATAGATAGATATAATGCTTAACTCAGCCGGTGACAGGTAAATAATGAATGAAAAAGTTGTTGAATTGAGAATAAAGTAGGGACGAATCGTGCCCTCGGTTTCCACCTGATCCATGGTATTTCCATGCGGTCTCGGCACTTGACAAAGATACTAAACTGTCGGGCAGGGACAGTAGAAAACATTCTGAGAATTTCAAGTTGCTGCCTTGCATGATTGGGACATAGTTGGCGTATATCCGACATTGTATCTGTTCAATTTGAATGTCAAATTACCCAGATGACGTTTTTTCTCCACCGGATCGAGTTGTCAGTTTCTGCCGGGACGGTCTAAAATAAGCAGTTTAACTCAAAACTTTCTGTCCCATATGAACGTGCGAATATTTAAAGCTGAACAGTTCATCAAATAGACAGAAATAATGCCAAACTCGACCGGTGATAGGTAAATAGTGCATGGAAACGGCATTGCATTGGGAATAGAGTAGGGACGAATCGTCCCCGCGGTTTCCACGCGATCCACGTTGTTCCCACGTGGTCACGCCACTCGACAAAGATGCTGTCCTTCGAGCAGGGATAGTAGAACAACTTCTGAAGATTTCGTGTATCTGCCTTCACTGGTCTGGATGCAGTGGGCGTATGAGCGACACTGCTGTCTGTTCAATTTTAATGTCAAATTAGCCAAATTACCACCTTTTTGCCATTAACCCACGCACGATTTCTGTCCACTTTTCATTTTTGGCAATTATCTGTTATCCAAGAACAATGTTGCTGTTATATGTTTTATTCCAAGTTTTAACCCTCACCCAGTTGTCAGGCCTTGCATTGGAGTACCCTCAACTTGAAAATGGTCATTCAAATAGCAAGATTCAAGATTAGTCCATGTCTCTTTTCAGATACTCAGTCTGTGATTGATGTTCACACAATAAGAGCATAATATTATACACTAAAATCACCACACAAAATGAACCCCTATTGGACCACAAATGATATGAATATATCATTTTATTTTCAAGATTTACTAACTTCAAGGGCAAATTTCTCATAATTGCGAGGTTGTTGTAACAATTATTTTTGTATGCATAGATGCAACAATGCTTTCAACTTTAACCCCCATTGGCCAAAAATGACATGAATATAGATTTTTTCGTCAAAATTGACCAACTTCAAGAGCAAATTTCTCTAATTACAAGGTTGTTGTATCAATTATTTTGGTATGGATAGATGCAACAATGACTGCAGAAGAAAGTTACCATTTGCTTTTAATCTCAGATTTAACCTTCAAGCACAATGAGGGTGGGAATAAGAGTACCATTTGAAAATGCCAAAATTAGCCAACTTTGTTTGCTTTTTCTATCATTTTGGAAAGGGATAATTTCAAACACTTTTCATGTACGTATTCACAATTGACTACCAAACATATTTGCTGTTGTAAGTTCGGTTGTAAAGTTTAACCCTATCCCAAACTGGATGCATAAAAAAGTAGGTACCGTAAAAAAAAAAATCCAATTTTTTCAGAATTTGGTAAGTTTAGGTGACGATTTACTCCGTTTTTAATTGATTGAGCTCTGAATGTTTTGTATAGCTGCATGCAGCAGTCAAAGTATGACAAATTTTGTTCTGTATGTTATTATTAAAAGTTTAACCCTTTGCAGATTTGAGATTTGCCATAAGGGTACTGTCGGAATAATTGTTATTTTCGCCAACTTTTACATGAACTTTCTCGGCACTGGAGCCATATTGTCTCAAAACCTTTTCCATGAGAAGATAGGGCATTCATCTAAGAACAATTTTGCTGTTATATGTTTTATTCCAAGTTTTAACCCTCACCCAGTTGTCAGGCCTTGAATTGGAGTACCCTCAACTTGTACATGTTCATTCAAATACCAAGATTCAAGATTAGTCCATGTCTCTTTTCAGACACTCAGTCTATGACTGATGTTCATACATTAAGAGCATAATATGATGAACTAAAATCACCATACAAATCTTTTAAAATTAACCTCTGATTGGCCACAAATGATAGGAATACAGCATTTTATCTTTGAGATTGACTAACTTCAAGCGCTAATTTCTCTAATTGCAATGTTGTTGTAACAATTATTTTTGTATGCATAAATGCAACAATGCTGGCAGAACAAAGTTACTGTTTAGTTTTTAATCTCATCTTTAAACCTCAAGCACAATGAGGGTAAGATTTCCATTCGTAAATCTTAAAATTAGCTAACTTTGGATACATTTTCCTGTCATTTTGGAAAGGGTTTATTTTAAGATACTTTGTTTTGCTATAGGTAGAGATGATTAATGAACAAATCCGCTGCTGTAAGTTATGCTTTGGGGCTTAACCCAAAACATGATTTGGCAATGTAAAGAATAGTATTGGCTGACAAAATTTGATTTTCAGTGAATTTTGCAAACATCTGTACTCATTTCCTCTAATTCCAAAGTTGTTGTAGCAATTATTTTGGTATGGATAGATGTAATAATGATTGCAGAAGAAAGTTACTGTTTACTTATTAATCTCAAGATTTAACACCCCCAAGGAAAATGAGGGCGTGAATAAGAGAACCGTGAGAGAATGCCAAAAATAGCCAACTTTGGATGCTTTTTGTCTATCATTTTGGAAATGGATAATTTCAAGCACTTTGCTTTGCTATATGTAGTCTACATTTTCACATTGGAAAGTTGGGAAAGCCCGTAATTTGTCCAACAAATTACAATTCTCTAGTTATTAATTGAGTTTTAAAAAGCACAAAAATCAGTTTGTTGTTATCTGACAAGGGCCAAACAAAGAATGGTGTTGGTACCAATTCCGGTCACTTCCTGACATCTGCGCATGCGGAGAGGGTAAATGTATGGAGGACCAGTTAGGACTTCTAATTTTCAGTTTTGCATGCAAATTTTGGGGATTGGAGGGCAAAATTTGTGTTTGGCCCTAGATATTTTAGAGTTAGCACCAGCTATGTCTGGGCCATTGGTATACTGTGTAAAAATATACAATTTTCAAAATGTTTCAACAAAATCATATCATGTGACCCCTCAAGAGCTAGTTCTAATGAGGGGTCACAAGATATGGGTTGGTTGAAACTTTTTGAAAATTGTATTTTTTTCAACTTCGAAATTTAAAAATTACGTGGTTGGTTGTGACCAATTCGTTAGGTGAAGGGTTAAAAATGAAAGCAAATTATACACAGACGACACAGTGGTTGATACTTATAGACTGCAACATGTGCAGATTTATGGTAAGAAAATCCATATCACATGATTATGTTTCCTTACACATGCAATGAACATTATAAACATTAATATATTAATTTGATTGTTTGCAGTATAATACATGATATATGACAACTTGAATCAACTCACACCTGTTAACTGCATATATTTATGTTGGACAAATGACTTGTTCTAAAGTTTCTTCTAATCCACCAATACACTGCACTAACACAGCAGTGAGACACAAGTCAAGTCTTTTAAATAGCATTCAATATACCATCTTTTACTTAAAACATGTCCTATTAATCCTTTACCCAATACAAAGAGAAACAAAACCATATCATGTGATGCCTCATTGGAACGAGCCCGATGAGCTCATTCCAGTGAGGCGTCATATGGTACGGGTTTATTGAAACTTTTAGAAAAATATATTTTTTTGTGGCCGATTTGTTAGGTAAAGGGTTAACAATGAAAGTGAATTATACACGGAAGACACAGTGGTTGATACTTATAGACTGCAACATGTGCAGGTTTATTGTATGACAATCTATATCACTAGGGCTGCATGATATACCGGTAAACCGGTAATTACCGGTTTTGAGAATGATACCGGATCTAGAGCACGGAGGTTTTTGCCGCAAACTGAAAACTGAACCACCGAAAACCAAACTGACAGGCGCCAAAAAAACGGCCATACAGTTTTTGCATACTCTGACGTTAAACTTTGAAATTTACGACGACCCCTCGTAATCTCATTTTGAAAATGGCAATGAACGTCAGCAGAACGGGCAAATCCCAAAGCGATTATTTCCGTATAATTATGTCTGTGTATAAGTCGCTCCCACGTATATGTCGCTCCCATGTATACGTCGCACCCAATATTTTCAGACAAAATACCTTCCCTGCGACCATTACCTTTGTATAAGTCACACCCCAATTGTGAGAATAGATGGTGGGACCTATACAAGAAGGGCAATGACCAGTGGGTGTGGGCTTTTACTGCACGAAATTAGGTGAGCGTCTGGGTTTTTTTTCAAATTTTTTCCTTTCAGTCATATTTATCTCATATTAAATGCATAAAATAAAATAATAATCAAAATTATCTAGGGTTATTTACGTTGACCATTTATTCTCCATGTGATACTCGTTGATGCCGTAAATCCATTTTATTTTGCACATAACAACATGAGGGAGACCTCATACTCAGTACTTAGAAAGGAGGCGAGAGGTCCAGTGCGGGATAGAGGAACAGGACAGTGAATGGGGTCCCTGTATTATGGTGATGTTAAACATAACAGAATAGTTACAAGTCCCAATAATTTATTTTATCGAAATTAAAACTAAACACAAAATAACAAAACAGGTATATAATATATAGCAGCAGCGGCGCTAGGATTTCAATTTGGTGGTGGGGGGGGGGGGGGGGGGGGGGAGTGCTAAGTAAGATGTGGGGGTCTAAGGTCGAGATGCCTGTGGCATCTCCCAAAGGCCGTAGGCCTGATCCATAGGTGTGGGCATGGGAGAGTGTGTCCCCCACCCGTTGGTTTGGGATCTGTGAGCCCTGCCCCAGGAAAAAACATAATATCTGGATAACTTGGATGCCATGGGAGCGATATCTGAGCGTTTCTACAATGCCTGACGTGGTCTTCAAAGGCGCCCAGATTGTGTCAGATAGCAATTTGAAATTTAGTTTTGGAGGGCATGCGGGAAAAATGTGGGGGGTGGAGGCATTGATGTATAGCATTTACCAAATAGAACATACACAACAAGAAAATAATCAAATGACAAACAATCTACCCCAAATTCATATTAACACTTCGTCAACTGAGTGTTAGTGAAGTGTGCTATGTCCCAGTACTGCCAGTATTGTTTTAAAAGTACCAGTATATTGTAAGAAACGGTACTGAATCAAATGATCAAAGTTGGACTCCATACATTATTGGTGAAAAACATCACGGTATTCTATCACGTCTGTCATTCCTCAAATGTCAATCACAGAAAACAGATGAACAGTACTTGAAACTCCTCCCAGACTGACAACTTTTGTTTTGAAGTCACAGTATGCAGCGTACTTGAGCTGCGTAAGTTACAAATAAGTACACCCACACCAGCAATTTGCAACTGAAACTTAAAGTTGAAAATCCTGGAAGTATGTCAATTCAGGGAATGAATATTTTGACACATTTGTGTATGTAATCTCACATTTTCCCATGTGTATAATAAAATTACTCACAAAATCATTTTAGGGAGTGTGTTTTATTTATTCTATCCCTCTCAAAAACATATCAAACCTGAAGCCAAATTGAACAACATTTCCATCAACACTGACATTGTGAACTTTGAACTTATGAATATTAATAAGCTGTTCAATGACAATGAAGGTGTGGGTTGGACATCCCTGCCACTTTTCATCCCAGTTTTAAAACAGTGACAACCAGTAATCTAAAAGCTATTTTTTGTAATTACAAATATTTTTTTAACAGATATTATCCCAGAAATTAATAATGAATTAAAATAAGGCCAAAAAAAAAAAAATGGTTTTGGTTCTCGGGCAATTGGTTTTCCAAATTCAGTGAGGGAGGGCGGTTTTTATTTTTATTTTATTTTTTTTTTACCACAACAAGTATACCCTAACTATTCATTGTTTTTGTCAAGAAATTCACTACAGATCAACACAGCAGTTCATAGCAGGCCAGAAGAAATGCACCAAACCAATTAGACATGTCATCTCTGATTCTGAGGTTGAAATTTTACCCCACAATGATACTATACTCAGTTTCACAACCATCGGAATTCGTACAAAAAGTTTCAAGATTTTGTAGGACATGTACCAGTACTACTGTATATCAGCAGAAGCATCAAATACTGAAATATATATATTCTTTAGAGTAGCTATTGTTTTTTATTTGTTGGTTTTTTTGTGGTTAAATTTCTAATAAAAAAAACAAACTAGATCGAGTTATTTGTGTGCAAAGCATACAATGGTGTATCCCCGCATTTCCTTAGCAACACCTTAGCATAAATTAATTAAATACCCTAGGAGCCTTTCGATGAAAACTGATTTTCTAACGATAAAAGTTGTTCCACTGGAACCACCTGGGGCCAAATCAAAATTCCGAAACCTTCATGCACATCTAGAGATGTTACCTGAACACATTAGCATAGTTTAAACATTTCGAATTAAATACCCTAGGAGCCTTTCGATGAAAACTGATTTTCTAACGATAAAAATGGTTTCACTGGAACCACCTGGGGCCAAATCAAAATTCCGAAACCTTCATGCACATCTAGAGATGTTACCTGAACACATTAGCATAGTTTAAACATTTCGAATTAAATACCCTAGGAGCCTTTCGAAGAAAACTGATTTTCCAATGATAAAAGTGGTTCCACTGGAACCACCTAGGGCAAAATCAAAATTTTGAAACCTTCACGCACATCTAGAGATGTTACCTGAACACACTAGCATAGTTTAAACGTTTTGAATTATTAAATACCCTAGGAGCCTTTCGATTAAAACTGATTTTCTAACGATAAAAGTGGTTCCACTGGAACCACCTGGGGCCAAATCAAAATTCCAAACCTTCATGCACATCTAGAGTTGCTACCTGAACACATTAGCATAGTTTAAACGTTTCGAAAAAAATACCTTAGGAGCCTTTGATGAAAACTGATTTTCTAACGATAAAAGTGGTTCCACTGGAACCACCTGGGGCCAAATCAAAATTCCAAAACCTTCATGTACATCTAAAGATGTTACCTGAACACATTAGCATACTTTAAACATTTCGAATTAAATACCTTGGGAGCCTTTCGATGAAAACTGATTTTCTAACGATAAAAGTGGTTCCACTGGAACCATCTGGGGCCAAATCAAAATTCCGAAACCTTCATGCACATCTAGAGATGTTACCTGAACACATTAGCATAGTTTAAACATTTCGAATTAAATACCCTAGGAGCCTTTTGATGAAAACTGACTTTCTAACAATAAAAATGATTCCACTGGAACCACCTGGGGCCAAGTCAAAATTCTGAAACCTTCATGCACATCTAGCATAGTTTAAACATTTCAAATTAAATACCCTAGGAGCCTTTTGATGAAAACTGATTTTCTAACGATAAAAGTAGTTCCACTGGAACCACCTGGGGCCAAATCAAAATTCTAAACCTTCATGCACATGTAGAGATGTTACCTAAACACATTAGCATAGTTTAAACGTTTCGAATTAAATACCGTAGGAGCCTTTTGATGAAAACTGATTTTCTAACGATAAAAGTGGTTTCACTGGAACCACCTGGGGCCAAAATGAAATTCCGAAACCTTCATGCACACCTAGAGATGTTACCTGAACACATTAGCATAGTTTAAATGTTTCAAATTAAATACCCTAAGAGGCTTTTGATGAAAACTGATTTTCTAACGATAAAAGTGGTTTCACTGGAACCACCTGGGGCCAAATCAAAATTTTGAAACCTTCATGCGCATCTAGAGATGTTACCGGAACACATTAGCATTGTTTAAGCATTTTGAATTAAACACCCTAGGAGCCTTTCGATGAAAATGAAAAAATTTATAGTAATTTATATATTTTTTATACTTACCAATGACCCAGACTTAGCTGGTGCTAACTCCAAATTATTCAGGGCCAAACACAAATTTTGCCTCCCCAATCCCCAAAATTTGCATCAAAATCAAAAAATTCAATGTCCTATATGGTCCTCCATTCTTTTGTCCACTGCGCATGCCCAGTGTCAAGGAAGTACCGAAATTGGCACCAAATCCTCATTTTTACAACCAGTGCCTGGTAAATGTTTTTGATCAGCGGGGAGGTATGAGTTCCCAACTCATGGGAGGGCCATCCCCATCTGGGTCATTGGTAAGTATAAAAAATGTATAAATTACTATAAATTTTTTAACATTTTTATACTGTACCAATGACCCAGACTTACCTGAATAGAACTTAGATGTGAGTCTTCCATGGAAGACGTGTGTCGCCTGGCGTTTCAGACAGAATTCTAAGTGGAAAAGGGGCATAACTCTGCAAAAAATACAGCGGATAAAATAGGAGGTGCACAATGCCATGATGTGATAAAGAATCACTGAAAGTTTCATCAAAATCCATAGGTTAAAGAGGAGTGGCGGATAAGAGAAAGTGTGACGCGGACGACGTGGACGACGCAGACGACGCAAGACGACAAAAGTAATCCCTATATGTTGCTCCCCACTTCATGGGGCGGCGACACAAAAAAGGCTGGAGGGCCTAGGACATAAAGGAAAATCCAATAGGCTCAATTACATATATAGAATTATCCCCTCAAGGAGAAAAGGAGAAACAGGATTTACATACATCTTTCTTGTTTATATAAAATAAGAAAGACATATTACCAATCCGTAATTGAGCTCAATAACATCAATGATCTCTATTAACATCCAGTACAACCCATTATACTAATTTCTGAAAGGAAAGCCAATAAATAAAGATAGTCCAGAGAATGAGACTCTTTATACTCATTTAAAAGTGCTCGAGGATTGTATATTAACGCTCATATGACACGTGACAAAATGCTTCACACCGAGCTACACTTTAAATAAAAATATTACATAAGGCCTAAAAAAATAAAAAAATCTGTTTCTCAGGCCCTCCCGCATGGTCCTTTTGGCTGCCGCAAGCTCTCTTTTTATAACCAATTTAAACTTAAAAAAAATAAAAATTAAATGGTTTATGTCTGATATTATACCCAAGTTAAAAAAATTGATGAATTTGTCCCTTGAGTGCAAGAAGGCTTTGCAATGCTTTAAGCATTGCAAAGCCTTCTTGCACTCAAGGGATGAAATACACCACCACCCATGCTATTCTGTAGATTATGAGGCCTAAAACTTAAACCAAGAACATGAACTTTTAATGACAAAGAAGTAATTACTGAAATAAAAAATAAGATAAAAAAACGCTCGCCCGCATGCAATTTCACAAATAATGGCCTGAGAAACAGAAGATCTACTTTGTGTGGCCTAAATGAGATAGACATTAGCTTTACACTTTAAAACCATCCTAGCACCGACTCGGAATTACTGACTCCAGAGGAGGTATTCCCTTGCTTTTCACTATAAAGCAGGTGATATAAGGGAACACCATCCCCCTCCCCCCGCCCCTTTCCCCTTGCTCTGGGTCACTCACCCCAAAATGAAGAGGGCAGCAGGACAGAGTCACTGCTGGAACACAATGCCTGCATAACTATAGTTGCAGCTGTTTAGTGGACGACATTCTGAGCAACAGATAACGGCCCCAAACATCTAAGGTCGCCAGAAATAGACTCAATATTTCTAAGGTAAAAATTTGTGAATGTGGAAGGCTGAGACCAGTATGCAGCCTTCATCAGATCAGTAATAGCAATACTATTAGCATAAGCTCAAGATGTAGACAGCGCTCTAACTTCATGCGCTGAAATCTTAAGCACAGACTGCTGAGTAGAAGATAATCTTTCATAAGCAGTATGAATAGTCAACTGAATCCTCCTAGAAATAGAATGGATCGTGATGTCCCTTCTATTTGGAAGCAGAGACAGATACATTTTCGTCCCTTTCTGATAAACTCAGATCTATGTTTGTAAATATGCATAGCTCTAACTGGACACAGCAAAGGCCTATGGCCATCTGAGGACGGAAGAGCCTTAATAACAATAGGCTCAGGGTACTTATTAGAAGCCTGATTCTTAGCCAAAAATCCCACATTAGTAGTCAAAGTAATAGTATTACCAACACTACGATAGTGAGAATCATCAACAGATAGAGTATGAAGCTCACTAACTCTTCTAGCAGATGAGAAGGCTAAGAGAAAAGCTGTCTTATAAGATAAGCATTTGAAGTCCACCATGTCAAGGGGCTCAAATGGCGCTTCTTTTAGCTTCAGAAGAACCCAAGCTAAATTCCACTTAGGAATTAACCTAAGGGTTCTAGGTCTATTTATCGAAAAGTTTTTAACTAACTTTGATAAAGAGATATTAGATCCAATTTCTAAGCTATCATGATGAGCATAAGTATCTGGTAGCATAGACCTATAACCCTTAATAGTTACTGGCTGCAGTTTGATCTTGTCAAACAAGTAGACCAAAAAATTAGCAATGTCTGGAATGGAGGGATCATAGAAATCAAATGAATGATAACTACACCAACGAGAGAAAACCTTCCACTTAGCAGCATAATTTAGCGAAGAGGAGGCCCTCCTACAGTTAGAAATTGCATCCACTGCTCGTCCTGTAAACTGCTTGCTGTGCAAGAAGGACCGCACAACGGAAATACGTGAAGGTTGAGACCTTGCAGGTTGTGATGCAGTGTGCGTGATTTTCCCTGCGAAAGAAGGTCCTCCCATGGAGGAAGCTTCCAAGGAATGTCCCATAACAGACACCTGAGTAGATTTATCCATGGTCTGTGGGGTGACAGATATGCTACCAACAGAATCTTGCAGTGAGATTGCTTGATTTTTAGCAATATCTGTTGAATCAACGGAGCTGGAGAATATACGTATCCTATCATTCTGTCCCAAGATATCGAGAGAGCGTCTCCTGCAATGCTCGAGGATCTGGGCATGGCGACACAAACATCTGCAACTGATTGTTGGGATGCATTGCGAACAAGTCTATCATTGGACGATCCCATTGGTAGCAGATCTGATTGAATACTCGCTTGTTGAGAGTCCATTCTGATGGCAACATACAACCTTTCCGAGAAAGGGAGTCCGCTAGAATGTTCAGACGACCTGGAATATGACGGACTGACAGAAGAACCTGATGCTCTAGGAAAAACAGAAGGATTCTTTCCGTTAAGTTGAATAACGGAATGTAATGAGTGCCTCCCTGGTTCCGAATGTACGCTACTACTGTCAAATTGTCGGACAGTATTTGAACATGTGAATTCTGAATTATGTTCATCCAATGACATAGAGCAAGCCAAAATGACATCATCTCTTTGATGTTTATGTGCTTGTTCAGAAATTACGGATCCCAAAGACCCTGGCACCTCGAATCTGTTGCGCTCAATGTCGCGCTCCAACCTGATTGACTCGCATCCGTCATAATCGTAAAAAACGGATCCGGCAGTTGCAGTAGAACTCCCTGATTTAATCACTGAATATCTGCCCAAGTCTGAATCTCTTGTTTTACTTGGTTCGACAAGACGATGTTCGTTTCGAGCGAATGGATCTTCACACTCCAATTCGGAGTGAAAGTTAAAAAATTTATAGTAATTTATATATTTTTTATACTTACCAATGACCCAGACTTAGCTGGTGCTAACTCCAACAAAACCAGGGCCAAACACAAATTTTGCCCCCCAATCCCCAAAATTTGCATCCAAAACAAAAAGAAATCATGTCCTAAAGGACCTCCATACTACGCCTCTACTGCGCATGCGCAGTGACGCAGTCGTCCCGAAATTGGCGCCAATTATCATTCTTACTGGCAGTGCCTGGTCAGCGCTATGTACTCAGCGGGGAGGCAAGAGTTCCCAACTCCAGGGAGGGCCATTGGTAAGTATAAAAAATATATAAATTACTATAAATTTTTTAACATTTTTATACTGTACCAATGACCCAGACTTAGCTGAATAGTAAACAGGCTGGAGGGCCTAGGACATAGAGGAAAATCCAATAAGCTCAACTATATAGTAAAGAGGTAACCCCTTAAGGAGAAAAGGAGTATTAGGCTTTACATGTATCTTTTTATTTAATATTAAATTAGAAAGATACACTACCCTTAATAATTGAGCACAATAACATTCATGTTCTCTATTAACATCCAGTATAACCCTTATACTAATTATTTTTAAAGCAAGCCAATAAATAAAGTAGTCCAGAGAATTGAGACTCTTTATAATCATTTAAAAGTGTCCGAGTATTGTATATTAAAGCCCGTTTGACACTTGACATATACAAATGCTTCACACCGAGCTACACTTTAAAAATAAGACATGAATGAATTTAAACATTAATATTACACCTTAAAACCATCCCGGAAGCGACTCAGAAATACTGACTTGGAGGAGGCATTCCCTTGCTTTTCACTATAAAGCAGGTGACCTAAGGGAACACCCGCCCCCCCCCCCCCCCCCTTCCCCTTGTCCTGGGTCAAATAGCCCAGAGCGAAGAGGGCAGCCGGACATAGTCACTGCCGGAACAGAAAGCCTGCATAACTATAGTTGCAACTGTTTAGTGGACGACATTCTGAGCAACAGATAACGGACCTAAACAATGCAGGTCTCCAGAAATGGACTCAATATTTCTGAGATAAAAATTCGTAAATGTGGATGGCTGAGACCAATAAGCAGCCTTCATTAAATCTGTAATAGCAACACTATTAGCATAAGCCCAGGAAGTAGAAAGAGCTCTTACTTCATGAGCAGAAATCTTAAGCACAGACTGCTGAGAAGAAGATAAATCTTCATAAGCAGTACGGATAGTTAACTGAATCCATCTAGCAATAGCATGGACTGAAATGTCCTTTCTATTAGGCATCAAAGACAGAAAGAAACGTTTCCGTCCCTTTCTGATAAACTGAGATCTCTGTTTATAGATACGTAGTGCTCTAACAGGACAGAGTAAAGGCCTACGCCCGTCTGAAGACGGAAGAGCCTTAATAACAATAGGTTCCGGATATTTATTAGGAGCCTGATTCTTAGCTAAAAAACCCACATTAGTAGTGAAGGTGATAGTGTTCCCAACACTACGATAATGAGAATCATCCACCGATAGTGCATGAAGCTCACTGACTCTTCTGGCAGAAGAGAAAGCTAAGAGAAAAGCTGTCTTATAAGATAAGAATTTGAAATCTACTGTCCCAAGAGGTTCAAATGGCTTTTCCTTCAATTTAAGGAGAACCCAAGCTAAATTCCACTTAGGAATTAATCTAAGAGTTCTGGGTCTATTTATCGAAAAGTTTCTAACCAACTTCGATAAACAGACATTAGATCTAACTTGTAAACTATCATGTTTTCATAGGTATCAGATAACATAGATCTATAACCCTTTATAGTAACAGGCTGCAGTTTGATTTCGTCAAACAAGTATACTAGAAAGTTTGCAATGTCTGGTATAGAGGGATCAAATATATCTACAGAATGATCCCTACACCAACGACGAAAAACCTTCCACTTAGCCGCATAGTTTAGCGAAGAGGAGGTCCTCCTACAGTTAGAAATCGCGTCCACTGCTCGTCCTGTAAAGTGCTTGCCATGCAAGAAGGACCGCACAACGGAAAAACGTGAAGGTTGAGACCTTGCGGGTTGTGATGGAGTTGGCGCGATTTCCCCTGCGAAAGAAGATCCTCTCGTGGAGGAAGCTTCCGCGGTAGGTCCCACAACAGACACCTGAGTAGATTTATCCACGGTCTCTGTGGCGACAGAGATGCTACCAACAGAATCTTGCATTGAGATTGTTTTATTTTTAGCAATACTTGTTGAATTAACGGCGCTGGAGGATACGCATATCCTATCATTCTGTCCCAAGGGATCGACAGAGCGTCTACTGCAAATGCTCTTGGATCCGGACACGGAGACACATACGTCTGCAACTGATTGTTGAGATGTGTCGCAAATAAGTCTATCATTGGCCGTTCCCATTGGTAGCAAATCTGATTGAATACTTGTTTGTTGAGAGTCCACTCCGACGGCAACAAGCGACCCTTTCGTGAAAGGGAGTCTGCTAGCACATTCAGACGACCCGGTATGTGACGGACCGAAAGAAGAACGTGATGTTCTAACGCAAACAGAAGGATTCTTTCCGTTAGATTGAACAACGGAACTGAATGAGTGCCTCCCTGATTCCGTATATACGCCACTACTGTCGTATTGTCGGATAGGATTTGGACATGAGCATCGTGAATAATGTCCATCCAGTGACGTAACGCAAGCCAAATTGACATCATTTCCTTGATGTTTATGTGCTTGCACAGGAATTGCGGATCCCAAAGACCCTGGCATCTCGAATCCGTTGGGATTAATGATGCACCCCAACCTGTTTGACTGGCATCCGTCATAACGGTAAAACTCGGATCCGGCAACTGCAGCGGAACTCCTTGAGTTAACCACTGAATGTTTGCCCAAGTCTGAATCTCTTGTTTCACTTGATCTGACAAGAGAACGTCTACATCGGGCAAATGAATTTTCACACTCCAATTCTGAGTCAGGAAAATTTGAAGAGGACGTGTGCGTAGCCGCCCCATCGGAATGAGATCCGCAGCGGCTCCGCACAGACCTATCAGTCTCATAAATTCTCTCGCTGTGACTTTGTCTGCGTGCAGACAATAGCGAGCGTAACAACTGACTAATTTCGCTCTGGTTAACGGCAGACGAACGAGATTGTTGTGCGTCTCGAAGCTCATTCCCAGATGAGTGAACGACTTGGACGGCACCAGATCCGACTTCTCCTCGTTTACTATAAAACCGAGACGTCGGAGCAATAGAAGAAGATTCTGAACATCGTTCTGAAGCGTTAACTCGTTGCCGTACCTCTAAAGAATGTCGTCCAGGTAGGCCGACGTTACTGCAGACGAATGAGCTCGGAAGTAAATCATTACCGAGTTCATTACCCGAGTGAAAGCCCAGGGTGCTAGATTCAATCCGAAGCACATCGCCCGGAATTGATACACCACTCCCAGGACTGCAAAGCGTAGATACTTTCGGAATGTCGGATGTACCATGACGTGAAAGTACGCATCTTTGAGATCTATGCTCGTTGCATAATCGTTCACCCGAATACTCGCTCTGACCGATCGAATCGTCTCCATATAAAACTTCGGAGCGACGATCAGCTTGTTTATCCCGCTCAAATCTATGACTGGACGGAACGAGCCGTCTGGTTTCGGAACCAGAAACAGATGGCTGTAGAATCCCAGAGATTCCTGGTTTTCTACGACCTCTACCGCGTTCTTCATTAAAAGAGACTGCACCTCTGATAACAGAGCGTCTCTTTTCTGTGGATTTGACGGAAGATGAGTCCACTTTGGACTTCGAGTTAATGGAGGCTTTCGTTTGAAGGATATCTTTAGACCTTCCGAAGTCACTCCTCTCACCCAAGGGTCATCCGTAATCGACGCCCACTCTTGTGAAAAACTCGACAACCTTCCGCCAACCGGAACGCGATAGAGGTTTAAGCCATCACCTCCTGGACCTGCGAGGCCTGCGGTAGGAGAAACCACGTCTTCCACGACCCTCGCCTCGTCGACCTCGGGGCGTCCGACCGATTGTCCCGGCCTGAAGGACGTCCCGAACCAGAGTCGCTATCCTGACGGTCTCTCGAATAAGACCAAGAGGACGCACCGGAACCTCTATAGGAACCTCTCTTGGGCGCATTAGACCCAGAAGTGCCTGTCTTATTCGTGTCTGCTGTATCCGACTTTTTAGGAGCCGATCTGAACAACAGAGAATCATTAGCTTTCTTTTTAATTTTATCATAAATAGCGGAAAGCTTGCCGTCGAAGAGAAGTTCTCCTGAGACCGAAGCGACTCTAAGAGAGTTCTTCACCTTAGAATCCACTAGTGTGGATGTAGCTAGGGCTGCGTCACGTCTAACCAACTCCAGATTTGCCACTGAAAGGGCGGAGTTACACGTGGAATAAGCTACTGCCCTTGAAAGAAGTCTTAAAGAGGATTGTATATCCTGAAACTCTTCCCCTTGAAGGCGCAGTGATAACGCCTTAGTAAGGTGATCTGCGTAAGATAAGGCATCTAAATTGGCTCTGTTAGACGCAATAGCTGTTTCCAACACCGCGGTTGGAATAGAAGCTGACGACGGTAATGATAGCTCTAAGTCTTCCGCCTCGTCGTCCATACGCAGAGGAACTCTCGGTATACCCTGTCCTGCCGTATCGAATTTATTCCTTGCATTAATGAAAGGCAGGTTGAGAGTATTAGCGGACAAGAAACCTGCTTTCCCCGTCCTGGAAGCAAGTTTAAATATAGCGTCGTTCAATAATTCAAATGTTCTAGCAACATTATTGGACTGCGACGGAAACTCGGGAGCGATGTCCCTGAACCGCTCAAAAAATTCAGAGTCCAATGACGCTATAATTCTCTTGTCCGGAAGCGCAGCAGTCTGGCCCGACGGAACAACTTGAGGGAGAAAGTGCCGGATGAAGTCCACGGCAGCTTTATGTTGTTCCGAAAGGGATAGCTCCAAGTCATCCGTATCCCTTTCACCATCCGGTCGGACCTCACGATGTTCCCGGTCGTCCGCCCCCGATGCTTCGGCGGAGCGTACCGACCCAGCGCCGTCGGATAATTCTCGATCCGACACCGTTTCTGTCGGCTGCTGGGATGCTGCGATAAGCTGTGCTATCTGCACAAGAATGTCCGGCGTCGAGACCTGCGGAGGCGCAGTCTTTCGCTGCTTCGCCGAGGGCAGCTCCGCATCAGATGGCTCCCGCATACTTTTCCTATGCGAACGTCCGGAGTCCATCGGTCTCGAATCCCTGGCTGCCGGATGGTGTGACCTGGTCGCCGAAGAATCCTTCATCGGCGAAGCTGGTAATATATCGGCGGTCACGCAGCCAAGGTGCGGTCGTGTGCGCTGACGAGAAGAGGAAGCCTTAACAGTCTCTGCGGACTGCTTATACAACGGAGCGTCCCGAGCGACGGACGTATGCTCCGCTAAAGACACATTTTGTACCACAACATCTGGTCCCAGATGTTGTTGTACGAGAGAGGGGCCTCTCTCGCTCGCGGCCCGGCTGGACCTGGACGAGCTAGGAACCGGACTAAAAGGCTTCCTCCGTTCCCGCTTACTATCCGCCGTCACTGGGTGTGCATCTATTATGTTTATAGTGCTCGCATCACCCAAAATTTCCTCTTGGACCGCATCGGACGAACCCGGCTGCCGAACCATTTGGTGAATGGACGCTACACCGGGCGAGCTAGCGGATGACATTTGTCTAATCTCCATGAGCACTTTTGCCGCTAGCTCTGAATTCATTTGTGACGACGGACGCACACTTGAAGAAGATAACATGGAAACATCACCCTGTTCTGGTTCCTCTGAAATAGAAACTGAGAGAGTAGAGTGACCTTGTGGAGAAAGAGCCGGCATCGCTCTTTCTCCAGAAACAACATATCGTGACACACGTTTCCAATGTTTCTCATCCCAATGTTCACATATAGGACAGGGATTAATGCGAGAACACTGACTACAATTAATACAATGATCATGAAAGTCAGAGGAAGATTTCTTCCTATTACAATTTGAACAACGTCCCTTCATTGTGAAAGAACAATAAGTCCTAGTTACTCGCAAAAACCCCTGACACAAAGATACATAATAACATGATCCATTAATAAATGAAAAAACAATTGCAAAACAAAATAATTTTGAAAAATATTTTTTTTCAGAGAAGCCCAAGTTGCTGAAAAGTAACGTTGAGCCCCGATGGATCCGATGGCAAAGTGTGGTCAAAAATTTTAAATTTATATAAAATAATTAATGAGACACTTTCGGATAATATAAATGTATCTTATAATGAGATAAACTACCACAAAGCCAAACAGCCCCCCTCAAAAAAGGCTGTTGCCAATGAAAACAAACAGTGTAAACACACTAGAAAACATGACTCCAGGCACTGAAAAAACTGACCCGGAATCAGTCATCGATTACACTCCATCTGATGCAAAACAGAGACTCCCAGGGGAGAATCTGTAGAACATCAGATGGAAGATGCAGAACACAAACGTTATACACCCATGGGTGAAAACGTAACTATGGGGAAAATAACAGAAAACATTCTGTAACCAAGCAACTCTCCCAGGAAATTTTAGAAATGAAATTTCTCAAAAATATGCCAAAAGCATGGGAGAATTGCCAGGGGGGACATTAGAAGGCTAGGGGAGAGGAAACACTGAATAAGCAGTGCAACAATTAGCAAGAATGACAACAAGAGGCCCATGCCTCGAAAATAGGCAACTTAACATAATTTCATCAAAAAATTTTAAGTACAGCCCTGATTATTTTTTGCCACTTCTTTTTCCTCTCCTCCTTCTATCCTCCTTAGAATCACATTTTCTCCAAAAATTACGTGTCTGGCATCCTTTAAACTGAGATTTACAAGCACAAAGATCAGTGAGATGTTGACTGATGAAGGGCCAAACAGAGAATGATAATTGGCGCCAATTTCGGGACGACTGCGTCACTGCGCATGCGCAGTAGAGGCGTAGTATGGAGGTCCTTTAGGACATGATTTCTTTTTGTTTTGGATGCAAATTTTGGGGATTGGGGGGCAAAATTTGTGTTTGGCCCTGGTTTTGTTAGAGTTAGCACCAGCTAAGTCTGGGTCATTGGTACAGTATAAAAATATATCTGGAGTGGACGAGTGCGTAGGTGCCCAATCGGAATAAGGTCCGCGGCGGCTCCGCACAAACCTATCAGTCACATAAATTCTCTCGGTGTTACTACATCTGAGTGTAGACAAAAGCGAGCATAACAACTGACTAATTTCGCTCTGGGTAACGGCAGACGAACCAGATTGTTGTGCGCCTCAAAGCTCATTCCCAAGTGAATGAACGACTTGGATGGAACTAGATCCGACTTCTTTTCATTTACTATGAAACCGAGACGTCAGAGCAATTGAAGCAGACTCTGAACATCGTTCTGAAGAGTTAATCTGTCGCCGTACCTCTGAAGAATGTCGTCCAAGTAGGCCGTCGTTACTGCAGACGAATGAGCTCGGAAATGAGTCATTACCGAGTTCATTATTCGAGTGAAGGCCCAGGGCACTAGATTCAGTCCGAAGCACATTGTTCGGAACTGAACGGCTCCTAGGACAGCGAAGCGAAGGTACTTTCTGAACGTCAGATGTACCATGACATTAAAGAACGCATCCTTGAGATCTATGCTCGCAGTATAATCATTCATTCGAATGCTCGCTCTCACCAATCGAATGGTCTCCATTTAAAATTTCGGAGCTACGATCAGCTTGTTTATCCAGCCGAGATCTATAACTGGACGGAACGAGCTGTCTGGTTTTGGTACCAGGAACAGGTGATTGCAAAACCGGGAGATTCCTGGGTTTTCTATGACCTCTGTTGCGTTCTTCTCCAAAAGAGATTGCACCTCTGATAGAAGCGAATCTCTCTTCTGAAGGTTTGACAGAAGCTGAGTCCATCGTGGACTTCGTGTTAACGGAGGTTTTTCTCTGAAGAACAGTTTTAGACCTTCCGAAATAACCTCCTGAACCCATCGGTCGTCCGTAATTGACAACCAATTGGTTAAGAATCTTGACAGCCTTCCGTCCACTGGAGTGCAATAGAGGTTCTGACCTTCACCTCCTGGACCTGCGAGGCTTGCGGGAAGAGAAACTTTGTCCTCCCCGACCCGCACCTCGACCAGTCGACCTAGGGGCATCTGACTGGTTGTCTCGGCCAGCATTACATCCCCTACCTGAGTCGCTACTCTGACAGTCTCTGGAATAAGAACTAGAGGCTTTATTAGATCCTCTATAGGAGCTTCCCTTGGACGTGCTCGCCCCAGAAGTTCCTGACTTACTCCTCTCTGCTGAGTCCGTTTTTTTAGAAACGGACTAAAAGGGCAGAGAGTCTGGAGCTTTCTGAGTAATCTGATCATAGATTAATGAAAGCTTACCATCAAAGAGAAGTTCTCCTGAAACCGGAGCGACTCGAAGAGAGTTTTTCACCTTACAATCCACCCTAGTGGATGAAGCCAATGCAGCATCACGTCTGACTAACTCCAAATTTGCCACTGAACATCCTGGAATTCTTTACCATCGAGATGTTGTGCTAACGCTCTGGTAAGGTGATTTGCGTATGATAAGGTGTCTAAACTGGTTCCGTTAGACGAGATTGCCGTCTCCAACGTACTGGAGAGAATCGACATAGACGCCGGCAATGACAACTCCAAGTCTTCTGCCTGGTCGTCTAAATGCAGAGGAACTCCCAGAACCCCTTTCCTGCCATTTCACATTTATTTCTACTGTTAATGAACGGCAGATGTAGAGCACTTTTCAATAAGAAACTGGATCTTCCAGTCTTAGAGGTCAGCCTAAAAATAGCCTCATTCAGCAATTCAAACGTCCGTGAGACATTGCTGGACTGGACCGGAAACTCAGGAATGACGTCCTTAGTCCGGCCGAAAAAGTCTGTGTCCAGTGATGCTATCAGTCTCTTATCTGGTATCGCAGCTCTCTGATCCGATGGAACAACGTCTGGAAGGTGTTGCCGGATAAAATCTACTGCCATCTTATGTTGTTCCAGAAGGGAAAAATCCAGCTCCGCAGGTTCCCTTTCACCATCCGACTGGACCAGATGCAAATCTCTGACGTCCCTATCTGACACTGCAGGGGAACGTACCGACCCAGCTTCCTCAGACAATTCCTGATCTGAAAGAGTTTCCGAAGGATGCTAGGATGCTTCGATGAGTTGCGCTATCTGCGATAGCAAGTCCGTCATGGAGGCCTGTGGTGCTGCAGACTTACGTTGTTTAGCCGCTGGACGCTCCTGGGACGGTTCCTCTTGCATTTTATGCGAACGTCCCGACTGGTAAGGCCTCGTGTCCTTGGTTACCGGATGGAGTGACCTGGTTGACGTGGAATCCTTTGACGGCGAAGCAGGCTGGATATCTGAGGTCACGTAGACAAGGTGCGGTCGTGTGTGCTGGTGTGTGGAAGAGGAAGCCAATAGACTAGCCGATGCTAGAGTGTCCCGAGCAGGAGGAATGGATTTAAGCTCCAACTGACGAACGTTATGTACGACAACATCTGGCCCCAGATGTTGTTGTAAGAGAGAGGGGCCTATCTCGCTCTCGGTCCGGGTAGACCTGAATGAGCTAGCTACAGGACTAACTGGCTTCCTCTGATCCATCCTCCGATCCGTCGTCGCTGGGTGAGCGTGATCTGAGATTATAGTGCTCGCAACACCCTTTCTTCTCTGCTGGACCGCAACGGATGTACCCGGCATCCATCACCCACATTACGAGTGATAGATAAGCCGGGCGAGCTAGCTGGCGACAAGGTCGTCAATCCTACTAAGGATCTAGGCACTTGTCCGATTTCCTTGAGCACTTTTGTTGCTAGCTCTTTATTGGTTTGCGACGACGGCAGCACACTTCTGGAAGACATCACGGACACATCACCCTGTTCTTGTTCCTCTGAAAAAGAGACTGAAAAACTAGAGTGAGCCTGTGGCGAGAGGACCGACATGGACCTCTCACCACTAACAATATACCGTGACACACGTCTCCAACGTTTGTCATCCCAACTGGAACACACTGAACAAGAATTAGTGTGAGTATAGTCACTACAGCAAATACAATGAGCATGAGAATCAGAGGAAGACTTCCTCAATTTACAATTTGAACAATATTCTTTCATAATTAAAAGACATATACAGCCGTAGTACTCGTACTAACTCTTGAAAATACAAAGATACATAGTAGTAATATAATTAATATAAAAAAATTTCGAAAAATAATTCAAAAGAAAATTTTAGAAAAAAAAATTTTGACATGAGCCCAAAGGGAACGATGAGCCCAAATGGATCCCCAAAAAAGCCTAAGTGTGGACAAAAATTTTAAAACATTTCTAAAAATTAATGTTACACTTACGGACAATATTAATGTATCTGACTATATAATAAACCTTACAGAAGACAAGGAATCACTGACAGAAGTAACCGTTGTCAACGTAAACAAAAGTCAATAAGAACCGGAAACAAGGCTCCAGGCACTGAAAAACATGGTCCGAAATCAGTAACCAATTTAAAACACTATCCGATGTAAAACCCAATCTTCCACAGAAGAAGCTGCAATACATCGGATGGTAGATGCATGATCAAAATGCCTAAACACCCCTTGGGTGAGGATGTAACCATGGGGATAACAGAATAAACATTCTGTAACTATGCTAAAACTCCCAGGAAGTTTCAATAAAAAAATTTCAAAAATTATACCAAACGCATGGGAGATTAGCAAGGGGGGTATCAAGGAAAGGGAGAGAGGAAACACTTAACAAACAGTGGAGATTTCATAGTAAGAATGAAAACATCAGGCCCATGCACCGAAATTGAGGAACATGAAATAATTTTACATAAAAATTATAAGTTATAGCCCTGAACACATCCTTCCACTGTTCCTTCCTCTCATCATCCTCTTATTTCATCCTTGGATCCACCATTTCCTTCATGATTTTGTATCTGGCATCATTTTAGCTGAGATTATAAGCACAGATATCAGTGAGATGTTACTACAAGGGCCAAACAAAGAATGAGGATTTGGCGCCAATTTCGGTACTTCCTTGACACTGTGCATGCGCAGTGGACAAAAGTATGGAGGACCATATAGGACATTGAATTTTTGGATTTGGATGCAAATTTTGGGGATTGGGGGGGCAAAATTTGTGTTTGACCCTGAATAATTTAGAGTTAACATCAGCTTAGTCTGGGTCATTGGTACAGTATAAAAATACTGATTTTCTAACGATAAAAGTGGTCCCACCAGGGGCCAAATCAAAATTTCGAAACCTTCATGTACATCTAAAGATGTTACCTGAACACATTAGCATTGTTTAAGCGTTTTGAATTAAATACCCTAGGAGCCTTTCGATGAAAACTGATTTTCTAACGATAAAAGTGGTTCCACTGGAAAAACCGGGGGCAAAATCAAAATTCCGAAACCTTCATGCACATTTAGAGATGTTACCTGAACACATTAGCATAGTTTAAATGTTTCGAATTGAATACCCTAGGAGCCATTCGATGAAAACTGATTTTCTAACGATAAAAGTGGTTCCACTGGAACCACCTGGGGCCAAATCAAAATTCTGAAATCTTCATGCACATCTAGAGTTGCTACCTGAACACATTAGCATAGTTTAAAAGTTTTGAATTAAATACTCTAGGAGCCTTTCAATGAAAACTGATTTTCTAACGATAAAAGTGGTTCCACTGGAACCACCTGAGGCCAAATCAAAATTCCGAAACCTTCATGCACATCTAGAGATGTTACCTGAACACATTAGCATAGTTTAAACATTTCGAATTAAATACCCTAGGAGCCTTTCGATGAAAAATGATTTTCAAACGATAAAAGTGATTTCACTGGAACCACCTGGGGCCAAATCAAAATTCCGAAACCTTCCTGCACATCTAGAGTTGCTACCTGAACACATTAGGATAGTTTAAATGTTTCAAATTGAATACCCTAGGAGCCTTTCAGGGTGTGACGTACGGGCGGTTGGATGGACGGACGGACGTCCGTCCGGACGGAGATCACGACTATATCCCCACATTTTTGAAAATGCGGGGATAACAAATATTTTTTAACATATATTTAACTTGTTGTTGTGTGTTTGCCCCTCTCTGAATTGAAAAAGAACAAAGGGTCCTCATTTTAAAACTTTTGACCTCTGAGCATGGATTCAAGAGATTGGGAATTTGGTATTGTTCACAGATATAGCATAAATAGTTCCCACCTAAATTTCTGTGGTAGCTTATTAGAAATCTCCCCTGTTCACCCTTTTCCCAACAAAACTGCCATAAAACACCTGGAAAGATTATCTTAAAAAAGTCTCCCTCAGACTTCAATTTCTAATAGAGGTTTCTCAATAAAACCATACAAATATGGATATTATTGAAACTAGCTGATTACGCCAGCCTCACTATACCCACAATGGACCTCTGGAATTTTATTTTAAGACAGGCAAGATACATTTCTGTTTGAAAAAGAATAAACTAAGTCACAGTTAAGTAACTGCGCAGGGGATGTTTTAAGGCTGGAACCCCAAACCAGCTATCCACCAGAGAGACTGCAATACTGGCGTCTTAAACTTCGCTGAAAAGGTTTGTTCTGTTGTTGTGACTTGTCAGCTTAACGACACTAAAATGGTGGCCAGCATGACCTTTATACAGGCTTTAAAAAAAGTTCATGATATCAAAGTCTGAGATCACTAAAAATTATTTAAAATCAGCCATGGAATGAAGCAAATTAAATTTGGTGAGACATATGGGGGGTGGGGGGGGGGGGGGGGGTGGGGGGTCACATTAGGCATAAGCACTATCAGCAATTTCCACTGCATGAAAAAAAAAAGAGTTCTTCGATAGCTAATTTGATTACCTCCCTTACATTAGTTACCTTTCAAGAGTACAAAAATACACTTTATTAATATGCTTCTGGTGAGCTGTTTATACGTCCCAATGCAGCTTCGAACAGTGTTGTTTCTGTGGCAGCTGAAGGACTTTACTAAAAGCTGTGGGGGGGGGGGGGGGGGGGGGTGGGGGGCGGCGCACCTAAGCCCAAGTTTGCCGGAGTGTTTTGTCAATAAATTTTGAAATTTAATCCCCAAGAATGCGATTACCTCGCACCCGAAGCAGATATCCATAATGCACAATCTGGGAGAAAATAGGGGGGGGGGGGGGGGTGGGGGGGGGGAAGGCGCATACCAAGTGTGCCGATGACTGTATATGCCCTTGTGATAAAATAATGTGATTGTAACGTTATTGATAGACCATTTAATAGATGTTTCAATGCATAAGACAACTATTTAATGCATGTCAATTGCAGTGGAGGCTCATCCCGTTAGGAGTACAATTGACAAGTCCAGGGGGCCCCCAGTCTGGGGGAGGGGGGGGCAAATGTGGGAAGCGACATGAAGCCAACCGGAGCCCCCTTTCGTGTGAATGTGAATGAATCGCCATTTCCGTCTCCAGATGCAAGGAAATGGCTTCTTTTAAACATAAAATTCAAAGTTTTCTCCCATTGGGAGTCGGCCCGGTATGTCTGGGGCCACTAACCCTAGCAAGTCCAGGAGGGGGGCTCATCACTGCTCGGCCACAACTGATCAATATTGCATTGTTTGTTTATGCCAAGTCCGAGTTGTTTGAACCTTTATATAAATACCGGTACAGATCAAGTTCAGTTGTGCATCGACATATTAACAGAATCGTACCTGGTGTGTTATAGCATATAGCAAGTCGGGGGGGGGGGGGGGGGGGGGGGGTGTTTACTGTTCGTTTTACCTATTTTTATTATACTGCAATGAAAGTCTGAGATCGGTGGTGCATTGTTTACTTTTGGGAAAATCTCGAACCTCCATAAAAAAAATTCAATGCAGGGGGTATTTTTCCAACGTGACGGTGCCCGAGAAGCAAAACGCTTTTTTTTTTCTGGCCTAAACCTAGTATTTATATCTTAACACTTTAAGAACTGTGCTAACTATGCATCACATCTGGTGCAGTTTGCTGTTATGTTTGTACAAGGTGCAGAAACAGAAACAAAGGGAAAGGGAAGCCTGCACCATAATAATCCATTCAGACATTAATAATGGTTGCTTACATGAACATTAATTAGTAACACGGGGGCGTGGAGGCATTGTGGTAACACGTTCTCGTCAGATCACCGAAGTTAGGCAACTTCGAGCCTGGTTAGTCTTTGGATAGGTGACCATCTGAGCGATCGATTCAGACTCCCACATCGTGTCTTTAGGTAAGCCACATGAGCCCGATTGTCCACAAGGGGGCTCGTTGACACCGTGTACTAATGCATGTCTTCAACCAATCTAACCCCTGCCTGTACTGCAGTGCGGAGTTACGAAGTTGGGGAGCTGGCTGCTGCTTGTCGTTGCTCAAAGGTTCTCTCAGATGGGTACTCCAGCATCCTCCACCCATAAAACTGTCACTGACACGATATGACCTTGGCTGTTAACGTGTAGTTAAACTTTAATAAATAATAATTAGTAACACAAACATACCACTGACCATATCTATCAACTCTTAAAATACAATAGGTCATAACAACCAAACAATGGAGAGGAAAATGCAGGATGCGCAGTGCACACACTCCATAAACAGCTGCATTAATATTCATGAACAAAGGAAAAATGAACACCTTAGTGATGAATTGTCAGATATTTTTTTCAAACAAAAAGTCATGGCACTTAATTGTTTTTCCTCATGTCTGAGCTGTCTCTGCGATGTGATTTTAAATCAAAATAAAATAACACTGTGCATGTTTGTAAAAAAATTGTTTTATTAAAAGATATTGGTTTCAGCTCAACATAGGGTATGCAATTGCAAATCGCCCAAAATATAACCGTATTGTCAACTGTTTACGAACTCAGCTGCCCAGAACATCACCAGAGTTTTTCACCCCAAAACTGGATAGATTATCCTATTGATGTATAAGATGCACCCTAAATTTGGGGATCATTTTTTTTTTTGGGGGGGGGGGGGGGGGGGGGGGGGGGGGGGGGAACGTGCATATTATACACAGGCTGGATAAACTTGACTTTATACATGTATTGCAGTCATGAAATAGCCCTGACGTATAAAGTAACATTTGTTCCACAATCAAAAACTATTTTTTATGCGAATCTACTAAGATTCACATACTTGGAGATTTGAGCGAATGTTTATGCAAATCGATTTAAGGATTCGCTTCAAAATTTTGCCTGTTTGTTAATTAGTTGGGCAATCTGAACGTAATCATCAGTATCAGTATCAGTCACAGGTACTGATAACATTGTTCAGATTCTGAACTAGTCTACGAAATACCAGTATATCATGGTATTTTTTCAGTACCGATACTGGTATTGAAATTTGAATACCGCGCAGCCCTACATATCACATGATTCACCATATGCTTCCTTACACATTCAATGAACATGATAAACGCAAATATATTAATTTGATTGTTTGCAGTATAATACATGAGATATGACAACTTGAATCAGCTCACACCTGTTAACTGCAAATATTTATATTGGACAAAAAACTTGTTCTGTATATAATCCACCAATACACTGCACCAACACAGCAGTGAGACACAAGTCAAGTCCTTTTAACCTTTATTCTCCTAACTCAGCAGGAAACTTAAGCTTCACATAAACCTACTCTTTTGCCTACAAAGTCTGCATTATGCACAATCATAAAATATGTCAGTTCTACAGATCTTTAATTTCTGTGGTTTTATTACCTGGGTTTTCTTACACCTTTTAACCCTTTACCAAATATGAATAGCAGACGACACTTGCAAAAAAAACAACATTGCTCGAATAACTAAACATTTTCATTTTCTGCCTCAATAACATCTTTACAACAACTCATTGGATTGATGAGTTCTTGAGTAAGAGATCGTTTAAATGGGGGAGTCCAAAGCATTGTTTTGGAAGCAAAAATTGGGAGAAAACCAAATGCATTTGAACGGCTCTTGTTGTTAATAATGATGGGCATAGCACCCCAACTGATTCTCAGGTGAATAAGAAAACTTCACCGGAAAACAAATCAATGACAAGTAGTTGTTTGACTCTGCTACTAACAAGTCTAAAGTAGGGCTTCAAGTCAGAAAATAACAGCTGAAGGCATGCATCCTGTCAGTGCTTTAGCACACTGTGTTACCTGGCTTCTACCAGCATACTGGGTCAGGGGTCTAACTCAATCAAGAGTCTTTCACTGATACCAATGGTTTGACTCGAAATCATAACTTCACAACCAAGAAACTGACAGTGAATGGCTGACTGCATCACCAGTTCTTCACTTTAAAATATGATTAACTAACTCTTTTCCTAAAGGAGAGGATGACAAAAACATTTCATGAATAACTAAAAATATTAATTTAATCCTTCAAAAACACAAAACATAAGCCCCCCCCCCCCCCCCCACCTCCATGGAACAAGCTTGATAAGCTCATTCCATGATGTATGTTTTTGTGGCAAAAATAGAAAGATACTGAGAGAAAATTTACTGACTCAAAAAATAAAGTATTATTGAAACAAATGTGAAAAAATAGCATAAAGGATGAAATATAATAGTTCTAATGTTGCATGTATGTTTGTGGACAAGAAGTCGTGCAAAGAGTTTAATGACATGTTGTTGTTGTTCACCCAACCGAATACAATTTTGCTATGGATTTCAAAATAGCATGTGCTACCTGAGAATGCCAAATTGAATGGGTAACCGACGATTTTCTTTGTGCTATGTTGCGCTAGAGAGCCTGGGTTATTGAGAAAACACGCTAGTTTTTGTCTTCCGACATTTTAAAAAATGCTAAGGTTAACCGAAAATCAGAGGTTGCGTGCCATTGGTATACATGAGGGTGGGACACCTCCAGATGAGCTTGCTTCTGAGTTCAGAGTCACTGCAGCTACTATTTACCATCTCACTGGAAGGTATAGAACCACTGGATCTACTGCCGACCAACCGCGTTCAGGCCAAGAGTTACGACCCCCGCACAAAACGGGCACATCCGGACGTCTCACTTGCGGGACCGCTTCCTTCCGGCGACGAGGACAGCAGCAATTACTCCTGGTAGAACTAACAATAGAATCAGTGCACAAACTATCTGCAACAGACTCAATGAACATGGAATCTGAAGTAGATGTCCATACCACAGAACAATCCTTACCAAACATCATCATACCGTCAGAATGGAATGGGTACGTCAGCACGTTCGCTAGACTCAGCAGCGTTAGAGCACAGTTCTTTTTAGTGATGAATCACGATTTTGTCTACGGCGTGCTGATGGTAGGGCAAGAGTGTATCTCTGAGGAGGAGAACGGTTTTCTGATGTTTGCGTGTGGGAATGCGGACCGTTTCAGCGGGGGGGTAGTGTAATGGTTTGGGCAGGAATTTCCTTGCACCATCGAATGCTGTTGATCTTCATCGATGGTAATCTGAATGGACAGTGATATAGGGACAAGGTTCTTAACGCTGTTGTTGTCCCATTGTTCAACGTCGGATTGCAGTTATTCCAGCAAGACAATGCCCGATATCACGTGGCACGTATCTGTCGTGACTTTCTTGAGCAGAGCATCAAACTTCTTTCCTGGTCCCCACTTTCGCCAGATTTGTCGCCAATCGAGCATCTTTGGGATCAATTGGATTGAAGGGGACAATTTCATGATCTTCAGACGTTAGGTGATTTACGTAATGTTCTAAGGCTGGAGTGGAACACAATACCACAGAGTGACATCCAAAGACTTATCAGGTCCATGTGCCGTCGATGTCTTGCCATCCAAGAGGCAAACGGTGGACAAACACGCTATTGACTGCATGTGTGAACTTTTCATGTCTGAACTGCGATGTCCTGGCATGACGCTGGCAACAGTAAGAACATGAAATTATGCCAAATCATACAGCTAGACTCGAAATAATTTGTTTGGGATTTAGTTGATAATACTAAAAAAATTGCTCCTCGAAGTTTATTATACTTTCTTTTTTGACTCAGTATATAACAAAAATTGAATGGTGATTTTTTTTTTTTAGAATAGTGATGGCCATTACTGGCCATTATGTTAGGTAAAAGGTCAAACTATTCCACTGTGAACAGGCCCATTTTTCAATATATGCGTGGAGGACAGCAAATGAAGACAATTTCTTACTCACCCGAGATGCACACCCCAGACCGCATACCTTGTCATTTGACCCCCAAAAACTACAGGTGCTCAAATATTACAGAAGTACCATACCTGTACAAAGTTTGGTGAGGAAATATGCAGACATGTTCTGTCTAGAGAGTAAACAAATATCCCCCTTCCCTTCCCATACAGATGTTCCAATGGATGGTATAAAAGAAAAGCCTACGATACAAGATTTCCTATCATAGTGCAATGGCTGTTATACTGAGGGGACAGTCACTCTCCTGAATCCTTTCCTAGGAGTGCACTGGTCACTCTCTGGTGATTTTCAAAATGACAGGCCTGTATGTGCATTATGTTAATAAAGGGTTAAAACACAAGGTTTTGTTTGATTTGATAAATATTAAACACAGTAAGCAGACTTGTAACTATAAGCATTTGCAATAATATTCCACAAATAACACAACAAACAAGAAGAATGTTACTAAGGTAACACATAGCCCCCCCTCCCCCGTGACCTTCACCTTGCAGATGTGGTGGAAACTATTATAAAAACAACACACCTTCTGACTGTCCTACTTCTGTTCTGTAAGTGTGACGCGGACGACGCGGACGATGACGCAGACGACGCAAGACGACAAAAGTAATCCCTATATGTCGCTCCCCACCTCGTGGGGCAGCGACACAATAAAATAATAAATGAATAGCAGACGACACTTGCAAAAAAAACAACATTGCTCGAATAACTAAACATTTTCATTTTCTGCCTCAATAACATCTTTACAACAACTCATTGGATTGATGAGTTCTTGAGTAAGAGATCGTTTAAATGGGGAGTCCAAAGCATTGTTTTGGAAGTAAAAATTGGGAGAAAACCAAATGCATTTGAACGGCTCTTGTTGTTAATAATGATGGGCATAGCACCCCAACTGATTCTCCGGTGAATAAGAAAACTTCACCGGAAAACAAATCAATGACAAGTAGTTGTTTGACTCTGCTACTAACAAGTCTAAAGTAGGGCTTCAAGTCAGAAAATAACAGCTGAAGGCATGCATCCTGTCAGTGCTTTAGCACACTGTGTTACCTGGCTTCTACCAGCAATACTGGGTCAGGGGTCTAACTCAATCAAGAGTCTTTCACTGATACCAATGGTTTGACTCGAAATCATAACTTCACAACCAAGAAACTGACAGTGAATGGCTGACTGCATCACCAGTTCTTCACTTTAAAATATGATTAACTAACTCTTTTCCTAAAGGAGAGGATGACAAAAACATTTCATGAATAACTAAAAATATTAATTTAATCCTTCAAAAACACAAAACATAAGCCCCCCCCCCCCCCCCCCCCCCCCCCCACCCTCCATGGAACAAGCTTGATAAGCTCATTCCATGATGCATGTTTTTGTGGCAAAAATAGAAAGATACTGAGAGAAAATTTACTGACTCAAAAAATAAAGTAATTATTGAAACAAATGTGAAAAAATAGCATAAAGGATGAAATATAATAGTTCTAATGTTGCATGTATGTTTGTGGACAAGAAGTCGTGCAAAGAGTTTAATGACATGTTGTTTGTTGTTGTTCACCCAACCGAATACAATTTTGCTATGGATTTCAAAATAGCATGTGCTACCTGAGAATGCCAAATTGAATGGGTAACCGACGATTTTCTTTGTGCTATGTTGCGCTAGAGAGCCTGGGTTATTGAGAAAACACGCTAGTTTTTTGTCTTCCGACATTTTAAAAAATGCTAAGGTTAACCGAAAATCAGAGGTTGCGTGCCATTGGTATACATGAGGGTGGGACACCTCCAGATGAGCTTGCTTCTGAGTTTCAGAGTCACTGCAGCTACTATTTACCATCTCACTGGAAGGTATAGAACCACTGGATCTACTGCCGACCAACCGCGTTCAGGCCAAGAGTTACGACCCCCGCACAAAACGGGCACATCCGGACGTCTCACTTGCTGGACCGCTTCCTTCCGGGCGACGAGGACAGCAGCAATTACTCCTGGGTAGAACTAACAATAGAATCAGTGCACAAACTATCTGCAACAGACTCAATGAACATGGCATCTGAAGTAGATGTCCATACCACAGAACAATCCTTACCAAACATCATCATACCGTCAGAATGGAATGGGTACGTCAGCATGTTCGCTAGACTCAGCAGCGTTAGAGCACAGTTCTTTTTAGTGATGAATCACGATTTTGTCTACGGCGTGCTGATGGTAGGGCAAGAGTGTATCTCTGAGGAGGAGAACGGTTTTCTGATGTTTGCGTGTGGGAATGCGACCGTTTCGGCGGGGGTAGTGTAATGGTTTGGGCAGAATGCTGTTGATCTTCATCGATGGTAATCTGAATGGACAGTGATATAGGGACAAGGTTCTTAACGCTGTTGTTGTCCCATTGTTCAACGTCGGATTGCAGTTATTCCAGCAAGACAATGCCCGATATCACGTGGCACGTATCTGTCGTGACTTTCTTGAGCAGAGCATCAAACTTCTTTCCTGGTCCCCACTTTCGCCAGATTTGTCGCCAATCGAGCATCTTTGGGATCAATTGGATTGAAGGGGACAATTTCATGATCTTCAGACGTTAGGTGATTTACGTAATGTTCTAAGGCTGGAGTGGAACACAATACCACAGAGTGACATCCAAAGACTTATCAGGTCCATGTGCCGTCGATGTCTTGCCATCCAAGAGGCAAACGGTGGACAAACACGCTATTGACTGCATGTGTGAACTTTTCATGTCTGAACTGCGATGTCCTGGCATGACGCTGGCAACAGTAAGAACATGAAATTATGCCAAATCATACAGCTAGACTTGAAATAATTTGTTTGGGATTTAGTTGATAATACTAAAAAAATTGCTCCTCGAAGTTTATTATACTTTCTTTTTTGACTCAGTATATAACAAAAATTGAATGGTGATTTTTTTTTTAGAATAGTGATGGCCATTACTGGCCATTATGTTAGGTAAAAGGTCAAACTATTCCACTGTGAACAGGCCCATTTTTCAATATATGCGTGAGGACAGCAAATGAAGACAATTTCTTACTCACCCGAGATGCATACCCCAGACCGCATACCTTGTCATTTGACCCCCAAAAACTACAGGTGCTCAAATATTACAGAAGTACCATACCTGTACAAAGTTTGGTGAGGAAATATGCAGACATGTTCTGTCTAGAGAGTAAACAAATATCCCCCTTCCCTTCCCATACAGATGTTCCAATGGATGGTATAAAAGAAAAGCCTACGATACAAGATTTCCTATCATAGTGCAATGGCTGTTATACTGAGGGGACAGTCACTCTCCTGAATCTTTTCCTAGGAGTGCACTGGTCACTCTCTGGTGATTTTCAAAATGACAGGCCTGTATGTGCATTATGTTAATAAAGGGTTAAAACACAAGATTTTGTTTGATTTGATAAATATTAAACACAGTAGCAGACTTGTAACTATGAAGAATGTTACTAAGGTAACACATAGCCAGCCCCCCCCCCGTGACCTTCACCTTGCAGATGTGGTGGAAACTATTATAAAAACAACACACCTTCTGACTGTCCTACTTCTGTTCTGTAAGTGTGACGTGGACGACGCGGACGATGACGCAGACGACGCAAGACAACAAAAGTAATCCCTATATGTCGCTCCCCACCTCGTGGGGCAGCGACACAATAAAATAGGAGGTGCACAATGCCATTATGTGATAAAGATTCTGTGAAAGTTCCATTAAAATCCATTCTTTGATTAAAGAGGAGTTGTGGATAAATGATGTACACCCCCAGCCCTACAGGTAATTGTAATTCCAAGTCGAAAAAGGGACATAACTCTGAAAAAAATGTGTCGATGATAACGGTTGTAAGTGGATATCCTTTTCCCGTCCTGGTCCATGTGCATACCAAATATCATTAAAATCTGCCTGACAATGACTGAGATATATACACTCCAAGGCATTTCAGACAGAATTCTAAGTGGAAAAGGGGCATAACTCTGGAAAAAATACAGTGGATCAAAAAATAAAATAGAAGGTGCACAATGCCATTATGTGATAAAGAATCACTGAAAGTTTCATCAAAATCCATTCATAGGATAAAGAGGAGTGGCGGATAAGAGAAAGTGTGACGCAGACGACGACGCGGACGACGCAAGACAACAAAAGTAACCCCTATATGTCACTCCCCACTTCGTGGGGCGGCGACACAAAAAATATATAAATTAGACTTAGCTGAATAGAAAAAAGGTTGGAGGGCCTAGGACATAAAGGAAAATCCAATAGGCTCAATTACATATAAACAGAATTATCCCCTCAAGGAGAAAAGGAGAAACAAGATTTACATATATCTTTCTTATTTATACAAAAAAAAAAAAGAAAGACATATTACCAATCCGTAATTGAGCACAATAACATCAATGATCTCTATTAACATCCAGTATAACCCATTATACTAATTTTTTAAAGGAACGCCAATAAATAAAGATAGTCCAGAGAATGAGACTCTTTATACTCATTTAAAAGTGTCCGAGGATTTATATTGACGCGCGTATGACACTTGACATATACAAATGCTTCACACCGCGCTACACTTTAAAAATATTACATGAATGAGATAAACATTAGCTTTACACTTTAAAACCATCCCAGCACTGACTCGGAATTACTGACTCCAGAGGAGGTATTCCCTTGCTTTTCACTATAAACAGGTGATATAAGGGAACACCCCCCCCCCCCCCCCTTCCCCCTGCTCTGGGTCCATCAACCCAGAACGAAGAGGGCAGCAGGACAGAGTCACTGCTGGAACAGAAAGCCTGCATAACTATAGTTGCAACTGTTTAGTGGACGACATTCTGAGCAACAGATAACGGACCTAAACAACGAAGGTCGCCAGAAATAGACTCAATATTTCTAAGGTAAAAATTTGTGAATGTAGAAGGCCGAGACCAGTGTGCAGCCTTCATCAAATCGGTAATAGCAATACTATTAGCATAAGCCAAAGATGTAGACAGCGGTCTAACTTCATGCGCTGAAATCTTAAGCACAGACTACTGAGTAGAATGTAATCTTTCATAAGCAGTACGAATAGTCAACTGAATCCACCTTGAAATAGAATGGACTGTGATGTCCCTTCTATTAGGCAGCAGAGACAGAAAGAACGTTTTCGTCCCTTTCTGATAAACTCAGATCTACTACATTTGTAAATATGCATCGCTCTAACTGGACTCTGCAAAGGCCTATGGCCGTTTGAGGACGGAAAAGCCTTAATAACAATAGGTTCAGGGTACTTATTAGGAGCCTGATTCTTAGCTAAAAATCCCACATTGGTAGTCAAAGTAATAGTATTACCAACACAACGATAGTGAGAATCATCAACAGATAGAGTATGAAGCTCACTAACTCTTCTTGCAGAAGAGAAGGCTAAGAGAAAAGCTGTCTTATAAGATAAGTATTTGAAGTCTACCGTATCAAGGGGTTCAAATGGCTCTTCTTTTAGCTTCAGAAGAACCCAAGCTAAATTCCACTTAGGAATTAACCTAAGGGTTCTAGGTCTATTTATCGAAAAGTTTTTAACTAACTTTGATAAAGAGACATTAGATCCGATTTGTAAGCTATCATGATGAGCATAAGTATCCGATAGCATAGACCTATAACCCTTAATAGTTATTGGCTGCAGTTTGATCTCGTCAAACAAGTAGACCAAAAAATTAGCAATGTCTGGAATGGAGGGATCAGAAATATCAATAGAATGATCCCTACACCGAGAGAAAACCTTCCACTTAGCAGCATAATTTAGCAAAGAGGAGGTCCTCCTCCAGTTAGAAATTGCATCCACTGCTCGTTCTGTAAATTGCTTGCTGTGCAAGAAGGACCGCACAACGGAAATACGTGAAGGTTGAGACTTTGCAGATTGTGATGCAGTGTGCGCGATTTCCCCTGCGAAACAAGGTCCTCCCATGGAGGAAGCTTCCGAGGAAGGTCCCAAAACAGACACCTGAGTAGATTTATCCATGGTCTGTGGGGTGACAGATATGCTACCAACAGAATCTTGCAGTGAGATTGCTTGATTTTTAGCAATATCTGTTGAATCAACGGAGCTGGAGGATACGCGAATCCAATCATTCTGTCCCAAGAGATCGAGAGAGCGTCTACAGCGAACGCTCGAGGATCTGGGCATGGCGACACATATGTCTGCAACTGATTGTTGAGATGCATCGCAAACAAGTCTATCATCGGACGATCCCATTGGTAGCAGATCTGAATGAATACTCGTTTGAGAGTCCATTCTGACGGCAACATACAACCTTTCCGAGAAAGGGAGTCCACTTAGAACGTTCAGACGACCCGGAATATGACGGTCCGACAGAAGAACCTGATGCTCTAGGACAAACAGAAGGATTCTTTCTAAGTCGAAGAACGAAATGGAATGAGTGCCTCCCTGGTTCCGAATATACGCTACTACTGTCGAATTGTCTGACAGTATTTGAACATGTGAATTCTGAATAATGTTCATCCAATAACGTAGCACAAGCCAAAGTGACATCATCTCTTTGATGTTTATGTGCTTGTTCAGGAATTGCGGTTCCCAAAGGCCTTGGCACCTCGAATCTGTTGGGCTCAATGTTGCGCCCCAACCTGTTTGACTCGCATCCGTCATAATCGTAAAAATCGGATCTAGCAGTTGCAGTGGAACTCCCCGAGTTAACCACTAAATATCTGCCCAAGTCTGAATCCTTTGTTTTACTTGGTTGGATAAGACGATGTTCATTTCGAGCGAATGCATCTTCACACTCCAATTCTGAGTAAAAAAATATCCGGAGTGGACGAGTGCGTAGGCACCCCATCGGAATAAGGTCCGCGGCGGCTACGCACAAACCTATCAGTCACATAAATTCTCTCGCTGTCACTACATCTCAGTGTAGACAAAAGCGAGAGTAACAACTGACTAATTTCGCTCTGGGTAACGGCAGACAAACCAGATTGTTGTGCGTCTCGAAGCTCATTCCCAAGTTAATGAACGACTTGGACGGAACTGGATCCGACTTCTTTTCGTTTACTATGAAACCGAGATGTCGGAGCAATAGAAGCAGACTCTGAACATTGTTCTGAAGTGTTAATCTTTCACCGTATCTCTGAAAAATGTCGTCCAAGTAGGCCGGGGTTACCGCAGACGAATAAGCTTGGAAATGAGTCATTATTTGAGTGAAGGCCCAGGGCGCTAGATTCAGCCCAAAGCACATTGCTCGGAACTGATAAACGACTCCTAGGACAGCGAAGCGAAGGTACTTTCTGAACGCCGGATGTACCATGACGTGAAAGTACGCATCCTTGAGAGCTATGCTCGCAGCATAGTCGTTCACTCGAATGCTCGCTCTCACCGATCGAATGGTCTCCATATAAAATTTCGGAGCCACGATCAGCTTGTTTATCCAGCTGAGATCTATAACTGGACGGAACAAGCCGTCTGATTTTGGTTCCAGGAACAGGTGACTGTAAAAACCGGGAGATTCCTGGTTTTCTACGACCTCTATTGTGTTCTTCGCCAGAAGAGATTGCACCTCTGATATAAGCGAATCTCTCTTCTGAAGGTTTGATGGAAGCTGAGTCCATCATGGACTTCGTGTTAACGGAGGTTTTTTTCTGAAGGATAGTTTTAGACCTTCCAAAATAACCTCCTGAACCCATCGGTCATCTGTAATTGATAACCAGTTGGTTAAGAATCTCGACAGCCTTCCGCCCACTGGAGCGCAATAGAGGTTCTGACCTTCACCTCCTGTACCTGCGAGGCTTGCAGGAGGAGAAACCACGTCCTGGCCGACCCGCATCTCGACCAGTCGACCTAGGGGCATCTGACCGTTTGTCTCGGCCAGCATTACGTCCCCTGAGTCGCTACTCTGACGGTCTCTGGAGTAAGACATAGAGGCTTTCTTAGATCCTCTATAGGAACTTCCCTTGGACGTATTCGCCCCAGAAGTCCCTGACTTACTCCTCTCTGCTGAGTCCGGTTTTTTCGAAGTGGACTTAAAGAGCAGAGAGTCCGAAGCTTTCTTGGTAATCTGATTGTAGATTAGAGAAAGCTTACCATCGAAGAGAAGTTCTCCTGAAACCGGAGCGACTCAAAGAGAGTTTTTCACCTTAGAATCCACCCTAGTGGATGAAGCCAGGGCAGCATCACATCTGACTAACTCCAAATATGCCACTGAAAGGAGAGTTATACGTGGAATATGTGATTGCCCTTGAAAGAACTCTCAAGGAAGTTTGAACATCCTGGAATTTTTTACCAACAAGACGTTGTGATAACGCTCTGGTAAGGTGATCTGTGCAAGATAAGGCATCTAAACTGGTTCTGTTAGATGAGATTGTCGTCTCCAACATACTGGAGAGAATCGACATAGACGCCGGCAATGACAACTCCAAGTCTTCTGTCTGGTCGTCTAAACGCAGAGGAACTCTCAGAACGCCCTGTCCTGCCGTTTCAAATTTATTTCTACTGTTGATGAATGGCAGATGTAGAGCTTTGTGCGATAAGAAACTGGATCTGCCAGTCTTAGAGGCTAGCATAAAAATAGCGTCATTCTGCAATTCAAACGTCCGTGAGACATTTCTGGACTGGGCCAGAAACTCAGGCGTGACGTCCTCAGTCCGGCCAAAGAAGTCAGTGTCCATTGACGCCATCAGTCTCTTATCTGGTATCGCAGCTCTCTGGTCCGGAGGAACAACATCTGGAAGGTATTGCCGGATGAAATCTATGGCTACCTTATGTTGTTCTAGAAGGGAAAAATCCAGCTCTGCAGATTCCTTTCACCCTCCGACTGGACCAAATGTGAATCTCAGTCGTCCCTATCTGACATTGCAGGGGAGCATACCAACCCAGCTTCCTCAGACAATTCCTGATCTGAAAGAGTTTCCGAAGGTTGCTGGGATGCTACGATGAGTTGAGCTATCTGTGATAGCAAGTCCGTCACGGAGGCCTGTGGAGCTGCGGTCTTACATTGTTTAGCCGCTGGGAGCTCCTGGGATGGTGCCTCAAGCATAATTCTTTTATGCCAGCATCCCCACTGGTAAGGCCTTGTGTCCTTGGCTACCGGATGGAGTGACCTGGTCGACGAGGAAACATTGGTCGGCAAAGCAGGCTGAATAACTAAGGTCACGTAGCCAAGGTGGGGTCGTGTGTGCTGCCGTGAGGAAGAGGAAGCCAATAGACTAGCTGCTCCCGGATGTCTATGCGACAGTGAGTCCCGAGCAGGAGGAGTGGACGTATGCTCCGACTGACGAACGTTATGTACGACAACATCTGGCCCCAGATGTTGTTGTAAGAGAGAGGGGCCTCTCTCGCTCATGGTCCGGGTAGACCTGGACAAGCTAGCTACCGGACTGACTGGCTTCCTCTGATCCTTCCTCCAATCCGTCATCGCCGGGTGTGCGTGATCCGAGATTATAGTGCTCGCAACACCCTTTCTCCTCTCCTGGACCGCAACGGACGAACCCGGCGTCACATCACCCGATCTACGAGCGATAGCTTCACCGGGCGATCTAGCTGGCGACAAGTTCGTCAATCCTACTAAGGATCTAGGCACTTGGCGAATTTCCTTGAGCACTTTTGTCACTAGCTCTTCATTTGATTGCGACGACAGCAGCACACTTCCTGAAGACATCACGGAAAGATCACCCTGTTCTTGTTCCTCTGAAAAAGAGACTGAAAAACTAGAGTGACCCTGTGGCGAGAGGACCAGCATGGACCTCTCACCACTAACAATATACCGTGACACACGTCTCCAACTTTTGTCATCCCAATTGACACACATTGAGCAAGAATTTGTGTGAGTACAGTGACTACAGCAAATACAATGAGCATGAGAATCAGAGGAAGACTTCCTCGATTTATAATTTGAACAATATTCTTTCATATTTAAAATTTTTTAAACAGCCGTAGTACTCGCACTAACCCTTGAAAATACAAAGATACATAGTAATAATATAATTAATATAAAAAAATTTCGAAAAATAATTTAAAAGAAAATTTTAGAAAAAAATTTTTTGACATGAGCCCAAGTTCCCAAAGGGAACGATGAGCCAAATGGATCCCCCAAAAAAACCTAAGTGTGGACAAAAATTTTAAAACATTTCTAAAAATTAATGTTACACTTGCGGACAATAATTAATGTATCTGGCTATATAATGAACCTTACAGAAGACAAGGAATCACTGACAGAAATAACCGTTGTCAACGTAAACAAAAGTCAATAAGAACTGGAAACAAGGCTCCAGGCACTGAAAAACATGGCCCGAAATCAGTAACCAATTTAAAGTACTATCCGATGTAAAACAGAATCTTCCAGAGAAGAATCTGCAGTACATCGGATGGTAGATGCATGACCAAAATGCCTAAACACCCCTAGGGTGAGGACGTAACCTTGGGGATAACAGAATAAACATTCTGTAACTATGCTAAAACTCCCAAGAAATTTCAATAAAAAAAAATTCCAAAATTATACCAAAAGCATGGGAGATTAGCAAGGGGGGTATCAAGGAAAGGGAGAGAGGAAACACTGAACAAACAGTGGAAATTTTCATAGCAAGAATGAAAACATCAGGCCCATGCCCCGAAATTAGGGAACATGAAATAATTTTACATAAAAATTATAAGTTACAGCCCTGAACACATCCTTCCACTGTTTCTTCCTCTCATCCTCTTATTTCATCCTTGGATCCACCATTTCCTTCATGATTTTGTGTCTGGCATCATTTTAACTGAGATTATAAGCACAGATATCAGTGAGATGTTACTGATTGAAGGGCCAAACAAAGAATGAAGATTTGGCACCAAATTCGGTACTTCCTTGGATTTTTTGGATTTTGATGCAAATTTTGGGGAGGGGGGGGGGGGGGCAAAATTTGTGTAAAATATAAAAGTTCTGTTGCCTTCAGGTATCAAGGAGGCATTTAACAATGACAAAATTGCAGGTTATGGGGTGGACAAAGTTGCTCACTTAGCAGAACATTTTAAGGGTTTTGACATAGAAAAAAGTGACTGTTGTGCAGAATATAAACAATATAAAAGACTTGTGATGGGGAGTTACCATGAGAGACATTTTTCCGATATTTGACAAGTTGTAAATACAAAATATTCTGACGTACTTCCTGAAATGTGTAAATTACTAAATGTGTGTACAGGTATACCAGTATCAATATGTCCAACAAAACATTAAATGAATTGATGCGGATTACAGAAGATGGGTGTTCAGCAGAGAAATTTGACTTCAATAGTGCCTTTGTTGAATGGAAACTTGAAAAAAATAGAAAGATCTTTCATTCATGAATGTGTTTCTAATATTACATCAAGTGTACAAAAACTTATCACATTTTATCTCTGTTAAAAATTCCAACACTTGGCATCATTTTTGGGGAAACTCTCCTTGAGAGCTGTCCAAGAAATGATGCCAAAGGCTGGAATTATTAACAAAGGGAATGCTTTTAATTTGTATAGCACTCTTGTAGAATGGAAACTTAAGAAAAACAGAAAGATCTTTCATTCATTCATGAATATGTTTCTAATGTTATATTAAAAGTGAATCACCACTACATAACTTAAAGGGTTGAGTTAATTTCCACACATGAGACAGTTACATTGGAAATAAGTTATTGGACAAGCACAACAAAAACTTACATTTTCTCTTAAAAATTCCAACAATTGGCATCATTTTTTTTAAATAAGTAATTGGATAAGCACAAATAAAACATAGCACATTTTCTCTCTGTTAACTGGTTGAGGGCTACATTATTTTTGAGGGACTGAATTTGTTCATCAAAATTTGTATTATTAGAAATTATTGAAGAGTGCCCTCAGGCACTCTTCAATAATTTCTGATAAAATAAATTTTTATAAACAAAATATTATTTGTGTTTGACTGAGTATGAAACATGAGCAAGGCAAACATTGGCTTTTGCTCTCGTATCCTCATGTTTTTCAAAGCCCTGATAGTGGCTTCTAGCACTCAACCAGTTAAAAAATGCTCAACATACTCTCCATGGATTCAGTTTGCAGGTTTAAAATGTACAGTCAAATGGATGTAAAATATCAATAACAACAAAATATTATTATTTTATTTATTTTAATAAAATGAAGATAAACATTTCTGTCTTGTTAATGTCTTGTTCTTCAAACCTGAAATATTAATAAATATTAATATTGTTTCCCAAACTATGAAAATACAGTTTAACTCTCTCCAATCGCCACATACAGTAATACAGTATGTGCAGAGTGTACTGTCACCAAATCGACCACGGAGGAGGCATCACCCAAAGTACTACTCTCAAATTGTCTAGACAACCAAGCAAAGTTCCAGCCAATGAACCTCCAGGTTTTTCCCAGCTGTCCATTGGCTGAAACTTTGCTTCTGCTTGTTATACTTTACAGCAAATTACAAATTATTGCTCACGAATGTTCCCTCTACGATTGATCAGGTGATAATACACTGTCCCTCACTTCTCCCTGTTTCTGACTCACTTCTTCCTGTTCTCACTCACTTCTCCCTAAATTTGGTGGAGGGAGAAGTCACTTCTCCCTGAAATTTGCCTCTAGGCTGGTCTCTGTGAATAATACAACGTTAATGCAGTTAAACTGAGTTATAAACTCATATGTCGTAAGAAAAGTGCAGACCGCTCTGAGCGAAACTTTTCAGAGTAGACTAAATGCCACATTGGAGAATGTCGCCCAGATAACCGACATGTCGGCCACACAGGTACACAAAGGCTAGCAATTTATTGTCCAGGAATCATATGCTCGTATTTGACTTATAAACGAACAACCATATGAAACAAACCAACTAAATAGTGGATGTGCCCATGAGGTCGCAGTTAGAACACAACCCAGCTGCCAATCGAGGAGCCATGAAAGGCATGCATATACTTGAATGCATACAAGGCTTACAAGAAGAAAAGTAGGTCCTGCCCTGTAATCGCCTTTTAACGTATTAGCGGGGGAGGAGGGGAGGGGAAGGGGGGGATGGTGTCGACAAATAAATCCCATCGAACCCCCTCACCCACAATATTTGAATCTTAAGATAAGTAAGGTCAGCGCAGTAGAATTAAGGCTATACTGCTGCTGCCATTCTCATCAAGAGTAATACAGCAGCTACAAAGCTTATAGTCAAAGCAATCATAATAACAGTAATCTGGCGTGACTCATAACTCTTTTGTGTTAGTAAACAAATAGTATAGGAACCGCAGGGCTCCCTCACCCCTGACAGACTCCATAATGCCACTAAGGACGGAGGGGGACATGATGACCAAATAATACACCATATAAACATAATATCCAATCCTTCAAGTGGAAATATAATCCACAACAAAAAAATGGATAGAAATGAAGAGGGAGAGATAAAACAATGTTCCGACACCCGATCATAAAAACCTAGATGAACTCCTTACGTTCGATCTGATATCAGGAAGCATATTCCTCAGGAGTTTAGTATCGACGTTTGAAGAAACGCTCATTAATCACACTAGGTTAATATGGCGTCATCAATAGGGCTCATAACCTCAGATAACCAAACCATACCGGTGGGAAGAGAATAACCTCTCTAACATAACGGCATCATGTCCGATAGAACAATGAACTCAGCCTAGCTGAAGAAGCTAAAGGTCTTCCTATTCGTGAAGACAATTAAAAGGCTGATAACTGCGGCCTTAGAAGCTCACTCAGGAGACTTACAATGCCAGCCTTAGCTAAGAAGTCTTCATCTCTGTGAAGACAGATATTTCGGTGTAAGTTGAGACCTTGAAAGCTCACTGAATGGAGACTTACAACTATCGACGTGCAAGGTGGGGAATGAAGAGCCGCTATTTTAACAGCCGTAATTTCCAAAGAGATAGTAGTCTCAAGAGATAATTATTTCAGTTATGTTATTGCATAATTACTGAAAAACACCGCTGATGATTCTAGTTAGGCTACTATGGTGTAAACAATAAGACTCACGTCTGTGACACCCAGGAAAACAAACCGAAAAGCACTCTTTCCTTCAGCGGTTTTATTCCCAAAAGATAGCGGTCTGAGCCTACCTAACGTAGCTTAGAAGTCTTCATCTCCGTGAAGACAGATATCTCAGTGTAACTTGTGACCTTGAAAGTTCACTGAATGGAGACTTACAACTATCGTCGTGCAAGGTAGGGAATGACAAGCCCCTATTCTAACAGCCGTAATTCCCAAAGAGAGAGCAGTCTCAAGGTAGCTAAGCAGTTATGAGTCTTCATCTGCATGAAGACATATCTGTGTCACCTGTGGCCTCTGAAAGCTCACTAAATGGAGACTTACAACACTAGCCGCTAATGTATAAGAAAAGACCGCTGTAACAGTACATAAGGCTACTATGGTGTCCACAATAGCATTAGATGTTTTGACGCCAAGGAATACAACACTGAGAAGGAAAAGACGTACTTATTCCTTCTAACGGCTCTATTCCAAACAAGACAGCTGTCTCAGCCTATCTATGCACTATAAAACCTCCACTCTTAAGGAATAGGGCATAACATTTCTTATACTATTGCTAAGGCAAGGAAGACGTCGTTAATCGGGACAAAAGGCCCTCGACACCCGAGCCAAAAAATCTGGGGAGGAAAGAGCTTCGTCTTTCCATCGCCCGGTATGATAAGCTGTTTTTTGCCTAGCAAATGCAGATTTATATTCAGATGTACAAGATTCGAAGAGCTTATGACTACAATTTCATAGTCTTAAGGTGCCCTTCTGTGAGGGATGGAGACTCACACTCCGTAGCCCTCTCACCATCCAAATGTTCCATCTGAAAATATGGTCAACACCATCTGACTAAACGGATGACTGGACCAATGCAGCACCATCTGAAAGCTCACCATCGGAGCCTGTTAACGGTAGTACCAGCAACTACTGGGATGTTGCGAAATGCAGAGCAATCTGCGGCAGCCGGTCTGTGAACGAGGCTAGCAGAGCAATGATAATCTGCTTGTTACCATAAGCTGCTCACGAGACAGAGACCTTGCCCAAGATCCACGACGCATGTCCTATATAAAAATGCCTGGAATGACTAGCTGTCAACCCGAACAGGCGATGTCGGATAGCTAGTCTGCGGTCAACAGGCTTCATAAATGAAGCAGAGGAAGAAGCCATAGCTGCAACCGGATCCGGCTGCAGTGTGGAAGGAGTGTCCCGAACAACAAGCGTGAACGGGCATCCCAACTCACTAAAGTTTCTCGAATCAAATCAAAAACAGTTGACCCTGACTGCCGACGGAAAAGGAGAGGGTTCTCCAGCTCGTGGTCTACTCCATACCTTACCGAGCATTCCGTTAGAAACTTGTAGGCATCTACCCCTTAGAATGCATTTCCATGGAAGAAGAGGAAGCCGTAACAACAGCCGACCCGGCTGAAGTGCAGAAGAAGCATCCAAACTAGTCACATTTTGGACGGATGCTCCTACTCATTGAAGTTTCTTACAACACAAAACAGTCGTCCCCGACTGCTAATGGGAAGAAAAACGCTCTACACTCGCGATCTGTCCCCAGATTTCGCCGAGTATCCTGCTTAGAAACGTCTAGGCTAATCATCTTTCGTGTGCTTCCATGTAAGAAGTCGTCACAACTGCTGCCGGCCCCGGCTGCAGTGTGGAAGGAACATTCCGATGCATGTTCCAACTCAATATGGTTTCTCACAACAGACACAGTCGACCCGACTGTTAACGGGATGAAGAGGGTTCTCCAATCAGTGAACTGACCCCAGATCTAGCCAAGCGTCCCATCGCGAAACTTTTGGCTTCTTCATGCACAGATGATCGGACCGACCCAGCACCATCAGATGGCTCACTACCATAGTCTGCTGACGGTTGCCCCTTGCTGTTTTTTTTTAAGCTGCGATAAGCTGCGCAAATTGCGACAGCAAGTCCGTTACGGAGGCTTATGGAGAAGCGGCTTATATTCTCCACAGAATGTTGCTTCCGGGATGGAGATATGGCTGCCGATCTCTTCGACGAACGTCCCTATGAATCAAAACCTCGAATCGGCTACCGGATGGACCGACTTCAAGAGCAAAGACTGGAAAGTCTTCACTCGGCTGCATGAACATCTGGAGTCAGGTAGTTTGTGTGTGGTCGCATGTGCTTCGCTGAAGCGGAGGAAGAAGCCGTAACTGCAGCAGGCCCCGGCTGCAGTGCAGAACGAGCGTCCCGAGCAGCCAGGGAGGACATTTGCCCCGACTCAGTGCAAGTTTCTCAAAGCAATAGACGACCCTGACTATTACTGGATTAGAGAAGGCTCTCCCACTTGCGGTCTGATCCAGACCTCGCCAAGCTTCCCAAAGAGAAACTTGTGGACTTCTTCCCATTATTTTGCAGTCATCGCTGGGTGAGCTTTTGATTAAAAGGTGCTCACTCTACCCAAATCTACACTCTCCTCAGCCGCATCGGACATACCCGGTATTACGGTTCCCACTATCCGGTAACTGCTTGACCGGTCGAGCTAGCTGCTGGAATGAGAGGCCTTATTCCCTTTATATTCAAGAGCACCTAAGCAGCTAGCTCTGTTTGCTCCTCAGAGCACGACAAAGGCAGCACATTCTGGACGGGTGTCACAATACCATCACCATGTTCTTGTTCCTCTGGAAAAGAAACTGAAAAATCGAATTATCTTGCGGTGACAGCCCCACCATTGGAACTTCACCATGAATACATAGCACGACACACTTCAAATGCTAGTGTCCTAATGAGTTGACCGCGACCACACAAGTAGGAGTGCAGCGACTACAGGCAAGACAACAAGCATGTAAATCCGATGTAGTCTACTTCACCCTACACTGAGAGCGTAATTTCATAAAATAATTATAATCCACTTGTTACCATAAGCTGCTCACTGCACTCCTAACATCTAACATATAATCATACAATATAAGGAAACATGATGAAGACAATCAAAAACTAGATAGAGTTATTTGTGTGCAAAGCACAGAATGGTGTATCCCCGCATTTCCGCTGAAACACATTAGCATAGTTTAAATGTTTCGAATTAAATACCCTAGGAGCCTTGCGATGAAAGCTAATTTTCCAACTATAAAAGTGGTTCCACCAGAACCACTTGGGGTCCGAAACCTTCATGTACATCTAGAGATGATACCTGAATACATCAGCATAGTTTTAACGTTTCGAATTAAATACCCTAGGAGCCTTTCGATGAAAACTGATTTTCGAACGATAAAAGTAGTTTCACTGGAACCACCTGGGGTCAAATCGAAATTCTGAAACCTTTAAGGACATCTAGAATTGTTACCTGAACACATTAGCATAGTTTAAACATTTCGAATTAACCCATTACCCAACGAATCGGCCGCATCCACCCGCGTAATATGCAAATTCAGCAGTTGAAAAAATATTATTTTTCAAAAAATTTCAACAAAACCATATCATGTGACCCCTCGTTGGAACGAGCTCGTCGAGCTTGTTCCAACGAGGGGTCACATGATATGGTTTTGTTGAAATTTTTTGAAAAATTAAAAAAAATGATATTTAAAACAATAAATTTTGATCTCGTCTGCGTTGGGTAAAGGGCTAAATACCCTAGGAGCCTTTGATGAAAACTGATTTTCTAACGATAAAAGGTGTTCCACTGGAACCACCTGGGTCCAAATCAAAATTCCGAAACCTTCATGCACATCTAGAGATGTTACCTGAACACATTGGCATAGTTTAAACGTTTCAAATTAAATACCCTTGGAGCCTTTTGATGAAAACTGATTTTCTAACGATGAAAATGGTTTCAATGGAACCACCTGGGGCCAAAACAAAATTCCAAAACCTTCATGCACATCTAGAGATGTTACCTGAACACATTAGCATAGTTCAAACGTTTCGAATTAAATACCATAGGAGCCTTTCAATGAAAACTGACTTTCCATCGATTAACGTGGTTCCACTGGGACCATTTGGAGACAAATTAAAATTCTAAAACCTTTATGTACATCTAGTTCCACCGGGACCTCTTGGGGCCAAATCAAAATTCCGAAACCTTTATGCACATCTAGAGATGTTACCTGAACACCTTAGCAGAGTTTTAACACTTCGAATTAAATACCCTAGGAGCCTTTCGATGAAAACTGATTTTCCAACGATAAAAGTGGTTCCACTGGAACCACCTGGGGTCAAATCAAAATTCCGAAACCTTCATGCACATCTAGAGATGTTACCTGAACACATTAGCATAGTTTAAACCAGGGGTCAGCCTGGCAGCTGATTTTAGGGAGAAGTGACTTCTCCCTCCAGAGACTTTAGGGAGAAGTCAGGGGCCAGGAGGGAGAGGTCAGAAAAAAAACATAAAACGTATATGACATCGTGACAAAATAAATGTAAATAGAGGACACAATTGTGGAGAAAAAAAAAAATAAAAGTTATACAAACACACACACACACAAAACTAAGTTATGTAGGTTAACATCCTCCCCCCACCCCTGCAAAAAATTGTGTCATTCATGGTTTCTGAATACCCTAACTCTTTCCCTAACAGTGATGACTAGGGTTACCATGCCGTTGATTTTGTATTTGCCTCAATGCAGTGGATTTTAAATTTAGCATTACCCATGGTGAGAGTGTTCTTCTCTGTAACAGAAGGTATATTCTTTTAAAAAAAATATTTAAAGTATTTAAAATAAATTTCAAGTTCACATAAGAAGTTGGGTCATTCATGGTTTCTGAATACCCTGAGTTGAAAAGCGTAGTTAAAAAAGTTTTCGATATCCTTCGTAAATTAAACGTCATTAACAATTTGAGTTAATTTATTTCTAAGGTAAATGACAAAATATTTCAGTTGTCTCCCTTTCCTGCTGCGCTGGGCGACAATGCACAGTTCAGAAAAATGGCAATTTCTGCCAACCAACTTACATTGACACGTGCGATTGGTGCTATAAGGCCTGCCATTCTTATCCATCCGAATTTGTGTGATTTCTATCGTAGCTTTATTACATTTAACCCCCTTCCAACACAAGTTTTCAAAGAAAAACTTCCAATGCAAATTGCGGGGCGAATTTCAATGCAACCAATTTTTCAGTGGAACAGAGCGTAACCATAAGCAATTTCGACATTTTTATGGATGAACTGTCTCTTACACATTTTTTTGCTTATGAAACGGTGGTTAACTTTAATAAATTCTAATTAACTCGATGCATGTCTTGTGTGGTTAGTTGTTTTTGCTGGCACTTTTGTTTTTAAATAGCATTTTGTGCTGGTTGCTATCAGTTGGGGCATATTGTTCGAATGACAACGCCATCACAACTCTTTTCAGAAATATAAAATTGGGCTAGTTTAGGCTATTTTCAGAGCAGTGTGACAGATTTTAACAACAGCCATGTTTACTTTTTGTGAATGTGGAAGTGTTTTTTTTTGGAAATAAAACATAAGAAAATACATTAAACTGCCATGTCTCCCAAGGAAGTTTTGGAGGGCGACCTGAATTTTGCCCCCAATGTAAGCCAAGGTGACTTGAGGAATGACAAGGCGACTTCTTCGCCCTAGTCGCCCACTCGGCTGACCCTTGGTTTAAACAGTTCAAATTAAATACCCTAGGAGCCTTTCAATGAAAACTGATTTTCTAATGATAAAAGTGGTTCAACAGGAACCACTTGGGGCCAAATCAAAATTCCGAAACCCTCATGCACATCTAGAGTTGCTACCTGAACACCTTAGCATAGTTTAAAAGTTTCGAATTGAATACTCTTGGAGCCTTTCAGGGTGTGACGGACGGACGGACGGACGGACGGATGGAGATCACGACTATATTAAAAATGCGGGGATAATAATTTCAAAACAAATTTTTTCCAAAATTTTTTTTTGGAAAGGCCTAAGTTCCCCAAGGGAACCCACACAAGCCCAAGGGCATCCTGATAGAGCCTAAGTGTGGACAAACACCAAAATATTAAAGCTACACTACCGGAATATTAATAAATGTATCCTAATATAATTGTGATGAAATAAAACCCTGAATATTACCTGTTAAGGGCATTGTTAAAAGTAAACAACGTCAGGATAGAAAAACTGGAAACTAGACAAAAGGCCCAAGTCAGTAAATAATTAGCTGATAACTGATGCAAAGCTAGATCTTCATGTGAAGAAAAAACAATGCATCCGGTAGGAGATGCAAGACAATAATGGCCCAACACCCCTAGGGTGTGGACGTAACAGTGAGGATAAACAGAATAAACCTTCTGTACAACACGTTAAACTCCCAAGAAATTTAATAAAAAATTTCAATAAAAAACAGGAGTTTAACCAGAGGGTTCATGGAAGGATAGGGAAGGAACACATATAACCAACAGTAAGTAAATCATTAGCAAAACTAATGACGTCAAGGCTTTTTTTCCCGAAATTCGGTAACATGAAATAATTTTCATATTATTTAAAAGTTACAGCCCTGAACGTCTCAAAACACCATTGTTCACTTCCATCATCCATTTACTGCCTTGAATCCACCATACACTTTATTGATTTGTGTCTGGCATCCACCAAAAGAGAGATTTAAAGCACAGATGTCAGTTGAGATGTTTACTGACTTTGGGCCAAACAAAGAATGATACTGGCACCAATTCCGGTCTCTTCCTGAGTACTGCACATGCGCAAGTAGTAGAAGTATGGAGAGCCAGATAGGACTTTTAATTTTTGGTATTGTATGCAAATTTGGGGGATTGGGGGGGGGGGGGGGGGAGGGGAGAAACAAAATTTGTGTTTGGCCCTTGATAATATTGAGTTTGCACCAGCTAAGTCTGGGCCATAGGTTGTAGTATAACAAGTGCACCGCGAAGGTGGTGGATCAATATACGGGTGCTTGTGAAGAAATTCTTGGTTGAACAAAAGGTCAATAATTCATTCAAAAATAATTGTACATTCCTGGCTTACAACCCATTAAAGTTGAATATATTGTTTTCAAGTTATTGCATGGAGAATCAAAAGTCACCAAAACTCCCAAGATGGTTGCCATGGTGGCCATATTGGACATGCCAGAATGCTAGTTATGGAAAGGAACCATCCTCTAGTCATGACTAATCAACCATAAAAAAAACAGTATCTGTTGGATGTGTTGCTTTCAATTTAATGCATGAACAAATAAAAGTTAACGGACAGACGGATGGACAGATGGAAGGACACTGATGCTGGATATTGAAAGGAACCATTCTCTAGTCTTGACTAATCAACCATAAAAAACAGTATCTGTTGGATGTATTGTTTTCAAGTTATCACATGGACAATCAAAAGTTAATGGACAGACGGACAGAGACAAAGACAGATGGATGGACGGGCGGATGGACATTGATGCTGGTTATCGAAAGGAAACATCCTCTAGTCATGATTAATCAACCATAAAAAACGTATATGTTGGATTATCACATGGACAATCAAAAGTCCCTGAAAATCCAAGATGGCTGCATGGCGGCCATATTGGATATGCCAGAATGCTGATTATCGAAAGGAACCATAAAAAAACAATATCTGTTGGATGTATTGTTTTCAAGTTATCGCGTGGACAAACAAAAGTTAATGGATGGACGGACAGACAGACAGACGGACGGACATTGACATACCATAATACGGCCCGCTCATATTAGGAGTGGCCGTATAAAAATACAGTCAATCCAGACATATCCTCAGCATTCTCGTTATAAATCAAAGTAGATCTTACTTCCTGCAAACTTCTGAGAATGCACTGAATTTCCGATGACGTTATGTGCAAACTGTGTCTAACATACACAGTTTGAAACTATACATGGCGAACAGATAAAGTAATCTCCCCAATGAAGAATTAAGTTGTATTTTATAAATAATTGCAATGGGCAATTTCAGTGTATGGAAACAGCAATCAGTTAGATATATTGGTTACAGTTTTTAGTGACCTGATGTACTATATACAGTACTGGTCTGATCTTGCCCCGCTATGGAATTTACTGGCATTGAAGATACCATTTTCAGTGGCTCTAGACTATAATATGAACAAGTAGTTACATGTTTTCAGGACTTTTCTGGTCTACTTAAGTTCCTGGGAAAAAACAAGAGAGCCCCTTCCAAGAGTTACACACAGTTGCAGATGCATGTAAGCAGGGCTTAAAATTCATGCACAAATCAGAATCTATTCTCTATTCAAATGATTCTCGCCCAGAAAACAATGCAAATCAACTTTGATTCTTGCAGAATGTTCATTTGGCTCTCATCATAGATTCTAAAATTCTCTTGAAAGGACTGCAGGACTTATCTTTTGCTCTCTCAAAGTAACAAAGTGCTTTACCAGTGGTGTCTAGTGAAGTCTTGACTGCCTAAACAGGCAGCCAAGATTTCACTAGAAACCACTGCTAATGTACTGTAAATACCAAACTCAAAGCCATCAAAACCCTGTATGTGCGATGGTGTTCTAGATGGACATATAAGACAAGAAACTCACTCAAAGTGGGACTAGGCCCTTAAAGGTTTAAACTATTGCTAATATATAAATATGAGGTTTGATTTTAACTATGGTTACACTCATAAGGGTATGTGTAAGAGTATTCCCATATTCTCAATTATTTGAAAACAGAAAATTGATTCTCAGAGCAGGAGTTATCGAGAATCAAAACTGATCCCAAGTTGGGACAGATATTAAGTCCTGTGTCAGTGGAGAGAGTTTAGACAACATATTTCCTATTTTAATGTCATGTCACAATCATATCAACAATCTAATGCATGATTCTATTTCTACTAGGCAGATATTCTATTGGTCAGAGAAGATTCATTACAGCAATATTCGGCTCCTCTGATTAGCTACCTCATTTCTTTTTTAAATGGGGTTTAAGGACACTTTTTGCAGCAAGGGGCACCTCATGCTGGACAGTTCTACAGGTGCGGGAAGTCTGAGTACCCAGAAACACTGAGCAGTCGCATGCAACTGTCAGTCTCCCAAATGTAATAACTCCACACAAGCAGGGTTAGCATTGGTTAAAGACAAGTGCATCATCGATGTGCAGTATGCCTTAGCACAAAGCCCCACAGAGTAATCAGGACTAAATGCCTTGCCCAAGGACACAATGCAGTTACTACTGGCAGGGATCAAATCTTATATTTGGTCACTAACAAACTGGGTAAATAATAACACTCAATATGTAAGAGGCAATACTCACTTGGTGAATAATACCACTTCCAGGTTTCCAGAAACCAACACCATACTTTGCTCCTGCTGATGATAGAAAATCATACACTTCTTTGTTGATATCCTGAAACATAATTTGTACAGTATATACTTAAGATATATATCTATGACAGTACCAAATTTATACATCAAAAATGCAAAAACTGATGGAGTGAATCCTGTTAATTGAATAGCAACTTTGCCAGTGAAAATTATCCAATTAACGAGAGTATTCAATTAACTGGAATTTGGTCACATTGCTGTATTTATTTATTTATTTATTTATTGGTGTTTAAAGTCACATATTTCTGCACAATGGCTAATCATGACCATGACAGTTTTACGGGTGGAGGAAGCCGGAGTACCTGGAGAGAACCACCGAGCAACGGCGAGCAACTGTCAGCTCCCCAACATACTAACTCCACACAAGCAGGGTTAGCATTGGTTGAAGACAAGTGCACCATCGACGTGCAGTACGTCTTAGCACACAATGCCACCATGCCCCCAAGTGAGCAATGGGGGTGAAGTGTCTTGCCCAAGGACACAACGCAGTTGCCACAGGTGTGATTCGAACCGAGGACCTCTCGGCTTGCAGCTTGCACCTCTACCTACTGAGCCACCACGTCCCCCATTGCTGTATTACAGAGATAAACTGAACATTTATTTTGTTATATCTGGCTTGATAGAGCTCATGGAGCTCTGCCAAACAAGTTGTAATAGATTAAATGCTCGTATTGGATGTATTGAGGCCAAAATAAGTCTATTTATTTATTTATTGTTGTTTAAGGTCACATACTTCAGCACAATGGCTAATCATGACCACAACATGGAGATAAAGTCAAGGTCAGTCAATCGTTTATACCCCATATTGCCTATTTTAGAGGACTCGCACCCCAAGCATTAGTGACTGGGTCCTATTTTACCAGTGAAACAGAGCTTGTTTACCACAGTAAACAAGCACTGCTTCACTTCCCGGGGTTCCCACAGGGGAAATAAGTCTATAAACAAAGGGAATTTAGTGACTGTCTGGGTCAGTTTGTGACATATTAAAATATTTTTTATTCAGCTGACAATTCAAATTTGTACTGAAGGTATGGTAAATGGTTTTGCAATTGGAAATTATATTCAATTAACAGAGTTATTCAGTTAAAAAATTGAAAAATGAAAATTATATTCTGATACGTCCCATTCCTATCTATCTGTAGACTAGAGACTGGCGGTTTCATTTTTTGGAGTTCGGTTTCGGTTTTTTTTTGGAGGAAAAAACCTCGGTTTCGGTTCCGGTTTCGGTTTTCTGTATGAAAAGTTCTTCTATATGGATGTATTACGAGCAGGTTCATTCTAGGAACATTCGTAATTGAATAATGGATAGTGGCAATCAAGATATAGGGCCTAGCTTTCAACAGAGCCATAATGTTAGAACAAGTTGTCAAACAGTTTGCGTTATATTATTTAACAAGTGCCGTCACTGGTAACATGGGTGGTAATTGGTAAATAAGAAATTTGCTGCAGAATGTTGAAAAAATGCCATGGAAATGACACCTCCGTATTTTCTGACAAATTAGTGAATAAAATAATTGAATCCATTCAATCCATGTGTTCTTGCTGTTATTTCGTTCCAAGAATATTTTGGATAATCGGGTGACCAGATTCAAAACAGACAATAACATTTCTTGTTTTGGAATTTCTGGGGGAGAAAAATAGTGTTGAGAACTTGAGAGACGAAGCACTTCAAATAAGAAATTGGCGTTTTATTGTGCGGGAAGTCAGAATTGTTGATTGGTATAAGCACTCCCCCCCCCCCCCCCCCCCCCCACCCCCACCAACCCCCACTGGCAGTGTATCTGCTTGTGAAAAAATGAGGCCACCATGATGGGGCGACGAAGGAATGTCACTATACCAGGGACCAACCATGGTTCAGCCCACGCCAGGAAAATTTTCAATTCCAGGATCCTCAAAAAGTTAAAAAATTTATAGTAATTTATATATTTTTTATACTTACCAATGACCCAGACTTAGCTGGTGCTAACTCCAACAAAAACCAGGGCCAAACACAAATTTTGCCCCCCAATCCCCAAAATTTGCATCCAAAACAAAAAGAAATCATGTCCTAAAGGACCTCCATAGTACGACTCTACTGCGCATGCGCAGTGACGCAGTCGTCCCGAAATTGGCGCCAAATATCATTCTTACTGGCAGTGCCTGGTCAGCGCTATGTACTCAGCGGGGAGGCAAGAGTTCCCAACTCAGGGAGGGCCATCCCCGTCTGGGTCATTGGTAAGTATAAAAAATATATAAATTACTATAAATTTTTTAACATTTTTATACTGTACCAATGACCCAGACTTAGCTGAATAGTAAACAGGCTGGAGGGCCTAGGACATAGAGGAAAATCCAATAAGCTCAATTATATAATAAAGAGGTAACCCCTTAAGGAGAAAAGGAGTATTAGGCTTTACATGTATCTTTCTTATTTAATATTAAATTAGAAAGATACACTACCCTTAATAATTGAGCACAATAACATTCATGTTCTCTATTAACATCCAGTATAACCCTTATACTAATTATTTTTAAAGCAAGCCAATAAATAAAGTAGTCCAGAGAATTGAGACTCTTTATAATCATTTAAAAGTGTCCGAGTATTGTATATTAAAGCCCGTTTGACACTTGACATATACAAATGCTTCACACCGAGCTACACTTTAAAAATAAGACATGAATGAAATTAAACATTAATATTACACTTTAAAACCATCCCGGAAGCGACTCAGAAATACTGTCTTGGAGGAGGCATTCCCTTGCTTTTCACTATAAAGCAGGTGACCTAAGGGAACACCCGCCCCCCCCCCCCCCCCCCCCTTCCCCTTGCCCTGGGTCAAATAGCCCAGAGCGAAGAGGGCAGCCGGACGGAGTCACTGCCGGAACAAAAAGCCTGCATAACTATAGTTGCAACTGTTTAGTGGACGACATTCTGAGCAACAGATAACGGACCTAAACAATGCAGGTCTCCAGAAATGGACTCAATATTTCTGAGATAAAAATTAGTAAATGTGGAAGGCTGAGACCAATAAGCAGCCTTCATTAAATCTGTAATAGCAACACTATTAGCATAAGCCCAGGAAGTAGAAAGAGCTCTTACTTCATGAGCAGAAATCTTAAGCACAGACTGCTGAGAAGAAGATAAATCTTCATACGCAGTATGGATAGTTAACTGAATCCATCTAGCAATAGAATGGACTGAAATGTCCTTTCTATTAGGCATCAAAGACAGAAAGAAACGTTTCCGTCCCTTTCTGATGAACTGAGATCTCTGTTTATAGATACGTAGTGCTCTAACAGGACAGAGTAAAGGCCTACGCCCGTCTGAAGACGGAAGAGCCTTAATAACAATAGGTTCCGGATATTTATTAGGAGCCTGATTCTTAGCTAAAAAACCCACATTAGTAGTGAAGGTGATAGTGTTCCCAACACTACGATAATGAGAATCATCCACCGATAGTGCATGAAGCTCACTGACTCTTCTGGCAGAAGAGAAAGCTAAGAGAAAAGCTGTCTTATAAGATAAGAATTTGAAATCTACTGTCCCAAGAGGTTCAAATGGCTTTTCCTTCAATTTAAGGAGAACCCAAGCTAAATTCCACTTAGGAATTAATCTAAGAGTTCTGGGTCTATTTATCGAAAAGTTTCTAACCAATTTCGATAAAGAGACATTAGATCCAATTTGTAAACTATCATGATGTGCATAGGTATCAGATAACATAGATCTATAACCCTTTATAGTAACAGGCTGCAGTTTGATTTCGTCAAACAAGTATACTAGAAAGTTTGCAATGTCTGGTATAGAGGGATCAAATATATCTACAGAATGATCCCTACACCAACGACGGAAAACCTTCCACTTAGCCGCATAGTTTAGCGAAGAGGAGGTCCTCCTACAGTTAGAAATCGCGTCCACTGCTCGTCCTGTAAAGTGCTTGCCATGCAAGAAGGACCGCACAACAGAAAAACGTGAAGGTTGAGACCTTGCGGGTTGTGATGGAGTTGGCGCGATTTCCCCTGCGAAAGAAGATCCTCTCGTGGAGGAAGCTTCCGCGGTAGGTCCCACAACAGACACCTGAGTAGATTTATCCACGGTCTCTGTGGCGACAGAGATGCTACCAACAGAATCTTGCATTGAGATTGTTTTATCTTTAGCAATACTTGTTGAATTAACGGCGCTGGAGGATACGCATATCCTATCATTCCGTCCCAAGGGATCGACAGAGCGTCTACTGCAAATGCTCTTGGATCCGGACACGGGGACACATACGTCTGCAACTGATTGTTGAGATGTGTTGTAAATAAGTCTATCATTGGCCGTTCCCATTGGTAGCAAATCTGATTGAATACTTGTTTGTTGAGAGTCCACTCCGACGGCAACAAGCGACCCTTTCGTGAAAGGGAGTCTGCTAGCACATTCAGACGACCCGGTATGTGACGGACCGAAAGAAGAACGTGATGTTCCAACGCAAACAGAAGGATTCTTTCCGTTAGATTGAACAACGGAACTGAATGAGTGCCTCCCTGATTCCGTATATACGCCACTACTGTCGTATTGTCGGATAGGATTTGGACATGAGCATCGTGAATAATGTCCATCCAGTGATGTAACGCAAGCCAAATTGACATCATTTCCTTGATGTTTATGTGCTTGCACAGGAATTGCAGATCCCAAAGACCCTGGCATCTCGAATCCGTTGGGATTAATGATGCACCCCAACCTGTTTGACTGGCATCCGTCATAATGGTAAAACTCGGATCCGGCAACTGCAGCGGAACTCCTTGAGTTAACCACTGAATGTTTGCCCAAGTCTGAATCTCTTGTTTCACTTGATCTGACAAGAGAACGTCTACATCGAGCGAATGAATTTTCACACTCCAATTCTGAGTCAGGAAAATTTGAAGAGGCCGTGTGCGTAGCCGTCCCATCGGAATGAGATCCGCGGCGGCTCCGCACAGACCTATCAGTCTCATAAATTCTCTCGCCGTGACTTTGTCTGCATTCAGACAATAGCGAGCGTAACAACTGACTAATTTCGCTCTGGTTAACGGCAGACGAACGAGATTGTTGTGCGTCTCGAAGCTCATTCCCAGATGAGTGAATGACTTGGACGGCACCAGATCCGACTTCTCCTCGTTTACTATGAAACCGAGACGTCGGAGCAATAGAAGAAGATTCTGAACATCGTTCTGAAGCGTTAACTCGTTGCCGTACCTCTGATGAATGTCGTCCAGGTAGGCCGACGTTACCGCAGACGAATGAGCTCGGAAGTAGATCATTACCGAGTTCATTACCCGAGTGAAAGCCCAGGGTGCTAGATTCAATCCGAAGCACATGGCCCGGAACTGATACACCACTCCTAGGACTGCGAAGCGTAGATACTTTCGGAATGTCGGATGTACCATGACGTGAAAGTACGCATCTTTGAGATCTATGCTCGTTGCATAATCGTTCACCCGAATACTCGCTCTGACCGATCGAATCGTCTCCATATAAAACTTCGGAGCGACGATCAGCTTGTTTATCCAGCTCAAATCTATGACTGGACGGAACGAGCCGTCTGGTTTCGGAACCAGAAACAGATGGCTGTAGAATCCCAGCGATTCCTGGTTTTCTACGACCTCTACCGTGTTCTTCATTAAAAGAGACTGCACCTCTGATAACAGAGCGTCTCTTTTCTGAGGATTTGACGGAAGATGAGTCCACTTTGGACTTCGAGTTAATGGAGGCTTTCGTTTGAAGGATATCTTTAGACCTTCCGAAGTCACTCCTCTCACCCACGGGTCGTCCGTAATCGACGCCCACTCTTGAGAAAAACTCGACAACCTTCCGCCAACCGGAACGCGATAGAGGTTTAAGCCATCACCTCCTGGATCTGCGAGGCCTGCGGTAGGAGAAACCACGTCTTCCACGACCCGCACCTCGCCTCGTCGACCTCGGGGCGTCCGACCGATTGTCCCGGCCTGAAGGACGTCCCGAACGAGAGTCGCTATCCTGACGGTCTCTCGAATAAGAGCCAGAGGACGCACCGGAACCTCTATAGGAACCTCTCTTGGGCGCATAAGACCCAGAAGTGCCCGCCTTATTCGTGTCTGCTGTATCCGACCTTTTAGGAGCGGATCTGAACAACAGAGAATCACTAGCTTTCTTTTTAATATTATCATAAATAGCGGAAAGCTTGCCGTCAAAGAGAAGTTCTCCTGAGACCGAAGCGACTCTAAGAGAGTTCTTCACCTTAGAATCCACTAGTGTGGATGTAGCCAGGGCTGCGTCACGTCTAACCAACTCCAGATTTGCCACTGAAAGGGCGGAGTTACACGTGGAATAAGCTACTGCCCTTGAAAGAAGTCTTAAAGAGGATTGTATATCCTGAAACTCTTCCCCTTGAAGGCGCAGTGATAACGCCTTAGTAAGGTGATCTGCGTAAGATAAGGCATCTAAATTGGCTCTGTTAGACGCAATAGCTGTTTCCAACACTGCGGTTGGAATAGAAGCTGACGACGGTAATGATAGCTCTAAGTCTTCCGCCTCGTCGTCCATACGCAGAGGAACTCTCGGTATACCCTGTCCTGCCGTGTCGAATTTATTCCTTGCATTAATGAAAGGCAGGTTGAGAGTATTTGCGGACAAGAAACCTGCTTTCCCCGTCCTGGAAGCAAGTTTAAAAATAGCGTCGTTCAATAATTCAAATGTTCTTGCAACATTATTGGACTGCGACGGAAACTCGGGAGCGATGTCCCTGAACCGCTCAAAAAATTCAGAGTCCAATGACGCTATAATTCTCCTGTCCGGAAGCGCAGCAGTCTGGCCCGACGGAACAACTTGAGGAAGAAAGTGCCGGATGAAGTCCACGGCAGCTTTATGTTGTTCCGAAAGGGATAGCTCCAATTCATCCGTATCCCTTTCACCATCCGGTCGGACGTCCCGATGTTCCCGGTCGTCCGCCCCCGATGCTTCGGCGGAGCGTACCGACCCAGCGCCGTCGGATAATTCTCGATCCGACACCGTTTCTGTCGGCTGCTGGGATGCTGCGATAAGCTGTGCTATCTGCACTAGAATGTCCGACGTCGAGACCTGCGGAGACGCGGTCTTTCGCTGCTTCGCCGAGGGCAGCTCCGCATCAGATGGCTCCCGCATACTTTTCCTATGCGAACGTCCGGAGTCCATCGGTCTCGAATCCCTGGCTGCCGGATGGTGTGACCTGGTCGCCGAAGAATCCTTCATCGGCGAAGCTGGCAAAATATCGGAGGTCACGCAGCCAAGGTGCAGTCGTGTGCGCCGACGAGAAGAGGAAGCCTTAACAGTCTCTGCGGACTGCTTATACAACGGAGCGTCCCGAGCGACGGACGTATGCTCCGCTAAAGACACATTTTGTACCACAACATCTGGTCCCAGATGTTGTTGTACGAGAGAGGGGCCTCTCTCGCTCGCGGCCCGGCTGGACCTGGACGAGCTAGGAACCGGACTAAAAGGCTTCCTCCGTTCTCGTTTACTATCCGCCGTCACTGGGTGTGCATCTATTATGTTTATAGTGCTCGCATCACCCAAAATTTCCTCTTGGACCGCATCGGACGAACCATTCGGTGAATGGACGCTACACCGGGCGAGCTAGCGGACGACATTTGTCTAATCTCCATGAGCACTTTTGCCGCTAGCTCTGAATTCATTTGTGACGACGGACGCACACTTGAAGAAGATAACATGGAAACATCACCCTGTTCTGGTTCCTCTGAAATAGAAACTGAGAGAGTAGAGTGACCTTGTGGAGAAAGAGCCGGCATCGCTCTTTCTCCAGAAACAACATATCGTGACACACGTTTCCAATGTTTCTCATCCCAATGTTCACATATAGGACAGGGATTAATGCGAGAACACTGACTACAATTAATACAATGATCATGAAAGTCAGAGGAAGATTTCTTCCTATTACAATTTGAACAATGTCCCTTCATTGTGAAAGAACAACAATAAGTCCTAGTTACTCGCAAAAACCCCTGACACAAAGATACATAATAACATGATCCATTAATAAATGAAAAAACAATTGCAAAACAAAATAATTTTGAAAAAATATTTTTTCAGAGAAGCCCAAGTTGCTGAAAAGTAACGTTGAGCCCCGATGGATCCGATGGCAAAGTGTGGTCAAAAATTTTAAAATTATATAAAATAATTAATGAGACACTTTCGGATAATATAAATGTATCTTATAATGAGATAAACTACCACAAAGGCAAACAGCCCCCCTCAAAAAAGGCTGTTGCCAATGAAAACAAACAGTGTAAACACACTAGAAAACATGACTCCAGGCACTGAAAAAACTGACCCGGAATCAGTCATCAATTACACTCTATCTGATGCAAAACAGAGACTCCCAGGGGAGAATCTGCAGAACATCAGATGGAAGATGCAGAACACAAACGTTATACACCCATGGGTGAAAACGTAACTATGGGGAAAATAACAGAAAACATTCTGTAACCAAGCAACTCTCCCAGGAAATTTTAGAAATGAAACTTCTCAAAAATATGCCAAAAGCATGGGAGAATTGCAAGGGGGGACTTTAGAAGGCTAGGGGAGAGGAAACACTGAATAAGCAGTGCAACAATTAGCAAGAATGACAACAAGAGGCCCATGCCTCGAAAATAGGCAACTTAACATAATTTCAACAAAAAATTTTAAGTACAGCCCTGATTATTTTTTGCCACTTCTTTTTTCCTCTCCTCCTTCTATCCTCCTTAGAATCACATTTTCTCCAAAAATTATGTGTCTGGCATCCTTTAAACTGAGATTTACAAGCACAAAGATCAATGAGATGTTGACTGATGAAGGGCCAAACAGAGAATGATATTTGGCGCCAATTTCGGGACGACTGCGTCACTGCGCATGCGCAGTAGAGTTGTACTATGGAGGTCCTTTAGGACCTCCTTCTACAAAACACCCTGATACAAGCGATGGCAATTTTTTTTTACCATTCAATTCTCCTGGTCCTAAGGATGCTTCATACAAAATAACAGTTCTCTGTTCCATATGGGAGTTTGAAAATATTTCCATTTTCAGCTCCTGGGGTTCCCACGGGGTGCAGGAAAATTTTTGTTTGCATGAGTCATGTACTTATGACCCAATAATACCAAATTCGATTCAAATCGGACAATCAGTTCATAAAATAGAAATTTTGGGTGGGGCCAAAAATCTTGCCCCCTCCCATTACAAAGGCAAATATTGCTCCACGAACTTCATTTGAACAAACTTGATTATACACCTCAGACAGAAGCTCTATACTAAATATCAAGTCATTGTACCCACTGGTTCATGAGAAGAAGATTTTAAAAAAAATTTGGAGCATTTTCCCCCACTCCATCCCTATGGGGCTGGGCATGTTACACAAAAATGCAATGCCCCTTCGGGACCACAACTCACACACACTTTCACTTTAACTGACCTAGTGGTTTTGGAGGAGAAGTACAAAACATGGTGTTGACGGACGACAGACGGAGAGTGATTAGATAAGCTCAGCTTGACTTCGTCATGGCAAGTTAAAAACGGGCAAAATAACACCACATACACCAAGTAGAAGGGTTAAAAGAAACTACACTCACAATAAAACACACCTACAAGCAATACAGATCACCATAATATGCAATAAGGTTTACTTTAACAGAACTTCTTACAACAGAAAATAAACTAAATTTTCACCTGAAAAAAAAAATTAAAGAAAAATTTCCAGAAAGTTAAAAAATTTATAGTAATTTATATATTTTTTATACTTACCAATGACCCAGACTTAGCTGGTGCTAATCTCCTTAATTCAGGGCCAAACACAAATTTTGCCCCCCCAATCCCCAAAATTTGCATCAAAAACCGAAAAATACATGTCCTATATGGCCCTCCATACATCGACTCCTCTGCGCATGCGCAGTGTCAAGGAAGTCCCGAAATTGGCGCCAATTATCATTCTTACAACCAGTGCCTGGTAAGCGTTATGTACTCAGCGGGGAGGTATGAGTTCCCAACTCCTGGGAGGGCCATCCCCGTCTGGGTCATTGGTAAGTATAAAAAATATATAAATTACTATAAATTTTTTAACATCTTTATACTGTACCAATGACCCAGACTTAGCTGAATAGTAAATAGGCTGGAGGGCCTAGGACATAAAGGAAAATCCAATAAGCTCAATTATGTATAAAAGAATATCCTCTCCAGGAGAAAAGAAGAGATAGGCTTTACATGTATCTTTCCTATTTATAATAAAGAAGAAAGACACAACACCGATCAGTAATTGAGCATAATAATCAATGATCTCTATTAACATCCAGTATAACCCTTTATACTAATATTTTTAAAGGTAAGCCAATAAATAAAGGAAGTCCAGAGAAATGAGACTCTTTATATTCATTAAAAGTGTCCGAGGATTGTATATTAACGCTCGTTTGACACATGACATATACAAACGCTTCACACCGAGCTACACTTTAAAAATATTACATGGATGATTAAACATTATCTTTACACTTTAAAACCATCCCGGTACCAACTCGGAATTACTGACTCTGGGGGAGGTATTCCCTTGCTTTTCACTATAAAGCAGGTGACCTACGTGAACACACCCCCCCCCCCCCCCCTTCCCCTTGCCCTGGGTCAAATACCCCAGAGCGAAGAGGACAGCAGGACAGAGTCACTGCCGGAACAGAAAGCCTACATAACTATAGTTGCAACTGTTTAGTGGACGATATTCTGAGCAACTGATAATGGACCTAAACAATGGAGGTCTCCAGAAATGGACTCAATATTTCTGAGATAAAAATTAGTGAATGTGGAAGGTTGAGACCAATATGCAGCCTTCATTAGATCAGTAATAGCAATACAATTAGCATAGGCCCAAGAAGTAGAAAGAGCTCTTACTTCATGAGCTGAGATCTTGAGTGCCGACTGCTGAGAAGATAATTTTTCATAAGCAGTTCGAATAGTTAATTGAATCCATCTAGCAATAGAATGAACCATAATATCCTTTCTATTAGGCATCAAAGACAGAAACGCTTACGTCCCTTTCTGATGAACTCAGATCTACGTCTGTAAATACGTATTGCTCTAACAGGACACAGTAGAGGCCTACGCCCATCAGATGATGGAAGGGCCTTAATAATAATAGGTTCAGGAGACTTATTAGGAGCCTGATTCTTAGCCAAAAATCCAACATTAGTGGTAAAGGTAATAGTATTACCGACACTACGGTAGTGAGAATCCTCCACAGATAGTGCATGAAGCTCACTAACTCTTCTAGCAGAAGAGAAAGCTAAGAGAAAAGCTGTCTTATATGTTAAGAATTTGAAGTCAACTGTGTCAAGAGGCTCAAAAGGCGCTTCTTTTAGCTTAAGAAGAACCAAGGCCAAATTCCACTTCGGAATTAATCTAAGGGTTCTAGGTCTATTTATCGAAAAATTTCTAACTAACTTAGATAAAGAGACATTAGTTCCAATCTTCAAGCTATCATGATGTGCATAGGTATCAGATAGCATAGACCTATAACCCTTAATGGTGATAGGCTGCAGATTAATCTCATCAAACAAGTATACTAGAAAGTTTGCTATGTCTGGAATGGAGGGATCATAAATATCTACTGAATGATCCTCACACCACTGACAAAAGACCCTCCACTTAGCAGCATAGTTTAGCGAAGAGGAGGTCCTCCTGCAGTTAGAAATCGCGTCCACTGCTCGTCCTGTAAAATGTTTTCCGTGCAAGAAGGACCGCACAATGGAAATACGTGAAGGTTTAAACCTTGCGGATTGTGATGGAGGATGCGCGATTTCCCTTGCGAAAGAAGATCTTCCCGTTGAGGAAGCTTCCTCGGCATGTCCCACAACAGACACCTGAGTAGATTTATCCACGGTCTCTGTGGAGACAGAGATGCTACCAACAGAATCTTGCATTGCGATTGTTTTATCTTGAGCAATATCTGCTGAATCAACGGCACTGGAGGATACGCATATCCTATCATTCCGTCCCAAGAGATCGAGACAGCGTCTACTGCAAACGCTCGAGGATCCGGACAAGGTGACACATACGTCTGCAACTGATTGTTGAGATGTGCCGCAAATAAATCTATCATTGGCCGTTCCCATTGGTAGCAAATCTGATTGAATACTTGCTTGTTGAGAGTCCATTCTGACGGCAACAGGCGACCCCTCCATGAAAGGGAGTCTGCTAAGACGTTCAGACGACCCGGAATATGACGGACGGAGAGAAGAATCTGATGTTCTAATACAAACAGAAGAATTCTTTCCGTTAGATTGCGCAACGGAATGGAATGAGTGCCACCTTGGTTCCGAATATACGCAACTACTGTCGTATTGTCGGACATAATTTGCACATGTGCATTCTGAATAACGTCTATCCAATGACGTAGAGCAAGCCAAATCGACATCATCTCTTTGATGTTGATGTGCTTGCTTAGAAACTGCAGATCCCAAAGACCCTGGCACTTCAAATCCGATGGGCTCAGTGTCGCGCCCCAGCCCGTTTGACTGGCATCCGTCATAATCGTAAAACTCGGATCTGGCAACTGCAGTGGAACTCTCTGAGTTAACCACTGTATGTCTGCCCAAGTCTGAATCTCTTGTTTCACTTGGCTTGACAAGAGTATGTCCGTTTCGAGCGAATGAATCTTCACTCTCCAATTCTGAGTCCGATAGACCTGGAGAGGACGAGTGCGTAGCCGCCCCATCGGAATAAGATCCGAGGCAGCTCCGCACAGACCTATTAGTCTCATGAATTCCCTCGCTGACACTTTGTCTGAGTGAAGACAATAGCGAGCATACAACTGACTAATTTCGCTCTGGTTAACGGCAGATGAACGAGATTGTTGTGCGTCTCGGAGCTCATTCCCAGGTGGGTAAATGACTTGGACGGCACCAGATCTGACTTCTCTTCGTTTACTATGAAACCGAGACGTTCGAGCAAAACAAGCAGATTGTGCATGTCGTTCTGAAGCGTTAACTCGTTGCCGTATCTCTGAAGAATATCGTCCAGGTAAGCCGACGTTACCGCAGACGAATGAGCTCGGAAATGAGTCATTACCGAGTTCATTACTCGAGTGAATGCCCAGGGCACTAGATTCAGACCAAAGCACATCGCTCGGAACTGATAAACAACACCTAGGACAGCGAAGCGAAGATACTTTCTGAACGCCGGATGTACCATGACGTGAAAGTATGCATCCTTGAGGTCTATGCTCGCAGCATAGTCGTTCACTCGAATGCTCGCTCTGACCGATCGAATGGTCTCCATATAAAACTTTGGAGCCACGATCAGCTTGTTTATCCAGCTTAAGTCGATCACTGGACGGAACGAGCCGTCTGGCTTCGGAACCAGAAAAAGATGGCTGTTGAAACCTGGAGATTCCTGGTTTTCTATGACCTCTATCGCGTTCTTCGTTAAAAGAGACTGGACTTCTGATAGAAGTGCCGTTCTTTTCTGACAATTTGACGGAAGCTGAGTCCATCTTGGACTTCGAGTTAATGGAGGCTTGCCTTTGAAGGACAGTTTTAGTCCTTCCGAAATAACCCCTAGAACCCAAGGGTCCTCCGTAATTAATTCCCAATTGCTTGAGAAACTCGACAGTCTTCCGCCCACCGGAACGCGACAGAGGTCTAGACCATCACTTCCTGGATCCGCGAGGCTTGCGGTAGGAGAAACCACGTCCTCCGCGACCCGCACCTCGCCCAGTCGGCCTAGGGGCGTCTGACCGGTTATTTCGGCCAGCATAACAGCCCCTAGTCGAGTCGCTACTCTGCAGGTCTCTAGAGTAAGACCTAGAGGACGCATAGGAACCTCTATAGGAACTTCCCCTGGACGAACTCGTCCCGGAAGTGCCTGGCCTACTCCTGTCTGCTGGTTCATATTTCTTGGAAGCAGACTTAAAAAGCAGAGAGTCCGAAGCTTTCTTTGTTAATTTATCATATATATCAGAAAGCTTGCCACTGAAGAGAAACTCTCCAGAGACCGGAGCGACTCTAAGAGAGTTTTTCACCTTACTGTCCACGCGTGTGGAAGTAGCCAAGGCCGCGTCACGTCGAGCTAACTCCAGATTTGCCACTGAAAGGGCGGAGTTATAAGAGGAAAACGCTATAGCCCTGGACAGAACTCTTAAAGACGTTTGTACGTCTTGAAATTCAGGTCCTTCAAAGCGTAATGACAACGCTCTAGTAAGGTGATCTGCATAGGAAAGAGCGTCTAAACTAGCTCTGTTAGACGATATCGTCGTTTCCATCGTAGACGACGGAAGTGACATAGACGACGGCATGGATATATCAAGGTCTTCAGCCTGGTCGTCTAAACGCAGAGGAACTCTCTGGATGCCCTGACCTGCCGTATCAAACTTGTTCCTTTGATTAATAAACGGCAGCTGTAGAGCAGATGCCGGTAGGAAGGCTGACCTGCCCATCTTGTTGGCAAGTTTATCAATAGCATCATTCAATAACTCAAAAATCCGAGAGACATTCTTGGATTGTGACGGAAATTCAGGGACAATGTCCCTAAACCGATTAAAAAACTCGGTGTCCAGTGACGCTATCACCCTCCTATCCGGCTGCGCAGCATTTTTGTCTGGCAGAACAACTTCTGGAAGGTAATACCGGATGAATTCTACGGCTATTTTATGTTGTTCCGAAAGGGAAATATCCAATTCATCAGAATCCCTTTCGCCATCCTGCCGGACCTCATGTAAATCATGTAAATCTCGGTCGTCCGCACCGGATCCAGCGGCGGAACCTACCGACCCAGCATCTTCTGACATTTCATGTTCCGACAGAGGCTCTGACGGTTGCTGGGATGCTGCGATTAACTTTGCTATCTGTGATAGCACATCCGTTACAGAGGCCTGGGGAGCGGCTGTCTTACTGGATTTAGCCGCCGGAAGCTCCCTGGACGTTGCATCCTGCATACATCTTTTATGCGAACGTCCGGATGAAGAAGGCCTCGAATCCCTGGCTACCGGATGGCGTGACATGGTCGCCGAGGAATCCCTGGTCGGCGAAGCTGACTGTAATTCACTGGTCACATAGCCAAGGTGCGGTCGAGTGTGCTGCTGAGAGGATATGGAAGCCTTATAGGTAGCCTCGGCGGACTGCCTATATACCGGAGCATTCCGAGCGGCGGACGTATGCTGGGACTGCGTAACATTACGGACTACAACATCTGGTCCCAGATGCTGTTGTATGAGAGAGGGACCTCTCTCGCTTGCAGCCCGTGTCGAACTGGACAAGCTAAACACCGGACTGTCAGGCTTCCTCCGATCCATCCTCCTTTCCGTCGTCACTGGGTGTGCACGTGGATGTTTTATAGTGCTCACAACACCCGACTCTCTCTGCTTGACCGCAACGGATGAACCCGAGTGCTGCCCCATTTGGTGAATGGACGCAACCCCGGTCGAGCTAGCGGACGTCAACCCCTTCGGGTTCCTTTCAGGGAATTGATGAATCTCCATGAGCACTTTTGCCGCTAGCTCTTCGCTTGTATGTGACGAGGGAGGCACACTTCTGGACGACATCACGGAAACATCACCCTGTTCTTGTTCCTCTGAAAAAGAGAGTGAAACACTAGAGTGACTCTGAGGAGAAAGAACCGGAATGGACCTTTCTCCAGGAACAACATACCGTGATACACGTTTCCAACGTTTTTCATCCCATTTGAAACACACAGAACAAAGATCAGTGCGAGTACAGAGAGAACAATTAATACAGAGATCATGAGCATCATAGGAAGACTTCCTCCTATTACAATTTGAACAATAATCATTCATAGTGAAATGTAAACAATCAAAGTACTCGCACTAATCCTTGAAAATAAAGATACATAATACAACAATCCATTATATTCATTAATAAATAATGATTTGAAAAGAAAAAATTTTTTAAGAATCCAAAAAAAATTTTTTCAGAAGAGCCCAAGTTCCCAAAGGGAACCCTGAGCCCAATGGATCCCAAAAAAGCCTAAGTGTGGACAAAAATTTAAATTCATTTTGAAAAAATTAATGAGACACTTACGGACAATAATAATGTATCTTACTATGAATAAGAGATGCAGAAGACAAAAATTCACTATCAGCAGTAACTGTTATCAACCTAAGCAAAAGTGTCAACAAACCGGAAACATGACTCCAGGCACTGAAACAAACATGGCCCGAAATCAGTCACCAATTAAAACACTATCTGATGCAAAACAGAGGCTTCCAGAGAAGAAACTGTAGAACATCAGATGGTAGATGCAGACCAAAACGCCTAAACACCCCTAGGGTGAGGACGTAAACATGGGGAAAAAACAGAAATAAATCTGTTACCAAGCCAAAACTCCCAAGAAATTTTAGTAATAAACATTACAAAAAAATAAGCCAAAACATGGGAGAATAGCTAGGGGGGAATAAGGAAGGTAGAGAGGAAACACTGATCAAACAATGGTACTTCATAGCAAGAATGACAACATCAGGGCTATGCCTTGAAAAAAGGCAACTAGAAATAATTTCATAAAATAATTACAAGTTACAGCCCTGAACATTTTCTTGCACTAAATATTTTCCTCTCCTCCTAATGTATCCTCTTTATTTCCACCATTTCACTCATGAATATGTGTCTGGCATCATGAAAACTGAGATTTGGAAGCACAAATAACAGAGAAGTGTGACTGTTTTGAGGGCCAAACTAAGAATGATAATTGGCGCCAATTTCGGGACCTCCTTGACACTGCGCATGCGCAGAGGAGTCGATGTATGGAGGGCCATATAGGACATGTATTTTTCGGTTTTTGATGCAAATTTGAGGGATTGGGGGGGCAAAATTTGTGTTTGGCCCTGAATTAAGGAGATTAGCACCAGCTAAGTCTGGGTCATTGGTACAGTATAAAAATATAAGGGTTCAGTGCCGTAGTCATGGTAATAAATATCCCACAACAGCAACTTAAAAGCCCTGGGTTCAAAGAAATTTACTCAAACACAAACTGTAAGAAAATTGGCCGTTGATGGCGATGCTGCCAGGGTCATGACATTATCTCACCTCTATTTTGTAGTAGGTGAGCTCAAAATTGGGCTCCCACACTGAGTTCAAATATAATTCCAGAGACTTGATTTGAACAAAATTGAATTTGATTCCTCCCTCCCTCACCCACTGATGTTGTATATCAAATATCAAAAGATTCTGACGGTGGATCTGAATATTTTCAAAGAGTTTTGCTCCTATTGCACTAATTTAAAACTCAGGCTCCCACTGGGAGCCCAAACATTAAATCAGTGTCTTGATTAGAATAAACTTGAATCTGCCCCTCCCAAGGATGCAGTATACCAAATATAAAAAGATTCTTGCTTGTGGATCTGAAGAGGAAAATTTTCAAAGAATATTCCTCATATTGCCCTCAGTTAAAATTTCTCCTATTTGCCCCAAGTTAAAATTTCTCCTATAGGAAGCCCAAATATAAACCCAGGGACAAACATTAATTTCCACTGAATGTGGCATGCTCTCTCTAATTGAGTTAGTTGATCAGACACTTCAAGATTCGGGAGAGAAGTTGTGGGGGGGGGGGGGGGGGGGGGGTGAGGGAGTAGTACACCACTGTGGTGCTTTCCACAGTAATCAAGTACTGCTTCACTTCCTGGTGTTCCCACGGAGAACAGATTGGCACTGGATTCATAATACACTGCCTCTCAGCTCTAGATAAAAAGTTTTGTTTAAAGGGTGTTCAATCCTTGACTTTTTCAGTTAAGTGCAAAATAGGCTCTGGAAACATTGGCAGAACAGATTTTTTTAAAATTATGCAATGCACTCTTGCAACATGTTATATCAGCATTTTCTAAGACAAATTGAAAAAAACCAATTCTGATCAACTTCGAAGTGCCCTATAATCATAAATTAAAATTTTTATTTGTGTTTATTTATTTATTTATTTATTGATGTTTAAGGTCACATATTTATGCACAATGGCTAATCATGACCGTGACAGTTTTACGGGTGGAGGAAGCCGGAGTACCCGGAGAGAACCACCGAGCAACGACGAGCAGCTGCCAGCTCCCCAACATCGTAACTCCGCACTGCACTGCAGCACAGGCAGGGTTAGATTGGTTGAAGACATGCGTACCATCGACGTGCAGTACGCCTTAGTACACGGCGTCATCGTGCCCCCACACGGGCAATGGAGATGAAGTGTCTTGCCCAAGGACACAACGCGGTTGCAGCAGGTGGGATTCGAACCGAGGACCTCTCGGCTTGCAGCCTGCACCTCTACCTACTGAGCCACCGCGCTCCCTTATTTGTGTTTAAGGTTGCTTTCAGTATCTATGGCTATCACATTACCACAACATTGGTATGAAGTCAAGTTTAGTCATTTACATCTACACTGCATAGGTTTCGAGGGCTCCCACCACAGGTGTTGGTTACTAAGAACTATTTTATCAGTAAAGCAGAACTTGTGTACAACAGTAAACTAGCAATGCTATACTTCCTGATATTCCCATGGAGGAATAACAAAAAAGGAACTATAGATAATTCTTCTAGGGTAAACAGAATTGATCTTTAAGATCATTTTCATATAGATTTTTTGAAAATAAAATTTCTGCAATTTGATAAAAAATTATCTGAATAAGCTAATTAACTGAACTCTCTCGTCCCTGAAAAAGATATTTCAGCAATTTGATAATAAATTATCTGAATCAGCTAATTACCTGAACTCTCTCATCCCTGAAAAAGATTTCCGAAATATCTGTCCCTGAAAAAGATTTCCGAAATATCTGACATAAAATGAGGGCTGCGTACACACACAACTCACCTTTGCTCTCGCTAGATCCTGGTCTCCACCAACCTGAGCTTCTATCAAGTGGTCACAGTGTATAGTCGATGGAACAGCAACATGAGGTAATCCACTAGATATAAACTGTAACATCGCCATCTGAATAAATAAATTTTGAATTAAATATGCGATTCAAAAACCTATTCTGACAATGAACATTTCAACCCTTAAGGGGCTGGAGATTTTTTTTTAAATATTTCACTACACTCTGACAGTTTACATCCTGTGGCTTTGCAGTTGTTTTAGGCAGGTCTTGACTGCCTATACAGGCAGCCAAGACTTGCCAAAAAAAAAACAACTGCCAGAAAGTTTATAATTCAACTTGGGTATTAACCATGTTCTGTTGCAGTAAAAGTTTCTTTTCGAAAAATGTGAAATTTAATTTATTTTTCAAAAGCTGTGTGTTAGGTAAAGGCTTAAGGTTAAACAAAGAAATATTACACCTGAAAAAATTTATAATTAAATAATCCAAGTGAGAAAAATTGATTATTTTTAAAACATTTCATTTATTTTTTATTACTACAACTGCTTACGACTCAAGGTTTTTAAAATTTACCAAATGTAATGGGTAAAATGGTGCCTTCACAAAACTCATTACATGGCTCTGCAAATTATTGTTAAATGAATTTATTTATTGGGGTTTCACAACACTTTTGACAGCCAGGGTCACCTCGTGTTGGACAGTTTTACGGGTGAAGGAAGCCAGAGTACCCAGAGAGAACTACCAAGCAATGGCAAGCAACTGTCAGGCTCCCAACATACTAACTCCACACTAGCAGGGTTAGCATTGGTTGAAGACAAGTGCACCATCGACGTACAGTATGCCTTAGTACACAGCGCCACCATGTCCCCACATGGGCAATGGGAGTGAAGTGTCTTGCCCAAGGACACAATGCGGTTGCCGCCAGTGGGTTTCAAACTGAGGACCTCTCGACTTGCAGCCTGCACCACTATATTCTGAGCCACCATGCTCCATTGTTAAATGAATAGCATATGTCCAAGAAATATTCACGAAAGATACTTAGAGATGGAACTAATATCTTGGATTATTTCTCTGGTCAATGCCGGACCTTCAAATTTGAAACAAAAAAAATAATTCTTAGGGTTTTTGTTGCCCACATTTCGACACTGTAATGTTAGTTGATATTCACAACCAAGAGTTCTGCATAGAAAATAATTTCAGTTAATGCTTAATGAAAATTAAAAATGCAAGTGTATGCTGTTGATCTAATACATGAATTAAAAAGAGAATCAACTGAAAAAGAGTAGATCCCATATGACTTTTTCACCTGGATGAGGACAAACATGTTTTTGATCTTGTTACATTGCTGGTCAATGGAAAACTTGCGCATTTTCCAATATCCAATACGAAGTCCACAACCCAATGTCTTCACATGCCTTTTGGCATTATTTCAGAATGACCATATCATCACAATTCCTGCATTGTCATTTATAGTTTCAAATAACATAATCTAAATACGAACAGATAAGTGGTTCGATACGATTTCCAAAAAATATTTTTACTGTTTGAAACTCATACTTGTTTGTACTACTTAAAAATGAATTCTTTCCTTGCAATGATGAAAATCCACATTAGACATCAGCTGCTGCATAGGCAGTGTGAGGCACTTCCAGACTTTAATCAAAACCTACCCTGTAAGTGTCTCCTGCCACAAATGTGTAATGCTTCTATATACTCCCAAACAAAAATTATGTTTGCCATAGTAATGGTACACAGTACTACTGGGTTCTAATCCCTGTGACAGACCCCCAAACTGTTGTTTCCTGTCAATATGATGGTAGCAAAAAAGACAAATCAAATAATCAGCAGAGCTGATGGAAGCTCTTCAAATGAGCTCAAAAGAGAAGATAAGAGAGATAGTTTGCAATACATAGGAGAGAAACTCAATAAAACAAGTGCAGCTAATCAGAATTTCAGTTAAAATAGATTGTGTACAAGTCTGCTAATACATTTTTGTTTTGGTGTTTGTCATGATACGGTCTGTGACCTTGAAGTTATAACCTTGGGTCAAGATCAGGAGACACAATCCGAGTCATGAGCATGCACTACGTGAAGTATGAAGAAGATCTATCCATTTGATCATTTTTGAAAACCAGACAATGTTAGTACAGACACATGGGTGAAGGTCAAGGCCATGACACACCCTTTTGTCAAGAGCAAGCACTGTGAAAAGTATGAAAAGATCTGCCTATCGAATCAGCTTTATATGAACTGGACTAAGTTAGAATAGACAATTGGTCTGTGTCCTTCACCTTGGAGATATGAACTTGGGTCAAATAAATGAAACATTCTTGAGTCATGATCAACCATTATGTGAAGTGTGAACAAGATCAATGCAATGAATACTTTTTGATAATCTCACTTCAAGCTGTGATCTTGGGTCAAGATTATTACACACCTTTGAGTTACAAACAATTGTGTGCGTAAAGTAGGAATCAAACTGGTCCACTGCATAATTTTTTCTAGACCGGACAAAGTTCGAAACACTGGAATGGTCTGTGACCTTGACCTTTGAGCCAGTGGCCTTAGTCAAGGTCATCGCACACCCTTGCAATCATTGTGCAAAGTATGAACAAGATTGGTAAACTGAATAATTTGTTGTGGACTCGACAAAGTTGGAATGGACACACGACCAGTCTGTGACCTTGACCTTGGAACTATGACCTTGTGTCAAGGTCATGACATGCCCTTGAAACATAAGCAGTCACTGTGTGAAGTGAAGTATGAACAAGATCAGGCCACTGAATAGTTTTCTGTGTACCAGACAAAGTTACAATAGATGGAGGATAGATGGACAGATGGATAGATGGACAGACAAAGCAGCTACATTATGATACCGAAAAATTTGCAGGAGCATAAAAAATAATTTGCAGACTTTGATAAACAACACACTGAGATTAAGAATGAACAGTATATGACCAAGTTTCCACAACAATGTCAAAGTTTTTCTGTTTGCGATCTTGACCTTGATGATGGGATGCTGGCTCAAAGCCGTGACACACCTCAGAGTCATTTGCCATAATTGGTTCAAGTATGAATAAGATCTGTCAATCATAGCAAGTTATATGGAACAAACAAAAGTCATCAAACTGTACGACCTGGACAAGAATGGTATTAAAGAATCCATGTGTTACTTCTTGTGACCTTGAAGACATTACAACGGGTCAAGGTCATGAAACAATGTTAGGTTATCGGTAACAATTGTGTGAAGGATGAACAAGATCTGTCACAGAGATTGTTATACAAACCAGACAAGAGCTGTATAACAATATCAAAGTTTGCAGTCTGTGACCTTGACCTTGATGTTATGAGGTCCCTTGGGTCAAAGAGACACACCTTTGAGTCATTAGCAATAATTGCACCAAGTATGACTAAGATCTGTCAATCATTCCAAGTTGTATGGGCCAGGCAAAAGTGACAGAGAAGTTTTTCTTACTGTCACCTTAACCATAGGGTCTGTGCCGTTGACCTTGAGGGGCAAACACCATATTATAATTCACGACACACTGTTTTTTGATAATACATATTGTTAATGATTTGTCAAAAAAATTTCCGTTGTTAAGAAGTCATGCAACGGACAAAATGTTGTCAACATTCTTGACGATGGACAAATCATTAGCAGATAAGCTCAGCAGACATTTGTCAGGTAGAGCTAAAATATAATTTAATGTGTGGATGAAAATACAAAAAAAAATTGTGCCTAATTACAAATCCGAGTTAACAAGTAATTGCCATCAAAAGAAACATGAAATGTTAAATATCCTTCAATTTAGAAAACTATTCTGGGACAATAATTCAACTTGGATATGAATCAAAACTCACCTGAGCTGTGGCATCTTGCATGGCCACTCTGTCTGGCCGTAATTTGAGGTAGGACTCACCTCGCACAATGTCCTGAAAAAAAAAATGAAAGTGTCAATGACACTGTAGCTCAACTTGTTAAGACATGTACATGTATAGTCACAGCAATGACAAACATCAATGTAATGACCTGATAACAAAGGTACATATAAAGTATTGTAACGGTCTGTACATAAATACTGACCGTAGCCTGTAACAAATGTATAGGTAAAGTATTGTAAAGGTGGGTGACAGTCTGATGCTAAACTAGAAAAGAAATCTTTGAGTCCCAGAGTAGTTCTGACTGAACCCCAAAATATTTGTTCTCATAGCACAATGATAACAAAGGCACCCCAAAACACACTCGTTCCTGTCCCAAGGTGAAAACAAAGGTACCCAAGAAGTTTTGTGAAGATCAGTTAATAAATACGAGCTGTATAGAAATTGTGACAAAAAACTGATTGGACCTAATTTCGGTACAAAATGGCCGCACAGACTCAGAAACACTCATTCTCGTCCCAAGGTGATAACAAAGGTACCCAAGAAGTTTCGTGAAGATCGGTTGATAAATACAGCCTCTAGCCTGAGCTGTATTGACATATGCACTTACAGTGTATAAGTAGCACTAAATAAATCAAAATTCATCTAATTTGCATAATTTCTGCACGAGAAAAAAACCCGTACTGTATGTATTTATTTATTTATTGGTGTTTAAGGTCACATATTTATGCACAATGGCTAATCATGACCGCGACAGTTTTACGGGTGGAGGAAGCTGGTATACCCGGAGAGAACCACCGAGCAACGACGAGCAGCTGCCAGCTCCCCAACATCATAACTCCGCACTGCATCACAGGCAGGGTTAGATTGGTTGAAGACATGCGCACCAACGACGTGCAGTACGCCTAAGTACACGGCGTCATCGTGCCCCCAGGCGGGCAATGGAGATGAAGTGTCTTGCCCAAGGACACAACGCGGTTGCCGTAGGTGGGATTCGAACCGAGGACCTCTCGGCTTGCAGCCTGCACCTCTACCTACTGAGCCACCGCGCTCCCACCCGTACTGTATGTGATGTATTCCATGTTACTAAATATTCATACAAAAATTTATTCAAATCAGAACTTTCATACAGAAGTTCTGTACAAAAGACTGATTGCACTAATTTTGGTACAAAATGGCTGGTGGTGGCCATCTTGAATTTTGGACCGGACCCCAAAACACTCGTTCTCATCCCACGGTTATAACAAAGGTACCCAAGAAGTTTCGTAAAGATCGGTTCATAAATACGGCCTCTAGCCTGAGCCGTATAGAAGTTGAGTACAAAAAACTGATTTGACCTAATTTCGATACAAAATGGCCACTGGCAGCCATCTTAAATTTTGGACCACACCTAGAAACACTCGTTCTCGTTCCAAGGTGATAACAAAGGTACCCAAGACGCTTCGTGAAGATCGGTTCATAAATACAGACTCTACCCCGAGCCATATTGACATGTGTACTTACTGTGTGTAGCACTGAAAAAATCAAAGTTCATCTAATTTGCATACTTTCTGCACAAGAAAAACCCCGTATTATATGTGATGTATCCCATGGTACTAAACATTCACACAAAAAATTATTCAAATCAGTGCTTTCATATGGAAGTTCTGTGCAAAAATCTGATTGCAACTAATTTTGTACAAAATGGCTGCCATCGGCCATCTTGAATTTCGGACCGGACCCAAAAACACTCTTTCTCGTCCCACGGTGATACCAAAGGTACCCAAGAAGTTTCGTGAAGATCGGTTCATAAATACGGCCTCTAGCCCGAGCCGCATTGAATTGTTGACGGACAGACGGACGACTGGCCATGGCATAAGCTCAAATTTGGCTTCGCCAAAGTTGAGCTAAAAATGTAATGTAAGTCCATTTATTTATTTATTTACATTTAAGGTTACTTTTGGCATCCATAGCCAAATGATGACAGCAACACGAGTATAGAGTAAAGTTTAATCAATTGTTTTTACCGTACCTACACTGCCCACTTTATTTATATTTATTGTAATTTAACAACACTTTCAATAGCCAGGGCCACCACGTGTCTGACAGTTTTATGGGTGGAGGAAATCGGACTACCCGAAGAGAAATGAGCAACCTCAAGCAACTGCCAAACCCCCAAACATACTAAATCCACACAAGCAAAGAGAGCATTGGTTAAAGACAAACGCACCATTGATGTGCAGTATTCCTTAGTACACAGCACTACTGTGCACCCATGCAGGCAATTGGAATGAAGTGCCTTGCCCAAGCACACAATGCAGTCACCCCTAGTGGGGATCGAACCGTGGACCTTTCGGTTTGAAGTTCAATGCCATAACCACGGAGCCACCATACCCTACTGCCCACTTTAATCCTTTACCAGGGTTTCTGCCAGTGAAAAATAAATGAGGCTGTAATGTGGCAACCAAGAGCCGACACTACCACAGGCTGACAATGGTTCTGACCGCGGCGGAAAAATGATAAATTTTAGGTAATTTGTATATTTTTTATACTTACCAATGGCCGAGACTAGCTGGTGCTAACTCAAATTAATCCAGGGCCAACACACAAATTTTGCCCCCCAATCCCTAAAATTTGCTTGCAAAACCGAAAAAATTAAGTCCTAGATGGTGCTCCATACTTTTGTGATCTGCGCATGTGCAGTATCCAGGAAGGTACCAAAAATGGCGCCAACCATCATTCTTTCTACAGTGCCTGCTAAATGTTATAATTAGCGGGGAGGTATGACTGCCAACTCATGGGAGGGCCATCCCCGTCTGGGCCACTGGTAAGTATAAAAAATATACAAATTACTTAAAATTTATCATATTTTTATACCACAACCAATGGCCCAGACTAGCTGAATCATAAAAAGGCTGGAGGGCCCAGGACTTAAAAGGAAAATCCAATCTCTCAATTACTTCAGTAAAGGATAGCTCCTACAAGAGAATAGGAGAAGACAGGAATTTTATATGTCTTTCTCTTTTACGAGAAAAGAGAAAGGCATAACACCAACAATGTAATTGAGAATTTACATAATTATATAATTTCTCCATTTAATGGCAGCATAACCCGTTATGCTAATTCGGTGAAGCAAACCAATATATAAAGCTGGTCCAGAGAATGAGACGCTTTATACTCATTTAAAAGTGTCTGAGGATTGTATATTAACACTCGTTTAACACATAACATATACAAATGCTTCACAGTGAGCTACACTTTAAAAACAGTACATAAATGAGACATAGTTATTGCTTCACACCGAACTACGCATTAAAACTCCTCAGCACCAACGCAGGACTACTGTCACTGGAGGAGGTATTCCCTTGCTTTTCACTACAAAGCCCCCAGAATGAAGAGGGCAGCGGAACAGCATCTGTGCTCGAGCAGACTGCCTAAAGACCTTGTAGATGTAACATTAATGGACAACATTTTGAGCAATAGAAAGAGGACCCAAAGATCTATGGTCACCGGAGATGGACTCTAAATTTCTCAGGTAAAACTTGGCAAATGAAGAGGGCGGTGTCCAGTAAGCAGCCTTCATAAGATCAGTAATGGCTATACTGTTAGAATAAGCCGAAGAAGTGGACAGTGCTCTATCCTCGTGCGCTGAAATCTTGTTGACAAAACGTTGATCCGAAGACAGATTTTTGAAGGCAATACGTATTGCCAACTGAATCCATCTAGTGGCAGAATGAACAGAAATATCTTTTCTGTTAGGAATCAAAGAAAAGTTTTCTTCCCTTCCTAAAAAAATCTGATCGACATTTATAAATGCGCATTGCACTGACTGGACACAGCAAAGGTCTACGGTTATCCGAGGACGGTAAAGCCGTAATGATAATAGGCTCCGGCCGCTTATCCAGAATCAGGCCTGAAAATAAGCAACCTGACATTTGCAGAATGAGGTCTCCAGAGGGTGAATTTGATGATGTTATAGTGGGCCAATTTACCCTCTAGGTATACCTCTATCTGTTTAGTTTTGAGACCCTGATTTAGATTTAGGTTCACAGAGGGTAAATTTAGTGATGCTACCCTGTTGTGCAGGGTAGCATCTCTAAATTCACCCTCTGGGGACATTATTTTGCAGATGACAGTCTGCTTATTTTCTGGCTTGTCCAGAATCTGATTCTTAGCCAAAAGATCTATCATGGGACGATCCCACTGGTAGCAAATCTGCCTGAATATTTGCTTGTTGAGAATCCACACCGATGACAACATGCGACCTTTCCGAGAGAGCATGTCTGCTAATACATTCAGACAACCCGGTATATGACGGACTGAGAGATGAACGTGATGATTCAGAACGAATAGGAGAATCTTCTCCATTAATTCGCATAACGGAATCGAGTGAGTGCAGCCTTGGTTCCTGAGGTAAGCAACGAATGTCGATTTGTCCGACAGAATTTGAACATGGACATTTGCGATTTGACGAATCCAATGTTGTTGTGCTAGCCAGATTGACATCATCTCCTTGATGTTTATGTGTTTTTCTAGGAATCAAGAGTCCCAAAGACCCTGGCACTTCAAGTCTGTGGGACTTAGAGACACGCACAAGCCCAACTGACTTGCATCCATCATAATAGTGAAAGCCGGATCTGGCAGTTGAAGCAGAACTCCTTGAGTTAACCACTGAAGATCTGCCCAAATCTGAAATTTTTGTTTTACTAGGTCCATTACAACAATACTAGTTTCAAGCGAATGTGTCTTCACACTTCAGTTCTGAGTAAAGAATATCTGGAGGGGACGCGCGCGCAGGCAGCCCATCAGAATAAGATCCGTAGCCGCTCCGAACAGCCCCATCAGTTGCAAAAACTCCCTCACTGTTACTGCGTCTGAGTTTGAACAAAAGCGAGCATAACAACTGACTAATTTCGCTCTGGGTAACGGCAGACAAACCACATTGTTGTGAGTCTCGAAGCTCATTCCCAAGGGAATGAACGACTTGGACAGAGCAAGAGCCGACATTTTCTAGTTTACTATGAAACCGAGCCATCGGAACAATTGTAGCAGACTCTGAACATCGTTCTAAAGAATAATTGTGTTGCCGTATCTCTGAAGAATGTTGTCCAAGTAAGTCGAAGTTACCACTGACGAATGAGCTCGGAAGTACGAGTTCATTATTCGAGTGAAAGCCCAAAGAGCCAGGTTCAGACTGAAGCACATTGCTCTGAACTGATAAACCTTTCCTTGCAGGGCAACCAGGTACTTTCTGAATGACGGATGTACCAGGACATGAAAGTAAGAGTCCTCAGATCTATGCTTACCGCATAATTGTCCACTCGAATGCTCGCTCTTACCGACCGAATGGTTTCCATATAGAACTTTGGAGCCACGATTAACTTGTTTATCCAGCTCAAGTCTGTTACCAGTCGGAACAAGCTGTCTGGCTTCAGTACAAGGAACAGGTAACTGTAAAAACCTTGAGAATTTTTATTCTCACTGACCTCTATTGCTTCCTTTAATAAAAGGAGCCTGTACCGCCGCTAGGAGAGACTCTTTTTTTTGAAAGGATCCGCCAGAAGATTTGTCCAATGCAGACATCTTGTTAGTGGGGGTTTTGCTCGGAATGATAGCCGTAGGCCTTCCGAGACTACACTTCTCATCCACTGATCTTCCGTGACTGCTATCCAGTCTCTCGCAAAGTTCTATAACCTTCCACCAACTGGCAAGCAATAGAGGTCTTGACCATCAGACTTACAAGGCTTACGGGAGGAGAAATTACGTCCTCCCCACAAAGAACCTCGTCCCGTCAGCTTAGGGGCATCTGACCTATAATCCTGATCAGACTTACGCCCATTTACTGAGTCGCTGTACTGAGGACCTACAGAGTAATTATAAGAGGGTTTCTTGTACCCTCGCGAGGAGTTCCCTTTCGATGATTTAGATTTTGAACGTCCTCGCTTACCCCGGTCTGCTGAAGCATGTCGAGATGCCGACTTCAAAGCAGAGCACTGGAAGCTTTCTTAGTAGCCTGCTCATAGACTAACGAAAGCTTGTCGTCAAATAGAGTATGTCCAGAGACAGGAGCGACTCAGAGAGAGCTTTTCACCTTGTCATCTCTAAGTGATGACGACGCAAGGGCAGCATCATATCTGATTAACTCCAAATTTGCCACTGTCAAGGCGGAGTTGTACGTGGCATAATGACTGCCCTGGAAAGAATTGTAAGAGAGGAGTAAACATCCTCAAATTCTTTCCCATTAAGACATTGCACCATAGCTCTGGTAAGGTGATCTGCATAGGACATCGCATCCAGATTCGCTCTATTTGATGAAATAGCACATTCCATCACGTCCGAGCGCATGTTGAATGAAGCAGGTAGGGATATATCTAAATCCCTGGCCTGCTCATCTAAATGCAGAGGAGCTCTCTGGACATTTTCTCCAACCATTTTAAATCAACATGGTCCAAGGAAGGCATATTAATGGAAGATGTCGATAAGAAACTGCCTTTCCTCTTAGTACTAGAGAGGTTAAATATGGAGGCGTCGACATGGCCAAAGGCCTGTGACACCTGTCTAGACTGTACCGGAAAGGAAAAAACTTCTTCCTTCCTCCATGCAAAGTCTGCATCTAAAGACGACAGCAGCTTCTCCCTAGTTGCTTGCTGATCAGGTGGAACAAATTCAGGATAGTAATGATGGATAATTTCCATCGCTACCATATGTTGTTCTGAAAGGGAAGGGTAATCCTCTTCCTTGTCCCTTTCACTATCCGACTGAATCAGCTGTGACGTTCGGTCCATCGCATCTGCATGTGCAGATGACTGGACCGACACAGCACCATCCGACAGCTCACTACTGGACTATGCGGGAGGCTGCTCTTGCACTTGCTGCGATCAGCTGCACAATCTGTGACAGCAAGTCGGTAACCGAGGCTTGAGGAGCAGCGGTTTTCTGTTTTTTAGCTGCTTGTTGTTCCTGGGATGGAGTTCCTGAGATGGATCTTTTCTCCGAACGTCCCGATGATTGAAGCCTTGGTTCCCTAGCTACCATATGGTTCGACTTCATGGGTGAAGACTGGCTCCATCTTTGCGCAGCTGTCTGGATATCCAAAGTCGGGTAGCTAGGATGTGGAGGAAGCTGTGACTGCACCCGAGGCCGACTGCAGTCTAGATGGAGCATCCAGAGCGGCAGGTGTGGACGTATGCTCTGGCTCGTGCAAGTTTCTCAAAACAACATTCGGCCCCAAATGTTGTTTGGCTAGAGAGGGACCTCTCTTGCTCGCGGCCTTGTCAGACCTCGCTAAGCCTCCCGAAAAGAAACTTGCCGACTTCCTCCCTATTTCCGTCATCGCTGGGTGAGCTTTTGATTTTAAGGTGCTCACTCTACCCTTCGACTGCAATGGACTTACCTGGTGTCACGGCTCCCACGGACGGAGTAACCACTTCATGGGTTGAGCTAGCTGCTTGTAAGGGATTAAGAACAGTAACTAGAGGCCTTATCCCTTGCTTAATATTCATGAGCACCTTTGCAGCTAGCTCTGTTTGCTCATCAGAGCGCGACAATGGTAGCAAACTTCTGGTGGGTGTCATAATGCCATCACCATGTTCTTGTTCTTCTGAAAAAGAAACTGAAAAACTCGAATTATCTTGTGGTGAGAGTTCCGGCATAGGAATGTCACTGCCAACAAGGTACTATGACACCCGTCTCCAATGTTTATCATCCCAATTAACACATGTAGGACAAGAATCCGCAGAAGTACATCGACTACAGGCAAGGCAACAAGCAGGCAAATCCGAGGAAGACTTCCGCGCCTTGCATTTAGAGCAGTAAGCTTTCATGATGCAATCAAAATACAAAGTTGATAGCACTCCTACAAACTCCACAATAAAATATAGGATAAAGATACATGAATAATTGCAATCAAAACCAAATTCAAAAAATTAAATCCAAAAATTTTTCAAAATTTTTTTTAAAAAGCCTAAGTTCCCAAAGGGAACATGAGACCAAGAGCATCCCAATAGAGCCTAAGTGTGGACAAAATCCAGATTTTTTGAGCTACACTACTGGAATCATAATCAATGTATCCTACAATAATCGTAAGTAATATAATACTAAATACTACATATATTTGAAGACGCTGTCAATGTAAACAACGTCAAAGGAAAAAAACGGAAACAAGAAATCAGGCACACAAAAAGGCCCAAAGTCAATAGCAGATTTTAATGCTACCAGATGTAAAGCTAGATCTTCATACGAAGAAAAAACGATACATCGGATAGAAGATGCAAGTTCAAAATGACCTAACACCCCTAGGGTGAGGACGTAACCATGCGGATAAACAGAATAAACATTCTGCAATACACGTTAACCTTCAAAGAAATTTAATAAAAAATTTCAATAAAAATAGCCAAAAAGCTTAGGAGTTTAACAGGAGGGCTTCAAGAAGTGATAGGGAAGGAACACTTAACAGTGGATAAATCATCAGCAAGAATGACGATGTCGGGCATATGTCCCGAAATTGGGAAACATGAAATAATTTTTAAAATTATTTTAAAGTTACAGCCCTAAACGTTTCCAACCACTTCACTTCCATCATCGATTTACAGCCTTGGATCCACCAATTTTATCATTGATTTGTGTCTGGCATCCTCAAAAAAGGAGTTTTAAAAGTACAGATGTCAGTTCATTGTTGCTGACTTTTGGGCCAAACAAAGAATGATGATTGGCGCCTCTTTCGGTACCTTCCTGGATACTGCACATGTGCAGATCACAAAAGTATGAAGGACCATGTAGGACTTAATTTTTTTGGTTTTGCATGCAAATTTTGGGGATTGGGGGGCAAAATTTGTGTTTGGCCCTGGATTAATTTGAGTTAGCACCAGCCTGTCTGGTCTGGGCCATTGGTTGTGGTATAAAAATATTTTGAATTCCAGGGTCCTAAAACCCCCATTTCCTTGCATCTGAGGGATATTTTGAGGTTTTTTTAACAGCGATATATATGTAAGTGTTTACATTCAGAAAGCCGGTAATTACGTTTGAATAAGGACCAATGAGGAAATATTCAGGTAAAAAATCATTCATACAGATTACAGAACTTACCGACAATAACGGTCCATGGCAGGGATGATCCAGTTCAACAACGATTGTGTGTATGGGGTAGCCAAAATATATTGCCTGACCTTGGCTGAAGAATGTAACATCACATCACGTCCTAGCATCTGACAGTGACACAAATTCCTATCCGTGTTGCCACTGCTGATCAGGGTATTGACCATTAAACCGAGAAATTATTAGATCTGCACACCTTACTTGCTAACATTGTTATCAGTTTTCACGCAGCTCGAACTTGATAAAAAGATGGTGTCATCGATAATCCTGCCACGCACTTTTCGGTGCTTTGCTTTTCATCCCGTTTCTTTTCGACCCCATGTGCTGATGCTTTCAAGTTTTCAAACACATCAAGGTACAAAGCTCTAAAAATATGGACCGAAATGTGAAGAGCCTAAAAGCCTAGTTGGTCAGGAGGTATTTAGAGTGCCTTAATTCAAGCTGGTTTAATACATTCAATGACTGGGAACAATCTTGAATGAATGCACTCTGATTTCCAATGTCAGGAGTCACTTCAAATTAGGCAGAGGAAAAGGGATTGAAATTCAACGAACGCAGATCTCTGAATCCATTGAAATTTCAACCCTTTCTTGTTTTTTAACAATTAAATTTATTTCGTATTCATTATTATCTCACACAGGGCCATACTGTGATAACTGATGAAAACTATTGTAACAGATAGAGAGAGAAGTGCCAGATCTGAGGCTTGAACTGTCGACCTCTAACACACAAAGCAACCGATTTGCCATGAGAATAAGAGATCCAGACCAACCAGGCTGGTTGGTAAATGGCCCTTATACCTCAACCGCTAAACCTGAGTAAAGGCTATCATAATTAAACATCACCGACGCTGCCACTATTCCAAATTTTCGAGAGAGATGCGATTTTCTTCTGCATATTTTTTGCCTTGGCTCAGCCTTTGAATAAAGTCATGAATCAGAATGTTGATGAATTTCTTCTAGACAGTCACTACAGAAAGGCAAATTAATGAAGAGTGAGTATATTTTTCATAATCTTTTTTGATTAGAATTCGTTTTTCTTAAATTAGGAAGAGTGAGTGCAATCGCTCTTGTGATTTTAGGAAGTGTCATTTTCAGCTCTCCTTGTATTTTCAAAATCCACAGCACTGCAGATCCTTCAGCATATGGGCTGGACAATTCAGTCAGCTCTCTTGGGTATAAATAGTTGAAAAGGGATGTGTATGGAGAACAAGCCTACACAACAAATAAATAACAATGCATTATGGGGATTGTCAAGTTTTTAACTTGAAAGCAGGGTATTTTTTGTTTTTAAAAATTTGATTAGCAATTTTCATCACGGTTTTAAAAAGTGATGGTAAATAGTGAATATAAAGCCAATATGAAAAAAATATGGTTAGCATTTGGACATTTTTGTATAGCATTTTCGCAAAGTGAATCCAGTCATCAAACACCCTGGAAAGCATTCCAAATTATGAGCATAAGAAAATAAAATGACCTGAAGGCTGAAGTTACCATCACTGGTACACATGACTAATCTGAACATAAAATTGATTTTTGAGTTGACTCATTACTAATTCAATTTTACATTCAGTTATATGTTTGAATTTATCAATAATAATTTCCCATTCTGAGTCTCTGAACTTTCCTGAGTTTGCAATTCGTTTTGATATTCTCATAATGTTTTTTAACGATTTTGTCTTCAAGCGTGTTCGTATGTCTGTTTTCACTTCATTACTGAATAGTCTCTAAATAGAAGATGTTCCTGCTGGAACTATGCAGCCCAGGGTGAGAAGTTTTGTGCATTCAGGAAATGAACCCAGTAGGTTAGTTCTTGCAAGGTCAGCGAGAAACTGGTTGGGCGCATAATTCTCCCGCAATTTAAGTTTCTTCTTGTGTTGCTTTTTCAGAGCTTGGGTGGAATAAGGCGTTGTGGCAGTTTCTGATGTAGCACAGCCCAGTACTGCTTTTTAAGAGAATTCATGAGTTCTAATAACCGACTGGATTGTTTCATGGCTTCTTGCTTATTTACGTTCGGTAAAACTGCAACAAGGTCTCCCTGATAAATGTTGTCCCTTCTATTCCCAAAGAACTCCTGACGTTCATTCAACTGATCTCTTCCATAGACTCTAACATCACTCTCTCCAATTATATTGCAGAGGTCAAATATTCCAAAGCTGTTTAGCAAATTGGCGGTGTCAAATGCATGGTCTATCTCTATTTTGAGATCAACATATTTGATCGCTACTGCTGATACGAATGATTCAATTCCAAAATCCTGGAGTCTACTTCGGGAGGGACGTGCACCCTTATTTCTGGCAGATGCGACTTCCATAAAGTTGGCCGCTTCATCGAAGTGGGGAGTAGGGGAAGCATCTTTACTTAAATGTCTGCCCATTCTAAGATGGTCGATGATCTGGTCCAGACTTTTTTGTGCTACATGAATCAATGATGGAATAGCTGAGAAATTAAAGTCTTGCAGTTGGAGTGTTTTGTTCAATGGACCAGTTATTTGCAGAACATCACATAGAAGCAGCCACATAAGCACAAAAGTTTTGTCGGTCAAATGCAACTTCAGTCCTAAAATTTCAAGTGATGGCTTTGACATTTGGTGTGAGGGACAGAGTGATTGCTTCGATGCAGCCGACAAGATTTGTTTGAAATTGAATGACTATGCTTATTGACAGTCTGAATAAATGTAGTTGCTCAATTTCAAACAAATCTTACAATACAGAAAGCGTGAAGATTTGACGTTGGCTTGGCCGTACTCAGTGCTCAAAATAACTTTTTTACTTTGCGTAGCAAAATGCTACACATTTCCACAACATGAATAGCATTTTATAAAAAACACATAGCTGTTTTTGTATACCAGAGTTATGTTATGCTGTTTTGTATTGAATTCTTCTAAGTAGATAGAATAGTTTCCATCCATTTCTGGACATTTCCAAATGATCTGCAACACATGAAACATTTACTAGATTTTTTTAACTGAACTGCCTTTAAGGGTTGCATGGACTTGGATATTTTCAAATGACGTCTTGGTTGTTCAATAGAGTTCTCAAAATGGAAGTTGGGATTTTTAATTTGATGGGCTTGATTTTTAATTGACATTTTATGCAAAATGTTGTAAAAAACAGGAAGAATTTAAACCAATAGAATTCATCTTACATATGAAGTCGCTAATGATGCTTGATGGAGAGTTAATCTGAGTTATGCCTGGAATGTTCCACAATCAGAAGTAAAGCATCAGTGAACTAGTTTTCAAATTTGTTTGCAAATTTTCATTTACATTTTGCGATACAAGATAATCAACTGCAGCGACACCGCTTATTTTGAGCCCTGGCCGTACTCGGCTTTTATCTTTTAGGTATCATTCCAGATTTTAAGGTCAAAATTTGTGAAAATAATCCATTTACCCAATGCACATGGAATAAAATTTTATTTTTAACCCTTTACCAAACGAATGAGCTAGATTTGCCCACGCAATTTACAAATTGAGCAGTTAGAAAAATGAAAGTGTCAATGACACTGTAGCTCAACTTGTCAAGACAAAGACATGTACATGTATAGTATGTGACACAGCAATGACAAACGTCTAGGTAATGACCTGATAACAAAGGTACATATAAAGTATTGTAATGGTCTGTACATAAATACTGACCGTTGCCTGTAACAAATATATAGGAAAAGTATTGTAAAGGTGGGTGACAGTCAGATGCTAAACTAGAAAAGAAATCTTTGAGTCCCAGAGTGGGTCTGACTGAACCCCAAAATATTTGTTCTCATAACACAGTGATAACAAAGGCACCCCAAAACACACTCATTCCTGTCCCAAGGTGAAAACAAAGGTACCCAAGAAGTTTTGTGAAGATCAGTTCACAAATATGAGCTGTGTAGAAGTTGTGACAAAAAACTGATTGGACCTAATTTCGGTACAAAATGGTCACTGGCAGCCATCTTGAATTTTGGACCGCACCCAGAAACACTCGTTCTCGTCCCAAGGTGATAACAAAGGTACCCTAGAAGTTTTGTGAATATCGGTTCATAAATACAGCCTCTAGCCTGAGCCGTATTGACATGTGCACTTACAGTGTATAAGTAGCACTGAATAAATCAAAGTTCATCTAATTTGCATAATTTCTGCACGAGAAAAAAACCTGTACTATATGTGATGTATTCCATGTTACTAAACATTCATACAAAAATTTATTCAAATCAGAACTTTAATACAGAAGTTCTGTACAAAAGACTGATTGCACTAATTTTGGTACAAAATGGCTGCTGGTGGCCATCTTGAATTTCGGACCACACCCAAAAACACTCGTTCTCATCCCACGGTGATAACAAAGGTACCCAAGAAGTTTCGTAAAGATCGGTTCATAAATACGGCCTCTAGCCTGAGCCATACAGAAGTTGTGTACAAAAAACTGATTAGACCTAATTTTGGTACAAAATGGCCACTGGCAGCCATCTTGAATTTTGGACCGCACCCAGAAACACTCGTTCTCGTCCCAAGGTGATAACAAAGGTAACCAAGACGTTTTGTGAAGATCGGTTCATAAATACAGACTCTAGCCCGAGGCGTATTGACATGTGTACTTACTGTGTGTAAGTAGCACTGAAAAAATCCAAGTTCATCTAATTTGCATAATTTCTGCACGAGAAAAAAACCTGTATTATATGTGATGTATCCCATGGTACTAAACATTCACACAAAAAATTATTCAAATCAGTGCTTTCATATGGAAGTTCTGTGCAAAAATCTGATTGCACCAAATTTTGTACAAAGTGGCTGCCATCGGCCATCTTGAATTTTGGACCGGACCCCAAAACACTCGTTCTCGTCCCACAGTGATAACAAAGGTACCCAAGGAGTTTCGTAAAGATCGGTTCATAAATACGGCCTCTAGCTCGAGCCGTATTGGCATTTGCACTTACAGTGCTGAAATTAACACCAAAAAACATCAAAGTTAGTCTAATTTGCATAATTTACGCACAAGAAAAAAACCTGTATTATATGTGATGTATCCCATGGTACTAAACATTCATACAAAAAATTATTCAAATCAGAGCTTTCATATGGAAGTTCTGTACAAAAAACAGATTTCTGCATCGTCGGTACAAAATGGTGGCTGGCAGCCATCTTAAATTTCGGACCGGACCCAAAAACACTTGTTCTCGTCCCACGGTCATAACAAAGGTACCCAAGAAGTTTCGTAAAGATCGGTTCATAAATACGGCCTCTAGCCCGAGCCGTATCCAATTGTTGACAAACAGACGGCCAGATGGACGACGGGCCATAGCATAAGCTCAAATTTGGTTCGCCAAAGTTGAGCTAAAAATTATTTAAAATATTTAAAGTAAACCATACAATGCGAACCACCAATGGGGGTCACATGATATGGTTTTGTAGAATTTTTTTTTAAATGTGAAAAAATAGCTAAAAAAATAAATTCTGATATCCTGTGCATTGGTAAAGGGTTAAATATTTTTACAAATGGAACAGAATTTCAACCAAACCATATCATGTGGACCCTCACTGGAATAAAATTTCAACCAAACCCTATCTTCACTGCAGTACAGTAGTATAGGTAAATCCCACCCAATATTTAATTTTCACTTCCACATAGCTCATGGCCCACAAATTTGGACAGGTTCCCATCTAACTTAGAACAATGTGGGGACCAATAAGCTGCATTTCAACAAAAACAAATTGGGAAATCATTTGAAACTAGAGGTGTGACTGTCCCAGATGGGTCTGCCCACACCCTCCCCCCCCACCCCCCCCCCCCCCGCCACCAAGATTACTCTAAGATGAAAAGGGGCAAAACTCTAGCACAAAAAGCCTGATCGAAACTATAATCACAGATGCACAGATTCCCATGGTAGTAAACATCCATACCAAGATTCAAAGGAATTGGCCCATAAACATCTGAGAAAATCTCGGGACAAACTTATAGACCTGCTTTTTAATATCAAAATGGGACATAATTCTGCCAAAAATAATCTGACGGAAACTATAATCGCAGGTGCACAGGTTCCCATGGTGGTGAATATTCATACCAAGTTTCAAGCACATTGGTCCATAAACGTCTGAGAAAATCTCCGGACAAAATTATGGATGCATGGATGGACGTACAGACATGGTGTTTCCAGTATACCCCCACACAACTTGTTGCGGGGACATAATACTGTAACAGTGGAACTTCCTTAATTGGTTATTTATTAATTGAATAACTCAGTTAATTGCATATGACTTCAAAACTCAAAATCATTTATTTAATTATGTTTAAGGTCACTTTTAGCATCTATGGCTAAAGCATAACCACAGCAGAGAAATGAGTCAAGTTTAGCTAATCGATCATACCTACCCTGGTATGCTACAAACTTTAGAGGGCTTCCACCCCAGGTATTGTTTACTAGGTACAATTTTGTATATCATAAAAATTTTCAAACATTGCCTTTCCAAATCATCACAAAGGTATTCTTTTTTGTTTTTTAGGCCGAGGTATTTTGGGGAAGGGATTTTAGACATACGTTTTTGAAAGGGTTTCACACATATACCCTATATGCCATTGATAAGATGAAAGAGTAATGATATGCATTGTTTCTATGAACACCACTTCCAATTCTAATTAATAATTACAATGAACACTTATGACTTCATTATTTGTAAAAATGCCTTTTAGCTACCATTAGTGTATAACTGGAGATCAACCCTATCTTTTGTGATTACTAACTGCCTTTAGAGCTGAGTGGTATTGAAACTTCCAAGTTCAGTATTAGTATGGGTATTTTTACGATAATTTCCCTCTGTATTGGTACGGTATTCCGTGTCACCAACATACTGACACCACAGCCAATATCGATTGGTATTTTTGGTATACTGCCCAGCTTCAGGTTACCTTTTCATGGTAATCAAGAGACTCAGAATACTTATATTCAACTTAGAAAGACTTGTGAAGATAGGACAGGTTGATGTAACAAATACATACAGTATTATTTGTCAAAATGGTGGAAATAACAGACACTCGCCGCCAGTAATTTGATGTAACAATAGAGCCGAGGGTATTTTCTCTCGGCTTTATTGTTATATCAAATGACCAGTAATGAGTGAAGGACAGCCCATGGGCTCTTCCTATCAGCCCTTTGGGAAAATAAGTTCTGCTGTCTGATCTTTATTTTTCAGCTAATGTCGAGAAAATTTTTCAGTACTGAAACATCGGTATTTTAAGATTCCCTTGCTACAGTAAATCTGTATTGGTGCGATATCTATACTGAATGACATTTACAGTATATCACCCATCTCATTGCCTTGTGACAACAGTTCTGTTCATATAGTAGAGCTGCAGAAGAAGTCTGTTTTTAGTGTATAAATACACTCTTGACCACCAACAGGGTTCGACATTAACGTTTTTATGCACCCGACATGACGGTCTAGTCGCTTCAAAAATTACTAGCCCGGACCTGATTTGTACTTGCCCTGACCCAGTCCACGGAATTAGAGAAAAATGGGGACACGACGATAAAAAAATTATATCGTACATTCGTTTAACTTTTGCAATCGAACCACAATTTCTTTTTATTATAAACTATTAGTAAACTCAACTTTGCTTACTGGTACAGTCCTTCGATTTTGAAAAACCCAGGTGCGCATTTAGTTGCTCGCTGCTTTTGGGACTTAGGCTCGCACTTTTTGTGGGGCGCGCTACAAATAACATCAGAAAATGAGCGTGAAACGATACATGTAGTTACTATCATTTCACGTCCATTTCCTGATGTATCGTGCCCCCCAAAAAGTGCGTCTTGTAAGTTGTAAGTCAACACGCCTATTTCCAGATGTAATATTATCATGCATTGATTTTGTCCATAAAGAAATTTAAGAAAACTCACCTTGACATTTTGTTTCTCATTTCGTGGAATTGTCACTTTCCGTTTTGGCCGCCACATTTTCAAGAAAAAGTACTGTGTAAAGACTGGGATTTGTACAAGTCCAATAAAACCGTGCACATAAGTTTCAGGTTCAAATAGATTTCGAGAAGTTAATTTTCCCAGCGAATTATCGAATCATAAGAGAATATTATTGTAATCCATTTGCACACAAGAAATCACGATAATTCACAGTATATTCCAGATTCAAAATGGAATTTCCCACACACTCTGACAGTCACACTGACACAGTTGAAACTTGATGACGTCACTCTGATTGACATATTAGACACACCTACGACGCTGTCTTTCATTCTCTGCATAACAAATTTTCAATTTGCAACAGGTATTGATAAGCTATGAGTCATGATGTCACAAGTTTCCGTGTTTCATTCAGCACGGTGCAGATACGAGTCGACTCGAGTAGATCCCTTCTCCACAGTTGCGACAGGAGATAACTCGACGATATTATCATCACAGTATGTTTCGACATGATAATAGAAGGAGAAAGAGTCGGATCGGCACACAAATATATTATATTATTTGTGTGCCGATCTGACTCTATCTCATTCAGTCTCGCTGCAATAACAAAAGTGATAGTTTTTTTTCAATTAATCAGTTATTGCCCTAGAAAAATTAGGACGACCAGTCGGGCAAGTTTGACAGAGAAACAGCACGACCGGACCAAAATCTACTAGACAATGTCGGTCGGACATGGGTTGGTGTCGAACCCTGACCAATCTGTGTGAAGTGCCCAAGTTGTACTGAGTTGAACAGTTTCACTGGTGGAGTAGTTGGAGCAAACGAATGATACTGGGGAAAGTACTTGCCAGAATTCTCAACTCATTGAGTAATTAGTCAAGTTTGATTTTGATTGGCAAAGGTTGAGTAATGTTAAGGTCTAAAAAAGTTCATCTGTTTCTCAGGCCTTCCACCATGGTCCTCTTGGTTGCCGCATGCTCTTTTTTTATAACCAATGCAAACTTTAAAAGTGTCAATGACACTGTAGCTTATCTTGTGTGTTGTGTTTGATGAAAAGGATAATGTTCAATGTTTATGAAAGGATTATGAAATAAGACAAGAATTGTGATAATTGGGAATATGTTCATTCCTGTTCCCTGTATGCTATGTTTCTGATAAAAATAATATGAGGTGTACACTGTACTAAAGAGTTGAGGCGTGGGTTAATATGACCTCACAGTTAATGTATGTGGTCCTCACAGTTAACGTATATCAACGAAAGTTACCAAGTTACAGTTTAATTATTCCAAAATGAGTCATCCTATCAAGTTACATTGAAATCCCTTCATAAATATGGCCTGTAGACTGTGCTAAAGGTTTTTGGGCTTCAGGCCTGTGTAGCCATCAATGTTGACCGATTGCAACTAAAAGGGGAGGTCCTCATCTCGATATTATACTGAGTCATTCTACCTAGTAACAATGAAATCCCTTCACAAATACGACCTGTAGTCTGTACTAAAGTTTTTCGAGTTTTGGGCTCGGGCAGCCATCATGGTTGAATGATCGTGACCAAAAGGGGACGTTCTCATCTGGGCATTATCTGGAGTGATCTTACGAAGTTACAATAAAATCCCTTCATAAATATGACCTATAGACTGTGCTAAAGGTTTTTGGGCTTTGGCCCCCTGTGGCCATCACAGTTGACCAATCGCATCCAAAAGGGGGCGTTCTCATCTTGACATTATATGAAGTCAACCTACCAAATTACAATAAAATCCCTCCATGAATATGACCTGTAGACTGTGCTAAAGGTTTTCGGGTTTTGGGCTCGGGCAGTCATGGTTGACAGATCGCGACCAAATGGGGAAGTTCTCATCTAAACATCATACAGAGTTATCCTACCAAGTTACAATGAAACCTGTAGACTGTGCTAAAAGTTTTTGGGTTTCGTGCTTGGGCAGACATCACGGTTGAAAGATCATGACCAAAAGGGGACATTCTCATCTAGATATTATACAGAGGCATCCTACCAAATTACAATGAAATCCCTTCATAAATATGACCTGTAGACTGTGCTAATGGTTTTCAGGTTTTGGGCTCTGGCAGCCATACTGGTTGACCGATCGCGACCCAAACCTGCATATGAAATTTTGTGATGATCAGACAAGAACTACAGGGTGTAGCCTGTGCTGACTCACAGACTAACGGACTTCCGCATGCGTGAAGGCAATAGCTTATCTTGACTTTGTCAAGTTAAGCTAAAAATGGCCTGAGAAACATAAGATCTACTTTGTGGGGCCTAATATTCATTTATTTATAGGTAAAACAACACTTTTAACAGCCAGGGTCACACATTGACAAGACAGTATTATGGGTGGCAGACCTTCATTTTAATGGCAAGCGATCGCTCTCATGCACCATCGCTCACGCAATTACAATTTGCAGCGAACGATTAATCGCACAGGTGGAAAAAAAAGCAGTTACTTTTTTAGTTTACGTCAACAATGTCAGAGTTTCAGAAACTGTCTGTAAACACTTGACTGTCTCGCCTATTCAATTAATCGAATAACCGGTGTAAGGTGCTATAGTCTACTATTATTTTTCATAGTCAACTATTTTTTTAGACGTATACATCATGAATGATAATATTGGTCTGCGAGGAAAACATTACTTTTCTCGGTACCTATTATCCTTCGTATTCATTGTTTATATCACGAAAGTTAAAAATTTTTTAGGAATTTATATATTTTTTATACTTACAATGACCCAGACTTAGCTGGTGCTAAACTCTTTAATTCAGGGCCAAACACAAATTTTGTCCCCCCAATCCCTAAAATTTGCATCAAAAACCAAAAAATACATGTCCTATATGGTCCTCCATACATTTACTCCTCTGCGCATGCGCAGTGTCAAGAAGGTCCCGAAATTGGCGCCAATTATCATTCTTATAACCAGTGCCTAGTAAGCATTATGTACTCAGCGGGGAGGTATGAGTTCCCAACTCCTGGTAGGGCCATCCCCGTCTGGGTCATTGGTAAGTATAAAAAATATATAAATTACTATAAATTTTTTAACATTTTTATACTGTACCAATGACCCAAACTTAGCTGAATAGTAAATAGGCTGGAGGGCCTAGGACATAAAGGAAAATCCAATAAGCTCAATTATCTATAACAGAAAATCCTCTCCAGGAGAAAAGAAGAGATAGGCTTTACATGTATCTTTCTTATTTATATTAAAGAAGAAAGACACAATACCGATCAGTAATTGAGCATAATAATAATCAATGATCTCTATTAACATCCAGTATAACCCTTTATACTAATATTTTTAAAGGTAAGCCAATAAATAAAGGAAGTCCAGAGAAATGAGACTCTTTATACTCATTAACAGTGTCCGAGGATTGTGTATTAACGCTTGTTTGACACATGACATATACAAATGCTTAACACCGAGCTACACTTTAAAAATATTACATGGATGCGTAAACATTAGCTTTACACTTTAAAACCATCCCGGTACCGACTCGGAATTACTGACTCTAGGGGTGGTATTCCCTTGCTTTTCACTATAAAGCAGGTGACCTAAGGGAACACCCCCCCCCCCCTTCCCCTGGGTCAAATACCCCAGAGCGAAGAGGACAGCAGGACAGAGTCACTGCTGGAACAGAAAGCCTACATAACTATAGTTGCAACTGTTTAGTGGACGATATTCTGAGCAACTGATAACGGACCTAAACAAAGGAGGTGTCCAGAAATGGACTCAATATTTCTGAGATAAAAATTAGTGAATGTGGAAGGTTGAGACCAATATGCAGCCTTCATTAGATCAGTAATAGCAATACAATTAGCATAGGCCCAAGAAGTAGAAAGAGCTCTTACTTCATGAGCTGAGATCTTGAGTGCCGACTGCTGAGAAGATAATTTTTCATAAGCAGTACGAATAGTTAATTGAATCCATCTAGCAATAGAATGAACCATAATATCCTTTCTATTAGGCATCAAAGACAGAAAGAAACGCTTACGTCCCTTTCTGATGAACTGAGATCTACGTTTGTAAATACGTATTGCTCTAACAGGACAAAGTAAAGGCCTACGCCCATCAGATGATGGAAGGGCCTTAATAACAATAGGTTCAGGATACTTATTAGGAGCCTGATTCTTAGCCAAAAATCCAACATTGGTGGTAAAGGTAATAGTATTACCAACTCTACGGTAGTGAGAATCCTCCACAGATAGTGCATGAAGCTCACTAACTCTTCTGGCAGAAGAGAAGGCTAAGAGAAATGCTGTCTTATATGTTAAGAATTTGAAGTCCACTGTGTCAAGAAGCTCAAAAGGCGCATCTTTTAGCTTATTATTAATTTATTGATGTTTAAGGTCACATACTTATGCACAATGGCTAATCGTGACCGTGACAGTTTTGCGGGTGGAGGAAGCCGGAGTACCCGGAGAGAACCACCGAGCAACGACGAGCAGCTGTCAGCTCTCCAACATCGTAACTCTGAACTCTGCACCGCAGCACAGGCAGGGTTAGATTGGTTGAAGACATGCGCACCATCGACGTGCAGTACGCCTCAGTACACAGCGTCATCGTGCCCCCATGTAGGCAATCGGGGTGAAGTGTCTTGCCCAAGGACACAACGCGGTTGCCGCAGATGGGATTCGAACTGAGGACCTCTCGGCTTGCAGCCTGCACCTCTACCAACTGAGCCACCGCGCCCCCTTCTTTTAGCTTAAGAAGAACCCAGGCCAAATTCCACTTCGAAATTAATCTAAGGGTTCTAGGTCTATTTATCGAAAAATTTCTAACTAACGTAGATAAAGAGACATTAGTTCCAATCATTAAGCTATCATGATGTGCATAGGTATCGGATAGCATAGACCTATAACCCTTAATGGTGATAGGCTGCAATTTAATCTCATCAAACAAGTATACTTGAAAGTTTGCAATGTCTGGAATGGAAGGATCATAAATATCTACAGAATGATCCCCACACCACTGACGAAAGACCTTCCACTTAGCAGCATAGTTTAGCGAAGAGGAGGTCCTCCTACAGTTAGAAATCGCATCCACTGCTCGTCCTGTAAAATGTTTTCCGTGCAAGAAGGACCGCACAACGAAAAGACGTGAAGGTTTAGACCTTACGGATTGTGATGGAGGTGTGCGATTTCCCTTGCAAAAGACGATCTTCCTGTTGAGGAAGCTTCCTCGGCATGTCCCACAACAGACACCTGAGTAGATTTATCCACAGTCTCTGGGAGACAGAGATGCTACCAACAGAATCTTGCATTGCGATTGTTTTATCTTGAACAATATCTGCTGAATCAATGGAGCTGGAGGATACGCATACCCTATCATTCCGTCCCAAGAGATCAAGAGAGCATCTACTGCAAATGCTCGAGGATCCGGACAAGGTGACACATACGTCTGCAACTGATTGTTAAGATGTGTTGCAAATAAATCGATCATTGGCCATTCCCATTGGTAGCAAATCTGATTGAATACTTGCTTGTTGAGAGTCCATTCTGATGGCAACAGGCGACCCCTCCATGAAAGGGAGTCTGCTAAGACGTTCAGACGACCCGGAATATGACAATCCGAGAGAAGAGTCTGATGTTCTAGTACAAACAGAAGAAATCTTTCCGTTAGATTGAGCAACGGAATGGAATGAGTGCCACCTTTGTTCCGAATATACACAACTACTGTCGTATTGTCAGACATAATCTGCACGTGTGCATTCCGAATAACGTCTATCCAATGACGTAGAGCAAGCCAAATCAACAACATCTCTTTGATGTTGATGTGCTTGCTTAAAAACTGCGGATCCCAAAGACCCTGGCACTTCAAATCCGATGGGCTCAGTGTCGCGCCCCAACCTGTTTGACTGGCATCCGTCATAATTGTAAAACCTGGATCTGGCAATTGCAGTGGAACTCCCAGAGTTAACCACTGTATGTCTGCCCAAGTCTGAAACTCTTCTTTCACTTGGCTTGACAAGAGGATGTCCGTCTCGAGCGAATGAATCTTCACTCTCCAATTCTGAGTCAGACAGATCTGGAGAGGACCAGGGGTCAGCCTGGCAGCTGATTTTAGGGAGAAGTGACTTCTCCCTTCAGAGACTTTAGGGAGAAGTCAGGACCCAGGAGGGAGAAGTCAGTGGACATGAAGGAGAAATCAGAAAAAAAAAACATAAAACGTATATGACATCGTGACAAAATAAATGAACATAGAGGACACAATTGTGGAGAAAAAAATAAATAAAAGTTTATACAAACACACACAAAACTAAGTCAAGATGGTTACATAACAGAATGTAGGTTAAAATCCCCCACCCCACCCTACAAAAAACTGTGTCATTCATGGTTTCTGAATACCCCCTAACTCTTTGCCTAACAGTGATGACTAAGGTTACCGTGCAGCTGATTTTGTATTTGCCTCAACGATGTGGATTTGAAATTTAGTATGACCCATGGTGAGAGTGTACTTCTCTGTAACAGAAGGTATATTCTTTTTAAAAAAATATTTAAAGTGTTTAAAATAAATTTCAAGTTCATATAAGAAGCTGGAGCTGGGTCATTCATGGTTTCTGAATACCCTAACTGAGTTGAAAAGCGTAGTTAAAAAAGTTTTCGATATCCTTCGTAAATTAAGCGTTATTAACAATTTGAGTTAATTAATTTCTTTGGTAAATGACAAAACATTTCAGTTGTCTCCCTTCCCGGCTGTGCTGGGTAAACTAATAATACACTGTTCAGAAAACTGACAATTTCTGCCAACCATCTTTCACTGACACGTGCGATTGGTGCTTTGAAGGTCTGCCATTCTTATCCATCCAAATACCTGTGATTTCTATTGTAGCCTTATTACATTTAACCCCCTTCCAACAAACTTCACAAGTTTTCAAAGAAAAACATTCAATGCAAATTGCGGGGCGAATTTCAATGCAGCCAATTTTTCAGTGGAACAGAGCGTAACCGCAAGCAATTTCGATATGGACGAACTGTTTCCAATACATTTTTTTTTGTTTTGAAACGATGGTTAACTTTAATAAATTCTAATTAACTCGATGCGTGTCTTGTGTGATTCGTTGTTGTCTGGTACTTTGTTTTTAAATAGCCATTTTGTGCTGGTTGCTATCAGTTGGGGCGAATTGTTCGAACGACTACGCCATTGCAATTCTTTTCAGAAATATAAAATTGGGCTAGTTTAGGCTATTTTCATAGCCGTGTGATGGACTTTAACAGCAACCGTGTTTACTGTTTTTTGCGGAAGCGTGTGTTTTTAAAAAATAAAACATAAGAAAATACAGTAAACTGCCATGTCTCCCAAGGAAGTTTGGGAGGGCGACTTGAATTTCGCCCCCAATGTAAGCCAAGGCGACTTGAGGAATGACAAGGCGACTTCTTCGCCCAAGTCGCCCACTCGGCTGACCCCTGGAGAGGACGCGTGCGTAACCACCCCATTGGAATGAGGTCCGCGGCAGCTCCACACAGACCTATTAGTCTCATGAATTCTCTCGCCGTAACTTTGTCTGAGTGAAGACAATAGCGAGCGTAACAACTGACTAATTTCGCTCTGGTTAACGGCAGACGAACGAGATTGTTGTGCGTCTCGAAGCTCATCCCAGGTGGGTGAATGACTTGGACGGCACCAGTTCCGACTTCTCTTCATTTACTATGAAACCGAGACGTCGGAGCAATAGGAGCAGATTCTGCATATCGTTCTGAAGCGTTAACTCATTGCCGTACCTCTGAAGAATATCGTCCAGGTAAGCCGATGTTACCGCAGACGAATGAGCCCGGAAATAAGTCATTACCGAGTTCATTACTCGAGTGAACGCCCAGGGCGCTAGATTCAGACCAAAGCACATCGCTCGGAACTGATAAACAACACCTAGGACAGTGAAGCGAAGATACTTTCTGAACGCCGGATGTACCATAACGTGAAAGTACGCATCCTTGAGATCCATGCTCGCAGCATAGTCGTTCACTCGAAAGCTCGCTCTGACCTATCGAATGGTCTCCATATAAAACTTTGGAGCCACGATCAGCTTGTTTATCCAGCTTAAGTCGATCACTGGACGGAACGTGCCGTCTGGTTTCGGAACCAGAAAGAGATGGCTGCAGAAACCTGGAGATTCCTGGTTTTCTACGACCTCTATCGCGTTCTTCTTTAAAAGAGACTGGACTTCTGATAGAAGTGCCGTTCTTTTCTGACAATTTGACGGAAGCCGAGACCATCTTGGACTTCGAGTTAACGGAGGTTTGCCTTTGAAGGACAGTTTTAGTCCTTCCGAAATAACCCCTCGAACCCAAGGGTCCTCCGTAATTGATTCCCAGTTGCTTGAGAAACTCGAATTCCGCCCACCGGAACGCGACAGAGGTCTAAACCATCACATCCTGGATCTGCGAGGCTTGCGGGAGGAGAAACTATGTCCGCAACCCACACCTCGCCCCGTCGGCCTAGGGGCGTCTGACTGGTTATTACGGCCAGCGTAATGGCCTCTACTCGAGTCGCTACTCTGACGGTCTCTAGAGTAAGACCTAGAGGACGCACAGGAACCTCTATAGGAACTTCCCCTGGACGAACTCGTCCCAGAAGTGCCTGGCCTACTCCTCTCTGCTGGTTCCGACTTCTTGGAAGCAGACTTAAATAGCAGAGAGTCAGAAGCTTTCTTAGTTAATTTATCATATATTGCAGAAAGCTTTCCGCTGAAGAGAAACTCTCCAGAGACTGGAGCGACTCTAAGAGAGTTTTTCACCTTACTGTCCACACGTGTGGAAGTAGCTAGGGCCGCGTCACGTCTAGCTAACTCCAGATTCGCCACTGAAAGGGTGGAGTTATATGTGGAAAAAGCTATGGCCCTGGACAGAACTCTTAATGACGTCTGTACATCTTGAAATTCTGGTCCTTCAAAGCGTAATGACAACGCTCTAGTTAGGTGATCTGCATATGAAAGAACGTCTAAACTAGCTCTGTTAGACGATATCGCCGTTTCCATCGTTGACAAAGGAAGTGACATAGATGACGGCATGGATATATCAAGGTCTTCAGCCTGGTCGTCTAAACCTAAACGCAGAGGAACTCTCTGGATGCCCTGACCTGCTGTATCAAACTTATTCCTTTGATTGATAAAAGGCAGCAGAAGAGCAGATGCCGGTAGGAAGGCTGACCTGCCCGTCTTGTTGGCAAGTTTATCAATAGCGTCATCTAATAATTCAAATATCCGAGAGACATTTCTAGACTGTGACGGAAATTCCGGGACAATGTCCCTAAACCAATTAAAGTCCGTGTCCAGTGGCGCTATCACCCTCCTATACGGATGTGCAGCATTCCGGTCCGGCGGAACAACTTCTGGAAGGTAATGCCGGATGAACTCTATGGCTATTTTATCTTGTTCCGAAAGGGAAATATCTAACTCATGGGAATCCCTTTCGCCATCCTGCCAGACCTCTTGCAAATCTTGGTTGTCCGCACCCAATCCAGCGGCGGAACCTACCGACCCAGCTTCGTCTGACACTTCATGTTCCGAAAGAGGCTCTGCCGGTTGCTGGGATGCTGCGATGATCTTTGCTATCTGTGATAGCACATCCGTTACGGAGGCCTGGGGAGCTGCGGTCTTACTGGACATTGCATCCTGCATACAACTTTTATGCGAACGTCCGGATGTAGAAGGCCTCGTATCCCTGGCTACCGGATGGCATGACTTGGTCGCCGTGGAATCCCTGGTCGGCAAAACTGACTGAATATCGCTGGTCACATAGCCAAGGTGCGGGCGTGTGTGCTGCCTTGAGAATGAGGAAGCCTTATAGGTAGCCTCGCCGGACTACCTATATACCGGAGCGTCCCGAGCGGCGGACGTATGCTCCGACTGCGTAACGCTACGGATTACAACATCTGGTCCCAGATGCTGCTGTATGAGAGAGGGACCTCTCTCGCTTGCAGCTCCTGCCGAGCTGGACAAGCTAAACACCGGACTATCAGGCTTCCTCCGATCCATCCTCCTTTCTGTCGTCACTGGGTGTGCATGTGGATGTTTTATAGTGCTTGCAAGACCCAACTCTCTCTGCCGGACCGCAATGGACGAACCCGGGTGCTGACCCATTCGGTGAATGGATGCGACACTGGGCGAGCTAGTGGACGTCAACCCCTTCAGGTTCCTTTCGGGTAACTGACGGATCTCCATGAGCACTTTTGCCGCTAGCTCTTTGGTTGTTTGTGACGACGGAGGCACACTTATGAACGACATCACGGAAATATCACACTGTTCTTGTTCCTCTGAAAAAGAGAGTGAAAGACTAGAGTGACTCTGCGGAGAGAGAATCGGCATGGCCCTCTCTCCAGTAACAACATACCGTGACACACGTTTCCAATGTTTGTCATCCCATTTGAAACACACAGAACGAAGATCAGTGCGAGTACAGAGAGTACAATTAATACAGAGATCATGAGAATCATAGGAAGATTTCCTCCTATTACAATTTGAACAATAATCATTCATTGTAAAAAAGGTAAACAATCATAGTACTCGCACTAATCCTTGAAAATAAAGATACATAATAAAACAATCCATTATAATCATTAAGAAATAATGATTCGAAAAGAAAAAATTTTTTCCAAAAATTTTTTCAGAAGAGCCCAAGTTCCCAATGGGAACCCTGAGCCCAATGGATCCAAAAAAAGCTTAAGTGTGGACAAAAATTTAACTTCATTTTGAAAAAATTAATTTAACACTTATGGACAATATTGATGTATCTTGCTATGAAATATGAGATGCAGAAGACAAATAATCACTATCAGCAGTAACTGTTGTCAATCTGAGCAAAAGTGTCAACAAACCGGAAACATGACTCCAGGCACTGAAAAAACCTGGCCCGAAATCAGTTACCAATTTAAAACACTATCTGATGCAAAACAGAGGCTTCCAGAGAAGAAACTGTAGAACATCAGATGGTAGATGAAGACCAAAATGCCTAAACACCCCTATAGTGAGGACGTAAATATGGGGAAAAAAGGACGTAAACATGGGGAAAAAACAGAAAAAAAAATTCTGTTACCAAGCCAAAACTCCCAAGAAATTTTAGTAATGAACATTTAAAAAATAAGCCAAAACATGGGAGAATAGCTAGGGGGGAATAAGGAAGGTAGAGAGGAAACACTGATCAAACAATGGTACTTCATAGCAAGAATGACAACACCTGGGCCATGCCTTGAAAAAAGGCAACGTGAAATAATTTCATAAAATAATTATAAGTTACAGGCCTGAACATTTTCTTGCACTATTTTTACCTCTCCTCCTTATATTTCCTCTTTATTTCCACCATTTCTCTCATCAAAATGTGTCTGGCATCATGAAAACTGAGATTTGGAAGCTGTTTTGAATGATATTTGGCGCCAATTTCAGGACCTCCTTGACACTGCACATGCGCAGAGGAGTAAATGTATGGAGGACCATATAGGACATGTATTTTTCGGGTTTTGGTGCAAATTTTTGGGGATTGGGGGGACAAAATTTGTGTTTGGCCCTGAATTAAAGAGTTTAGCACCAGCTAAGTCTGGGTCATTGGTACATTATAAAAATATAGGCAGTAATTTTTACTTTACCCTCGCATATTATTTCATGAAATGGACGTTGTCATACCTAAACTCTGCTCTGGATCAAGCTATTGTGAGCAAATTGTTGATAATCCAAGTTAATTTTTGCCATTTTAATTTTTAAATCCGATAAATTTAATGGCGATGTGGAAGTTATTGACACTAAATTTCTAAAAGAATGTACACACTTTGAAGTGTTAGCATCACGTGGCAGTGACTGTCACAAAGTTGATTACGTCAATGAGGAATTCCCGGTAAACCCACATTTTTAAATGACCCAATTGGCTGGAATAAACACTGTGTGTTATATTCCTGGCAATTTTCATCAAGTAACAGTTTCTAGATCCCCAAAATGACACAAATGAAAACTTCAGAGTTCAGACAGTGCTTTGATTTTCACTTGTGTTGTCAGGATTTTGAACTGCATTTACATGTACCTCGCTAAATATTCCACTGTATATTATGCTTAAAAGTTAGAAATTTAGTGGTAACTTGTTAAGAAATTGTAATGTTTGTATCATTAAATTTAAACCAATTTGCTCTTTATTTCAGTGTATTATTTCATAAATTACGTAATTGCATCTCCTTTTTCATTTTTGTGCCCCAAGAGGGGTTTTCCCAAATCAGCGTGCAAACAGAGAAACTGCGTGCCTTGGCATCATCTTGGGTGTGCGATGTATAGCACGGCAGGATTTTTTTAAAATGAAGGTCTGGGGTGGAGAAAGCTGGAGTACCCATAGAGGACCATTAAGCAATGGCGCGCAACTGTTGGACTCTTCAACTATAACCTGGCACAAGAACAGTTAACAGTAGTTGTAGGCATGCCTACTATCAACTTGTAGTATTCCTTTGCACACTGTGCTCATGCCTGGAAATAAGCAATCTGTCATTTGAAGAATGATGTCCCCAGAGAATTTGCTGATACAGTGGGTGGAATCCCACAATTTATCCTCTGGGTACATCTTTCTGTTTAGGCCTGAGTCCTTGATTCAGATTGAGGTTCACAGATGGTAAATTTAGTAATGCTACCCTGCTGTGCAGGTCAGCATCACCAAATTCACCCTCTGGGGACATCATTCTGCAGATGAGACTCTGCTTATTTCCAGACTTGACTGTGCTACCACCTGGGCAAGTGGGATTAAGTGCCTTGCCCAAGAACACAGATGATGTAAATCAGGATCAATCCTACGTTTTAATCCAAATGCTAACTAATGAGCTGTTACATGTTCAAACGATATGAATATGTATCATCAAGACAAATGCCTTAGTACACCATACCACAGCCTACCAAGAAGCATGTCAACACAACCAGGCTTGTCATGATTGAGAAGTTGACTGATCGTTGGAAACACCCATAATCAACAATTTCCAAATCGACGATTATGGGTTTTCATCACTCCTTTACTGATGAATTATTAGTTATTACTCCCCTCCCCATCCTGCTCGAAAGAGGTGTCAGAAGCTGTAGAATATTAAAATACATTGTAATTGATGTGGGAAAGAAGCATAAGAATACAACACATGACACTGGATCTGGCATTCTCGAAAGTATGTGATTACAAATAATTGCCCTTTTAGTTTGACAAGGAGTTCAATGGCCTTCTTAAATCTCAATGAGACTATTATTAGACTCTTTACCACATCAGGTCCAAACCTGAGCTTAGGCTCAGGTTTGGGCATGATACAGTCAAGAGTCTGAATTTTCTCTGGAGAGCAGTAGGTGTGCACTGTGCAGTATACCTGCATGCCTAAAGAATGTCCGGCCAGAGGAACTAATTACTCAAAATATTGTTTTCTGTATGGTTGTTTCTATAGGTCATAGAGTACGATTAAAATCGACTTGAATCAATTATATTTCATAATCATGCCAGACTAAAAACATCTCAAACTCATAACCTCTTGATCTTGAACAAAAAGCGGAAATTGTTTTGGAAATAATGAACGACGATAAAATAAAAATACCTGATTTTTTGGATCATCTAAATGGCTGTAAACAATTTTCTCTGACAGAGTTAATGGCCTGTTTAATCTGAAACATTTAACAAGATCAAGATAGTTTGAACAACAAAAATTGTCATGAAATAAGAATTATAATTAGTTAGGCTGTCAAGAGACATAAACCCATGTTCCCATGGACAGGGAGACATTTTTCTAAAACACAAGACTTTAAAATAGAGTTGGACTTTTATATGGACAAGATGGAAAAGAGAAAATAGGCTGATTAAATCGTCAGATGTGTACCAATATGCGCAACTAGTAGAAAGCTGTTATTATCTCAGGACCAATTTTTGGAGGAATTTTCAATTTGAAGGATAAAGGGTTAATATCTCAGGATCAAATTATCAGATTTACACCAAAAACTAAACAGTGTGGCACATCAGTAACTTGAAGATATATATAAAGTAACATGACAATTGGATTGATATTTTTTGAGTTATCTCATGCCAAAGGAATTGGAAGAATTCTCAATTTGAAGGATAAAGGGTTAATATCTCAGGATCAAACTATCAGATTTACACCAAAAATTGTACAGCTCGGCACATCAGTAACCTGAACACAAATATAAAGTAACATGACAATCCAAGCAATATTTTTCAAGTTATCGAATGCCAAAGAAATGGATACGAATGCTGGACAGACAGACAGACAGACAAACAGACAAAGGATGGACGAACGACGGAGGGCCACCCCAGATGCCGACATTATATGTACCATACATGGTATGGGTACACATAAAAACTAAATTGGTTATTTTCTGATGATTCTATTCATATGTGCAGCTAAAAGGCAGGGGCCTAACAGAAAACTTTGTTCAATAAAAAGGGGGAGCCCACTTAAATGCATATCTTTTAATTAAATAACCATGTTAATTGTATGCAACTTACAAACATCAAAGCATTTACCATACCTTCAGTACAATTTATTTATTTATTGGTGTTTAAGGTCACATATTTCTGCACAATGGCAAATTGTGACTGCAACATGGATATAAAGTGAAGTACACACAACAGTTTATACCTAAGTTGCCCATTTCAGAGGACTCCCACCTCAGGCATTGGTTACTGGACCCTATTTTATCATTAAAACCTCATATTGAACCACGTTAAAATTTCAGCTCCAGTAAGGAACCCAAATATTAATCAAGGGACTTGATTTAAACAACCTTGAATCTGTTTAGAACAAATATGAATGTAAGGATTCTGCATTCCAAATATTAAAAGATTTTGCATGTAAGGATTCTGCATTCCAAATATTAAAAGATTTTGACTAGTGGTTCCGGAAGAAGAATTTTAAATATTATTCTTAATATTGATAGGAGCCCAAATATCAACCAAGGAACTTGGTATTGAACAAATTTGGATCTGACCTCTATAAGGATGCTGTATATCAAATATCAAGATTCTGAAACTAAAGAAAATTTGAAAAGATTATTCTTCATATTTCACAAAGTTAAAACGAATGGCCAGTGAGTAACTTACCATTCGTTTCTAATTTGTGTGAAAAAGCTTCCATTGACCAGCTAATGTTACATAGTGATATGAATGCTCCATTACCAGCCAACATATCTGGATTCAGAAAATTTCACTCAAATGAAATGGCATTACTCAAGGTTCAGAATGACATCCTGCTCAATTTGGAGTCTGGAAGGGTAACCTTGTTTGCTCTTTTAGACCTTAGTGAGGCTTTTAAATAGGGCTGGGCGGTTTATCGGTTTGGTTCATTTTTTTTTCAAAACCAAAAACCTAACCGCCGCCTTAACAAACAAAGAGGCCCCAGGGGGCCTGAGGCACTCACCTGACAAGGTAGATTAAATATCAACCCAGAGAATTGATTTCAACAAGTTGCATCTGCTCCTCCTAAGAAAAGCTTATATCAAATATCCAAAGATTCTGACCAGTGGATCTAAAAAAAAAAGATTTTTAAAGAATATTCCTCATATTGAACAAAGTTATAATTCGAGTCCATATATGAACCCAGGGACTTGGCTTTAACAATCTTGAATCCTGAATCCCTCCTCCCCCCCCCCCCCCCCCCCCCCCCAGGATACTGCACACCAAATATCAAAACATTCCGACTGCTGGATCTGAAGAAGATTTTTAAAGAAAATTCCTCATTTTGAACTAAGTTACAATTCGAGCTCCCACAGTAAGCCCAAATATGGACCTAGGGGCATGGCTTGAACAAACTTGAATCTTACCCCCCTAAGGATGTTGCATAAAAAATATCAAAAGCATTCATCTGCTGGATCTGAAGAAGATTTTTAAAGAAAATTCCTCATTTTGAACTAAGTTGTCATTCGGGCTCCCATAGTGAGCCCAAATATGAACCAAGGGACTTGGTTTGAAGAGACTTGAATCTCACCCACCTGAGGTTGCTGCATGCCAAATATCAAAACATTCCGGCTGCTGAATCTGAAGAAGAAGATTTTTAAAGAAAAATTCCTCATATTGACTAAGTTATAATTCGGGCTCCCACAGGGAGCCCAAATAAGAACCCAGGGACTTGGCTTTAACAAACCTGAATCTCCCCCACCCCCTAAGGATGCTACACACCACATATCAAAACATTCCGACTGCTGGATCTGAAGAAGAAGATTTTTTAAGAAAATTCCTCATTTCGAACTAAGTTACAATTCGAGCTCCCACAGTGAGCCCACATATGGACCTAGGGACATGGCTTGAACAATCTTGAATCTCACCCCCTAAGGATGCTGCATACCAAATATCAAAACATTCCGAATGCTGGATCTGAAGAAGAATATTTTTAAAGAAAATTTCTCATTTTGAACTAAGTTATCATTCGGTCTCCCACAGTGAGCCCAGATATGGACCTAGGGACATGGCTTGAACAAATTTGAATCTCACCCCCCTAAGGATACTGCATACCAAATATCAAAACATTCTGACTTCTGGATCTGAAGAAGATTTTTAAACAAAATTCCTCATTTTGAACTAAGTTGTAATTCGGGCTACCACAGTGAGCCCAAATATAAACCCAGGGACATGGCTTGAACAAACTTGAATCCCCCCCCCCCCCCCCCAAGCATGCTGGATACCAAATATCAAAAGATTCTGCCTGCTGGATCTTGACACGAAGATTTTCAAAGAAATTTGCCTGAAATGCACTAAATTCAAATTTGGGCTCCTATACTGAACCCAAATATGAATCCAGGGGGCCGATTTGAACAAACTTGAATCAGATCCACCCCACAATGTTGCATACCAAATATCAAAAGATTCTGCCTGCTGGATCTGGAGAAGATTTTTTAAGAAATTTGCCTGAAATGCACTAAGTTCGAATTCGAGCTTCTATAGTGACCCCAAATATGAATCCAGTGGGCCGATTTGAACAAACTTGAATCAGATCCACCACACAATGTTGCATACCGAATATCAAAAGATTCTGCCTGCTGGATCTGGAGAAGAAGATTTTTTAAGAAATTTGCCTGAAATGCACTAAGTTCGAATTCGGGCTCCTATACTGAGCCCAAATATAAACCCAGGGGGCCGATTAGAACAAACTTGAATCAGATCCACCCTACAATGTTGCATACCAAATATCAAAAGATTCTGCCTGCTGGATCTGGAGAAGAAGATTTTTTAATGTTTTTCCCATTACCTACAGTGTTAAAAAGTGCCGACTCAGCACTTTTTCAAAGACCCGAAACTGTACCCTATGATAAAACTGATGGCAGTTTTTTTTTACCAATCTTTTCTGTTGGTCCTAAGGAAGCTTCACACCAAATAAAAATTCTTAGTGCCATGCAGTTTTGGAGATATGGGCATTTTAATTTTTTTCTATTTTTGGCTCCTGCAGTTCCCACAGGGCTACAGGAAAAACAAATTCAGCCAAAATTAGGTACTTATGACCCAATAAGCCCTCACATAAAATCTGGTTCAAATCAGCCTCTCGGTTTGGAAAACAGAAATTTATGGGCAGGGCCAAAAATTTCGCCCCTCCCATAACGATGCCAAATATAGCCCATCAAACTTCTCTTGAACAAATCTGAGTCTACACCTCAAAAGGAAGCTGCATACCACATATCAAGTCTCTGCTACTGCTGGTTCATTAGAAGATTTTCAAAAAATTTGGACATTTTTTCCCCACCCCTCTGCTCAATATGAGCCAAAACCTAATTTGCATAAAAATCAAAATGCCCCTTTTTAACCACTACTTACATGAAATTTAATTAAAATGTGGCCAGTGGTTTAGGAGAAAGAGGCTCAAACACGACCTTCACACAGGACGATGGACGAAGAGTGATCAGAAAAGCTCACACTGACTTTCAGTCAGGTGAGCTAAAAAACTAGACTTTCGGGTTCAACAAATTTCCCTGAATTGGTAAGTTTATGACCACTCAATCACTTGCATTCTGCATGCCAAAGGCTAAAATGTCGGGCAGAGGTAAACACTGTGCCGATTATGCTTACTTCGAGATGATTGCCAACAAATTCCCCCACAATAGTGGTAGCAAATTTCTTTTTTATTAAACAATATCTACAGAACCACCACCAGAAGGAATATGAAAAATTAAAAAGTCTGTAAGGATTCGCATTCCAAATATTAAAAGATTTTGACTAGTGGTTCCAGAAGAATTTTAAAAATTATTCTTAATATTGATAGGAGCCCAAATTAGTGTTCATCCGATGATCGGAACCGGTCGCCACAATCGGCCGATTGTAGGCAATCGGATGACAACGGCAACGACTCCTGGAACATCGGTTCAACCGATTGTTGCCAAGTATTTTGCAATGATTCATTAATCACATTTTATTATCTTGTTCAACTGCTAATGTAAAATGATGCCAATGATACCATTCAATAAAGTTGAGAAAGAACCACAGTGTGTATGCTTAATCTCTCCAGATGCCCCTTTTACGGGATACACAAGTTAAACGACAAGTGAAGCTCACAATTGAAAGTACTTGCGGCAATCGCCAGTTCCTACCAGGAAAGTGAAGGTTTTTCTTTGTTGACTGGAGTCGCAGTAAAATTACCAGTCGCGCGCACTTGGGTGGTAAACGTGGCTCTGCGAGAGCCACGTTTAAAGGCCAAGTGTGCGCGACTGGTAATTTTACTACGACTCCAGTCAACAAAGAAAAATGTTTAGTTTAATGTACTTCTTTCGAGCCTTGACTTGTCTAGTAGAACATGGTATTACAATCGGGATCGGCATCAGAATTGGCCAATTGTGAGCTCAAATAACTGGTAATCGGTCTGTGACCAATTTTGGTAATCGGTTGAACACTAGCCCAAATATCAACACAGGAACTTGGTATTGAACAAACTTGGATCTGACCTTTATAAGGATGCTGTATATCAAATATCAAGATTCTGACTGTTGAAACTGAAGAAAATTTGAAAAGATTATTCTTCATATTGCACAAAGTTAAAACGAATGGCCAGTAACTTACCATTCGTTTCTAAACTGTGTGAAAGAGCTGCCATTGACCAGCTGTTACATAGTGATATGAATGCTCCATTACCGGCCAACATATCTGGATTCAGAAAATTTCACTCAAATGAAACGACATTACTCAAGGTTCAGAATGACATCCTGCTTAATATGGAGTCTGGAAGGGTAATCTTGGAGTCATCCTACAAAGTTACAATGAAATCCCTTCATAAATATGACCTGTAGACTGCTTTAAAGATTTTTGGGCTTCGGGCCCCTGTAGCCATCACAGTTGCCCAATCACGTCCAAAAGGGGAAGTTCTCATCTAGACATTATATGAAGTCAATCTACCAAGTTACAATGAAATCCCTCCATAAATATGATCTGTACACTGTGCTAAAGGTTTTCGGGTTTTGGGCTCGGGCAGTCATCAAGGTTGACAGATCGCGACCAAATGGGGAAGTTCACATCTAGACATACAGAGTCATCTTACCAAGTTACAGTGAAATCCCTCCATATTAAATATGACCTGCAGACTGTGCTAAAAGCGTTTGGGTTTGGGGCTTGGGCAGCCATCACGGTTGACCGATCATGACCAAAAGGGGACGTAAATATGACCTGTAGACTGTGCTAAAGGTTTTCAGGCCTCTGTAGCCGTCACAGTTGCCCAATCGCGTCCAAAAGGGGATGTTTGTCATCTAGACATTATATGAAGTCAACCTACCAGGTTGCAATGAAATCCCTCCATAAATATGACCTGTAGTCTGTGCTAAAGGTTTTCGGGCTTCCGGCTCGGGCAGCCATCATGGTTGAATGATCGCAACCAAAAGAGGACATTCTCATCTGGCCATCCTCTGGAGTGATCCTACGAAGTTACAATGAAATCCCTTCATAAATTTGACCTGCAGACTGTGCTAAAGGTTTTCGGGCTTCGGGCCCCTGTAGTCATCACAGCTGACCAATCACAACCAAAAGGGGATGTCATCATCTAGGCATTATATGGAGTCAACCTAACAAGTTGCAATGAAATCCTTCCATAAATACAACCTATAGACTATGCTAAAGGTTTTTGGGCTCGGGCAGCCTTTAAGGCTGAATGATAGCGACCAAAAGGGGATGTTCTCATCTAGACATTATTTGGAGTCATCCTACCAAGTTACAATGAAATCCCTTCATAAATATGACCTGTAGACTGTGCTAAAGGTTTTCAGGCTTCGGGCCCCTGTAGCCATAACAGTTGCCCAATCAGGTCCAAAAGAGGATGTTCTCATCTAGACATTATATGAAGTCAACCTACCAAGTTACAATGAAATCCCTCCATAAATATGACATGTAAACTGTGCTAAAGATTTTCGGGTTTTGGGCTCGGGCAGTCGTCACGGTTGACAGATCGCGACCAAATGGGGAAGTTCTCATCTAGACATCATACGGAGTCATCCTACCAAGGTACAATGAAATCCCTCCATATTAAATATGACCTGCAAACTGTGCTTAAAAGTTTTTGGGTTTCGGGCTTGGGCAGCCATCACGGTTGACAGATCATGACCAAAAGGGGACGTTCTCATCTAGGCATTATACAGAGGCATCCTTCCCAAGTTACAATGAAATCCCTTCATAAATACGACCTGTAGACTGTGCTAGTGGTTTTCGTGTTTTGGGCTCAGGCAGCCATACCGGTTGACCAAACGAGACTAAAAGGGGACGTTCTCATCTAGACATGACCCCAAACCTGCATATGGAATTTCGTGATGATCAGACATAGTGTTGAAATGATTAGTCGACTAGACGACGTTGACTAGGATTCTGCCGATAATCGATAAGCAATTTCCTAGTCGCCGTTTTCCACAAATACATATATTTTGTAGATTAAACTCAGTGGTCGGCCACTGACAGCAAACGCCGACGGAGTCAAGAGCAGTTGCAGACAGACGACTACGGATGAGAATTGAACTTGAAAAAAATGCACTTTGCTGACGCCATGAATTGAAACAATTACCTAAAAATCGGTAACATGCTTTAAGAAGCACGGAATGCGTCGGTAACGAAATTTGGTTCCGGATCAAGTCGGCCCCGGGTCAAGTCGGCCCCAACAATTTTCCCGGGTCAAGTCAGCCCACCGAATGGGCTGAGTTGACCCGGTCTTGTGAGCCGAGTTGACCCACCAAGGTTTTTTGAAATTTTTCACTCGTGGAAGTTGTACTCACCTATATGTCCGACTTCTCGGCTGCCAGTTACTGAAATGAACCAGGAATGAGAAAAGAAAAATTCCACAACAAAAGCACCCGTCCAGACCACCTTTGATCTTTTACTTGTCGCTTGCAAATCCAAAGGTGTTTGTGATTTGTAATCACACTGATGTTCTCAGTTGAGTTGTTGTTTGTGCTGCAATCACTGTGTTGCAATCACACAGATTTTCTTTATCAAGTTGTTTGTTTTCAATCACTTTGATGCTAAAGGTCTTACCGTTTGTATTTGTTGTAATCACATTGCATTGTTTTTCTGTGGCATCTTTAATCAACTGATTCCTTTTCAAATTGTTTTTAGGGGTTGCTTGGATCCATTGAATTGGGTTATCTTTTGTAAGCCGATGATTCCGTACAAAAAACCCTGTCCACTTCAGAGTGGCATTCACTTATTCTTCACAATAAGTAAGAACATGTATCCCTGCATACAATGTAACTTGGAAGTCAGAGGGAGACAGCATGCCGTTTCTTGTGATGAATGTCAGAGGTGGCAACATAGAAAGTGTGGAACAGGGATCAGTTACCAACATTATATGGACGCAAGAAAGGGTCTTACCCAGCTGACCTTCGTGTGCATTCCATGTAGCCAAGAAGGGGAAAACACCGCAAGTTTGGCATCAACTATTCTTGAAGAAGAAAGGTACGATCAATAGTCAGATTAAATTCTGTTATTCCTGTATTGGGCGTATTGAATGTTACGGACTCATTTTTCACAACGCGGGACAGAGACTCCGCAAATGAACAGTTTGTCCTTCCTCTCTGCCCCGCGTTGCAAAAAATGAGTCTGTAACTTTCACTACGCGCAATACCTAAATAATGTTAAGTATTATATTTTGAATCATTTTTTATTTATTTATTTATATAATAATTTTATTGTATACTTTATTGTATATTATTACCAGTTTAGCAGGCGTTCTCTAGTATATTGACAGAGTTTAGTAGGGCTCTAAAACTCTGTAATTCCCGGTGTCATGCAACCGGAAGCGAGCGACGGGCCATTCATGAAAACAAAATTCATTAACAGCACGTCGTCATGGTAATAATAGAAATAACATGATTTTGTCGGGCGTCCTAGTTTATTAACGGCCCTCGAGGAATGAATAACAGCCCTCTGGCTTATTAACGTCCTTCGACTTTGTCTCGGGCCGGTAATAAACCTCGGGCTGTTATTCATTCCTCTCGGGCCATTAATAAACAGTAACGCCCTCCAAACTCATTTTATTGTTATATTATCTATTGTAATATATCTTAATGTACCTGCTTGCATTCAAAGTTCATATACTTATACGAAATTCTGAAAACAGAAATGTCAGAACAAAATATACTACTCTGCCATCTAATTAATTTCGATACTGTTTAACGCAGCTCTGAATACTGTTTATTCAATGGATTACCTACAATAATTATATAATTACAGCAAAAGTTCTTAAAGTATGTGTACGTTATATTAAGTTCCACAACATAATCTTATAATTTTGCAATTATCCATTGAAGGGCGCCATTGGCGCTTTACAGTGAATAATTGCAAAATTTTTCAAATGTATTATAAGAATTAATTATATTAAGAAACGCATCAAAATTTATGTTATATTAAGTTCCGCAACATAATCTTATAATTTTGCAATTATTCATGGAAGAGTGTCACCGGCGCTTTACAATGAATAATCGCAAAATTATTAGAAAATGTATTACAGGAATTAATAATATTGAGAAACGCATCAAAACTTGTTATAATTACATTAAGAAATGCATCAAAACTTGTTATATTAAGTTCCATAACATATCTTATAATTTTGCAATTATTCATTGAAAAATATTTCCTATGCCATGCTGTTATTATCTTGTGAATCTTAATTGTGCACTGAATAAATATCATTATTTCGTTTGATACTGAATAAATATCATTAATTTTATATTCCATGTTTTTATGATATTCAAACCCTTGGCGGACGAATTTGGTAAAATTGCAAGGCGACAAATTTGGGCAAAATTGTTAGCGGACGATTCGGTGCGTTGGCGGACAAAATGGGTAAAATTGTAAACGGACGACTCGGTTTGCGGACGAAACGTCCGTATACCCTTTTTTGAACCAAGCCTTTCCTTACTTTTACAACACCTTAACATTCGGATAATTTGGATAATTCAAAAACTGCATTTCACAAGTTATGTGTCAATGCATATCTATACAATTGCACCAATATAATAACAATTATCAATTATATTATCGGTTATATGTGTGGTTTTTTTCGATTAAGGTTTATTACCGGCAGACAAGCTGCAAGAAAATCAGGAGAGTTCGAACTGAAATTACGAGATCATCAGCTGAGCATATTGACAAACCTCCAGAAGGACAGAATTTGAGTAATAATAATAACACTTTGGCCGGCCTTTGATCTGTCGGGGTTCTCATATGAGAAGGCCTTGGTTACCACTGAAGTGTAGATATGTATATATCACGCAACTTAAACTTTGAGGCGAATGAGGTTGCAAGTTTATTCAGCCAAAGGATTCTCAGAGGGATAGGGCCAATTGCAATTGAATGGCCAATTCGACAATATCGGGATAATGTAATCACAGCCACCTGTTTTTTGAGAAAATGTTCTAAGACTTATAATTAATTGTCGGTGTATGTAAACTTATTTATTTTCTGTAATACTTTTGTATTATTGACTTATGTAAATCATCATTGTTTTGTGTCTTTTAAAATTGTACGTGATTATTATCTTGCAATAAAATGCTGTTTTTTCTCTCTCACCAATGTCAGAGAGTTTTTTTTCAAACCCCGTTACGCGTCATTTGAAAGTGTCGTGGGCCAACTTGACCCGGGCCGACTTGACCCAGGGCCGACTTGACCCGGTCCGACTTGACCCAGGGCCGAGTTGACCTGAGGCCAAGTTGACCCGAGGCCGAGTTGACCTGTTCCCCGAAATTTAGGCACCATTCGTGAGCAGTAATGCTCGGTAGCGATGCATTTTGTCACTTTGACTTACGCCACTGCAAGTCAATCAGTTATCATTGTTGCACATCAAGGGAGCTAATTTAGAGCGACATCTGGGAGAACACGGTCAAGGACGCTCCATGATATTGTTAAAACGGTTTCCAAACAACACACGTGAATACCCTTTGCACTGAAACAATTCACACTGTGAATCCCACTGCCAAATATTCGGTCCTTGTCACTTGAAAATAATCGACTGGTCACACAGAAATGAATTCCCAACTACAGTGAATTGGTAATTTTGGGGAGCAAATTGGGGAAAAAAGTGACTATTTCTGATTGGAAATGGGGCCGATATTCGGCCTCTCTCGTCGGTCCAAAAACCCCCCTGTGTTCTAACCTTATATTAGGTGCCGACTAGTCGACTAGTAGTCGACTAATAGCGATCGACTAGTCGACTACGAAATACCCTAGTCGTTTCAACACTAATCAGACATGAACTACGAGGTGTAGCCTGTGCTAAAGGAAAATGTTAACAAACTCACAGACTTCTGCACGCGTGATGGCAATAGCTTATCTTGACTTTGTCAAGTTAAGCTAAAAATAAGGAAATGCTGATTTTTGCTAAAATGTAGCTTTTCTTTAGTGATGAGCCAATTATTGGTACAGGTTATCAGTATCGGCCGATAAATGGCTTATCGGCTGGGTATCGGTGTTGGCAAAAAATACCAATTCTGCCGATATTGGCAGTCGATATGTCTCTTTTTTTTCAAATCAAGTTCTCAGGCCAATCGCTGATAATCTCAACTAAATAGTAGTGGTTACTCAGGTTAGGGTTGGCTGGGTGCAAGGTTTAAACAGATATTTACCAATTACCACATGGGTCTCCTAAAACTACAGGTAACAACGGATCTGACGGTGACAGCCACTCCTGAATATATATTTACAAACAGAAACAAACACATGGGAAATCAGGCCGTGGGTGTGGTCAGTTACAACTGGAGTAATCAGACTTTGGAACATTCAGTCCAGGATTTACTGTTCCTGTATTCTGAGAACATTTGGTGGCCTCGCTGCTCGCTCTCGGCAAAGATAACTTAAACTGCCGGAGAATTTGGAGAAAATAATTGGAAAATAAAAATGCCGCTCAGGATCACAGATCCAATGTCGAGTTGTGACCTTGACCTTTGACCAGGCGAGTCCAAGGTCAATAGGGTTCTTCCTCACACCAAGGCCAACACACCTATGAAGTTTCATGACTCTAGGTTGAACCACTATCAAGTTCTCATCCGGAAACCAATTGTTGCGATATACTATGTTCAAGGTCACTGTGACCTTGACCTTTGACCTGGTGAGTCCAACATCAATAGGGTTCTTCCTCGCAACAAGGCCAACACGCCTGTAAAGATTCATGGCTCTAGGTTGAACCACTATCAAGTTATCATCCGGAAACCAATTGTTGCGATATACTATGTTCAAGGTCACTGTGACCTTGACCTTTGACCTGGTGAGTCCAAGATCAATAGGGTTCTTCCTCGCACCAAGGCCAACATACCTATGAAGTTTCATGACTCTAGGTTGAACCACTATCAAGTTATCATCCGGAAACCAATTGTTGCGATATACTATGTTCAAGGTCACTGTGACCTTGACCTTTGACCTGGTGAGTCCAAGATCAATAGGGTTCTTCCTCGCACCAAGGCCAACACACCTATAAAGTTTCATGACTCTAGGTTGAACCACTATCAAGTTATCATCCGGAAACCAATTGTTGCGATATACTATGTTCAAGGTCACTGTGACCTTGACCTTTGACCTGGTGAGTCCAAGATCAATAGGGTTCTTCCTCGCACCAAGGCCAACACACCTATGAAGTTTCATGACTCTAGGTTGAACCACTATCAAGTTATCATCCGGAAACCAATTGTTGCGATATACTATGTTAAAGGTCACTGTGACCTTGACCTTTGACGTAGCGAGTCCAAAATCAATAGGGTTCTTCCCCTCACCAAGGCCAATCTACCTATGAAGTTTCATGAATGTGAGTTGAACCATTATCAAGTTATCATCCGGAAACCAATTGTTTAAGATTTACTGTGTTCAAGGTCACTGTGACCTTGACCTTCGACGTAGCATGTCCAAAATCAATAGGGTTCTTCCTCCCACCAAGACCAACCTACGTATGAAGTTTAATGAATGTGAGTTGAACCACTATCAAGTTATCATCCGGAAACCAATTGTTTACGCCCGCCCGCCCGCCATTCACCAAACTATAAGTCGAGTTTGACTTCGTCACAACTCGACTAATAAAATGTGTAGATTAAATATCTGTGTTGGTTATTTAACTTATTTTGAAAAAACCCTACGCCCATTTTCGGCTGACTTCTTTTTGAGTGAATATATGCTGGTATGCTGATTGGAAGACGAAAGAAAAATAGGCTACCACTTTTACCGGCACCCAATGACATGTTTCTGAGTTCAATAAGAGTACTCCACCAAGTCCACGATTCCACATTTTATTTTTAGCATACTGGTACTCGCATCTGGAAATCACATGAGTTGTTAACTGTTACTGTTTATAAACATTCTTTTCAAATTTCTTTAGTCTGTTTGATTCATTGTTTCCCATAATTCTATTTAATTTTGAATGGGAAACATGCTCAATGGATACAAATTCACCAGACAAAAGTGGTATGTTTAAATTGTTTATATCGAAATTTGAAATTGTATTGTCTGTGGGTAATGATATTGATACATTACACATGCACGTTACGTTGAGATCAACACATGGGACGTGTGCTGAGTCACACTAACTACTGAACTTTCTCGTTTGTCCTGTCTGAATGTCATTATACACAAGCTTGTATCACCAGGAAAACTAATATCGGTATCAGTATCTGTCTGATGTTGAATTGAAATATTGGAAAAAGGCAAATACCGATAACACCATATCGGCTCATCACTACTGTTCTTGTAAATTTTTGCATCTTGACAAGGCCCCAACTGACAGAACAAGGCAGATCCCACCACTGGTGAAGCCATGGTTTGAAATCAAGGGGACCAGGCTGGTGAAGAGGGAGGGGATGTTAGGAATGAGAGTACTGAACTTGTACTGAGGGCAGGAAATCAAAAAGAATCTTTTCAAATTTGGGGATGGGAGGAGCAAGTGGGATTTGGGGCAGGGTGGGGTGGGGTGGGGGGGGGACTGATCTCCCTAGATACCCCATGGCTCCACCACTATAACCCACTACAGTAGCCCACCACAATATGTCCATAAGCTGAGAAGAGTGGTGAACACTGAGTAATCCTGGTGACTCAACATGCTGTATGAGCCTTATGACTTGGATGGCAAATAGACACATTTTATGTATACATTACCCTCAAAAATGTGGATTTCTACAGAATATTTTGAAAAACCAAAAACCGAACCGAAAATAGAGTTTTTGTACAAAACTGAAACCGAACCGAAATGCAAATTTCAAAACTGCCCAGCCCTACTTTTGACACTGTTTGTCATAAAACTCGAGACAATGAACTCTGATTTAGGACTTAGTGGTGCAGCTGCTAGCTGGCTATCATCATACTGAGGAACAGACAGCAGCGTGTATCAAACGGTAACCTGTCAAGATTTCCATCTGGAATGTGGCGTCCCATTCGGCAGTTGGAAAATATTTTCAAAAATGTTCGCCATCTCTGAATCGCACCTGCCTGATGTTCATGGTTATGCTGATGACACACAGGTCTACTTCTCTTCAGACCAACAACCAAGGATCAAACTAAAGCTCAAGGAATTATTGAATCATGTATTTCGGACATTCGCACTTGATGATTTCAAACAAATTAATGATAAATGATAAGACTGAATTCCCAATAATTGGTTCACGTCTGCAACTCACTAAAATTGACATCAACTCAGTGAAGGTAGGAGATTCCACCATCAGGTCAAGTGACAGTTTACGTAATCTTGTTGCCTTCTTTAACTCAAACATGTCTATGGACAAACATGTTACAAATATATGCAGCAAGGCTTTCAGAGGTCTATACAAAATTAAACAGGTAAGACAGTTCCTTACAAAAGACTCCACAAAAACTCTAGTTCATGCCTTTGTAACTTTCCATTTGGATTATTGTAATGCTTTACTGTTAAGTGACAGTTTACGTAATCTTGTTGCCTTCTTTAACTCAAACATGTCTATGGACAAACATGTTACAAATATATGCAGCAAGGCTTTCAGAGGTCTATACAAAATTAAACAGGTAAGACAGTTCCTTACAAAAGACTCCACAAAAACTCTAGTTCATGCCTTTGTAACTTTCCATTTGGATTATTGTAATGCTTTACTGTTCAACCTTCCACAATACCAGTTCTCTCGCCTGCAGAAAGTATTAAATGCATCAGCCAGAATGGTATGTAGAGTATCACAATCTCAACACATCACTCCTGCTTTGATGGATCTGCACTGACTGCCAGTAAAGTGCCGAATAATTTTCAAAATTTTATTATTAGTTTTCGAGGCACAAAATAACATGTCACCAGCTTTCTTAGAAGAACCATCAATACCAAGAGTGTGTGTCAATACAACCAGAGGTTTGATGGTAAAGTGCTACTACATGTTCCAAAAGATAGTTGTAAGACATTTGGAGAGAGGTCATTTTCATTTGCTGGTCCTCATTTGAGGAATAATTCACCAGATCATCTAAAAGGACTGTCAAATGTCAACACTTTCAAGAAAGAAAACATATCTATTTCAAAAAGCCTATAAATGATGTTCTGGACTGTAAAATACTGTATATATTCTATTTGTATATTTGAACGAGCTCAGTAACATGTACAGCACCTTAGGATATGGTTCTTTATCCATTGAACTATAATTTGGGCACTATATAAATGAGTATATTATTATTATGTATTTGCACTATTTATGATCATCTAATTGGCAAGAATTACTTACCTATCTTTAACAGTTTTTAAATTGTGTTCCAATTTGTCATAATCCAAGTATTTATCTTGTTCCAGTCTACTTATGGCCACCTAAAACACACAAACACATACATGTATATATGGTAACCCTCAATGTCCCTGATGTTAACAATAGCAGACAAAACAGAATCGTATTAGATAGATCTGTTTAACCCAGGTGTTTGGGCAGGGTCTGCAGACAAGCATAAAGGTTTCAGATTTTTGATTTGACCACTGATGACTCTAGTGGTGCCACTTTTGTTGTTTGAGAGTTGGTTTGCAGTGGAAGGCTCCAAAGGTATATAGTTCGTAACATTTAAAGTATGCTCAGGTGTTCAGCTTGGGTTAATTGCGCATCGACACTGATACGATATTACACTCTAAACATTATACCGACCTCAAAATAGGGCCGAATCCTTTTATTGGAAACACTTATGGCTTCGACTCACAGGCCCCAAAGTTATTTTGAGAATGAGAATCCCATTTCTCCATTTCCCTTTGATTCGTGTGTTAACAATACACTGATTATCACAAACTATAGTGAATTTCAAGGCCTAAATGTTGGTTTTCTTTTTGTATGCTGTAAGTATATATACCTTTGCTGCGGCCGACGAGACTGGATTGAAGTGGAACAATCTGATCTGTGCTGGAACACGCAAGCCACACAGCCCCTGAAAAATAAAACAGGCGATTTATGAACCCAGTTTAATATGAATTTATGAATTATGTCTACATATTATGCATTGATGAGTACATGTTTTTGTTCATGTTAAAAACTATATTTCAGCTCTTAGTCAAAGATAACAAATCTAATTGAATGCTACATGAGCAATCAAACTTGGGTGGTACAGTAGTCGCCATGGACTGGTCATAATCCACGTGTGGGCACAAATGTACATATATGCGTTTACCAGGTAATAAAAATCGTCATTGCTTCATTATTTAAATTTTTGATGATTATTCCTATAATTAGTGCTTGGAATCTAATATTATTGCATCCGTGGAAATATTGCCCACCCGTGGAAAGTGACAAGTCCACGGCGTCCGAACTGTATCTGTTACAGGGATTAGGACCCAATAGTGTGGGCTAGAATTACTTTGACAAACACCATGTATTCCTACGCAGATGTGTGAAGCCGCATAACTCTACAGTAGAACCTGTTTTGAGAGACCACCCTTTTTGCCATGGAAAAGTGGTCTCTCAAAACAGGTGGTCTCTCATGACAGGTCCATTATAGAGTAAAACAACTCAATGGTACAAGGTAACAGTGATCTCTCAAGACAGGTGGTCTCTCACAACAGTGGTCTCTCAAGACAGGTTTTACTGTATTGAGAAGTACATCCTATAAAAGGTAGGTTTAGATTCATTCATTCAAGCTCAAATATTTTTCTAATGCATATCTGTCAACATGAGAGGCAAAGGAGAGTTTATGCTTGTCAAATTCAGCTTATACACGTAACCTCATCTTCCTAAATTCAGGGTTCATACACTTTTCTCAAGAAAAACTTCCATGACTTTTCCAGGATTTCAAATCTATTTTCCAAAACTTTAATGCGATTTCAGGGGCAAATCTGGACACAAAAGTGGAATTTTTCAAGCATCTGTGACTTTTCCATGACCAGATGCTTGAAAAATTTCCAGGATTTCCAGGCCTGAAATCAAGCCAGAAAATAAGCAGACTGTCATCTGCAAAATGAGGTCAGCAGAGGGTGAATTTAGTGATGATGCTACCCTGCACAACAGGGTAGCATCACTAAATTTACCCTCTGGGAACCTCAGTCTGAATCAGGGTCTCAAAACTAAATAGAAAGAGGTACCCAGAGGATAAATTGGCCCACTGTATGGGATAGCATCATCAAATTCACACTCTGGGGACCTCATTCTGCCTGTCTGGAATAATATTTTTCAATTTCCATGACTTTTCCAGGTTTCCAGGAACTGTACGAACCCTGTAAATTCCAAGAGTAAATTTCAACATTATATAATATGCATAATGTAGATTAATCATATATGCTGATCTGACAATAATCTTGTGTTATCATTATTTGTGGGAATGCTCTCTTTTTATGGGTAAAGAATTTAGCAATGGTAAAGCCTACTAAAATCTGACATGTGTCCAAGTTAGAATTCATTATTCAATTCAAAGAAATTTGAAATATTTTTTTGCTATAAATATACTACTCAAAGTTTGCTCAACTACCTATTTTACGTTTTAGTTGAAATATAGTAATGAAAAGTGTATATATTTGTTACTTAATTATACCTTTAATGATTGAAGTACAGAAATTAAGATTTTGTTTGTGTTTGACATTATTTTTTAGCTTTTGAATACGATAACCATGGAAAATGGATATTATTGGTTAAAGAGGAAGTTTTTCAATATGCCAAAATTGATTGACCCTCCACCATAGCGGTCATGCTCAGCAATGTTGGTTGCATGGAATTGCTCTCCTGGTCTTCTCCATACCCTAGAATGCCTATCTGTGTGGTCTAGGCAGTACCTTGACTCATCTGTAAAAAGGACAGGTCACCAATCTTCTCTGGTCCATCCAACATGGTTCATGACCCATTCATATCGTGTCTGGTGGTGGTTCTGGGACAGTGGAATGCGAATACATGGTCTTCTCGTTCGTGCAATCTTGCCCGGATAGTCTGCATCGAAACATTTATCATGGATGCATTCTGAAGGTCACAGCGAAGCTGGGTTGCTGTGGCAAAGCGGTTCGTACGGGCCTGAATGATCAAAAACCGGTCTTCAATTGCAGATGTTGCCCTGTCTCTGCCACCACCAATTAGATGATCATAAATAGTGCAAATACATAATAATAATAATATACTCATTTATATAGTGCCCAAATTATAGTTCAATGGATAAAGAACCATATCCTAAGGTGCTGTACATGTTACTGAGCTCGTTCGTATTAAGCATCCTTCCTTTCATTTAATGATTTTCTTATTTATTAGTCGAGTTGTGACGAAGTCAAACTCGACTTATAGTTTGGTGAATGGCGGGCGGGCGGGCGGGCGGGCGGGCGGGCGGGCGGGCGGGCGGGCGGGTGGGTGGGCGGGCGGGCGGGTGGGCGGGCGTAAACAATTGGTTTCCGGATGATAACTTGATAGTGGTTCAACTCACATTCATTAAACTTCATACATAGGTTGGTCTTGGTGGGAGGAAGAACCCTATTGATTTTGGACATGCTACGTCGAAGGTCAAGGTCACAGTGACCTTGAACATAGTAAATCTTAAACAATTGGTTTCCGGATGATAACTTGATAATGGTTCAACTCACATTCATGAAACTTCATAGGTAGATTGGCCTTGGTGAGGGGAAGAACCCTATTGATTTTTGACTCGCTACGTCAAAGGTCAAGGTCACAGTGACCTTTAACATAGTATATCGCAACAATTGGTTTCCGGATGATAACTTGATAGTGGTTCAACCTAGAGTCATGAAACTTCATAGGTGTGTTGGCCTTGGTGCGAGGAAGAACCCTATTGATCTTGGACTCACCAGGTCAAAGGTCAAGGTCACAATGACCTTGAACATAGTATATCGCAACAATTGGTTTCCGGATGATAACTTGATAGTGGTTCAACCTAGAGTCATGAAACTTTATAGGTGTGTTGGCCTTGGTGCGAGGAAGAACCCTATTGATCTTGGACTCACCAGGTCAAAGGTCAAGGTCACAGTGACCTTGAACATAGTATATCGCAACAATTGGTTTCCGGATGATAACTTGATAGTGGTTCAACCTAGAGCCATGAAACTTTACAGGCGTGTTGGCCTTGGTGCGAGGAAGAACCCTATTGATGTTGGACTCACCAGGTCAAAGGTCAAGGTCACAGTGACCTTGAACATAGTATATCGCAACAATTGGTTTCCGGATGAGAACTTGATAGTGGTTCAACCTAGAGTCATGAAACTTCATAGGTGTGTTGGCCTTGGTGCGAGGAAGAACCCTATTGACCTTGGACTCGCCTGGTCAAAGGTCAAGGTCACAACTCGACATTGGATCTGTGATCCTGAGCGGCATTTTTTTTAATATAAATAGGTTTCCAAGATAATACTACATATAAATATGGATAAATTAATGATCAGAAATACACGCATACATAGATTGAAAGCTTTTGTGAAAGACATCCTTCGTTGTGGATCTCAGTCATTTGATTTTAATCTACAAATTCATGTTTTCTTTGAAACGAGATGCTACAATGTTACCAAGGTAAAAAATTCCAAAACTATCAACAGGAAATTTTCAATGAAAGTTAAAAAATTTATAGTAATTTATATATTTTTTATACTTACCAATGACCCAGACTTAGCTGGTGCTAACTCTAACAAAACCAGGGCCAAACACAAATTTTGCCCCCCAATCCCCAAAATTTGCATCCAAAACCAAAAGAAATCATGTCCTATAGGACCTCCATACTTCGCCCCTACTGCGCATGCGCAGTGTCAAGGACGTCCCGAAATTGGCGCCAATTATCATTCTTACTGGCAGTGCCTGCTCAGCGCTATGTACTCAGCGGGGAGGCAAGAGTTCCCAACTCCTGGGAGGGCCATCCCCGTCTGGGTCATTGGTAAGTATAAAAAATATATAAATTACTATAAATTTTTTAACATTTTTATACTGTACCAATGACCCAGACTTAGCTGAATAGTAAAAAGACTGGAGGGCCTAGGACATAGAGGAAAATCCAATAAGCTCAACTATATAATATAGAGGCAACCCCTTAAGGAGAAAAGGAGTATTAGGCTTTACATGTATCTTTCTTATTTAATATTAAATTAGAAAGATACAATACCCTTTATAATTGAGCACAATAACATTCATGTTCTCTATTAACATCCAGTATAACCCTTATACTAATTATTTTTAAAGTAAGCCGATAAATAAAGTTAGTCCAGAGAATTGAGACTCTTTATAATCTTTTAAAAGTGTCCGAGTATTGTATATTAAAGCCCGTTTGACACTTGACATATACAAATGCTTCACACCGAGCTACACTTTAAAAATATGACATGAATGAATTTTAACATTAATATTACACTTTAAAACCATCCCGGAAGCGACTCAGAAATACTGACTTTGGAGGAGGCATTCCCTTGCTTTTCACTATAAAGCAGGTGACCTAAGGGAACACCCTCCTCCCCCCCTTCCCCTTGCCCTGGGTCAAATAGCCCAGAGCGAAGAGGGCAGCCGGACGGAGTCACTGCCGGAACAGAAAGCCTGCATAACTATAGTTGCAACTGTTTAGTGGACGACATTCTGAGCAACAGATAACGGACCTAAACAATGCAGGTCTCCAGAAATGGACTCAATATTTCTGAGATAAAAATTTATGAATGTGGATGGCTGAGACCAATAAGCAGCCTTCATTAAATCTGTAATAGCAATACTATTAGCATAAGCCCAAGAAGTAGCAAGAGCTCTTACTTCATGAGCGGAAATCTTAAGCACAGACTGCTAAGAAGATAAACTCTCATAAGCAGTACGGATAGTTAATTGAATCCATCTAGCAATAGAATGGACCGAAATGTCCCTTCTATTAGGCATCAAAGACAGAAAGAAACGTTTCCGTCCCTTTCTGATAAACTGAGATCTCTGTTTATAGATACGTAACGCTCTAACAGGACAGAGTAAAGGCCTACGCCCGTCTGAAGACGGAAGAGCCTTAATAACAATAGGTTCCAGATATTTATTAGGAGCCTGATTCTTAGCTAAAAAACCCACATTAATAGTGAAGGTGATAGTGTTCCCGACACTACGATAGTGAGAATCATCCACCGACAGTGCATGAAGCTCACTGACTCTTCTACCAGAAGATAAAGCTAAGAGAAAAGCTGTCTTATAAGATAAGAATTTGAAATCTACTGTCCCAAGAGGTTCAAATGGCTTTTCCTTCAATTTAAGAAGAACCCAAGCTAAATTCCATTTAGGAATTAACCTAAGAGTTCTGGGTCTATTTATCGAGAAGTTTCTAACCAACTTAGATAAAGAGACATTAGATCCAATTTGTAAACTATCATGATGTGCATAGGTATCAGATAACATAGACCTATAACCCTTAATAGTAACAGGCTGCAGTTTGATTTCGTCAAACAAGTATACTAGAAAGTTTGCAATGTCTGGTATAGAGGGATCGAAAATATCTACAGAATGATCCCTACACCAACGACGAAAAACCTTCCACTTAGCCGCATATTTTAGCGAAGAGGAGGTCCTCCTACAGTTAGAAATCGCGTCCACTGCTCGTCCTGTAAAGTGCTTGCCATGCAAGAAGGATCGCACAACGGAAAAACGTGAAGGTTGAGACCTTGCGGGTTGTGATGGAGTCGACGTGATTTCCCCTGCGAAAGAAGATCCTCCACGGTCTCTGTGGAGACAGAGATGCTACCAACAGAATCTTGCATTGAGATTGTTTTATCTTTAGCAATACTTGCTGAATTAACGGCGCTGGAGGATACGCATCATCCTATCATTCCGTCCCAAGGGATCGACAGAGCGTCTACTGCAAATGCTCTTGGATCCGGACACGGAGACACATACGTCTGCAACTGATTGTTGAGATGTGTCGCAAATAAGTCTATCATTGGCCGTTCCCATTGGTAGCAAATCTGATTGAATACTTGTTTGTTGAGAGTCCACTCCGACGGCAACAAGCGACCCTTTCGTGAAAGGGAGTCTGCTAGCACATTCAGACGACCCGGTATGTGACGGACCGAAAGAAGAACCTGATGTTCTAGCGCAAACAGAAGGATTCTTTCCGTTAGATTGAACAACGGAACTGAATGAGTGCCTCCCTGATTCCGTATATACGCAACTACTGTCGTATTGTCGGATAGGATTTGGACATGAGCATTGTGAATAATGTCCATCCAATGACGTAACGCAAGCCAAATTGACATCATTTCCTTGATGTTTATGTGCTTGCCCAGGAATTGCGGATCCCAAAGACCCTGGCATCTCGAATCCGTTGGGATCAATGATGCACCCCAACCTGTTTGACTGGCATCCGTCATAATGGTAAAACTTGGATCCGGCAACTGCAGCGGAACTCCCTGAGTTAACCACTGAATGTTTGCCCAAGTCTGAATCTCTTGTTTCACTTGATCTGACAAGAGAACGTCTATGTCGAGCGAATGAATTTTCACACTCCAATTCTGAGTCAAGAAAATTTGGAGAGGACGCGTGCGTAACCGCCCCATCGGAATGAGATCCGCAGCGGCTCCGCACAGACCTATCAGTCTCATAAATTCTCTCGCTGTGACTTTGTCTGCGTGCAGACAATAGCGAGCGTAACAACTGACTAATTTCGCTCTGGTTAACGGCAGACGAACGAGATTGTTGTGCGTCTCGAAGCTCATTCCCAGATGTGTGAATGACTTGGACGGCACCAGATCCGACTTCTCCTCGTTTACTATAAAACCGAGACGTCGGAGCAATAGAAGTAGATTCTGAACATCGTTCTGAAGCGTTAACTCGTTGCCGTACCTCTGAAGAATGTCGTTCAGGTAGGCCGACGTTACCACAGACGAATGAGCTCGGAAATAGATCATTACCGAGTTCATTACCCGAGTGAAAGCCCAGGGTGCTAGATTCAGTCCGAAGCACATCGCCCGGAATTGATACACCACTCCTAGGACTGCGAAGCGTAGATACTTTCTGAATGTCGGATGTACCATGACGTGAAAGTACGCATCTTTGAGATCTATGCTTGTTGCATAATCGTTCACCCGAATACTCGCTCTGACCGACCGAATCGTCTCCATATAAAACTTCGGAGCGACGATCAGCTTGTTTATCCAGCTCAAATCTATGACTGGACGGAATTAGCCGTCTGGTTTCGGAACCAGAAACAGATGGCTGTAGAATCCCGGAGTCTCCTGGTTTTCTATGACCTCTACCGCGTTCTTCATTAAAAGAGACTGCACCTCTGATAATAGAGCGTCTCTTTTCTGCGGATTTGACGGAAGTTGAGTCCACTTTGGACTTCGAGTTAATGGAGGCTTTCGTTTGAAGGATATCTTTAGACCTTCCGAAGTCACTCCTCTCACCCAAGGGTCGTCCGTAATTGACGCCCATTCTTGTGAAAAGCTTGACAACCTTCCGCCAACCGGTACGCGATAGAGGTTTAAGCCATCACCTCCTGGACCTGCGAGGCCTGTGGTAGGAGAAACCACGTCCTCCACGACCCACACCTCGTCCCGTCGACCTCGGGGCGTCCGACCGGTTGTCCCGGCCCGAAGGACGTCCCGAACGTGAGTGGCTACCTTGACGGTCTCTCGAATAAGACCAAGAGGACGCACCGGAACCTCTATAGGAACCTCTCCTGGGCGCATTAGACCCAGAAGTGCCTGTCTTATTCTTGTCTGCCGTATCCGACTTCTTAGAAGCAGATTTGAACAACAGAGGATCCGAAGCTTTCTTTGTAATTTTATCATAAATAGCAGAAAGCTTGCCGTCAAAGAGAAGTTCTCCGGAGACCGAAGTGACTCTGAGAGAGTTCTTCACCTTAGTATCCACGAGTGTGGATGTAGCTAGGGCTGCGTCACGTCTAACCAACTCCAGGTTTGCCACTGAAAGGGCGGAGTTACACGTGGAATAAGCTACTGCCCTTGAAAGAAGTCTTAAAGAGGATTGTATATCCTGAAACTCTTTCCCTTGAAGGCGCAGTGATAACGCCTTAGTAAGGTGATCTGCGTAAGATAAGGCATCTAAACTGGCTCTGTTAGACGAAATAGCTGTTTCCAACACCGCGGTTGGAATAGAAGCCGACGACGGTAATGATAGCTCTAAGTCTTCCGCCTCGTCGTCCATACGCAGAGGAACTCTCGGAATACCCCGTCCTGCCGTGTCGAATTTATTCCTTGCATTAATGAAAGGCAGGTTGAGAGTATTGGCAGACAAGAAACCTGCTTTCCCCGTTTTGGAAGCAAGTTTAAATATAGCGTCGTTCAATAATTCAAATGTTCTTGCAACATTATTGGACTGCGACGGAAACTCGGGAGCGATGTCCCTGAACCGCTCAAAAAATTCAGAGTCTAATGACGCTATAATCCTCTTGTCCGGAACCGCAGCAGTCTGGCCCGACGGAACAACTTGAGGGAGAAAGTGCCGGATGAAGTCCACGGCAGCTTTATGTTGTTCCGAAAGGGATAGCTCCAAATCATCCGTATCCCTTTCACCATCCGGTCGGACCTCATGATGCTCCCGGTCGTCCGGCCCGATGCTTCGGCGGAGCGTACCGACCCAGCGCCGTCGGATAATTCCCGATCCGACACCGTTTCTGTCGGCTGCTGGGATGCTGCGATAAGTTGTGCTATCTGCACAAGTACGTCCGGCATCGAGACCTGCGGAGGCGCAGTCTTTCGCTGCTTCGCCGAGGGCAGCTCCGCATCTGATGGCTCCCGCATACTTTTTCTATGCGAACATCTGGAGTCCATCGGCCTCATGTCCCTGGCTGCCGGATGGTGTGACCTGGTCGCCGAAGAATCCCTGATCGGCGAAGCTGGTAAGATATCGGCGGTCACGCAGCCAAGGTGCGGTCGTGTGCGCTGACGAGAAGAAGAAGCCTGAGCAGTCTCTGCGGACTGCCTATACAACGGAGCGTCCCGAGCGACGGACGTATGCTCCGCTTGCGACACATTTTGTACCACAACATCTGGTCCCAGATGTTGTTGTACGAGAGAGGGGCCTCTCTCGCTCGAGGCCCGGCTGGACCTGGACGAGCTAGGAACCGGACTCAAAGGCTTCCTCCGATCTCGCCTACTATCCGCCGTCACTGGGTGTGCACATTGAATGTTTATAGTGCTCGCATCACCCAACATTTCCTCCTGGACCGCATCGGACGAACCCGGCTGCCGAACCATTCGGTGAATGGACGCTGCACCGGGCGAGCTAGCGGACGACATTTGTTTAATCTCCATGAGCACTTTTGCCGCTAGCTCTGTATTCATTTGTGACGACGGAAGCGCACTTGCGGAAGATAACATGGAAACATCACCCTGTTCTTGTTCCTCTGAAATAGAAACTGAGAGAGTAGAGTGACCTTGCGGAGAAAGAGCCGGCATAGCCCTTTCTCCAGTAACAACATACCGTGACACACATTTCCAATGTTTGTCATCCCAACATTGACATATAGAACAGGGATTAGTGCGAGAACACTGACTACAATTAATACAATGATCATGAAAGTCAGAGGAAGATTTCTTCCTATTACAATTTGAACAATATCCTTTCATTGTGAAAAGTCAACAACAAGTCCTAGTTACTCGCACAAACCCCTGACACAAAGATACATAATAACATGATCCATTAATAATGAAAAAACAATTGCAAATCAAAATAATTTTTGAAAAAATATTTTTTCAGCGAAGCCCAAGTTTCTGAAAAGTAACGTTGAGCCCCGATGGATCCGATGGCTAAGTGTGGTCAAAAATTTTAAATTTATATTAAATAATTAATGCGACACTTACGGATAATAGAAATGTATCTTATAGTGAGATAAACTACACCAAAGGCAAACAGCCTCCCTCAAAAAAGGCTGTTGCCAATGTAAACAAACAGTGTAAAACACCAGAAAACATGACTCCAGGCACTGAAAAAACTGGCCCGAAATCAGTCATCAAAATTACACTCTATCTGATGCAAGACAGAGACTCCCAGGGGAGAATCTGCAGAACATCAGATGGAAGATGCAGAACACAATGTTTATACACCCATGGGTGAAAACGTAACTATGGGGAAAATAACAGAAAACATTCTGTAACCAAGCAACTCTCCCAAGAGAATTTTAGAAAAGAACTTTCTCAAAAATATGCCAAAAGCATGGGAGAATTGCAAGAGGGGACTTAGAAGGCCAGGGGAGAGGAAACACTGAATAAGCAGTGCAACTTTTTAGCAAGAATGACAACAAGAGGCCCATGCCTCGAAAATAGGCAACTTAACATAATTTCATAAAAAATTTTAAGTACAGCCCTGATTATTTTTTGTCACTCCTTTTTCCTCTCCTCCTTCTATATCCTCCTTAGAATCACCATTTCTCCAATAATTACGTGTCTGGCATCCTTTAAACTGAGATTTACAAGCACAAAGATCAGTGAGATGTTGACTGATGAAGGGCCAAACAGAGAATGATAATTGGTGCCAATTTCGGGACGTCCTTGACACTGCGCATGCGCAGTAGGGGCGAAGTATGGAGGTCCTATAGGACATGATTTCTTTTGGTTTTGGATGCAAATTTTGGGGATTGGGGGGGCAAAATTTGTGTTTGGCCCTGGTTTTGTTAGAGTTAGCACCAGCTAAGTCTGGGTCATTGGTACAGTATAAAAATATTAACCTGACTGTGTGTTGGGTTTGATGAAATGGATAATGTTCAATGTTTATGAAAGGATGATGAAATACATGTAAGACAAGAATTGTGATACATGTGATTGAGAATAAGTTAAGTTTTGTACCCTACATGCTATGTTTTCAACAAGAATAATTTAAGGTGCAGACTGTACTAAAGAAAAGAGGGCTGGGATGACGTGGCCCTCAAAGTTAAGGTATGTCAACCAAAGTTTTCAAGTTACAGTAAAATGATTCAAAAATGAGTCATCATACCAAGTTACAATGAAATCCATCCATAAATATGACTTGTAGACTTTGCTAAAGGAATCTAGGTCATGTGCCGATCCAGTGGATATTATACCAAGTCATCCTATTAAGTTACAGTACAAGTCAAAATAAGTTGTAGCATAACCGCAATAAACTAAGTATACTGCTGCTTCTGCACTGATAAGATCAGAATCTGACATCATTTTCTGGAAAGCTATCAGTGAGAGCTTTCTAGAAAATGATGTCAAGGCCTTTAGATTACCCAAGTTCACACCATTTACAGGTTAGTGCTCAAACGACTAGTGAATTCCAAAGTCGACTAGTCAATACCCAAAAGTCAAGTCGACTTCGACTAGTGATAACTTGTCTCCTTATAACAGTGTTGGTGTTCCGGTAGAGTGCTGAAGGTCCAAATTTGGCTTCACTTGGGCACTTGGGCATTCATATACAGCAACTTACTGGAACATTATTCTGTTAATGTGCTTCTAATTATGCTAAGAGTGAAATTATATAGTCTTATTTAATTTGCCTTGTTGCGATTTATGGTATAGGCACTCTCCCATAAATTGCAACAGGGCAAATAAATAACATATCCTGATAGCCTAAAATAATTCAGCACTCTACTAATACCAGTTAAAACAAACTACTGTCACTACTATTAGATGGCAATAGATGTAAACATTGATTGCCCAATATTGCTGTTCAAACTGTCTGACAGTGGCACAGAAGGGATACTATTTACCTAAAAGCTTGAACTCCTCCGACTAGGCGACTGCACAATTGAGTGTCGACTACTGGTTTGCCCAGAGTCGACATCGACTAGTCGACTAATCGTTTGAGTACTATTACAGGTGTACCCAAATTAAAGAAGGTGTGAAGATATCAAGAAAGACATATAAATTCTCTGTGCCTCTTCTGCATTTGAGAATAACTTCCATCATAATATGACAATAGAAATACAAAGAAAGGCATAGTAATAAAACATGACAGGATAAGGCTGTTATTTCTGGTTTCAATGTGCCCAAATTTGGGCAAAAGGGTGTGCTCAAAATAAATGAATTTAAAGGCCTGCGATGCCAGCTTCTGGTCTTATTAGTGCAGGAAGAGAAAGGTACATAGTTTATAGTGGTTATCCTACAACTTATTTTGACTTGTACTGTACAATGAAAACCCTTCATAAATACAACCCAAAGACTGCGCTAAAGGAATCTAGGTCATGTGCCCAAGCGGCTGACCGATCGTGACCAAAATAGGAAAGTCTTATCTAGACATCATACCAAGTCAATCCTACCAAGTTACAATAAAATTGCTTCATAAATATGAATTGAAGACTGTGCTAAACAAATCTAGGTCGCGTGTCTGCGGCTGTCAAGGTTGATCGATCATAACCAAAATAGGACGTTCTCATCAAGAGATCATACCGAGTCATCCTGACAATATACAATTAAATTCCTCCATAAATGCAACCTTTAGTCTGTGTTAAGGGAATCTAGGTCCAGGTTGACCGATCACGACCAAAATTGGACGTTCTCATCTAGACATTATACAGAGCCATCCTACCAAGTTACCATGAAATCCCTTCATAAATACGATCTACAGACTGTGCTACATGCTTTTGGGTTTCGAACCTGCGAAGCCGTCACAGTTGACTGACAACCAAAATGGGACGTTCTCGTCCTGAGTACAGAGTCATCCTACCAAGTTACAATGAAATCCCTTCATAAAAACGGCCCGTGGACTGTGCTATAGGGCTGGGACGATACACCAAATTCACAGTGCGACACGTATCTAGGTACACAATTCTCGATACGATATGTATCTAGATACGCATCTTGATATTTATCCAGGCATTATTTATTTATATTTATATATTTATTGGTGTTTAAGGTCACATACTTATGCACAATGGCTAATCGTGACCGTGACAGTTTTACGAGTGGAGGAAGCCGGAGTACCCGGAGAGAACCACCGAGCAACGACGAGCAGCTGTCAGCTCTCCAACATCGTAACTCTGAACTCTGCACCGCAGCACAGGCAGGGTTAGATTGGTTGAAGACATGCGCACCATCGACGTGCAGTACGCCTCAGTACACAGCGTCATCGTGCCCCCATGTAGGCAATCGGGGTGAAGTGTCTTGCCCAAGGACACAACGCGGTTGCCGCAGGTGGGATTCGAACCGAGGACCTCTCGGCTTGCAGTCTGCACCTCTACCAACTGAGCCACCCTATCCAGGCATTGAAGCTACAGTTAAGATCACAGGGACAATGATGGAGCCAGCAATTCAAAGTTGGGGAGCACAGATACATTAGGGAGGAGGGGGATCAATTTCAGCCCCCCCCCCCCCAAATTCCCATATTCTACTGTAATTTCTACCACGTACTGCACTGACTGGCCACGTACGTATGTCTGAGCTCATACTCGGGCATAAGCCCATCAATAACTTTACAAATGTGAGTTACCAAGTGGGCCCTCTGAATCTTAGCACATCCTTCTACTTTTTAGTTTTAGAATAAAGACGATTTTAGTCACAGGCACTGGTAATTACGACGAAAATAGGTAAGTAGTCATCTGATGATCACGACAACTAATCTCACCAAATACATAAAAAAGCTGGAGTACCCTGATCCCGTAGGTTGGCAATGAAAATACATCAGTGATTGAGACATGCTCTTGCAGTTCATGGTTCGACTTCCACTTTGCAATTTTCAAATTGATCCACCCAAACGAAAAAAGTCATAGAAGATGATTACGAAGAATAACTGGTGCTCATCAAGGGGGCTAATTAATAGGCACCGACATCGTAGAAAACATGAGGGAAGTTTTGTCAACTGCTTTGTAAATACTCGTAAAATGGTGGCTAAAAATTTATCATTTTGCATAACCAACGCACGTTCATAATAAATTGGTGTATTGTTACACTGTTTATCTGTAGTTTTACCATTTCTGAATCGGAAAATTGGATGAGCGCATAAAATATTGAATTGCACCATGTGAGCCAAATTTTGGTGATTAGATCGCACCTGGGAGATCTTGCTTCTGAAGTTCACAAACAGTGATGTGAACCCAAACAAAAAATATCCTGATTTAATAATCGGTATTCCAGTGTACCCCGGTGTTATATTCTGAATTGCGGGGTAAGTTGGCCAAATCACCCCAAAACTAAAATGTGATGTGTTGAATGTATTGAGAGTGAAAGAGTTGAACTTCAAGACTGGTGACAGGCCTATCTTATTCTAGAGGTATTGCGATACAATGAAATTTGGACATCCGCACTGGTACCAATATCGTGGGTTGCCGTATCGGTATGTATCGGAGTACTGGGATATAGTCTGAAGCCTACTGTGCTAAAGGTTTTCGGGTTTTGAACCTGGCGCAGCTGTCAGAGTTGACCAATCCCGACCAAAATGTTGTTCACAAAAGGATGTTCACATTTAGACATGACCTCAAACCTGCACATGAAATTTAATGATGGCCTAACAAGAATTGAGGAGTGTACAAGTAAGTCTGTGCTAAAGAAAATGTGAACAGACTTTCAGCTTCACAGACTCCCACATGTATGATGGTAATAGCTTATCTTGATTTTGTCAAGTTAAACTAATTATGAGATGAATATCAAGAGAAAAAAATTTCACCACCGACTCTTCTTTAATGAGTATCAGCATTGATTCCACAATCCACAAAACAACTAAAGACATGTACATGTATAAAATTAAGTTGGTCACATTGTGTTATGTTCATGTATGTATATCTTATATCCAAAAATAGTATTTAATAAAAACTTATTTGTTTGTTGTCATTTCTACCTCTCTGAATAATCAAGTAAATCAAAAATGTTAAGTCCAATTATCTGTGTAAAAAATAAATAAAACACCTATACTGCACCAGGCCTTTAGATTACCCCAATTTCACACTGCTGTGAGCATGGTGTGACCTGTTTGCAATTTGACCGAAAGTGTGCATTTCCGATTACAGTACTGCACAGACTCTGTGTAATATATCTTTATCCTTTTGTGCAAACTTTACCTTTTTTTCGTCACGTCACGTAAGGCCTGATCTGAATGACATTTAAAAGTAAAATCTATGGGTCAAAAACAAAATAACGTTACCAAGCTCCGATATATATTGAGTGTACTCGGTCACCAGATAGCATTTATTCGTCACAAGTGTCTGAACTTTATTTGTGGCTCCTTTTTCTACTGGCTGCCTCAAGTGCGTATGACTGCACTTTTGTGACCACCTCTCAGCAGAGCTACAAAGCATATTTTTGAATAAGTTTTTTACATGTTCTATACAGGCCCGAGGCTAGGATCTCAAAATTTTACAACATGGTGGGCTGAGAGTTAAATTAAAATTTTCAGACTGTGCTCCCGGGTCATTGAATGCTGGCCTGAACTTGAATCCAAACCCAATATACTTCTTTAAAATAATAAACGAAACAGGTCAGAAGGATCTGAGTAATCAGTATTATATAAAAGAATAACTTTCATTTCATGAAAATAATTTGTTATAATAATAATGCACAAACTATTTTCGAGTAAACTCCACTGCAGGGTTTTGCCCAAGAATCACTGAGTGTTGGACAACAGGCTACCAACGACATCCTCAAATATACTCTGTAGAAACCTGATATCATTATGCTCAACAGCAAAGGTATGTTATTTTATAGTTTGTTGTAAAGTTTTGTTCAGACATTGGAGTACACCATTTTATCTAGTTAGGCCTCACTTTGTGCCAACTTGGAAGTTGGATTGTTGACACAAATATTGGTTTCACTGTTTAATCAAATTGCGACGTATTTCGACGTTACCAAAACTTGACAATCCCCTCAACACAGTTGACCCCAAATCGGCATTTACAAATTACACGCAAAACCAAAATTCTCTGCACTGCCCAGAATCATTGCAGAGGGCGATAGATACAATGCTGGGAGCACGGTAACTCAGTGGTGATGAGTTATGACATTGAACTTCGCCAAAAGGTCCATGGTTTGATCCCCGCAGTGGTAACTGCATTGTGTCCTTGGGGAAGCCAAGGCACTTCATCCCGATAACCCATGTGTAGGCATGGTAGCGCTGTGTACTAAGGCATGCTGCATGTCAATGAATGACAACCTCTCATGGAGATCCCTTGAAGATCAAAGGAAAAAAGCCAGACTGGCGATGATGTACAAAATGACCAACAGCTTGGTACAACTAAAGACATAAAGAATTTTAATATAACGGACCGTCTATCCAGAAATATCAATACAAAAGGATTTCAAATATCCTCATGCAGAACAGAAATAAGAAAAGAGTCCTTTTATGCCAGAACGATAAAGAAATGGAACAGACTACCAAGCAGTACATGTGTAGTTTCCGCTGGGAGTCTTGACTGTTTTAAGGTGCTATATATGTAACAGAATTTTGTTTATTTTGAAATTTCCACCTTTGATATTCCTTAAATTCAAATTAAAAGAATAAGAGCTTTGTTTTTGGATATGTGAAGCACATTTGGCCACAAGTTGTTCTCAGGAAATATAATTGTATTATCAGTTCTGGTACAAATACGGTAGCAGACTTTCAGGAACTAGTGGTGCCTGCTGTCAATTATACGAGTTGATTTCATATATTTTTTGTGTTCTATACCTCCCAACTAGTGATGAATGGATAATCAGAATCGGCAATCGGAACTGGCCGGTTGTGGGGACAGGGCCGATTATGACAACTGGCAGTTTCCAGTTATTTTACATTTAACACTTTCTATTAAAAATCTCAGATATCTGGCCGTTTCAATCAAGTTTCCCCATTAAAAATGTGTAGTGCATAGCAGAATATTTAGGGATTTGCAGGGCCGAGATATTATGTGATTTACCATCTACAATCGGTACGAGATCACCATTTCCCGGCTGATCAAAGTCACCGACCTTCAATCATGGTGCTGTACAACGTTGCATTGGGTATATGTATAAATAACATGTATTGATCCGGTAGTATGTAGAACTTTATGATGCAAGCATCACAATACAGTAAGAAATTAAAATTGGAGAAAAAAACTACGAAAAATGCTCTTTTTCCAACGACAGGTGATTGTTACGCAACATGTGTAAGACGCATGACTGTCACAAACACTTTTTCAGTTTTTCAAGTTCATTTTTTAATTCAGTTACCTCCCTTAATGTTTCTCTCCAATGTTGATTGCTGAGTGCATGTAAACATTGGAGAAATACATCAAGGGAGGTAGCAAGTTGAAAAATGAAATAAATAATAAATTCGGACAGACCGCGTGTGTATCTGTAAAACGTGTCATACAACAGGCAGGGCTGGGAGCAATTAACACTTTAACATGTTAATGTGTTAAAAAAAAATTAACGCTTTAGAAAAAATTTAACTTGTTAATTAACACCATAGTTCATATTCTTTGTATCATCATATATGCATGTTGAATAACGTAAAATACAACAAGAATAAACTGAATTCAGCCAGTCTATAATAACCCTAAAGAGACACGGTATTCACATGGCGAAGACGTTGCTTTTCCTGCTTAGAGTATGTTTCGTGAGAGCTATAAATAGACTCGGTTCTGTGAACAAACTTCTGTCGCAGATCGCGTGACCCATGCCTTTCTGATCTGATATGCGAGGACGTTCAGGTGTATACGCGTGAGTGTGTCATACATCATGTGGTGTTTACAACTATCGTGTTTCTCTGTGATTCTTCTCGTAGACTGGAAGCTATTTATTTTCCATGAAACATTATGCCAGTCGCCTGTTGCTTTCAACATGTGGTGTTCTTCTGTGACTATGACTCCATCGAGCGTATGCGCATATACATTTCCATGTTTCGTTGAATAAAACTTCGATATTTCCATTATGAGACATTCAAAGTACCTGTTTTGTGGGCATTATCATTTTAACACGTTAACATGTTAATTTTTATAAGTTAACACGTTAGGACAAAAATTAACTTGTTCCAGCCCTGACAACAGGGCTTACATTTTAGAATCATGACCAGGCTGATCAATAGGCCTGGTGAAGTGGACGATCAGGCTGATTTTTGTTCATTGGGGCTGATTTATTTTTTTTTACACTTACGTGTGCATATTATATGGATATTTCATGTGTACATATTGTGTTATTTGATGATTTGTTATGAATGAAGATTAATAATTACAACCTAATTGCCCTTTATTAATTTGCTATGGGTTATAAACCAGGCAATATTAATATCATGCAGATCTGTGTCTTGGCACAAATTTGTGATTTAGACACCCCCCCCCCCCCCCCCCTCCCATTCTGCATGGAAAAAAAAAGTTCCCTCTCCATGTTCATGCCTACTCCCTCAGTTTCAAAACTTTAAAAGTCGGCGGTGCGCAGGTCACTTTTAAATGAAATTAGGTGAGTAGCGATGTGCTGTCATTACCTGGAAGACGGGAGCAGATTACCTTTTTCATCTAACATTCAAGAAATGGACTGTTGCCTGCCTTGTTTTCGAAAGGAGGTAGGTGATTTTATTCATTAAAATAAAATTCATTCCAAAGCAAAAACGGTGTATCACTTTGCTGAAGATCAACCAACTTGACATCATGCATTCTCACTTGTCAATTATTCCCTAAACACGCCCATAATATAAATCACTCATGAATAATTAACGCATTAACCAGTACGTGTTTAGTGTATATTTTTCCACATGAATTGTAATTGCTTTGTTTTGTGATGGCTTATTTTTTTAAGACAGCTTGGAGGGTGGGTGGGGGGTGGGAGGGGCATCCACATAAGATGCAGAAATTAGAATTCTTGTGTAAACAATTCAAAATAAATGCTCCAGGGCTTGCCTTGAGTCGGGGCTGATCAGCCCAGGCCCCGAGATCAGCCCCGAGGAGCACTTGCTGGGGGCTTTTTTTCAAGCCCCGACATTTTCCACAAAAAAGCACTAACAATAATGGACAAAATGGAAAATCAGCCCCGACCTCAATATGTGGGGCACTTTTTTTAAGCCCCGACCATTTTACTCAAGGCGAGCCCTGATGCTCAATGAATCGTGCGATTATTTTCCCCCATTAACCCCCCCCCCTCATGTTTTCTATGCTTGTCTTCGATTGTCTTTGAGCACGTCCCCGACAGAATAACACAAACAAACCCGGAATCACCCGATTGATTAGTCTTCTGCCGGAAGTTATTTTGTTTTACGTAATCGCTCATCACTTGATTCGCTCATGACGGAGCTGATTCAGATTATTTTTGTGGCCGATTACCAGGTCGGGTCGATGTGCCTGGTCAAAATGCAAGCCCTGCATACAACTTCACAACACATATTAATATGAAAGTTATTATTCAATTAACCCTTTATCCAATGCAGACCATATCAAAATTTAGTATTTTAAATATTTTTTGAGATTTTTTTAAAATTCCAACCAAACCATATCATGTGACCCCTCACTGAACGAGCTCGTTCCAAAGAGGGGTCGCATGATATGGTTCTGTTGCAATCTTTTTAAAAATAATATTTTTTCAGCTGCTGAATTGGCATATTACATGGGCAGATGTGGCCGACTCATTGGGTAAGGGGTTAAGACACAAAGTATATGTATACCTAGTATATTCCTGGTTAATACAGCCAATGTATTGTATTCTTACACAAAACAGTATTAACACATTTACCGGAATAAGCATGATCTACACAAGAGAACAATATCGTGTGATTGTATCGTTAATAACGATCTTCTCCCCCACCCCAGGGACCAGTCTAGGCATCTAGGGGATAATTTTAGGGAGACTTCATGTCTCCCTCCAGAAAAAAAATGGAGACTGCAGACTCAAGTAGGGAGACTTCATAGGTAATTGGGGAAAATTAAGAATATTTATGTACCACCCCCTGCCGCTTCTTCATATTTTCAGCTTGTGGTCCTCGATTAACATCTGATTAATCCAGGTCCAGTTGTCTGTGAATATGATGCATCTATGCCAGGTTAAACAGGCTTGTCATTATCAGAATTGCAGGAGGGCCATAATGGTCCGTCTAAAATGGGTTCAGGAGGGCCATTTTTGGTCCAACTTAATTCATCAAAGGAGGGCAACTGGGGTCGGGCCTATTCTTCAGTTGACACGAAGTTAGGTGAGCTTTATCAATCCAGTGACCAGCGATGTCCCACAAATATCAAACAGTTTGTAACCTTTGGTACTGGCAAGAAATTTGGTGACCCCGCCCCCAACCCCAAAGAATAATACATACTGGTTAATATATTGGAAGAATTGTTACTCAATAAAGAAATATTTTGATATGCTGTTATTTCATCGATGCAGAATCGGAAGTTCGATCGCAATTGCGCAGAGTGGGGGATGATAATCTGCTCTGTGCGAATGTGATCGAGTTTGATGACCTTCTCTGCGCAAATGAGATCGAGATTCCGATTCCGCATCGATGAAAAGGTCTATTCGTTTCGGCGTCATTACCAGGTTATTGTTTTTACTGTTTTATATTTATACAAAAACATGGCCGATTTCGAAATCTCAACGCCTCACAAGTATTCAACTGTGGATAATCAGGGTATTTAATGACTGGATTCGCATCGCAAAATGCTAGTCAAAAATGTCTAAATGCTAACCATTTTTCTTTCATATTGGCCTTATATTCACTATTTATCATCACTTTTTGAAACCAATATGGAAACTGCTAATCAAATTTTTAAAAACAAAAAATACCTTGATAATTGAAGGATAAAATATAGTTTGGATCAATAAACTCTGCCCAAATGTAAGGAAATACATGTACTGTCGATTGCAGCTGGTAATAAGGGCAAAAGCTTGATATATATTCCTAATTTCGAGTTTTGAGTTCCCATAAAAACTTTATGGGGACTTTTTCTATAGGACTGAATGGTAAGAATCTGAACGTAGAGGGGTAGCCACTAAATTCGGATCGCCAAACTACTTATATAGCACCTTAATTTAAAGCCCTATTCAACTGCAAGGGCAAAGTTAAATATTTTATTAAATGAAAAAAAAAAAAAAAAATTAAAGAACAAAATAAAAGACATGCGCATCTCAATCAAAGTAGCAGAATAATCAATATGTTGATTGTGGCTACTAGCTAGTAGAATTAGAAGTCTTCAACTACAGCAGTACTGTAATGGACAATACTATTGCTAACCCGTAACCGTGCTTGTGACAAGTTGTAATAAAAAACTTGAACTTGTATGGAGTTAGTTCGTTGGGGGAGTCCGACGGTTGCTCGCCGTTACTCGGTGGTTCTCTCTGGCCTCCTCCACCCGTAAAACTGTCCGACACGAGGTGACCCTGGCTGTCGAAAGTGTCGTTAAATCCCAGTAATGAAACAGATAAAATGCCCGTGGTCACAATCCGTTCAACAGTTTCACATGTCCTTCGATGACCTATGAATTAAAAGTTTCATTTATCATTAAATCGTGCAACAAGAATAGTTTGTTGATAATACTGCTCCCTGATATCATATCCCCGTGCATGAGACATGCAAAAACAAAATGGTAAACGAGGTTTCAGTCGGTATACCTTATTGCATGCACGTCGAAATACATTGGCCATTTCTGTCAGTGGTTGTCTCTGGACAGAGAGTTTGACGTCAAAATACAAATGAAATTTAAATCCAGGGGAAACAACTCTATCAGACTCGTCGTTATTCGATAATCCTCGCACCATTCCGGAACACAGTAGATGAAACACAGCAAAAGTTTTCTTCATCCGCGAATATTCTCCCCTTTTCGATACTGCTGTCACTAAAAAGTGTATACCGAGTCCGAGCCCGGAATTGGCGTACAGAGAAAGCAGTTATTCAATTATCCCCTTAATGCCAAGGTGTCGACGAGATATTTATATATATAGGAGATGGTCGGACTTGGGATGCTTTGTGTGGGGTGGGCCTCCCCGGCTGGAGGTGGATTTGCAGTATTGGTTCGTGATCCTAAATAAAATCAAACTAATCTAAATATGGTCGAAACCAGCGAAGGGCATAACAGAAACACCCTCGGGTGTGGTTTAGTGTCTAAACCTCTTACCCCCCCCCCCCCCCCCCCCCGCTACAAACTCACTGTCACCCTAAGCAGGTGATCTAACAGGCAGATTAACAACTTAACTGGCCTTCTACCAGAAAGGGCTGCCTTCACCGACTCAGCTAAAGATTAGATCACAAATTAAAACATAATGTGCTACTTTTATTTTTTTATTTTTACATATTCTAATTAAAACTAATTCTGCCTTCTTCTTTTAAGCAGGTACACAGAAGATGCTTTTTGACCAGCACCCCAATAACCGCTATGGACAGTCTAACCGTTATAGAAACGGTAACCCCTATGGTTCTTGAACATCCTCCACTCCATCCCTAAAAATGGTCGACCACTTTAAGGGAGGCGACCGTTGGTCCTGCGCCCCGCCTCTGTCCCTTTTTGTAAGCGCATTGCGCATCTCTTGTCCCTACCCAATAGGATTAAAATGCAGGCCTGCCCCCAAACCAGGGAAGTTCGGGTCTTCTTTCTGGTGGTCCCCGGAAGGGGTCGTTGTCGTTTCCTTCAAAGACGTCCTACCAAACAGAGACAGCCTGAGGCATACTATACCTGCCAGTGACATCACTCATCACTCAATATCATCTCCGAAGTGGAAGACTATACTTGCCTGAAAATCCAGATCGACTGCACCCTCGGGGAGAGGTAGTACCTTTGTGAGAGGACCCAACCTCTCACACTGGTCCTCACCCGAGGGTTCAACCGACATCAGTCAAAGAGACCATCACGCCACAACCGGTGACACCTGCCGAGTACCTGAACCTGTTCCTCCTTCAACACGAGTAGACATGTGGAAATTAGTCATTTACAGTCAGTGAGGGTCGAAAGGAGCTTGTTCTCCATACCGTCCATGCGCGCCTTCGGCGCGCTAAGCCATTCCATTCGGGTTGGGATGCTACAGTCCAGTGTTTTACTCTGTTTAATCGTGGCTCGGGTGATGCGTCTGCTATCGGTTGTCACCATCTAACCCCCCCCCCCCTCCCCCTATTGAGCAAAACTTTTGACCGTTGCGTCCAAAGCCCCCCCCCCCCTCTCTCTCTCTCTCTCTCTCTCTCTCTTATCCCCCCCCCTTTTCTCCTCTCTTTCACATTCATTCACCTTATCTATCCTAAATTATTTTCAGGGCCACACAGAAACAGAATCGGAATAAATAAGGCAAGAAATAAAAAAAACAAGACCCTGTTTCATCGCGCCCCATACAGTCAGCACCTTAAAACAATTACCATTCATTCAGTGACTCAGTATTGCGGCTTTGTCTAAACCATATCATCACCCAGTGTTCACACCAAATTCGTCGTTGCCTAATAGATATTTTCTTTTGTATTTACTCCCATTATTATTTTATCAGCCTTTCGGTTATCCGGTTTGTAATATATGTGACTTGTTTATTTTATGGATTTTATCTTTTCACACCTTTCAGTGTATTACCTACCCTTGTAAATTATTTTGAATCAGTAGTTTTTAGTTTTCTGAAGAAGAGTGCTGCGTCACTCGAAAATTCATGTCCGGTTTATGATATTTGGCATGTTGGTGTATCACCATGAGACGATGTGTCGTGTACCATCATGACCCACATATGACATTGACCTTTGACCTCAAGGTCAAATACTGATTTTTTGGCAAGTAAGCTTGTCCGGACAAGAACTTATTTACCTTTTCATCTTGGCTTATGATATTAGGCATGTCGGTGTATCATGACCCACATATGACTTTGACCTTTGACCTCAAGGTCAAATTATTGATTTTTTTATCTTTTGGCCTAGGTTTATGATATTTGGCATGTGGGTGTATCGCCATGAGACGATGTACCATCATGACCCACATATAACATTGACCTTTGACCTGAAGGTCAAATTACTGATTTTTTGGCAAGTAAGCTTGTCTGGGCAAGAACTTATTTACCTTTTCACCTTGGCTTATGATATTTGACATGTGAGTGTATCACCATAAGACGATGTGTCACGTACCTTCATGACCCATATATGACACTGACCTTTGACCTCAAGGTCAAATTTCGGATTTTTGTGCAAGTAAGCTTGTCCGGGCCACAACCTTTTTACCTTTTCACCTCAGTTTATGAAATTAGGCATGTGGATGACTGGATGTATCACCATGAGACGATGTGTCATGTACCATCATGGTCCACATATGACCATGACTTTTGACCTCAAGGTCACTTTATTGACTTTTTTTTAAATCTTTTGAGCTGGGCATATGATTTTTGGCATGTGGGTGTATCACCAAAAGACGATGTGTCACATACCATCATGATCTACCTTAACCTTTGACCTCAAGGTCAAATTAGTGATTTTTTATCTTTTCACCTAGGCTTATGATATTTGGCGTATGGGTGTATCAACATAAGACAACATTGTATCATGTACTGTTGTGATGACAGATGACCTTGATCTTTGACATCAAGGTCAAATTATTGAATTGTTCACCTAGGTTTATGATATTTGGAATATGAATGCAATAGCCAGGCTGATGTGTCACATTCTATCTTGAACTTCCATGATCTTGACATTTGACCTTTAGTTTGATCTTTGTTAGTCGTAAGTTGGAAGCATGGAACTAATCGGAGGGGAGACATGTGTTTTAGTTCACGAAACAGTTCCATCTAGTTGGTATTTACTTATTCGCGGTGGGTTTGATTGTTTGGCTTTCGAGTCATTCCATAGTTTGAAGTGAAATAGATGTTTGCTTGGATTTCGATTTTTTAAAAATGAACTCCCATCGCACTTTGAGAAGTTCAATTGAACAAAGCGCAAGGAAACTTTCAGCACATGGATCACTTGACATATTTTGGCGAGAAATGGTTAATCTACTTCCACATTTAGCCAGGGGTCCAGCCTTAATAGTTACGTGTAAATTTTGTTTGGTCCACGAGCTGAAAGTTTCCTTGTGATTCTTGCCCTTTGTTCACATAATCACATAATAATCACATAACCTGTAAATTATCGTGCGGTGGTAAATCAACCCCGTCACGAGTAAGCAATTTATTTATTGGTGTTTAATGTCACTTTTCTGCAGCTATGGCTAACTGTGACCGCAACAAGGGTGAAAAGTCAACTTTGGCCAATCGTCTACACACATGCTGCTCATTGAAGAGGACAGGGACCAGCCGTGAGGGCGACTAGGGCGATTATGTCGCCCTTCTAAGCCCAAAGTCGCCTAGAAAAATAGTCGGGGCGATTACAAGTCGCCCTCTAAAAATTGGCCAAAATGAGGAAAGGCTGAACTGAGTGATGCGAGGTTTACATGAAAACGATTATTTTCAAAAATCGAATGTGCTCGCGTGTGATAAATGGGCATTTTAATTCGTCAAATAAACGTCCATTTATTTGAAATCACACGACAATGAATTGTCCATTGTCGCTTTCGGCGTATTTTTTTTATTTCTATTTTGTTGCGTTTCAGTCGGAGCTTCAAGTGTCGAAACGAAAATAGGTGACTTTCGCGACTCAACTAAATAACCCAGTTTGAAAGTAGGTTACGTCGCTTAGGATGCCGGAAATGTATACACAACGGACGTATTTTATAACACAGTATTTTCATTTCGTTTTGCTGACGACTGTTAACTGTTGGGCTGTCTATTCCCAGAAAAACACAAATGGAATTGAAATACATGAAAAAAATGTTTAGTGATGACAAGAAAAGCTTTGCACAGGACACAAGTGTGCATGTAGACGATCTTGAAAAAGGGTCCTCCTAAACATCGGAATGACAGGAAATGACGTGGAATGACACCGGAATGCCATAAAAACGATGCGGAATGACATTTCTTTTACAAAATACTCGACCCCAGAATATATTTTGTTTATTAACTAACAAAGTACCTCCCAAGCAACCTTCTTTCATCTGGTCCTGTTCACACTTTCAGACTTAGGAAATTATTAGCTTAGCAGACGTTGGTGAAAGGCAACCACAGGAGGGTGCTGGAGGATTGGCACGAAGAAGAGGAGAGGGGTCATGAAGGAGAGGGTAGCAGTGAGGGGATTTTCAGTCAATAATTACTTTGTGATTTTTTAACCTGGCACAGATGCATCACAGACAACTGGACCTGGATTATTTGGACGTTAATGGAGGACCACAAATTGAAACTATGAAGGGGCGGGGGGGGGGGGGGGGGTGGTACATGAATATTCTTAATTTTCCTCACTTGCCTATGAAGTCTCCCTACATGACTGCAGTCTCCCTATTTTTTCTGGAGGGAGACTTGAAGTCTCCCTAAAATTGCCCCCTAGGCTGGTCCCTGGTAGAGGACTTCTGCCCCAGGCATTGGGGACCGGGTCCTATTTTACAAGTAAATCAGAACCTGTTTACCTCAGGAAATAAGCACTGCTTCACTTCTCGGGTTTCCCACGGGGGGATGTGAGTGCACCCTCCACGCACTCACTGCATACAACCAAACTTGACTCTGACTCGGCAGCTGTATACAGTCTTTTTAGTGTGGTAAAAAATCACTTTTCACCAAAAAACACAGGTAAGAGAGAGTTGAATATTTCAATCAATAATAACTCGATAAATAATTTTTTTTCTTTACATTTTCTTTGAATTTTAACGGTGTTATCGAGTAGGGGTTATTTTTTAATTGATGATTGTGTAAACATTACTTAAGTGAAGTTAATTAGATGTCAATCATTGTTTGCTGATCAATGTTTATTATTTGAATTATTCTGGTGGATGGTTCTGGTCAAATTGCTAGAAGACGGTTCGGACACTGTGGAGGACGGTTCGGGTTAAATTAACGGCTGGTGTGGGTCAAATAGCTGGAGGACGGTTTGGTCAGCGGACGGTTTGGGTGTAATTCTCACAAACGTTATGTTCTCAGGCTGACGCCCGAACAGCGCCGGGTATCCTCGCAAACTAGTTTCCAATATATAAGTCCACCCATCCTTAGAATATTATAACACCGGGGGGGGGGGGGGGGGGGGGGTATAAATCAAAAATCCATCACCTTCTCATAGTGTGTGCGAAAGTTGGCTCAAACCAGACCGAGGTTTTAAAGACTGACCCCCCCCCCCCCCCCCTCAAATTATAACAACAAATATATATATTGACATAGAAACTTTCTTTGAACAAAACTTATCCACGAAAGAAAGTCGAATGCCAAATATCAAAGAATTCTTACTGCTCGTTCATTAGAAGAAGATTTTCAAAGAATTTTTGACTTTCTAGACATATTCCCCCCCTCCCCCACCCACCCAAGGGAAACAGCAACGTTTTTAATAAAGAAAAAACTGGACAGCGTATTCTCCCCAAGATGATGTGCGCCAAGTTTGCTTATATTTGGCCCAGTGGTATTGAAGAAGAAGGCTGATGACAGTGGTTCACAAGTGTTGAAAGGGGCACGACCTTTGCCATAGCGAGCGTTAATGACCGCGTCTCAATGTTCGTCTAGTGGTTTTATAAAGTAATACAGACTTCAGTTCTTACTAAAAATGTCTTTGGAATGAGGTTGTGGTTCTTATAAGTTGCAGAGCCTCTCAACAGTGTGATCCCTTGTAACTTCTGTAGCAAAAGACAACTTGGACAAACAGCTCTTTTTCTGGATATCACTACTTTTATTTATACCTATTAAAAGTGTTAAAAACTTCACCAAGTTCTTGCATCAAATTAGCAAATAATCTCAAAGCATCAAAATTTAACACACTTCTTCACCAATACTAGAGTGGCGTGTACTTTCCTTAGGACTGCTAAGGCTTTCCACCCAGTCAAATATTTCAGTTAATGTGTGCAGGATTGCTAACAGCGCACCGTTTGTAAGTGTGACTGGATGTCTGCGCTACAGCTCTGCCAGCTGTTTTATTCACAGAGGTACGTGGCTGTCCTTGGGCAGACTTGCAAATTCACGCTTGCTAAGCACAACGCGATCTAGAGAAAGTCAGTCAGTAGATCAGGTGACTCGAGGCACCCATAGACAATGATGTGCAAGGGCGGATCCAGAGGGGGAGGCTAGTCCCCCCTCACTAGCCCCCCCCCCTCCCCGAGCCCACTAAAAAAGTCATGCTCTTATTCCACACAATCTTGTCCTATAACGCCCCTCCTTAACTAATGACATCACGTTGCCAAATAAGGGACGTGATCCGCTTTTAGAATTCGCAGAATATCGGTGATGTATACACTGGGGAGGACCGATACCGGATATAGCGAGCCTCGAGGCGGAGATTTTTACGCGAACATTTTCAAGAGTTGCTACCAGTGACTTCTGTTATAAATGGGCTCCGTACCTCCTCTAGGCTTACCCGAAAGGGGTCGTTGTTGTTTCCTTCAAAGACATCCTATCAAACAGAGACAGCCTGAGGCAGATTATACTTGCCAGTGATGGCCATCACTTAAAATCATCTCCGAAGTGGCAGACTATACTTGCCCGAAAATCTAGATCGACTGCACCCTCGGGGAGAGGTAGTACCTTTGTGAGAGGACCCAACCTCCCACACTGGTCCTCACCCGAGGGTTCAACCGACATCAGCCAACGAGACCGCCACGCCGCAACAGGAGACATCCGGCGAGTACCGGAACCTTTTCCTCCTTCAACACGCCTAGACATGTGACAGCCAATCATATACAGTTACCGAGGGTCGAAAGGGGCTTGTTCACCATACCGTCCCTGCGCGCCTTCGGCGCGCAAAAATCATTTCGTTCGGCATCTTGTGTTTAACTCTAGGCTTACTGCCCTCAGAGCTCCTATTCTTGAGTTTCTTCTTGATTCCATGTGTTGCATAGAAATGATGATTGCGTATGAAAGCCTTCACAAAAATATAATTTTTCCTCAGTGATTAAGCGAATAAAATAAACAATAATGTCCACATACTGGTAATAACCCTCGAAGGCGACAGGAATTAAATTGCTAGGCATTAGAATGTTTGTTTAGAAATTTTTGGAATGCCTTGTGTTGAGGGGGTACTTCATTTGAATCAAAATATTCGACCGATTCATGTCCGATGTAAAAAGCCACCTAGTGTTCACCGGGTCTGTAACTGGGATCTGTACTAGTTGTGAACATCACTGGGCGGGTGGTAGTTAATTTTCTGGGTAGTCGATTTCTGGCAAAAACTCCCAAATTGACATGTCGGGGGTATTTATCAGAGTTCATGGGTAATACTTTTTGCCGGTAAAAAGGACGGTATCCGGTAAAAAGGACGGTAAGTGTATAAAAACTACGTTTTGAAGTACTAAATGTATCTCTGAATGTGAGAAAAGTGATTATTTAAGGAAGCTTACGCAGTAATAAATATATAGAAGGAAGATTAAGTATTGTTTGTTTTATTGTAGACTATTTTCAAGACAAAATAGATCATTTTGCCATCGACACTGATCGACACGCCATTGTGTGCAAGGAAAACAACAAATTCGCTGAGGTACTCGACGGGGTGAATATTATCATACTTGCTCGACGGAGGTGTAGCTAATTTTAGATGTTTCTGTTCACTGCAGGGGGATTTAACAGAATTTTTTTTTTTTTTTTTTTGGGGGGGGGGGGGGGAGAAACTATTTATAATTTTATAGTCTACAATAAAACAAACAATACTTAATCTTCGTTTTATATTGTGCAAGCTTCATTAAATTGTCACTTCACACTTTCAGAGATACATTTAGTACTTTAAAACAGTTTTTATATGCTTACCGTCCTTTTTACCGGCAAAAAGTTGTTCAAGCTTTTTTTTTTAAACGGGGGTTCATATTTGATTTTCAGTTAGCGTTTCGCCAAACACATGCCGAGGTGATAATAAATATTAAAACCAACCATACATCAGTGGATACTAGTTCTAGATTCCTGTAAGTCCCACCTCAGCGATACTCACATGAGCCTATTAAGACTTGGGCCCCTTGTTCTCACTCCACCAATCCCTATGAATGAGCTCACAGTGGTGGGCCCGGAGGTGGGGGGGGGGGGGGGCGGCTGAGGGGTTCCAAATGCAGACCGTAACTTACTGTTTTTAACCCCCACGTTTCCTCAGGAGGCACCAGAATCGATCTCAGAGCTTCAGAATTTGAAGAAAAAAATATCCGGGAAAGGGGCCACAACCTTGCCCACCACAGGGAGCTCACACATAGGGATTGGTGGAGCTAGAACAAGGCGCTCCGGTCTTAATAGGTATCTGTGAGTATCAATGGGGTAGGACATACAGGAATCTAGAACACTGATGTGTGGTTGGTTTTAATATTTATTGTCACCTCGGCATGTGTTTGGCGAAACGCTAACTGAAAATAAGTTATGGACCCCCGTTTAAAAAAATAGCTTGAACACAACTTTTTGCCGGGAAAAAGACGGAGAGTGTATAAAACTATGTTTTAAAGTACTAGGTGTACAGCGGAATGTGTGAAAAGTGATAATTTAATGAAGCGTGCGCAATAATAAATATATACAACGAAGATTAAGTATTGTTTTTTTTACTGTAGACTATTTTCAAATTATAAATGGTTTCTCTCCCAAAACCTTTCTGTTAAATCCCCTCGTAGTGAACAGAAACATCTGAATGTTACGCACATGAATTAGTTGCACCTCCGTCGAGCAAGCATGATAATATTCACACCGTCGTGCACCTCAGCGAATTCGTTGTTTCCCTTGCAAAAAATGGCATGTCGACCAGTGTCGATGGCGAAATGATCTATTTTGTCTTGAAAATAGTCTGCAATAAAACAAACAATACTTAACTGGTTTAGGGCTGGATTATTTTTGGTGGTCTGAATTTGTTATTCAAAATTTGTTTTATTACAAATTATTGGACAGTGCCCACAGGCACTCTCCAATACTTTGTAATAGAACAACTTTATAGAAACAAAATATTATTTGCATTTGACAGAATATGAAACATGAGCAAGGATAACATTTACTTTTGCTCTAGTACCCTCATTTTTTTAAAGCCCTGATAGTGGCTTCCAGCACTAACCAGTTAGTTTTCCTTCTATATATTTATTATTGCGTAAGCTTCCTTAAATAATCACTTTTCACACTTTCAGAGATACATTTAGTACTTTAAAACGTAGTTTTTATATACTTACCGTCCTTTTTACCGGATACCGTCCTTTTTACCGGCAAAAAGTATTACCCTACTAAGACCATTTTCTTGGCGTGTTCCATTATTATCCCAGTAAACCTTTGGCTAATACTACTTTCAAAACGGGCCCAATAAGTGAACCCAGAAAACCTCCCGATTGAAAGATCTGCCTTCTAACTTTATCCGATGTGTTCTTTACTGCTAGCTTCCTGACTTTGTCTTTATGGAGTCGCAGTTTGGCAAAATGATAATTCGAAACGGGTACGTTCCCCAATAAAATATTTTTAGCGCATTCACAAATCGAAAGAATTAGGTCTTTATCGGCACGTTTGACAATATTTTTAATTTCTGAAAGTTTCGCACGACAAAGAACTTTAAGAGTTCCGATGTTGCGTGTGACGCGAGTAGACATAGTTATGAGATAATCAGAAAGGAATGGTTTCACGCGCCGAAGACGCGTAGGGACGGTTTTGGGGAAGAAGCCTCTTTCGACCCTCAGTGACTGTAAATGATCAATTTTCAAATGTCTAGGCATGTTGAAGGAGGAAAAGCCAAGGTTCAGGTACTCGGCAGGTGTCACCGGTTGCGACGTGATGGTCTCTTTGGCTGATGTCTTTTGGACCCTCGGGTGAGGACCTGTGAGAGGTTGGGTCCTCTCACAAAGGTACTACCTCTCCCCGAGGGTGCAGTGGTTCTGGGTTTTCGGGCAAGTATAGTCTGCCACTTCGGAGATGATTTTGGGTGATGGCCATCACTGGCAAGTATAATCTGCCTCAGGCTGTCTCTGTTTGGTAGGACGTCTTTGAAAGAAAACAACAACGACCCCTTTCGGAGACCACCAGAAAGAAGACCCGAACTTCCCTGGTTCGGGGCAAGCCTGCATTTTAATCCTATTGGGATGTGACAGAAGATGCGCAATGCGCTTACAAAAAGGGGCAGAGGCGGGACGCAGGACCAACACTCACCTCCCTTGAAGTGGTCGACCTCTTCTAGGGATGGAGTGGAGGATGTTCAGGAACCATGGGGGTTGCATTTTCCATACGGGTTATAATGTCCATAGCGGTTATTGGGGTGCTGGTCAAAAAGTATCTTCTGTGTACCTGCTTAAAAGAAGAAGGCAGAATTATAGTTTTCAATAGAATATGTAAGGTATAAAAAACAAAAATAGCACATTTTGTTTAATGCAGTTATTGAATAGGCTTATGATCTCATTTTTAGCTGAGTCGGTGAAGGCAGCCCTTTCCGGTAGAAGGCCACAGTTAAGCTGTTAATCTGCCTGTTAGCCCACCTTCTCGTTCCCTATTTATTCTCGAGCATATTTAGTTTTATATAGTATTTAAACGTGATGTAATATTTATTGAGTCGGTGAAGGCAGCCCTTTCTGGTAGAAGGCCACAGTTAAGCTGTCAATCTGCCTGTTAGCTCACCTTCTCGTTCCCTATTTATTCTCGAGCATAATTAGTTTTCTATAGTATTTAAACGTGATGTAATATTCGTTGAGTCTGTGAAGGCAGCCCTTTCTGGTAGAAGGCCACGGTTAAGCTATTGATCTGCCCGTTAGCTCACCTTCTCGTTTCCTAATTTTTTCTCGAGGTTTCCGATTTTTAATTACCTTGGTTGAGTCAGTGAAGGCAGCCCTTTCTGGTAGAAGGCTACAGTTAAGCTGTTAATCTGCCTGTTAATTCACCTTCTCGTTCCCTATTTTACGCATGCTTTTCGGTTCTTGTTTAATTATATTTGAGTCGGTGAAGGCAGCCCTTTCTGGTAGAAGGCCACAGTTAAGCTGTTGATCTGCCTGTTAGTTCACCTTCTCGTTCCCCATTCTGCGCATGGCTTTTGATTTGATTGAGTCGGTTAATATTCATTGTCTGGCTCTCAAGGATTGGAGTTTTGGGGTTTTAGTCGGCTATCGCAGATGGCTCCAAGCTCGGAAATTAGCTCGCTGTCGGCTAACCGGACATGTTTTTTCGCGACCAGGGAGGCTAGGCGGTCTTTGATGGTGGGGATATCGGCCCTGTCGTGGAGTGTTTTGATGGGTGTGTCCCATTGGGCGCGGAGGCCGACCCTTAGCGCGTGATTTTGGACCTTTTGTAGTTTTCCCATATCAGTTTGATTGAGGTCAGTAAGGATGATTGCCCCGTATTCGAGTACTGGGCGCACAAAGGCTTTGTATAGTTTGAGTAGGGTGGACTGGTTGGCTCCCCAGGAAATTTCCTTTAACATATTCAATAAGTTGATGCGTTTGTTTGCTTTACTCGTCATATCGTCGGTGTGTTTATTAAAGGACAGTGTTTGATCAATGGTGATGCCGAGAAATTTCGCCTCTTTGCATTCTGGCAGGATTTTATCCATTAGTTTCAGGGCAAAGTCGCGTTTGCCTTTCTTGCGAGTAAAAGTGATTCGTTAGGTTTTGTTGGCGTTCAGCTTAATTCTCCATTTGGCACACCGTTGTTCTAGGTCTTCGAGAGCGCGTTGCATGGGTTTTTGGAGAAGATTGGCCGTATTGTTAGAGTCCCATAGGCCCTTATCGTCTGCAAATTGGGAGACTTGGACACGATCCTCGGAGAATTTGAGGTCATTTACATAGAAGATGTAAAGGAGGGGGCTGAGGACGGATCCTTGGGGGTACCTGCTTCAAGGGGGACACTGTCAGACATTTCGTTGTTTACTCTGACTTTAATTTCGCGGTCATTTAGTAAGGAGGATAGTAGTCTCGGCAGTTTCATTTTAGATAATTTATAGCGCATTCGATTGTGCCAGACAGAGTCGAATGCTTTTTCGACGTCTAACAGGACTGCCGCGCCTATTTGCTGATTGTCAATCGCGCTTTTCATTTGAGTGACTAGTCGGTAGACATGCTCGATGCCTTCTTTACGGTTTCTATAGGCTCTTTGCCACTTATTGAAAAAATTGTTGTCTTCGAGGTGCCCCCTGAACCTATTGGTAAGGATTCGTTCGAATGTCTTACCGATGCAGCTGAGGAGGCTGATTGGGCGGTAGCTGGCTGGATCGGAGGGGTCCTTGTCAGGTTTTGGAATCATGACACCGATGGCTTTTTTCCAACATTTGGGAAAGTAGCCATGGGTGAGGCATGCGTTGTATAGTTTGTTTAGTTTTTCGATTAGGGAATTTGGGCTTTGTTTTAGAATTTTGTAGCTCACTTCGTCTTCGCCAGGTGAGGAGGAATTTTTGCATATTTTTATGACGTTGATGATTTCGTCATTGGTGATGGGGGTGACGAGGTCATCGTCATCCCCATCTTCTGACTCGTTATCGAATTTGGGGTCGCGGTAGATATCAGGGTGTTCATTGATGAAGTCATCAATGGCGTTTGTGGCGGCGTCATCATTGCCCGCACCTTGATACGGCTGATACGTTTTTCTTAGGAGGTCGGCAAAGGTGTCGGCCTTGTCTTTGTCGGTGCGCGTGAAGGAACCGTCTTCCCTTTTAAGAGGTTTGGCTGCGACTTTGCGGCTTTTGTTTTGTTTTTTTTTTTGCCCAGTTAGGGTTTTGAAAGAGTCCCAGAATTTTTTGGCGTCCTGGCCCCGTTTAGATTGGCTGTTGCCTTTTCCCAGTTGGCTTGTTTTCAGCTTTGAGGGTTTCCTTGACTTCGCCATGACGGCGGTTGTATGTTTTTTAGGTCAGCTTTCTTACCGGGGTCAGTTTCGGTTTTAAGAGCGAAGACCTCCAGTAAAAATTTAACCCTTCCGGGATATATTTGATCCGCTAGGTGAGAGATCTGTGATCGGTCTCTAGGGGTCTTGAAAAGTATTAAATAATGGGAGTTCAGGGAAACTGTGCGCTTAAATTTATTCTTATCGAATATATTTTGAACAATGTAAACAACACTTAGGGTTTGATGGTGGGATCTCTGAGTAAACAAACGGGCGACACATTCGTCGGCCTGAAGCATCAAGTCATCGAGAATTACCAGGGAATTGGGCTTGACGTCCTGTAGGACACCTTCCACAAATTCAACCCCCGAAAGTGTGTCGTATAATGGCTGCCATTCTCCGTAACACCAGATGATACGCTCGGGAATAGGGTATATCATAGCCTCTAAATTAGAAATGAATTTGCGGACAAATGTCGACTTGCCGCAAGAAGTCGGACCGGCCAAAACGCATGTACAGGGATGACTCCATCTCGAAAATAAAATAACTACCTAGGGGTTTTTATGCTCTTTATATACCGCAAATGTTACATAATGGCAATGGGACGGGCTAGTAGAGGCGGGGGGGGGGAGGGGGAGGGGTGTTAAACCTCAAAGAATGTTGTACTGCGGGTGTGGAAAGTTGATGAGATCCGATTGGTTAGAATAATAATCAAATTCCCGAAATTCGTTTGAAACATGTTTGGGTGACGGGGGATCCGCCCGCTGATGGTTCGTGCGGCAGGGGGTGGGGCGCAGAGGAGTACAAGTGAGGGGATTGGAGGGGTCACCAAGCATGTGTTTGTGACAAAGCAACTCTTTTATAATAATTTGGTTGGCCCTGAAAAGGGCCGTTTTTTCATGTCGTGATTCGTTTTCGCTTCTGTCTTCTTTTTTTCTTCACCATACAGTAGAAATATTTTCTAAAACCATTTTCTCTACCGCTTCTCTATTGAAATCGTCGATGCTAATATACTCGAGCGGCATCACAGCGGGTACCATATTACTTATGTTCGCAGTCCAAACATCTTGCAGCTCAGCACGATCAATCTTCTCCAAGGCAGTGAGGAAACACCTCTCGACCTTTTCTTCTGGACTAACCATTAAACACAGATCGTGAAGGGTTTGACAGCCATGATTTACAGTACACCCATAGCACAGTTCGCTAACCGCCACAGCTAAATGTTTTTGGATCATAGTTGCGTAAGCTCGGTTCAGCTCTGATTGGATCCGTCTTCTTCTAAGGTCGGTCGTCGGATTCTTTTTCCCATGATTTGAGAACGCTGGAAATTCTCGCTTTCCTTTTCTAAACAAATTTGCTTCTTCGCTGGCAATTCTTCTGTCGATTTCTGTGATGGTTTTCTTCAGGTCATTCCATTCAATTACGTCCAAAGCAAGTCCAGTTTCAGTCGGTGTCGAAGAGTCTTCCGTGTATCTTCTTACGTGGACCTTTACTTTACCCTGAAACGGTGTCAGTTGATAAAAGTATTTCTTGAACCGATCGGAAATTTATTGGAGCTTTTCATCTCGACTGTTTCAACGAAGTGACGAGTCCAAATCAAATGGTTTTGCGCGCCGAAGGCGCGCAGGGACGATATGGGAAGCAAGCCCCTTTCGACCCTCATTAGCTGTAGAATTTGAAAGTGTCAGACCGTGGAAAAGGAGGAGAAGTTGCGGGTTATTAGCGGCGCTTGTGTCTTTTCAGCTTCTTTTTCAGAGGTGGAGGTTTGGAAGGAGAGACAGCGGTAGTTGGTGTTGTTGGTGGGCTGCCTGATGGTGGTTGCTGAGTTTTGTAGGGTCTGGTCCTAGTCGAGTCTGGAGTGGTTGTGGGTGATTGCTGAGTCTTTTGTTGTTGTAGATTTTAGGCGTCTATTAGTTTTTTGGTTTCTTCGACTTTTTGCATAAACAATTCATATTGCCTGTCCTTCTGTTGTCTGTGAAGGTCCCCTTGTATCTTGTTTTCCCGTAAGATGTTCTTTATCCTGTCGTCCGCGTCCTGGCATTCTGGATTAGAAGGAAGAGGCGAGTGGGGGTCAGGAAGAGGCGAGAAGGCTGCTTCCATTTCCATCTCAGTCTCCACTGAGGTTTCCACATCCGGCGTCTGCAGCTGTGGGGCTGGAGGCAGGATGGGTGCCTCTGTGGGAGTGGGGCGGAAATGGTGGCTGTCTCCTGCTCTTTCTTGTCCTCACCCTTCTCTCTCTTCTTCTCCAGAAAAGTCTCCATGCGGCGGGCATCCCTCCGCTTGGTGGACGGGCTCTTCTTTCTTCTTTTGTTCTTCTTTTCAGGGCCTCCTGACCTACTCGGGTGAGGACCAGTGTGAGAGGGGATCCTCTCATCAAAGGTGCTACCTCTCCCCGAAGAAGGTGTGGTGGTGTTGTGCTCTTCAATATCAAACTCCAAGTTCAGATGGACTCTCTTGCCTGTCTCCTGGACAGTCCAGGTGACGGGGCAAGAGATGCCCAGAGCTGCTATTGTTCTCTTCAGTCGCGCTGGTAGTTCCAGTGTTTCCATAATGAAGGTGTTGATTAGGATGCTCGCACTCTGAGTTCAGAGGTGCGAATGAAAATGGCAAAAAATGAATGTAATGTAGTGACGAGTCGATTCATCTCGCAGAACTTAAACGAAAAACTGAAGTCCCGCCCATCGTTTTAAAATCGACTGATTGACTTTTTGAGAACCAGTCAAAACGCAGAAATCCGACCGTTAAAAATCGATGAAATTTGAAAATTTGAATCTCAAAGTCTGGAAGAAGGTCGCGTGTTGACCGCTAATTTAATGAGGTTTTTATTACACCCATAACGTTTGAACAATAGGAATTAGTTATTAAAATCAATAAGGTGACAGATTGGTCTCTTACAATTTCAATAGCACTTAAATTTGAAGCGTCAGTCTAACGATATTTATGACCGGTCGTTAAAATGTTATAATGGAATTTATTACCTCAACACCTGTCACTCGCATGCCGTAGTTCGCGGCTTCGCGCTTGAAAAAAAAATCGATTTAACGAGATTTCATTGTTTTTTAATTACACCCATACACGCAGACACAATACAGTGTTTACTTTAGCACGTGTTCAGAGTCAGTCGACAGCATTCATATATATATGTCCAATACGTCAATATTATTTTTAAATATATTATTTTTATCTAATAATATCTATCCCAAATTATGACTTTAAAAAAAATATGTACTAATCGACGTAAACATTATTAATTCATTTATTAATATAATAATTATTATAATCAACCCTAATTACACTCATTAATTACATTAATTATGCAACAGTCATTAATTAAAATTAATTAAGCAACAGTTATTAATTAAGTGATTAAAAAAATATTCATTAATTAAGTGACGTCATGTTAATTACCTCATGTAACATTTTAATTACAGGCCCATCAGCCACCTTCCTTACTACTATTAGTCATCACAGTCGAGAAAAATCAGGTTTACCCCCACAATCGAACATCTTCGAGACGCCCCATTGACGAGGACTGAAGACAAATGAAGACTGAATGAACAAAGAATCGAGAATGAAGATCCAGGGGATTCAAATGAACCAAGACTGATTAGAACGAAGTGAACGAAGACCAAACAAAACTAAACCACCTGTAAACAGTTATCAAACACACAACTAGCAAATTTTTAATTACAAATGTTCCTTGTTTTCTTAATTACCTTGGTGGCAAATGTTTGGAAAAGATAGGAAGGAGAATATCCAAGCAATGTGGCCATGGGGGCTCCTCCAGCAATAATTCTCTGAGAATGATTCTCCAACAGTACGTCACCATGTCCAAATGATCATCTAACACCCTCACGTTAGCATAAGCTGTATGTGATCTATTAAAACCCTTGTAGTGGTACAGTCCGGCAGTAAATATAGTTGGGGCAATAGTCCGAAGTGGCTAGAGGGAGAATCCATCGGCTGTCTATAGAAGTTGTGAACAAAGAGAACGATTTGATTTGATTAATAGAACGATTGGATGGTTGTTTGATCCTGGTAAAGAGATCTAATTGGTCGATGCAGTCAGTCAGTGGGAGAGTAGTTGGGATAACCAAGACTTGATGGCAGAATAGGACAAGTGGTAGATAGAAGATATAGGGTCCAGGATGAACGAAACGGGATTAGTCAGAATTAAAAACACAACAGACGAGGCTCGAGGATTGACAAAATCGTCAAAAGGCTATATTACTTTTTTCCAAAGAAGAGTACACCCATGCAATTGAACATAACGACTGTAACCCCGGGTGTATGTGAGAATAAGCATTAGGAGGAACGAGTAAGTGAAAACGATAATATTTACCGAGAACACCAACATTTGTGCATGATAAATTGAATTAATAGGGCTCATAATAGTTAAAAGGCCAGGATTTCCATCCCGAGTCGTAGCCATTTATTATATTACATTTATCAGACCACTCCCGTAAATTCAAACACATTCCCTTACCACGTGACCAGATTCGCATACAACGAGCAGACTATGTTGCGAAAGGTCTGATGAAAAATGCTTATATAGAAGCGGAATATAGAATTTAGTCCGGAATATGTTGAACCTAAGTGGCTTTGACATTGGATAGCAACAATCTAGCCCTTAAAGTTTCCCATTAAATGGAACAAGTTCAAAGGCGAGAGCGATTGGAAAGGGAAAGACCCATCTCTCACATTGCTCCTTCTTAGAATTTCAAGTGCTGGGGGCGGCAAAACCGGCGCGGTGACTCATTGGTCAACATGTTAGGTTCGCTTTGTCGAAGTTGTTGTTGGACAAGGCACTTAATAACATAATGCCACTTGCCAAAATTGGAGTATACAACAGAGTGGTGCGCAAAAACGCACAACACATCGATCGTACACCTTCTTTCAGCCGATGCTAACCGTGATCTACCCGCGCTGGATTAGCACGCTAGAGAGTCCGACGGCTACTCGTCGCTTCTTGGTGTTCCTACTCTTCAGCCCCCCACCCCCCCCCCCTACCCACAGCAATCCCTGACACGATATGACCCTGAGTGTTATGTTGACATTGTGCCCTAATCCATACAAACAAATACAACGGCAACAACCCGATACAGCTCATTTAACACTGGCCGAATTCTTGGATGTGGGTTGATTGCTTATTGGACACAAATCAGTATCCGGGACTGCATAGCTTCCAGCAACAAGATATATCATACTGTCAACGGGAATCGCCATTAGTCTAACCCAATACGTTTCTTGTTGGCATATGATGATGTTAAGGCATTGGTCAGCAATGCGTTCGAATTCCGGGGAAGGGATATGTGTGTGTGTGTGTGTGTGGGGGGGGGGGGGGGGGGGGGGGGGTTATACTGAAATATTTTGTCGTAACGACGTAACAAAATCCTGTGAGGCTACACTCATTGGTTAGACGAGGTATAAACTTTCAACGAACATTATTTCAGAATTTAGAAATATCTTGTAACGGTTGTACTAAAAATGTTTTAACTTCAACATGACAAAAACATATATATATAAAACCAGTCAAAGAAGATCACAAGCACTTGTCGAAAATCTCACCTTGACACGGTTATTTGTTGTATTGTAACGTACGAGAATAAACCACTGAATGGTGTCTTAGTCTTTAAAACACTGGTAAATCTGTATAATACGTTCTAAAGATGTTTAAGCTAATACTTCCCTACTTATCTGTACTAAGTACGTAATTCTGTTTGTCTGCAGATACAACCGAAAAACAAAAATTATGTTCTTCACTGCTTTAGAGGATTATTGGCGAGGTTACGGCGTAAACGTGACACTCGGCAATAGAGTCGAAAGAATACAATAAGGCACCATTCATTTATTTGCTTTCTACAAGTGTAAACAAAGACTGTGTACGAGACAATCATCGCCCTGCAATTTACTGGATAGTGTCTTCTGTCAGTCTGTCATCTTCATTCCAAGAAAGTAGCGTCGTTTTTTATTAACTGTAAAATGAAGCCATGGCTGTGGTAAAGTACCCATGACTGTTTTTATGAGAAAATCAACACGGTATTGCATCACGAAATCATTATTCAGTATTTCAGGTGGTGGTGGTTGATAACGATATCCAGGAAAGTATCGCTACTGGGCAGTAGAATATTAGCTAGAAAGTCTACATGCATTAGAAAAGAGTCGAGGTAATCACTGATTGTGATGCAGATAGATTTTTCTAGTTGGTGAAGGTGGGAGGCGGGGAAGTGCGATGGACGACCATAACATTCGCTACAGAACTTTGCGGTGCACAGCAAGGAGCATGTTTTGAAAAACAGATTTGTAAAATGTGTACATTCCTTCATTCTGAGTCTTTAGTAGACTTAGCAATCTTTTCTTGGGCACCAACAATGTGTCTCGATTAGGTAAATAAATATCCATCCCAACGCGTCCGCTTTGCGAAGAATGTGCTTGATAAAATAATCATGTGGCATGTGCCATTCCATCAGTATTCAACCAGTAATAAGAAAGAACACGACGAGGGTGGAGTATCGGAGACTGGAATGAATGACCCAGATGGAGTTCCTGTTGTATTTCACGAGTGCCGACGGCGCGCCTGAAATACAAGAAAAACTCAACCAAGGGTAGGGTCGTTGATTCCTGTCCCCTGTTCTCTACCCGAGTTGTGTTCTGTATTTATACCACGATTAAGGTTGAATTATAAGTGAGTGAAGCTGATAATTCAAGACAAATATCATCTGGAGCGGTCTGATAACTTTCTAGCTTGACACTGTTTTGTGTCGGAGCATTTCATTCACGTCATACCATAGAAATCGGATATAAAAAGTCTTTATATATCCGATTTCTATGCGTCATACCATCACTCAGACGCGTAACGTCCAATCAGATGCGTTCTTACATGGCGTTCTTACGAGTAATCCAGACTCCACACGTGGTGTACCAAGAACCTTTTCCATTGCCTGCGCCGTTTAGCAAGCATAACGTTGAATACGCACGGCTATCGTGGTTTTATACTCATTTCAAAGCTTTGTCAAAACTATGAGTCTAGTAAGAAATATTTTCAATATCATCAGAGGTTTCAATCAGAATCCTGTTACAAGTTACACTTTGAACAAAAATTACTCCCATAAATAATCGAATATGAGCAGACTTACACAGCACTTTTTAATTTACTTACAGTGGTTATCAGAAACCATCGATTTATTTGTGGTCGCGACATGCGCGAGTCTGCTTTCGTTTTTCAATCAACTGATTGCTGAATGTCTGTGTCTGTAGCTACAGAGACCCTTTACTTTGGCGAGCATCTTTTATCACCTAGTTTTTTATTATTGACTTTAACTGTTTTAATGCCGAGGTCACGCCATCCTCGTAACTTCCGATTCTTTGGGAAAGAAACTAGTATAAACGGTGCTGGAAAAAAAGTTCCGACTTGTGCATCACCAGTTGAATACAGAAACATTTATGCCGCAGCGACGATTCCGTTAAATACAAGGGTTTAAAGTTTAATGGATGTGTAATAAATAAAATTATGTAGTGATGTGTTTGCTTGGTTTCGTCACGCTTCGAAAGCCAAAACAGAAATACTCCACAAACTTGTACGGGAATAATCATGGGTGGATCCATTGGCGCGCACTCGCTACACCCTCCCACATATTTTTAAACTCAGATTTTTATAAGCAACAAAACCAGAGAACAGGCAGGGTATTATCCGCGATAACACATGGACATCCACTACACGGGGCAGTGGTTGTGTATGTAGGCTATTATCCCGGATAGTGCCCCAAGCATACAAATATAACTCCTATACGCAAATCTGTTGTACGAGCGAGAGAGGGTTTGCTCGCCACCAAGTAGTCGCCACCCATGACTGAAATGAGGCGCCCAAACCCCAAATCTTAGAAATCGTCCATCCCTACCGATAACATTACAACTTCAATAAGTGCAACTGAAATGAGAATGGAAATCTAATGTGCATACACGCCATTTACCACTTCAGTATTACACCAAACGAAGGAATCGCACTACTTATCGCACCAAATTTGATGCACTTGCAGAGGCGGCGAAGCCGGGGGGGGGGGAGGGGCACAGGGGGCACATGTCCCCTCCCCACACTTTTTTTGCACAGTTATGTTTCGCAGTTACGCAATAGGTTAAATGGGCGCTTGCAAACGTGCCATAAACAGGCATTTCTGTATCATTATTTCCAAATCCAAACAATAGTTAGCCAAAGAATCCCACTTTCAGTCGCTTCTGTCCGTTTCTTCTCCTTCAACTATCTTCCAACCCGAAGGCTGGCCTTCAGGTTGGAAGATGGTTGAAGTAGAAGAAACGGACAAGACAGTGACCACACAGCGGCATATTCATCTAAACGAGAGACTATAGCCAGTCATGATACATTTACCGATATACGATTGTAACCTGTCTCATACTGGGTCGAACCATGGTAGCATTGTAAATTTGTGCCCCTCCACTTTTATCGAGCTTCCTCCACCCCTGCTTTAAGGAGTAACTAAGGTGATTTTATAGACTCAGACGAATGTGAAAATGATTGTATGAGTAAAATATTGTACTGACATTCACCACGTTGGTAACAAATATTCACAAGAAAACGTTTTGTGCAAGTGCAAGCACAAGCGCGCGAGAAAATGCCCATGAAACCAGATGAAACACTCTTATTTTGTGCAAACATCATGCAATCTCTTCGTATTAGAACAAAAACAAGAAACATTATTCTGTTAACAAAGTTGAATCTCTCTCACTGAAAGGAGGTGACTACCACATCTCAAAGCATTGTGGCGGGTGATTCACAAGGAATCAGTTTAAAATAAGTTCAAGTATATTGGACAGTATTCCAGGGTTAATATCTTCTTTCGAAAACACGAGAAAAGCCCCCCCCCCCCCCCCCCCCAAAAAAAAATAAAAAAATAAAAAAAAAAAAGATTAGCTTTTGGACGGACCGTCCCGGTACGAAACTCGACTTTGAACAGAACGCAGGTGACTTTGATAGGAACTGCCCCGGCCCATCTCCATCTCCAAGTATTGTCAGTGGGGGGTTCTCGAAAATTATTTTAAAGAATTTCTTTTGGACAAGGGTGGTGGTGGTTACACTTTGGGGGTTAATATCTCCATTCAAAGGAACTTGAGAAAAAGTACCCCAGCCCCACTCCACAAGATAAACAAAGCAGAATACTTAAATGTAGACCACAGACATTTCGCGACTTGGGGGGGGGGGGGGGGGGGGTATTCACACAGACATCCAATATAATCGAGGATGGATGTATTAAAACAAAAAAGGTTTTAAAAAGTACTTCTAAGTTTGGAGGTGATATAACACAGTACGAATAGTGCTGATATTGCAAACGGTGAATCCCAGTTAACCCATTACCTAACACACTATTCTAACAACAACAAAAAAATGTTTTTTTCACATTTTTCGAAAAAAAAATCACAATTTTTCAATAAAACCATAGAAACATGGATACCATTAGAACCAGCTCGACGAGAACAATGATATCCACATGATAATGAGAAACTTCGAAGATATTTTAGGCTGTGGAAGGCTTATTCTGGTTAATTTTTCTGCCGTTTTGACCGGTATGTTAGGTAAATGGTTAAGTAACGAATTTCGCACATTAATGGATCCAGTATATATATATATATACATGTGGTAGCTTCTGTATTAATGTCTCAGCTCAATATGAAGGTAGCATTTCCTATTCTTTGTGTGTTTCTTCTTCCAAACAAATTACCAATTGGAGCCTTCATGACACGAATTTTCCAAATCGCATGGCCCAGGGACTCGTTCCCAAAGATGTCAGAAGAATCCCTGGCGAAAGTGGAAACAAACATCAGAGATGACCAAAAATTGCGATAAAGGTCCTATAAAGTGCTTGAAAATTCCCATTAATACTCAAGTACTCATTGAAAGTCGAGGATTTCTTCCTGGAATTGTGTACGAAACTGTTACTTAGGCCTACTTCCAAATGGAACAAAGTGTACAATCATATCTTGTTTGACAATTCGGTCACAACCACCCAGCTCTGTAAGGAAAAAATAAATTCCCATTATTATTCCTCTGACTTTTTTTTTATTCCAAACAATTATCTCTCATATGAAGGGGGAGTCCGTCGAGCTTGTTCCAACGAGAATCAAACTTTGGTTTGAACAAAAATAATGCGCTATCCATTTGTTGAGTTATTCAGTAATTAAAATATTGCTTCTCTCCTTTGTTGAAGGCAAATGGCATGTCGAATTGGGATAGTCGGATCATCGGCTAAAATTTCTGCAAAATGTTCTGAGCAAATGCAAAGCGGCGCGGACCGTTGCCCAACCAGAATTCTGTTAACTATGTTTATAGATGCTCTTTTATATGAGGAGATGGGCATTGGGAATGGTTGACAGTATGGAAACTGTCTGAATGTTCGTATTCCAGTGACCTGACTAAAACTACATGTTGATTATGTAAAATAGATGATAGGTATCAGTGGTGGCTCTACGGTGATAGCGGATCATTTGCCCCATAAACATAGACTTTGACCACTTTCATTCCCCCTCCTCCCCTATCCACACATACACAACCCATCCACACACAGCCCCCCCCCCCCCCCCCCCTCATACACACCACATATCTCTTCATTTTCACAAACTCTAATCCAGTGGTTGGCAGCAGAGTGGAATATACAGCACGACGACCCAAGGTGATATGGGTTGGGGACCTGTCACTCCTACCAAAGACTGTCACCATTCCATATACTATAGAAATACTTAACAGCTAGTGAAATATATCTAAAGCCGTTTCAATGACCAGTTATCTAGAATGTAGTGCTATAGATTTATAAACTGAGAACAAATTGCTATTGATGTAAGGGAAACTCTACCAGCCCACCGAGCGAACTTGGGACTCTACTGTGCTTCAGACCTTCAGGCAGATCTTCATTTGAAAGTTGCACGACCGTACTCGCATTCAGAGGCGGCGGAACCAGTGGGACACAGGAGACACGTGCCCCTCCACTTTTTTCCGCAATGATTTTAAATGGGCACACACAAACATGTCAATATACAGGCATTCCTGTAATATATTAGTTGCAAAGCAGCATTTGGCAAAAGAATCCCACTTTCGGTTGCTTCGCTCCGTTTCTTCTTTTCTTCACCCATCTTACTTGCAAATCCAAGCAACATTTGGTAAAGGAATCCCACCTTCGGTTGCTCGCTCCGTTTCTTCTACTTCTGGTTGGAAGATGACTGAAGTAAAAAAAAACGGACAGGTGTCTACGGCATCTGAATGATTGAAATAAAAGAAATGGATAGGTGTCTACGGCATCTGAATGCACAATGCCATATGTAGTAAGTTTTATAATGATCAGTCTTTGTAATCTCTAATAAATAAATTGTTGTTTTAAATTATGACGATATTTATGTATTTCGCTACCTTTCGACAGTATTCACTCTGTGGCTTCGCATTTCAAGTCTTGGCTAACTATATAGGCATCCAAGACTTACCTAGAAACAAATGACAAGGTTCTTGGGATATAACTTGCTGATGTATCTAAAACTGCCCATTGAGACATCTGTTTTGTTACAGTAAAATAGTGATTAAAGTCAACATTAGTCCTTCAAGACTTAAAGAAAAATTACACTTTTATTTGAATGAGGACTGAGGTTGGGAAATTTGGTTGTTTGAATTGGGAATCAACATGCCAAAATGCCATTGGGAAATGATTCCATATTCGTCTCTTGTAGACACCCAAAAGAATCTCTGTTTTGTTAACAATTTTTATTATTGAACTAATAATACCTGTACCCGACAATGATCCTTGAAAAACTTACCCGGGGAACGTTGCTGAAGCGTAGAAGGGTGTATTTTTGAAAACATTCTCCGGGGAGACATGAAGTGTCCAGGTGCGATCACATTGTAGACCTACGCCTTTAGAACACGGCGCTACCGAGCTCCCATTCGAGCAATGGGGGTGAAGTTAGTCCACAGGTAATGTCACACCAAACATGGGTCCTATTTTACCAGTAAAACAAAGCATATTTACAAACAAGCACTGCTTCACTTCACCCGGGTTTTTTTCTCGAAAAATGAATTTCACACAAAAAACCTGCAAAGATAATTTATTGTCTCCCTTGGTGTGAAACGCCTGAAATTGAACATGGAAAATGCGTAACTGGTTTCTTCTGGATGTTACAAGCAAAGACCAATTAAAGTGAAAAATAAAAGTACAATAGATATTAGACACTATTTTAGTGGCACGAACACACGTCCTCAACCTATACAGTTACAGGATATATACGCCTGTAACTTAATTAAGCACCCCCTGAAATGTTTCATGACAGTGAAGTTGCTGTTACTGATTATGTTTTAAGAATTGTTATGTCTTGAAGTACATTTCATCCAGTGAAACATGATGTTTCTGGTTGATAGCGTGCCCCAAACACACCGCCACGTCCACGTGAAGCATGTTTCCCACGAATGTCACATCCACAGGCAATATCTGGGTATGAAACAAGAAAATTTGTCACTTCTTTTATCAATAAATGTTGACATGGCAATGAGGAGACTATCAGCGGCAATAAGATGGCAAATCGTTGGCATGCATGCAACAGGCATGTCATTCAAAGATATTGAAAGGCAACTTGGCTATAGTCATTCTGTCATCAGCAGACCTGTCCAAAAAAACCCCAACGATGTTAAGGATCGACCAAGGCCTGTACAACCCCGAAAGACCTCTCCTCGGGGAGATCGGAGTCTGGCAAGCCTCGTTAAGCGTGAACCCTTTGCTTCAAGTGGGTTTTTGAAACACCTTTGGCTCCCCAACAGGCGTTTGTGCAACAGAACTGTCCGAAACCTTCTCAAAGCACTGGGTATGAGGTCCAGAAGGATCATCAACGTCCAGCTTTGTCCGATCAGCATCAGAGACGACGTTTGGAGTGGTGTATGGCACGACAACACTGGAATCTCAGGACGTGGAGGAGAGCCCATTGGTCAGAGGAGAGTGGGTTCCTGATTCACGTCACAGATGGTCACATGAGAGTGTGGAGGCATCGGAATACTGCTTACGTACCCAGGAGCATCAGACCTACTGTTCCTTATGGTGGAGGATCAGTAATGATCTGGGGATGCCTCTCTCATGATTGTAAACTTGATATGGTGACTGTACGTGGGAATCTCAGTGGTCATCAGTACATCCGGGACATTCTCGATCCGGTTGTCGTGACTCATTTCGGCAATCACCCGTTGGCTACTCGCCCTGTATTCATGAACGACAATGCAAGGCCACATCGTTACCATGCGATGAGAGCATTCCCCCAGAACAACGCTATTTCAACACCACCTTGGCCTGCAATGAGCCCCGATTTGAATCCCTTAGAACACATCTGGGACTTTCTTGGACGTCGTGTGCAAGCAAGGGATCCGACTCTACAGAATTTTGCCGATTTGGAACTGGTAGCATTAGGAGGGGGGTTCATGCTGCCATCCTGGCACGTGGTGGATACACTTGCTACTGACGTCAGAAACTGTTATTGCCATTAAATACTGCATATTTGCATCATTGTGCTGTCTTTCATTTGTCAATAGACCATTCATTCCGCAAACATGAAAGATTATTTATATTTATCTATTGGTGTTTAAGGTCACATACTTATGGCTAATCGTGACCATGACAGTTTTACGGGTGGAGGAAGCCAGAGTACCCGGAGAGAACCACCAAGCATCGGCGAGCAAATGTCAGCTCATTCTAACTCTGTTCAAGCTCCACTCAAGCGGGGTTACAGCGATTGAAGACATGTGCACCATCGACGTGCAGTACGCCTTAGTAAACGGCGTCATCGTGCCCCCATTTATTCAACCGGGATAAAGTGCCTTGCCCAAGGACACAACGCGGGTCGTCCCGGACGGGGATCGAACTCCGGACCTCTAGCACAGAACAGTCTAGCACTGAGCCACCGCGCTCCTAATCTGAAAGATAGCATGAAAGTAATGACAGTTTCTATTAACACCATTGCGAAAAAAGCAGGGGGTTCTCAATTAAGTTCCAGGTGTATAGTTGAAGTAAGTCAACCTATAGGCTATTGAATCAAACGACTTCACAGTGGGTAATGTTTGCATGGACGGAGAAAATTACTATTAAAAGCAATTGAAACGCACCGAAAAGATCACCGTGAGTATTAAAATATCTTAGGTGGAGGTTGGAAAGGGATAGAGATGGTGCTTCCTCAACATCCTGTCGATTCACGTGGGCCCTCCAATATCTCAGTGCGGGGGAACAACGCCGATTCTTTGAAAGTTTGTTCACCCTTATGAAGAGTAACAACAAGCTATTTTGTGTCATGAAGTTTTAAAATATACTCCCCGCTACCAATTTATTGACCCGTAGTCCCAGTATACGGGGATACATATACTAAGTATATGGCCCTATAGGTTTAATCATTATTAATGAAAAGGCCGGGATTGCTTTTGCTCATTCGTTTGAACACTGGACTTATATATGCGCACAGCATATGCATCACATCTCGGTACCTCCAACAGACTGTTTCTTGTATGTAAGGTACCCTAGTGTGCACTAGATCAATAAAATAAAAGACCAATACAAGTTTAGATGAACGGAGCAATCTGATTGAGTCTGTTAAAGGCCTGGCCAAGGGCAGAGTCGAAAAAAGGTTAGTCACAGCCAGGAAGTATGAAGTAGTGCTACGAGTCAATAGTAATGGTGGAAAGCTGTAAGGGTGACTACAGAAGAGGTTGACCATAGGGCAGATGATGGTGACTATAGGTAAGTCAGTAGTAGTGGACTAAGATCTTGAAAGGCCATGGGATGATCTAGAAGCCAGAAGCCGATCAGGTGTTAGGATCGATTTACTACCATCCTTTGAAAGATATCCCCCAAAAGGTATCCTACAATATGTATCGTCCAATAGATATCCTCCAATAGTACATCACCATGTCATAGGTATTCTCCAATATCCAGATGAGCACAAGAGTCGTTAAAGGGGTCACTCATTCGAGCAATTACACTAGGGCTTATTTGATCGATTAGATTCGAGTCGTTCGAGCAAAACCCGTCCAACTTACTACTCGACAGCTTATTTACTCGATAAGATTCGGGTCGTAAGAGCAAGCAGACTATGGCACAAGGCTGACCGAACACTATAGTAATGGTGTCAACAGCGGAAGCTGATCATAGGACCGATTGGAGTGAATATGGACAAGTCGGCAGTACTGGTCTTTGTGCTATGAAGGCCATGGGGTCATCTAGATGCAAGGAAATGAACAGACGTTAGGAGCCATAACTATCTTCAGATTAATATCTGAAAGGTATTCTCCAGTACAACATCAACATGTCATACGTATCCTTCAAAACTCAGATGAGCATAAGAGTCGTAAGTGGAGTCACTCGATGTAGTAATTACTTGAAGGCGTATTTGCTCGATAAGATTCGAGTCCTTCGAGCAATACTTGTCCCTGCTCGATTGACTCTTGGCCTTATGAATCATATAGGACTTCGTTAGATACAGGGGGATAACTCTTCGTGGGTAGGTAAAGATTAGGAGAAATAACGCAATTTGATTGGTATTCTAAGATTTAGCCTAGGGCAGAGCTAGGGACAGGATCAGAGGTAGCTAATAGTAGCTAGGTCTAGATAGACTGTTAGAATAATCAGAATAAGGTATAGAATAGACAGAAAATGAGGATTCTGAAAAATCCGAGCCAGCAAAAGTACCCTTGTACAAGAGAACCCCCCCCCCCCCCCCCCCCCCCAGTTTTATGGCATTAATAGCAGTATGTGCTATCTTATCAGTCCAAGATAGGGGCTTCGTCAAGTCTGTTTCGCAAATTTGGGGTGATTGTTGGGTTGTTTGTGGCAATTCTAGGAAGTAACCGAGGTTTGGGGGAAAATCAGAACTAGTAAAGTTACTCCAGTTCAATCGGACGCATCAATTATTGGGAAAAGGAGGATTCTGGGGACTTTAAACGTGTTGGGTGGTTTGGGAGTTTTTTTATGCTGATTGTCAGATACATTTGGGCAATTCTAAGAATTAACCGAGGGTTTGGGGAAATCCTATCCAGTAAAGTTACTCTTGTACAAAAGAACGCGCGTATTTTTGGACAAAAGGAGGATTCTGGGGGAATCCGAGTCCGTTTAGGTGTTTTTGGCTGGGTTTGGATGATTTGGGGAAATTGTCGGGTCTATTTGGGCAATTGTATTTACTCCTATTTAATCGAACACACACTCAGGGACGTAGCTGGGAGATTTTTAATGGGGGTGCGGGTGTGGATCTATGAAAAGTCCAACTAGGGATAGATACTTAAAGAGAGGCCCCACCTCCACTCCACCTCTCTCACATTTTCTCTACCCCCCCCCCCCCCCCATCTCAAATATGAGGCTGTGCTGAGCTGTGAGTACTCTAATCTTGAAATGAACTCAATGACTAACAACCATTCATTATGCTTACAAAATATGAGTAATGAGTTAGCTAACTAACTAAGCCTATATGTCAGAATATGTGCGAGATATTACTTCAACAATACCAAATACAAATCAAATTTTCAGTCTGGCTATATGTCTTTCATGGGAGACATTGAGAGTACAGAGCCAAAGAAAACTCTGCACAATTTTTAAAGTAACTTTAAAAATTTCAGGACACAGCCGCACAGGGAGCATATTTGAAGTCCTAATACAAACTGCGGCCTGTGAGAACATTGCAAAAAGGTCTCTTAATGAGCCCTATATACTGGCTTCATAAATTAACTGCTTATGACTATTGTGAGCACCAAACTGACCAACTTGTTTGTATTTCTGCAATTTCTGATATAATTCAAGAAAGGGTTTGCTAAATGTTTATTACAACACGAAACAAGTATATTATCCAATTATCCAAATGAAAACTCTTATCATATAAGTGCATCTCAGTCATGTAACACTCATTAGCCCGCCTGTTCATTTTCTGTTACTTTAATATGAATTTATTTATGTATTAGGATTTAACGACCCTTTTGACAGTCGGAACTTTAATATGAATATGGTTAGACAAAGAAAAGAACAAAACGCATAACACGACCACGGTTGAGGAATTAACCTTGGAGTGGATGGGTAGACGGAATATCTTGCGTTGTTCGATCAGAATTCTGTCTTTGGGAGTCGGCTGATGGAATTTTCACGGTAATGCAATACCTCCTCTTTTTCAACAATGCTTCGAATTTCCAACCGTTGGAATTTTTGCCTGAAAAATTTCCAACTATCTTGATTTTTGGAAAAATATTGGAGGTAAGACACCCCCTCCCCCTCCCCCCGCCCCCCTCCAGTAGCTACGTCCCTGTCCCCATTCTTTAAGAAGCCTTCCGGACTCATAGAAACTACGTGCTATCATAGAAAACATGACGTAACTGGTAACGGGACTATGACGTCTCTTCCCCCTCCGACTCTCCCTCCTATCAAAAAGGGTCGTTCCGTCCCTCTCCTACTACTAACAACACCTGCATGGTTCTCATTCTCCCATCCCCAATTCTCTGAGAGAAAGAACACACAAGACTTCGCAAAATTACTTGGAAAGTGTTTGGATTTGTCATGTTAATTTTCGGAAGCGTTATGGGTATTTTCTTAACTCTTTAGACCTGTTTTATAACATAACCGCCCAGCGCTATTCATAAAAATCGCCATTCAAATTATAATATTTAAAACAATTTTTTTTCTCAATTTTTACATCAAAAAGATAATTTATAACACACATTTGAACGAGCACGTTCCAATGAGGATACAGGATTCTGACTGGAGAGGGATTGACATTTCTCCCTTGGGATCTGATGTGAACTATCACCAGGGCACGAATAGCGGCGACTTGGGGATGCGTATAGTCGCACGAGAGGAGCTGTCCTACTTTCCCCAGCGCGATCTGAGGCGCATAGTGGCGAGTTGGGTGGCGAGCACGAGAAGAGAAGTACCACTCTCGTCCGCGCGATCTGAGGACCTCTGCGAGGAAATTTTGGAAAATGGAAGGTCTTTCAGCATCTGTGTCTGTGCAAGGACTATGTGTTAACGTCACGGTGGATAATACCGTGGCGCTTGGTTTTGGTGCTTGTGAATAAAAAGTTGAGATACAAAAATGGGGAATGGGGTATCGGGTGTGCCCCCTCTATGGATCCGACCATGCAATGTCGTCTTTTATTTGTTATTGATATGGTGCTCAATATCAGGTCGTGCAGATTTATTTATTTAATTAATTATTGTGTTTAAGATCATCAGCATCTATGGCTATATCATCATTGCAACAGAAGTATAAAATGAAGTTGGCCTATTATTCCGTTTATAATTATATTACTGGGAGCGCGGTGGCTAAAAGATTACGACATTGCACTTCAAGCCAAAAGGTTCACGGTTCGATCGCCGCCCGAGACGACTGCATGGTGTCCTTGGGCAAGACACTCAATCCCGATTGCCCATGTGGGGGGCACAGTGGCGCTGTGTCCTTAGGCATACTGCACGTCTTCAACCAATGTTACACCTACTTGTGCGGTGGAGTTGATTCTAAAGAAGGTTGGAAATCTGAGTTACTCGACGCTGTTCGGTGGTCCTCTCAGAGTACGGCTTCCTCCACCCGTAAAACTGTCTGACACGCGGCGACCCTGGCAGTCGAAAGTGTACCTTTAACCCCAATAAATAAATAAATAAATAAATAAATAAATAAATAAATAAATAAATAAATAAAATTATGTTGCCCGGTGTAGACGATTCACAACAGAGTCGTTGGTTACCGGGTCCTATTACACCTTCAACTAGAAGAGTGCTAAATTATTTCAGTCTCATCAAAATTTGTTCACATGTCCTTGCTCTGTTATAATTTAGGGGATAGTGCCTATAGGCATTATCCCATAAATTGTAACAAGTCAAATTCTACAAGGGACTAAATAATTCCGATCCAAACAGATCTAAAGATAAGCACGTCCACTGAATATGGAGCCTTCAAGCTGCGGTGCCCACACATCAGAGTAAAGCCCCAATATGGACTTCAAAAAACTCTACCAGTTAAACCATAAGAGTAATAAGCAAGTGCTGCTGCATCGCCTTTGGTTCTCGTGAGGACAGGCAGTGTCTGGTTGTGGCGAAGTGAGCGGATATACTATTTGGAGCAAATTGACTGAATTCACGGGTTTCCATTTCACGTGGCAGATTCCAAAATCAATGTTGTGTATTCTTTTTGTGATTGAGTTGAAGATGTTGATTCAGAATTGAAGGATTTCAGTGATCTGTTAAAACGTTCTGCTCGCATAATTATGTCGCTATTATGTTTTCATGTTAATTCACTGAAAAGACCACTGAAAGACCACCTACGTGTCTTTTCGACATCCTTGGGTTAAACTTGGGACTAAAAGCAGTCAGTATATAGAAAATATAAGTTACGACCAACGGTATTTTTCGATTTCGTCATTGCAGTTAATCAGTACATAGGATGTAGGCTACTGATACTGTACAAACTGACCGGTTATCACTCAGAACTGTACAGTTTAACAGCATCAGCAATGGGTGGGATTTACACCTCCAAAATACAGGGCCGCAGTCACATCGAAATTAAACAGGCCCAGGATAACAGGCTGATATCCTAGTGCGTTGCGCTCGCGTGTTATTCCAAGCCCACCTAAGGTGCCCCACTGGGATCCAATGGCAAATACTTTGTGGGAATACGTCCGGACAGTTTTCAAAGAGCCAATTTCAAGATCAAAAACAGGATTAGATCGAATTTAACAAAACTTGTACAAATTTCAAATAAAAACTAAAAAATAGGTCATATAGCCACAGGCCCCCCGAAGCCGTACAAAAAAATCTAAAAAATTGATTAAACGCACCAGTTACCATTTTACTTGGCGGATTTCTGAATCGATTTTGTTTATTCTGTTTGCGATGGTGGTGCAGATGTTGCTTTAAATATAAAGAATATCAATGGTCTGAACAAATATTCTGCTTGTATATGTCCATGTCGTATCGTTTCCTGTCAATTCACTGAAAATGGAGTGACCACTGACTTGATGTTTTCGACATTCTTCGGTTAAAACGTAGAAACTAGAAGCATTTTGCATGAAATTCAAAGTCCTGAAAACGGTATTTTTGTCTGTTGCATCGGTAAGGTAAATCATTTCCAATGAGGCACCGATACAGTATCAAATTATCACGCAGGACTGCCACTTGGCAACCACAGTAACGGGTACGATTTGCATGCTCCCTCGAGATGGAGGGGCAAGCTCTCTTTGAAATAGAGCAGGTCCGGGAAAAGGTGTAGACATCCTAGACTAGTGCGCTGACAAGCGTGAGGCACACGGGCATCGACGTGTTACCCCAAGCCCACTTAAGGTACCCTGCTGAGACCTAATGGCAAAGACCTGACGGAAATATATAAGGCTTTGAAAATGCCAGTTTTAAAGATCAAAGCAGGTTAATGTTCAATAAAGCTGATACAGATTTCCAAATACAAACAAGGACGAGTACTCTCGTAACTGCGTCCATTTGATCACGAAGCAATACAAGAGGCCCCAGGGGGCCTGAGGGCGCTCACCTGACATGGTAGCCTAAATAGCAACCCAGAGAATTGATTTCCACAAGTTGCATCTGCTCCTCGTAAGAAAAGCTGAAACCAAATATCCAAATATTCTGACCAGTGGATCTAAAAAAAGATTTTTAGAGAATATTCCTCATACTGAACTAAGTCATAATTCGGGCTCCCACAGGAAGCCCATATATGAACCCAGGGACTTGGCTTTAACAAACCTGAATCTCACACCCCTAAGGATTCTGCACACCAAATATCAAAACATTCCGACTGCTGGATCTGAAGAAGAAGATTTTTAAAGAAAATTCCTCATTTTGAACCAAGTTACAATTCGAGCTCCCACAATCAGCCCAAATATGGACCTAGGGACATGGCTTGAACAAACTTGAATCTTACCCCCCTAAGGATGCTGCATAAAAAATATCAAAAGCATTCATCTGCTGGATCTGAAGATTTTTAAATAAAATTCCTCATTTTGAACTAAGTTGTCATTCAGGCTCCCATAGTGAGCCTAAATATGAACCAAGGGACTTGGCTTGAACAAACTTGAATCTCAGCCCCCTAAGGTTGCTCCATGCCAAATATCGAAACATTCCAACTGCTGAATCTGAAGAAGAAGATTTTTAAAGAAAAATTCCTCATATTGACTAAGTTATAATTTGGGCTCCCACAGGGAGCCCAAATATGGACCCATGGACTTGGCTTTAACACACTTGAATCCCCCCCCCCCCCCCCCCCAAGGATGCTACTCACCACATATCAAACCATTCCGACTGCTGGATCTGAAGAAGAAGATTTTTCAAGAAAATTCCTCATTTTGAACAAAGTTACAATTCAAGCTCCCACATTGAGCCCAAATATGGACCTAGGGACATGGCTTGAACAAACTTGAATCTCACCCCCCTAAGGATGCTGCATACCAAATATCACAAGATTCTGCCTGCTGGATCTTGAGAAGAAGATTTTCAAAGAAATTTGCCTGAAATGCACCAAGTTCGAATTTGGGCTTCTAAAGTGAGCCCAAATATGAATCCAGGTGGCCGATTTGAACAAACTGGAATCAGATCCACCCCACAATGTTGCATACCAAATATCAAAAGATTCTGCCTGCAGGATCTGGAGAAGAAGATTTTTGAAGAAATTTGCCTGAAATGCACTAAGTTCAAATTCGAGCTTCTATAGTGAGCCCAAATATGAATCTAGGGAGCCGATTTGAACAAAATAGAATCAGATCCACCCCACAATGTTGCATACCAAATATCAAAAGATTCTGCCTGCTGGATCTGGAAAAGAAGATTTTCAAAGAAATTTGCCTGAAATGCAGTAAGTTCAAATTTGGGCTCCTATACTGAGCCCAAATATAAACCCAGGGGGCCGATTTGAACAAACTTGAATCAGATCCACCCCACAATGTTGCATACCAAATATCAAAAGATTCTGTCTGCTGGATCTGGAGAAGAAGATTTTTTAAGAAATTTGCCTGAAATGCACTAAGTTCGAAATCGGGCTCCTATACTGAGCCCAAATATGAACCCAGGGGGCCGGTTTGAACAAACCTGAATCAGATCCACCCTCCAATGTTGCATACCAAATATCAAAAGATTCTGCCTGCTGGATCTGGAGAAGAAGATTTTTTAATGTTTTTCCCATTGCCTACAGTGTTAAAAAGTGCTGACTCAGCACTTTTTCAATGTCCCGAAACTGTACCCTATGATAAAACCGATAGCAATTTTTTTTTACCAATTCTTTCTGTTGGTCCTAAGGAAGCTTCACGCCAAATAAAAATTCTCGGTGCCGTGCAGTTTTGGAGATATGGGCGTTTTAATTTTTTTCTATTTTTAGCTCCTGCGGTTCCCATGGGGCTACGGGAAAAAAAAAATCAGCATAAATTAGTTACTTATGACCCAATAAGCCCTCACATAAAATTTGGTTCAAATCAGCCTCTCGGTTTGGAAAATAGAAATTTTGGGCGGGGCCAAAAATTTTGCCCCTCCCATAACGACGCCAAGTATAGCCCCACAAACTTCTCTTGAACAAATCTGAGTTTACACCTCAAAAGGAAGCTGCACACCAAATATCAAGTCTCTGCTACTGCTGGTTCATGAGAAGAAGATTTTTTAAGATTTCAGCACACTTTTTGGGTGTGGCCCTACCCACGGGCGGGGCAACTTGATTTGAACAAAATCAAATTGCGATGTCATAACAAACTATTATCTCAAATATCAATTAAATTGGTTCAGCGGTTTGGGAGGAGAAGACGCAAACACCATGTTCACGGACGACGGACGACGGACGACGGACGACGGACGCAGGACGACGGACGACGGACGACGGACGACGGACGACGGACGGTGAGTGATCACTATAGCTCTCCTGACTGAAAGTCAGGTGAGCTAAAAAGGGGTATAGACCGTCAATACTATGCTACGAGACCATTCTAATCTGATCTAAAGAACCCCAACATCACCAAGCATACACCTAAATCGAAAATCTCCGGAGCTATGCCATGAAATGCAAGTTCCTCAACTTTTTCTGAATTTTTACGGTGTCTAAAAGTGTAACAAAAATGTTTTCCAGTTACTTCTGAATAAATGCCCAAAGTTATTTTTTTTCTACTACATGACTCCATACCTGGAAGTAAATGTTCTGTAACTTATACTATAGGGCAAGTCGTCTCAGAGTGTGCAAATTACAAACGAATGATTTGTCAAAGTCGACTATATTGTTGTTACTAACCATAGATACCAGAAGTGGCTTTAAATCCGGGAAATTATTTTTTTTGTTATTTGCTCCTGCTCCAGTGAGTTGGTAGAGTGAAACAGTCTGACCCACTGTGGTTGGACAGTTCCGCAGAATTATGTCACTGCAATAGAACAGTAACCAATGTATCCAAGGTGGAAACATGTATATGCATGTATATATATAAACATCAATTGGTTAAACTTGACTTTATATCTCATATAGCTGCATATGCTGAAAGCTAATTTTTCCCTAGATAAATTGGTATGAATGGATCATAGATATTAGCAGAGTTTTGTCATATTGCAAGCAATGGCTGGGCACCCCGATTACCAATTCACCAAGCTGTGGTCTTTTCCAATAGTCAAGTCCATGCATATTTTAATTTTTCATTTAAAAATCATCTGTTTTTATTAGTATATTTTTGATATTTGTTTCATAGTTTATATCAGAATTTAATAATAAACGATTTTGGAATGATACAAGTTATAGTGTTTCTTCTCTAACACCACAATCACCATTCCTCCTCACATTCCCCAATGAGACACAAGTGAAATGATTTTAACACCAGTGTTCAAATAATTGAACGCTAATGTAAAGAGTATTCTAACATATTTGCAGTTTGAATGCGTTCAATGTGTTCAAGATCTGTTACAAGTGTTCTGAACGCATGTATGCATTAAGATTTTGAACACATCATGTGTTCAGATTTTTAACACTGGCATTAAGATTTTGAAAAGTAGTGTTGACCTTTTGAACGCTAGTGATGCGTTCAACATTCTGAACGCTGGTATTAAATATTTGAACACCAGTGTTCAACATTCTGAACACATTATACACGTTCAAATCTGTAACACTGGCGTTGAGAAACTAAACATAAGTGTTAAAAATTTGAACAGTAGTAACGTGTTCAACAGGTGTTGCATTTTTGGCGTTCAATTTTTGAACACTATTATTTAAAGTGTATCTACATAACGTATCAACTAATGAAATTACAGATGACATACCACGTTTGGCGTTCTTTCGAGTCTCAAAATAGCACTATTTGGGGCACACTTTTTCCAAGATGCATCCGGGGCGGCCAAGCTCTGTGGCTCAATCGGAGACAACACCTTGATAGCTTCCCCCAACTGAAGACGCCAATCTTCGTGAAAAATGTTTGCTGCTCCCCCCCCCCCCCCCCCAAAAAAAAAAAAATGCCGCTCAGGATCACCGATCCAATGTCGAGTTGTGACAACAGTTCCTCGCACCAAGGCCAACACACCTATGAAGTTTCACATGACTCTAGGTTGAACCACTATCAAGTTCTCATCCGGAAACCAATTGTTGCGATATACTATGTTCAAGGTCACTGTGACCTTGACCTTTGACCTGGTGAGTCCAACATCAATAGGGTTCTCCCTCGCACCAAGGCCAACAGGCCTGTAAAGTTTCATGACTCTAGGTTGAACCACTATCAAGTTATCATCCGGAAACCAATTGTTGCGATATACTATGTTCAAGGTCACTGTGACCTTGACCTTTGACCTGGTGAGTCCAAGATCAATAGGGTTCTTCCTCGCACCAAGGCCAACACACCTATGAAGTTTCATGACTCTAGGTTGAACCACTATCAAGTTATCATCCGGAAACCAATTGTTGCGATATACTATGTTAAAGTTCACTGTGACCTTGACCTTTGATCTGGTGAGTCCAAGATCAATAGAGTTCTTCCTCGCACCAAGGCCAACCCACCTATGAAGTTTCATGAATGTAGGTTGAACTACTATCAAGTTATCATCCGGAAAGGAATTGTTGCGATTTACTATGTTCAAGGTCACGTTGACCTTGACCTTTGACGTAGCGAGTCCAAAATCAATAGGGTTCTTCCCCTCACCAAGGCCAATCTACCTATGAAGTTTCATGAATGTGAGGTGAACCATTATCAAGTTATCATCCGGAAACCAATTGTTTAAGATTTACTATGTTCAAGGTCACTGTGACCTTGACCTTCGACGTAGCATGTCCAAAATCAATAGGGTTCTTCCTCCCACCAAGACCAACCTACGTATGAAGTTTAATGAATGTGAGTTGAACCACTATCAAGTTATCATCCGGAAACCAATTGTTTACGCCCGCCCGCCCGCCATTCACCAAACTATAAGTCGAGTTTGACTTCGTCACAACTCGACTAAAAATCCATGAGCGCCCCAATGCAAATTCCTGGCTACGCGCTTGCAGCACTCCAATGGCGTAAAATACGCAATAGTTTTTTAAGAAAGAGGGTTTGCTAATTCGCAATGAATACCAAATATTATATTTTTTCCCCATATAGAAAGCTGTTTTGGGTGGGACCCGCGACATCCTACCGTATAAAGGTATACCTGGCGCAAATTCGCCGGTGCACGTTCGCACATTTTGCATTTTTTAGAATTTTATGCCTGGCAAGTGAAATGTTAAAGAGACCTGATTGTTTCATGACACTATTCTAAGGGCTGACGCATGACATCTGTGCCAACATCAGGTGGAAAAACGAAGTTACAACTGAAATCATACGGATCTCATTATGGAACTGGGGTCATGTCAAATCAACAATTCTCATTTGCCAAACACGAACAGAACTGTAAAACATAAAAGTCCAACAAGTTAAGACCTTCAGACAAGCACACGGGCACAGCCAGGCAAAATGAAAAATGTGTTTGTGTTTGCGTGTTTGTGAGTGTGTGTGTGTGTGCGGGGGGGGGGGGGGGGGGGGGGGGGGGGGTGTCTTTCCGACTTTGTGAGAACCTACACAATAGTGTTTGCGGCCTCACAAGGACTTCCTTTGTTATCGCCATGTCCTCACTCCTAACAAAGAAAACAGTGGTTTATGGTTTGTGAGGACGTGTTTGTCATTGTTTGTCACAGATAACTGAATAAAAAACAAGTTCACACAACGTCGATTAAACAAGACTCTGTGTATGTGTGCGTGCGTGCGTGCGTGCGTGCGTGCGTGCGTGCGTGTGTGTGTGTGTGTGTGAGGGTGTGTCTGTGTGTATGTCTGTGTGAGGGTGTGTCTGTGTCTGTGTGTGTATGTGTGTGCTATGTTTTTCAGCCGCCAATTTCACTTTGTTTGACCTGAACTGAACATAAAGGTCCGGGGCCTTCCCGAGGAAAATTAACTCTCATTGCAACTGGAGCAACATGGGTCCTTTTTTGCGACTTATAGTACCAAAAAGTGAAATCATAACTAGTGCCAAATAACCTACGAAATATCAGGGAGAGAAAAAATGAAACAATTTTGGGTATTTCACGCATGAATGAACGAACACAAGGTTGAAATGTTTCAGGAATAGTGTGTGTCGAGGGTGGGTGGCTATGAAGCACGTGATACCATGGCATATACTCTCACTGATGCATTATTATCCAACCTGACCACACATAGCATCAACGAATGTTGGCGGCCATAACTCAGTGAAGACCACCGGGGAATTTCCCTGTGACATAGTAATAAGTGAATTTATTTATTGGTGTTTACGGTCACATACCTATGCACAATGGCTAATCGTGAACGTGACAGTCATACGGGTGGAGGATGCCGGAGTACCCGGAGAGAAGCACCGAGTATCGACGAGCAACTGTCAGCTTCTCAACATTCTAACTCTGTTCAAGCTCCGCTCAAGCAGGGTTACAGCGGCTGACATGTGCACCATCGACGTGCAGTATGCCTTAGTACATGGCGTCATCGTGTCCCGATGTAGGCAACCGGCATAAAATGCCTTGCTCAAGGACACAACGCGGGTCGTCCCGGACGGGGATCGAACCCGGGGCAATAAGTGAATACCACCGGGAAATTTCCCTGTAACATAATACGGGGGATGGCTCTTTGAACCAGTGCATGTGTTGACTAAGATTCGTTAGGACCCAATAGGCCCTGAACAAAGATATAAGTTTGGGAGGGGGTTCCAAACATACTACTTCCGTAGCTTGAATTTGGCGGCACTACACGAGCCGAAGGCATTCGGTGGGCGATAGTCTGTACTGTTTCAGTCTACCACATTATCTTATAGCCTTTCTCATAGCAAGTGTGTCGGGAACTATTAAAAGATGTCCGTGGTTTCAGAAGGTTGAGGGGCATACTCCCAGCATATGAGACTGTACCATGACCGTATCTCGGGGAATCTCGTGGAAAAGTAAAGCTGAGTCAATCGTTTATATATATGCTACCCAGCAGGGAGGACTTCAAACCCCCAGAAAGTGACGTTATTCGTTATACCCCATTAGGGCGGTTCAGTATTAATATATTCTACAGCCCCTCCTAATTTATTCCTCCTTTGGGGTTCACTTTGTTACCCATCAATGGAGGCCCAGGCGCATAGCCATTTATCTGTAAGGGCACAGAAATCTTGGGGGGGGGGGGGGGGTCCAAGAATTTTTAAATCGTAAATCACGAAAGCTTGTAAAGTCCTAAGTGTGTGTGTGTGGCGGGGGGGGGGGGGGGGGGGGATATAGCGCACTTGTAGTGTTACTATGGCTAGGATATCTGCTTTGAAAAAGTCCCTCAGTCGACGGCCCATGCAGATCATAGAATTCAGAATCCGTTGGGGCAATGGAGATTTTGAGGCCCCAGGGGGTGGAGGCCATTTTTTGCACAAAAATGTACGCATAACACGTTGAAAGGGATGATTATTGGTGTTTAAGGTAACTGTCAGTGTCTAAGGCTATTATCAGGACTGTACATGTTTTGAGTCAAGGAAGTGAAGTGCAACAAAAACATCACAAAGAATTGATTAATTTGAGATTCCTTCCAGAAATCAATTTTTGTGCCTACATTTGTTTAACAAATAACAAGTATAAACTGGTATAAAATAACTTTTATTATGCATTTGTAAGAAATATAAAAACATCTCTCTAGTAATACAAAAAAATGTTCATAAATAAAAATTTTACAAAATCCACATTCACCAAATAATGTATTCTCTATATTCACACAACAAATTTATTAACTCAAATTGAAGTTTTCAGTACAGCGAGTCCCACTTAATTGGATATTTGTTAATTAAATAACCTGTTAAATGTATGCAGGTTATAGAGTAAAGTCTTCTTAACCCTTTACCTAACACAGTATTTTTAAAAAATAAATAAAATTTAACATTTTTCGAAAACATTAGAACCAGCTCAATGAGCTGATTCTAATATCAATATTTGTATGGTATTATTGAGAAACTTCCGAGATATTGTGGACTGTGGTAGTATTTATTTATTTATTGGTGTTTAAGGTCACATATTTATGCACAATGACTAATTGTGACCATGGCAGTTTTATGGGTGGAGGAAGCCTGAGCACCCGGAGAGAACCACCGAGCATCGACGAGCAACTGTCAGCTCCTCAACATTCTAACTCTGTTCAGGCTATGCTCAAGCAGGGTTGCAGCAGTTGAAGACATGTGCTATATCTTGTTTGATTTATTTAATTAAAATTATTTATTTACTTAGTTTTTAGTGTTTAACTCCTTGCATGCTGCTGATGGATATTCGCACAGGACAGAATTCCTCTTATCTCCGAAACAAGTATAATTTGGGCACATTTAATCAAATTTTGCACCTGTAAATTGAATAAATGTTTCCACCAATGATTCATGGAGTTAAATTTTGATGCATTTTTTATCAAATCTAGTCATGGCAGCTTCATAGCAGCCATGACGAGATTTGATGAAAAATATTTTGAAAATACTCAGTGGGTTGAGAGTTAAGAAATAGCAACACCATGACTGCAATAAAGGTATGAAGTTTAGTCAATCGTTTACACCTACGCTGCTCACTTTTGGGATCATTCACTGGGACTAGGTCTTATTGTACCAGTGGAAAGGGATAAGTACACCTTAGTAATCAAGTACTGCTTCACTTGTGGGGATTGGGGGCGGAAGGGGGGGGTCCAATAAGCTATGCAGACAAGATAGGGATATGCAGTCTAATTAGCTAAAATTCTCAAATTTGAATGAGAACATTTGTGTAAATTAAACTGATTTTAACATGAAGAAATTTTTTCAAATTATAAAATGTGATTATAATTATGTTAGGCGACTTTCATTTAAATTTAATGAAAATAAAATTTCAGCACTTTTTGTCAAGAATTAGCTGAAATCAAATAATTTGCTGAATCTCTCATCCACAGCTCTGTTAAACAAGATATAATAGAAATATAGGCTTCGTTTATCATTAGAATATACAAAAAATACCACACTACTCTTAATTGAATACTCCTGACAACTGAATATTTTTTCACAGGCAATGTGGCTTTTCAGTTAACAGTGTTTCATTGTACCATGAGCTAATCTAGAATGGGAACAAGTTCCAAATATGGAAGGAAACAAGTTCCAAGTATGGAAATAAGCAGACTGTCATCTGCAGAATGAGGTCCGCAGAGGGTGAATTTGTGATGCTACCCTGCACAGCAGGGTAGTATCACTAAATTTACCCTCTGTGAACATCAATCTGAATCAAGGTTACAGGCCTAAACAAAAATAGGTACCCAATGATAAATTGGCCCACTGTATGGGAAAGCATCAGCAAATTCCCCCTCTCGGGACATCATTCTGCAAATGACAGATTGCTTATTTCCAGGCTTGGAAACAACATCTTGTGTAGCTTTGATTCTGACGACGAATTTGTCGAAATGCTGTCATGTTCAACTTGGGTCTGGTGCTTTTAGAGCAAGAAATATCCCTGACCTATTTTATGATTGAATGTTGAAGATGTGAAACATGCTTTGGGCATCTGTGACCACTTATTGATAAATATTTATGCTTCACAACTTGGTAATGTTCAGTTTTGCTATTTTTCAATTTCTGCACCTTAAATATAGCATTTGTACCATCAGTGGAACAAGCTTGTTCCAATTCGGTTGTTGGAAGAAGATAGAGCATCCAGAGAGAACCGTCAAGCAGTGGTGAGCAATTGTCACTCTCCAACGTACTAACTCTGCACAAGCAGGGTTAACATTGATTGAAGACAAGTGCACCACTGATGAGCAGTATGCCTTAGTACACAGAGCTACACATGGGCAATCAGGATTAAGTGCCTTGCCCAAGGACACAATGCAGTTACCCTTGGTGGGGAATGAACCGTTGAACTTTCAGATTGATGTTCAATGCTGTAACCACTGAGCCACCACTCTCCCTGCTTTGGAAGTTAAAAATGTTAAGAAGTGTGGGTCCTATAATGTTAGGTAAAAGGTGTTTGTTTATTTCCAGAAAATCAAGCAGAATGAAAAGTTGATGTTGGCTGCTTGCAAAACATGCATAATTCTGAGAGAGAGAAAAAAAAAAAAATGAACTGGTTCCAAGTTCCCAAATGAACATAATTTTTATGGCTGAGGCTAATCTTCTCATGAGCTCTTGCTACATCTTTTAAAACTATATCTCAACATATTTATGGGCCTGGTATCAAACGCATGTGCACTGCGAATATAGGCGATACAGTTTTATTCTTCAACTAATCTAAGAATCACCAAGTGCCTACCTTGAATAATTTTCCTCTTTTCAACAGTGGGTTTGGGGGCGTGCTGTAGTTGCGGTAACCGGTTCTCATCAGATCACCGAAGTTAAGCGATGTCGAGCCCGGTTAGTCCTTGGATGGGTGACTGTCTGAGTGATTGATTCGGACTCCTGCGTTGTGTCCTTGGGCAAGGCACTTCACCCTGATTGTCCACATGGGAGCCCGATGACGCCGTGTACTAAGGCGTACTGCACGCCGATGGTGTGCATGTCTTCAACCAATCTAACCCTGCCTGTGCTGCAGTGCGGAGTTATGATGTTGGGGAGGTGGAAGCTGCTCGTCATTGTTCGGTGGTTCTCTCTGGGTAGTGGGTACTCCGGCTTCCTCCACCTGTAAAATTGTCACTGACATGATATGACCTTGGCTGTTAATGTGTCATTAAACCCTAATAAATAAATAAATAAATAAATAAATAAATAAATAAATAAATAAATAAATAAAACAGTGGGTTTTCCAGGAGACAGAAATGGGTGTTGAGAGAAAAGTGACCAAGTTTAGAGACTCAGAGAGAGTTGAGTGTTTTCTTATAATTATTTTACTGGGCTTACATCAAAACAGATGTTTAGCAAGTATCACAAATCACCATTGTGGATATGGAGAGTGATATGGTGCTAAGTTTCTGATAGAGATGGGCGGTATTGAAATTTTGAGTTTGATATCTTGGTATTTTTAGGGGGGTATACCTCGTTATTGGTTTGGTATTCTGTATTTAACTTGACTGAGATTTGCTGATAATACCAAAGAGGAATTCTTAATTTCTCATCAGCAAAAACAGAATAAGTTGTTGTACAGTGGAGCCCACTTAATTGGATATCTCTTAACTAAATAACCTTGTTAACTGAATATAATTTGCAAACACTAAACCATTTACCATACCCACAGAACAAATTTGACCTGTTATCTGAATATATGTTGTAGAGTGAAGTCCTGTTAATTGAATAAAAAATCTTGTAACCTGTCGAGAAATTACTTTCTCTTACCAGTTTTCCTTTGTTTTTAGACCTATTTGGCTTCAGTACATCCAATACAGGCAATTAATCTATTATATCTTGTTTGACAGAGCTCATGGAGCTCTGCCAAACAAGATATAACAGAATAAATGCTAAGTTTATCTCTAGAATTCAGGAAAGTGACATAATCTCTGTTAATTGAATAATTTTCATTGGCAAAGTGGATATTCAATTAACAGGGTTCCACTGTAGTATCATTCTACCATAATGCTATAAATGACACTGCTAATGAGCTCGACAGTGGCATTCTTTTAGGACCACAAATCATATCTACAGTAATGTTGTGACTTGTTCTAAATGAACCTTAATGTTTAAACACCTATTTACGGCTTTTCCGATCTCAAAGCATGTGCCCTGACCATGTCATCTTCAGGAGGTCCTGCTGACAATAGACAAAACATCTGGGTAGATCTTGGCTGCCTTAACCTATGTTGTTCCTCACATACCAAAATGGTGCTAATTAGACTGCTGTAAAACAGAGCACTATCACTGTTTGTAAATGGTTTAAAAACACCTATCAGGAGAAAATTTGCAAGATCCAGAAAAAATAGATTTTTTGCCAGACTGCAGAACACCCACCCAGCCCAGCCTTGTTTCCGGAATTTCTTTGCAGACCCCCTCATGCATTATGTTGAAAATATCTATAGCTAATAGGATTGAAGGAAAATGCAGTCACCTTCCAAAGATATATATCACATCGGGTTTCATGTTTTTGAGACTCAGCACAATATATTGGCAAGTTCTTTGAGAAAACTTACAAACATACTATTATGTTGTTTTGGAGCTATTTATTTTATTAAGTTAAAACCTGTAGTGAAAGGTTCTTGTGCTAAGCCAGTGACTTCCTCCATCTGGAATGGTATATTTTAGTAGTTCAAATATGGCAATGAGGAAATAGTTTGACATAAGCCCTGTTCCAACATAATGTCATGATGACAGTATTTCTTCGGCAGAATCGAAAATACATAAATCTTCTGTTATCATAAAATACATCATGTCTTCTTAATAGTTCAACTACAGTTAGCATCTTCAGGAATCAATGGATGAGTGCTATTTTTCAACTGCTGTCTGCTGCTGCTGTATATATATATTCATGTTTTACTTGAGTATTGCTTTTTGAAGACTGTAAATATAAAACTGAAAGAACTATAAATACTTGAAATTAAATCTTCAGACAAAGTCCAAATTTCTGTTGGTCAGTCATCAGAAGTAACAAGAAGGTGGAGTGACTGTTCCACCCACCTCCTAATATATCTATGCATCTCTACTCGAATAAGAGTTCATATCACATGCCGTGATTGAAAAAGCAATCTGGTATTGTGATCGCAAAAATGCTCTTTTTTTGAACATGTTTCAACATGTCTACACCAGCGAGTCGAGCTTTCAAAAATAAACACTGAATAATAAAGAAAAACCAATGAAAATGGCACCCTAGATTCATGTTCCTGCATATTTTTTAACCTTTGAGATTCAGCAGTATTATTGGGAGGATAGTGGAGAATGTTAACTAGATTATTACCCAGGCAAAATTCTCTGTCTATTTTTGCTATCACAGTAATGTACTCAACCCTTAAATTCTCCGATTAAGTTTATGATAATAACTACCCTACATACATGAACACAGCTGCAGATGACTTAATGTTTCTACATAGTGTTGGATGCCTCAGCAGGTAGCCAACAATAATGTAAAAACATGGTTAAGATAAATGTAGCCTTCCAGTACAGTTCTCAAGGAAGAATGCACTTATGACAACTTTTTCAAAGCAATATAAAAGTGGCAGTTCGTGGCTGTATGGAGACCTATGGGTTAAAGCTTATAGCTACTCTAAAAGCAAACGAGAAGGCACCAGTTCGACCGCCAAACGCCATTTTTTCACCAAACCATGTTTTGTTGTATTAAGTTTTTTTCTTAACGGTTTTTATTAGTTCAGACACTCTTACTAATTTTTCTTACTGGACAGCTGACAGCATTGAGCATTTTTATTAATTGGGCCTTAAAGTGAGGTACTGTTGAAGGGGTCGAAAATTAATGTGGAAATTACAGATCCGAATGATTATTTCATCTTAACTCACTATATAAGCACAAAACGTGATGTAATTGTGTCTCGATATAGTAACTACATCCGCATTGGGTATTTGGTAGAAATTGAATGGATATTACACTGCTATTTATATCTATCAATGCTATTTATATCTAACAACGCTCTTTATATGTGAACGCGTTTGGAGATTACGTCATATAACTGTTCTTTCTCTTTGATTTCTTAGAGCGAGGACACATTATTGCAACTGCACAATTGTGTCTCACTTCACACCTCATAAACTTACAATTTTGTCTCGCCTTTTATCACTAGCATTTCTATTTCTTCAACTTCACTCGATATAGCATCAGGTTGGGGCGACCTTTGCTTTGAAATGACAAAGACTAACTCCGTCATGTCAGATGTTTGTTTTTTCTCAACCACGTTCGGTTGTGCTGAATCGAGGAGCAAAGATCCTCTAATGAACGTGAAAGCAAAGCGAATTGAGAATATACTCAGGTGTAGTAGGATTTGTAACGATGACTTACATATAGCTTTGCAACATTGGTATGATGCAGACCCAGATTTGACTCTGAGTTGCCAAAAATACTGTGTTGAGAAATATTTGCACCCGAAGAATGTGAAGCAAGCATTGCTCATAGCACATCCCTAGATTCTGATGCTCCACCCGAAAAACGACCCAAACGTTCACATGACGAATTTACTTTCAGGCGTCATTGCGTATTTTGTGGTGATGACTGCATAGATGACCAGGATACGAAGAATCCTTCAAGGTGGAGGCCCGCCTACCTGTTTTGCCAAATAGGCACACATACACCGCATATGTCAGTTAGTGATGAAATAATTGGCATTTGTTGTCGTCGGAACGATAAATGGTCCGAAGAAGTAAAGTTTAGAGTGTGTGGTGCTGTTAGCGACTTGCATGCTGCCGATGCTCGGTACCATGTTAACTGTAGGTCGAAATTTACGAATCCAAAATCGGTAGAATCAGCTGCAAAACAGAAAATTGATCTTTCGTCACCACATAGTCAAGCCATACAATCTGTCATATCTTTCATGAAAAATGACACATCCCCCACATGGAGTTCTGTCGAATTATTTGATCTTTATCTGCAATCTGGTGGGACTTACTGTTCGCCACCGTTTTGGCAGACAAATCCAGAGCTGGCACCTTACTTGGGCACGTTAAAGACTCGGATGATGACAATATTGACAGTTCCATAAAGATTCTCAGTAAAGCAATTGGCAAAGAAATCAAAGATATGGATCATGACAAAGATAACTATGCCACTGATTTTAACAGCGAGAGCATATCCTCGTTTGTAAGTGGTACACTTCTCACATTACTAAGTCGTTTAGCTCCACAGTTGGACCACACATTACCTGCTCTGACGATAGGAAACATAGTGACATCAGTGTTGTGTGGAAAATACACACTGCTTCAAATTTCGTTGGCAATGCTGTTAAGAGATTCTAAAGAGTTGGTAAAAACCATGCATGATGGTGTTACATGCTCATATGACGAGCTATTGAGATTAAAAAAATCTGCGGCAGCTCTGGCTGCAAAGAATGCAAATGATACACCGATTTCGGATACCAACAATGGCCTCATACAAGTGGTTGTTGACAACTTTGATGCTGAAATTGCTTCTCAAAATGGGAAGCTAAGCACCCATTCATTGGCAATCGTGATGGCTCAAAAGGACAATAATGATTCCGTTGAGTCTCAGACGATCCCAAGATTGAATAAACAGCTGCGCCATGAGCGCATGATATGCACGTTATTAATTACAAGAGGGAACCACACAATATGAGTATACATGTGTACTTGTCAGGTTACATATACTTGCCACCAAAAAATCATGAAAATTGCTCAAAGTCCAACATGTGGAAAATTGCCTATATTTTGATGAATAAAGTCCCATAACTCTGGAATGACAAATCAGACAGCGACACAAATTGAAAGGGAGATTCCTTCTATCAACATATATTTGCAACCAAATAATCATGAAAATTGCTTTAAGCATTTTCAAGTTATTGTTCGACATGTGAAAAATAAAGTCCCATAACTCTGGAATGACTAATCGAACGGCGACATCAACCGAAAGGGAGCTTCCTTCCATCAACATAAACCACCTACCAAAAAATCGTGAAAATCTCTCGAAGCATTCTCGAGTTATCGTACGATGTGTAAAAAATCAACAATTTTCTAAGTAATAAAGTCCCATAACTCTGGAATAACTAATCGAACAGCGACACTAAACCAAAGGGAGCTTCCCTCCATCAACATAAACCACCTACCAAAAAATCGTGAAAATCTCTCGGAGCGTTCTCGAGTTATCGTACGACGTGTAAAAAATCAACAATTTTCTAAGTAATAAAGTCCCATAACTCTGGAATGACTAATCGAATGGCAACACTAAACGAAAGGGAGCTTCCCTCCATCAATATACACCACCTACTCCAAAATCACAAAAATCTCTCAAAGCGTTCTCGAGTTATCGTTCGACGTGTAAAAAATCAACAATTTTCTAAGTTATAAAGTCCCATAACTCTGGAATGACTAATCGAACACCAACGCTAAACGAAAGGGAGCTTCCCTCCATCGATATACACCACCTACCCAAAAATCATGAAAATCTCTCAAAGCGTTCTTGAGTTATCGTACGACATGTGACCGGACGGACAGACGGACAGCGGTGTACCATAATACGACCGTTTTTTCAAAACGGGCGTATAGAAAGTCAGATATGACAAAACCAACAGAGTACGAATTGGATGTTGTGCATTTCAATGGACCCAAACGTCCCGACATGCCTGCATTACATGTACGAAACACTGTTCCCCTTCTTTCAACATTGTGTCGCAGTGCAATGTCATTACGCAGAGCGATAGAACTTGACTTCGCATTTTTGAAAGATACGGTCAGTGATCAGAACTGTTCAGAGTTCAATGGGTATAATACCCGTATGACGAGAGACTCGGGTCAAGCAACGAACCTGAAAACAAATGCAGCATACCTCCCTCTAATAGACATGACACCTGCTGATCCAGACACTATCATGACAGCTACGGAAAAGGCAGAACAACTATCGTCAGATGCAGGACAGCCGTTCACTATATTTACTGCCGATCAGCAGTTATACAAGATAGCAGTTCAGGTGATATGGTCTTATCCAGACAAATTCGCGGCATTTGTTCCTCGATTGGGTGGTATGCATTTGCTCATGACTTTCATTGGTTCAGTTGGAATGCTCATGGCCAATACTGGACTTTCAGATATACTTGAGTCAGTAATCGGTGGGGTTGAAAAGATGTTGACTGGGAAAAAGTTTCCAATGAATATGAGAGCCATGCATTTGTTATCAGAAGAACTTTTGCAAACAGCTTTCGAGAATAATGATTTGCAATGTGCAGAAGATTTATTTGCATTGCTAGGAGAGAACACGTGCAAAAGTAACACGACAAAAATGCGGGTTGATGCTTTTTTGAAACTATGCTTCCTCATGATGTTGTACGTACGAGCGGAGAGAGAAGGTGACTGGCTTTTGCACATCAAAGCTGTGAAAAGCATGCTTCCTTATTTCTTTGCGTCTGGTCATGCAAATTACGCAAGATATGGGCTTTACTATCTGCAGCAGATGCAAAATATGCCACCGGATATTTTATCTCATATCTTGAAGGGTGAACATGTGATGAGACACATACCTGGTCTATGGAATGGCATATGGAGCGATATGTATATCGAAACTACCTTCATGCGATATGGCCATGGCAAATCCGGTATAATAATGATCACATTAAAGCCAGAAACACTAAAAACCCGGGCACTGAGTTTGCATGCATGTGGGAAGTTAGCTACTGGTATATCAAATTTGCGAGAAGATCGAGATAGTAACAAATTACAGATCGCACATAAGGAAGAGGCCAAGTCTAGAATTGCAAGTGATTCTGTCAACCGTATGGGTCTGAGAACTAAACTAGGAATGTGTATCGACCCATTGGATCCAAACGGATACCCCGAGACCATAATTAACATCGCAACTGGTAGGATAAGTCCAACGTTTGTCAATGTCGATAAGATTGTCAGCCTTGGAGTTCAGAAAATGATGGAATTTGAAGAGGCCTTCCCGAGTGGATTTTATGAGTCAATTTCGAAACCAGTACAAACTATGGAAATCTTGAAAAAGTCGCTGAAGGTTGGGGAGGTCAAAATATATGACACTAATCTCATTTATTCCAGAGTTATCGGACTTTTATGCAGTTCACGTGAATTAGATATCAAACATATCCTTTCCTTTGAACTGTCACCACTACCAACCGCCATATTTGATGAATCCACATCAAAATCAGTATTGAAAAATAAAACAGTTGTTGTTGTTGAGAAACCAAAAAGAATGTCTGGTGTGGATAAGAAATCTGCAGTTGTTATCGATGGCTGTGCACTGCTCTGGATACCTCATTCGCCCGTGTCTACCAAAACCAGACCAGCAACTGTTCTAGACTTCATAGCAGCGTTTAAAGACAACATCAAACAGAAGTTGCGATCGAGTGATGTGTATTTGGTATTTGACAGATATGTTGACTACAGCACCAAGTGCATGACAAGGGCACACAGAAAGGCCGATAGCTGCCGGGTGTTTCAACTTGTACCCACCTCCCTGCTACCACCACAAAAACATGTGGTGACCGTAGTGGAGAACAAAAAGCAACTGATCTCCATTATATGTGATCAACTCACCACGGACAAAAGTTTTGCTGAGCAAAACACACGAACTCACAAACATGTAATTACTGGCCAACATTATGTTCCGGCTGAGGTTAGTTGTGGATCGGTGACAGATAGAGTAGATATGGCAACTAGTCACGAGGAAGCTGACAACATTATCGTTCAACAGGCAATATTGTTTGCTGAAGCTAAATGTAATAACGTTGTGGTTGTTGCTGATGACACTGACGTCTATTTGTTGTTGCTGCATCACTACCTTGAACAACACTTGACGGTTGCAATGACTATGGAGTCACCAATCCATGGACGGGTGGTGATAGATATACCTGCCATAGTTGATACACACAAGAAAATTGTTCAATTGCTCGCTGCTCATGCACTTTCCGGGTGCGATACTGTAGGGGGATACTTTGGTATCGGCAAACGGCGTGTACTGAAGGTTCTGCAAACTGGTGGGACACTGGAATCACTTGGTGAGAATAACATGGAGATATTGGATGTTCTAGAACAAGCCACCAAGTTCATAGCATTATGAAATTAACATCAATGTCCGATGCTCGTTTGTGCATATGGAGAACACGAATTGGGAATCCGACTGCAACATCTGCTCCTAAATTGTGCAGCCTACCACCCACAACAGCGGCTTTTACTGAGAATGTCAAAAGGGCCCACTTGCAAACTTGTATATGGAAGCATGCCCTTCAACCTAACCCACTGCAGATGGACCCAATTGTATTTGGATTCGAGAAAGACGTGAATACAAAATCTTTGAATCCTGTGACAGTCGCGTCCAACGTCAAGCTAGCACCTGATGAAATACTGAAGATGATTAGATGCACATGTTCCAGTAAAACGCCATGCAAATATTCGAGGTGTAAGTGTAATGCAGCAAACATGGTGTGTACCATTTTCTGTGCGTGCAGTGTTTCAGAGGACTGCTGCAATGAACAGACATCGCTGGCAGTAATGCGTAGTGATGAGTCGATCTAAGGAACTACACAGTCATTCAACTTGATATTCACTGCATCTTGTGTGGTCCTCATAAAGTACTTCACCAATGATATTTGCTAACATCTCTCTTGTTGCAATTTCTCGTACATTTCAGTTCCCACCTCCGTTTTGGAGTCTTTAACACTACTGCTGAAAATAGCAAAATGTTACTAATTTTGGTAGCCATTTTGATTTTTTCTGGAAAATCTGGGGATAAGCTGACCCGCTTTGTGACCAACACAATCAGTTGGAAATGGCGTGCTGTACTGAATTATTTAGTAAAGATTTTTGTCTTTCAATTTCAATATTTTCAGTGCTATCGGCGGAAACTTGAATTTGGGGCCATCTTAGGTTTTGGCAGTTATAAAGAAATTGATCAACCCTGTCAGCTGCCCAGTAAAAGGAATTGCACAAGGAGACCATATAGTTATACGATATAGTGATACGATAATACACCGAGAAAAAAACAGGTTAAGTGTATTGGCAACTGGACTATGGGCAGATGAGTGTAGACTGTAATTGCTTTGTTACTTTTTCAATTTTGAGGGCATTTTGGACACCATATTGGGTTTCTCAAACAATTCCTTTGATCATATATAACAAAAGAGCATCACCCCATATAGCTAATTCATATCGGTAATCATGGTTGGACATTTCAAAATAATAGCGCCTAATAGTCGCCTATATTTGTAAGAAATGATGATTTTTTGCAATATTTTCGGCCATTTTGGACGCCATCTTGGGTTTTGAGAGAATATATTTCATGACACATGAGAGTAACAGTAGGTTCATGAAAATGTGCCGATATGTGTATATACCTTACATTGTTTATACATATAATATCAGTTAATTCCGACGGACATAACATAATTCGCAACTTTTTTCGGATTGACTAGGTTATAACGGCGTTTATAAATAACGTGATACATTGAGCAACAATCCACTTCTGGTGGATATTAGAGTACCAGTGTGTGCAGAAATGGCCCCTCCGGAAAATAGAATTATATAAGCATGCATTTTTGTCAATATCTTAGCAACAATATGAAGGATATGTGGTGAAATCTCAAAAAAATGAGAAAAGTTTGACACATTGGCGACCATCTTGGCCGCCATATTGGATTTTGGTAATCTTATTTTGGCCAATAAGTAACAATTATATATGTGTATGATGAATCAATTAGAAAAATCTTCAAAATTCCATATTATCTTACCAAAAATTCCGATCCAAGTTATATGGTGATATTGTATTTTTTTTTAGTGGCCATCTTAGCAGCCATCTTGGATTTTGTCGAATAAAAAAAATTGCTCAACACTGTCAGCTGTCCAGTAAGAAAAATCTCATCAAGGAGACCCTATAGAATAATAATCCGCTGAGAAAAAAACTTAATACAACAAAACCAGGTTCAGTACCTCGGCGGCCGGACTATACAGTGAGCAACAATCCACTTCTGGTGGATATTAGAGTACCAGTGTGTGCAGAAATGGCCCCTCTGGTAAACAGAATTATATAAGCATGCATGTTTGTCAACATCTCAGCAACAATATGAAGGATATGTGGTGAAATCTCAAAAAAATGAGAAAAGTGTGACACATTGGCGGCCATCTTGGCCGCCATATTGGATTTTGGTAATCTTATTTTGGCCAATAAGTAACAATTATATATGTGTACGATGAATCAAGAAGAAAAATCTTCAAAATTCCATATTATCTTACCAAAAATTCCGATCCAAGTTATATGATGATATTGTATTTTTTCATAGCAGCCATCTTGGATTTTGTCGAATAAAAAAAATTGCTCAACACTGTCAGCTGTCCAGTAAGAAAAATCTCATCAAGGAGACCCTATAGAATAATAATCCGCCGAGAAAAAAACTTAATACAACAAAACCAGGTTCAGTGCCTCGGCAGCCAGACTACAACAAGAATGAATACTGAAACATCATTCAGAAGAAATGGCGAAGAAAACATTGTCATTAGAAATTTCAGACCAGGCCTTATTTGATATATTTGATGCCCTCCACAGAGTCTAACTCAGAAAAATGAATAGATAAAATAACATGTCTGTTCACATAAAACAAGTTTTTACCTACCCTTAGCCAACCATATCCCATTCAGCCAGTGGCCTCATGGGTTTCAGTTGGCTTTGGGTAGATAAAAACCTGTATTACATGAACAGACATGGGGTAGTATTATCTTGGGAGTGACAAAAGTAATACAATAAATACAGCACTCACTCTATTTTGTCACACAAGTATACAAAAATAATGGGATTCCTTCAAATATATTAATATTCATGTATAAATAAAGGTACAGTATTTACAAAGTTTTACATCAATCATTTAAAACTAAACATCTGAAAGTTCCAATGCACTAATATAATTATTTAAAACAAGCTCTGACATATGAATTATAAAATAAATAAAATTATCACATTGTAAACAACAACCGGCTGAAAAAAAGCTTGCAGAAACTGGATTACTACTAAAATACTCATAGAATGGATTTAACACTCTGGCAGCAAGTCTAAAATTATGTGAAAAAAACTCACATGAGAGGTCCCAAGGGCCTGACTGAGGCTGACTCGCTCACATGACAAAGACTCATTGATTCTTCACAAAGAGATTCATGGATTTAAAAAAAAAAAAAAATGTCACTTATTGTTCACTTTTATGTTCACTAATTGGGGTAGTGGGTTGAGAGAACAAGAACTGTCAAACAACTCAGATTTCGAAGAAAATTACATTATTAAAATACTTCATGTGAACAGGAATTTAGAAAGTTCCAAAAAAATACAGAGAAATAATTTTACACCAGCTAAAATTACTGAAGGCCTAATTGGTGGGAACCTGATCTGAGCAAACTTGTATATGGTATCAGAGAACTAAATATTTTCCCATAGGCCACCATTATAACATTCAGGCCAAAACATATATGATCGCATAAATTTAATTTGGGCATTCAAAGATCTTTGTCAAGTATAGCTCTTCAGACAACTTTTTCTGACCCGAAAACATGGCGTCATGCAACAAATAAGAGAGAAAAAATTACATGAAGGGAAGTACCAGTCAGTCACATGCACCTATTTTTCGAGGAATTCCCTACAAAAACACACAAAAAGTAAATTGTATTTTTCAGGTCCAAAAGTCATCAAATTACCTTCTTTTTTATCAGAAATATTCAACAATAATGCAAGATGTCAATAGAATGTTTCAAACGTTTATTGAAACAATATATTTTCCCAAGGCTGTTTATTTTTAGAGATTGCATCATTTCCGAGTGCAACATTTCAAGGCGGGTAACTCTTAATTCAAATATTTAGTTCAGTGATACCATATGATCCCACTGAGAATGCTACATACCACATATCAAAAGATTCTAACTGGTGGATCTGAATTTATTTATTTATTTATTTATTGGTGTTTAAGGCCACATATTTCGGCACAAAAGCTAATTATGACCGTAACATGGATATCAAGTAAAGTCGAGCCAATTGTTTCACCCTTTACCTGATGCAGACGATATCAAAATTTATAATTTTCATAAATTTTTCAAAACATTTCAACTAAACCATATCATGTGACCTCTGATTGGAATGAGCTCGACGAGCTCATTCCAAAGTGGGATCACATGATATGGTATTACTGAAATTTTTTTAAAAATAGTATTTTTTCAGCTGCTGAATCTGCATATTACATGGCGGATGTGGCCAATTTGTTGTGTAATGGGTTAATTAAGCCCATGGTGCTCATTTTAAATGGCTTCCACCCCCATGCACTGGTTACCGGGACCTATTTTACCAGTAAAGTCCCAGAGTTCTCACGGGAGATTTCATAAATAAAATATTTTGTCATCAAGACCATATCAAGAAAAACAGATGAAAAAAGCATTTAAGAGTCAATATTCTTCCATTTGTTTTTCCAGAGGTGAGATTACATGGCACTGCGGAGAGGAAAACGGACAGAGAATTTCGACCAGATTGCGATCCCATCAGAAGCTTGTGTAATCACGATACTGTAAAAAGAAACAACAGAGCCCACTAATCTGGACAGTAACTAAATGAATGATCCTGTTCATATAACAATAACATGAGTTTGGAGGCTGTTACAGTTTATTAACAAAAGTCTATTACCAGACCAAGACAAAGTCAAGAGCCATTAATAAGTCAGATCACTGTTAATCATTCCTTGCTTGCCATTATTACCACTCAATCTATAAGTTACTAGTCGATTAACATGATTTTGGAGGGTCATTAAAACTCCATAATTTCAGCGACGTCATTCGACAGAACCGGGCCACGGGCGATAATGGTATAAATAGCCATTAGCGGCCTGTGGCCTGGCTATTTTTAGATTCCATGGTCTAATGAATTACTCCCATTCGGATGTAGTCCCTTTGTATTTCTGAACTGAAGTCGAACGCACGATCGTAACAGAAATATTGAACCGACTTTAGTGATTATTTCTTCCAGCAATTCCCTCGTGCGGTTAGCTGTAACATGGAGTGGTAATAATAGTAATAACATGATTGTTGTCAGGCATCATGATTCATTAGCGGCCCTGCAGCAATGATGATCAGCCCTTGGGCTTTTTAACGGCCCTCGACTTTATCTCGGGCCTTTAATAAACCCTCGGGCTGTTCATCATTGCTGCAGGGCCGTAAATGAAACATAATGCCCTCCAAAATCATGTTATTGTTATATTATTACCACTTTGCAGGGCGTTTCCTACTGCATTAATGTCGATTTAACGGGCAATCATATCCTCTATTGCTCGGTAGTCACGTGATAGGAGGGCCGCTAATGGAAAACAAAATTCATTATCAGCCCTCTTGTCACGTGACGTCTTTTAGAATTGAAAATTTAGAAATGAGGCGAGAACTCGCAAGGAAAAGTTGATGCTTTCGCCATGTTGCGGTCTTGTTGATCGACAGCAACAGAAACAAATGACACGTGGCCATGTTGTCAGTTGTAGCCATTTTCCATGGCAACTGATTCGTCATCTTTATTGCGTGAATTACCTCCCTCGCTGGAAGTGGAAGACGGAATTTTTTTAAACTCTCTCATCGTCTCGATGTAATCAGTTTCTACAATGTAAAAACCCCTCATCATCTTGGAGTTCATGCATTCAGCATTATCGCGCGAACCCAGGTAAGTATTATATTATATTAACACCTGTCACTCCGCATTAAAACTAAATTGACATCGTTGTTTTTCCAGAAACAATAAGTTTCCCAATTTCGAGGTAACTCAATCTGATTTCGCCGCTTTACGTGGCTTATCTCCCTTTGTCAATGAAGTCCATCATCACGTGATATTGTTTGTAAATAAACAGATGACACTGTCAAGTCAAATTTTCTGATCGAGTTTTCAAAGTTTTTTAAATGTCACAGTCAAGTGATTTGAATGATGAGCAGTTGGAGGAACTGGAAAAAAGTGCTGTTCCCGACAGCACATCCAGATCGACACTATATGGTTTACGGAGGTTTATGGATTGGGTGGAGAAAAGACATAAACAGTGTGACTTTGCAATCATTTCTCCCAGTGACTTGTGCGAACTTCTTCGAAAATTCTATGCTGAAATAAAACCCCCAAAACCTGGAACAAGCCTGACGCCGAGTACCTTATCATGCATCAGGGCTGCTATTCATCGAACGATCACTTCAGCGCCTATAAGTCGGCCTATAAACATTTTGAAAGATAAAGATTTTCTGCCAGCCAACAAAATGTTCGATGCACGTTGCAAGCTCTTTTTCAAAGCTGGCAACCCAAAGCCGAAGCATAAAGCATGCATTGAGGATACTGATATGAAGAAATTGGGGGAGTACTTTTCTGGTTTTAATAAGTCTGCAAAGGTTTTACAAGAGGCAGTCTGGTTTTACCTGTGTTTCAATTTTGGTTGTAGAGGGCGTGAGGGATGGACTACAATGACAAAGGAGACATTCGGTGTGGGTCGAGATGCGGATGGGGTTGAATTCATTGAAATGAAGACCACTGAGACAACAAAAAATCACCAAGGAGGCAACCGTCAGATGGATATTGATTATAATACCCAGAAGATGTATGGGGATGGAGTGGCAATTTTTAAGTTTTATTTGTCAAAATTACATGATGACTGTGACAGACTATTCCAGAGGCCAAAGCCATACTTTGGACCTGATGAGAAATGGTACATGTGCATACCAGTCGGAAAAAACACTTTGTCAAATATCATGCAACAAATTTCCGTACAAGCCGGGTTATCTCAAACTTACACGTGTCACTGTGTCAGGGCTTCGACCGTAACAACATTATTCCAGGCTGGTGTTTCCCCTCAATCAATCATCAATGTAACCAATCACAAAAACATTCAAAGTTTGAACCATTATATTTCTGGGTCATCTGTGGCACAGAAGCGCGAATGTGCAAACATTCTTGACGCATCTCTTACCAGGCAACCTGAGGAAACTGTCAGTGTAAATCCTGTTAATAATCAACCCACAGCTCCCACAAATTCTCTTGATGAATTGTCTGATAATGAAGATTTTGCCAGAGGATGTTTTGACATTGAAACTAGTACCCTTACTTCTTCTAGTTCTTGCATTGCTCCAAGTGAAGTTACATCTGTTCCAACAATGAACTTGACATCAGATAAAGATGGTATTATTAACATCCCTGGTAATGCCCCTCTTGGTACTGTGTTCAATATTGACATTCCAACGTCAAACAACCAAACACATTTGGCGACATATAACCCGCATATGCAGATGAGCAGCAATGTGATGGCTGGTGCAACTTTGAATAACTGCACTATTAATTACTATTATGGTGTTCCTAAGTGACTGACATCATCAAAACATTTTCAAAACGTTCTTTGAGTTACGTGGTCCCAAATAAAATGTTTCTGTTTTATTAAATTTTGTGTCTTTTGATTGCTGGGATATCATTTTGGAAATGTGTAAAATTACAAATAACGTAGTGGTAATAATAGTAACAAGAAGAATGTTACTAAGGTAACACATGCCCCCTCCCCCTTGTGACCTTCACCTTGCAGATGTGGCAGAAACTATTATATGCGACACACCTTCTGACTGTTCTTAACATTTGTAAAAAGTTTAACAATTGTACTATGATTCGTTTCCGAGTTATGGCTTAGACACGAATATTGACCGATTTTTAGTGTGACCTTGAAATGTGACCTTGACCTTGAAGGTACGAACCCGGCTATGGTGTGTGCCACATCCTCCCATGGTCCTTTGTAATTGTGTGAAGTTTGATGACTGTGGCCCTAACAGTTTTTGAGTTACTGGCTCAGACACACACACGCACACACACACACTCCAATCAATATATGCCCCCCAACCCAAGTCGGGGGGCATAAAAATTAACTGAATTTGATATTTGGCCTTTAACAGTAACTTAGTAGTTGTTTCTAGACAAGTCTTGGCTGCCTAAAGAGGCAGCCAAGACTTATCTAGAAACAACTTCAAAATCACAGAATACTGATGGTCAAAGTATAGCAAAATCTTAAGTTTGTATAAAAATCTACAGCCCTCTCAGGGTTAACTGGTAGAGAGCTGCAAGCCCACATTTGTGGTTTAGTCTGAAATGCAGATACTGCAACTTAAAGGCTTCATAATCTGTGGATGTGCTTTGTATTATCTTAAAAAGGAAAGTTTTTAGTCTGTATGGATTTGCCTTTTAACTGGCTGAGCGCTAGGTTATTTTTGGTGGTCTGAATTTGTTATTCAAAACTTGTTTTATTACAAATTATTGGAAAGTGTCCAGAGGCACTCTCCAATAATCTGTATTTAAACAAATTTATACTAGAGGGGTTGTCATTTGTGTGCAAATCACACTATGGTGTATCCCCACATTTGCATTCTTGACTTTGTATGAATGCTTGATACAAAGATGAAATGTATTATATGACACACTAAAATCATATTGAGTGGCACAGGTGACACAGCTTCGTGCGCATCTACAGACTCCACTGCAACATTTGAGCATGGTTTTAGCGTTTCGAATTACATACCCTAGGAGCCATTCACCAGGAACGGTCTAAGAAAACACGGAAGTAAAACCTTCGTGCACATTTACAGACCCTACTGCAACATTTGAGCATGATTTTAGTGTTTCGAATTATATACCCTACAAGCCTTTTTGCCGGAAACGGTCTAAGAAAACATGAAAGTGGCAACGGTGGCACAGCCACGAAGCACCTGAAAAATCCGAAACCTTCATGCACATCTACAGACCCTACTGCAACATTTGAGCATGGTTTTAGCATTTCGAATTACATACCCTAGGAGCCTTTTGCCGGAAACAGTCTAAGAAACACGAAAGTGGCAACAGTGGCACAGCCACATGGCATCCAAAAAATCCGAAACCTTCGTGCGCATCTACAGACCCTACTGCAACAGCTGAGCATGCTTTTAGCATTTCGAATTACATACTCTAGGAGCCTTTTGCCGGAAAAGGTCTAAGAAAACATGAAAGTGGCAACAGTGGCACAGCCATATGGCACCTGAAAAATCTGAAACCTTTGTGCGCATCTACTGACCCTACTACAACATTTAAGCATGGTTTTAGCATTTCAAATTACATACCCTAGGAGAATTTCGCCGGAAACGGTCTAAGAAAACACGAAAGTGGCAATGGTGGCACAGCCACGTGGCAGCTGAAAAATCTGAAGCCTTTGTGCACATCTACAGATCCCACTGCAACATTTGAGCATGGTTTTAGCATTTCGAATTACATACCCTAGGAGCCTTTCACCGGAAACGGTCTAAGAAAACACGAAAGTGGCAATGGTGGCACAGCCACATGGCAGCTGAAAAATCCGAAGTCTTCGTGCGCATCTACAGATCCCACTGCAACATTTGAGGATGGTTTTAGCATTTCGAATTACATACCCTAGGAGCCTTTCACCAGAAACGGTCTAAGAAAACACGAAAGTGGCAACAGTGGCACAGCCACGTGGCAGCAGAAAAATCTGAAACCTTCGTGCACATCTACAGACCCCACTGCAACATTTGAGCATGGTTTTAGCATTTTGAATTACATACCCTAGGAGCCTTTCGCTGGAAACGGTATGAGAAAACACGTAAGTGGCAATGGTGGCACAGCCACATGGCACCCGAAAAATCCAAAACCTTTGTGTGCATCTACAGACCCTACTACAACATCTGAGTATGCTTTTAGCATTTCAAATTACATGCTCTAGGAGCCTTTCACCAGAAACGGTCTAAGAAAACACGAAAGTGGCAACGGTGGCACAGCCAAGTGGCAGCTGAAAAATCTGAAACCTTTGTGCACATCTACAGACCCCACTGCAACAGTTGAGCATGGTTTTAGCATTCTGAATTACATACCCTAGGAGCCTTTCGCCGGAAATGGTCTAAGAAAACACAAAAGTGGCAACGGTGGCACGGCCATGTGGCAGCTGAAAAATCCAAAACGTTCGTGGGCATCAACAGACCCCACAGCAACATTTGAGCATGGTTTTAGCATTTCGAATTACATACCCTAGGAGCCTTTTGCCGGAAACGGTCTAAGAAAACACGGAAGTGACAACGGTTGCACAGCCACGTAGCACCCAAAAAATCCGAAACCTTCCTGCGCATTTACAGACCCTATTGCAATATCTCAGCATGGTTTTAGCATTTCGAATTACATACTCCAGGAGCTTTTCACCGGAAACGGTCTAAGAAAACATGAAAGTGGCAATGGTGGCACAGCCACATGGCACCTGAAAAATCTGAAACTTTCGTGTGCATCTACAGACCCTACTGCAACATTTGGGCATGGTTTTAGCATTTCGAATTACATACCCTAGGAGCCTTTCACTGGAAATGGTCTAAGAAAACATGAAAGTGGCTACGGTGGCACAGCCACGTGGCACCCGAAAAATCCGAAACCTTCCTACATATCTACAGATCATTTAGCAACACCCTAGTGTAATTTTAGAACTCCGAATTACATAGGTTGGGACTATTCAGCAAAAACGTGAAAAAATAACGCATTTTTTTTAAGTGGCTCCACAGAAGCCACCTGGTGGCACAAAAATTTAAAAGTTGTATTTTTGGGTTGCACAGACTCTATCGAACAACTGTAGAAAGTTACAGCATTTCGAATTACAAAACCGGACGTACGGAAGTACGGACGTACGGACGGAGATCATGACAATATCCCCGCATTTTTTAAAATGCGGGGATAATAACATGATTGTTGTTGGGCATAATGGTTCGTGAGCGGCCCTGCATCGATGTTGAACAGCCCTTGGGCTTTTTAACGGCCCTCGACTTCGTCTCGGGCCTTTAATAAACCCTCAGGCTGTTCAACATCGATGCAGGGCCGCTCACGAACCATAATGCCCTCCAAAATCATGTTATTGTTTAATTCATAAACATGGCCGACAAAATCATGTTATCATTTATTATTACCAAAACCAGAAGTGGATGGCAAGCCATTAATCAATTTTGTATTCATTAATGGCTGATGTCCACTTCTGGTTGCATGATGCCATGAATTACAGAGTTTTACTGCCCTACTAAACTCTGTTAAAATACCAGAGAATGCCACTTAAAGAAGTAATAATTGTATTTATTATGCCTCAAAGTTAGTTTGTCCAATCAGAACATTTGAATACCATCTAAGGGTTTCGCCGTATCAGGTAACTCACCTGATATTTTTTGATATCAGGTTAGTAGCAGCCATTACTATTTTGATCAAATTGAAGCATTTCCACTCGCTTTGAATTTTCAAAATTTGAATTGAAACAAAATATGAGAATTTAAGTACCAAACATATTTTCAAGGTACCATGTTTATTGATTTAAAACATAAAATATTTAAAAAATGGACAGAAAATATTATTTGTAATCCCAAAAGTTCTTTGTTATTTTTACGACTCTAGCCCATACTGACCAGACACATTAAGTTTCACGATTTTGGCGGGAGGCTCCTGATTTTTGAAGGCATCTCCCATCCTCAAGATCGGAGGACAGATTCTCACGATTTTGAGAACCCATGTTTTGTTTTGCAAACTTGAGTCTCCAGTTTTCAGTTTGCTATATTAACTACTTTTAATAAGCTGAGTGGAACTTGGAAGATAGATAAAGTATTTCAAACAAATTGCCTTACATTTGCCTGGGCTGTAGATAATTCAGACAAGTGAAATAATAACTGAAAACTGTGAAAAAAAATTAGTACAAAAACCAACCTCTACAGTCGAAATTAGGAGAGATATTGGTGGAAACAATGGAGTGAGTAACCAACAAAAGTGATTCGTATTCCACGACTTAAATCAACAAGAGGCCCCAAGGGGCCTGAGGACACTCACCTGACATGATAGCCTAAATATCAACCCAGAGAATTGATTTCAACAAGCTGCATCTGCTCCTCCTAAGAAAAGCTTATACCAAATATCCAAAGATTCTGACCAGTGGATCTAAAAAAAAAGAAGATTTTTAAAGACTATTCCTCATATTGAAATAAGTTATAATTCGGGCTCCCACAGGGAGCCCATATATGAACCCAGGGACTTGGCTTTAACAAACTTGAATCTCACCCCCCTAAGGATGCTGCACACCAAATATCAAAACATTCCGACTGCTGGATCTGAAGAAGAAGATTTTTTAAGAAAATTCCTTATTTTGAACTAAGTTACAATTCAAGCTCCCACAGTGAGCACAAATATGGATCTAGGGACATGGCTTGAACAAACTTGAATCTCACCCCCCTAAGGATGCTGCACACCAAATATCAAAACATTCCGACTGCTGGATCTGAAGAAGAAGATTTTTTAAGAAAATTCCTCTTTTGAACTAAGTTATAATTCGGGCTACCACAGTGAGCCCAAATATGAACCCAGGGACTTGGCTTGAACAAACTTGAATCTCACCCCCCTAAGCATGGTGCATACCCAATATCAAAAGATTCTGCCTGGTGAATCTTGAGAAGAAGATTTTCAAAGAAATTTGCCTGAAATGCACTAAGTTCAAATTTGGGCTCCTATACTGAGCCCAAATATAAACCCAGGGGGCCGATTTGAACAAACTTGAATCAGATCCACCCCACAATGTTGCACAGCAAATATCAAAAGATTCTGACTGCTGGATCTGGAGAAGAAGATTTTTGAAGAAATTTGCCTGAAATGCACTAAGTTCGAATTCGAGCTTCTATAGTGAACCCAAATATGAATCTAGGGAGCTGATCTGAACAAATTTGAATCAGATCCACCCCACAATGTTGCATACCAAATATGAAAAGATTCTAAGTGAACACATAAAAAAAAAAAAAATAAAAAAAAAAAAAATAACTAGTGTGGGCATACCTATGACCAACAAATATTATAAAAAATAATAATTTACTTAAGTTATGAATATTTATGGACGGACTCACACACGGACGCACAGATGTACGGACGGATGGATGGAGGGACGCATGAAATCCAGTATACCCCCATTTTCTTCGAAAGTGGGGGTATAATAATTTTTTAGGGAAATTAAAAAAAAATCAATAGCTCACATCTAGAGATCACCCCGAACACACATACCAAGTTTTAAAGTCATCCGATCATAAATGTGCCCTGAAAGGTGTGCCAAAGGGAAATACTGAAGCCTGACTAAACTAAGTTCAAAGTTCGTTGCCAGCGGCAACATTTTTTTACAGAAATGGAAGAAACTCCCATATAGATATCACCCCACACAAGCACACAAAGCTTCCAAGTGATCCGATCATAAATGTGGCCTGCAGGGTGTGTCAAAGGGAAATATTTATGCATAACTGCACTAAGTTTTTACTAAGTTCATCAGAGGTCGTCGCCAATGGCAACTATTTTTGACAGAAATGGAAGAAAATCGATAGCTCCCATCTAGAGGTCACCCCAAACATGCACACCAAGCATCAAAGTGATCTGGTCAAAAATGTGCAGGCTGCGCCAAAGGGAAATATTGACGCATAACTGCACGAAGTTCATCGAAGGTCGTTGCCAGCGGCAACATTTTTTGACAAAAATTGAAGAAAATCGATAGCTCCCATCCCGAGGTAACCCCAAACAAACATATCAAGTTTCAAACCATTCTGATCATAAATGCGCCCTGCAGTGTGTGCCAAAGGGAAATAGCTCCCATCTAGAGGTCACTCCAAACAAGCATGCCAGATATCAAAGCAATCTGATCATAAATATGCCATGTAGGGTGTGCCAAACGGAAATCTAAATTTTATAGTAAATTTCCTTTCTTATTATACCTACCACAATTGTTTACTACAGGCTTGCACTACAGTGGAAGTCCCTAACTCGGATAAAATACTCTCTATTTTTGTCTTTCCCAAGCAAGTTGGGAAAGAAAAGTGGTGCAAAAGCACCAATAAAAATAAGCCAAAACTGGGTCGAGTGCAACCGGCGCAGACCCAGTACGGGACGCTCTCTCCCAAGTACAACTCCACGACTTCCATTGCCAGTGCGCATATACCGTCTCTAAAGACTCATTCTTTTTGAATCCGTCAACATTAGAGTTATGTGATCAGCGGGGAGGAAAGATTCTTTACCCGTAAAGAAGACGGGAGGGCCTCCATGTAAACAATTGTGGTAGGTATAATAAGAAAGGAAATTTACTATAAAATTTAGATTTCTTATCAACCTACTCACAATTGTTTACTACAGGCTGAATAGACAACCCCTACATAACCCTAGTGCACTGGAACCGTGAAGTAGAAGGAAGAGGTCCCGAGGCTTATCAACCATAATGTCGCAATCATTGGTAAAGGACAATGAAAAGAGACATATGAGCCAGTGTGACACACAGACAGAAAAAGGGCAGTAACAGCACAAGGCTGAAACTGACCTTCAAGAAGCCTAATGGCTATGGCAGACAACAGCCTGAGCAGAAGAAAGAGGACCCAGGGCAAAAAGGTCCTCCGACTGCTCCTGCAACTGGCGCAAATAAAAGGTGGAGAAAGTAGAAGCATTTCTCCAGTAGACTGCCTGCATAACATCCGACAACTTGACGGAGTTAGAATAAGCCCAAGAGGTAGACAGTGCCCGCACCTCGTGTGCAGAAATACGATTGGTAATACAATCGCCAGCTGCTAAACGACTATAAGCCGTACGAATAGCAAGACAAATCCATCGAGAAATGGATTGAGGAGAGATCTTCTGTCGACCCGGAATGAGAGACAGAAAAAAACGTTTTCTGCCCTTCCGTATGAAGCGTGTCCGATCAAGATAAATGCGAATAGCACGGACCGGACAGAGCAAAGGGCGAGTACCCTCAACAGAGGGAAGAGCCCTGATACAGATAGGAGGAGGAGTAGTATCTGGTAACTGATTCTTAGCCAAAAAGGAGCAATCAGTGGTAAAAGTAACACTGTTGGGAGAGCTCCTAAAAAAGGCCGGGTCAACCGAGAGGGCGTGAAGCTCACTAACCCGTCTGGCCGAAGCAAATGCCATCAGAAAAGCCGTCTATGTGAGAAAATGCATATCCACCTGGGATAAAGGTTCGAACGGCGCTCCCCCCCCCCTGCCCCCCCCCCCCCCCCCAAGCAAAGCAGCACCCACGAAAGATTCCATCGTGGAGTAAGCTGCAAAGTCCGAGGCCTTTTCAAAGAAAAGTGCCGAACAAGCTTGGAGAGGTAAGGATTAGTGCCGATACGACGCTTCCCCACATAAGAAAAAGTCTCTGAAAGCATAGACCTGTAACCCTTGATGGTAACAGGCTGGAGACCCCGAGAATCAAACAGATATACCAGAAACTCCGCAATCTGTGAAATCGAAGGATTGGCATAATCAACAGAGTGATCAGCACACCATTGACAGAAGACCTTCCATTTAGCTGCATAAGCTAAACCAGTGGAGTGCCTCCTTGAAGAAGAAATGCACTCCACTGCTCGTCTCGAAAAACCTCTACGGAGGAGACAGGACCTGACAAAAGATATGCGTGAAGGCACAATGAAGTCGGGTCGACGTGAAACCTCCTCGGGAGACCTTGACAAAGAAGGTCGCGACGTAGCGGGAGACGTGCCGGAACCGCCGCCATCAGCGAGCGGAGCTGATTGATCCACACCCACTGAGCCGACAGGGGAGCGATCAGAATGATTCGACAACTGCAGGTTCGAATTTTGGCGAGAACCTGAGGAAGAATCGGAACCGGCGGGAAGGCGTAGCCGACTAGACCGTTCCAATCGAGTGACAGAGCGTCCACGGCAAAAGCCAGAGGATCTGGACATGGGGACACGAAAGTGTCCACCTGATGGTTCCAACGAGTCGCAAAGAGGTCGATGTGGGGACGTCCCCAGAGAGCGCAAAGCGACTGGAACACTGCCCTGTGAAGCATCCACTCGGTGGAAATAACCCTGCCCTGTCGGGACAGGGAGTCGGCTAGGACGTTCAGACGACCGGGAATGTGACGAACAACCACTCCGGCGAGAACATCCTGAGCGAGCAGTAAAAGATCCCGAGCTAACTCGTACATCGGAAGCGAGTGCGTGCCGCCCTGGTTCCGAATGTAAGCAACCACTGTCGAATTGTCGGATAGTAGAAGGACCTGGCGATTCGACAGGTGAGGGATCCACTGCCTGAAACTCAGAAGAAGAGCAAGAAGCTCCTTCTGGTTGATGTGTAGAGCTGCCTGATCCTGGTCCCACATCCCGTGTAGGGAAAGACCGAGAGGATCCAACGTCGCACCCCATCCGAGATCGCTGGCATCTGCCGTCAGAACGCGATCGGACGTGGGGAAGTCCAGTGGAACACCCTGCGTAATCCACTGAACATCTGTCCAGGGAAGAAGGTGAGGATACAGACAGTCCGGAAATGGAAGCACCTGATCCAGAGAATCTACATTCGGCCTCCAACGACTGAGCAGAAAGTGTTGGAGAGGTCTGACACGCAGCCGACCTAGAGGAATGAGATCCGTCACCGAACCGCAGAGACCGATCAGTCGGAGAAAACTCCGAGCGGTCGCGGACCTGGACTGGGACAGAGTCAGAGCAAAAGCTGAGAGAATTACAGCCTTGGCCTGGGAAACAGCCACCAAATTGAATTTGGTTTGGAAAGACATCCCCAGATGACAAAACGACTGAGAAGGGACCAGGTCCGACTTCTCCTCGTTGACTCTGAATCCTAGCGACGTGAGCAAGCTCAACAGAGTGGCGACATCCGATTCCAGTAAGGCAGCATTGGAATGCCTCTGGAGGATATCGTCCAGATATGCCGAAGTAGTCACCCTGGACTGTGTGCGATGGAACGCTATCACATGCGACATCAGTCTGGTGAATGCCCAAGGAGCCAGGTTGAGGCCAAAAGGCATGGCCTTGAACTGGTAAACTCGCCCCAGAAAAGCGAACCTGAGATACTTCCATGACGCCCGATGCATCGGAACGTGGAAGTAAGCGTCTCGCAGGTCGATGCTGGCTGCGAAATCTCCCTGGTGAATTGATTGGCGGACCGACCTGAAAGTCTCCATGCTGAACTTGGGAACAATGATAGACTGGTTCAGGATACTCAGATCGATAACCGGTCGGAGTCGGCCGTCCTTCTTCGGCACCAAGAACAGGCGGGAATAGAAACCCACTGACTGAACGTTCTTGACGACCTCGATCGCCCCCTTTGCCAGGAGACTGGCAATCTCCGTGGACAAAAGTTCCCGACATAAAACGTCTGAAGGAACTGTGGTTGGAAGAGGTACCCTTGACAGAGTGGGGTGCCGTCGGAAGGATATGCGCAGCCCGGACCGAACAACATCTAACACCCATGGATCGGATGTGATGGTGGTCCAATGGTCTGCGAACTCTGCTATCCTTCCTCCAACCTGGGACGAGTCGAGGTGAGGACCTTCATTTCGAGCCCCGACGAGGCCCGCGAGAGGAGAAACCACCTCCTCTGCCAAATGAAGAATCCTGAGACTTCCCTCGATTCTGCCGACCCCTACCTTTACCCCGTGAGTAAGAAGTAGAGGCGGCGGCAGAAGGACCAGCCTTTTGCTTCACAGAGGAAGCAGAAGGATACTTGTTAGGCTTGGAATGGCCCTTGCCTCCCCGAGAAGGCTGATCAAGCTGACGAAACAGCAGCTGATCTTTGGAATGACATAGGACGTCATCCCGGACCGTCGACACGGAACCATGGAAAAGTTGCGGACCTGCCAAAGAAGCAGATCGAAGAGTAGCACGCTGCTCCTCGGGAAGGGATCGTCCTGTGTCCAGCACAGCGTCCCTTCGAACTAATTCCAAATTAGCCGTGTTACAGGCATGCATGTGAGTAAGGTGCATAAGCGCCTTGGACAGCACACGCAAAGGAGCCTGTACCTCGTCAAACTTATCTGGAGGCAGATAAGCAGCCAAAGCTGAGACGACGTGATCTGAGAGAGAAAGCATGCCAAGCATCTCTCTAGATAAGCCCAACGTGGACTCCAGAGTCGTCATTGGAATGACGGCAGACTTGGGCTTGGAAAGCCCGAGGGAAGTGGAGTCCTGATCCAGAACCGTCAAAGTCTGGCAGACTGACGGATTGGCGGAATCGTAGGAACGATAACGCACAGGAGGCAAAAAGGTGTCAACCCTGGTGAAGAACGAAGTCTTCAAAGCCTTGGAATTCAGCTTGCCATCCAATGCTGAAAAAGCTTCAACCACCTGTACCGAGTGGCACGGTCGAAGGCGCCCAGACGCAGGTTGCCCCAAAGGCTGTTGGCGCGCGACCGATGATCGCGGCCAGGCTGACACTGTCGGCTGGTTAGCAGGTTTAAGCTCAGGCAGAAACCCAAACACAAAGTCAAGAGCCGCCCCCAAGTCCGAAGACTGCTGGCCCTCGACCTCAAGCATGTCGGACTCCTCCCCAGAGTCGGAAGACACATAGCCCATCGTGGGCAAACCAGCCGACGCCTCCCATGGTGTCGGGACACCAGAGGAATCGGAAACCGGCCTGTTTCCAATCCCGGGAGGCGGCGCCATAGGAGGCGCCTGGAAACCACCCATAGCCTCGCTGGAAGCAACAGGAAGGCTCTTAGAAAGAACCTGAGTGAGTAAGGAGAGGGCCTCCCTAAGCTCACTGCCTGAACCGACCGGTTCGACAGGGGAGCGAACCGGCAAAGTGGCTTCACCTCTGACCCTCTTAACCAGCGAAGGGTCACGATCCTCCAAAACACCCGACGCGGGACGACGGGCGGCAGCCGAAACATCTGAAGGCAGACGTGTATAGGGGTACGATGCACCCCGAGGATCAATATTGCGAGAACTCATGAGAGTCACCGCGGACCTCTGCGGGGCAGAAGGTCCAGGCTGCACAAAAGGCGTTGGTCCCCCAAAACTGGTCGTATGACCAGAGTGAGTAGACGGAAACGCCACGGAAGCCATAGTGTTTCCACTACGAACATCCGAATCCAAAGACACAACTGTGGTACTCGACGGCGAAGAGACCACAGCGATGGGCTCGGCCGGCAGCCCCTTCCGACTTCGCCGAGTTGAAGTCAGGGAAGGCTGAGGCCGATATCCCACATCTACAGTATCGGACAGTCCTGCAGTCCCCTGCAGCGAAAAGCCGAGGCCGGCTGAAACAGATAACGGAGCAGACGGGCCAGCAGCAGTAGTAGATACGTCAAGAGTCGTTGAGGCTGGTGAAAAAGTGGAGAGAGCACACCGGCTCGGCTCCGAAGGAGGAGTCACAACCCTAGTGACAGCCTCAGATGTCGACTGGAGGGGGACCGTAGTCCCGGAACCAGGCATCTCTACACCAGAACACTCAACGGCTTCCGCAGTATCCACCACAGGAAAAGACTGCACATCCCCCACGGAGGAGGAATAACTCTCACCAGACAAAGTCGGCTCGGGAGGCCCCGAACGACCACGTTTTCCTTTCCCGCGGGAGCGGGAGGCACAGCCACGAGAACGAACGACACGATTTACTGACGCCCAGAAGGTGGAAGACCATGTTCCACAGACACCACACGGCCGCTTGGCCGAACACCCATTACAGGAGGAACACGACGAATGTACATCGTCCACATGCTTAGGCAGCAGACACTGCCCACAAGGAATTGTCCTAGGCATGAAAGAGGTGAGAGGAGCAGAGAAGGTGAGATCAGAAAACAGAACACCCCCAAAGAGAGAAAGGTGACAGAAACAAAGACCCCAGACGGTCGACCGGGAACCACCCAACAGGAAGACTACTCTCCAAAGAAAGAAGAAACACTGTAGGAGTGGTACCCCACTGACACCTAACTCTAACACAATTAGAAAATTTTGCAAAAAAAGCATTAACAATAATTGTGAAAAAATCTAAGTCCGAACCGCGTGGCACGCGAAATTCGCGCGCGACTCGAGAGAGAGCAAATAAATATACATTATGGACATATAATAGAAAAGAGAATATATAAAACACTGTTCCTGAGAATACAAAGGATACACTGTGGTATAATGAATCAGGAATCATCAAACATCGAGCTGGTGGAACACTGATAAGCGTGCAAAAACATCTCGACACGAAGCGGATTTTAAAAAGAATGAGTCTTTAGAGACGGTATATGCGCACTGGCAACGGAAGTCGTGGAGTTGTACTTGGGAGAGAGCGTCCCGTACTGGGTCTGCGCCGGTTGCACTCGACCCAGTTTTGGCTTATTTTTATTGGTGCTTTTGCACCACTTTTCTTTCCCAACTTGCTTGGGAAAGACAAAAATAGAGAGTATTTTATCCGAGTTAGGGACTTCCACTGTAGTGCAAGCCTGTAGTAAACAATTGTGAGTAGGTTGATAAGAAATATTGAGGTCTGACTAAACTGAGTTCTAACAACGTTGCCAGCGGCAACATTTTTTGACGGAAATGGAAGAATATCGATAGCTCCCATCTAGAGGTCACCCCAAACGAACACACCAAGCTTCAAAGCGATCTAGTCAAAAATGTGCAGGCTGTGTCAAAGGAGAATATTGATGCATAACTGCACGAAGTTCATCGAAGGTCATCGCCAGCGGCAACATCTTTTGACAGAAATTGAAGAAAATCGATAGCTCCCATCTTGAGGTAACCCCAAACAAGCATATCTAGTTTCAAACCATTCTGATCATAAATGTGCCCTGCAGCATGTGCCAAAGGGAAATATTGATGCATAACTGCACGAAATTAATCGAAGATTGTTGCCAGTGGCAACATTTTTTGATGGAAATCGAAGAAAATCGATAGCTCCCATCTACAGGTAACACCAAACAAGCATACTTAGTTAATTGAAGGTCGTCGCCAGCGGCAACATTTTTGGATGGAAATGGAAGAAAATCAATAGTTCCCATCTAGAGGTCACTCCAAACAAGCATGTCAGATGTCAAAGCAATCCGATCATAAATGTGCCCTGTAGGGTGTGCCAAAGGGAACAAGAGCTGGACTGTCATCCGGTGCATACCACCACGTGGTGTACTGCCTAGTGTGGGCATACCTATGACCAACAAATATTATAGAAAATAATAATTTACTTAAGTTAAGAATATTCTTGGACAGACTCACACACGGACGGATGCATGGATGCATAGATGGACGGGCACATGTAATCCAGTATACCCCCATTTTCTTCGAAAGTGGGGGTATAATTATCTAATAAAATAAAAAAAATTATCTGACAACACCGAATTTCATTCTAGTCTTTGGCAATGTTACAATTTAATTGCATACTAAGTTTCATTTAATTCCATAATGATTTTCTTAAGTTATGAATATTCTCATACGGACTGACAGGTGGATGCACAGACGGACGGATGCAATCCAGTATACCCCCCCCCCCCCCCCATTTTCTTCGAAAGTTCTCAACAATTTCTAAGACAAAAGGTATGGTAAATTGTTTGGTGTTTGGAAGTTTTATGCAATGAGGCAGAAGCCTTTGTCATAGGCAAACAGCATGCCATATTTCACTGAAATCCGATAACCCATATCTGAGATACAGGCTGAACAGACAAATAATGTCTATTTCCAACAATTTCTAAGTCAAAAAAGGGGGATAACTCTAAAAAGGAGAATGTGAGAAATGTCGTTGAATCTTTTTTTAAAGCCTATACCATAAGCAGTGTTCACGGCAAATTTCATTGCAATAGAACATTCAATACTCGAGATACAGGCTGAACAGACAAAATTTGGCTCGGACGGACACAATTTCTAAGTGAACAAGTAATAAAAAAAAAAATAACTAGTTTGAGCATTGTGGGCATACATATGACCAACAAATATTATAGAAATAATAATTTACTTAAGTTATGAAAGTTATGAATATTCTCTGACGGACTCACACACAGACGAATGCACAGATGGACGGATGGACACACAGACTCATGTAATCCAGTATACGCCCATTTTCTTCGAAAGTGGAGGTATAAAAATCACCCAATGGACCCACCACCCTCAGGGCCTCAAACAACCTGATGGGCCCCATATGAACACATATATATCTGACAAAACTTGACTGCAATCAGCACCATAACATGTGGGCAGAATACATTTAAATAAACAAAGAACTAGAGGTACTGTGAGCAAACTCAGAAAGTGATACCCCCCGTGCATGAAATGTATAAGTTAGATTATCTCCCCTTGGAAATGTCAGAATGGAATTATATTGCTTCATGCACATCTTCATATGGAGTTCTTCCATTGTGTAAAGTTTCATGAAAATTCTTCAAACGGTTTAGGAGGAGTTGTGCTTACAAGGATGGACAGACAGACAGATGGACAGACGGACGGACAGGGTGATTCCTATATACCCCCCCGCCCCCCCCCCCCCCCAAACTTTTTTAGTGCAAGTGGAAAGTCGATCGCAGTTGATTCGTGTAAACTCTAATAGGTAAAAATGAGTGAACAGTGATTTTGGGGGTCGAATACACAAATTCACTCAATAAATGTGTGTTATTTAGGCTGAAAAAACTGAAAATCTGTCTATCACTATTGACCTACCTGCCAGGCTGCCACAAATGCCGATCACGGATTGTCGGGGGCGGGGGGGGGGGGGGGGGGGGGGGGGGGGTGGTGGTGGTGGGGGGGAGGGGGGGTTACATGCGCAAACTACAAAGCTGTGAATTGTAGGTCTACTGCTCGTGTGTTGGTGACATGAATCACACAATGTCACATACATTTCAATTGTTCTGTGAATTTCAGAGGATTCTGCGGACGTGTCAATCATTGCAAATTTCACAGAGTTCTCTGTTCAAAGTTCTAACTTCTAAGAGGCACATGGCAGTGTGTCATTAGACAGTTCATACACCCATGCGTTTCCAGGCGAACTGTATCAAAGACGGCCTCTAGTCTTTGAAGTTCCAATGTTATGGAAACATTGAATTAACTCTTTACTGCTCGTGTAGATTCTGTTGTGTTACTCATGTATCACATTCACATATAATAACTACAAGTACCGGAACCGTTGGTTCTGAAGGATGGGAATTGGTACCGATTGGAAGGCAGAGTACCGCCAGCATCGGTATCAGTTCCAGTACCGATTTCAAACTCTGTATTTTACCAATAAAGCAGAACTTGTTTACAACAGTAAACAAGCACTGCTCCACTTCCCAGGGTTTCTGGGGGCGGGGGGGGGGGGGAGGGTACAGGGGTTCTTTGATGATAGCAGTCACTGACAATAAATTAAGTAAAGCTCTCCATAAGAGATTTCCAAGAATCAGTCAGAGAATAGGTAAAGGATTCAAAGGAGAAAACAAAAGTTCTTGATGTACATAATATTACAACTGACATATTGGGAGGAGATTGTAAGAGGGGGAAAAGCAATTCTTTTAAGTCTTTATAAAATATAACAGCCAAAATGGGCCCGTACTATTTACAACAATCACCATTCATTTTTCTTTTTTCAATTTTTATTTCAAAAACATTGCTTATGACTTCTCACTGGAACGAGCTCATTCCAATGAAGAGTCATAAGCTACATTTTTGAGGCAAAAAAAGAAAATGTTTAGTTGTTCAAGAGACGTTTCTGCAAGTGTCAACCGATATTCATATTGGGCAAAGCATTGGTTATTTATTTATTTATTTATTTATTTATTTATTTATTTATTTATTGGTGTGTAAGGTCACATATTTCTGTACAATGGCTAATCATGACAACAACATGGAGATAAAACCAAGTTTTGTCAATCATTTATACCCATGTTGCCCATTTTAGAGGACTTTCACCCTAAGCATTGGTGACTGGGTCCTATTTTACCAGTAAAACAGAGCTTGTTTACCACAGTAAACAAGCACTGCTTCACTTCCCTCACGAAGTGCAAAGGGTTAACAGTGTATGATCAACTGTGGTAACTCACAGACTTTTTAACATACCAACCGATCAAATGCAGATCTGGATTAAGTGTACCATCAACATTCTGTGTGTCTTAGCACACTGAACCACAAAGCAATATTTATCTCAACAATGATTTGTTACAATTTATTGGAGAGTGCCTGTTGGCACTCTCCAATAAATTGTAATAAAACAATTTACAGTCAAATATTGCTAAACTGAGGTTCCCCTTTCTGGTGGTGTGGTATCTTTGAAAAAAATATTCACATTTCAAATCACCATTGAAAAATAATTTAGCACTTTACCAGTGATCTAGTTGAGTGCGAAAAGTCACTATCATGGCACTACTGAAGTGCTGAAAACCACATTTGGCTTCACACTATAAAATAGCTTGTTTTCTCAGCAGTATAAAAAAAAAATTCATATAAAACTGTTTTTGTTTTATTGGAGAGTGCCAACTATACTACACACTTTTATCATTCGTAATACAGTTGATGGCATTTGTTGTGAGTACTTCAGATCGAAAGATCGTAGGTTCGATCATGACCCATGACATCTATATCAGTGTCCTGGAGCAAGACATTTAATAATCACAATTACTGAAGTGCACAGAGTGCTAAGATGTACTGCATGTTGATAGTACACATGACTTCAACTGATGTCATCCCTACTTGAGTAAAATTAGTAAGTTGGATTCTGACAGTTACTCGCCGCTGCACAGTGGTTCTCTCTGCACACTCATCCATCCTCAATAAATCTATCTGACATGGTATGAACCTGGCTGTTGAAATTGCTGTTAGAAATAAATAAATAAATAAATAAATAAATAAATAAATTATTTGCTTGTTTATAGTCTAAGAGAACTAACTCTGCTGCTTCACAGACCTTTATATTACTCCAATTTCACACTGTTTACAGGTGTGACAAATAAGAGAAGGTGGGAAGACATAAAGAAAAATATATAAATTCTCTGCGCCTCTTCTGCATAAATTTGAGAACAACTTCCCTCATAATATGACCATGGAAACATAGGAAAAGGCATGGCAATAAAACATAACAGGTTTAGGCTGTTATTTCTGGTTTTAATGTGCCCAAATTAGGACAAAATGGTGTGCCCAAAATAAATGAATTTAAAGGCCTGCTGCTTCACATCTAAGACATGATGGTATTGGTCATGATTGTTCAACTTTGTCTTTGCTGATGCAATGCTGTGTCATGGCTTACTTTCGGAAAATGGTTTGCCAAGATGCTTTCATATTGCATGTCACATACCAGT